>CM075104.1:10246210-11546314 GCA_037576195.1 Phytoseiulus persimilis
ATCGGAGTGCTCGAGACGCAGCAATCCGAGAGACGCACTGGACGCTCTTGGAGAGTGCCATGGCGCTCGATACAAAGGTTCTGAAAATTCGAAGCTCTTGACTTTTCGACCCGCGACGGGTCTTCACCTCGTGATTCGACCCGCAGCAGAAATTCCGTGAGTGCCTCTGTCGTGGAGCGCCTCTGCGTGGCGGCAGTTTCATCAGTGTCAAGAACTGAATCGTATCTCAGGTTACACAGCGTTGGTTCGAGCACACTTTCCGGGGCTCATGGAGGCGATTCCGTTGTCGATCTAACCATACTCTTCGGGGTCTATGGAGTTGATTCCGATGTCCATCTGACAAAAATTTCAGGGTTCCTAGAGATGGTTCCGGGGTTTTTGTTGCTGTTTCTGGAAAGGTGGCCTACCACTATGTTTTCGAGCTCGATCCCTATCCTACCCATCCGCATGATTGGGTAAAAACTGTGAGGAAGGAGGAAGCGAAACACTCCTCACTTCCGACCACGAGGTCAGGAAGGAGCGGGCACGAGTGGTTGACGACCACAAACGCAAGCTCCGACTAGAGGCCACCCCGATACAGGCCGGTGACGGGGCCGAGGTCGTGGGCAAGAAGTATTTGTTGGCCTTTTCATCCCACTTTCTGCGTTTTTCATGCGGTATCCGGGCTTGGACCAAGCAATCTCAGCTTTCGCACGTGGCTGTTATCTGGCTCCCTTCCAGTCCACGCTTCTTCCGGACACACTGAACGCCGGGCTGCTGTCGGACTCAGGTTCTTTGGTCAGCACGCCGCACTCACAGCTCCACACATTGACTCCGCTCTTTCCACCAAGGTTCGGAATGCGACCATTCTGCTCCGGGCAGCTCTGGACGGTCGTCTCGTGGTTAATCCCTTCTCGCGCGAGGAATTCCGGAACCGACCTATTGAGATGCTCGATGCCATTAAACGTTCTTATTCTGTTCAACCTCAGTCCTGAATCACGCTCAGCGTACCTGACAAACCCTGCCAGTTTCTCGAAAACTTCAGATTCCATTTTCACGAATGCCACGGTGCTTGATCCTCGAGATGATGCCGCTCCGAGCGCTCTTCTTCTGATGGGCATCGATTGCCGACCAATCAACGTACTCACGTACAAGGATCACAGTTAAACAGATGCGCCTCCATGGCGAAACTCCAGTTCATAATATTGAGTCCAGATCCACATAGACTGCCTATCGACAGGTCGATTAGACTAGAGGTCTCGAGACGGAGCTGCAGTATATCTCGCGGGGCAGTGGGCTGTTTGCGCTAGCCAGAGCAGGGATGCTCGATACCAAGAGCCGAGAGTACTCCCCCGAGCCTTCCATAGATTTGAAATGTGCTCGATGTGGTTCCTTGGAAACCGACAAAGACTACATTCTGGAATGCGGGGGAGGAGAGTATTTCAAGACGTAATTCTCGTATCGACGATAACTTAGCCCTATATCACCAGCGACGAACCTGAGGAGCACGGAGGAAATAACAAGGCGTTGGATGAAATGTGATCTATGAACGCAAGAAAATTGACTCTGAAATGGAAGGGAACATGTGTGTTGAAAACTAGTGAGCGACCTTTTGGGCTAGGGTTGGTTGAACGCAAACTGAAGACAGCTCCGTTGTATATTGTATCTTCGTTTTGATGGCCGCACATTATCTGATGTGTTGCAGCGCTCGTGGGTCACCAGAACGGGAGAGCCTCTATCAACATAGGAGACCTCAACCGCCGATTGCTTCCCATCGGCAGCAGGATAGATCGGTGACACTGTGTGCACGTGTAAGATCCAATGAATCTGAATCCGAGAATTTGGTAAGTTCCCCCGTCCGATTTTCCCGATGACGATGACACGCTGACTGTCTTCGTCGTCGCGTAGGGCCTCGTTCACTAGCCCGACGCTCAAGGTCGAATCAGAGCGCAGATTTTGCCGATTTCTTTGGTGGCGGTGATGGTGCCCCCCCCCCCCCCCCCTCGACAACCCAGGTAGGTTTCGGTAAAGCTTGCTTTCGTATAGCTTGACTCTCCTTACAAGATGTTGGTGATCCCACTTCAACGCCCTCGACTCACTTGGATTCCGGTAAGCAAGCAAATGAGACTGAATTCCCATTTCGCGACGTGAATGTGGATTAGACGACGGTATGGTACTCCTACAATATAGTCACGTCTGCGTAATTCAATGTCTTATCGGGCCCTGGAGCGAGTGTAGCTCCTTGGTTATTCTCTGGAATCGCAATGAAGCATCGTACCGGAGAGATCAAATCGTCGGAGAGCGGGAAATGTTCTTCGTTCTGTAGCTGGCAGGAGGATCGAAGTGGCTGTTCCAACTCTACGAGCCTTCCCAACATCCTAAACGAATAATTACACCGAGTCGACATGTCGAGGAAAACTGGACGACTCTGATACCAGGGATGCACCCGCGGATGATTCCAGACTCATCTGTCTCATTTGGGCTCCGGAACAACTCGTGCCGTCACGTAGCTTCCAACCGATGAAGTTCACCTTCGTTCGGGCCGAATGCTAGCTGGATCGAAAAAGCCGAGAAGCATTCTGAATCCGAGGATCACTGAAACCGAGATCCAGTTGAGAGGTTCAGGTGCGTTCCGAACCGCGACTCAGAACACGCTTCCCTCCTTCGAGGAGCGTGCTCTACATTGGTTGGACGTGGAACATGTGAGATGAGTTCAGCGACAAACCAGAACTGTTTCTGGCGCAGGTCAAGTTAAGGGAAACGAATAATTCCGTCTCGCATTTCCCTCTGACTTGCAGCTGTGTTCTCACAGAATCCGGTTGATGGAATTTCCTGCTGCGAAAGCCATATAACTGGCTTGCTTGTCCAAAGAGTTTAATCATACCATTCCCACGGGGAGCCGATTAGCAGATGACACAGCGATCAGAATTTCGGAAGAGGTGCAGTTTTCTCTCTAATGTTAACTTTGTTCCGCTTGCGATGCGACTGGATGAGTATCCAGCAAGCTTACGGGGAATGCTTAAATTGATTCCGGACCTGGATCGAGACGACGCACCGGTTCCGAAGCTCTGATTCCGCCCCCGATTAAGTAAGTGATCGCGAAACAGTGCCCTCTCGGTGGTTTGCGCTTATCAAATTTCACCATGCAACCGCTACACAGGCTGCATGAATGCGTTCCGAGTTTATTATATTTCAGCGGGAAGGTGATACCCACTGAGGTGGTACCCGAGTAACACCTCTGGGAGGCTCTGGGATCCGAGATTCGGGTGTCTCCGCTTCTGGAGGGCCTACAGGATAGATTGGACCGCCAGGATGCGCGTTTTTTGTGGCTAGAGGAAGATTCGTCTGAAAGCCCGAAATCGCGGAAATATAGATTCTTGAATGAGTCCCAAACTTTGATTTTGACCCCTTTCTTTCGCTGAAGCATCGTAAAGCTCGGGGGGCGGGATTCAATGATGTGGAGAGGCGGAGAGACGCGGATTCGAGCTGACGGTGATTATTTGCTTCGCGCGCATGAGTTCCACTGTGAACAGGCTTGCAGGGTGAGCTTCGACGGTGGGGTTCCTCCCAGCCTCTGCGGAGGCTGAGACTACGCACCGCGATATGACTAGCAGAGTTTCTCCTTGGGAATGTTTCCAGGGGCAATTCCGTCTGTGTTCCACAGTTGAAGGCTACATGCTCAGAAATGGAATAAATTGTCGCCACCCCACCGTAGATCTCAGTCGCCGGAACAAGACCGTGCGTCCCGGAAGGAATCCGTATACCTGGCCCATATTCACGTCTTCTCTCTGTCTTCTTTTGGCCTTCGATCTGAACACTCCTTCGACCGTCATTCAAATAACGCGCTGTGTCTTCGTGCCCTTTATTCTTTCCATAGGAAACTCGCCGCTAGGTTATTCAATTCACAGCTGTTTGGAATATGTTGCAATCACAGAAACTTTCCGACAGAGTTCAATCAGTTACAACTGCATGACGCAGATGCTACGTCTATACAGGGGACGTTTTACAAATACCGACCGAGTGTTCCCCATAGCTCGGTTGAACACCGTTATTCGATCCTTGCTCTTCCTAAAGAGCCCAATGGGCTGAGTTAGCAGTAGTATCCTGGATACAACCATGTTTCAAAGGACTTGCGGGAGCTTGAATAGGGTTTTTCGTCTCCGGGAGGATATCACTGGATTCTCAGGCGCTTCTGAGAGTGGAATCAGTCTCGTTTGGGAATACGTCTCCAATGGGTCTACCGATATTGTACATTATGATAGAATTTTCTGATTCTATCACGGTCTGATGTCGCGGAGAAGCTCAGCTCGATGTTATTGGTGAACCAGTGTCTTCGACGGACGGCATCCGAGTCTTATTTCGAGTTTACGCTGAATACGTGATTCTTCGAGGGAACCTCCCAACCTTCAAAAGTTCGCGCCGTCGTCGGAGAACAACTTGTTGAAGTGCTCTCTTGTACACTGACGGTGGACGTTCTTGCCTGTCGAGTTCGACCACAATGGATGGTCAACCGACATTCGGTCCAGACATTAACGGAAATAACTTTTTTGGCATGTTTGCTCCGGTTTGTTCCGAACATTTCCTCTTCGATGACTCCAATGCGTGCCGTGCTCCCCGTGCACGCATCCCGTCGGACTGTCAGCATCTGTATTCATCTTCAGACCTTCTGTGCCTTAACTCCGGAATGTCCCTCGAGAACTCTCTCACGGAGCCCTGTCCTGAATTCGCCCAATATTCTGTAAAGCCAGTAGATTCCGCAGAGTACGCACAGGGAAGACATGGTGCAAAACATTCCATCGTAGCTGCCTCGAACGTCTCTGAAGTAGCCGTCGAGGAGTGGCCTGAAGCTGGTCACGATGCCGCACATGAACAGCGAGGCTCCCAGGCTGCCCGTGAAACGTGAAATCCCGAAATCGTTCACCAGAAGGACTGGTATCAGCGAGACGAGGGCGCCGTTGCAACCGCCGACGATGAAGGAAGCCACGAGTAGCGCCGACAAAGATGAGCTCATTACCCAAAACACCAACGCTATTGTCTGAAACGGTAAGACTGTGATAGCAATGGAGCCAGTTTGATCTTTGATAGAATACGTCTCGAACTTAGATTCAGTTCTATGATAAAGGGGAACCCGGCAATAGAACTAACCTCGAGCAAAAAGGCGGCGGCGAACAGAAGATGCCATGAGACCACTTTGCAGTCGATCAAGGCGCCTGAAAGTATTCGCATCATCAGGTCGCCGACGGCACAGATTGGCAGAACGAACAAGGCGGATGCTTCGTGGATTCCTGCGAAGAATGGGTGAAAATGGAGGTCGTGTTTCTTCAGTCTACGCCGTAATCATGGGCATGAACTTCAATCCGGTTCAGAATCTCTCTGCTCAATGGGGTTTGACAAGATGAGTCATGCAAACCTTAGATGTGGCCTCCGTCACACGCTGTTTTCACTATATATTTCTGAGAAAATAGCCAAACCATGACTCCGTCAAGGAGAATTTGGATCTCTGAGCCAGAAAAAGCGAGAGGACATGCCTTGATCACGGGTGTGGTCGAACGCGATCATGAGGAAAGTGTTGTTTGCGCTATATATCACAACGATGCAGAAAACATCCAGGATGAATCTGGCGCTCAGCATATAATGGGAAGATTCTTTCCTCGTAGAAATCTCAGACGTGTCCACTGATTCCACTAGCTCCTGTTCTTCAACTGAAAATTATGACGGTTCGCCTTCAGTAATGATTCATTGCAGAATGTGACGAGCCAGGCGTATCGAGCAACTGGAGAACCTCACCCGTATCGATAGAAGCTGCTTTTTCCCGTTCTTTTTGCTCCTCGAGGAACCACTGAGGTGATTTCAGGAAGAAGGACAAGATCAGGCTCATCAGGCTCGCAAGGCCCAAGGAAGGCATCGCCATTTTGAGGCCTAACTCATTGATGAGCAGCTGCAGCGCATTCGGGGCGAAAGTTGCGACTCCAGACGAAATCGTAGAGACCAAACCGGTAGCTGTCGTCCTAGAATATTGAAAGAGGTGGATAAGCTCAGTTCCATATCCGTGTTCCTCGCTCCGAGAAACTCAGCGGAATTTATTTCAAAACCACGAAATAGTGAATGTTCGACCTTTTGTTCTTGAAGTGTTGCATGAATATCAGGGTCGAAAACATGTAAACTCCTGAGATCGCGAAACCTTGGAAGACGAAGGAGATCGAGAAGTGGAAAACATTCTTCGCATAATACGTCAGTAGCTGGGAGCACATGATGAGCGTGCAGGAAAATCTGAGGAGCGAAGTGGTCGCGAAACGCTTCTGCAGCAAAGGGAAGATCGGGGCTGTAGAATAGAACAATTCGTCAATCCTTTCGAATATTTCGAGAATTCTGGATATTGCTGACCCCCGGGACTACATGGTAGGTCTTTCGGGGCGGAAAAACTCACCGAATATCTGCGAGGAGCCTATGAACAGCGTCAAAGGCCATGAGGCCTCTTCCCGGAGTATTTGCCACTTGTTGAGAAAGCCGACGAAAATTACGCCGGTGGTCTTCAAACTTATCAATACCGGGATCTGTATGAAGCCAGCTAGAACCGCATTCCTCCAAGAAACGCAAGAGTCCGGTCCGTCGGGTTTCATTGTTCTGTAATGCGATGAGTTAATAGGGACCGGACTATTCGTTTCTCGTGGGAGCAAGAGCACTCGTTTCGATTCGCTCCCCGGAAACGGAGTCTGTTGAGTCATGCAGCATCCCGTAGAGAAGACTCTTATTGGACCGGGAAACAGAGGAAACTGAGAGGCATTTTCGAACAGTCGCCGCTGAATGCTCAGAACGGACTAGACCAGCTAAACATCCTGACAGTATGAGTGATGCCATGTGCGTGTGTGCACACACAGGGAGTTTTGTGTCAGAGTTTCGCGAAATTCACTCTTCATTCTGTGCATGAAATAAATAATGGTCGTCGAAGAAACGAAATTTCATCGATACTCAGATCTGATCGTTGGGAACGACCAAATTGGGATGGCCTGAGAAGCTTCAAAGCCACCAAGAATGCTGCTAGATTGAGTGCCGCCTCGTCCTGTTTCTCGAGAGCGAGTGCCAAACACTGTAGGTGTATGTGGCAGCTCTCGTTCTCGATAAGGGTGGGAATCACTCGGGTCCTTCCGAATAATAGCATGGATTTTGAATGCCGAACGGAATGATTCGCAATTTCCTCCGCGAATCATTCCAGAGAACCTTTGGGCGACATAGTGCGGTTTCCGCTCTGTGGAACTCACACTCGACGGTATTCTGCGTCTTTCGCGGATAATTCGAAAAGTCATGAACGCTCTCATGAGGCGATTCTCCCAACCGAGAACAGAGAACCCCTCCGCGCTCTGATGTCATATGTGATTATCGCGGCGCTGCCTGTTCGTCATTACACAAGGAGCACGAAGTCCAAGCTCTCGAAATGAGCTGATAATCCTGCGAGTTTGAGCCGCTGTTAGCTTTCCGAGAAACACACCGATATCGGGTGGCCACCAGGTTTCGCTGAATGGCTGCGAAAACGGTTTCGAACCTTCCGTGAAAACTCTCTTCTCCCGCTGCAGGCAAGTCAACTAATGAGCTGTGAGCATGAACAAAGATACGGCTGAATTAGTATCCATAAAATATTTACGACAGATGGCGATTCGGAGAGGTCACCTAACTCACCCGGCTCACTGGTCGAGTTCCGAGCTGTCATGTGACGATTCCAAAGGAAAATCAGTTACGTAGAGAGATACCGTGCTCTCCTAACGACAAGGGCTCTCAGGACGATCTCAAGCTACGAACCAGTCGAGAGCCTGAGGCCAACGCCCTTTGCACTGTTGAGGCGCTTTGCTTCCGAACTTTCATCGACATCGAGTCGGCTGCTTGTAGAAAGGTCCGTTCAGTCGCAGGTGACACCTTCGCTGGTGAAAATGAAGCAAAGCGTCTTCAGCGCACCGAGCGAGGACAGATCAGCTTTTTTCCGGATTGTCAATGAGATGTGCGCTCTTATCGCCACCCCCGGATCGATACAGCTATGGGTTTGGGGTCTACCGACGAAAAACACTCGCGACGGCTGTACTGCTTGTGCTGACTATCGCAGAGAGTATGAACTCATATCTAGTCGGATCACTCGTCACGGGGGAGGTAGGAATCTTATCGGAGCGATTCGATTGGAAATCACTCAAGCCAAGTCGGCGCCTCAGAGTATATGGCTTATCAGCTGCTCTCCGGAATGACTCTCCTTATCGCGAATCACGGTGGTAGAGCGACGGGAACGTCCCCGGAAACACCAACTGACTGGGGACCGTGAAAATACTCGCTACCATGATGCGGATTCTATCACAAGAAGAGGATGATTACACATCCTAGCCAACTCTCCACGCTCGATTTAGAAAGGAACGTGTCGCTCCTCTTCGAGCTCTACCGAACGGTACACTGTACCGTTACTACTTCTAGCCTGATGAATGGAGGGAAGGTCACAGTATTGGCTTCCATATGGATGCACACGGGCAGGGGCGAGGACGAGGGGTGCACACGGAGTTCTATTTTGAGAAGGAAATAGCTCGAAAAGGAGCACCTGGAACTCGGGAAACACAGACTCGGAGAATGTTCGGATCGCGGAATCGACGCCGCTTCAAGGCCAGCTCCTTTGGAGACTTACTAAACCGAGAATATTCCCCGATTTACCGTCTCGCTAGCCTCGGATTCTTCCGTCAGATCGAGATCATTGTGACAGGGGTCGATCCTTGACTGCGATGACGCCTTTTCGCTTTCGCGCTGTCGAGATTTCCTACGGCCGGCAGTGAACAGCATCAATCACTTGCTGAGAGCAGGCCTTCGGTCGACCGTTATCGACCGCGGAGAACACCGGCACGTTTATTTGGAAGCTGCGTGCGCCAACCAGTGTTTTGCAAAATCAAAATCATGATAGAAGTCATAATCAAAATCACAGAATTGCCGAAATCATAATCACTTTTGTGATTATAATCATAATCAAAATCATAGCCCCCCTGTGATTTCGCCGTGATCATATCCGTAACCATGGGATTTTCTGAAAAAAACAGGATTTTGGGGATGGTTGGAACGTAGTCGGGGGTTTCAGGGGTCGCTGGGACGATGCAGGTGTCAGTTCCACTCTATCTACCAATCCTGATGCGGAATCCGTCGAGGAGGCTAGATTCATGATATTGACCTCGGCGTCGTCATCCGACATTCTGGAAAACCAAGATTCTGGGGGCAACTTGAACGTGGTCCGGTGTTTTGGGTATTGGTGATCTCTGAATGGTCTTGGTCCTTCGCGCTCTTTCCGCTCTGATGCATGACGAGTTAAGGTGATAATGATAAAAAACTACGATCACGTTGACTGTAGCCATGAAGTTGAGCGGAACCATATGCGAGCAGTACATCCCAAAGACGGCCACATCCGCATCGTTGGTTAGATTGCAAACTGATAGCCGGAAGACGATCTATTAAGCCACATGTGCAACATATGCAGGCCGCGAAACCGATATTCGGGTCGGTTGCGCAGGCACTGCATGGAGGTCAATGGAGAAACCGCTGAAGCACCCCGTCCTATGCGAACCGAAAACACCACGTGCGAAGAGAGAGAGAGAGACCTCACGAGCGAAGAGCAAAGGGGATAAAAAGGGACGACGAGGGTGGAAGAATCACTCTCACACCTTAATCTGGCAGGTTGCTCCCCGCCCTCCATATCGTAATGATACAGCGCTTAAGTATTGTCGGCTCAAAGCCGACACCTTGTCACAGAGCGTCCAGCGACGCTTCCGAGCCGTGTTCGATTGTTGAACCGGACACCGAGATCACGATGCTGCCCCTTTACGAGCACATCTCAGCCCCCTTCAGGGAATTAAACACGGCAGTGCCGTCTAGCGCGGAGGTTGGAAAATTATTTCCCTGCGCAGCAATGATGAAGGCGCCGAAATCGAACCGGCCAAGCGATGCTAATTTCGAGCAACGAGTTCTGCTCCGCAATGCTCTATAGGTACTTCAATGAATCTCAATATCCGAACCGATCGGGGATAACGAACTCCGCGTCAGGATGGATAGATATAGTAGAACTGACACCTGCAACATGCTCAGCGACCCCGAAAACACCCGACAACATATCAATCGCCCCCAGAATCTTGGTTTTTCAAAATGTCGGATGACGACGCCGAGATCACTATCACTAATCTGGCCTCCTCAACGAATTACGCGTCAGGATGGATGGATAGAGTCAAACTAAGGCCTGCATCGTGCTCAGCGACCCCGAAAACCCCCGACTTGGTGCCCACCGCCCCCCAAATCCTATTTTTAAGAAAAATCCTTCGATTACGGCATGATTGTGATTATGTATGATTATGATTACGATCATAATCATAACCGTAATCATAGTACCTGGGGGTTGAAATCATAATCATGATTATGATTTTGCCCAGCACTGGCGCAAACCTACCTGGTTAACGATGCTTTCCTGGAGGGACTATCAAGCAGCTCGAATTCAAGAGATTCCCATGATCACGTAGCGTTGGAGATGGACGGATACGAACTCACGCTGAGGAATGGCTCGAGGAGTTCTGCAGCAGAGGGACCGAACGTCTCGCTTCCCTCTTGCTGCGCGCGTACCCAATCGAAATCATCGTCGCCTAGTCTTTAGCGCGTGTGAACAGCCATGCCCTCTCTTCTGGCACCGGTCTTGTCGCCACTCGTTTCATCGGCACTCAAGTTCAGCCCCTCCAGGACGTTCCCCGAAGACAGATCGAAGCATTCAGTTTTTGTTGGATTCAAAGTTGAACAATGGATTCGGAGGTTGCTGCCATGTGCAACTCGAGCCGTCCAATGCTATCTATTTCGAGTCCGGGGGATTGTATTTCGTCGATCGAAGTCCTCTAGAACTTGATCGTCCCTACTGCAGCGTAGCATTCTACATTTAAGAGACTCTTGTTCCGAATCACTGTCCGCGCGGGGTTGGATATCCAACCATTCGAAAGCGAAACAGTTGCACAGCGGTTGGATAGCTCGAACCGGCAATATTCCGTACGAAGTTCTTTGTACGCGCGATTCTCCCCCGCGTCTTAGTCGAATGCGACTCTGGATTTCCGCAATTTTTGTTGCGCGCGAGTGCAGCAAGCGCGGTTGGACCAACCCTTAGGGGAATCAGGGGGAATAACTCAGATTCTCTGGAATAATGGCAGTTATCGCTCGTGCGAGGCATCATTGAGCGGCTTAACATTTGCGGGGCGGTTCTCGAAGTGTTTCGCGCCTCGACTTTGCTGGCTTCCAATGAAGGAGAAGGTATTGTGTTGCGCAGTCCGGAGCCCACAACTCGTTGCCGAACGGTTTTCTTAGAACCAGTCAGTGTTATCCTATTTCGAGAAACCGTACGTCCAACATCCATCGACTTCGGGGAAGACCTGAATGACGGTCGAAGCTCACGTTTGAGGTCACCTTCGGAGCCTGTTGACTGTCCTCGTTTCATCAACTTACGGCTGATCTGACCAGACTTTCCAGATGGAATCGGATACGTTACCTGTACCTATTCGAGCTTCGTCCTCGACACGAAGAAGAGCGTAGCAAACCGAGGAAATGTTAAGACTGAAATACATGTCACTCGATTCATCCAACTCGAACATGTCCTCGAAACTGAGATCAGTGAGCTGTCCTAGAAAGTCTCGATGTCGATGAATGTCACGAGGTGTGGATCGGAAGTTCGCCTCCGAATGCCGTTTGGTAGAGTCTCCAGCAGACGCAGTGCAGCTACTTCGCCGGAACCCGCGTTGCTGTTCCGGGATAGCTCGAAGCACCCTCATGAAATATTACCGCCAGTTCGTCTACACTGTAGAGAGAAGTCTGCAGCGAGCTCTCTTTCGAGCGCTGCCTCTCCAAGAGCTCGAAATCGTATGATCGCCTCTGCTCTAGGACATGAGAGAGAGAGAGAGAATCGCGTCACACGATTGAGGCCTGCGAGAAATCGACATGTGATAAAACGACTAGTCAATGCTCAAATAGGGTGGTTTATCCATCTCACTCCATAGTCTCCAAGGAGCCTGCCTGTCAACGATTTGGAGTCGACAGGCCTTCTCTGGAGCTCCGGCAATCGAGCGGGCCTGCGCCGGTTAACCGATTGTAGTGAGCGACAATGCTGGCGAACCCAACCTCTGCTAGCGGAATCCCATGAGACCATCCCATGAGAATCCAGAAAATATATCCATCTATGGAGCCCAATGGAAACGGTAGGATCGCCTTGTCAACGACAACAGGAGCTTGCCTTCGACTTGAAAGCTCGGAAGCTCTCCAATAATATATCCACATGCGTGGTATTTCGTAACTTCTCTGCAACCTGAGGCTGGATCGAAGCTCCCTGGAAGTCAATATTCTCTCAAAGCGCTTGATGAGTGGTGGATCGATAAACTGGTTTGACGAGTCTATTCAGGTAGTATGAAGTTGAGTCCCTAGGGGAGGGGGGGGGGGGCTACAGCCCTGCGAGCCCCATGGTGGATACGCGCCTGGCTGCTTACACCACTCAACAGAGGCGTCGAAACGGAAGTTCTCAGTCGTTGATCACATGACATTGCAGATCAGTTTTGCCGATAGCCTCCTACTAGGTCCAAGTAACCCATGGAGAAGACTAGTTTCGTCAAAAGGAGTCCTGGATGTGCAGCCTCGCGATCGTTCGGAACCTAATCGGCCAGCGTTTCGGGAGTCGAGGGAAATAGAGTCATCACGGGTCGCAAACGGGAGCTTCCGCTCCAGTTTCCTGATAATGTGCCCCGATTCCGACATGCGGGGTAGCAGGTATTTCGAAGGACGCAATGTCGTGACACAATGTGCTATATGAGCGTTCATGTGAAAAGATAGATGGGATCGTCTCGTACGCCTCTGATGAGATTATGGCCCAAGTTTTCAACCGAACCGATTTCGTTCCTGAATTACCCAAACAGGATGTTCTCTCACAGGTAGCAACTCATACGGGATATGGATTCCGACTTCGGAAGAGACTCGAGGACCTCGGATCGCGATTGTTCGGCTCATGGAAAGTGAAAGAGAACCTGGCCCTGGCATACACCAAGTCGTCGAGGACACGTTTTTGCGGCTCGATGGAGGGGCGGCCATCATCCACAGGTGAACCATCGATGAGTCATTGAGGCGTTCCGACATTGCAAACGAATCCCTTCGCCCCGCCGGAATCTTGTTCTGAAACGATAAAGGAATCAGAGCTCCATCAGTTCGTTCTCTTGCTGGACGAAATTCGTGAAGACGTCGAGCCATCATGTGAACCATGTTCCTTTCTCTTCGTCGGATACGAGAGTCGAATGCTCCTCGAGATGGAAGGGGTCACATTCTACGACCGGAATAAGTTCCTCTACTCCATACCGAACGCAGCAGACATTGCAGAGATCACAACAGCGGATCCCAC
Organism: Phytoseiulus persimilis; assembly: GCA_037576195.1. Lineage (NCBI taxonomy): Eukaryota > Metazoa > Arthropoda > Arachnida > Mesostigmata > Phytoseiidae > Phytoseiulus > Phytoseiulus persimilis. The sequence continues at coordinate 10,259,598 of CM075104.1, forward strand.
TGAGGAATTGTTGAGTACTGTCGGAAAAAGAGCAATCGACGGTGGAAAGTCCACGAGGATGAGTGTGAGCTCGAGTGGAGAAGCCGTTATGGCCGGTCCGCCAGGCTACGATCGGCTGGTCGATTTTCCGGAACTTTTACAGCGGTTCTCCGTTCTGTCAAAATCATTACCTAGAGCTCAAGCCGCCCTTCCATCGGAGGCGGAGATGTCTCCCCTTCTTGTTTTGTCCCCCCTTGTCCCTTCTCCCCCCTTGTCTCTTCCCCTTGTCCCTTCTTGTCAGATATCCTTCTCGGAATAAGAATACCGTTTCCTGAGGTTCATCTCGGTTCATTGGATTCAGTCGTAGAGCGAAATCATCATTCTAAGAGCGGATCCTCCTGGCGGTTCCAGACTCCAGAGCACTCTGAGGGCACCGGGCGAAGAGCACTTCCAGGACACGAACGTACTATTCGCACCATTAGGTACCGTAACGTTGCGCAGGTCTCATTCGAAACCGGAATGGGAAAAGCTAGACAGCCCTCATCCAGCTGGATCCATGCTATTGCATCCAGTTCCCCGGATGTCGTCTCACGAGTGTTGCCTCGATTCTATCGACCCTGATGCCTGCTCGGGAGCGGACTGTGAGGTCTGGATCTATGTGAAATACGCACACTGCGAAGAGGTGCTCTGGGCAGGCCATCAGATTTTCATCGACCTAAACATCGGTTGTGTATGATGGAATAGATCAGAAGCTCGATTGTACGAAGGCTGGATCCTCATTTCACGTTTGATTCCGGTCGAGACACACGGAACGATATGGTACGCGAATGAGCGAACTTCACGTTTACGTTTGTGAAGTGCTCTCCGTCTGGTACTTTAAGAGTGCTCTGGGACCGGGAGGAAATATCGTGGATGGAATGGTGTGAGTCTGTGTGATTTCAGAGCCAGAATGCTGCCTTTCAATATGACACGAACATCAGTCCGCTAGCCCTCTCGGAAGCAAACGACGTGGATTCGAGGAGTTCCACCTTCTCAACTCTAAAGAATTCCTTCGGGCTGGGTCGACGGGTGCTGGGTGCAATTGCTGGGGCGGTTCCGAATCGTTGCTGGTCTCCCTGATCTCTGGTTCACTTTGACGGGCCGCGGTCGCTTGGTCTTCTGTGGTTATTACCGCTTTCAGGCGTGGAGAGAGCTCCACATGTGACTTTGTTCTCGGTCCTGATAGTTTTGCCCCGGGTTCAGGTATGATGAGGAATGTCTCCGGACCCTTCTGCTCTCCTGTCCTGAAGGGGCTTCGCAGTTTGCCCGACCGGCCGACCATTCGTGGGGCTTCAGGAGTCATACTCGATTTCCGGGCTGGAACGGTGTTAACCTGCGGTCTTCGTCGCAGGTCGTTTTGTTGATTCTCTCCTGACTCGTCCGCGTCTACGGTTCTTGCCATTGGGGGTGCCGGAAGCGACGCGTCGAACGTAGTCGTCGCCTCCCTACCGATACGATCGGGCTGGTCCACAGGCTTGCGAACGCCTGGACCACGCCTTGTTGTTGCATTTTGTTGACTTCTGCGGCGATACAGTCTCTTTCGGCTGGGGAAATCGTTTCGAGTATCGGCTCCTCACTGGCGCGTGGTCCCCTGTGTTGATGCTGGGCAGGACCCGATGGCTTCGTCTGGGAGATCGTTTTTCCTCGGTAGCAGTTTTGGAAGCGAAGCTATGATGTCTCGGATTCGTTCCCTTCCGTCCGAATGTCGGTTTTTTGTTTATGGCGGCGTTCATGTCCTCGATTGCATTTCTTTTTGTGTTGAATAACTCACAGAGGGTAGACCCTATGGTTCACGAAGGAACCACGAGAGCGAAAAAAAAAAGAATGGGAGAAGGTAGGAGAGCCATAGGGAAAAAATCCATAGGGTAGGGTTACCCGCGAGTTCGTATGATTCCCGATGATCGTGGTCGAGGAGCCGCGCTGAATCGTCACTACTGCTGTCGGTGTCCTCAAGTTCCTTTTTTCTTGAAGAGCCGGGGCTGGATGCAGAAGGAAGGAAGAGCCGGGAAGATGATTGTTGCTGGAGCCGTCGACATTTCACACCTCTGAGTCTACAAGTCTGGCTTCTCTATGTTGGATCGTAAGACTACACCGAATACTAAGTTTTGTCGTGGTTTCTGATGCCGCCCTGGGCATCAAGGCTGCAGGGGCATCGAGATACCACTGACAGTGCGGGAAATGCGCTCACACATTCTGTGAGATACTCCGTCTGATCACTCACGAAATGAGCGTTCGAAATGACATCGCGCTGTCAAGCAACTCCAATCGTCTCCTGATAAGTCGTGAAGGGGAAGCTCGAGAGCCATTCTTTCTTCTTCGCAAACCTGTGGTCTCAGAACAGCGAGCGCATGCGCGCACCCGAATCACGATCGTCCGCACGCAACATTGAAGAACTCATCTTGAAAACCCTCACATCGCTTAACCCGCGAGAAAGTTTGTCCATAGCCGTTAGTAGCTCTGTCGTAACGCAACTGGGTTGAATATGGTGCTTGAATATCCTGGTCCTTTCGGAGGCTACAGAAATTCCAAGCAGCGGCTGCCATAACAAGCTCTCGTGGTTCCATAGTTTAGAGCATGCAAGCTTACGCAATCAAATTCCTCATTCGATTCCTGGCGCGATTCCCAGAGAAGTTCTCGTGAATCTCCTGCAGATATGATCGCAACAACCGACGGGTTTCCCACGATCCCTCAATATTGAAGTCGTCTCAGGAGGACAAGAATAATCAGATTCCGAGGTCTCTTGTGTATTGTGGCTTCATCACATTCATACACATGAATATGGAATACATTGTGTCATGCTCTCACATCATCTGAGATAGAAGTTCCTCGGGAGCCCGCACGGGGCATCAGACCGGAGGTCCGCCCCGGGCATCGTCAAAGGGCGGTACGCTGCTGTGTGAAGGCTGATGGTCTGGTTGGCGTCCCAAAAGAGACCACTCGACTGCCGATAGCGTTTCCCGACTGGGACGACATGTCCACTCGCGGGTAGCCGCCCTTCCGCTTTCTACAGTATTTCATCGTATGTCCTATGTTGCACCAATCACAGAGGACTCTCCCATCCGGGAGTCCACGATTTCCCTCGAAGAATGCGTCATCGTCGGGGTTTTGCATGAGCGGTACTTTTGTTTGCGTGAGCGCAGGAGCTGGATTTCGCCGCTGTTTCCTCGGTGCATTGCTGGTTTGGAAATCCGGTTCAGTTCGGCTACTTCAGATGTGGGCTGGTCCTTGGCGGCGTTGGATATGGGCAGGGTCCTGTCTAGCCATGGGGCGTGTTTTTCCTCTCTTTCTGGCACCGCAATCACGTTTGCAAGGGGGAACTTGGTACTTAACTTCCATACCTTGTGCCATGCCTCGCTGCACGTGGTCGTGCGCGGGCGATGCCAGGGTCTGTGAATTGCAGGGCCCTGGGCTGATTCGTAGGATTCTTGGTCATTAACCTCTCCATCGATTGCCTGTGGTGGTATGGGGTCTTTTTTTTCACTCCGATGCTGGTTCGGGATCTGGCTGGTGTTCTATGCTGGGTCTTGCGCGTACCGCACGTTTCGCGAGTTCCTCCGGTGAATGTTTCGGGGGCGATTTGAGTATCGTCAACGTGGGATTCGAGCCGAAACCTCCACCACATGTAAGGATGGACCCGGGGATGCTTCCACACGACCTCGTTATTACACTCGTGAGAATCTCGGTTGGTTAACACTTGCGCGACCGTACCGAGCTTCAATCAAGAGCAGAGTGTCTCTCTGTTCTCTCTCTATCCTCAACTTCCGATTCTCCTTTCCAATTCCGCCCTCGCATCTTCTTCTCTGGGGTGGCTGAAGCGCTCTCTAGTGGCGGTGGGAAACAACGAATGATACCCAGGGCTGGAGCTACATGGAGCGAGATCATTTACAATCCTACAATATTGAGCCGATGAACAATCAAAGTAGACTCGGGTGACGGCTGAAGATGGCGAATATTGATCCCGAGGCCGAGACCTCTCACCCTGCGGTGACAGAGCCGGCGGTCGATTGAAAGCAGACAATTTATCACATCAAAGTGAAGCTCCAGTCTTCGTAAGGTACAACAGAAATGTCGTGGATGGGTTTGGAGGATTATCGTGAGAGCCCGCTAGATGAAGAAGGTGGGACTACGACGCGTTGACTTCATTCTGGCTTCGAAGATGACAGAGAAGGCGCAGAGGCCGAATTCTGAAAACACAGTTTGCCATAGAAACTATTTTCCCGGCTCCGGGAAGCAAGGCCGTCGGAGCTCTTCAGCGTTCCTCTCTTTTGAGCAAACAGTTAGAAATCTCGAGAATGTACGTAGTGAACTCGGCAGTAATTCTCCCGTTGATAGTCAATTAGGACTGGTCATCTCGGACGTTCGCTGGCGAGCGTCTCTTATCGTTCGCGCGCTATCTATGATCGGGTTGGGAATCGCACTTGTCAAGGTGGGGGAGCTCAAAGGAGTTGCAACCTTGCAGAGCTTCGATCAATGAAAACTGAGATTCTCTATCAGAGTCGGTGAGTCATTTTTATTGTGCACACGACTTGGGGGAAAATCGGCCAATGGAAGGGATGGCTTTCAGCGGAGGTAGTTATCCCTGAGCATACCGATACCATGTACCGCATCGTTGACGTCTCCTCCGGCAGCGAAATACGATGCATCTTACCCAAGTTGACTTTGTGCTTCCGAAGATCATCGAAATGTGCAACAACGTCTCCACTGTTCCTGACCACAAACAGACCGTCATGAGCTGCGAACCCTTCGCACTTCTCACCGACGGCGAGCTGATTTCTGGGAAGTAATCTGGACAGAATTTCGTCGGGTGCTTGACCATTGTGTGGATTGTTGCCGTTGATGGTGAATTCGAGAGACGAACAACGATCTCGTGTGATGTGCCCGCACCCCGGGAAACAGCGTATGCGGAGGAAGCCGTCTTGGAAGTCGTTCCTTTCGGGGAGAGAGTTTCTAATCGAGTATCTTTTGATACTGGCAACGAAGCCATCGAGGACATGACGAACTTCCGATCTGGTATCGTGATTAGAGTCGGGAACGCTGAGAAATCACAACCATCATCGCTTTTCAATTTCAATGACGACAGTATCGAGTCCATGTGGAGCGCTAGAGCAGCACCTCCGGTAAAACTGCTCGGATCCAGAGGAATTATCGAGTTCGCGCATAAATCCCGTCGGATGTCCGTCAGTACTGACGGACAGCGGAAGAACAATGTCTGCTAGATCCTGCAACTTGTGGAAGGCGAGGACTGTGTTCAAGACTCGGTAATTGACCCCTGTCTCGCGTGTGGGAACCTCGGACAAACTCCAGACGAGACGAGTCTTCGCACGAAACTGGTCGTTCAAGAACTCCAAGCAGCAGCTACCGAAACCTGAAAACCGACTACATTTGGTACGTTGTTGGCATCCCTCTCACCATCGGCGCAGAAAATCGGACACGAACTCAAGTACATATTTGCTCAGTGGTTGTTCGGCCGATTTTTCTTTTCGGGTCAGTTGATCCGCTTACCGCTGAAACCATTCGGCGTGTCCATCATGACGTTGAACGCCGACAAGTGGTCACAATCCTCCGCGAACATCGAACCCGATCTTCGAAATTTTCACTTTCCAGTTGCCATAGTGTTTCGCCTTGATTGAATACATCGAAGGGCTGCTGCGGGTTGTCCGAATCGAAGTCATTATTGATTATGACCTGGAAAAAAAGAGTTGAAGTTCATCGGCAGAACCATGAAAATCACGGATGGGGGATATTCGATCCGTGCGCGATAATATTACGAGTCGGAACTATGCCGCCGGGGAATGGCTACGGGGAACCGTAGACTAAATCTCTATATCTAGCTCCCACGAAAGATTGGTCTTCAAGTGATCCGGCTGGCTTCATAGGGGTTCTCAACGGCTCGTCTCGTTCGACTCGGGTCCACGGCCCTTGTAGAAACCAATATTCCGGGGATCCGGGAATCAAAATGTTCGGGTACTTTTGATTCAGATCTCTCACGGTATTCTCACAAAAAGAGTCGGATCCATGTCTCGATTCGACCTGCTTAGCATGCTCGAGACGGTGCAATCGTGGTGGAACGGAAGGAAATTTCCCAACATAGCCGTGCGCTCCGAGTGATAACTACTCACGGCTGAAATGGGAGATACTCTTCCAATCTTCGGGAGCATGAGTGCATTGAGAGGATACGTTCGTATCAAAGATGGAATCGACGGATTCCGTGCGCTGCCAATTCCGAGCGTTTCTTCACATGAACACTGAATCTGCCTAATTCGGAACGAGATAACCTGGGCGCATAGATATTTCACTCTCAAGCCGAGTTCTTCGGCGATGCTTCCCGGAGGCTCTCAAAGCCCGATCCCGGTTCAGAGTCAGGAATTTTTCCGGCTGACTTGGATCTTGGCAAAGATACAGATTCCGAATGATCTGATTGCCAGTGAGTTCACGCCTGCTCGCTCGCGCTGGAAACGAGATCGGTATGATAGAGATTTTTCATAGAGATATGATACTTGTTTTTCAAGCTCCGAAAACTCAGAGGACGGGTAGAATCTCCTCTGAACGGCTGCAGGGTTATCGATACACACAAGTTGCGGACTTTCGTGAAGCAGGACTGTCATGATTCGTTCGAACTATTCGTACCCGAGATAAATAGATAGGCTCCGTGAATTGAGAAAGTCAGTGAGTTGTCGGTGCCGCGGTGGGCTCAGTATCAGGCGTTGATAGAGGCTTTTCTACTCGAACGCCTAGGATTTGATCATGCTCTCCGCTGAGATACTCAAGAGTGTGCGGAATGTAAAGCCACCATTCTTCAAGGTCGAATATGTCTGACGTGAATATGCGAAGGATCCAGGAAATTGAGACGAATGTCGAATCTGTGCTCACTGGTCGCGAAACTGATGAACCTCCCAGGAAATGGGGTGGGAACATGCATCCATGCTCCTGACCTTCGATCCGAGCATTGGTCACGATACAGGATCGCAGCCGAATAATCTCGTGCTCCACCGGCCATTGCATGCATGAATATCTCCGCGAGCGTTCATGACCCGTCCTGGAATCAACGACGCTTCTCTCGAGCCTGCTGTATGATGCCCGGAAGAGACTCACTGTCGACAGAGCGGCAAATCTGAGCCGGTCACGGCCGCCTTTGGAATCTACTTTTCCAATTTCGACCCTGGAATTGTGTACGTCGCTGCTGGGCTCATAATGCGAATCGAGCATATCTCGACATCGAAAGACGACAGATTGGAGAATTCGAAGATGCGAATCGGAACCGTCATCGTTCAGATCTGCGAATGTGAGGACGAGCAGTTTATCGTTTTCTATCTGCTGCCCACGATCAGATGTGGAACATCTCACACATAACAGGTGCGTTTCACGAGCCCGAATGCATCAAGAGAGCTTTGCAACTGCAGCTTTGATCGCTCCGTTGGTTACCCGAACGGAGCAGCATATGGGCAGGCATAAGTACGTGATTGGATTGTACAGAAACATTCGGCCGTACGTACTGTGCCCCGACATGTGCGAACAGCTGCGAGATACGCTTGCATACGCAAACAAGAGAGCCGGGTTGCGACCGCTGATAACGATCATGACAGCGACAACAACACTGTCGCTGTAGATGGTAGTGATTCATGGGAACGTACATAATATGCTCAGGCTCTCTCGAATGCTGCATTATTGCCGACGGGCAGAGAGGCAGGGGGAGGGCGGAGGAGGGGTTGGATGGTGAGTGGAAATGGCACACCGAGCGGTGTGGCACCGCTGGCGGCTGCGAAGCAAACGTTCTTGCCTGCCCGACTTGCCAACATCGTGTCCCCTCCTCCCCTCAACTTACGGGCGACGACGACAACGGCGAACGTAACAGTAGAGACGGCAGCAGCCACAACGGCACGAGCTAGCTGGCTCGCAGCCGAGCGAGCGAGCGAGCAAGCCGGTGAGCCGGCAAGCGGGCGGGCAGGCAGGCAGGCAAGCAACAACCAGATAGACACGATGGCGGCCAGTCAGCCGGGAGGCAAGCTTACCAACGAATGGCGATCACAGCGCTAGTGCTGTGGCGGTGGATCTTTCTCCTGCTGTTGCTGGTGCTCCTGCAAGTTTTAGTGTTGTTGTGGTGCTGGGTGTAGTGAGTGCGTGTTGTGCGGGCGGTCGGTTAGCCAGCCCCCTATCTCTCTCAATCTTTCCGGCTGGTCACAGTTGATCGGTAAGGTGGCAGACAAACCGATTCTCGATGACAATCGGATCTGTGCTCCCCTAGGCAGCATAGCGGTGCGACTCTGCGTTTGCCCGCCAAACTGTCAACCCAGAGCCCGTCAGCTGGAATCATAGGTGGATGAATTCACGAGGAGTTCGTGTTCTCGAATCCACATCTAGGAGGAAGGCATCGCGTAAATTTCGGGTGAAATCGTGTCCTTCACCAATGCCAGCTTCAACATGCGGAGACCGCGGTGTTCAGGAGATCAGTGGTGACATCGGTGAAAAGTGATAGTGAGACGGAGGGCGTGAAGTAGTGAGTGCATAGATTTGTCTCTTTGTGGCGCGCGCGTGAATGCGTGCTCTCGTGTTATCACATGTGTTCTTACAGATGACAGCTCAACGCCCTTCCACCACGAGGCGAGCTACAAAAATTCACTGCAGCATTGCCGCAAATTTTTGTCGTTGTCGCCACTTTCCTGGCTGCCGACGACGACGACGAGAAACAAAAAAAAAATACCACAGGCAACAGTCGAAAAGCAACACACGACAACATACCCAACGCTAAGATCCCTTTGAATGTTTTCGCGGGGCCGACGATTGAACGTGTTCCGCTCAGTAGGAATTCACCAGCGGTGTTCTGTTTACACCCTTTCGGCCCTCTCTCGGCAAAACACGAGTGCGTGAATGCCAGGGGCCACGCGAGCGCGCAGGTCCGCGCGTGCCTGGAGCACCGACCCACGGAAGCATCGGTGAACGTCCTTCGCGCGTGCTCGGCAGCAGCCGCGAGATCTTCGTCCGGCACGCAACCGCTCTTCGCTAATGAATGCAGACTAGCGAGAAGCGAGCTGTGGCGACATGATTGCACAACGGGAGCGAATGTTATGTTTCGCTCTAGACATGGATTCGTTGAACGCAAGCGGGTCGGACCCGGATCCAACAATCGATCTTTGAAACTGCTACGCTTCAGAAGCTGGAAACGGAGATTGTTCGAAAAGAGGAGGAAGGGAATGCTCCTAGGAGTCACGCGATCGCGCACGTTCGCACCGTTCCTGAACCGGAGTTCCCGCTTGGCTCGCGAGATGGTTCCCTCCAATCGAAATCGAGGAATGACGATTTCGGGCCAAACTCACCCGCTCGCTTCACTTCCGCATAGTTCGAGTCTTCGAACCATTTAGGATTCTCTCAAAACTTCATGAGTCCAGCTACGACGACAGTGAGCTCTTTCATGGATGCGACTCCCGTTTGGAGTGGCGTCTGCACAATTCGCGACAGCCGTTCACTGAGAATTCTCCAATGAAGGATACTGGTTATGACTCGACTGTCGGTCGGTCATTCTACCATCTATCTGTCAGATGGTCTGACTGGTTGCTTGCTTTCTTTGCTCGCTCGCATGCTTGCTCCGGTACTGACTGGTAACAACGGAAAACGGGTCAAGTCAATCCACTGGATTCGAAAGCCTGCTCTTGCCATGGCGCTGCCGTGAGACGAACCGGCAACTGCGAACGAATGCTCGTTCTTCCGCTTGCCTCTGTTTTGCGTTGTGATCAACCACCGCCGCCGCCGCCACCGCCACATCTTCATCGCAATCATCATCATCGGCCATCATCGCAGATAGAGTCGTTCACTCGAAGTTTCCTTCGCACAAACTTGCCCGCGGTTCTCAACGAATTCGCGCTATTGGACTTGACCAAAAATGTCAATAACGATGCTGATGATGAAGACAACGCAACAAGCTCTCAACAACGTTGATGTGCCGGTCAGAATGGTGTTCATGATGATGACGGCAGGTAGATTGAAGAAGACATTTTGAATGAACTGTGGATTGGAATAAGTGCAGGTCACTGACTCCATGTCTGCCCGCCTGGCTGCCACCGGTCAGCTAGCTGGCCAGCCGAACGGATGACTGGTTGCTCGGTGTCTTTGTGTCGCGGTCTGGAACAACTGTCAAATCAGCTGATCGATCGATCGCGCTGAGCTTTTTTTTGAAACTTCATCGGCACCCATCGCACGTCGGCCAGCTTGAGCACAATTGATGCCAAAAAATAGGGTAAGTAAAATTGAAGAAGGAGAACGCTGATGTGGAGAGTGAAACCCCAGCAGCCGTTTTTCGTTCGAGAGTGGTCCGTGGACGAACGTCGACATCGCTTTGATTCACTTCATTCTCTCGAAAGATTCTTATGCTAATGCATTGGCAACAGAATGCAACGATAGAGACGTTGTCGCAACGTTTTTTGTAGCGGGCGGGCCGTCTCTACTATGGTCGCAGAAGCTCTTCTGAACACGATGTAACGGTGCCTATTCATTATTCGATTCCTTCGTAATTTATCCGTCCTCCATTCACCCATGCTTTGGATCATGAGAAGCACGGCTTCTCTTCGCGCTTGTCTCATTGTGCTCGAGGGTTGTTCTTTCATGAGGGTCGCGTCTTCAATTTAACTTCAGATCCGAGGTTTCCTTTTTTTCATCAATATCATCCTCCTCTTTCACTTGTCGTCATCGACGTCGAGGTTTTGTTCACCGCTACTTCAAACTCGCCTGACAACCACAAGGCAACATATAACTAACAACTGCATAAAGAACCTCACTTTTGACATCGTCAGATGTTTTGCGCTTGGCAGCTCCTATTTTTGACCGGTATATCGGCTATTCCTCCCTCACCGCGAATGATAGCAACACATCTCATTCCGCATGGAAACATTCACTGGTCATTTCCGGGACCTGATCTACGGACTGAAGGCACGCGCCGGAACGAAAATGAGCCTCTTCTCTCGAGGAAAACCTGCGACTCGCTCCGGTCGCCGTGTAGCCTCCTACTCTCTAACGGCAACGCGCCGCTGCCGGCATTTCCAAGGAGTACAATGACAACCATGGTCGGCGGAAAAGCCTGCTACAAAACTTCAAGTCATGGAAGTGGACCCTGAGGAATTTAATTGAGAAGTTCCTTCGATGAACGCGGATCAGAGTTCAACGTTCGTATCTCGCCGCTTTACGCCAGCCCTTGAGAGGCTCAGGCAGACGGGGAGGATGAGGGTGGATGGCCGAGCTTGACGCAAATCGGATTGAGCGTCTGATTGACATGACGCTTATCGACGGAAACAATCGCGATCGACCGATGGGGCGGACGTCATTTCTGATCTTCTCACCTCGGAGCGGGAGACCTCGAACGGGATGTTGAATGCTCATTCTGACGCCCAAACAGGCTGAGTATCGACGTCGAGGAATGGATGCGTTCCCGTTCTGGGAGGAAAACCCCACAACGCATGCTACTCATCAGTTGCTGCAGGGATCGATCTCATGCCGCAACTGATCGGTAGCTTTCGGTCGAGGCTTTCGAAATGGCGAATGGATGAACATGGAGCGAACTATGAGAAACACTTCACGGATTCTACCGTAAGCGAAGGGTGTCCATTCCGGAGTCATTCTCCCTGCTCACTTTGCACAAGCAAGTGGAGCCAGCGACCGCCCCGATGGACTTGACGCTCTGACGATTCCCTCCTCACCAACTAGCTCCATCTCCAAACGGCAACACTGAATCTGAATGCAGCGAATGAATAGGGCGAATGAATGGATCAAACGAGCTAGCGGGCATGCCTTTGCCGAACAGAATGCTCCTTGGTAGCATTACCGTCTTTTCTCTCTCGTTCCATCCTATTATTGAGTGATCCAAGTTGGTTCGTCGGCAGCTACGCACATGATATCGCAGACTGCTGCATGGTGCAAACTGAAATGGCTGTCGTTACACGCTGCTGACCAGTGAGAGGTCCAGTCATTCATCCATCGGCCTATCGAACTGCAACAACTTGAATGAGTTCAGCGACGAATTCGGAAACTTGCGCCCCGGACCCCCCGGCGCGGCTATTTGCCAGGAACGCCAGGGAAAATTGTGGTGTAAATCGAATGCCAACGACACTCGGAACTGCTCCGTGACTTCAATGTCATAGACAGTCGGATGGATGGAGAGACGTTTAATCTGATCCCTGCTTCTTCCCCGAAACGCGTGCGATGCTCAGTGGCGTTCGCACTGAAATCGTGGCGCCGCTAGTAACGTAGCCGCTAACTCTGGCTGCAGGTCCGCGCTGCGGCTCCGACTTCAGCAGCTCTATCGTCAGAAAGAGATCATCGTCCGTCGGTCTGTCCTCCTGCCCGTCGGTTCATTCCTTAGACCTCTCACTGTTGCCGCCGCCGCCGCCGCTGCTCACTTCAACAACGAACTGTTCGGTCGGCAAAGCACTGTAAGCGGAAGCGAGCGAATTCGCTCCGGCAACGAGCACAAGCAGGGCAGGAGCAACACCAGTTTCTTACCGCTATAGCAGCAGGAGTAATAAACGCCGCCGGCGCGGCGGCTGTTACACCGCTTAGGGATTTTAGCAGAAATTCTCGAACGCACGAACAACGATTCTTCGGAACCGTTTTTTCCACTTTTTCCCCCTTCATTCGTTCCGTTCGGCTGTCCATATTTTGGGCCTCGAGCGTCGAGGGGAAAACTGAGGAAAACATTCTCGTGATGAAGGCGATACTGACAAACACGACAAAGAAATCCACACCAAACGAACGGTACTCAAAGCGCGAGCGCGCTATCGAGCAGGGGCGCGCGCGCAGACTTCGGATCCGCGAGAAGAAGGGGTTACCAAGTACCAAACATGCCGATTCAGCAAAGTTCGGATATTAGTCAGCAGTAAACAGCAGCTGCAGCGGGCGTCAGCTGGGAGGCAAGCAGGAAGGCAGGCGGGCACACGGACGGACCGACAGACGAGAGCAACGAGCGACCCGAACGAATGAACTGCCAACTGCAACCAGCTAGACAAACAAATACACAGACAGACAACATTCAGAACTGACTGTCAGACGAACACGCGGACGAACGGACGGACGAGGCAAGCCGCCAGCAGGACATACAGACAGGCAGACGGGACAGACAGACAGACCGACCGACCGACCAAATGACTGAGACTTGAACTGGGCTAGCAACGGCACGTATCCATTTGAAGTCCGAGGTTTTTTTCGACAGCATCGACCAAGCGATTCAAAGTCATCGAACGCCGTCGTCTTGGTCTGTGCTTATCTGTTGCCGCCGCGTCGTTGTCGAAAATACACAAGACCGATCTGTATGCAGGGCTCGTCATCATATGCCGACGACTGCTGCTGCTGCATCGCCTTAATAAGAGAATCGTGAAGAACTGAACAGCATCCAGTCAGTCAATCAGTCGCATCAAATTCAGCGAACTTGCCGCCAGTGGTGAAGATAGCAATGCAACGACTCAGCCAATCAGCTATACGTCAACCCAGCGTCGACGCCAGCAGCCACCCGCGGAATCGCGCACCGACGACAACGGGTCGTTTCGAGTGTTGTTACACATAATAAAGCAATTCCCTCTCGATTATTCAGAGGCTTCCCATGCGTGCACGACCCAGGTGAACATCGGCTACGATCGATGGTCAGTTTTTGAGAGCGCTTAGTGATAGACGATGCGTTCTCCAGGTCTGCGGAACCGCAGGGTCCCCGCATGGACAACTCGCGGAACTGTCTTGTGCGGGTTCGAAGAATCATATTTCATGGTGGAGGCCCTGGACGGAACTTTGGAAGCCGGCACAAAGCTCTCGTTAGCGTCACCCAGACCGCTGAGCTCGGGAGGCTCCACATTTCCCGCTAAGATTAGGAGATCGCCCCGATAGTTTCCTCCCCGTCCCGTATCACAATGCAAGAAGTTGAAGATTTCTCGAGCATCCAACGACCGGGATTTCGTTCTTTAGCTGCGCGCCTAACCTACCGTTCGCGCTCGGTTCGAGGACTGCATCAGTGGAAACGAAATCAAGTGGTAGCCGCAAACAGCATTAGCGGCAGTTGAATTTCTTGTGGCATATGAGAAGCCGTCTAGATCTGAAAAAGCACTCCCAAGATGCTTCGAATGAACAGCCAATAAGCTTGCTGGTCGATGCGAGCAGAGACCGAACGAAAACGGAGCCGAAGAGCACACTTGCTAATTCTCCTCTGTGCATTTAATTACGTTCTGCGCACTGGGCCACGAAAATGCAGTCGCGATCTCGTTGAGTGATAATGTTCCCCGAGCATACGATGGTGATTTTCATGATCCAGTTAAGTCTCTTCGCAGTTTGATTCTCCCTCTTCCCTGGGGAAAATTAATCGCGCTTGGCTTGTTCGCCAAGAATGGGCTCCCAGCCTCTGCTCGCTCCAATGATGTCGAAAAATTCATCGGCACTCTACCATTAGCTATTCTGGAAGCTCAGCGGAGTATTTCACGAAGTTTTACAATATCTTCACCCCGTTATTCCCGTGACCAGTTTTGCACTGAAAGAATGATCCCCGATGACCCTGCGTGATTTCGGTGAAATTTTTTGATGTCCAAGTAGCGCATAAGCTATCTCGGGTTCTAGCCTCGTCTCGGGTGTTTGCTGGGGATTATATTGCATCTGCAAACCACCCCTGGCGAAGATAATTGGTACAGCCCTCTGAAGCTCTCTTCTCTAAGACTTAAAGCGCTTTCTTTACAGATTCTCGTCCTTTGCCCATCATACACCTCCCGAGATTCGCTTGTAAATCCTTGTCTGTGACTCGTACTAACAGCCTCTTTTGTTTTCTGTTCGACTCTAACAAGCGCGCGTTCCGACATTAACTTCGATAGCCCACTGTGATTGCATCGCAACATCGATAACATCCAAAAAAAGATGGAATATACGGAAGATTATTATTAAATTGTCAGTTTTCGCACCCCCGCATTTGCCCGTGCTTGTTCTGCTCGTTTATGCCTATTTCCAAGAGTTCGTTCTGCTTACGTTGATTATGCTCGAATCTTTGCCCTGCCGACTGGCAAGCTAACTTCAATTCAGCCATTTCCCTTGCAGTTGAAGCACTGCAGGATAAAACTGCCGTTCCCACTCTCCGTGTCCGCCGTGAAGCTGCTCATGGGACTCGACAGCCCGATCAAAGTGTACAAATGTGACCTGTGCGAATATACGACGCCGGAGGAAGGGTCTCTACAAGTGACGTTACATCAGGAGAGTCGCTCTCTCCGTTTTTCAGTTTCTCATGCATCGCTTACCGAGCAACCAGATCAACCGCGGAAGAGAGGAAAGCGATTCTTGCCAGTTGCGTCACGGCCATCGTATGCAGCGCAGTAGACCGATTGTAAGGAGAGCTTCTGCGCAGTTTGCAAGAGCAGACAAACAGCAATAGAAAGAGACCTGACAGAAGAACGCGCAGGCAAGTCGCGAACGAATCCGGTCGAATGTTCGAATTTAAAGGGTTCTTTCGGTGATACTACTTCTTCGGATGTGCCGGAGGCGGCCGACTGGGATCCGAGCGAGCTGGCGAACGTAGCGAGCGCTCTGTTTGGTAATGTGCCATGGCACGCTCCTCGCCATCATGATCAGCCTTCATGATCATCATCATGATGAAACTGATGCGCGATCGCCTTTAACGCCGAACCTCGTCAGCGGTCGTCTTTCGGATCTTCTTTATTCCTTTACGTGCCGGTAGTTCTGGCGGTGAGGGTTCCGGACCCAGAACGGAGAGAGGTGGTGTACCCGCTGGGTTTCTAACGACCTCCGTCGTCAGCGCGGATCAAAATCGATTCAATTCCTGAATTCGGAGAGTTTTCAAGCAGAGTTCGGCTGTTGGTCGAGGTCCTCCGAGCCGTGAGTTGCGGAGTAGGATGAGCATTTGCGTTTCGCAGCGGAAACTGCAGAAGAAACGCTCTGCAGCGCATTTCTCGAGCGGACATCGGAAAGAGTCGCTGCGAGACCGAGTTGGAGACGAGCGGCTCGGACGTAATCGAGAGCCTTCGGATCCCGGATATCGAATCGATACTGTTGTCTTGCCTGGTCGACGCCGCATTTTTAGCGAAGCAAGGTCACATGCGCCTGTTGCTACACGCATCTCGAGCAGGTTATGGCTCCTATATTTCGTCGCCTCGAAACGTATGATCGACATACGGATCGCGGAAAGACGGGGAATCAGATCGGCCGAAGTATGCGCACCTGATGTCTTCCGGCTCTTGGAACATTCAAGATTCGTTGTCGTTGTTGCGCCGCCGCCGCTGCTCCCGCACCATGCTTGTTACGAGCAAGCGACTGGGCTGCCAACGGCTACCAGTTGAGCTCTGCCCACCGTTCTTGCACCTTTTTACAACCGGCAGTTACCCAGTTGACTGCTAACGAAATTTCGGCTTTTCCGATTCGTTTCTTATTCTCCTCCTCCCTCAGCTCTCGTTTTTATCACACCGTTTGTAGATTTTGTTCTGTAGATCCCCCGCTCAGACCCCGACTCACAGGCATGCGAGCCAACACATAAAAACTGAGAGAAAAATTCCGCTAAAAAACAGCTCCAGCTTTTGGACGAAGTTCAGCGAGAACTCGAGTGCATCAAAGAGAATCATAGTGAATAGAGAAACGGAACTGAATCAAGTTAGATCCATATCTTAGTGTACAGTTTATCTGTTGCCTTGAGAGAGCACGGGTGGGTTAAGAGAATGAGTCATCTTCCGGCGGGAACGAGCGAACAGGGAAGCGGGGAGACAGAGCTAGAGAACGCCCAGAACGCGAAGCATCGAGACGATAACAACTGGGTCGTTAATGAGGTGAACTTCCGAAAACTCTCTGAAGAGAGGAATTCTAGCCGTATCCAACCGGCGCGGAATGATCTATCGGTCAAGGAATGGGCCGCTCCGCCGCAAAGCCGAAATGAGAAATTCCCACTCATACTCCGGAACGATTTCCATCTCGCGTCTCAATGTTCCCCAAGATTTTCCTTCGTGATTCTGGAATCATGCAAAATTGACAACGATTGAAATCGTCGGTTTCCGACGAGGCGGCTGGCGGGTAAACATCTTGACGACGGCTCCGAAATCGAGCCGTTGAAAATGAGCGTTTGGAATCGAACTGAGAATTCCTGATAACTCTACTCAGACGGACCGTCAGATGATAGCGAAAAATCTGATGGAATCATCAATACCGACACAGCGATCGCGGTCTCCGACCCACGGTTCTGGTCCGGACGTTATTTCAAGTGGATGGCTTTCTAACAGCCACAGCTGCTGGAGGAGAAGAGTGCATCTGAATTTGAGATCCAACTCCGCAATTCCTCACATTTTTGCCTCGTGGCTCCATTAGCCAATTACGTCTCTCCCACTCACTTTTCAATAAATTGTTGGCTCCGGCTCTGTGCGCCGCGGCCTATTTCTCTGCCAGGCAGTCAACTGTCAGCTAACTTGACTTGATCGCCGAGCCGGCAGACACGGTCCGGTCGTGATTGTCGTTCGTCAAGAAGAATTCGTTTTTTTTTCCTCCTGCAATAACGACGACATGGCGTTTGTTTGGTGATCGGTTCACCTGCTTGCATCTATTGCGAGTGAACCAATTCCCTCCGTCGCTGGAGCTTCGAACACTTCGGTGCCCCGATGGCCGTCAAGGCACGTGTGGTGCGCAACGACATCCATTGGGGCCGCCCCCACCGGGCAGCCAGCGAAAATAGCCCAAAAATCACGAAAACAGCTTCTCGAGCGCGTTCCAATATTTCAAGACCCAGTAGAGCCCAAGGTGTATTGGCGCGCCCAGTTCCTCGAACACTCGGAGCGCGGCTCGCCAGCCTTCAGGGAATCGGACTCACCACGAGCTGTGGTAAGCCCGTTTAAATCTGGTGAGCATCTGGAAACGTCGCAGGCGGTGCGAGGCACCCGGGGGGACGTTCGGGGTGGTGAGAGATCGGCCATTTAGTATGGATGGCGATTACAGCATTGTTCCAACTGTCTCAACATTCAGACAAAAATGGAGCGGTTTGGGCGCATTCCAGTCGGGCGCGGTGGTTCTGCCGAGGGTTATTCAGGAAATTTCGTGAGGCCGATGCGCAAATGGCTGCCAGATGGAGACTTCCCGTAGTAGCTGATGACACGGGACCAGGGACGGCGAGATCTTTGTAGGGACAGGGCTTCCTAGATCTAGTTCTTCGTACCCATACGGAGAGAACTCCTCGAGTTCTCCCTCACCGATAGGGGGTTGCATGACTTGGTCAGATCTTCTCTCAAAGATGGGTCTCTCGGTGAAAATGCCTTATCAAGTGAAAAGGACGGGAGCCATTGTTGACGTTCGTCACTTCAGGGTTGTGCGACTGATCCATATTCACGAAGGAGAAAAAATTCAACGCTATCTTGTGAATTACTCGACTAGCCCGCCGATGAATGTTGATTTAGAAAATGCCGGATCGGAGAAGAAGAAAAGCGAACCAAGAATGTACGAGCTGCGAAAGTGGTTCATGGAGCTCCTATTTTGGTTTTCGCGTTTTCCTTTCGTCTTCATGCTGTAGTTTTTTTCTCGCTTCGGTTTGAAAAAATGTGAAGCGTGCCATTAAATTCGGAGCCGACTCGATACATTGAGAATTGGTTCGCTGCCCTCGCTCGTTGCATGGTTGGATTTCGTGGTTCAGATCACGGGATTTAGTTGGCTGATTCGCTGGCATGTGCTCGCTCCGTTAGTCGACCGCTGGAGTTGATAGTATTCCGCAGAATCCCTCGTGCATCGGAGAACGTGGTCCTTTTAAGAAGTAATTAATGGAGTTAGGCTTCGCTGTCCGCGAGCATCGACTCTGCGTTGACCGCTCTCCACGTCCCGGAACTCGGTCAGCTGACAAACACCTCGACTGTTGGAGCGAAACCCGGCTTTGGGGATTTCGAAAATGACGACGCACGGAGAGAAACGCATTCAAGAACAGGCATTTTCCTTCTCGTGAATCGAAAGTATTGTTGTCGTTGTGGTCGATTCCTCCGCTGCACTGACTGTGGATGCATTTTGTCCGTCCGTATGTCTGTCTGCAGTGCTCGATTGGTCCACTAGTCGACCCGTCGGTCGGCCATTCAAACTGAACGGGGAGTTGCCACGGCGGTCAAACTTTACTTCGGAGCGCTGTCAATAGACTCCGATTGAGTGACATGATGCATGCATCAATGTTATCTATTCGTCGGACAGCCGTCTGTATGGCCCTGCGATCGACCATCCGCCTGTCATAATTTTTTGCTTTTCCTTTTCAACTGTGCTGACGCGAGCCTTGTTGTGTCCTTCGGGAGGACCCTTCAAGTTTCGATCCTCGAAATCGTAGTCTTCGTTGAGGCTGGTCATGTCCCGCGCTATCGATCGCGGTTGGCTTTCGCCGCGTTCTCCGCAAAAATAACGCAGGTCATGCTCGAGAATATCGGGACTGGCCGCTGCTGCATGGTGCTCCGAGGATTGTTATTCCAAGTGGTTCAATTTGGCGTTCCGAATCTGCTGGTGCCGCCGGTGTTGATGAGTGCTGATGTTCTTCCATCTGACCGCTCGTACCCATCGATCGGCTCCGTGTCTTTTCACCGATCTGCCATCGGTCAACTCGTTCGACAGACAAACCAACCAACAGATGGACGAAGAACAGACTTTACACTGTGCGCCGCCAGAAACCGCCGCATCGGCGATACTCCCTGCATCATCCCGCTTTCCTTGTTGGTTTGATCTTCTTCTTTTTCTTCATCTCTTCTTATGCTCCGACACGATTGAGGCGCGGCAGAAGCAACTTCTATGGCAGCCGCTTGGTTAGATGCTCCGTTCATTCGTTTCCGATGATCGAAATCAGAGCACGGCAAAAGACCCCGAAGAAGAGAAGACGCCCGAAGAAGAAAAAGTTCATGTGCGCCCCATGAACGAGCGCCGTATGGGAGCCGATGCGGCGGCGGCGGCGGCGGTGGTGGCTCCAGACGCAGCTACTATGACTACTGAGTTACTACGGCTGCCACCACTGCTACTACTGCGGCAGCCACGTTTCTTCGGCATTTGCATCGTCGGTGGCGGTTAAAGTTTCAAGAAGCCACCACAGCAGTAGCGGTCCAATTCATGCAATGCCTCCTTCGTCTTCTTCTTCTTCGTGCTTCTGCGAGTAGCGCTTCAACAGCGGCGGGCGGCAGATCTTTCTTGTGTTAGCCCTGTCTGCCCGCTCAATTCGGCTGTCGGTCGGTCGGTCGGTTTGGGCTAGCTGGCTGGTTCCTTTCTTTCTATACGTCTGCTTGCCAGGCTGCTTACTTGCTTGCCTGCCAACCGCCTGACTGACTAGCTGGCTGCCCTCACTTGCTGCAAAGATGGCTCACTGTCCGTCCGTCCGTCCTATTTGACTGACTCCGTGCTCGCCTGCTTGCTCCCTGTTCGCCAGTGAGCCAGTCACTGTAAAGTGGGTCATTCATCGGGTAACCGTTGCTCTTCAATTCTTCTTCGTGGCCCTTTATGGCTCCGGAGACGATGAATGATGCTCATGATGATGATCTTCACCACCTCTATTCCTGGTGCTCTTGACCACTGCTGGCAAATCGCGTGATAGCTCGCGCAATCGGGGAGCTGGCGCTGTGAGGACAGTCGGCTAAACTTGGAGCATTTGAAGCTCGTTTCCCTCTGCGCCTCGGGAACGTCCAGGACAGATCGTGGGAGCAAACGATCGAAAGAAACGAATGAGGAGGAGCGATTCGTTCGAGGCCCGATCGGGCGGATGAAATGGCAACGGATCATGATCGAAGTCCACTCATAGGCAACCATGTTTCGAATGCGGATCTAGTTATCAGAATGTGTTCCTATGCGGTAGGTCCGACTACATCTAAACAGTTCCACTTCTCTTTCCAGCCGGCAACAGCTGGTGCATAGCGCCACAAAGAACCACTCCTGCCCGTACTGTCCGCTGGTGACGACATTCAAACACAACCTAAAATCTCACGTTCCGGAACTACATCCTGAAAAAAAATGCTCAAATGTCCATCACCCAAATGCCCAATGCTCTGTCTCTCACAACAGGAGCTCGACAAGCACGTCCAGCAGAAGCACTACGCGGAGTGCATTGCTCGGATTCGTCGACTTCACTCAGAAACGTTAGAATGTGAACTCAGCTTCCAAGGAAACCTCTATAGCAAACATATCAGAGCATGGCCTTCCGTTCCGCGAAGATCGAATCAGTCAACCCACATTCCTAACTGTCCGTTCTCAAGAGCGCCGACTCGGCTGGATGAAACGCCTCGGTCGACCAGCACGTCCAATCTCCCTTGTTCACCAAACTTCCATGCCACCAAACTTCGCGACGAAGGACCTCTACACTCAGTTGACGCCCGCGGAACTAGGACTCTAATAGGACCTTCCTGGATGGACGTCAAAACGAAATACTGCTCAATCGATCGCGCTCGACGAGTGACACGAAATGCTAACAGAACGAAAGCAGAAATAATTTTCAATGATACAATAGAGATCGAAGGAACTAGCAGACTGTGATGCAGGTCGAGGTGCTTCCGAGACGAACCCCGAGCCAAGCCGAGTGGATTTGCGCTCGACCCCACCGCCGACCACCCGACCAGGTTGTAATGTTATGATCTGACGTATACCATTTAGCTAACGATAATTGCAACCGAGAGCATGATTATAGCATGTGAAGACGGCAGTACCACTGCTCCGCGGTTATAGCAGCGTCTGATTAATTCCTGAGCGAGTGATTGAACAACTCTCACGCCGACCGCGCTGCTCGATAGAGACCAAGCATCGAACAACATCAGGTGTCCGTTAAACGATGAAGCCAAAAAAATATATGATACTTCCGCCACACCAAGACGGAAGGAGCCGATCCGAGAGCTAGATGAATTGAGGTTTGGGAGTATGTACACGCATCTGGCTTGAAGGTCAGGCTCGAGCCTCAATCGAGAACTATCAGCAGGGCCTGATGCAGGCACCTGCTGAATTTGTAGGCATTGAGTGGTCAGCGACCGAGATGGATGAGAACATTCGCTCGCCATGTTTTGCTAACCACGTATATTTGTGTGCAAACAAGATTGCACGGCTGGGTGAGTGAATGCGCTCCAAGAACGACTTGGAAGTACAAAGTCGCTCACCGTTTCTAGACACAAGTTAGACGATGGACCCGAGCCGAGCAGAAATCATAATTTTTGCGATTGATTCTGTCGGATGCGCTGAGCCGAAACAAATCCTGACAAAACCGGCTCGGTCCACGTTTTCTCCAGCGGAACGTGGTTCCCTAGAACGGGCGCTGCCGCTGCCGTTGTGACGTTTGAATTTCGTATACTCAGACAACACGTAATATTTTATTATTTCTGTTCGATTCCCATAACTGAGAAGGTTAGTGCGTTGACGCCCGTGGCCACTTCATCATGGTGACTGCGTCCATGCTCTTCGCGTGGTCTGGGTTTGCCAGCCAGCTCGGCAACCTGTCACCTTCTTGCTTCGCGCGACCCTCTAGGGCACGCTTCGCTCGGTTGGCTGATTGCTGCGGGGTGATTATACAGACTGACTACCGCCTGGTTGGAAGTTAGCGGAGAGTTTCGATGAGTTTTGTCGGGCACACGAAAGTTTCTACACAAGCAGCAGCGAGTGAATAGTATTTCTTTTGTATTTATTCCAAGGCGACATTCCTCTCATTTGAGATGAAGCTGATTACCGCAGCCGAACCTCTGGTGAAACCTGAGCCCATGGTATGCGCCGTGACATAGGCCACAAATGCATCCGATTCCGACCAGAGGTTGAGGAACTCGATTCTCTATGAAATATTCAATCCACTGACTAAGACGCTCGTTTCACTTGAGATTTGCATCGTCAATCCATGATGGAAAAGGCTCCACTTCTCTCTATGCAAAGATGCGGAATGCTCGATAACGGGTAAAATCCATTTGCAAGGCTTCCCATCATGGAAATCCAAACGCCAATTTCTCCCAAAGCTCGAAGCGTAGCTGGCAGCCATCTACGGATCAGACAATTGTTGCACTGATTCTCCTCTCGAAACACTGCAACAACACCGTGTGCCCATTCTGGAAAGCATCTCATGACGAAATGGAAACATACGAATTGAATCAAATGCAGGAAATGGAACCGAGAAGCAGTGGACGAGGAAAGCCCATACAGACACTGCTAGCGAAATTGACGGCGCATGCTCTCTCTCGACTAGAACCACCATTTTCTGTCTCAAGACTCCTCAGGGGCGCACCAAATGAAGACTGTGCAACGGCGACATGGATAATAATTATTAACTGATACTCGTATTCGATTCACTCAGCCGAATGGTCATTTTTATATGTATAAGGCAGGGAACAATCCCAGGCCGCACGGTAGACCCCAACTCGGGATGCAGTCCCGCATCTGAATAGCGGGCCACATAAACTTGAGTAACTTATCATAGGAAGAGAATTTCGCAGAGAGATGATGCGTACCCAAGCTCTCGATATAATATTGATATGAGACGAATTGTGACATGATTTTAACACCGGTAATGCAGGTATGACTCAAGAAAGCCTGGAACGGAGGCTGGCGATGAACCAGAAAACTTATTATTGCCCCCTTCCGCAGGTAGAGATACGCCCAGGCGAGACAAAACTCGAAGAGGAGTTAACTCATAGTCGCCTGCACTCGCAGCCCAGCTTGGGGTCGATCCCCAAGGAGCCGACGGAGGACGAAAGATCAGAAGCAAATTGTTGACTTGAGACGGTTCCGGCAGCGCTGAATTCAGAAGCTTAAGAGTTCACCCGAGGGACATCGCGTCGCCGGCCCCGCCTGTTGTAAATGTTAACTAATTCAATGTTACTAGCCGCGTATTGTTTCTCCGCGCAAAGATGGGTCGTCGCCGAAACGCTTGTTGTAATATCTGTGTCTCGTGTAATACTCGTAAGGTGGAAGGTTACCAAGTTGATAATAAAGGGATATTTTGGACTTAAGATAGAACTGGTCGTCTCAACTTGCTCTCCCGATTGTTCGCTACGATCCACTCGGCTGACGCGTGATGTGGATACTACACTTTGTTTTTCGCGAATCCATCCAGCTAGCGCTACTATTCCTAGGACTCGGAATCGGACTCCGAGAGTAGAGCCGTCTGGTGACGACGAGAACGAGTTTGAAAAAGGTTTTATCTTTCACTCACGCTCTTGGATGATATTTGCTCTGGAGATAGCCTGCCCAGGACTTTTTCTGCACGGCCGGCTTCTTGGGTCCAACATCAACTTCACCCAGTTCCTCACTTTTGGACGAGCTCGCCTGAGGTTCAGCTTTGTGGATCTGAACCCTACCTGGATCGGAAACGAGATGAAGGACGCTTCGGATATGAACGATGTGAATGGACTCGCGCTGAGACTGAAGGGCGGAGAAGCTGATGCACAATGCGGCGTTATAGTTCTCGCTTACCATCCCAAATTTTCTGTTCGGCGTCATGAGGCCCATGATAGGCTTGGTCACGGGCCAAGTACAGTTCGCCAAGCTGCCTTTCAAGTCGATCAGAAACTGTCCTCGGAGTGAACGTTGCTTTGTTCTGCAGATTTCGTCCCTCTCTGGAATGCAACAGATCTGTGCGTTACGCTCAGGGAGAGATTCGGGGCTCAAATCTATTCAGAGATCAGGAGATCGAGCAATCATCTGACTGACGCATGCCTAGTAGTCGCGCCGTTTTCATTCACCTATAGTAGACGTCGTGGCTGAACTCGTGCCCGAACGGAGCATCCGTCGTGTAATAGAAACAGTGGACTGAGGTTCCACAGGTGTGAAGCCGTGAAGTTCGAGAACGAGCCAAGCTGTAACGTTATGACCTCCCCTCTCGCCAGTTCCAGGTTCAACGTTGCAGACTGCACGCTCACGTCCTGCGGTTCCGCCACTGATGATAGATGGATTTTGACCACTTTAAGACACAATTCACCGACTGTCAGTGATCTCCACCGATCGGAGAGGCTCTCACTTAGTAAGCAACACGCAGGTTTCGGACACCGTCATTGGCAGTTGTGGAATCTTTTGGTACGATCGAATCAAGCGGAAAACGACAATGTCGGATACTGGGGCGCAGCTGACTACACGAATGTCGACTTCACTGGTCCTCCTAGATCCTAGACGAAAACAACCGTAACTCAAAATAAAGGTTTTCGCGCACGCGAACGCAAATGCTCGGAACCTGTTCTTTCCGGAGCCGGAGCTCACTGGCGATCCGTTGTTTAATAATCGGACGGATCGGCTTCGACTCTGCCTGATACTCGAATGCAATCGCTTTGCGACACTGCTTCGTGACAACAGTCCTGGAGTCTTGGCGTTCGCGTCCGCCTGCGGAATTCGAAGTTGACGTTCATTTGCCCGTCAGAAAAGGATCAAAAATGGACTTTGCGGCGACCGAATCGGCCCGGTAAGCCACTTCGCCTGAAATTTCCCTTACACGTCATCGAAAGTCTTTGAACGCCGGTTTGAAAAGAACAGAGCCATAGCTACGGGTGTATCTCAGAGTCCCGAGGTCGATGATCGGAAGCTTTCCCTGCGAGGAGGCCGTGTTCGAGGGGTGTCTTGGAGTCTCGTGCAATCTTTCTGAAGCTTGATGGATCAGCTGATACGTATTGAAAGTGTGATTCTGAAAAACTCGATTGAGTCACTGCCTTGTCTCGTATCACTATGAACGGAGTTCTTAGGAGGGCTGCATAAATATGGCAGCTAATGCCTCAATCTCTATTCTGAAGGGACTTGTATTAAGACAGCTCTTTTGAAACTCACTCCATATGGCGAATTCTACGCTATTGTGGAGCTCTCTCGTTCTCAGCCTTTTTGGCTGCCTCGTTGAAATCAAAGTCTCTCCTCTACCGATACAGCACTGAACCCACTCGCTCATCATTTAGACCGTCCTGTTTCAGGATCTCGACAGTACGCGCGAACTCCGACGAATCAACACAACCGCCCACAGCTGTTCGAAGGACACCTCGGCTGCGGCGATTGGAACTGAGCGATCGTCCTTCCTATCCACAAAGCGCAGAGCATCAGCTGGGGCATCGTCTGGACAGGGATGGGAGAGTTATG
Organism: Phytoseiulus persimilis; assembly: GCA_037576195.1. Lineage (NCBI taxonomy): Eukaryota > Metazoa > Arthropoda > Arachnida > Mesostigmata > Phytoseiidae > Phytoseiulus > Phytoseiulus persimilis. Next base: position 10,285,617 of record CM075104.1, read on the forward strand.
ATCTGGGACCTCAATGACTATGGTCCTCAAGGGCTCCCACCTTATGATCCGTTCGGCAGCAACAGCATCAACCAATGCAGCATCCTCAATCTCCAACACAGCAAATGACGGTGGTTAGTATCCCCCGATGGCCTCGAAACTCGTTTCGAAATCGAAGTTGCTCCCGCGGAGCTGCCGTCATGGCGTTCTTTGAACTCCCTGGACTAATCAAAGCGCATGCCCGCTATCCGCAGTTTCCACAGTAATGTCGGCAGTCCTCAACTGTACGTCACCACCGATGGGAACTTCCGATGGATCCAGAATCGCCCGGATGGCTCTCAACAATACTTCAATCCGCAACAATTTCTGAATGATCCAATGGCCTCAATGGCCATGCAATACGGGCAGAATCTCGCGGGACAAGGCAGGGTGATCGTTCATGAGAAAATCGAGAAATACGTCTCCATCTCAAACTCAAGTACGTGATGAGGTGCCTCCGGTCGGAGAAGGGAGCTGTATCATTTCCCAGTAGTCGTTCTCATTTCCCAATTATCGGTCATTCGGCCTGGGGCCGAGATTGCTTGCTCCTTCTCAGATGATTCCTCGGTTACCTTTCAGATACTATTTCGCTGTCGACACATCGTATGTCTCGCAGGAAACTATTCTTACTTCTCTTCCCGTTCGCCCACAAGAACTGGTCGCTGAGCTATATCAGGAGGAGCCCGTTCCGCCCAGATACGACGTCAACGCGCCGGATCTCTACATTCCGAGTATGTTGAGATAACTACTGATCCTGGGGCATTGATTTTCAGGCACGACAAAATTATGGAGGGTCAAGCAGGAAGCTACGGCGGAGCTGATTCGCGAATGGCGTGTAGTTTGGTCTATTGTCCCGGCATGTTGGGAGGCCGAGATCCATTCGGAAGGTTCCATTGAAAAACACAAAGAAGGATTGAAGTTGGGACTGAGTCGGCAAAGTGTCCGAGAAACGGGTCGAAGTTGGCGAAGTTTCGCGCCTAACACTCGGAACATGCGCTCATGGAACTCTGTCCTGGGAAACTCATGGATCTACTGATTTCTGAACGAAATCGATGCAGATGAGTTCCTCGTTCATGAATCGGAAGGTGGTTGAGCCTAACGTAGAGATTTCTTTCGCGTTTCCTTTCACTCCATGGCGTTGGTTTCCTACATCTTATGTCGGCGTGACATGATGGGCCTTGAAAAACAGGTTCTCTCCCGAGGTGCTTGGTATGCAAGCAAGCTGGAGCCTGTGTATACTGATTTTAGAAACCCGTGTTGATCATGATGGCTCTGTACATCTTGAACATCAACACCTACTTGAAGCTTTACGGACTGATGGCTTTCTGCGGCATACAAATTTCGGGCCGATGATCATCGCGCTGCTCTCTCGCTCCCTCTAGGCATACATGGGTTACCTATCAGCCGGAATCTACTGCTCCCTGACACTCGGATTTTCCTGGTTGGTTCCAATTCCATCCTCCTTCCTTGCCCGCTCGTAACGCCGTGCCACTGAGGTATGCTGAAGGGGGAGTTCAAGGTGAAACGTGGACTGATCATGTTTCTCTACGTTTCAGCTGAGAACGCTGCGAGTTGCATTTCTGTCCAACCCGGGCACCGGTCACTTCGGCGAAGGCTCTCGACGGTCTCTGTACCTCCTTCTCGGATTGTGCTTCTTCCAACGGCGGTGATATGGTTCATGACCCACTCGCTACTCTGCACTCCTGCTCCCGTTGGGGTCAGTTGAGCCGAAACTTCTGAGACTCGGAGAACGATTTGCTGTTGGGGGTTTAAAATGTTGTACAATATGATTGCCGAAAACCGCATAAATGAGATTTATGGTGTTCCAATAACCACGGGAGCGCTGAGTCATCCAATCCTGTAGTCTCCCGAATGTTTCCGGCTTCGTAAGTTTGTCAAACCCTCATTCATTCAGGGGGAGTTCGTCAAGGCCCTAGATGTGAATACGAGTAAATCTTGGCTTTCAATGCAGATTGTAATCGTATAAAATTTATTCTTTAAAATAATGACCCGGTCGCCGAGCCTTTTCTTTCTGAATAGAATCTTCAATTTGGGAAAACCTAAAAACACGTGTGGAGTCTACACATTCGGTCTTGACACCCTCTCTTCCACCCAAAGCATCGTTTCAATAACCACTTCTCTAGTTGAACTTCGGAACGACTGGAAGACCTTAGTTTCTTGGCCCCCGATAGTCAGCTCTTCGAAATTTTGCTTGAGCTGAGCTACCACGCTACCACTCGATACAGCGTCCGTGTTGCCATGCTCTGGAATATGAGTCCCCAGCTGCAAGAGATTCACAGTCTTCGGAGTCTTCTCGAAATTGGTAACCACAGCATAGCCTGGCATGTTTTTCTTGATACGCGACATGGCGACCACCGTCTCGTTGAGGATTTTCAAATGTGTATCGCCCATTTGAATTGCAGAATTCTTGTTCCGAATTTTGGAGGTTTGTTCAAAAACTTTGTAGAAGTTTTTCGCGTTGTTCTTCTTGAACTCGTCGATCGTCTTCCAATTCATTCTGCGAGCATCCCTGCTCTTCTGCCTCTGCAAGGTAGGGGGCAGGTTGGCGTCGTCGCGGGCGTATTCCTCTGCCGAAGAACACGAACGGAGTTGCGTCGGCTTAGGAGAGAGAACATGATGATTCGATCACGTTCCGCTGGTGAGAATCTTTTGATCGAGGTGAGATGTCCCCGTTGCTGAATACGAGATTTTCCCCGACATGCGGTTCGGTTTTTATGAGTTGTCTGCTCCAATCGGTCGTAAAACTGTTCTGCGGTGAAGTCCTTTTCAGCTCAGTCATGCTGTAGTTAAGAATAAACACGCCTTCGGCGCAGTATTCCGCTTCGTCCAGCACTTTCCCGTAAGCGGACAACATGGTCACACGTGGGAAGTTTTCGGTACTCGAATGGAAATGATCTCCCTCCAACCGTGATGAGCTTCGTGATGTCAACGTTATTCGGAACTAACTCGATTTCGTCGAGACAAAGCTGCCGCGCCCTTCTTCAGCCAGAAGTCGAGCGTAGTTGCAAATCGCGCTGTGTTTCGTTCTTCCGCGGAGTCGAGAGGTACTTCCGGACAGGAGGGATTTTCACAAGAACCTTCACGCGCTCAGTGAGATTGCCGAAATCTTCGAAAGAGCCCATTTCTGGCTGCAAGACTCGTTGATTCCGCAGGGTCAAAAATGCTTATCGAGGACGACCGCAGAGACTAGAATTTCTTCCAGGTATGGCAGCCTTCTCGCGAACCCCTTTAAGGTTCGGCCTTCACCGCCTTCACCGTAGAATTTGTCGACGCGTATTTCGTAAACCGGTGAACTCTCGTAACCATTCCGGCTCCTTGGAGCTGCGCAACCTGGTGTGACGATAATGATCGCCACGGGAGCTCCAGCGAGCATGGCGATCCATAGGAGCCAGAAGAGGACCAGGAGAACCCTGCGCAATACGACCCAGAAAGGATCGTTCGCGTACTTCATGAGCTCCTCCTTTGTGAGTCCGCACTGGAACCCGACTGCTCCACCATCAGGCATCTCGATTTTCGCCTCGCCATTTGTGGAATGTTGAAATTTTATCTTTGCGGTGTCCCCGTCAGAAGTGAGTTTCGAGTTCTCGTCGATTTTCCTCGAGCTCTTTCAAGTCGCCCATGTTCGTCTCGTCGAGAATATCTGTAAGAGAGAGTACACGAATCAGCTCAGGGAGGAGATTTTATTTTTTGTCAAGCATTCTGTGGACTCGACTGCCGGAGGAGGAGCCCTTGAGATAGCCGAGAAGGAATGCGAAGCAAACCCTCGTCTGCGATAGTTCGATTAAAAACTACAATGAGACCGAGTTGAGCGGGATGCGGCTCACGTATGACATCGGGAACCATTCTGCGGTTCCATCGAAGTTCGTCCACCAACGGGAAGGCGGACGACCTCAGGAAGCCTTGGTCGATCGACCAGGAGCCCAGAAAAACGTTCCCGAGCATACTCCACAAGCGCCGTGGAAGCTATACGAGGCAGCGACCATGGTTTTGGGTGATAGTCGTGGTTCAAGCGATCATGTTTCGTGTCCGCGACGGACTCGTCTGTCTCCTCAGATTCCCGAGCAGCGGGGAAAACTGAGCTTTCCCTGCGTCTACGTGAAACGATCGAACCACGTCGCAAATCGGAAACTCCAGCTCGCGAAGAGTAGTCAATCGTCGGACCTGTCCGGAAATCGAGAACCTGTCTGATCGGATCATGGAGCCATGCCAGTTTACTAGCGAGCTCGAAAAGATGTGCGATCCCACTGCCACCAGAAATGGACATTGGGACAGCGTGTGGTGGCTCGGGTGATCTCGCTCCAAGTGCCGCGCTCCGCTTGTCTAATGAGTTTATGATGAGCGCTCGATCTGCAGCGAGTAACACCATTGTGAAGCTCCGTTTCTCGGACTATGGCAAGACGAGAGGTCACACAACCCTAAAACGACTCTCGACGTCCTTTTTCACTCTGGAGCTTTTGTGTTCGAACATCCTCGTGTGGTCTAACAATGAAGCGGTGCTCTTGATCTATGCGGCGTTTTCCAATCAACAGCAGGGGCTCGAAGACGAACCGCAAATAACTCCAACTTCCCAATTGGTGGCGGTTTGACCTGAGTCGACAAGGCGGCGCTCCTTGTGCCACTCCAAGAGGTGAATTGAATCAGTTTCTCGATTAAGTGGAGGCTTGGTGAGCACGCTTCAATAGTTTAATACGTCGGGAGGATCATCCTGTGCAGAACCGATTGGACGTGAAGAGTTGCGTCAGCCTTAAGACTCAATGAGCCGCTCTCGATGGAATCTGAACCCGAATCTCATGACCTCAGATCGCGCTCTAAGAAGACAACGAACATTTTCACCCAGACGCCCGTAGGCGTTTCGGACTGGTCAGTCTCCAGTCATCCGCGGGGAAGAAGGAGAAAAGTTGTCCATCGAACGGGAGACAACGCCTTATTCGGTGCTCATGACAGAATTCGAGCCCGACCGTCGGCAAACCGCTGCGAAACTGCTGAACGAGGAGTTGAGAGGGGAACAGACTATGGTGGACTTGGAATATGTTCTGGGCCTCTGGATTTCCTAAATGCCAAACTCACCTTGAGGACCTTTCTCTGACGGACGAGCGTGCTCAAATGACAAAGATGGTCGTCATGGTGAGGAGAAGCCCGCCAGAGGAGCGAGAGGGTCTTACGTGGGAAGAGCGGAACACCGAGAAGACAACACGAGACTTATTCAACGCGCTCGAACATCCCGGGTTGCTCTGTTTATCAATGGATTGCTATCAACGTTTCACGATTCCTCAACCTATGGTAGACTTGACGCCCGGAGAACGCCGGTTATGTCGCTCTTGAAGTGGATTGGAGGATCACTCAAATTTCAAAATTTCGCGCCGGTTCGACGACCCTCACCATGCCTCGATGACAGCTGTAATCATCCGCTAGTTGAATCATATGGAATTTTTTCGACTCCACCGACATAAGGTTTCGAGCTTCTCGCCGATAACCCCGACCCCCCCAGTGGCTTTTCTCTCAACTCAATGTCAGCAGCGTGATCTTTGAATTCCATCATTCGTGATGCTGTGAGTAAATCAATGGCTTTTTCGGCGATAGGTACAGGACGTAGCAGCGCGAACACGGCTTCCGGGACCGAAAAACACACCGTCGGCCACTACGTTGTTGACTCCAAATGGTTCGATGTTTTACTTAACTCGAACTTCGCCGTTCGTCTTCAAGTTCAGTCAGTGCCCTGCAATGACCGAGTCTCAAAGACCTTGTGGAACATTCCGGCAAGTTCTATACAGTCGGCACGCACCTCGTACAGTACTTCGAAGGGAAGGTGTTCGAGAGTGATGCCATGAGACATGGTAATCGGTCATTGACTGTCAAATTCAGACCAGCTCTTTTTGCATGTGATGAAAACCGCAATTGCGCATGAAGCGGCTGTTGACATCAAGGCGGCTGTGTGACCCGAATGTTCCTCCTGGCAAGGTTGCCTACAAGCCGTCTCGACAGCCTCTACATTCGATTCATTTCCCTTATTCCCTGCTGAACGCTTCGAGCGTCGAGTCGTTGTCCTTTTCGTATATACTGTCATTACATCGAAATAGGATCTCCGCGCCACCCGTTTCCCGCAATTATTCCTCGTGCTAGACGTTTTATGCTAGCAGAATGGACATTGTGGGCTGTATGCTCGGCCACACTCGGATTGAAGCGGACAACCCTGTGCCGATTCTTTCCTTGTGAGCAACCAGCCTCCGTCGGAATCAAAACGAACTGCAGACATGAAATGTTGAGCCTCTCTAAGCGCCATTATGACGAAACGGTGACTGAGTGAGCTGCAGCAGAGAATCTCCGCCTTCGTCCCATTCACGGATCTGAGTAGCACCATCTGAGCGCTCTGTACTCGGAGCACGATTTCTCGGAGTCAGAGCTAAATCGGGTAGTTGTCCCTCTATGGAAGCTATTGGAAATATAGTACGTCAGCCAGCCTCAAGAGATCGGGATCGTATCGCACTCGATTGACCTGGACGTAGATCTGACTTCGAATTGAAAGCTTGGGATGGCTCGGTACAATGCGGAGCCAGTTTTCCACTGTCCAAGAACACGAGCCTGGTCTCCTCTTCAATTCGAAGTTCGGTACAAGAGAGGGAATAGATGATGAAAAGTCCTCCTTCAAATTTCGAGCGCCAACCGCGGAGTACTCTGCTGCGGAACCACTCCGAATCACTTTGACATCCCGATGAGCTGTCGTAGGGAGGCACCGGGGAACACATCGACGGGAACCCCCCGAGCATGTTAGAATCCCAGGCTGAGAATGTCAACACAACTGTCTTCACAACCATCTCAGCTTGGCAAATCCACGATAACGACTGGTTCCCTCGGCCCAGCTCGTACCAGTAACAAGCGCCGGAGCGATACTGGAGTGGCAAAGCGCTTGACCGTTTCAGCTCGTGCTTCCGGCCGACACCAATGGTCAGGGTTCGCGTCGCACGACAATCAGATGCCAATGTAGCGATACCAGACTGGCCTCATGTGACTCTGTCTCAACTATCCGCGCCGATGATGTCATAGGGGAATACTGAGGGACTGCTTGCTTCGCATCATCTCAGACCCTCATCCTTCGTGATCACATGAATCGCGCAGGAATTGAGTGGTTACGAAAATTACTAAAACTCGGGAAGATTCTGCGTGCGCATGACTCGGATCGTTTCGGTACGACTCTTGAGTCGACTCGACGGAGTCGGATATTGGGATGTGGACGTGTTTCAGTTGACAGGGTTGCAGTTGGAATGCTCTACCATTATTTCTGGCGGGTATTGGTGGATCATCTTGGTCCTCCCGCGTTTCGTACTATTTGAGCCAAGTGTACCATAGCAGGCTATTCGGTTATTCCGCTGTCATGGTGTACGTTGTGATCTCCAATGCCTTGATCTGTTATGCGCATTTCCTCCGTATTTGTTCCGATGGGCTTGCCTTGCTCAAATGATGACCTTGTGACGTCAGAACAACGACACAGACCGCCGGGGAAGCCCTTTTCTCCGAGCTGGGTTGATTGTGCAGCGAGTTTCTAGTTTCGGAATTTTCGGGAACGGTGGGCGACTCGGGGATCATGTCCTTGTTCCTCAACTTTCCCGCCACTCCGGGAGACATTATTTTTCAAACATCTTCCGAAAAGGAGTCCGTCATTCGACCGCAAGCGATCCCACCTCTCCCCCATATGGCTAGCCACTAGCTGTTGCATTGAACGGAGAGTAGTAAATGAGCCAGCGTGGAACGAAACGGATTTCAGCCCGATCACATCCGCGGAGAGAGTTGACGAGGAGAAAATTGAGCTTCCAGTTGCCTGTTCATTCCGTTCATCGTCGAGCGATCAATATTCATGAGAGAAAAACGGGAGAGCTGGAAAACGTGTGGAAGTCACTTGCGATTTCCCACTCACTGTCTGTTGCATCAGAAGACGGCTGACCGCCTCACCCTTTCTCCCGGGGAGCCGTTGTGACTCGCATCGTACGATGCAGGCGATCGCTGCGACTGCTGTTGCCTCTAGGCCGAGCAGTGTAGTGCGTTTCTCGAACGTGTTTCAACGCTAGGTTACGTGCAGCATCCCCCAGATCGAGCTCTGAAGCGATTGAGGGAGCGACTCTGACAGTGACCTGACTTGAGTGGGCACAGTGCTGAATATATCGCGTTCCACAAACATTATCTCCACGTCGAAGTGACACTTCCAGTGAGCCTGTAGTCTTGACAGGATCCATTCAAGGTTCGTGTTCACGTCAGGGAATTGTGAGACACCTCTCGCGGTTCTGTCCTCCGCCGTTGAACGCCATGTCCTGGGAATCGGAGTCGGAGGAGATCGACGAAAAGCGAGCTTCTTGAGTTTTTACTTCATTCTGGAGTTTCCGAGAGAACGTCATGGGTATACTCGACGATCTCCGAAGATGTTCCATGATAGTTCGGAGTGCCAGCTAACTCTCTCTCGTTTCTCTCTGCAGGTAACTAGATGGGGATGGAATCGTGCTGAACAGATTTCAAGATGATTTGTGACGAGCATTGACCCGGAAAATTCGGGATTGACTCAAAGTATGAGTGGAGCGATAAGATTCGTTCGTCTGAAAAGGCTTCAGCGATCTTTTGTAGGCTCGCTGTTGATGGCTTCGTCGAGGATGGCCATGAGCACCGTGAAGATTCCGAGGAAACTTTACGAAAGTGCTCTGCAGGCTTGGAGCAGTGTGCTTGAGAGTAGCAACAATCAATGGCGCAGGGTGAGTTGCGGATCGATGCAGCGACCCCAAGCTCCTGAACTAGTCTTTCATCGACATAGCTATAATTTCCTACTTGATTCATCTCGGAGGTCGGGTTCCCAGAGAGGGTCAGTCGAAAGGTTTCATTCCTCAGGTTCTCGCGAGGGATCAGGTCAGCAAACTCCAGCCTCGTCTAGGAGTTCAACTGGATGTGGAAGCTGAGAAATCGAACCCTCCGTTCGACGGTGCTGCACCGGAATCAAAACATTCTGACAGTTACGGCCACGATGTTCTCCGAGACAATGTTCTGGAAAGAGCTCTCAGGGAGGAGCAGCAGGCGGCCACCAACCAAGCCGCACAACCGTCGCCGAAGGCTCCAAGACAGAGCGCCAAAGAAGTCACGAAAGAACTGAGACAAGCTGAGCAAACTAGACTGAGGAGCGCCGAGGACATTGATGCGCGATCCAGATACCTAATCAGAGAAATCCAAGCAGCCGACCTGCCCAGCGCGCTTGCCACACGGTATTTGGATGATTACTTCCGCCAAAGTGGCTCACCTTGTTTCGCGAGAAATTTCGGGGAGGGGTGAAACGCCCAGTTATTCGGCACCGGTTTCCTCTCATCGGTAATCGTTTTCGAGATGGAGTTGACTCTATGAGGTTTTCTATTCTCAGACTGGAGGAGTTCTCAGAACACATCTTGCTGTATCCTAAGAGTCGAGCCACCCTGATAAACGACCGAGCTTTGCCCGTTCTGCTGAGGCATAGAAGGAAATCGAACGACGAAAATGTTCTCGCGCTGACGCGGGAATGCCTCAGCTTGCTCGGATACGTGCAGCCACCCAAGAGTTCCGGAGTCCGTATTCTGAGCATCGATGGTGGTGGAGTTCGCGGATTGCTCGTTATAGAAGTCCTTCGCCAATTAGAAAAGTGTACAGGGAAGAAAATTTCCGAGCTATTCGACTACGTCGTCGGCGTGTCAACCGGTGAGTTTAGAGCTGCTCGCCCGAGTGTTGGCGATCGTGCTCGGATGCCTCTCCACCGAGAAGTAATTGTCGCGCAATTCGCTTCCAGGCGCCATCCTCGTGGGGATATTGACGACGTTGCAGAAAGACTTGGACGATTGTGATGATTTGTACCGCAACATGAGTGCGACAGTTTTCCAGCAGAGCTCGTGGTGGGGAACTGGGAAGCTAGTGTGGAATCACGCCTATTACGACACTTCGCAATGGCAGGACATTCTCAAACAACTCTACGGGGACCTGCGATTGTACCACTCGAGCCGTCATGAAAGTGAGTCGCGAATTCCTCGGACGTCTTCAGCTTGGAATAAACCCCAGGATGCCTAATTATTTCTGAAAGCACATCATCAATAGCTCGGGTTCAAGCGAGAAATCATTGCATTATTTGCGCTCAAAGAGCTCAAATCGAACTCTGCAGATGTGCCAAAGGTCGGAATCCTCTCAGCTGTGGTCAACAAGCAGCAGTTGGTCCCCTTCCTTTTCCGGAACTATCAACTGCCACCGAAAGAAGAAAGTTATTACGCTGGTTGTTGTAGTCCTTATGTGTGGCAGGCCGTTCGGGCTAGTAGCTCGGCACCTTTCTACTTTGAGGAGTTCGACTTCAACGGTGATGTCCACCAAGATGGAGGAATCATACAGAACAATCCGACAGGTCAGTTCAGAGAAGGCTTCGTCCAATTGTGAGCGGCTGTTAGATCCTGGTGGAAGTCCGAGTTTCCCTCCGTCTCAATCCACTCGATTTCCAGCTGCTGCTATCCATGAGGCTCGACTTCTGTGGCCTGATGAGAAGATCCAATGTGTCGTCTCCATTGGTTCCGGGCGATACATTCCGGAGGAATCGGAAATCGTCGCGAAGTCGACTTCGTTGAAAACGAAAATCATGAAGATAGTCGATTCTGCAACAGATACTGAGGTGCGTGAACAATACTTCTCTGGAGTCATTCGAACTTCTCGATTCGCTGTGACTCAGATCGTTCATCGAGGCTCGAAGTAATTGTTTGCTCTTACCCATAGGCGGTGCACACCCTATGTAACGACCTCCTGAGCCCGGGAACCTACTTTCGTTTCAACCCTTATTTGTCAGAGCCTTTCACACTGGACGAGACTCGTCCAGAGAAAATGGACCGCCTCCGATTGGATGCGCAAATGTATCTGCGACGGAACGACAGGAAGTTTGTTCATGCCGCTGACCGCTTGGTTCAACCGAGATCTTTAACGCAGAGGTGCAGGGACTACTTGAGAGACAACATCCAGGAGCGACTCGTATAGAGATCAGCCGCGACGAGGCTCAACGTCAAACACCAAAGGGGCTTTCAGACGCGCCCAAGCGAAACTCCGTTAATTGATGCGCTCCACTCCCAAAATGACATGTTGTGAAGGGTTTCGAGCGTCCTGCTCTTCTGCGGTGAAGTTTCCCCAGATATGACCGGCTCAGCATGCAGTTAGTCTAGATCTCAAAGCTGTGATCAGCATTGTTTATTGTTACTGTGTATAGTAGTTGGAAATGTACAATTTGCATAAGAGTTTGCGAAATAAAGGAGTTCCTGGTCGTTCAAAACATCGAATTTCCTCGCGGTCGTCGATCTCTCATGTTATGGGCACGTTGGCTCGTCGCAGTGAGAGGTAACCTAGAATCTGCTCGGACGACAGGAGGCGGATCTTCGCGAACTCTTCCGTGTTCGCGTAGTAAAGCTTCGTACGCGGATCGGTGTATTTCGCCGGCAAACCTGATGAAAGCAGGAAAACTCCTCTGAGTCTCACTGATCTAACATCGACCAGCAATCTGATCGTCTCTCCGTGAAAGCCCTCAGTGATCTCTGAGATAGTGAAATTTGTGAAGGTGCCTTACCACTTATATCGGAATACTTTTTCGCCGGTTTCAGAGTTTGGTGCATTTCGATTGAGCCATAAGACGCAACGCCGCTCGGGTAGAGCCGCTCCGCCGTTGTGACTTGTTTGAGATTTTTTATCACCCTAGGTTTATTAGTTTCCGGCTTCACGCATTTAGCGGCATACGCAGGTTGCTTGAAGCTCTTCGTTGGTTGAGGAGCGGAGACGAGCGGAGTCGACGACGCAAGAACTGATGCGCTGTCTTCCTCCACTGCGATCTTCACGGGCACCGGTTCCTCTGTGGGTACGGAGGTAGAAACACGTTTCTTGACCATGCTCTCATATTCCGAGATCAGCTGGTGAATGTCCCATCACCGTAGCGGCTGTTGACGACAACGTTGCGAAGTTGATTCAAACAGCTTGGGCTCAATGGGCCAAAAAAAGAAGAGAGAGGGGCTGCTTTCGCCGGATACACGCAGGAGTCGGACTATGTCTGGGATATACTATCTCAGACGTTTGACGATTCTCCGGCAAGCTTGTTCTCTTACTTAATACGTTACGCTCGTGTTCGACTCGGTAGGCTCGGGTTTCGGATAGCAGTTCAGCTCCGAACGTGTGTCCCCGAAGAACCCATTGAAGGAACCCACTGCATGAGCAAAGCGTCTGTGGCTCCGTCTGTCCGTCAAAACCTGAACCTGGCGATCCGAAGCCGCCCAAGGTTCGCGTCGCTCCAGTAGGGCTACAGATCACGACGTGAACAAATCTCTGAAGGTTCCGTGGATCGCGTCCAGCTTCTAGGTGAGTCTGGCTCGATGCCTGAATTTCGACGGGGGGCAAATCGTGCGAATCAGAAGTTCAACCCTCCGACTGGAGCCCAGCCATCTCGTCGCGCGAGTTGTCTGCTCCCTGCGCAAAACCTGGTCAGGCACGGAATTACGAGGAGGTTTCTGCCATTCTGGGTTGACGTCATAGGGCGATTGCTGCTGTTACTCGGAATGTGTGGGGCTTTCGCTCACATACCGTCGTAGTACTCCGGCGGCGCACGGTCATTCACCCCAACCCCATCTCCTCGTTTGGAGAGAGGAACAAGTTTGAGTCCAGTCTCCGCTGGAGATGCTCCTCAGTTGAGCCGAAACCTCCGGCGAAGCCGTCGCGGTCGACGCCGTTGTTGCTCATCGCCTCATCCTTATTGTCGCTTCAATCGAGTTACAGATTCCAGAATTTCTGATCGGAGAAGACGCTCGGACCGCAAATGGCAAGCAGTAGTCTCTCGCACTTCGAAGAACGGAGTGGAAGAATCGAAGCGCCGACTTCTTGGGGATGCTGGTACCAAACAGTGGCCGAAGTGTTCGCGATCGTCAACGTCCCTGCAGGTGCGCGCGTTCTACGGTTCCGTTTCTAGATACCTATATTATCGCGAATAGCCCCGGCAGAAGATACGGCCCGAGTTCGCTGTGTGGAGCGAGTGCCGTGCGAGTGTGTTTTTGATCGAGTGGTTCTCCTGATGAGGATTCAATACTTGTGGCTTCGTGATGCTCGCTGCTGGCGGCTTTTGACTAGGAGGACTCGGATGTTGACTCCTGTGACCTGTCGCGGTTCCACCGGATGCTGCTAGATCCGTACACGATCATTGTTGTGCGCGGAATACTTCGCTGATCAACCGAACACTGCCATCAGAACTCGTTTGTTCTACAACACCGATTCCCACCGACCTGAGCTCCTGCTGAGCTCTAGCGCGAAACTTCATATGCTGCTCCCTGTGACGTATACAAACAGCTGTAGCGTACGGCTTCCCTCGACACAATAATACCGAGCGTTGCAACAGCCGCCTCCACCATTAAAACCTCCGCTGCACATCATCCACAACATTATCATCTTCCTAGAAGCAGCTGAGCCGCAACAAAAACCTGAGCAGGTACATCGTTATCTCCGAACTGAAGAGAAAACGTGACTGTTGAAAGCACCCGTGAGGCGTGCAGTGTTTGTCTGTGAAACTCTGAGCTCGTAGCGGATGAGAGTGGAGTTCTGAGCAAACGTCGAACAATTACGGACGCGCGATGTCGGTTTTCGGAGCGATGTCTCAGATCACGGAGGATCTGTTCCTCTGCGGTCTTCGAGGCCTGACCGGCGAGAACATCAAGAAGAACGGCATTACGCACATTGTGAACGTGACGAATGATCTGCCGAACTCAAGTTACCCAGGTGTGAGCGTCACGCGATACGTGGCTCTGGATGAGCCGAATCAAGACCTGAAGAAGTATTTCCATCCCGCGGCAGACCTCATACACGAGACTATCAAGTCAGGCGGTAAGGTGGTGGTGCACTGCATGGCCGGGGTCTCGAGGAGCACAACGATCGTGCTGGCGTACCTCGTCAAGTATCGCAACATGACATTACGTGAAGCCTTCAAGTACACCCGTGATCGGCGCTCGATCGTCCATCCGAATCTCGGTTTCTTCCGTCAACTGATCGACTTCGAGCGCGAAATCCGGATTTCATGCGAGCCCTCCGTGAAAATGGTGAAGCTCCACGAGCACTCGAACGAGATGGTTCCGGACATCTACAAAGAGGAGTCGAAAGGACGTCTGTGGTTCCATTCAGTCAAGGACAAACTGAAAGAGGATGCCGAAGAGAAGGACAGCTAGCAGTTGCCGGTCGGGTTGCACATGGCTGCCCGACCCATCAAGGTTTACCCGTCCGCTTGGGAGCGACTCGTGACCAAAATTTCGAACAAGAAACAATGAGCCCAACAACGAACGAATTCGCCCGTTTTGTTCTCCCACTGGGAGCTTGACGCCATCGTAGAGTTGAGCTCCATCAACTGGACAGTCCTGTGACCGGCGACGGAACAGATGAAACGGATTGTTCGCTGTGCAGGAATCACTCCCGTCGTGTGCCCGACAGAACGAACGAACTGATTGGTTCTTGGCCTTCGTTTATTTCTCCGCTTCCCCTCCGCCTCTCCTGCTCGCCGATGTTTGACTGCCTGGTTCGGCGAGTGATGTGTGTGCGTGTCTCGTCGGCGAATGAAGCCTTCTTGCGACTGCGAAAGACTCCTTTGATGTCTCCGAAGTGCGCAGTGAGCAGGGAATGAACGCTCCGAGGCGTTTTGAAGGCCGTAAACACCACACCTCGGAGAGCGGAAATTGTCCAAGGTGACTCGGAGCGCCTGCGTGCTGATAGTATGGGTGGGTGCTTGCGTAAGAGTAGCGAAGCGACGCGATTGCTCTGGGAGGACTACTTGTCGCTAAGGTGATCGTTGCTCAACATATAGAGCGAACAAACTACACTCCGACCACCCGTGGTGGCTCTTGATCTCGAAGGCTACATCCTAGTAGACAGGGTAATCCAGTCTCGGACCAAGTATAGTCTGGTTGGACTGGCGGTCACAGCCGGCTGACCCTAGGGGAAGAACTACAGACCGCAACGCCAAAGGCGGATGAAGGACTATCTGACGCTTAAACTGCGTTTACGCAGTTACTGCCGTACTCCTGTGGAGAGATCTGTGCTACAACCGCAGCAAACAACTCATTCATGATCTAGACTTAATCGGGTTATGGACTACCAGCCGACTCCGAAGTCGAGAGACGGAACGATTCCTGGCGGAGAAGAAGCGGAGTCAGAACCCCACTTGATGGTTATATTTCTACTTTGCGTTCGAGTGTTCTCAGTGAACGCCAACCAAAACTCTGTTGTGCATCGTCGACGTGACTGGAATTCTTATCGGACACTCTCTGACTTTAGTTTGCTTGAGTCGACTCGGGTCGGACCTGTGTTTGAGGCCGTTTCGTCCACATCAACCACCACAACACCGTCGTCGACCGTTGGGGTTGGAGCGCGATCGGCGACCGTTTTGGCCATAAATCGATGATGATGCTTCCCTCGGGTCCGTCTCTCCGCTTCCCGCGGCTGACTGTGGGAGTAAATTCCCTTAGGAACTCGTATATCAACGAGGATCGGACGGGACGATCGCAGAGAAAACGATCAAACTAGATTAGGATTCTGTTACTTGAATGAATTACAATGTACTCCATGATAATATCATCCTAACTGATATGGTCTTTCTTGCTGGGCCGTTTCGACTCAACATTTGCATCCAGATACAATGTCTGTACGAAAACTTGGACAACGAGATGTCAGTAGTTTCCTGAGAGCCCGAGGTCGCGCAGGAACGGAAGATTAGAGAGGCACAGATCGATATCCGAGACAAGGCCGGGCGCGGTGCGGATGCTAATGCGTATATAGAGCGAGGTACATCGTCAGCGATTCTCTCGGTCGTTCCTGAAAAATGGAATTTGATTGTTCTCGAGCGTATCTCTGCGAGGACAAATTGCTTCACGGCCGCGGAAAATTCATTTCGGTGCTGGAAGCGAACCGCCTCGCGGAAAGTACGGTATCGCTGTGCGTGGCGACACGACAAGAGAAAAAAAACGTTTCGTCTGACTCATGACATCAGCTACGACGAAACAAGCCCGAAAGGAACCGTAGCGTGTTGGGTGGATTAATGGGTGCGCTTCGCGCAAGCGAAACGATCGAGAAACTCAATGTGTACTGCTTTACTCTTGGGGAGTCTCTGGAAAGAACTTGGTATGAACAAATATTGTAATAAACTTTTGTACCTCACCGAGCGGATGTTGTTCCTGCCGCCTAACGATCGAGGCCCGAAAGCTGCAACGTGTTGTCCTAGAAGTTTCCCGAGCGTGTTCGATTTCGAAACCGGAGATAGCGGAGAGGATGTCGTGAGGGAAACTGTCCCCGCTTCCTGCGAATGTAGGTTCGGGAAACGGGAACCTCGGAGATGTTCTCTGTCCCTTCGCCGATACCCCATACGTCCCAGATTCCCGATTCCTCTCCTTATGATTCTTCCATCTCGATTCACTCCCTGCCGCCGAATTGTCCTCTTGCTTTGATGCTTTGTGTTGGAATTCCTCGGTCCACTTCGATTCTCTCCGATCTTTTCCGCTCAATGGTCTCAGGATGTTCAAGATTCCATTACTCCTCCCTTGTGCCGCGGTTGCTGGACTTGGCGGTCTTGCTGCCGTCCAACTCGACCGTGTATTCTCCTCTCATTCTCTCGGGTTGTGCCCCGTTCCTCCATCTTGGCCTGTGGTCTGCCCCGCAGATGTTCGAGGCTCGCCGCCTTCCCCAACGCCATAGCTGGTCCCACTCGTTCATTCTTCCGTTGTCCCTCGCCTCCCTCCAATTCAGACCGAGCCGGCCAACTGCTGACAAGGACAAAGCTTCCCGGCGACGAAACAGATTTTTCCTTTGTGCTTCTGGATAGCTTTGATATTCGGAGTCGTTTCTCAAAGCGGCCTCGGAACTTCGAATGGATCTGGAATTCTGTTTTTGCAACAGAAACTTGTTGTCCTTGAGCAAACTCGAACATGCAGAGAAAATTCGAACAAGAAACGCAAAAGGAGAGCGTCGAACCAAAGCAATTCTGGACATTCACGTCCACGCGTACCGTCGGGGACGGCGGGAGCGCTCGGCATGCGCGAGCATTCATCCTGAAACTGCTCCGCGGGTTCCACGTGCATGCAGGGCACAATCCTCCCTGTTCGATTCCCCGCTTTCCTTACTATCAGCCGCTTTTCCCCCTTTATTCGAATGTGTCCTATGATTCTCCCTGCGGCAATCCGGCAACGCTGTCCGTCGAAGAGAGGCGGAGATAGCAGCTCAGATACCCCCAGCCACGCACTCGGCCCACAGTGGAAGACCTCGCAACAAGAGACGCCGCGAATCCCTACTTGGCCGTCGCATCTCCACGTCAGCAACTCGGCTTCGGGACGTCGATTCGTTCCTGAAACGGATCGCACAACTCGACCCACTCTCGTCACTGACGTCGATGTGCAACAAGCATCCCACATTCAAGACTTCTCCCGAAACCCCCGCATCCCCCAACCTGCAGGGGCGGATACATTTCCAACAACAGATGTCTACATCTGTCGAGCAGCGTACAAGGTTTTTGATTCGATGGTTGTTGCTTGTGATGTATGAGTCCTAGAACTTACGCAAAGCTTGTTTGGCCCCGGCAGAAACGAGGAAATCTGCTGTCACCGCTGTTACGACAGCGGTTCTCGAATGACCTTGATCCAATTCGGGATCCTGACTGTGGCTTCGGTCTGCGAGGATCCACCGGATTCTGAATAGCAGGTCGATCGTTGTTTTCTTCTCGGCCTCTGCAGCAGCGGCGCTTACTTCAGTTCGTCTCGCAAGTGTTCCTAGGCGGAGTTGATTTTTTCCTGCCTCGGAAGAGCCCTGTTCAGGAAGACAGATAGAGACGACCGCAGATGGCAGCGAGGCGTTTCGTGGAGAGGAAACGAAGCAAGACAGTTTGGCTGAGTGACGTTTCCATTTTGATGTCTCGCTCTCTCCTGTCTTTCCGTTAATGTTGAGCTAAGTAAGCCGTCAAAAAGGGAATGTTCCGGTTGTTGGAGTCGGATTCCCGGTGAAGCCATTGATTCATCTATCTCTGTCACTAAGTAGCGAGACGACGTGACTAACGACCGACCGACCAACCGAACGAAGGAGTGAGCCACCGAGCGCCTTCGACCGAGCTGCGTAAGAAAACTTTGGAAGAGACTAGATTAGAACGGGATGTCGGAACGAGAGAGAATCTGCACGCGACATCGTCTGGAGCGCTGGTGGTGTGGATTTGAAGGGTTGGATAAGATCACGTCTGGACAGAACATCGACTGGTTCTCCTCGTTGGACACGTAGGCCTCTTGTGGCTCCGCAGATCGGCCTGCAGGATTTCGAGTCCGCCGCGAGCCAGGCAGAGAGGGAACTTTGCTCCGGTAGATCTCTCCGCACGTTTGCGTGCGTGCGAGCGACTGGGCGAGCACCACGTATACGTGGTGGAACTATTGTTCGAGATGGGCGTTTCATTCTTCTACTTTCACCGCTACCGAACAGGCCGGGGAACCGAGCAAGCAAGAGCCGGGCAACTAAGCGAGAGATTGATATTCGCCATATGTTCCCATTTGGACAACTCTCAGAGGATGGATGGAACGTTGAATGGAAGTTGGCCGACTGCGGCTGAGCCCTCACAAAGAACCCCCTGCGTTTCTGTTACAAATCGTTTCGTCAATGGTCTCCCATTTTCGGAGCGATCATCGGAATTCCTTATCGTCGTCTACTTCCTCAGGACCGTTGCCCGAAGTGGTGATTGAAAAAGTCTGAGTATATTTCGGAGCAAATCTCGGTCTCCTGGATCGTCGTTCGTAGCCTTCCTCGCTCGTCGCTGTCTATTTCTCGAATGAGGCTCCGAGCGAGCAATCCGAACCGTCCTCCGGGAGCGCATCGGAACCCCCCACCGCCGATCTCCGGCCTAGTCAACATTCGACTCTTCCAGGGCTCACGGGATTGCCGGGTCTCTTCATATCGTCTTTCGAGCCACCTCGATGAGAGAGTCGCAGAGTGCGGCACCGGCGGAGACGGAATAAAAATCTCATCATTCGCTCGTAAAGGCAAACGGGAAGAACATCTGGAACTTGTCAGACGTGAATAGGAGGAGCACCGCTGTGCGAAATTCCTTCGGCGGAAACTTTGCTCCTCGAAACTCCTCCCACGGATCCTTTCGGCGTCGATGCGCTGAAGCTTGCTCCGAGGTAGAACTTGGAATACGGCGCGTTGTTATCTTGTATTCTGCAAGCGTTTGCGGCGCCAGCTAGCCAGACAGGGCCCTCTCGCATTAAAAATCTCCGCCAGAGCGGATAAGGGTGACTTACGGAACTCCTTTCCGGGAACCAACATTCCAGCAGAACGCCGCAACAAGCCGGATCCTCCCGCCCGAACTCCCCGTAGAGACGTAGCGAGAGGGAGGGAGGGAGGAAATACCAGGGAAGAAACAGCTCAAAACTCTTGCCAAACAAACCTGGAACTTGGAATCGAGCTCATATGTCCGTCGCCTTTCTGACGGGAACTCGGATCTTGAGGCGAGACTGATGGTGGAGGCAATATATTCCTTGGCGTTCCTTTCACTCGTCAGTCTTGGTCGATGTCAGCGCTTCGAGTCCTCGTCTCGGAGGCCCGCCGCAAGCCCCGAGCGAAGACTCTGCTGCAGACAAGTCGCGAGGCTCCAAAACTCCCCCACTTCGCAACACGACGTAACGTGCCCACCGGGCTGTGATCGCCGGGGCGCCGCCTCCGAGAAATCAAAGGAGCAGCGTTCCGCTGCCTGAGGTGGGCTCTCGAGGGCTAAACAGAAGTCGAATCCCGCTTGCCGGCGCGGTGAAGAATAGAGACATGGCCTGCGGGCGGCAATATTGAAAAATGATTGGGAGACTCAGCAAATTCCCGCTCCACAGAGAAATTGGTTCGATCACAGCGATGCCAGACTATTGGAGTAACCATTAGAATCATTATCGACTGGGAATCGACCGCCTACCAACACCGCAGCCCGCGAAGTGGTCCTACGGCGGTCGTGGAGACGTCGTGGATCGTGATCGAGACGTCGAGAAGGCTCTCGAGCTCAGCCAGACCCCGAAGCGATTTACGGTGTTGAAATTCCAACTCTGAGGCTGCTTCCACCTCCACGGCTTCGGCGTTCCGCTGACTCAGTTCAAAATTCCCCCATCGGGTGTCTCGGGTTTCCACGTCACAGCGTCGGTTGAATTGGAGTTCCCGGCATTGTTGTAGCGTTCCTATGCGAATACGTGAGACCTTGACATTTTGCGAAAAGTTCCGTCGAGCTCCACCGGTATCACACAGAGAGATACGCGCGGGCAACCGACGAAAAGAAAATCTTGGTTTCCCGACGTTCAGTCACTAGATATCTACCCCGGCTCCCTGTTTGCGATTGATTGCGAACCAACAATTTCCTGTTTCCAGGGACGCGCGCTAAGCAGTTGGATATCAAGATAAGCGCAAGAGAGTTGCATGTTTTCTTGAATGGAGTCAAGCTCTTCGGTGGGAGGCTGTATCACGCCGTGCGGCCGGACGAATGTACGTGGACTCTCGAGGAACGAACCAAGGTAGAATCCCAGGTAAAAGCTAGCGGTCGCATTCAAGGTAACGAGGGAAAGAGGATCCACCGAGGTCAATCAGTACTAATGGAACATACACCATAGAGAAGAAGAGAATGGGAGATGAAATAACGAGCCGAAGGCGAGGTCGTCTCGCCCTTGAACAAAGAACTTTGGAGCTGACGTCGGTGTCGGGTATCCCTCCCGAGGAGGATGCTTTAAAGGTCCGACAGCGAGTAGGCAGAGATGAGCCTGGATGGTTTGAAGCTTCTCCCCCTTCGCTGTGGCAACCGTTCCCCTGACCCGGCAGCACACAGAGATTCGAGTAGCGGGCTGCTTCCTACTCACGCGCCCATTGAGACAGTGTTCGAATGAATGAGAATATTGGACGAAAAACTCGATAATAGATCGGGAGCACGAGGAGCCGAGCCGTCCGGCGGCGAACAGCGCTGCTCGCTTTTCTCCGTTTTCTCGAGTTCCATTGAACGGATCCAATGAAAGCGCGCTCGATTGGCGGAGCCGTTGAATCCATCAACGGGGACGAGAGTGGGATGGGGAGTCGTCAGCAGGACTACAACGAGGTCGAACGAGGAGACCGGCGCGATGACTGCTCGTCGTGAACTGTTTGCGCAGCGGAGAGGACATTCTGCGAATACCTACACGGAGGTTCTAATTATGCAAATAATGTGCGGTGCTGGACTGCTGCCACCGCCAACACGACTGACCGAATCCTCCCACTCATCGGTCCGGGGAATGAGTGCGATTCCTCAACTGCCAGCCAGAAGCGCTGACGGAAAATTCACCAAATAATCGAGTGCATGGAAGGGTTCGCGTATGAACATTTGCATGTGACGTTCATCATGACCGGTTGAAGTCAGAGAGCTCGTCACGGGCCTGCTGATTAGCAGTTCCGCTTTCTGTGCAAACGATGCGTGGCTCCCGTGCAGTCACACAACGCGCTCCCAGCAAGGGAGAAACGAATCTCGGCCGTCGGAAGCTTCCTGAAGCAGAAGCCAACGCCTCGGACTCGCGAAAACGGAATTCAAAGCTGTCGATTCATTACAGGTCTCGATTCTGCTCGCGAAAGCGGAATGTTCGCGGCCCTCTGATGAGGTTTGGCCCTCGCTGCTCGAAGGAGAATTTCGCGCTGATCCCTTAGTCTTGCACGAGATGACGAAGAAGATAGACCTGGAGAAATTCCAGATTGAGAATCCCGGTTTCGATTTCAGCGGAGCAGAGCTTAGCAAGAAATATGATTCTTTTCCGGGAGTCGAGTAATCGCCGTAGAACAAACAGCAAGGACGATTCGTCGGTTGGAGAAATCGTTTTTATGTAAATCTGCTAGGGTGTGTTCACTTTCCCGCGACTGGAGGGATGGGATTCCAATAAAGAAACGAGGGCTGGTGTCGTCCGCCTCAGTGCCCATGCTGAGGTATATGAGATTATTTCGTTATTGCTTTTTTTGTCTCGTTCCCCTGTCTGCCGGAAGATCTTGCTGATGGAGTCGGGTTTCATCGAACGCAAAGGCCGCCTGCACGGGAGGCCGCTGGTAGCTCAGAGGCCACAGGAACTTTCCGATAGAGCTCGTGGGAGTCGGGTAGAGAGTTGTATAGTACAGCTCGGACTGCATCGCAGACTCTAATGAGGAGATTGTTCATATTCCCCGAGTTTGGACTCATCCACTGAAGCTCCCCTCCTAGTCCTGCGACTCCGACCAGCTATGACCTTGAACGAGAGGATAAAGCTTGCCCCGTGCGTTTCAAAATTCATGGTATTAGCAGCCCGATGCTCCGAGTATTCATTGTACCAAGTATCAATTGAGACCTCAGGAGTCTCTTTTCTGGTAGGCTTACCCTTCCAGAGACCGGCCGGGGTTGGCCGTTACTCTGGGTTTAAGGTCTTTCCTCTGAAACACTCCAATCTCCCCCTGGTATTGCTTCCATTCCCGAAGAGCCACATCAGCAGAGTTGCTACCCTTTCATTCGTTTTATCTTTTTCATGTAGTCCTCTGTTGTGTGCTCGGAGTCACTGGCTGCTGCGGTGGCGCTGTTTTTTGGAATTCCGCGAGGCGATGTCTGCCGAGGAGTTCTTTCCTCGCCACGACCTGGCCGATGGTTCTCGGCGTTGACAGCCACTCTTCTTCGTCCGCCAACATATTCTCAATGACCGCGGGAACGTCGAATCCCTTGGAGAGGCTTCCCTTCTGCAGTCGGGAGGCTTCGCATCTCAAGAGTGTGTATTAAGCCCTGCCTTCTTCTCCAAGACCTCGAGAATCTGAGCTCGGAACTCCTGATCGAGAACCCGAATCTTAGATTTTGGAATGCACGAAAGCGACCGGAAATATTCACTGTGAGTGCGTTTTTCGTAATTTTTCCCCAATTCTTCTCATTTCACCCAGGAAACGATTTCGCAATCACTCTCTTCATGAAGCTTTTCGGATTTTGGAATGCAAGAAGCCACTCTGTGATCCGTCTTTCAACGATCAAAAAGTCGCAGTCGCTGCGAAATGCACCAAGTTCGATGACTGAGCTCATCGCCGATGGCTAAGTAATTGACTTAGGAAAAGTATCGAGCCTCAAGGGGGCCTAATGCAAAGGAACGAAACTACAAATGTACGAATGATTCTGAGGGCACGATATCGTGCTCGCACTGCTCATGAAAACACACGAATGCCGATGGCATCAAAAGCGAGGCAGTCGGTCTCATGAAACATCGATGGACTCGTCCTGAGCCTCAATGAGGTTCCGAAGTTCACTCAGCAACCATTCGAAAGGAGCGGTGGTTTAATCTGAGAGTTGAGACCCTTGACATATGGTATACAGAGTTGAGCCTCACGAAGAGTCTGGGAGACGGTGGTTCAGCGGGATATCGAGCGATAAGGCACCAAGGTGCGATTCTGAGCAAAGTCAAGAACCCCCCTCTCCCTCCTCCCTTCCCCCTCACCATCCACCCCAACTCTGCCCCCTCCATACTCTCACCTGCATGCGAATTCTGACTATGAGGTGCCCCGATATGACGCCAGCCAGACTCCTAGGCCTCATCTCATCGTCATCGGAAACCCCCAAAGAGCGAAGCCTCCGTGCGCCAAGCCAACAGTCTCCTCAGCCGCAACGGACGATGAAGCGGCGTGACTAAGATGACGACGATATGTATATAACTGGATGGGTCACACTGGCCCATGGGAAAGGTGCGGCCCCATGGGCGCCGTCGAGGGACTGAGACCCCCCGACGGCCGCCACACTGTAGGTCTCACGAAGAAGAACATGGATCAACCGCTGGACCCCGCTCTGAAGCGCTGCCGCCGGAATGGCAGGATGGAACAGCACAGAATCATCCGCCCGACACAGAGGTCGGCCTGGAAAGGTGCGAACAGTGAGAGCAGAATGAGGTGACAAGTTTTGTTCTTCCGAGAAGTCTTTAGGCAGTCAGCTCGGATGTTCCGGAAGAAATGCCTTTTGGTAGTTCCCGGAGCCCCCGGAGCGGAGGGCGGAGCTCTAGAGGAATCACCCCACTGTCCAGGACTTGGGGTCCTTATCGTTCGGAGGGATTTGTCCACTCGCCTCACAAAAAAAAAACTGCACTTAAGAAAAGGGGGGGTTCCGGTATCGATCTCAACTGACTTCTCGGAGTCTAGGGAGGTGATTCCGAGGTCGAGTTAGCCATACTTTTGGAGTCTGAAGAGGTGGTAGCGGGAACTATCCCAGCACACTTCTCGGAGTCTGTGGAGGTGATTCCGGGGTCGATCCGACCATAATATCCGGAGCCTAGGGGGATGATTCCGGGCCTGATCTGTGACATTCCGAAGCAAGGGACGGGCCAGCCAGCGTAGTTGAGAATGAAAATGCACCATTTCGTATCGCTCCCTTATTTTAACTTAAGTTTATTTACAAAAAAATAACAAATTCCACATTTCTCCCGTAGAGTCTAGACCCCTATCCCAAAGTTTTTTTCCGTCGTTGACGCGTGGTCCATTGTTCCTCCATGTTCCCGCAATCAATCCACGTCTGAATTCCGTCCTAGCTGTCTATGTTTGTAGGAGATTTTATCATTTATCTTATCACCGAAAGTGGACTTCCCGCCTCTACCCCAGCCCTGTTGCCAGATAGGGCTCTTCTGCCACCTCCAATTTCTTATCGGAAGCCCGCTCAGTATAGGTTGGCTCTAAATCCTCTAATTATATCTCAGTCCAGTTATCAAAGGTGATGCTCGGGACTCGTTTCGAGGCTTCTTCTAGTGGAGTCGAACGTGTCTGAAGTCCTCGTATTGATTTTCGACAGCGCGCGGCCCCGAATGTTCGGTGAGGTCTAACTCGGCGGGTGCGTCCTTGTCCTTCTGGAAGGCGAAGACACTCTATGGGCCGATGAGTGTGTTGCGTGATCACTTTACCCTCCACCGCGTCTTCATCCTCTTCCACCACCATCACCTGGTAGCACACGCTCCCGCTCCGCTAGCCCTGCGATCATCATGCGCTACTCACATTGAAATTCACTGAGTTTGTCGCGGGAGAGAGAGAGATCCCGTCTTTGAGGTAGGTCGGATTCTCGAAGCTCACGCCCTGGTTCGACGTCGCGTGGCCAGGATGCTTCTTCTGTTTTCGGTAATACCACATGAAGCCGGCGGCGGCAGCAGCCATAACAATCAAACTGATGAACAAGGACACTAAAATTCTTCCGCCGTCGCCGGCGTCCTGTTGATGTTCGCTGTAAGCCGTTATCGAATTGCTGTGGACGACGAGGGCGTCTGCAGGTTGGCTCATGCCGTAGTGGTTGCCGGCCTGGAATGGTAGCAGTTCGCGTTAATGCTCCTATTCCGCGCACGAATTCAGCCCGTTTCCCCGTGATAACACAGAATACCGCGTACCTTAACTAGAATTTCGTAAATCTTGTCATCGTCGGCGGGGAAACGGAACTCGAGTTTGTCGGTTTCGTTTTTATTCGCGTCCATGGAGCCCACAACTCGCCAGAAGATCTTGTACCACTGAACAACCTCGGGATGTTTCGTGGGCTTGTCCCACGTGACGAGAATTTCTCCGTTCAGCTAAAAATCGAGGGACAATCAACGGTAATTAGCATAGGTCGTGTCGAGGGTGCGACCGCATGGCACCACACCGCAGGCGTCCGATACCGGTAGCGATTACTCACCCGGCTGCCCTTGACGTTCGGAGGCGGCCCCGGCAGGATACCTTTGCCTTCCTCGAAACAGCTGACGATCTCTCGAGCTGATATCAGGGCACAGTGTGTCGGAACCTGAACGGGTCTTCCCGCACACCACTTTTGACAGGACCACGGCACTCCCTTTGTCTTGCAGCAAAGCCGGTGATCGCTGCCGTCTGCGGCGCAGTGCATCAGCTTATCAAGGTCCTGAATACATTCAGGCTTTTTCAACGCGAACATAATATCAACGTCGTACGCGCACGCTGAGAGGCACGCCGCAGATACGCCCTGCTCCGAACAGCAGCTCGAAGAGTTCTTGCTCTGGATGGCGTCGTTGACCTTGAGTTCGACGGTGCGTGTCATCATCCCGTACTGGTTGGAGGCGCTGCAGTAATACTTGCCGGCGTCGGCTTTCGAGATTCTCTTGAGGATCTGTCGAAGGAACGTCGATGAGCCCAGAGCCAAAGTGATCACGGACGACAAAACCTCCAACGACCGCTGGGACGGGACGGAAAATCGAGAAACAGTTTTGGGAACAGAGAAACTGGAGCACTCACGAGTGAGGAGGTATAGGTATGCGGCATTTCCATGTCGGGCACCGCTTGCAAACCGACAGTGTCAGTGGTTCTGATCGAGTTCCTGCTCTGGCGGTCCCTGGTCCAGTGGAACTGCGGTTCGGGGAAACCGGACACCTTGCAGTTCAGTCGCGCCGTGGCACCTTCTTCGGACTGCACTTCCTCCACGGGAATCGTCACAATCGGACTCGATAGAACGTGCACGCTGAGACTCGTGTAGCCGCCAGGTCCATAGCCGTTGTCGGCGTAGCACGATAATCTCGTGATGTTTCTCGTTATGTGCTGCAAAGTCACAGCCACTTGGTGCTGACGCAGAGCGACGAGCAGCTGTCCATTGATGTAAATCGAGGTGTTGGGCGTAGGGACGCCGTACCCGAGACAAGCCACCGTTATGTTGCTGCCCTCGCGTATCGGCCCGATTGGAGCGATCAAAGGAAGATTAACGTAGGCCGGAATCGCAGCATCTGTCCAAGCTAGCACCACCTGCAACACACACGATCAGATATTACTCCTCGTAATCGCTCATGCGGAAAGAACTCGGCCGCGGGCGCAGAGAAGCCCCTTTGCATGATCCTTTGCGGTTGCGCCAAATTACCTCCGACATCGGGCTGTTCCGGTCGCCGTCGGGAGTTCGTGCCTGAACGGAGATTTTGTACTGAGTGTCGTAGGTCAGATTTGTCAACAGCAGCTGGGTAAACATTGTTGTCACTGTGTTCGGGAGCTCATCCTGCTCCGTGACGTTGCCTGTGGCGTTGGTTGCCTGGTAGTAGACCGTGTATAGGATTTCCTGGTGGGGCGGCACATGTATGGGCGGCTGCCATTTGACCGCGATCGAACGAACGGTGGAATGGATGATCTCGACCCCGTAGGGAGGACTCAGAATCGCGTCCACTCTGAAAGTATTTGTTCCGTTGAGACCGGGAGTTTTCAGAAGGTCTAGGATCTGCCAGCGCGTGCCTCTCCTCGATCACACTCACCTCTTGTCGTTCACGCCACTCGTCGGCGTGGTGACTAGAAGGATCAGAGACGGTGTCGATTGCCCGAACTCGTTCATGGCTATACTGTAGAAACTGTACTTTGTGTTCTCTTTGAGACCGTTGATTATCGCCATTGGAGCTTTCACCGTCACGTTCTGCAAGCGGAAATGTTCTCTATTAAGGCTTCGATGTCCACAGCAGGAAAAATTCACGTAGCATTCGTTCGCACAGAGGTAGACTCGCGGCTTGATAGCACGAACCATGGTGTAGTTTAGCGGAGTCGGTGGGATGTCTCCGAAGACCTCGGTGTAGAAAACCTTGTAGTTTGAGACGTTGATATTCTCGTAGGCATTCTTCTCCCATTCCAAATGTACGGATGTGGGCGTGGTGAAGGCGACGTGGAAGTCTTCCGGCATCGGCGGGATTTTTCCCGTGCCCTCCTCCATGCACTGGAATTTCTCGACATGAGCGTATGGCTCTTCGGAAAACCGCTACCAAAATTATGTGTATGAGTCTCAAACTCCAGCTGAATTCTCCATTCTTCTGGGTCGTGCGTGAATGCATTTTTCCTATGGCTCTTCTATCTTTCCCCATTGTCATTTCACTCTTCTTCACACTCACAGTTCCTTTTGTGAATATTAGGGTCTACCCTTTGAGCTGTTCCATGTGAAAAAAGATGATTCTTGCAATGTCCTCTCTCTCCCCCTCTCTGCCTCCTCTCTATCTCTCGCTAGCTACATCTCTCTCTCTCTCTCTCTATCTCTCGAGAAGTGTTTGTAAACTCGGTTTCATTCTCACCGTGAGGATCGCGCCCATCTCGCGGGTGCACAGTCTAGGATTGAAGGAATCGTACTGGTTCGCGGAGAGCTTCCCGGAGCACATGGAGATGCATGCGGGGTTGACCGAATATCTTTGGCAACATGGAGAGTGATCTCGGCCACCTGCACCGCACCTCATCAGGATGTCGAGCTGATGCATACATTTCGGGCCGAGCTTCTGGAGGTCGTTCAGCTTGACTTTGTAACTGCACAGAGGCATGCATTCTTCATTCAACTTTGCCTCCATACAGCACTCGGTCTCACTGTAGCCTGAAGTGACGTTCGTTGGTTCCTCTTCAACGGTTTGGGTGGAGAAGATCAGTCTCTCGGAGCCCTCAGAGGATCCGAACTTATTCTCCGCAGCGACGAATACTTCGTAGAAGGTTCCCGGCTGGAGACCGTCGAGGAGATAAGGAGATTCAACGCCTGAGATCTGGAAGTAGGGCTCGTTCTCCGCGTAGAAGCCTTCAGGCTTTCTGTAGTAGAATGAGTAGCGTGTCACAGTTTCCGGCTTCTCCCTGCAACGAACAACGGGAGAATTGAAGACCCTTTTGGATGGCTCGACTCTGAGCGCCGACAGCTTGAGATATGAGACGCAACTGTACGGAGGAGTAACGTACTTTGGCGGATCCCAGGAAATCACGGCCCACTTCTCACTGACGCCGTTAACGGTGACCTTGGTGGGATTCCCGGGGAGAACACCGTAATGTTCCAAGACGCAACTTCCGTAGAATGGCATATATTCGAGACATTTGAAATGGTTGTAATCGATTTTGGTCACTTTCCCGGTACAGAAATACAGGCAGTCTTCAGGAATTCCCCTCCGCTTGCAGCAATCCGTATGGTCGATATTGTTAGCCATGCAGGAGAAAGTCAGGTTCGCCCACGGGGCACATATCATGATGTCGGTGAGGCTGTGGAGAGAGGTAAAACACGGAACTGAGTGAAAAAATCCCATCGTTCGAGACGAGTTCTTCGGGAGGGAGCCGGTGACCAAGAAGAAGTCTTGGTGCGTGAAATGTTTGATATTCGATTCCCTACAGAGGTTTCGAGGTCTGGGCGACTCACGTTGCTTCGTGCGAATGGCTCGGATCACACATTGTCTTCAGACAACGTTCCTGCTTGACCTCTTTGTCGACACAACAGGCCCTGATATCCGGAATGGTTTCTTTCGCTGACGCTGCTTTTATATCGCCTTGGTTGGACGTTTTCTTTTCGCTACCCAGAGTTAAGATCCGAATCGGCGGTGTCGGCAGTGACTGCCCTTCAGAATTTTGGGAGTAGATCGAAACTTGATACATGGTTGAGGGTTTCAAGCCTTGCATCGTGAACGAAGTTTGATTGGCTCCCAACTTGATGGAATGACCAAGGCTTACACCGGACTTCTCCTCATCGGGTCCTTTTGGTTTGTCCTGGAATGAACCTAGAATGAGCTGCCTCGTTCCATGGCCTCTCCGGGCATTCCGTCCAGAACATTCCTCATCTTGACCTCCGAGCGTTCAGAGCATGCAAAACGCTTACTTTCTCCTCGGTGGAGTTCGTCGGGCTGAGGTTCGGATCGAAAGACGCTAACTCCGTGATGTTGATGATGTAGTTATGCACAGCCGTTTGTTGATGAGGCGCCAGCCAATCAATTTTGAGCTGAGTTGGCGATATCGGTTCTATCTCTACGTTCTTTGGTTGGCCTGGGAGGATTTCTGCAAATAATTTGACGGCACATGATGACACAAGACGTCTGAATCTACGAACAGGGTGGAATAATAATGACACATGATAAGATCATCATGGAGAGTGTGAGCATTCTGGATTTGTAGAGGAATGCCTCTTACCGATGCCGCTGGAGATACAGGCGAGTGTTTGCATGGTGTAATCCATGCATTTGTAATGTTCGGTGATGGTCTGTAGGGAGTAGTCGCCGACACAAACACTTCGACACGTTTTTGGAATCCCTTGTTCCAGACAGCACGGCATGTGATTCCTCCCGTCCGTCAAGCACTCGGTCAGCGTGGAAATGTATTCAAGGCACGATCGCGGACTATTATGCGAACCAGTCACAATGCCGTGCAGTGTGCAATATCCAAAACACTCTTGGGGAATGCCTTGTTGAGCGCAACAAGCTGTGGATAAAACATAAAACTCAGAAAACGTAGGATATTCTCTCGGTGGCTGCAATGATGATGATTCTCCGGGAGATTCCGGTCTCACGCTGATCTCTCTCACCTGTGTAATTGTGATTAAGATTAAGCGTGACACTTTCTTCTCTCGTGGGAACGTCTTCTTGGAGCACAGTAAGAAGCCTGGTGAGGGTCTGATGGGGTTGTGTGTTTAGCTCACAACTGTATCTGCCAGAGTCACTGTGGCGCGTTGGGTGGATCCGCAAGACCCAACTGTTGTGTCCTGAAGGAAGAAACTCCTGAACTTTGTGTTGCGGCGCAATCGCTCAGCTCACCGCGTATCGACATGCATACTCGGTGTTCGTGCATAGCGTGCGTAGAGGTCTATTGGAGGATTCATTCCCCAACACCGAAGTCCGCATCTTTCGTAGCAGAGATTTGGATAAGAAGTCCCAAAGGTCGAGCCGGGGGAGCATCAGACATAAGATTTTCGAATACATTACATGGCTTTTTTCATCTAACAACGATCGAATCGTCGAATATAATCTCTTTGCCAATGAAAGATTTAGAATACGGTGTTCATAGATGCGGAAAAAATTGAGGCAAACGGAATAGATCACGGAGGGAAACGACGATCATCGTTTTTGTCAGAGCACTTCGCCTCGGACTTACCTGTCTCGTTATCTGCAGGCGAATCCATCCCATGCAAGGGAAAAAAGTTAGCACACTTTGCTCATGCCTCCGAAGTCATGCACGGAATTCCCTTCTGTGGTGCAGATTCTGGCCGTTCTCTTCAGCGAGGGCGGTGTCAGTGCAGGGCGCTCCCCGTTGTTTAAACCGTCTCCATAATTCTAACCAACGGTCCGAACCCGGCTCAAATCACTCTATCACCCTATTTCCTGAGTGAGCCTTCTTCTGTGCGGGCTTTCGTCAACAGAGAAGAGAGAAACACCACGAACCCAAGCATGAAAACGAGCTGATCACTTCCCGTGTTCGCGAAGAGCTCTACCTCATCGCCGAAAGCATTGGAATGCCACAAACGTTCCTATCTTTCCCCGTCGAAATACTCACTTTTGTTGTGCAAGACGGAGAACCTGCTATCTCCATTTGCACGGGTCGTTCCCACCGTGAGAATGACTCCTTTGTCTCCATCAGAGAGTCTTTTCCACATGACGGTGTAGTTTTGTTGATTTGTGACCACACAATCAATCAAGGCTTCGTCTCCCACGGTCGATAGCACGGGGTCTAACGGGGTGTTCTGCAGACTGGGAACTGCTGAAGAGATGAAAAAGGCAATCAAGCAAAATACTCCGAGCTGCGATAGTTGTCGGCAGGACAATACAAAAATGAGGGATGAAGTTTCCCTGATGAGATTGACCGGAGAAAACCAGTGTATCGACCACCCGTGTGTGATCGCGGTCCGCCTCCAGTCCTTGAGTGTGAGCGAGGTCAATCCTCAGTGTGGAAAACTCCCCCCGTGGAGCATCAGTATACCCGTATTTACGGAAGAACCGTGTTCTCACTGAATTCTAACAGAATGAAAGCTCGAATTCCCTCCTCTCAGGATCATAGACGGAAAATATGTATTTTTATTTCAGTATTCGATGGTAATCAGAGCAAGAATGAGCTCGGCCACGTTAGCTTCCGACGTTGCCGAGACGCTCATCTTCCTCGAGCGGAATATTTCCCGGTGGAGCCACGATGAAGTCTTCTTCCATATTCGTGACATTATTGAGAACGTCTTTCGAATCACAGCTCAAGGGCACGTCATCCCTCAGAGGAACGCTCCTGCTTTCAAGCACTGAGTGCATGGGCTTCACACCAGACGTGTCAACGTCGAAAATTGCCTAGAAGAAATCGCGCGATCAGTGCAATTGCGTTCGATCGGAGCGAAACGACGAACGGTTGCGGCAAGCGATGACTGCTCCGTGGTCGACCAGAAAATGCTGCTCACCTGAGCGAATTTGACTGCTTCTCCGAGTCGAGCAATCGCGTCCGCCTCACCAAACCGCACCAGAGACAGTCTTTCCAGGAGGTGCACTGTCCCCACCGGGATTTCCACGGGGGGATGTTCCTTTAACTTCCGAAAGACGGGCTCTTGTGGCACACAAGACCGAGTTTTGGCACTCAGTGCCCGCGATATCAATCGCACGGGTCCGTTGCTTCTCATTCCGTGTCTCTACTGTCACTTCGTACACGGAGGAACGGACCAGCTGTTTCGAACGCTGCTCGGTCGAGAGCCTTCGTTCAAGCTCTCGGCAGGCGGGTCGTTGTTGGATGAAGAGAGTCGTCCTTGAGCCGTTGGAGGGAATGTGAGCGCTCCGATGTTGATGCTACCACCGACGTTCATCGCAAGAGGGAAGAGTCGGTCGGCGCTCCCCGCATGTTTTCTGTATTCGTTGGAAATCCTTGGAACGAGGCTTCTGACCGGAGGAGAGAGAACCGAAACGCGCGCCCGAAATCGGTCGTTGTTGGACTCGCATTGGCGCCAAGACGGTTTGGAGTTCCATTCTGTGGAGCGGTGCAACCCATGTGAAAGTAATATCGGGGTTTGCGTGTATTTCGGAGACCCCCAGCGATCATGGAGGTGACCTGGGACAGCATAAAAGAGGTGAGGTTCCTTCTGGAAGGCTCCAGCTCCCGTGCCGAGAGATGTCATTGAAGTTTCGAACCACTTCTGATCCGTGACTTTTCTCTATCCGAGTCTCTGACCGGAACTCGACAACCGATTCTTCTTGCGACGGCCTCGAGCTATTTATGACAGAGAACTCGAGTCGAACGAGAGCACCGATCAAGTCCAATCGGATAATGATTTTAGGAGTTTTCCACGTTCGGGATGGAGTTTTCCGACGACGTGATACCAGAGCGATGTCTCCAGTTCTGCAAGAGGCACTCGCTGGAGTCTGCGGACTTCTGTGATGCCTGGATTGCTTGGGTGAAAGGAAAAACCTTGCCCTTAGAGAGCGAGACTCTGGAGCAGATGATCACGGATTATGAGAAGCAAAATCTCCCGCCTCCTCCGAAAACGCCGAGCCACGCCACTCAGAAAAGGTTATTCTCTAACTATCCATGCCCCGGAACCAGAGAGGCTGCATACGATGTCAGAGATTGCTGTCAAGAGATTCCGAGCGGGTGCCGTCCGTTTCCAGGTCAGCACCAATCATACAGTCTCCTGCTTTGGGAACCCCCAAACGGCAATTTGACGGCAGTACACTGAGCGCCTCATTCACCGATGGAACCGATTCGACGCCAGCTCGGGTTTACAAATCCGGAAAACGCACTGGACAGGTTGTTGCGAGCCACACCGGGAAAGCGTTTGTCGATTTCGACGCCCAACAACTCAAAAGCAGAAAACTTCGTGAGTGGATTTCCTTTTCCAGTCCTTCCCGGTTTCACTTCCGAAGATTCTGGGAAAGCTGAATAATGCTACCAGTGAACGATGCTGGGTAGAAGCTGCCAAGGCTCAAGGAGGGTTCCGTTGCAGAATGCGTGCCTGTCAATGACATGGATATGGAGGGGCGTTTGCAGAACAAGAACCGGACGGAGATGAATCTGGCTGTCCTCGAACGTTTGGGGAGAATGAAGGATTTTTATGCCCTAGAGGACAGGGACTTGAAAGACGTCAGTGGTGGCTTCCTGTCGGAAGGAGACTTCGTCTATGGGATGCTGCGTCCACCGAAGAAACCGAATCTTCCATTCCTGCTATACGGTGACTACGAAGTCTCTCGTTCTTCGAGTACACCGGTTTTACCAAAGTTTCCCGCGTTCCCCGGCCAGGTGGTCCTGGCCAAAGTTGGGAACCATGCGAATCAGGCGAAATTCCTCGACGAGAGTTTCGAGCCAGAACTTCCACCTCTCCCTCCCGCGGTTCAATTGAAATCCGGCTTCCGAATTTTGATTGCGGCTGGACCTTACACGACGCTCGATACGCTATCGTATGAGCCGTATCATGATTTCATGAAGCAACTCGCCGTCGAAGAGCCCGACATAGCGATTCTCGTCGGACCCTTTGTCGACGTCAATCACAAGAAGCTCTCGCCGAATCTGGATTGTTCGTTCGAAGAATATTTCCAACAACTGATCAACCATCTGGTGAACAAGCTCGCCGGAAAAAGCACCCGATTGTTTCTTGTGGCGAACCATAGGGAGAACCACGCAACCAGTCGAGCGTTCCCGACAGATCGCTACTGCCTCCCTCCTGGAAGCCCCGTGACTTGTCTGAACGATCCCGCGATTCTCGATGTGAATGGAATCCAAATAGGAGTCTCTTCGACGGACATCTTCCGGGGATTGAGCGAGTCGTTCGTCAACATGGGAGAAAATCTTGACGTCAACCGATTATGTGCTCGGACTCTTCTGCAGCAGCGCAGTTTTTATCCTCTGTTCCCCCCGCACGGCGATTTCTGTTTGCGGCTGCCGTTGCTGAACCGGACAATGTTCGACGTGAGACCACACATTCTCGTCTTGCCGGCGACCGTTGCACCGTTCGCCTTCGAAGAGGAGAAGAGTTTGTTCGTCAATCCAGGTAGTCTGGTCAAAGGCATGGATGCCGGGAGTTACGCCATCATCGACGTCGCGCCCTTCAAAGGCGACTCGGTGGTGGAGTATTCCCGCGTCAAGGTAGTGCGAGTTTAGAGGAGAAGTTGTTTCGATTCGGACCAGTAGATTCATCGCTCGCTCAATGTAAATATGATGATGGTTCAACCAAGCTTTCAGAGCAATAAAATCTCACGTGAGGTGGACTGGAATCCTGCGCCAGCGCTCTATTTTCCTTCCATGATCGAGCTGTCGTAAGATTTTCATCGAGATCGAGACTCGTATTCCGGCGTTGACCACGGACGCGACTAATCCCGGTCGTTTCTGTGATCGGGACCCATCGAACATGTTTCCCTCTGCTTCCCTATCCTCGACGAAATTCAACGACTCCTGTTCCATGTCCGTCATGTCGTCTCGCCGAGAGCTGCGACGATAAAATGTTTGCAGAACAGTCGGAGCAGGATATCCGATGGAGTGGAGCTCCGCGCTCCTCCAGATGGATGATGCTGGTTTGTGAATTAACGTCCGTCGGCTTGGCGTAGCCGAAGTGTACAGGTCGTTGTTTATGACTCCGGCCGTCTTGTTTGCTTTGGCTCACTAGCACAGGCCGTGTCGCTCGCTATTAGGCCTCGCTTCAGCTCATCCCTGGCTCGTTAGAGGTTCCACGCCGCTGGCGAGACCTTCAAGGATTTTTCCTCATCGGACTGTCTGAGTAAGTAGTGGATGTTAGACAAACACATGGATGGAGCGACGGACTCTCGTTGCTTCGCTCGCCGGCTCCGGGCGTAGTGTGCATTCCGAAAGTCAGCGATTGCTTGGGGCGTAGCATCGAACGGCGAGTCCTACTCAGATTAGGACGTCACAGAAAATATCTCTATTGAGATGCGATTCCATCGTTGGTTGCTGCATGCGTGCTCCCCGATCCCGTGAGTGGATTTCGCAGCCCACCGCAGTGGAGTAAAACCGATCCTGTTGCAGTCGCATGACAGGGAGTTTCGGCTGCTGTTTGCAGTTTTGCCGACCTTGATTCCAAGATGGCTTTGGAATATTCGCAGGACAGTCGAACGAAAACTCAGCAATAGTCACGGCAGCCGCGCTATGCCAGTGAGGGTGATTCGACCGGCCGTGCGAAAACCGGAGTCCCCGGCGATTTTCGATCGTTTTGATTGTCTTTCGCCCCCCGCATCAAGTTTCCAAACAAACTCCTACTTTCAAGCTGGGCTCCGCTAGTGATGTGAGGAAGAACCGAAGTTTAAAATATGAAGTCTACTAGACAGTTAGCTGATTTTTGAAAGCGCTCGTGTTGCCGCCCTTGGGTCTGTGTTCTGATATTTTTTGTCTCGGTTTTTTGACCGCCTGTCGACATACCACCCTTCCGTCGATGCTTTGGAAATATGTCGAAAAGGCGGACCGAGATACTTTTTCCCTCATCTAAGTTTCTATTAGTTCTTCGCGTTTTTCCTCCATTTCAATAATTTGCGTTTAGAATATCCTTGGTAGCCTCGCGTCTCAGGCTCTGTCTTCTATTATGTCTCAGGTCTGTGCGTGCTTCGGGCCGTTTCTGCGTTGAATTTGACTAAATCATGAAAAAACTCACAACTTTGCGATTCGACGAATCCAACGGATAATCCGATGATGACTAGTCCCACTCGAAAGGCCACCTGAGCAGCGCCGTCAGGTACCTTTGACGTCTTTTTGAGATCCATGTTGTTCTAGGATTATAGTCTTCTCGTAGTTACTTCATTACATCGAGAATATCGCTGTGCTTCTAGCTGCCTCTCCCCTGCTGTGTTGGGGATCCCGGTGACTCGTTCTTGGTGACCCTTATCGGTGAATCTGGAATGGAGGAGCCTATTTATGGATTTTGATTCGATCGGCTTTCTTGGACTGCCAGGATTGCCTCGGACTGTTCCAGGAAGGGCTGCTCTTCCATCACGATCGGCGGTCACCAGCGGGATGGCCGGGCGGCCACCTTCTAGGTATAGCCTGGGGTACGACCGCTTGAGGCCACCCCGAGCCGGAGATCAGAAAGTTAGGCTACGCGAACGACTCGGATGAAGTGAAGTTGGAACTCGTCAGCTGATATTCGAACGGAGTTCGGAAAATTTCCGGGGATCTCTCAGCTCCACGGATACGATACGATGCCTAACGCAAATGGTACAGAAGTCTGTAGTTTCATGGGGTGAGTGACATTTGGTTCTATAGTACAAACGACAGTATCACCCGGGAAACGGGTTTTGCGAGTCCTTGTCGACGGCTTCCATATCAACTTCAGAGATGGGCTCGACGAAGAGTCGATGCCCTCCAGGGACAACAAATGCGCGTCGTTGACTGATAAGAGTACGAGTGCCGTTGTAATTGACTCAGATGAGTTTATCAACCTCTGTCTGTGAATGCTTTCCCTCGATGAGTTTCCGGAAAGTCGACAATCCGGTTTGCGATTTTTCGCCGTTTCTCCTTCCTCCGGCCCTTCTTTTCATCTGACACGAGATGAATCCGCGCCAGCAGTCGGGGATAACGGAGCAAATTTAAGCGAGCGCTTTCGAATGGGGCCTTCGAGCTTGAGTTTTGAATTTCCATGATTTTTTCCGGAAGAATTACCGAACGGGAGTTTATAGCTTCCTGCACGTGTTCCCCGATCTGATTTGCCCTTCGTAGCCGCATGGCGCGCCGAGTCGCCAGTTCGGAAGTTGGCTCCTCGAGGGGAAAACGGATGGAGTTCGCGCAGCTACATTCATATCATCGTCGGACGTGTTACTTCACCGAACGAAACACAAAAAATGCAAAGAGCAAGAAGCTGCCAGCAGGGGAAGAATCGAAGTAGTGGACTGCTTTGTCAGAATGCATCCGCAGGCGGAGTCCCTGCTCTTGCTCATCAACGGACGAATCTAACTGAGCAACCCTCGCAGCAGATTGCGACGCAGTCCAACAGACGTCCGAACGAACCCTCCGCTAGACACTGTGCGAACGCGGCAACTCACCAGATGACACTTCAATTCTCCCGGAAGCGCATTTGGAAGCTCCATTTTTTCTTCAATGCCTCTAATTCCACATTTGCACCATGCATCAAGCGCGCTTTGACGACTGAACGACCGACCGACCACCAACTAGCCAACTAGACAACAAACCACCGCTTCCACGTTCACACTTGGGAACGGCTCGATTGACGCTCGTCAGCCTCGGAGCATATGTGAGCGGCCGTGAAGACGACTCATTCCACCGCGAAAACGTTCTCTGTTTCGCCAAAGACAGTCATGGCAACACCGAAAATCTTTCCTGACGGCCGTGTTGTCTCGAGCTCTGCAACAGGATCCTACGTGCCGGGTCGCGAGCAGGCGGTATCAGTTAATCACTCCTGGAGCATAGAATGTAGCGAGGGCGCCAGCAACCGACTCCTGGAAGATCCTGGACCGGCTGTTCTTTGTCTGATTCTGGACCAGCTCGAATCAAACGAACAAATCGCGATCATGCTCATTGACCGTCGCGGTGGTTGCGAGGCCGTAACTCGCGCCAGAAGGTCCTTACAACTAGATCCCGTGAGCGGCTCTCAGTCTCCACTCCTAAGGCAACGGGTGAATGAATCATTGCTGAACTTCCCCGGAAAGCCTGATTCTGAATGGTCAACACCCGCTGTTGTCAGAGCGGTCGCAACTATCTCATGAATCAGACCAAAGGTCTTCCCGTACTGTGGATTGGTCGACTTCTCGGGTGGCGGGCAGCGAGCTCCAACCGGAGCTCAATGGTCACGTAATCACACCCTCTGCACCACAGCATTTTTGCCACCGAAGTTTCCGCACACTGCCCGCCTCACTTCATGAGCTAAGACTGACGGGAAGGAGAAGGAGTCGCGAGAAGAAGAAATCGACGGAAATATTCAACGGAAAAATGAAAAAAAGCACAAAAAGAAAAAATGAGCCGAACCTACCCCCTTCCTTCGCGGAAGAGTGATTCGAGGCAAATGACTCTCGTGTGTTACCGACTGAATGAACTTCGTCTGATGTTAATCTGCGGGGTTGGGGGCAGGGAGGATTTAATGCGCGCGAATTTTATCTCTTCGGGATCTTGATTCAAGTGCATTCCGTGAAAACGAGAACTTTTGCTTTCGAGAAGATGGCATTTCTTTCTTTCCTTCTCAGCGTCAAGTCGGGCCAAGTTACAACTTAGCGCTGAGATAACAATGTCGAAGACGGCGGCCGGATGCATGCGAAAGCCAGGAACATGAATTCATGCGTCCGTCGTTCAATGATAAGAGCGCGTACGTGCGACAGCGGTCGATAGAAAGGGCGAAAGATGATAGGAAGATTGCATTTTCTCGAAATTCATATTCACGCTCCCTCGAGACTTCCGGACTAGGGAAATGCGGCATATAAGGTCTGATGACGTTTTCCTCCCGGCTCTGCGAAGGTGAGCGACGGGCGCAAGCCGGACAAGAACCAAAGCACTCCGGGTGGAGCAGAGGATGATCATTGACGCCTTTTATGTCAGAAGCCGCAGCTTATTGTTACCAGTGACTGGCAAGTCGACGAGAGCCCAGCAGAATGGCAAACCGGCCGGTAAGTCAGCTGGGCACCGACGATGGGCTGAAGCAGTCTGACAACATACAGATAGACAGAGCGTCTCACACGCACACAATGGTCTTTGTTGTTTTTGCTTCCTTCCACGAATTCCCTCTTTATCATTCTTCGATATCGGCCGGATGATCCAAGACTCCTCATCGCGTCTCCACAATTTTCTGTGCTCGGCGCAGGATTACCCCAGTGATACTTCATGGCCACTGATGCAATTTATCCAACATGTATTGCATTCGATTAAGAAACACCACCGACTCCGCATCATCAATCGAAGGAGGGAGAACCCGATGCTGACATTGGGAAAACTTTCGAAAACATTGCCGAATGTTGGACCTGCTCAAAAAAAGCTCTTCGCTTGAAAACTCTCCACCCTCGAAGTGCCATCTCGATGATGTGCAGGGACGCCTCCCCGCGTCTCCCACGTAGGACGTGGACGTCTGATGATCAGGTCTCTTGCGGAGTATTGATTCGGCTGTTCTGCCAAAGCGGTGTCTTCTGTGAACTGCGGAATAACTTCCTGTTTTCTTTCTGACCAGCTGGCCAAAAGTTTGAAAAGGTGCTCGATCGGGTCAGTATGCGATCGCACGAATGTATGAGTGGATTGGTTGATCGGGACATGGGTGTCAAGATGCAGAAGGTGCCCATTTTGGTGTAGATGCGGTGCTGGAATGTTCTCTGGAACCGTCTCCCTTTCGAAGTTTGCTCTCTTCCGATGTTAATCATATGCCTTCACTGGAGCTTGGACGTGCAGGCATCATTCATTAATCAGGATTTATGGGTAGATGAATGGACCGATTAATGAATCTTGTCTCATCGCCATGGGAGCTTACTCAGAAGAAGCTCAGCCATCAGAAACTCATTTATGCATCTCCCTATATGGATGAATAGGACGTTCCAAATGATGGATGCCTGAACTTCCGAGCTCTTGCCCTCACAATTGAAGTCGACTCAGAGCTTCAGTGAGTCGTCGAAATTCACGACTTCTCGGGAGAGCATAATTCACTCCGTGAAATGATGCAGGTAGCGGACGAAAACAAGCGGGAGCCATAACTCGCGTCAAAAATAACGTTGCTCAGCTCGAGAAGAGACATAGAGGGCGTCCGATCGATCGCAATCGAATGCAACCACGGTGATGCGATCGGCAATCGCATCGGCAATCGGATTCGAAGAAAAGTCTGGGAATATGACAGCTCGCAGGAACGAGAAATAGATTCACTTCCATTACCCCGAAGCGGGTTTTGCACTTATGTCAACTTCATCGATACCGATCTCTTGTTGAGTGAATAATGACCACGCACATCTTCATCGGATGCCTCGAAGAAACCTTCAAGGTTCGCAACCGACCGAAAATTCAAATT
The DNA here is from genome assembly GCA_037576195.1 of Phytoseiulus persimilis. NCBI lineage: Eukaryota > Metazoa > Arthropoda > Arachnida > Mesostigmata > Phytoseiidae > Phytoseiulus > Phytoseiulus persimilis. Next base: position 10,326,289 of record CM075104.1, read on the forward strand.
TCAACAACAAGAACCAACAAAGACTTCCTCGTTTACCCACTTGTCGAGTGGGATCCACAACGCTACTCATTAGATGCGTGAAGCTTGAAATCTCGCGGCATCACCAGTATCCTGGGCCGTAGCCTTTCTGACCCGCAAACTTTGATGTTTTCATTCTGTAGCGCAACAACCGCGGCGAAATCCCGAAGATTTAGCTCCGGCTACGTGCACAGTGTTCAACAGTAGAAAGTCACCGTGGTTTCGCGTGTGATTTATCATTCCTGATAGTTCTTCCCTCTGATCTTTCATATCGCATAATATCTCAACCCGTTATCGATCCGAAAAGTACATATTTTTCATCCCGTCCCTCTGGAAATCATTGCAAACTGGTTCGACATGATCCCCGAGCTCAGACGAAATCTGTTCGTGGTCAATCCGCGAAGAGGAAGCACTCCTCATTTTCTGCGCCACTTCGTCTGACCAAGACTAGGGGCTCATCGTTTATTCTCTCTCCCTGAGTGACGTCGCCAGCGAAAATGACACCCATATCAGAGTGTTTCGTTGTTTCTTGGTTCCAAAGTGTATTCATGTGCTCAGACAAATGCATGCGCCTTTCGCATCGCTCAGGCTTGGATCGCGCCCAAAACCCTTGAGGTGGTCGCCTCATCAGCCGGCGGTCAGTTCTCCATCAGAGTAATGTTGACAGGCAATGAGATCCGTCGACGTTTTGCTTTCATCGACACTCACAGGAACGGGGCTAGCGAGAAGGGAAACCTCCGTGTTCCGCCCATTAGACATCGTCAGAGCTGGAGCATGGGGTCCGCGAGTTGCACAAGTCAATGGCGGCAGCCACAATGGCAGCGTTGAACACCGACGCCGGTGCCGCTGCAGCCACCAAGAGATGTCGGATTTCTCGCGGCGCCAACTCAAGTTAAGACCGTTTGTCTGCCTGCCGGACGACATTTTGGCGTTTCCGCAAAGATTTCTTCTGTTGTGAACTTTTGCTGCTGCAGCCATTACATATTCGTCGCCTTCATCCTTTCTTTGTTGAATGTGGTGTTTGTTGAATAAATTGCCGATTCAATCCATGCTCCGTTCCAATCGAGGCGGATGATACGGAGCGACGAATTGCGGCAAATCGACTTGCAAATAACGAATGGAATTTCAAATCATGGCAAGTTGACACAATAAGAAATGGTTGCCAAGCCCTAAGTGATGGTCGACATTCGCAGGGAATTGGTCGTGAATGGAAACCACTTTCTCGATCGCTCCCCAGATAGAGCTTCAGTTTTGCATGACGTCAACCGTCCAGGGTGGAGGAGCGGAGTGCGGAGCACATCGTTGGAAGGAGACTCCGATTCCATCACGTGACGAGAATGACATCCCCAGAGCTCTGCGTCAACCGATCTTCGGAAAGATCCACGGCCCATTCTCACTTCGTGGTAAGTATGGTCATTGGGGTGCTTGTCAAAGGCTCCGCCCGGCCGAATTCGCCCCCTCCGCGGATGGCCGTCCATCAGAGGGTAAGCAGTTTTGAGAAGGCAAGCAATCTGTAACAATCAGCTTCACACAATCTCAAATCTCGAAACCATCCATGCCAAACCCGGCCCGAGATCTGCGCCTGTTCTCAGATTGAAGTCGAAGATTCTTTGTGGGGGCTTCACATTAGCGCCAACTTCGATATCAGCTGAAACGATTCAGGAACTCCAATCCACAACTGCTTCGAGGATTAGGGAATAGGCGAACTTTCCAGCAGACCATATTTTCAGTGTTTTATTATCCGATCTTAACGGATGACAACTATCGAGCTTGTTCAGCAGGAGGCCCGTGACGAAATGACGCGGCAAAGCGTGCTTTCGATGTTGATAAACAGTACGTTGTAATAACTCGCGCAGGAGGTCATGCCCTTACAAGACGTGGCATACTAAAAGCAAGAATCGCTAATTGATGTTCGCTTGAAGAGTCGACTCTCTCGCCGCCTATGACTCTACCGTCGTTCTGTTTGTCCGTCTTCCCTCACCGCCTCGTGGCTTCCTTCCACGAAAGTGCTACGAGACGCCACCTACGAAGTTTGTACCCAACAGAATGACAGAATATTTCATCATGGACGTCTGGTTGTTCATTGCTCAAACTGCTCCTCGGGTAGATAGTCGACAGCCCGAGAACCCATCGGCGGAAATTCTGGTAGTAGGCTCGAGAAGGGGAAATGTTTTCTGGTATCACGTCTACCCTCCTGGGGTTTCTGGCAACCCACGCACCAGTGTCATCCGACGACGCGACGGCGTTGTGATCAACGAAAACTCGTGCGGATCCCAGAAGCACGCAGGACTCATCGCGATCATGATAAGCGAATTTCGATCGTCGAGCGGAGTTCATGCAAACAATGTTCGAGGAAAGTACGACTCAAGCCGGTTCTTTGAGCGAAGTCATCCCGGTACGGCTCTATGAGCAGCAACGCGCTTCCCGTGACCATTTCCGTGGTTCGACGAGACCGCGATGCGGAGGTCATTCCGCTCGCTCCGATCGGCCGCTAAATTCGCACCTCAGACCCGATCCGATCTCTACCTCAATTCTCTTAGCTCAACGGATCAACCGCCCGAGCGCGCCCAGAGTTTCCCACAGCGCAGTCTCAAGTCAAGAAACTAACAAGAGGAAAGCCACAAGCCGTGGCCGTGTCACAGACAAAGACGCAAACTGGCAATGCGTGCAGGAAGCGAAAACGTCTTTACAGTGAGACGTCCACTGGACTTTTGCTCTACGACGCCGGGTTGAGGACTAGGCTTCCTGTAGGTTTTTTATCGTTCGCCGCGCATTTCCAGAGCAAGAGTCGCCAAGAAAAAGTAAAAGTGGGAGTCCGGACAGAGTGAAAAAGAGGAACCCTTTCGACGAAAACGATTGCTGGCTCGTTTCGGCGGGAACCAGCGCCAAAAGAACAGAAACAGCAACTTCACGCTTGTTCTGACGTTCGCTGGCTCGGTCCATCCATCCATCCGTCCCTTCTCCCGATGGATCCTCGCTCGGTCTTTCAATCGGTCGGTTCTCATCCATCCAACGACGTCGATTCAGATCAGAAAACGACGCTTGACGATGCCCGGCCTGATGAAGGCGAAAGTGGTCGACCTTGTCGCTGTGCCAATACGAGCCCAATAAGGGTTGGGGACCCCTTGGCCAAATCAGGTGGCTGTCAAGTGGCCTGGCTGGCAAGCAGGCAGACGAACCGGCTGGCTTGGCTGTTTGTCATTGTTTTGGAACTTCTGTTTCGGAAGTGTCGTTCCAGGACAGAAGATCGAAGAGCGATCGCTTATCGGCCGAACACCTCTACGTCAAAGACGTGAACCGCGGCGGCGTCGGAAACGTCGACGGCGGCCGAGACAAGATGTGCACGGCAACGATAATAGCATTTGGCCGAGCAGGGTGATGACGCAGCGCCGAGAATAGAATTTGAGAAACTTTTCTCACGTACGAATACTGGGAATGAATCCAACTACAGCCCGTATAGAGGTCACGTCTATTGTTCGCAGCCGGTGTCGAGGGAGTCGAGGAATATGTACAATCAGAATTGTTGCAAGAGAATGAGGGATAATCTTTTTGTTGTTCGTAGGACCACAATGAGCTTTTTCACGTCGATATTTGGGCCAGGTTGGCGCCCACGTGAACATTTCAGTGCATAGGCATCAGTAGGTCGAAGAGACCAGCTGATGTTTATAGGGTCAGAAGTCAGCTCCGTGTCTGTCGGTTTCTGGCGGTTCGGGCGTATCGGTGGAAGTCTTTGTGTGGGTCTGTCGATCTCGCTCCCAACTTCACTGTTCCATTGTTCCTAGTTTATCACTTAAGCGGCGAGCTCTCCTGTCCGTGAAGCCTCTGCCGAGAACCGGACCAGTCAACGAGGAGCTTGGGCAGCGCGGGATCTCCCCATACCGTCCGGAATGAAGCTGTTAGCTTTGCTGGAGACGCAGGCAACGTTTTAGCTCTTATTGTTCTGCGGGGACGCCCTGCTTCTACGGGGCTCGAATGCACTTCTATCGGCGATCCGGGCTCAGCTTCCGATTCCGTGTCTCGAACCTCAGCGTTCCACGCCCAATCGACGCTCTGAACGAGCCATGAGAGTGTTGTCTTGAGTTTTGCCCGTGAGCATTCGAGGACTCTGATCTCTGGATCGTCGAGAGGATCGTAGGGCATACACAGTTGGGATATCTCGAGAACTATATCGGACCCTGATTCGGAAATGCTACATCGTTCCGCTCGAACTCCTCCTCGAGCTGGTGACCACCCGCATTGAGACGAATTTTACGTCCGGAACGAACAGTGAGCACGTTTTTTTCTGAGCGAGCGGATCTTTTATCGGTTTGGTGCGCGATCGCTGAGCCTCGCAACGCTATCCGCGAAGGTGTGGATTTTTCTGCGGTCCGAAAGTTCTCCTGGAATCCGACAACGTCGAGCTGCTCGGTTGGTCGTTTGTCCTGCCTTGAACTTGCCCGATCAATGACCCCAATGATCACGGCGAGCGAACTGGCGCGAATTATCTCTCCGGAGACCTCAGGGAAGCATTGACCATGCACAAGCGCTCGCAGACACTCTCCGCCACGAAGTTGTTCCAACCCAATGAGTCGTTCCTTCAAGGCATGCCTCCGCCGTCGGAGGCAGCTCCGATCTCGATGAGCAGACGTCGATGAGATGAGTTGAGGCCATCGTTGCGATTTCCACGACGAGCCGACTCCGTTCAGAATCGAAGCGATGAGATGACGTGCTTGTCGAGAGGGAAACAATGCGGTTCGTTCAAGATCTCAGGCGTGATCTGGCGTCGTGCTCCTGATGCATGACGCGGAAAATGAAATCAACAATCGAGGAAACGTAGGAAGGCGGGTGGCATTCGCGGTATGACCGGTTGTTAACGTGAGGTTTTCGTCCTGTCACTCAACTCTTCCACATGGTGTCGTGATTATTAGGCGGTGAGCGAGCGATTCGACGATCCGACTGGCTACCGACTTCCGTACCGTGCCAACTATTAACAGCCCTTCCATTTTTCTCTCTTGAATTTCGCTCACGGAACGAACCTGATTCCACTGCCGAGCTGGGCAACCACGTCTACGCCAGCTGTTCGCAACCCTGTTCTATTATATATTCCGCATTCTCGAGGACTATCGACTCCGCTGCGTTGAGGAAATCGAGATCAGTCGATAGTCTCACAGACTCGATTCGGCTAACCGGAGCGGCTGTGCTCGAATTCGGATGAAGAATTTCAATAGATCGACTGGATGGAGAGGCGAACGAATTCAACGAGAGTGTTCCAGAAAAATCTGAATGGTACTAGCGTCCAGAGAACACTTGTTCGCGGTGATTGTCGATTTTCAGATCTGCGATAATTGTTTACAAAGCTGCTCCCTTGCTGATTCAGACGGAATGTTCGAGAGACTCTCTACGCTCATCGGGTGGAGGATTTCGGGCCACTTGGAGTCCATCAATCTTTCGATGAGGAAAACAGCCTCTGCAATTCAGATCTCGAACCTCGAAACGGGTTTCGATGGTCTCTTTGGAAACTTCAGGTGGTGCTCAGTTCCAATTGTGCGGATAGTTAGTTCCAAATGAAGTCGTATCGCTGAGCGTTCTTAGATTGCATTCTGATTGCGACGATTCAACGCGTGGTGAGCTCATATCATACATGGCAATCACGCGTGAGATGGGCTGCAGCTGCACTTCAGGTTTCGGGCGCGGCGATCTTTGTGCAACCCGATGCCAACTTTAGACAGGCCAGGGTTCCCACCTTCATCTAATCAGCGCCTGGCCGGCTGCCTGGTTGCAGCATTCGAAATCTGGGATCCGTTCTGCTCAGCTTTGATGTCGGAACGTTAGTTCTGACCATTTCACCGATACAACATCCTGTATTCAAATCCTATCAGTTTCAGAATGGCGCCTGGACACGGAGCTGATGCGAGGAGTCACCACGATTATCGATTCCCTCGATCGAGTCGCTCATCGTGAGCCTGTGACGCCGATGTGCTCATTCTTTCCCCGACACATGATAGCCAACTTTTTGTTGAACTTTCCGGCGAGCCGAAACCTCCCTCTACAGGAAGTCAAGCTTCACTGAGTCTGCTACAGCCTGCCCAGTAAATACCACGTAACACAGATCCCGTTGCGGATCCGCTTAGTTTCGATTGTGCAAGCTTTCCACGCCATGTTTTTCCAGTGCGAACGCTGAGTCACCTACGCCAATTGAATGTGTGCTCGAGGAGCAGCATCGCAGGCAGTTTGTTCAGTTCCGCAGTATCGACCCGACACTTCTCGATGACTTCCGCGGGAAACCGAAAGTATGGAGCACGTAGGAAAATATCGCCAGTAGCACGGTTATATCTCCGAGTAATTCAACGAAGTGACTGGCCTCCGACGGCGACTAATGTCACTTTCATGCTCCAGTGACGTTTATGGGATATTGCAGCATTCACATCTCAAACAAGAACGATAGCGCTGCACTTCTGATAATCAATTATCATCGAAGGCTATCGGATACTTCTACACTACGAACGAAGATTTGCCGCACGCCATCGTTGTTGGCGTGCATCATTCTCGTGCGAGCATTCGTCCAATTATCCTGGGTGAGGGAGGAGGATGCTCAAGGAGCGGACCTGGCCAGAAGTGTCGCGAGGATCGGAATCACTGGAAACAGATGTGGGAAATTCCGTCGAGCAGGCGACAAATCCCGCACTTGACGATACGAGAACTTCCATGATATCGTTTCCCTCATTTTTGATGATCGTGATCCATCTCGGATACTAGATTAGCTGGCAATCGTCATCTCATGACGTCTACATGTAACAGAGAGAAATCGGTTTGTCACGAAAACATCGCTTCTGTGGGGTCGTCTCCGGAGGAGCAGGGGTCAAGGACGTTTCAACTCTTGATCGACGTGAACTTCTCAAATGCGTCCAATTTTTCCCGACGCTATATTCTCTCACCCGATCCGGTCTCGACTGTCGCGGCTAAAAATTTCCATGTCGCTTGCTACTGACTCTTGAACGATTAGAGCTCGAGGGATATGATCTCGTAGAGAGTGATTCGCCGAACAAATTCCGACTCTGAAGCTTCGCACTCGCGCAGCAGTGAAGCTCTGTTTGTCCTTCAGTAAAGTAATCGGAGGGATGTCCTGCAAACTCGTCAGAGCGTCCGGAGCTGGTCGTAACTCCGGTGAAGTAGGCGATCTCCAGAGCCGAAGATTCACAACGCCTTCCCCGTGGCGCGATGAATCAGCCGGGATGGAACAAACACCCTCGATACCGACCGACCAACCAACCGACAGACTGGTTCATAGATCACAACAAACTGCTCACTTGTGCAACTTGTCAGGGAGTTCATCAATTGTGTTGGACGCTTTCGCCTCTGTCAAAAACGCAGGTCCCTGTGCGTTTCACGTCGTCACCGACCGACTCAAGTGAAGAAGAGGAACGGTCATAACGCAGTCCGCGTGAGCTCGCTTATGCAAATCAAGCAACTAGTCTGTATAAATCAGCGGTCACATCACCCGCGTCGAAAACGTGCATCATTCAGATCATTCATGGGTTCATTACTCCATTCATTCTTTCGATGCAGTTATTGGAAGTCCACGAACGTATCGAAATCTGAAAGCACGCCGGGTCTCAGACAAAGCTGTCGCGAGCTGAAGCCTCGACTCTTCGGTTACGCGAGTGTTTATGCGTCGAGCCTGCACGGGGCTTTCGATGCGTCTGCGCGTGATCGCCTCCGCGGCGAACCGATTTCTGGTCAAAAGATCACTTCAAGCGTCTTCAAGCTGGGAGAAGATCTGAGAAGCATGGAGCAGCCGAAGGTTGTGGGCCTTGCTGTTCCTGCTGTAAGGTCTTTTGATTGATGAAGAAGCGGGAGCATCGACGGAGGATGAAGTGCGCACTTACAGCCCGCTCAGAAATGAGATGGTAGATTTTCGAGGAAATATTATCATAGACGAGCAGATTTCGCTTCGAATGGGGTAAAGTATCCGGAACCGAACTTTGAAGTGCAGATGAAGTTCAACCGATGGTGAACGACGCGATCCCGTGTTTGCGTCTGGATGATATCCAGCTCTCGGAGTTGACCGCACTTCGAAGAGTGCGGTAACTGCTGACGACAAACAAAAACGCTCGGAGGAGTTTGGGATCGTCGAATAGATTCGCGTTCGAATCGCGGTGAGTTGTTGTTAATATCATCGTGTGCGCTCCTTGGATCCGAGTGCTCCGCTGCATTCGAAACAATTGCGACCAGGTCCGGCAACATGTCTATGAAAACACCTTCCGGAGCGAACCGACGGACGAACCGCCGAGCTCACGGCGGCTTTTGTTGCGTTGCCGGTCTTGTGCCGCTGAACTGTTTGTCACGCTGGCGAAGCGCGCCGAGCTTTTCACTGGACATCGTCAAAATGTACGCAAAACAGCTTGACGCAACCCGCGGGAGCTTTCTCTGTTGCGGGGAACGTGGCCGACAGTCCGAGTGAATCGGAAGGGCGTTTTGGGCGACTGAATTTTTGATAGCGCTTCCATAACACTTCTCCGAGCGCTAAAAGCATTGTATTCCCGCTCGACCAACGGAGTTCGTTCGAAATATTTGCGTCGTGAAGTCAGTTCCGTACTGTTGAAACTCGAGCCGGCACTTCGAACAAATCTTCTTTCGAGAAGCAATCAGCAACGCCAACAAACAGAAGCGATATTGTACGGCTCGCTCTACGATGGGCGAATCATGACTTGATAACAGAACTGACATTCGATGAAGAGGGAAGTCGCCGGCTGAAAGCATTGCGTGCCGGGGCGCCAACGACGTCCACGACCCCGCCCGTTCTTCATTTGAAGTCAGCCACTCTGACCGAAGCATTTGGAGAAACGCGAAGCACAAGCGGCTCTTTGTTGTGAAGTCTGCGGTGATTACTATTAGGCTAGCTAACAACGAGCGTTGTGCAAATCCGACCGAATCGCTGTTGGAATACCCTCCCATGTAACAGGTCGCGCTCGTTCAGATAACACTGTCGATGCAGTTCGCGGCCGCCGCAGCGTTTTCCGAGAAATCTTATCTCGAATTCAACTTAAATGATCCATTTCGAATGGAATCCGATCAGCTGTATTCACACATAACGAGCAAGAACTGCTTTGCGACCGCCTTCGTCCCCGTGCGTATTCAGCGACAAGTCGGTGGATCAACTTGAAAATTGTGCGAAGTTGTTGCACGCCGCTAATTATTACGCCGAAGCCCAGAGAGGGCCGAACGAGTGAGCTGTCGGTAGCCCCAGAGTTTCGATAGCTCTGCTCGGGACGCTGAGGGTCCGAGTTTTCACCAGGAACCGGGAAAACCACTCTCAGCCTAGTTGAATGGTTCTAGTTCGCGATCACTTTTCATTCGCTTTTCGATTTCTCGTCCGGTGATGCGTGAAGCGCTCGCGCAACGTGAGAAGCTATCGAAGTGTTCATCGATTCACGAAGATTATAGATTCCAAAGCCTTCTCATTGAAGAGGAACGCTAAACGCATGCAATTGTCAAAGGGCTTAACTCGCTCCGAATTGAGGGTGTTGTCATATTTCACGCAAGGTGAGCGTCGTAATGCGATGCAACTTGGTTTTGAGTTCTACTGAATCCACCATGTCTAACATTCTGAGCTCGGTACAAGTCCAAGAGAAAATGAGAAGTCTAAGCAGTTTGAGAGAGAGAATTCGGAGGATGTCGGAAGAGTTGGAAGTATCAGAGAGAATCGGGAACAGGATCGGTTCCTCTTCTTTCGAGGAGGATTGCAGGACTCGATCGTTCCCCAATCGGGAGACGCGTGCAGCACGTTCCTCGTCGCGGATAATGGGATCTGAACAGCAACATGACCGAATGGCGGTTAGATGCATGAGTTTCGTTCGTCGATGAAGTCGTCTGAGAACCACTGCTCTCAGACACCGATCGAATTTCATAATAGGAGGTTTTTTTTTTCCGGAATCCCAGAGCCATCGCGGCGTATCCCTCAAAAACACTCATTGCTCGCTTCCGGAGAAGTTTGGAGAAACGGTTGGGCGCCGACGAGATGCCATATTTTACCTTGAATCAGTCTGAACGTGATTCGACTTGATTCGTCGGTCGCCTGTACAACGGCCTCCGATTGTGTTGGTTCACGTCTTCAGCCAGTCCGGGTGAGTGCGTCGGTGTGGGAGAGATTCGAAAAAAGCAGAAAGTTCCCCTCCTGTTCCCAGGCCGGCCAGGTAGCTAGCCGATGACTCGGCTGCTGGGTTGACGTTTGTCAGGTTCCGTTGTCACTCGACGCGGTCGGAACGTTTGAAATGAGCTAGGCAAGTGAAGTTTTGGGGCGAGGCTGATTTTCGTTGTTGAAATACAAGTTTAAGTTCGGAAAGTCTCATGGGAAGCCGATCACCAGCGACGAAAACCGATGTGTGACCGAGTCGAAGCGGAAGATTGACGAGGAAAATCGCTCCACTTTTTTTCGTTCCGACTCTCTTGGTTCTTTCGCTGAGTGTTCCCACAGTTATTCCAAAGCTGAGTTCCTTTTCAACTGCTATCGAATGCCCCTTCTTTCTTCCCTTGACACTTCAAACTGCAAGTGCTCCACACGTGAGAATTCGGCAACGTTTGTACCACGTATAAAAACTGTTCCTCGGTTCATTTCGGGCACGCGAGCTCTCAGGCTCCGTGGAATCGAGATAGGTGCTAAGGAGATCGAGAGACCACAACGGTGGCCAACGGGTTCGGTCATTGAGGCACCGGGGTTCCGATCCATCCAGCAGTAAATTCAATGGAAAAAAATAACAATAGAACACCTGAAAATTACGAGCACTCGCAAGGAAGAATCGCGGTCGCTCGAAAGTGGCCGAGTTAGGAATCCAAGGCTCGTCAAACCCAACTCGGTAAGGAGGAGCAGAGGGAGACGGCACGGTGTTTCGAGCTTACCTCAGAGTTGATTGAAGGATGTCACACCGATGGAGCCAGATGTGAGCGAGTCGATTGAACTTTAGTCCTCACTTTGAGCCCGAGCACCCCCGTTCTGCACTGCAGTGTGCGTGCGTACTGCGTGGGTTGTCAGACAGAATTGTCCACAGATCACTCCTCAACCACTCCGACTGACTTCACTAATGAGAACAGATGTGAGGATCAATGAACGAACGAACGTACGAAGACGTCGGCGACGGACGGACAGTTGCTCGAGCCTTCCGTCGGTCCACTGGCGGCTCTGCGCGCTGCAGACGCTCGTTGACTTGGCCGAAGGGCGCAGAGAGGGGATCGACCTTGGTTTCCCTTTCGCAGAGACGCTGCTGCATCTGCTTCAGCAGGAGCCCTCGACGAAGTGTCCCATCCGCTGCCAGCAGCAGAGACTACCGCTGCCGCCATCGTCAACGCAGCCACAGCGGTGACATGGAATTGGAATAGACATTGCCGGCGATATTGTTAAGAAAGCCACCAATAAGAACAAGCGAAGAAAAAACATTCGAAGACACACTGCGATGGAGGAGGAACTTCTGAAGATGATCCGCAGTCATCATCTCCGGCGGCGTAACCATCCGGACATCCGGCGGAATCCTTCGGAAAAGCACACGGACTATGCGCGCAGAAGGAAGCGCTCCACTATGTCGATTCTCCAACTTTTCCATTCAGCGATCGCGAACACTGATGTCGGTATTGCCCGAACGAGGTCGCGATCTTGCGTGGTCTTCAGCGAAGTCTGCGGCTACGGCGGCCTCGAAGTCCGACGCAGACTTCATCGCAGACCATGGAGAAAGCTGCGATTTCCTAGTCAATGTTTCGGAAGCCAACAGGGAGGCCCAACCGAGCTCGCCGGTTCCGGAGATCTTTGATTCTCATCTACCTTACCCCAATTTGGAGTGAAACGCCGCGTCGCTGATTCGGTGTTCCTCTCGGAGAACGGATCATCGGTCGAACATTCTGGTCCGAATCCAACATCTGCGGTGGCGGAAGAATAGACCGAAGCCCTTGTCAAGTTGCGAGGATAGATTCCAGGCGTCCTTGTTGGCTCATCGTCAAGATGATGTCGAGCTCAAGTTCCGGCTCGTTCGTCGTTTCAATTTCGAGGAGGATTTTGGAATTGGTCCGAGTTGGTCCCAATGTTGGAACCTTGAGGCCCATCCAGCCTCTCCTTGGCTAGGGGCATCGAGTCTGCAACAGCCGCCAACGACTTCACGAAGGAAGTGAAATATCGGAAGGAAAACACACTCGTTCCACTCGGGTGGACACGAAGTCAATCGGATGTCGAGAATATCTGTTACAGCTTTTGAAAAGCACCGTCTCCCGCGTAAGGGCCCAGCAGCGAGTCTACGCCCGGATGGGATTGTTTTTCACAGAAAACAGAAGTCTCCCCGGGGAAACCCGATTGACCAGCGAGAATGAGCTCTTCATAACGAACCAACTCAGGCGAGAGAGCGAAGAATAATACAGGGGCTCTCTTTTGCTGCTGTGACAATAATATTGTGCCAACCATGTGAGTGTTCTGGTCGCGGCAGCAGCAAATGATTCCGGGAACAGTAGTCCGAACGAACGACTAGCCGACCAACCGTCTGCCGATCTCACCATCCAACCTAGCAACAAGAGAAGAGGGTTTTCCAGAAGAATGGAGATGACGAGGGTCTTACAAGGAAGCGTTTCCTTCAGAGCTGTTGCTGTCGTTCTTCTGCTTCGCCACGGATGCACGAGCTGGCCCACGACTCCCGGTTGTGTCTTGCCGCCTCGAGCGCAAGATTTAATTGAGAGGATGGAAGGGTCTTGCTTGCTACATCGAAACCACGCCGGTCCCAGTCGACAATCGTTTCGTTGCCGTCTTTGTTCAGGAGTATGTCCGGGAACGGCGAGCGAATCACACTCTTGCAGAGAACGAATACACCGAGAGGAAGATCGTTCTCCTTGCTCTGTCCTGCTCTCCACCGACCCTGGTTGCTGCCAAGCTTTACCTCAGAGGTCGAATCGGGGCCGACCGAACGCCGCGCATTCCTTTGATCCTCCGTAACCTTCGCTGCCGTTCCTTCCACGAGGCGTAACATGAATTATTTCACCTATTTTGGCCCGTTGGCTCAACGCCTCTCATCAGAGAAACCAGCCGTCATCGGGTGGTCCCCATCTCTCACAGTCGGAACGGGATTGGCGGAATCAAGCAAACGATTTCCTATATCAGCACCTGATCTCGCCGACGACTTAACCTTGGAATACAACTTGAGGCCCATGTTTACGCTCGTCGGCGGGTCCGTTCAGACTCCGCTTGAATGGAGTCAACTGCCTCTCTTCTTCCAGAAGCCGTGGAACGAGTCTAGTTCTCATCGTCGTTTTCGTGAAAAATCGTTGCATTGGCTCGATCAGCTGATCGTTGCTTGCATCTACACGCCATCGGGAAGGCGCCATTCTCAGCGCAAGAACCTCCTCCGGTTGGCTACGAGCGGCGGCGTTTGAAATCCGTGTCCAAGGAAAAGACAACAACGGCAAAACTTTATACTTTCAGTATCGTTGGTTAGATTTCGGAGGAATGCCGCCGAAAACGAAAAAAGCACCGATCGGGAGAACGGTTGAATGGATGGAGCGATGAATGAGCGACCGAAAAGGGAGATTCGGTTTTCCCTTAAAACAATCTAACGGAGGGAGTTGCGGGCGTTGGACACAATGCGTGTGGCGGTTCTGCGCCCGGACTTTTCGGTCAGGAAATGTTCCTGCCTCGCGTTAGCCACCGGTCGATTTCAGAAACTTCTGTCCGTCACGAAATGCCTACTGTCTGAAACTGAATTCCATTATTGTTTACACTATTATCGTTATTTCCAGCATACGCAAAGAGCCTTCGTGAGGTGCGCGAGTCACTTAGTGAATATAAAAAACCGACTTGGAATTCGCTTCTTAAATTCTCTCCCGCGGAGATTTTCTGATTGCCCCGAACGGTGACACTCCGGAAAAGTTCGCAGCCGAGCTCGACTGATGCGGTGGCTTCCCGCTGGCAGGGAAGAGCAGTGTTATTCAGCAGCTTGGGTAGTTAAAATCTCTGTAGACAGCAGACGGAAGAGGCAGAAGCTCTTGCAGAAAAACTAGCGTCCCCACAGCGAAGATTGTTGCAAGTTGATGAGTGTCGACAGAAAAATGGGGTTTCGGGTTCGTTGATGGCGACTTATCACGCAGCAGTCGTCAGCTTCATCGACTCCACGACTTCATCGCCACCATCGCTATCATCGGGATCGTCATCGACAACAGCAACACGATAGTCAGTGAATCTCATTGACAGGCAATTGTGGATGAGCGCTGCTGAAGTGAACGCCTTCATGACGGCTAGCCTTGTGCTTCTCCGGCTGGAATCCAACAGCCACCGAATGCTCATTGGCTTTAACGCTCGTCGTATGGATAAAAGTCAGGGTCTTGTGGGGGCGGATCTTCCGCTGCTGTTCACTGTGAACGGTACGCTTGTCGAGTGTCGGAAGCTCCGTGCATGGCACTGCAGCTTTCGAGCAGCGGGTGTCAACTGGTAAGAAACCAAACAACCCGAAGAATGGCCCCAAAGCTTGACATTGAAATTTTCGATGACGTTCGACGAAGCTGCAGAGCGCCCCTGAATCCGGAGCGTTTTGTTTCCTTCCCTTAGCCGGCACAGCTGAATGGTTACTCCGTTGGTTCTCAGACTGAGTACCCCTTGTAGGTGGTTCAACGTTTGGAAGTTCGATGATCGATTGCTCCATAACTTCGTTAGAGAATGGGATTGTGTGTCTTCCGTTCGAAACAACCAAAGGCTAACTTTGATGTTGAGGAGCCGCCCGCTGGCTATACACATCGAGGTTTGATGGCCAGCATTTGAACGCTGATTGCACCGGCAGTGGTTCGCAGTGATAATCGGCCAGCCGGACGAGTCGACGTCGGTTCAAGAAGTTCAGAACGACGGAGCGCCAATGAAGATGTTATTGAAACGGAAAAACTCAACGCTGACAGCATCGGGCCACCGCGTCGGTTGGCCTCATCGGACTTTTGGAGTGTGATATGATTGTGCAACGTTCAGCTTTTGCGCAGTTTCCGCCCGGCGGGCTACGGAACATAGGACGACGAATCCAAAACACTTCGTCGTCGATGGTATACATATGTGCGGGCAGGGTGGAGGTACTTCGTCTTCACACTTTAGTTCGGTCTTCCCGGTAGACTTTGTCGTCGATGGTATACCCTTGAAAATGGTGCTTGCCAACTGCCTACGGTACGGGGCTTGGCATCAAACATGGCCGGGGAATTTCATCTGAGCCGACGTATTCCTTCTGAAAGATGCTCAGGAATTGGAAGAATCTCGGGTACTTCGTAGTTCGGCCTGACGCCGATGCATCATTGTTCTCTATTGAGCTGATGTCGAACGCCTGATGCGCCTCAGATTTTCTGAAGAATGGTTCTCGGCGATGACCGAACTCGAAGTTACAATTACCCGACCTTGATCGTGTTGACAGACACCAGTTACGGAGATGTTACTCTCGTACATCTGCGCGGCGCGCATAAAACTCAGCCTCGAGTGAGAACCTCGCCGCCGCTATCCAGCAACTCTTATGCAATGTTATTTCGCTCAAACGTATTGTCTATCGGTCTGTCTAGACGGAACCCGATATTCGAAATGAAACGAAAGCGTCAATTTATTCAAAGACATGCAATGGTCGATGTTTGGTTAGTTTTTGCTTGCTCTGAGGGTGAGTCGTTTGAATTGTCGCGTCGTTCTCACCGCAGTGCAAAAAAAAGCCAGCAATGATTCCGCTCACGTTCCATGGCTGTTTACCTCTCTCGTTTTTTTCCTTCAGGAAAACTTCCGATTCCGAATTTCCGCTAGTCGTTCCCACCGTTCGGACGCGTATCCGTAGTGAATAATGTTTGAAAAATCGCTCAGCATATACAGCTGACGTTCCGCAAAACTTGATCCTCTAGATGAGCCCTGTGGGCTCGTGGGTTGACTCACCACATCGTATGTGAGTCCGGCCGGAGACGGCTCGCAGGCCCTCACAACTTGAATGATCAGAATGAAATACATGGGAAGACCGAGTTGTACGGCGTGGGATATAGAACAACTCTCCGCGCTGACCGGTGGCTGAGGGAGCAAAACTATGAGCGGGCCAGCCCCCGAGTGAGTGAGTGACCTGATTAAAGAGAGCAAGTTAAGTCAACTTCCTCGTTTATTGGGTTGATGGCGAACAGAAGATGGGAGAGATGTTGCCGGTGACGCTGGCTTCTTGTTGTCTTTGTTGGGGCTGCTCACGTGTTGGCCTCCTCATTCATCCGCCTTGCTGTCTTCCCTCGGAAGGGCTTGTTGACTTCATGAGGAGAAAAGACGGTTTTGATCCTACTGAAATAATTGGGCTGACTCTGATGCGGCTGCCGGACATTTGCTAGGAAGCTGACATCAGCTCTTGCTTGATACTGATTTTGGCTGCTCGCGGAAATATTGTCTCCCAGGCTGACCTCTCAGCTTTGTTAGCGAGGGTTTCCAGGTGATTACGGGATTATAATCAAAAGCGTTTGCCCTGCGTGAGCCTCGCGAGATGGCTCGAGCGAACATCTAACGAGGCATTGTGAGAGCGAAGTTTTAAGAGAACGCGTGCGGATTCTGACGGATTGACGGTCTTGAATAAATCAAACCGTGGGCTGGCGATGCGGATTCCGGCATCTAATCGAACTCAGTCAACTCACAAACGACTATGATTTTCCAATCACTCCACAAAATACTCGAAGTGTCGAAGTCATCCATTCCATGTCAGAGACCAAACCGTCTCCGGCGTTTTCCTGGGAGGGAATAAAACGGGATATCGTCAGCTGCGGGATCATAGAGTTCCATTTTTTTACATCTCCGCGAATCTCCAAAACAATTTGAGCTATTGGTGGGGCCCGGACCACCACCGTCGACCTCTATAGAAATCGTTTCAAACGGTCCAACGATCAACATTACAAAACAGAAGCCGAGGGTAACAGATAGGTAGCGACCAACACGTGGAGGACGCCGCATTGTAGACATTACGACTGTCTTTGTTCCGTATAATTTTCAGATTTCGACTGCAGCAGTGAGTTGTCAGATTTCGTTGGGACTCGTCACGGCCGATCGGCCATCAGAAATTTTCTGTGAATATTTTTGGTGTATTCTTCATTTGTCTTCCTTCCTTCCTTTCTTCTCTCGTTCCGGCATTTTCGCCCAGCGCTGCGGAAGTGCCTCACTAAGCTGTTCCGGATGATCTTGGTTTTAGAAAATCTAATTTGCATCCAGGCTGCGTTGGTCTCCTTAGTCCGAATGGTCGTCGGAATATCTTCTTCTCATGAGAAGAGAGAGATCTCTTCACACAACAACAAAAAGCTTGTATTTTTTATTTCAGCCATCACCCCCGCCAGTTCGCAAATTCATTCCCAGTTTAGTGCTAGTCTGCCAAATATTTTTTTCTCGTACAAAATCCTGTCAGTCATGTTGTGCAAGAATCAAGCCAGAGACCGGCGCTTGTCTTTTAAAAAATCAAACTTTGGATATTCTGTAAATTGCAGCGCGACTCCCTTCAGCAAATCAGTCATTCTCCCAGTCAGTCGGGCTCAGTAAACAGAAAATCTCGGGGAGCCGAGAAGAGAGAATCTTTCACTCGTATGCCGGGCCGCCCGGCCCTTCATGAGACACTCTGCCCAATTTCCGTAGTTCAGGCTTGAACGCTGTGCCAAACGCCTGCGCGCGGTTTTTACATTTTTGGAGCGACATACAATTTCAGAGGAGAAAAATGAGCGAATGCTGCCCACTAGCACCTTGAATTGGGGGAGTATTGTTTTTCCACCGTGTGTGGAACAATTTTTAGGAGAAAGGGTGCACAAGGACATTTCGTCGAAGAGGGCTTCGAACATGAATCTGAGAGCAGTAGCCCGTCCGAGTCCGTTCGAGTCGAACGCCGCTCCAGAACCCGGTGCTTCAGAAAGTTTCAGAAATTACGCGAAAATCAGACAGGTGACCGTTGGATCGGATGAATCGGACGAGTGTCCGACGCCTGTCTGTACTTCACGGCACGTCAGGGAGACGTTCAGATGCAAGGTGTCGCGGCAGGAGGAACAGAAATCTGTCGTCGCAATTCTCAATGTCATAACCAGAGCCAGGGGCGTCTCATCAGCGGCGCAGCGACACCCTTTTTCCGCGTTGATAAAGCATCCTATGCGGGGCCCATACCGCAACTTCGGAACTGAGCATGCTGAAGTCCGTGGAATATAAATTTCGGTGCCAATCTAAAAATATGGAGGCAGATGCCCGGCACGCACAGCCTGAAGCAGAGAATGATGATCCAGAGAGTCGGAGATAGCGTGGACCAACAGACCGACAAACACGTAGCTTTTCTGGTGTTTTTTTTTTTCATTCTCGCTCCTCCTATAGCCTCTGTTATTCTGAGCATTGATCGACACTCCAGTGGTTTTTGCAGCCTTCGGCACGCGAAGCCGCGGCGACTCCGAAAGCAAGGTGCCCATCGGGAACTAACGCATAGAGCAACGTTAACTTTGACAGTGTTTTCGTGGCTCCGACGAGCACCTTTCCTTGGGAATACCTTCAGTTCCCGAAAACACTTCCTTTCTGAGCCATCACCGGGGCTTCGAGACAGCGGTTATCTCCTATGGATACTGCCAGGAGAACAACATTAGAGTGGAAGGGAAAGACCGAAGTTCGTGAACTCCCCCATTCGGCACCAACCATCTCTTTCTTCGTTTGTCGGAGATGATCCCCGGCCAACGCGAATCTTGAGAATTCCGGCGTCCGGCTCATGGAAACTAGTTCGATCATTCTCGACCGGGTTCAGAAAGTCCGCCGCACAGCGAAGAGCAAAAATCTTTCCCGGGGCATCGTCCTGTCATAGACTCTTGGACCTATCGCTCCGATCACGTCGTTTCGGAACTTGCTTTGCTCGATCGGGGCAATGTCCTTCGAAAGGCCGTTGCCTCTACGACGTCGGTATCGATAAATGCCACTTGGAAATTCATCGCCCTCTCTCGTATCCCGAGTGTATACCGAGCCATTGCCGGCCATAGAGAAAACGATTGCGGGCCGTTGACGCTCGCACACAATCCTCGCGAGAAGCGCGGGGGGCTTTTCCCTCGACGCCCAAATCGGGATTCATGGAGCTTTCTACCGATTCGTCGTTTGAATTCCTGTTCTCGATCTCGGCTGCGGGGCATGCGGGTCTTCGGTCTCGATCCATTCCGGCCAACACGGGGCTTACGATAGGTGTCGATTTCTAGGCGAAATACAGACGAACGGGAACGCCTGGAAATCAATGCGGTGGATCTGGATGAATAGCTGGCTTCTCGAACAGTGGCTAACCAGGCTAATCCTTGTAGGCCTCCTTAACCGAGTAGAATGAGATTCTTCGCCCAAAGTAAGTCGCCGTATCGCTTCGCGATCAATGGCAGCCGACCCTCGCGGTAACGAGAGAGTTTGTTGGGCAACAGGGAGTTCGCCACACGGAGTCGCCTCTGTCGAAGCCTTGTCAAAACCGCAGCTTGAACTCTAGTCGCTCTCAGACGTGTTCGCTAGGTGGCGCTTTCCCGTGTTTTGCTTTGCTCTGCATCAGCAGCGGAGCCCCGCAGTGCACATGGGCCTCGCTGGAAGAGTTCCGTTCCCGGTCTACACCGACTTCGCGGGAAGCTCCAAGTTGTGCCTCGTCCCTCTTTGAGAGTCCCCGAACTCACCCACATCGAGCCTCGTTGCGCTTGCCGCGAGTCGCTTCTATGAGAAAGCCACATCAGAGAACTATCCAGAGGAGCATTTAGCCAGGGAAACCAGCGATGTCGCATGGTGGATCAGTTTGTCCAGACGTTAGGTGGTCTTGCTGAAAATCAGGAGCCTCCGAACATGGGAGAGCTTAAAGATTCCAATCAGCTGTGGTCAGTCGTTCAGATGGGTCGCCCACGCCGAATCGGCCGAGTTTTGTGAGTGAGTCATTCTAACCGTGACGGAAAATCAGATAGAGCTCTGCTCTCCACGGAGATGAAGGTGGCGATGTCTCCGAGAGGACAGTAACTGAGGAACGATGGAAATACGGAAGCGCAAACGCCGGTTACCCTTGCACAAATCGATCACCGATGGTGAGTTGTTGCGAATTTTCCCGCGGACGGCTCGAAGGTGTTGGTGGGTATCTATTCTAACCTGATGGTTGCGACGACGCTAGAAATCGGTCACTGCTGTGGCATTGTTGTGCTTGTCGGAGGGAGCTCTGAATCGGGCAGCCGTGAAGGGCTATACTTGCTGCTGAGCAGAGCCCACGAACGTCATTCCAATTGCAGCGGGGCGTCTGATCGGTCGACGTATAGCAGTTTCAAAACAGCTGTTCAGAGAGTCCGGTCCACGATTTTTGGAAAATTTTTGGAACCGAAGCCATACTTCACAAGCTGAGTGTGACGTCGTATTGACGCTCCCGGCGTCTACAGACCAGATCCTGCTGGAATGGCTCCTCAACACTTTCGACGAACGTTTACCGCAGCTGAAAGTGAGACTATCCCACCATGGGTACTTCAAACTCATCATGTTGACCTGCACTGCCGATATGCCGACGTAAGTGAAATTTCGATCAGGATACCTACGACTGGAATATCAACGATCCCGTCATCTTCCGAGTTGAATGAAGAGCTCCTCGATTTCAGCTTGCTCAGAGGTGCTGAAGAGCTGCATTTTCGGAAGCGGATCCGATCGGAATTCGGCGGAGGGTTCAAAGAGTTCTGCTGTGATGATCCTTTCGGCATCTGGGAAGAACAAAACCTTGCGCGGTTCCTGACCACTCAAGAGCGACAGGAAATCGTCATGTATTTCATAAACTCCATGCGGACGGAAGCCAGAGACACCGTTAGGGGCAAACTTCTCCTCGAAGGACAATCTCTGAGTGAGCACCTTCCAATCGCTCGAGATACAAGCACGAGGAGTTTTATCATGATCTTCATGCACGCCGAAGAATGGGAAAGGCGAAGGCGTTCCGAGTGCACGGACTTGAAATTCTTCCGCTGAGTAGCGTTCCGTCCCTTCCAGTTCAACGCCTTCGGATCGAAGGGATAATTGAGCAGATATATCCGCTCCACGAAGAAGAGCCCTTACGGAATTTGAAAACGAATTGGGTGAATCGGATTTTCGACTCCCAGCCTCTGGACGACGTCGCAGCTTATTTCGGAGTGAAGATAGCCATGTATTTCGGCTGGTTAGGCCACTACACGGCGGCTCTGTTCTTCCCCGCATTCATAGGACTGAGTATTTGGATTTCGTGCTACGGGAAAGACCAGGTTGGTACGATCTCTCCTCCGGAAAGGGAATCCCTCGGCCCTGGGATCACGAGAGTAGAAATGGAGCACCTCAATCAGGAGCGGGAGAGCCTACTCACGGAGCACTTCCTTGCTGCCATTCCAGCGCCACGAAGATCTCTGTTTCATACTGTTCGCTTTTCTCAACGTTGTTTGGGCTACATTGTATCTAGAATCATGGAAAAGGAGATCGTCGGAGCTAGCTCACATGTGGGGAACCTTGGACGCTTCGAACGAGATGCTTTCAGTGCCGCGGCCATTATTTAAGGTGAGTTTGTCAGAAAATATTCGTTCTTCGCGAACGATCTCCGCCTCCTCTGGTGCGGGGAGCGAGTGCACCGGGCCTTGTTGAGAACACAAGAGAGGAGAGGGGGAGATATATCACACGTCCCGATCACATGAGCATAACTTCTGTTCTGAGGGGCTTACGAACTGCTACGTCTACTCGATGGGAGGTTCGTCAAGCATAATCTAGCTGATGCTTGGAGACTGCGCTGACTCTGAACTCTCATCAAAGCAGCATACGAGCTCCGTGAGTTGCTCAAAACAGTCTTCCCGACTCATTCGAATAATCATTCGAATAATCGATCACGCAGGCTTGTTGCATTCCCAAGGCTTCATCCGCATTTTCGGAGATGATGGATTCCCGGATTGATTCCGCCCATGAGCTCTGCAATGCAGCTTTCACTCCACGAGATCGGTCGAGCAGGCTAGCTTTGCGTCTCCTCTCACGGCACTGCCGACGTGGGAGGTCGTTTTTCATCGTTCGAGTTAGCGGAGGCGCAGCTCGAAAAAGTTCAGAGTTGGGGACCGTGCCTGTTTCGCGGATGAAGTCTGGAATGGGGTCTTGTATGAATTGTCCGTGAGGATTCTTTTTTCTCGGATATTGTCGCTATGCTTCGTCCTCGGGCGAACATGTACTTTTTCCTCATAGTTATTCGGTTGATATCGAGCTCTCGTCCCATGTTCTTTGCTCGTATCGCTGACGGATGCCGCTCATGATTCTTCTCTCTGAAATCCGAAATTCTTAGAAAGTCGTCTGCTCTTCAACCCAGGTTGAACTTCCTTCATCGTTCAGTGGAGGGGATATACAGAAAACGTGACTCTAAATTCTGGAAATTCTAAATTCTGGATAACTAGGTGACTCGTTCGAAATCAAGTTTTCCGAGGACGCGACTCTTGAGCGAAATCGGTTCCGCGGGTCTCGCACGATTTCGATTTGGAGTTGGGGCTTGTTATTGACTAAGTACCCATGAGATCAATTTTTTTATGACGTGGTTCTGAGGAGCCAATTAGCAAGTTGCCGTGCCGAATCATTGAGATCCAAGAAGTGAGCTACTTTCAGATCTCCGTCACCACATGTTCATTCGGTCGCTCCGATAGAATTGCTCAATATTCCCTAGGAGAAGGAAACACGGCTGGTACAGCTCAATCAAAAGAGAGCTCTGTCGGTTGCGACCAGGAAGAAAAATTCTTCGGAAAAAAAATCTGATGTAAAGAAAATCACTGAAACAGATGTTTCTCTGTTTTCATGTCCACACCGAATTCTCGATTGGAGCAATCCTATTCCGACTCCGTTACGAACTCGGTGTGATTGTAGAACTTACGCTGCCAGTAATATCACAAGGACCAGTTCTAGCAACAACACCTAAACGAGCTCCTGAAATCCGAGTTCAGTCATCGGCGACTTCCGCGTTTCCAATGCGTAGGCTAGAGATTGGATCGGTGACGGAATGGAACGAAAATGTGGTTTGAATTCGACTCGTCGCGTCGGCTTCGAGGCGGCCGTTTGTTGGCGAGTGCGACATGCTCTACAGAAACAGCGAGCCAGACATTTCTTCCGAGAAAGCTTGGAAGAAGCTATACGAGTCTTCACATGAGAGGGAAAGATCAGAAACTGGTGGATGCCTCCACCATATATGAGGATTGTATTCATCAGTCGGAGTGGAATCAACAGTATCCACCATCCTCACGACCTTGACTGTTGAGTTGGAGGCTACTTGCCGCGGATACGTGTTGAAAAATCATTCGCGAGAAGAATCACGCGGATCACGACTCATATGAACATCGTCCGTTGGAGTGAGCCTTATCTCGGGTGATGTGGATTCAAGCTGGGTCGGCTCTCTCTCCGACTAGAATATTTTGAGAAGTCTTGGGAATGGCCGTCGTACTCTACATCACGCGATAAATCGACGGCGGGGTATCGATGCCTGGAATATCGATGAAGGCCTTCAAGCGCGCTGGGTGACATACGAATCAGCTGCGTATCCCTTTGGAAGTTTTCCCGATGTTTCTGTTGTTTTCCACGGTGAAGATGACGGCGATTGCGATGCTGCCGATGATGTTCTCTGGAAATACTTTCCTCAAGCGAGTCGCGGGACTTCCAGAGAGGCAAGCGTGCGGCGATGCTTCGCTCGAGTCAATTTTCCCTCTTTCCTAACAGTGACCCACATCCAGAACTGGCTCTTGTCGGACCGAGAAAGTTGCGGAGAATTCTGAACAAGAACCCACGAGTGAGAATTTCGGCACTTATCAGCATCGAACGGGTCGGTGGTGTTGACATTTCCACGAGCTGCGACGTTTTCTGCTAGTCCCGTTAACGAATACCGGAAATATTTGGCGAATAGCTCCGCAGTCGCTAGAATTCCAGCCCGGTGGACGAGCAGATTCTCCTACATATGGTTTTCGGGAACGTATAGGAGAAACTATTCCTGGAATCCATGAAAAATCATTTTCCCAGGCTGTATTGAGGCTCATGATTGTTCGGATCCGGGATGAATATCGCAAACTATGGGCTGACAAACCCACGTGTGCATGAAAGTTCAGTGCTTGGAGCAGACTTTCGGATTTTCTGCAATTCTCTCGACGGCCTTTTTCGAGCCGAGATGGATAGTGATGTAGCTTTTGATCAAACTTTCCATTTTTGCACGTGGTTTTCGTTTACGATGCTCCATCCTCTTCTTCTGTAACCTACATTCGACGGTATCTGTTCGTCCGGCGGCTGTCTGGTGACTGTGCGTGCGCGTCTGTACGAGCAGGGCTTGACAATGGACGCATAACGCTTGGCCCGCTATGTTGACATAATTCATGCGTCACAACACCGCTTGTTGGCGCCCCATTGGCACGCAATGTGTCACGATTGGTTTGCACATGTTCGGCGTCTCTTCTAATCGCGAACCGTTCGAAACGGCTCAGCGAACTGCATCGCTCGGGTACAGTATCTCTTCGTTTTACCCTCATCGGAAAACCAGCGGTGAGAGCGCTGCACAACTCACGACGAAACCGTGCCTCTCGAGAGGCTCCTTCTGCTTCAAAGCTCGCGTTCCTTCGCCTTTCAGTATCTGTTCTCGGGTCTCGGTTGAAGCTGATCTCATCTCCGCGAGAAACATATGCGCAACCCACAAGTTTCCGGATCATCCGAATCTCTTCCAGACGCTCGCAGCCGCAAATCCCCGAAACGAGCCTTCGATTATTCAGCTGCAAGTCCCATTGAATGCAACTCCGACAACAGCTTCCACATGATCCGACTCGCGCCTGGAGACGGGAGAGCTGAGCCGAGGGCACTTCCCGGAGACGGGCTCGAGGAGCGTCGACTGGACGAGTGAACAAACATAGGACGGGAGGGGAGATCCGATGTGAGCCTCCGAGCTGATTTCGATGAATTGCACTCATTGTTGGAGGAATCGCAATGCGCTTTCGGAAAGCAAACGCCGCCATTACATTACGTAGTTCGAGTCGGCGGCTTGGGAGTTGCGCATCCTATTCTGTGCGACCCGGCGCACTCATGAATGCAATCTTCTGAATAGCATCCATCCAGTCAGTCATTCAGCCGAGCAGGCAAGTCGACCGGCCGGCCGACTAGTCGGTCGCTTGGTCGACGATGGCGTGCAATTCGACAGACAAGCGAACATGTGCGTGGACGGACTGCTGGCTTGAGTCCCAGAACTGGGTCAGCTGGGCCGTCACCGAAACGCCGCTTACGTCAGTGTTACATCTTCTGTGGAGGCAGAAACGAAGGCCAACCATCCGAGCAGACAACGAGCGTCAGGCAGTCAGCAACAGAAGCATCCCACAGAAGTCTACTACAGAAGACGATGCCGTTCGGGGCAGCACGAGATGTCCCGAGATGAAAATGAAATCTGTCCCTCGACCTCATTCTCGACACGTTCCGCGCTCCGTGTCCCCTTCGTCAAGCGTTCGGATCTACGAGAGCTAATCCGCGAATCTTAGAGTTCGGATTATTAAAACGGTTCCCTAATGTCAGCAATCGATCCCTGTCGCGAGCAGCGAAGGGAGTTGGAGGCGTTCCCGAGAGTGCAGGTTTTTCGTGGCAGTCGATTGGATCGAGCATCATTTCCTCCGGGATCCCAAGCCCGAATCAAGTCTCAGAATCCATCGGTTTCGATACGGTGGGATTCTTGCGAGAATACGGAGAATTTTACTCTGTCGCGATCGGAGATACGCAAATATGAAACTCAGCCGTGTCTCGAAATTGACGCGATGGATTTTCTCAAATTCGCAGGGTCAAATGGTGAGGAGTCCGGTTACCGGCCGCATGGAACCGCGATACCCAAAATGGAAACGGAACCTTTTCCGTTACTTAGTTACGCTGCCGGTGATCTCGTTGTGCCTTGTGGTGGTTCTCGGAGTCATGTTACTCATGCTGCAACTTCAAACGTGGACTGACAAGAGGTGAGCTCAGAAATCTAGCCTTTCCAGCCTCTGTTTCACGAAGACCATCTGGCCCAGCATGCAAAGGTCTTTCGACCGAACCTGGAACAAAATGGACAATCATCCGAGCCGGGGCCCTCTTGAGAACTCGCGGAGGCCGAACGGCTCGAACGCCGTTTCCGGAATGAGCTCGTACTGATTCGCTTCATTCCTGGACTAGAATCCTGCTCAGTCGGAGTTCCAGCTGCCTACCCAGAGGGTTGGATCTGTCACATCGTTTAGTCTCGGCATCCACCGCAAACTGGATGAAATCCGTCGAAAGAGCGACGCTCTGTGGACATTGCGCGAAGAATTCCTCTCTGCTGAACAGAACCTGGCTCAGCTCTGCTGCCACTCGAATCTAGTCGACGGTGTTGGCAACGCCGCGGCTGCAGCAGAGCAGCCGCGGTCACCACTGCCGCCGATTTAGGTTACTACGCAGATTGTCGCCAAATCGCAAAGGAACGCTATGCAAAACTCCCTCCTCACAATATATGGCCGCTCGCAAGGGAAAACTCTGAGCCAACCGAATTCTGAACGTGATGCAAACAGACGGGAAAAACGGGGCCAAATGCAAAGTGGGATTCGCGAGTGAATTCTAGGAGAATCTCCTCCGAACGAATGGAGCTTCCGAGTCTTGAAGATGCCTTCACATGTCGATGGTTTTCCACATAGCTCGCTAACCGCCGTTCATGGTTTTTGACGTCTACATCTATCGGGAAGCTGGGTGATTCTTCCGAAAATGGATCTGTTGGTGCTGTCGCCGACCACACGGCTAACTCAGCACCAGCATGAACGACAAAAGCCGCAGCCTACGGGAAAAGGCGAGTCACGTCTGCAAAAGTCCTGGAAGCACCAGGAGAAGCGTCGAGATCCCGCCGTTCCTCCTGACCAAGTCGAAACGCAGCGCTACGTTCCGGGCGCCGGTGTGGCTTCAGTGTGTCGATTGCCTGCCTCCGCCTTCGGCCTTTCACAATGTTTGCCCTTGCTGAGACGGTTTGCCTCTCCCTTAGCGTCGATCCGTAGAGAGAGTCGAGTTCAATAACCTTTCACGGAAGGAGGGTTGCTGTTGGCGCCGCTGTCTGGCGTTTCTAGCCTGTCTCATTTCAGCCTATAATGGGTGGTCTGTTCTCGACTGACCGTCCGATTGACGGACTCTTAGGTCGTTGAACCGGAGGGGAAAAAATGCTAGAAGTTTTCTGACTGGTCCAACGACGGCAAAAAAAAACAAGGGAACCCACTGTTTGACTAACGGAACTTTCTGACGTGCCGGTTACGAAGTCGAGAGCTGGTGCCGAAGACTTGTGTTGGGGAGACTTTTGAACCTGACGGAAGAACCTGGGTGAGCTCACTGCTCTCGAAAAACTACCCGGAGCGTCAACGGCACGTTTTCGATTCTCAATCGACGAAGAAGGGAGAACAGCCTCCCGCGCGATTCCAATCACGATTCGCTTGAGGTTCTGACGTTTCCCTCTCTTTTTCTGTGAATCCGAATCGAGTTGGCGAGCAACGGGCCTCAGAGTTGTCTCGAAACTCCCATGTGCGACGTGAAGAGGGTTGTATTCTGGGTCTGAGAAATCCCGATCCCGATCGGCTCCTCTCGACTAGTTAATAGTTGTCCTGAACCCACGGAGGTCCGTTGAAGGTTCTGTCCGCTAACCGAGTGCGCTGCTAAGTCATCGGGCGCCGACAAGGTTTCTGACCCAGAAACCGTGAACTTGACGTCTAGACACGTGTTACGTTGGCCAGTGTTATCGATTCGTCCGAGGCAGCCTTTCGAAACCAGGCTCGGTGCTGGAGCCTAGTCATTCAAGGTCAGCTCGTCCTGATCTCGATTTTCCTTGAGCAAGTTGACCTTAGCTGCAACAATCTCGTTTCAAGTTAACGCCGGCAAACGAAGGAAGAGTCCTTAACGTTCGTCCCTCTCCTGTTTCCCCCTTTCGGCGGCGCGAACTCTTGTCTTTAGATCACTGGGTCATCCTCCTCAGGTTCATCGTCCGTTGGTGACCCGCTCGGAGAGCTCGCTGCGCCACAGCGGCCGCTGTTACTTCCGTAGTGTTGCTCGCAGACTACGCGCGCCGCTCCGCCGTCCGTGTCGAGATCCTCAGCCAGGAGCTCGAAAAGTGTGTTTTATCCTGTTTTTGTGAAGTACCTGAATCAGAGTAGACATTCACCCTGGACGGCCTACTAATATCCGGCACGCTGGACGATGCGGCCCTCGACTCGGTGATGGGCAGCCCGAAGAACTGGATCTCGACGCAGAACATGTTCTGCACCAAAGTCGAGATACCCCAGCCCAGCACACCGAGTCCCACCCTGATCAAGGTCAGAGATGATCTCCTCATGGAAGAGCACACAGTGGTATCTCCCCCACCCCCCAAATGGAAGGTGGAGGAGAACAAAGCCATCCGATCCCAAATAGAAATCATTCCCTGCAAAGTGTGCGGCGACAAAAGCTCAGGAGTTCACTACGGCGTGATCACATGCGAGGGCTGCAAAGGATTCTTCAGGAGATCCCAGAGCTCGGTTGTCAATTATCAGTGTCCACGCCAGAAGAACTGTGTGGTCGACCGGGTGAACAGAAACCGGTGTCAGTACTGCCGGTTACAGAAATGCCTCGCGTTGGGCATGAGCAGGGACGCTGTGAAGTTCGGGAGGATGAGCAAGAAGCAGCGTGAGAAAGTAGAGGACGAAGTGAGATTCCATCGTGCTCAAATGGGTCTTTCCAGCAATCCCTCAACACCGACGCCCACACCGAGCTCAGATGTTGCTATGCCCGATTCGACCGTGGTCATCTACGAGCCGTCGTCAACATTCCCTCAGCCACAACAGGTGAACTACCAGTTCCAAGACGACCTTTCTACCGACTTCTACAACGTTTCCGGCTACGACTCCAACAGCCTGTGCTCGACGAGCTTCGATGTCGACTTCCCAAACATTCGGAGCATTGACCCGAACCAATGCAGTGACGTTGATACCCTGTGCTCGACAACGCCGGCTTCCAGCACGCAGACGCAGCTTCCAGTGCAGCCCGCTCATCTCGATCTTCTGTCGAAAACCATCTGCGACGCCCACCTGCGGACCTGTCTGCTGAGCGACGAAGAAATCAAAATCAAGATCCTGCAAGCGAAATCATCGGGCGCGAACAATAGCAAATTGGAATACTACAGAAACATGTCCCAGGAGCAGCTGTGGATCGACTGTTCCCACAAGCTCACCCAAGTTATCCAACAGGTCATCGAATTCGCTAAGATGATCCCCGGCTTTATGAAGCTCTCTCAGGACGACCAGATCGTGCTGCTGAAAGCCGCTTGCTTCGAGCTGTGCGTGCTGCGCATGACTCGCTACTACGACGTCGAATCTAACTGTGTGCTCTACGGCGATACTCTGGTGCCAGCCGACGTGTTCTTCACGTCGGACACGGCAGAAATGAAGCTGGTGTCCGGCGTGTTCGAATTTGTGAGGTTCCTGGCCAACCTGAAGCTCGACGACACCCAGCTGGCACTCTACTGCGCCTGCATACTCGTGTCACCAGAGCGTGCCGGTCTCAAATGTGTGTCTGAGATCGAACGAGTGTCCAACGCTCTACTGAAATGCCTCCGCTTTGAATGCTCCCGCGAGCAGCCGATCAAGGGCGACGTGAACTTGATCGATCATCTCCTCAACCAGCAGAGCATACTTCGCAACCTTTCTCGCTGTCATCTCGACGCCCTGCGGAGCTTGAAGATGGCCTACCCCGATGTGGATCTGCCCCCGCTACACAAAGAGCTGTTCTCAACAGATTAGCTCCAGTTCTTACCTAAATCTCAACTATCTAAACGCGAAGAGTCCTGTTACATTTAACTGTTGTGTAAATACCCCTTGTGTCGTTGTATATACTCTCTGTGGTTGTCGACACGTCGTGAGTTGTGATCGATACGTGATATTGATTCATGTTATTTTTCTCCTTAGATTATCCATTATTGCTAAACCTTTATACATTTATGAGGAAACCAATCGAAAGGCAATCACCGTATTTAAGTATCGAGAAAGAAATTTACCGCGAGATGAACTCGGGCGGTTTCCGGCGCGACCGAACATACCTGATCGAGGAGGTAGTTTGATCTGGAAAACTAGAAACTGAGAGAGCTCAAAACGTTACCTGATCGATAGGAGCCACCACCGAATTTCGCAGAGCTGAAGCCGAAGTATAGGAAGATAACACCGTGAACTGCTCCACGGTCGCTCTATCGAGGAAAAAGAGAATTCTAGATAGTGAGTTTTCGAGCGAGTAGGTTATTTATACAATTGTCCGCGTACATTCCTCCTCTATTTATTCGCTTACGACGAACTTCATTCTGTACTGTACCTGGATGCGCGCTAACTTAGCTAGATTTCGTTGACGGGGTGTGTTGAGAACTCTTCCCGGCATGGAACTTAATTCGGAAGAGGTCAAAACCGTGTCGATGAAAGATCACGGATCGTTAGCAACGTCGGCTCTGGGAACCGTTCGCCAGGTATGAGTCGACTCAGGTCAATTGGTGATCCATTCCCCGCAAGTTTCCTTAAGGCAGCTCTCTCCCTCCTTATCCTGGCAGTTCAGTTTCAATCCTCCGTCCCCTTTCTTTTTCTAGTTTTTTCGTATGATAAATATCAAACGGCGATGGCCAGTGTATCAGTCGACAAATCACTCGAATGAAGGATTTTACGAGTCGAGATGGGTGGATTCTGGACAGGAAATACGAGTTTGTTGTTTCATAAGCAGATTTGCTGCGCCACCACAATCACAATCTGTACTCACAGTAGTCGAACAATTACAGTAGTAGCAAAAACGGAAACGAAAGGTGATAAAGCTAAGACGGGAAAGGCGTTGAGCTTCAGTCAATTCATCTCTCCGGAAGCAAAACTGATTTCCATCACCGCAATCTTATCTACGGTAGGAAAAATAGACGGAACAAAGTGCAAAACGATCAATAAATTATTTCTATACTATAATAGAACATTAATACAATCCTGTTGAGACGTCTTCTTTCCTGGCCCAATGTTTTACTCCCATTGAGCCAACCGAGCAGCTTTTGCTGAATCCTAGGGATGCTCCGAGCTCGGAGGAGTCGAAACTGTACCCGTGTCTGTATTTCCCTGTTCCCTTACCAGTTCCGCAAAGAGAATGTCATGGGAACATTGCGTTACCATGCAACTTCCCATAAATCGAGGAGTTGGTCCGTCGCTACAGAACTGTGTGTGGACGACTATCGGGTGGTTCAGAGCATCGCAACGCTGAATTTCCAGTTGGTGATGCGTGAGGCTGAGTTCAGATGTTCTGCTGGCCGTTTTCTGGGCCGGCGTTCCTCCTCCCCTAGCCGTGACCTGACCGTCAAACGGAACCGCCGAGCAACCGCGGCTCGTGTGGAAAGGGAGCGCTCCACTGAAGAGTCTTCCACTGCTAAGGGCCATTTGCTGCATCTGCTGCACTGCACAGCTGAGGAAGCTGAATCACCGCTGACGGAAATCCTCGCTGATCCGGCAGACCTCTTTCTAGAAGAAATTCTCAGAAGAGAAAAAGGCCAGCATTCCATCACTAGTTTCCCAATGTTCGGAATCTACATGCGAAGCTCAAAAGAGCGAACCAATCCCAAACTTCAAGAGAGTGGGCGAATAACAGGCGAGGTGGGATTCAGCGCGAATTCCTCGTTCTTGTCAAGGAAGCGTCGGTTTGGCAGCCTCAACGGCAACCGGCTGCTCCGGTATTGTCAAATGAATACAGTGCACTAAAATCTGGGAGAAATTCAGATCACGGTCCGAACGTGAGAGAAAGCTCTTGAAGTAGAAAGCACTCCGACTCCCTGTCTGAGACTTGTAATGACGTAGCAAATGGATTCTCATCCTTGTTGCAGGTATAAGGACGACAGCTTCAAGGGATGGATGATGTCAATGCTCCCGAAAATTCTATTCGCACTCATCATTCCGATCACAGACTCTGTTTACAAAAAAATCGCAGTTTGGCTGAATGACAAAGGTAAGGTTAAGAAACTGCTCGTGAAATTCCGCGCTGCTCTCAAGAACTTGAAGCGGGCCCAACTGAGCCTCCGCTGGATTCTCTTTCCACAGAAAACTACCGTCTCGAAGAGAGCTATGAAAACCATCTCATAATGAAGATATCCGTGGTGAGTTCTGGCTTCAAATATCTCACCGGAGCCAACCTTCTACGCAGAGAGGGGGCTGCTGGACGAGAGCTCTATTTCTTGCAACTTTTCCGAGTGTAACTCTCGTGGAAAACTCATGGGCTCCCTCTCCTGCCCCTCCCCCCAAAAGATTGTTTTGGATCCCTTCGGCGATCGCTTCAAAAAAAACATGATGACACGGTCGGTGACGGATCCATATTCTTTTTTCTAGTTCCAGTTCGTCAATTCGTTCCTTTCGTTGTTTTACATCGCGTTCTACCTCCAAGACATGGAAAAACTCAAAGAGCAGTTGGCCGCCCTCCTCATCACTCGACAGGTGGTCGGGAATATCAAAGAATCCTTGGTACCATACATCATAGAAACATTGTGTCTCGCAGAGATGACGTCGAGGCGACGAGCTTCCGCCGTTGCAGCTAACGCGGGCGACCAAACTCAGTCCGATAGGGCCAAAGATTCGGGGCCTTCTCAGGCTGAAGTTGAGGCTGCGATGTATCGCGTAAGTCGGAATGCGAGTCTCTCTGGATCGATTGCCAGGATAAACCGAATGGAATCAGGTTCGGAGAGGAGACTGCTACTCATACGAACTTACCTTCCAGTATGAAGGCACTTTCGAGGACTACTTGGAAATGTTCATTCAGTTTGGTTACGTGGTTCTATTCTCATCAGCGTTCCCACTGGCAGCACTGTGTGCTTTCGTCAATAACGTTGTCGAGATACGCAGTGATGCTTTCAAACTCTGCGCCATTTTCCAAAGGCCTTTCGGTCAGCCCGCAGACAATATCGGAACTTGGCAGGTAATTTGACTTGTCAACAAGTTCTCTCGCACCGATCATGTTGCTCGGTGAAAAGTTCAGCCCCAGATCCTGGCACGCGCGCATTTCAGGATGCGATGGAAATTATGGGCATGCTGGCCGTGATAGTGAACTGCACTTTGGTTGGTCTCAGTGGCCAATTGACACGCATGTGGCCGTCTCTTGGGAAGCTAGAGACAATCATCATCGTTGTGATCGTCGAACATCTTCTGCTCCTGTTGAAATTCGCCATTGCATTCGCGATCCCAGACGTGCCCCACTGGGTACAGATTGAAATGGCCAAAGCCGAATTCCAACGGCGCGAAGCTGCAAAGGTGAGCCGAGAGTTGTTTGAGCGCTCGCTGAAATTCTCTTCGTTTAATTCCGACAGAAAAAGCGGAGAAGCGAACGGCTCCCCGTGATCGCTGTGCTTCGATCAGGTTTCCGCAGAAAAATCATGAAACAGCGATGGAAGCAGTCAGAATGAGCCGCAACTTCATAAGCCGTGGAAACTTCCGATGGTTTAACCAGTCTAACATCATTCCACAGCATCATCAGCAGGGTATCTATTCCTCAACAGAGCTGAAGTCCGAAAGTACCCAAACCGAGCCGACATCCAAAGAAGAAAAGTCCGTCCAGGCTGGCGGTCGCACTCGATCAGAAACAGCTTCGGCATCTCCGCCAACGTGGCGTCGCGGACTCTCCGTTATCGGGACTTCGATCTCAGAGCGGTTCTAGTAACCAGACGCGGTTTGTTCGGTTATTTTTTCTCAGCTCTGAGGGTATACATTTCCGAATATCGATCGGGCAGAGTTGAAATGCTTCTCCCCTCCCATCCGCACCCTTCTCGTATAATCACGAGTGGTTGTAGTCAGCAATGCGAAATCGCACTGACTCGAACGGTTTCTCAGGCGGCAACGAATTTAAATACTGATGTGATATTATCCTAGGTATCACCGTCAGCTAGCCGAACGGAGTCCTAAATTTTAGGACCTTAAGACTACCATATAACTCTCAATTCATACGAAACTCTCGGAGGTCCTGCTCGTCACCTTCACACCCCTTTGAAACTCTCAGACACACGTTTGTACGTTTTTTCTCAGCAGTATGACCGTTCGCACCTGATGCTGTCTTCATTAGTGCGACTGGATCTATTGCTACGAGATCGGATTCATCGCTGTACGTTCCGCTTGAAGAAAAATCCGATTTCATAGTCATAGACCTGCTGAGTCTTGGTCACAGAGCTGCGCCCATCTCAAGGTGAAATAACCCTGAAGATGACCCATGATTATATTCAGAACAACTTCGAGGATCGAGTATTGTATTCAACTTGACCGGGAGCTCTGCCACGATGTGATTGTGGTTTTCGAGGAATCTTCGAATAAAGCATAGTCAGGGTCTTGTAATCTGACTCCGCGTGATCTTCGGAGCAAGTCCTCACTCGATCTGTTTTTGTGCTAGAATGTCTTTGATACCCCTTACAACAACTGGTCATAGTTGATACGGTGTTGCTGCGGAGAACGCCGACCATACACGAGCATATAGTTCTTACCGGTGGTGCTCGGTGCTTGAGGAGCCCGATGGGGAGATGAACTGATTGTCCGAGAATACAACGAGGCATCTGGCGGACGGGTCGCGTGACCTTGGAGAGCTCCCTTGGACAGGTCCCGAAGGAGTCGGAGGAGACTCAAGATGCTCGTTGCTCAAGTTTGCGTGAGCCTGGAAAGACCCTCTTTCGCTAGGGAAATTAACATTTGATCGAGGTTACTGACGGTTATCTGTCGACGCAATTACTCTTGTAACTGGAGTCAGCAGAACTCATCCCGTTCGGTGGAGAAATGCTTCCGTGTGGAGTGTCCAGTGATATATATTTCCGCTGTTGCCTCCATTCGGAGGTTTAAAAGGTCATCCGCAGGAGGGTTGGGGCTCAGGGATCACGGCCCTGCGCGATCGCTTCGGAAAGAAAAGATCACCATCGTAAGCTCAAGCAGGGGCAAGGTGCTACTGCTATACGCAAACTGTGTTCTCGTGGAGAAGCTTTCCAAGAAGTCCTCAAAACACCGAGTGAAGATACAAAAGCCAAGAACCGTTGTTACCGGCCACCGACTTCCTAGCGTGTTTTCCTCGACCTCGAATTCTCCGAAATTTCGCCGAGCTATTGCCGGCCCATTACGGCGGAGTGTTGATGGAATCATAGGAGCTAGCGATTTTCGCTGATTTTTCAAATCCTAGGTATCGTAGTATTGTAGCATGCGGGATTCTCGAGGTATCCCTCCTGAGTGTGGGACGACTGCCTTCTTCCAGACCTGCGCAGAACTTGACTTGTCCTGGGATCTTCTGGAAATGCCTGTGTCCCACTCTCTCTCTCCTGGGATCCCCAAGAGAGAAGTCCCGACCCTCGGATGCATCCTCAGCGACCAAAAAGAAGAGAGCCTACAGGAGCCAGTTTCTGGCCCCATAGATGGAGAGTATCATGACAGACGTCTCGTGCAACATGAAGAGAGAGTAGAGGGTGGCTTTTATCGGCTAAAAATTCCAAGCCCATGTTTACCACGGCCTGAACTCCATACGCTTCTTGAGATGCCTGCAAATGTGAGGGAATGATCAATCTCGTGAGAATCGCCCCTATCACCGGAACCGGCATGGAAGGAGGCACGAAAAAAAACAATCGGATCGACACGATAACTTCATAATCGGGTAGGTTGGTTGTGTCTTCACTTTCTGAGTGATTCTCACCCGACAGAGGAACGTGGATTCCTCCCTCGTTGAGGACTAACGGATTGTTTTGCGAAGGAAACAACTTCATACACTGGGGGAGGGGAAGACCCTCGAAATCAGTCAGATACGATCGCCATTTTCCGCCGGGGAACAACCGGGTTTGTTCCGCGCGTGAGATACGTCGGAGCGAGCTGGGATACGATATTTGGCATTTTCCTGATCAATCCCCTTTCTCTCCTGGAAACCCCTGGCATGTCGATGAGCGTGATTTCTCAGTGGACAAGAAGCAGTCGAATCGACGTGGGATCTCATATTGGTGTGAACTTGATGAAATCAGGAACTTTGAACCATAAGATTTTCGTCGAATCGGGCTCCCCCGAGGAGATACGCGCGGGAATGTAAACAGGATTGAAGTTCAGGAATCAGCCCTTTTCGGGCTGATACGATCCCTTTCTCGCATCGAATCACATCCGAACGACCTCGATCGGTTGACGTTTGTCGTCTCCACGGCCGATTCGAGCAGACCTTTGGAAAGAAGAAGCCGGAACTTCGAGCCGCCTTTATGGAGGAATTGATTCCCATCTTCTCTCTCATGACTCCTGCTCGAGCGATTGACTTGGTTATCTATTGGCTGTCAAACAAAAAGTGACACTTGATCGAAGAGACTGTTCGCCGTGCCACCGAGATCTCTTCAGACACGTTAGATTTTCGTCTGTCAATCGGGAGGAGGAAATCGAAAATTCTTCGTAGAGAAATAACCAAAGGGAGGAAGAGACCGTAGGAAGAATACCTTCCTCACCATTACTGACCACCCTGTGGACCAATATTCTTGATATCTACCCAGTTCGAGAAAATAGTTCACAAAAGGCTTCAAGAGGAATTCGAGGGGGAAACATGCTTCCTCAGGAACGGTTCGGCTCTGAAGAAGGGCACCCTTCAGAAATGGCTATTCGGAGGGTATAAGGAGCGCCTTGAAAGGAGCTGTGAAAATCGGCCCGGCAAGTGTCAGAAAATACGTGTACCTCAGAAAACCCCCGATCATGGTCGCTCTCCATTCGGCCTTATTTCAGCCGCTAGTGAATATCTTCCGGATCTGTTTTCTCCACTAACCACTTTCTGAAAGACGCATTCTCAGTTTTTGTTTCTGAGATTCGGTTGAGAATTCATGGTTTTGGAGCATGTCGGAGTCGACTTTCCACTGTTTTCCAACTCCCAGCTTCAACAGGCTCGTATATCGTCAGTTCTCAACGTATTTTTGATTTTCGAAAAGCGTTCGATTCGTCTTCCGCCCCTCAACAACATGCAACCGTTTGCGCGCGGATCTAGCTCGAGCTCAAAGAACTCGGAAAAACATCACACTCCACTTGTCATCAGAAGAACGCACTGCATAGATGATCCTTTTTCATAGCTGCATCATGATTTCGCTCTACAAAAATGTTCGATCGAAATAGGGCAGATTAGCTGGATAAGAACCCATGAGTTTTCGGATACTTCGCTCGAAAATTAACTTCCTTTCTGCCGCAAGTATACTTCAGTGAGCCACGGGCGGCTGCGCGAAGGGATAAGAATGAAGAGAGGGGGACTGTGAATTTTCTCAGTTCTCTCAGTTCGTGCTGGATCCGCGCGCCGATGGGTGTATATCAGAGGGCGTTGGAGAGGAATTGAACCCGTTCTGAAAATTGGAAATCTATCGAGAATTGACAATTCACGAGCCTGTTGAAGCTGGGAGTCGGTAAGAAGTGGGGAACCGACTTTGACATGCTCTAAAAATATGAATTCTCAACCGAAGTCGAAAAGAAACGCGCAGGAATGCGTCTCATAGAGATCTGAAAAATATACGACGGAGGCTGAGATATGGTCGAAAGGAGGGCGGCCATGATCGTCGCTCACCTCACAGCGAACACCCTGTAGAAGTGACACTAGAAACGGTAATACATGGAATGGGAATGCCTCAGGGCTCCATTCTTGGAGCTGTACACTCAACGACCTTCTACAAGAAGGGCTGCTTAGAAGAGAAGAAATCACCGGAGCGCGTCAACTGGGCCCCGACGCACCTTACGGATCGTTCAGAGGAGATAGCAGCAGCTGGCACGGCATATGCGTCGTGACAGAGAGGAGGAATCGGCGATGAAGCTCTGTCTCGATAATGAGGGGTCTCAGTCGCGATGGCATTTCGCGTCGTTTCATTTAATTATCTTAACCTCGCTGACTGAGCCCTTATTCTAATCTTCGAATCCTGATCTCTCTTCGAGAGACGTTGCACAGTGGCTAAAAATGGGATCTAGGTGGACGAAAATATTGGAGACCTATGTCCGGCTATTTTCAGCTCCCGGACTCATTTCCGATCCACAAACTTGAGTTTGAGTGGTCTTTTCGCGCTTTTGGGACCATTTTGGCTTTTTTCCGACCGAGGAAGCTTGATTTCGCTGAAGACTGGTTGCGAGGACAAGAAACATGGGAAACGGGTTTTCTTTATCTCTTCTTGGACCAGCACAACAGCAACGGCGAATTCTGAACCGTTGAAGATGGAACAGCTGCAGAACTATTCTGCCTCCGGATCAGTTCCTTCTTCTCCTTCTGAACTAGATACGTACGGGCCTTCATCATCTGAGACTTCGTAATTATATTTATCTGATGCAACTTATGCATCCAATTCGCTGTCGCTATCTAATTGTTGAGTTTACAGTTAATTCTGGGCATCCTCATCTTGAGGTCTCAGCAGATAGTCTATCACAGGATCAAATGTTTCCTTGTGACGCGGTCTCTCCTGGTCTCGATAAACACCTTCGAGAGGATCAGATGTCACTGAGCAATCGAAGCCGACGACACTCTTCGTGTCAAGCCTCCAGAGCCTCCTCCGTCAGAAACCTAACGAGTGCCTCGTGGAACGGGATGACTTGGGCCCCATGATCCAGAACTTCATAGACTGAAGGGGTCATTCGAACTTGCGGTATTGTATAACAGGGGTGCAAGCGCTGCTCCGTCTCTTTGGCATATGTATGGGATTCATCCTGTGTCGGATTTCGAGGACAGCATCGCTAGAATGTTTGTGAACCGGTAGATGAACTCAGCAGTTTGATGATTGCCGCGCTCTTCTCCGGGTGTCCAAAGAATTTCCTTGTGGGTTCCCCGTCATTGCTGTTCCCGAAGTTTGCTAGCGGCTGATCAAGAAGGATATCGAGCTCGCGTCGAGAGTACTTTCGTATCCTTGCTCGAGTGGGTCCGATCGCGCTGCTAATAATCACCGATCTGAGTTCTCGAAACGCGCCTTGTGGATCTAATGCTTCGGTTTTCAGTCTCTGTGGACTGTGGGCGTCATGCGCTCTCCGTGAGCGGGCGGTGGTGGATGCCAGCGAAATATGGGTATAAATAATACTTTTGTCCACCTACTTGGCCACCGTGCGCTGTCGAGTATTTTCCGAAGAAAAGCCGCCGTTATCCGCGCGACGATTGTGTGTGAGAAAAAAATAACTCCTCCACTCCGAGCCGAAATTTGGAGGGAGAGAGCCGACGGGAAGAAATTGCATCTCATGATGTGCTTCAGGAACTTTAGCGTCTGGCTGCATACTCTTTTCGAGACGCTGATCATGGTTTCCTTCTCCGTCGTCAAATTTCTCTAGTATCCGTCGGCATGCAGTCAGGATCTTGGCCTGGAACCCGGCACTGTCTGAGGAGCGCCTGAGTTCGCACTTTTGAAACGCGGTTCGAGAGCGACTCCCATGAGCGATTTCCAAGAATCCCTCCATCTTCCGAGGTTTCAGGAAACACGTGACCACAACGCCGCACCGTGGCACTCCCTCCAGTGTCTGCGCGTTCAGCTACTTCATCTTCCTGTACGCCTGTCAGAAGCTGCGTGATCGGTGATCGATTTTTGGGCGATCAAACGGCGGTGCTCGTTCCCGTCGCATGGTCCATGCGTGCATACACAAGTGCGGATCATCGGTGGGGGAGACACACTAATCGAGGGAACAAAATGTGACGATTGTTCTCAGCGCGGAGGATAACAACGATAGGTATCTGCCGAGGATATCGAACGATGACTGACTGGGCTCGTTTCGTATCCAGGAGGTGTGCCACACCGAGACAGGGCAATTGAGGACTATCAGCCAACAGTGGGCCAGCGAAGCACATTTGAAGGAAGATGCCCCACCAAGTGCAAACTGAGATCAGGAATTAACAACAACAGAGGACAACGGACGGGAATCTCATCGCCGATCTCGGGAGCTGGTACATCAGGAGACACGGAGGGCTGAGCTGTTATCTGATCCGAGAACGCGGCCACGATCATTTCCAAGGTTTCTTGATCGAAATACGGGGGAAACGTTGCCGATACGTCTGCACTCCAAGATCGGAGCCGAGGACACAGCTGATCACACTCTGTTCGGAACCCAAAAGCCCTCTGAAAAAAGAAACAGAACACAAGGGCTGAGTACGAATCATTCGATCCCTGAACTGTCAGAGGTACTGGCATCCTGAAATGAAATAACTGAAACTATTCGAAAGATTGAGGACTTCAAGCACTGCTGGGAGCGAGACCGGTGCTGTGACTCGAAAAATAGAGGCGACCGCATCAAGGGGAGGGAGGGGGGGGGGCTCCGATGAGGGCCAAATGTACCCTTGCTGCCCATTGAACGAGGAGCAATGCCAAAAGAGCCGACCTCGTTTCGCTGATTGCAGTTCTCTCAAAAGAGGGCGGCTGACCACGAATCGCTTCCTCGGCATGCATACATGTTCGAACGGAGAAATGATTGAAACGGAACGCGATATTCATTCTGATGCCACCGTACCAGAAGAACGTTTTTCTTTTTGATTGGCGAATCAAAGATCCGAGTGCCAGTAAAGCACTCGAAGAATTCTAAGAACCAATTCCATCGCTAACCGGCCCGGCGTAGCCTCAGATGCCAGAAACTCAGATGCCAGAAACTCAGATGCCAGAAACTCAGATGCCAGAAACTCAGATGCCAGAAACTCAGATGCCAGAAAACTCAGATGCCAGAATATAACACTCTCCCGATTCTGAAGAGGTCCCCGCTGATTTAGCGGGCCTTTGGAGGCGGCGTATGAAGTTCGGCGGTAGAATTGTTTTGGTTTACTCCAGGCCACATCGGACAAGAATCTCGCTTGGCTGACGAATAAGCATCGGCTGCCTAGATCTGGTATAATTTTGAATGCTGTCAGCCCGCTCTCTGGTGATTCAGCATGGATCGAATGCTGATATTCTCCCATAGCTTTAGAAAAACCTGCTCTCCCGTTTGGAGTTTCCCTCATCGTGGGGCTGTGTATCGCTTGGTTTCTTAGCGTGAGTAATATTCTGGCCTCGTCTGTGTCAAAGGGGTTGGAGACAGTTCGGAGAGGCTGCCCTTCAAGCTCCTCTGGAGGATTCGAAAGACAGTCGAGATTCGTCCCGATGATGGAGGTACCGGAAGAACTTCCCGCACTGAGGGCAGCAAGAAACTCGGCGGCGCGACGTTTCGAAACTTATGTCCTCTATCAGGGGTTTGGGAGACGACCGAATGCTTCTCACTTTGATAGCGCTGGCTCCGCAAGGCGCAAATTCCGTCAAGAAATTGCTCAGTTCTTGACTCTGTCGACATCATAGCTCAACAACGAAGTGAGTAGGATGAGACAAGTTTAGGAAAAACACAAACTTGAGCTACAAACGTAGCATCAGATTTCTTTAATCGTAGAGCCGGGGAAGAAAGTGCGCGAAATTCTTATTTCATCCCACCGGGTAACACAACTTATACGCATAGGTATCATTTCTGGAACACTAAAACATCGACTGAAAAACGAATCAGCGTGGGCTAACAAAGAGTGGAGAATCTTATCATGGACAATACCCAAGAAGATTCTTTTGATCCAGCGTCTCTAGCGCTTGCTTCGCTGATGCTCGGAACTAGGAAATCTCACAAAAAGATATCGGATCGAGCCCATATGCAAACCTTGCATATGTAGCGAACCTTGAGTGCGGCGCCTCAATGCGAGGTCGAGCTACTAGGAGAACATGGGGAGGAGGACATAGATATATCCTGCTCGTGGATACGGAATGAAAGCTTCGAAATACGGGTGGTGCGAATTCTAGGATCACAAACTCGAGCGAACGCACTCGAACAAATTGACTGCGATCGGAAGTGAACCATAGAACCGTGATGTGATGTGCTGACTACACAATGCCGACATTGCTACCGTGTCTCGAACGATGGGAGATTAAACGCAACGTGTCGAATGAACCTCAGGAGGGTGAGCTGGTTAGTTTGAAGGCGAGTCACAAGACCTGCGTACTTTTCATTGAGAAGCTTGTAAGTCAGGTTTTTCCTCGGAGGGCGCCCTCCTGCTTCGAGTAGTATCATGTCATGGCGAAATCTCTGCTCCTGCAGTTTCAAATGTGAAATCATTTCGAACAAGTTCGCGTGACGTTTCTTCACCGTGGAATTGAGCGACTGGTGCCAACCTTCCACATGGTTGGTTGTTCTGGGCCCGGAATTAGCGTAATGGTTCCAAAGCGCCCGAGGAAACACAGTCTCATTTTCTAACCAGGTATCGATGAAGTACATCTTGTACTCCTCGAGAGCCCCGTAGGCTTCATGGTCTGTCCCGGGTGATTCCGCATTAATCTCCATCCAAGCGTCCTCCACGAGATGCAATGGTACCATAGCTAGCGCACCCGAGCACCGAATGAATCGCTTCACCGCCTGATCATCATAGAATCTTGCCAATCCGAGACTCTGGACTTTCCGCCAAAGACTTTGACAAAAGTGGAAATGGCATCCTTTGATTTCTGAGTGAGGGAACGCTTCTTCAATAGCTCGTAAGGTGGCTTGTTCGAAGTCGAGTTGGAACCGGGCTGGCGCGAAGACTGCTCCTTTCGACGTTGCGTGATTTTTCAAGAGATTGAACATACGGATGTACGTGCCATTGGTCTTGTCTGGGAGCAAGAAATACACATAAGGTATCATCTCGCCGGCAAAAAACCCATGGAGACTGTACAGCTGGGTAAAAAGTGTCGGCACG
This sequence comes from Phytoseiulus persimilis, assembly GCA_037576195.1. Taxonomy (NCBI): domain Eukaryota; kingdom Metazoa; phylum Arthropoda; class Arachnida; order Mesostigmata; family Phytoseiidae; genus Phytoseiulus; species Phytoseiulus persimilis. The sequence goes on from CM075104.1 coordinate 10,368,908, forward strand.
ACTCTAAATGTTCCGTCCATGAAAATCGTATCCGCGTTGAACATGTGAGTCAGGAGCTCTGGCGTGCTGAATCCCAAAATTCTATCCTCGAGCCCGTCATCGAAGAGGAGGAAGGGATCGCCTTCCAAATTCAGAGCCCAATCGCCTTCGAGCACGATTTCCGCTCTGGATTCTGGGAGCGGCGGACGGATGGTCGCACGTGCGCGCTGTAGTACACAACGAACCGCATCAAAGCTAGGTACTACCGCACCAATTTGCTCCGTCTCGTGATCTTCTTGCAGCTCAGCGATAGCCGTCGCTCTTTCGCCAAGGTAGACTTCTTTGAGGGTCTTTTCGGGCTGGGCGATGACTGCGGCCTTCATCGAGTTGGACGTTGATCTATAGATGACTTCGGCCTCGTCTGGCCCGTGGTTGTGAGTTCCGGATGTTTTCGAGATCGTCGGATGTGGCATCTGCAGGAATTGGTATGATGCTCTGTTAAAAATGTTCACGGCGGGGTCGCAAGGACTCCGGAGAGGGACCTTGGGATGAGGGAAGCGTGTGCGAACTTGGTTTGACGAAAGCCATTACACAAGATGTCACTAGTTTCACGAGCGAACCGAATATGTCGACCCGAGTCTATCGTCTCATCGTTTCCAACGATCCAGCTCAAATATCATCCGATCTTATTTCCGCTGAACATAGCCTCTGCACATTCGCTATGCCAAGCTGAATGCTCAAAGCCGCTTCCATGTCTCTCAGTTCGATTCTGTTCAAGGCTTGGCGCCAAATTCTAGATCTCAATCCTCCCGAGTTATCACCGTCCTACGATTGAATGCGGTTGTTGCGGTTGATGAGCGCAAAAAAATCGCCGTCAAGTAACCGTTTGAAAGCCTAGTGAAGACTGACCAGCGCGAATTATCAAGTACCTCGTGGTTCATTTTGACCGGCCATCGTGATTGCCCGATCATCATGAAACACTGCGGACAAATAATCTCAAAATCTATTGCCTTTGGAGTCTACTGAGGAATCTCCGGAAATCTTTTTCCCGAATTCCCTCACGTTCACAACTGCGCGGTGGTCGCGCAGGACTTTACCTTTCGGATCACTGCTCGCGCGGGACATCCGCTGTGCCTTAGCCGAATACAACGGCAGTAGAACCTGTCGCCATTGTACTTCTCAGTCTCGAAAAGGTAATTTTCAAGGACAAACATAGGTTTGTTTTTCGTGGACGGGATTTCCTTCACTTCCATTTTGCCTTTCTGAGCCTACCGCCTGTTCCTTTGCTGGTCAAGGGTTCGATTTCGAAACAATAACAACCGCCTTATAATCATCCCTGGACATGCTCTAACAGTCCGTTTCGCCGGAAAGCTGTTTTGACGCAGGCTCGCGTTCTACCGGCGAGGGTTCGCGTGTTGTGCAGTTGTGCCGGAAGTTAGCCGCAAGGAAACTGATATCACCCACAGTTGTGCTTTGCGGCACTGTCGCGTACCTGTCAGCGACTCGCTCATATGGTACTGGTAGTTGGCGAGATCGATCTGTAACTTAAGCCTACGGAACGACTAGTCCAGCTACTGAACTTGACCCCTTTTTTCCTAAAACGTCGCTCTAGGCCCGCCAGCTCGGCAGAGGGCTTGAAAACGAACTTCCCCCCTATTTGCCCGCTTGATTCTACGATCGAGAACCGCGAATTCAATTATCTTTCCAGCTCCGAACGAAGTTTTGCGGAACCGAAGAGCTATTGGCCGAGAAGCCAAGCAGAGGCTGCGCGAGTCTTCGGCCAAGTGGGCTGCGACCACTCGGAGTGCAGGAAGGATCGATATTCTATTTCCCCTCGGTGTGAGTCCCCGAACGTCCACGCTGATCGAGGTTGGAGACATGCATCAAGTGTTCTCTTTATTCATCATGAATCATCCATTCCCATCATCAGCAAACTATCAATGAATCGAGTGCGGCCGCAGGAGGTGCGGTGCAGCGTATGCACGGTGTAGAGGGTAGTCTGCTGCATGACTCTCGCTTGATGCAGACGTCGGAGACGCATCGCCACCGAGGCCGCTCAGTTAGCGGAGACCTCTTCAGAATCGGGAGAGTGTTCTATTCTGGCATCTGAGTTTTCTGGCATCTGAGTTTCTGGCATCTGAGTTTCTGGCATCTGAGTTTCTGGCATCTGAGTTTCTGGCATCTGAGGCATAACCACCGGCCCGATAGATGTCCTCGTTGGCTCTGTGCGTTTTTTTTCCCGAAAAAGTGGCAGGCTGGCCGATGAGTTCATTCCTGGTTCTTCTGATTGAACCTTCGCAAAGCATCGATGACCAGAAATCATTCGATGAGATCATCATTAACGAGCTTGCTTCTCTCCGCGAGCTTGCGTTCGCTATGAAATACAGTTGAGCGAACCCGTCCGCCCTTTCACGGTTGGTTCAATGGATGTCGAGCAAATGATTCTCGTCGCCGACGTGTTTTTAAATGCCTGATTCTTTACGAAACCACCGTCCCATGCACTGGGACGATTCCCAAATCGAGGCGAAACTGGAACACGCTCCGCTTCCGCAAGACGGGTATGCCGATCACCTTCAAGGCGAGTAGATCGACCGAATCAAATCTCTCAGGATCTGCTTTTGTGGAATCATTGAACACCGGTCTGACCTGAGTGACCGGCCACGAGCGTTCCGAGTTCCAAACCAGATGGATTCGACCTGAACGAGACTTCGTTGGGCTCCTGTCTCCCTGGATGGAGCGCGTTCGCCCAAAATCCCATGTGAGGCACCGTAATGATTGATAAGGAGCATCGAGAGCCCACAATTCGACCAAGCCGAGCGGGATACTCATCACTCTTCAACCTCTCACAACTGAGGAACATTGACTGTTCATCCCAGTTGCGGATATTTCGCGTCATGAGTCCTCGACTGCACTTGAGACAAGTTGAGCCAAGTCCGGTTGCTGAGTGGAATAGTTCGCTTTCAATGGCGGCGCATATGATCGTGCAGCCGAGTCTCCTATCAAATAGACGAAGCATCTGGAGTCATCAATCACGATGAACGATGCTGTAACAACATCACATTCAGACAATGAATCTAGTCCGATGCGAAACTCCTTGCGGCAAAACATAAGATACGTGAGGGAAGATGGTCAGTGGGTGGTTTATCCACTCGCAACTATTTCTTCAACGCCAGCACACCCACTCATGCGTTAGAATCGCGCACGCTTTGAGATCAATCTGCGCCGTTAGAACGTCGTCAGTGGCGAAGGCGCCTCACCGTGACCGCGTTAGTGTCAAGCAGGAAAGAGAGATAGTTCAGTTTTCAGTTACGGCTGTTACAAGCATGCCAGCCATCGGGCGTCAAAGGCAACAGCATCATTCTATCGAGGTCGGGTGTTCGATGGGAATCTAATCGAATGTCACGCCGCTGGCGTCTCCATTACCGCCAGAGCCACTGTCACGGGTTCCGATAGACATAGCGCTTTCTTGTCTGTCCGTGGTCGAGGGAACGAACACTGTTCTGCCCGACACAAACCAGATAATCAATGTTGTTTCAAGTGATTAAAACAAGGACTCTCAATAAGATGCTTTCGGATGGCGCCCTCAATCACGGAATAACGGGATCTCGGAAGCAGTCACACGGTTCGGCAAGATGCTCGCCGACTCTTGCGGGGACAAATATCGGTCGTGTTCTGTTGATTTCCGCGAAGTTCCATCGGAAAACCACACGAGCAGCTACGGCGGCGACTTCGAAGCCAACTCGTGCTCGCAGAACGCTTGATTGGCTGGATCCCTCGTTTCCGACCCTCAAATAACCTCAAGAACCTGAACCCTCGGCTTCCGAACGCCGATCCAGATCGAGGCTTTTCGGGAAGTTGTTCTCTTTCTAAAGGTTGCAGCTGATTGGCCCTGTCTCGTTGATCGCCATGGATGTGGCTGACACGACGGCTCTATGTTTGTCAGGTTTCCCCGGTGAAATGTCTGGAGGTAGCGGCCCGGCTCCAGAGAACATGCCGAGATCGTTCCGAAAGACGTTTTCTGGAGTGAAGATGATTTCCTCCGAAAATAGAGCCTCTCGTTCCGGGTTTCAGTTTACGGTGGAGTGTCAGTGACGGGTTGAGCTGCTCTCGTGGTGCGCAGGGCAAGATGAGTGGAATGGGGAAGAGACGGCGGGAAGAAGAGACGAAAGATGATTCGATCGGAGAGCCGCGCGAGAAGATGCCGTTGAGAACACGCCGGAGTCTCGGAATGGTGGCCAATTCAAGGGCCGTTGTGCTGGTTCTATTATCCGCCGCGCTACTTGTGTTCATCCTGATCCTTTGCTTCCATCGGCCAGACTATGAAGTCTATGTCGTTTCTTCGGAGGAGATCACGAAAAAACCCGTTGTCGACAACTCTTCCTACATCAGTTTGCGGCTGCGAAACGACATGGACGTCATCATCGCGTCTGACCTCTCGCTGGAAGACGCGGAAGTTGCGCTGTGCGTGAAAGTCGGCTCCTGGTCCGACCCTATAGAGCTCCAAGGCTTGGCCCATTTCACCGAGCACGTCCTCTTCCTCGGGAACAAGAAGTACCCTGGCCATGGAGATTTCATCAGTCATATACAAAGCAACGGTGGCACCCTGAACGCCCGCACAGGAAAAGAGCGAACCTGTTACTTCTTCAGCATTGATCCGGACCATCTCGGGACGGCCATGGATATGTTCGGATGGATGATGAAGGAGCCTCTGATCAAAAGTGAAACTGTTCTGAGTGAGTTGCAGAATGTGGACAGTGAGTATAAGCGCCTCATGAACCAGGACGGGAGGCGCGTTGAAGCCGTCGACAGCGAAACTTCGGATCCGGGCCATCCTCAGCAGATGTTCGATTGCGGCTCGTCTCTCAATATGATGCAGGGCGTTGAAGTTCTGAAGTCGCCGCTCAACGTGGAGATGCGGAAGTTCTATGACACTTACTACTCATCGAACAACATGGCACTCGGGGTCAGGGGCCCGTTCGACACAGAAACCCTGAAGAGGCTGGCCATCAAGAACTTCCACGATGTGCGGAACACACGCATCCAAAAAAAACCTTGGCCTAGTCCGTATGTGAATACCAGCGGGAAAGAAATCCTAGTGATGGCCGTGCGAGATGTCGATGATCTTTACATAAGGTTCTCGCTGTCGAACGTGTCCACGGCGAGCCAAACGGCGTTCCTCAAAATGATCCTCCGGAGTGAACACGATGGCGGACTCGTCAAACGGATCAAAGACAAGCTCTGGATCTCCACGATTTCAATCTATGATGAGAATTACGCCGGCAGCACGACGCTGTCCATCGAGTTCCATCTCACGAAGACGGGCCTGAAAAATCGCAATAAGATCGTCGAGACCGCTTTCGCATACTTGAATTTCTTACGGGGTCGAACCAAAGAGGAATTCCAGGCGGTGTTTTCCGATTTACGCGCTGTTGAGGAACTCGAGTTCAAGTTCTTCAGCACGAAGGAGCTCCGTAAAACGCGGCGTGATTACGTGTACATATTGGATCTCGTGGAAAACCGTATGACCTACGACATCGATCACGTTATCTCGGGGTCACGGCTCCTGGGCGACTTCCAATTCGAGAATTTGAAGTACATTCTGTCCCAACTCGAGCCCGAAAACTGTCGAATCTTCGCCGTCTCCCAATCGTTCGCCAACGAAACCGATAAAGTGGAGAAATACTATCATGCTCAGTACAAAGTGCGCAACATACCGGCGGGAACAATGAAACTTTGGTCGGCTGCCCAAGATCAGTTCTCGTTGCCGCAAAAGAATCCTCTGATCCCTCGGGATGCCCAAGTCGTGCCGGCGCTCCCCATATACAGCGAAAAACCCGTCCTGATAGCGAACCGAAGTTTGTCGAGGCTCTGGCTTCTGCAAACGGATTTCGGCGTTCCCAAAGCAGACGTGACGGTGTTCTGGAAAAGCTCGATCGACGGACCGGATTCCAAAGCTGGCATAACCACCGAGCTGATACTGCGCGCATTCAAACGATCCCTGACTGATAAATTGTACATGGCAAAAGATAGCGGTGTGAATGTGCGGTCATCGCTGAAGGCGAAGAGCTCATTCGGCAACTACGGGGCGCTGATGTTTTCCTTCAATGCTTACAGTTCGATTCTCCCCGGAGTCATCAAATTGGTTTTCAGACATTTCAACGAGTTTACTCTCGACGAAAAAACGCTTGGTGTCATAAGGGACTTTTATAGAATTTCTCTTGCGGATACCGAGCTCTATTCCACTGTCGAGCACGGTAACATTCAGGAGCGGCTTCTCCTGCGATCGAACTTGACCACGAGGCAGGTGAAGATAAAAATCCTGGATACTATAACAGTCGACGACGTTCGCAGCCTCCTGGCAGTTATCAGAAAACCGCGCTTGGTAAAAGTGTTCGTCTCTGGAAATATCCGCAAGGAGACTGCGGAAGAAATGTTCGATACCATCGCTCCGCTGAGCACCGGTAAGTCCGAGCTCAGTTTAGGTCAACAACAACACAGCTGGCAAAGTTGAAACGGCCGAAGTGCCTCGCGGGAGCCAAGTTTGTACTGGAGGACAAACTCTCGATACTCATGATCAACATCCCTGAGATCACGTGGACTCACGGCCGATCCTCAGAAACCGAGACTCACTCCTCAATCGAGCTTTTAGGCTCGTTGCGTGTTACATCAATTACCTTCCGCGAATGTCATCGAACTCTCATACCTTGTTGTTTACACAGGTGAGGACGTGTACCAGGCCAGTTGTGAAGACTTACCGCGGAAGTACCAGCTATCGCCTGGCAGCACATTTTACTACGTGGGATATGATGAAAACCAATCGCAGAGGTCTGTGACCACCTACCATGAGATCGGGCCCAGCTCAGTCGATCAGGAGGTTGTGTTGCGAGAGCTTCTGGTGCATATTGCCAGCCCCGAAGCTTTCAATGTTTTGCGAACCAAGGAACAGCTGGGCTACGGGGCCGGTGTTATTTCGATGCAAGACTCAAGATCACACGGTTAGTCATGAAATAGTTGAGGAAATCTTTCAACGGCTAATGATTCTGGGCCTGGTGCGAATGAGGAGGTCCCGCTTTTGAAACGAAGACGACATACTGCAGGACTTATGACATACGTCGAGACGAAAAACGACACCAGGTACGTCACGAGTCGAGTTTTCAACTTCATGAGAGTCTACCTCAAAGACTACATCCGCGACATGACGAAGGACCAATTCAATCAACATCGATCGGCCGTTCTCCTGAAAAAGCTTCACAAACCGATCAAGAAAGTCGAGAGGTAAGCTCGACTTCAGTCGAACTCCAGAGTATTTGAGATTCTCCTCGCACACCCACATCGGGAAAGTCATTTGTTAGAAAGACCGAGAAATCTTCATTCGCGGGATGACCCTGCCCCTATTCTCCGGCGTAGTCGCTCATGGTCTGTGATATTCCGTATTTTCAAGGCTTGGCGCGGAGCTGTTGGACTGCAACTGCGACTACACAAGGGAGAGCCGCTATGCTGAGATTTTGAACCAATTAACGATCGATGACGTCGTAGAATTCCACCAGAAACACGTCGTAGACGACCAATCATCAAAAGTAATTGTCACTGTCATCGAGAAGGAAAACGGAACGGCGGAGATTGGAAGGGGACTGCCTTCACAGCCCGAGAGAGTTTACGCGAACATTGCTGACTTCCAAAAAGAGTTGCAGTTGCTACCCGCCATCGGTAATACCTGCCGGTAGCGGAGAAGCTCTGCAAAGCCCTGCAAACGACACATCGACGATACTCAACATCATACTGTATTTCGGTTCCGCCCTTAAATTATTTTCCGAGTGATTATTCCCCTTTCCGACAATATATCATGCAATGAAAATGAAAAATTGAATCAGCGCTAAATTTTTCAAGCGTACATCCTGTATTATTCCACCTGTTCAAGAGCTCAACCACCTGAACGGTCAGTTCGCTCCACGATAGACGATGCCTCACTGATCTTCCCAGATACCTGAGCAGTATTTCAGCATTTTATCCTCCGAAATGTAAAGAAAGAAACTTATCAACGATTTTTTTCGCCTAAAGAATGAATAACGAGCGAATTAAGGAGAATTATTAATAGGAAGGCAGTTTCCGAAAAATTCTCATGCCTCGATCTGTTCACCGCGAAACTTCGTCGGGCTCGAGCGTTCGCTCGTCCGCATAATTGTCCGCGTTGAGAACTCCTGAGGCCCGTCGACCGACGCTGCCAGAGAACGTCTGTGTTGAGTCCTGATCTTCCAATCCTAGTTGTTCCCTCGCGCCACTCAACTTCCCTCGGGTAGCTCCCTCCTCTTCAGCTCCATTCAGTCGCGTGGATACACTAGTACGGTACCATCAACCAGTAGCGTATATTCGAACGATAGTGTTGTTCGCCCCTTTTTGTACGGGTGAAATTATGCGCGTGAGTATGCTGCTCCATCAAATCTTCAGCCTCCTCATTGACGCTGGATAAATGAGTGATTATTAGTATTATGCCTGACTTCCTCCTTCAGATATTCCCTCGGATCATGGAATGAGTGTGCTGCTGTATTCATTCCCAAGGAAGAATCCGGGGCTATGATGCTCCCCGTGAGAGTTTTAGGATTTCCCCGTGTTCACAATTACTGGGTGACGCGAAATGATTTAGACTTTGCTCCGACTAAACCAGAATTTAGGATCACAAGGAAGATGTGCCAACGACGTTTTTATCGATTCGTGCAGGGGGCATCCGTCGATAATAATCTGCCTATCGAGTGTATTCTCTGAGCTATTCTTTTACTGCCATGACAAGCGACCGTGTGGCGATCTCGAAGCTCTTCCAACGAGTCTATCGTCAATGTGAGATCGTTTGCCTGCTGAATGTTCACAAACCAACGACGTCCAGAGCCATAACCCGGTTCTTGGAGCTCGGCCGTGAGGGAGACCGTGCCGGCAGGAGAAGAAAGCGCGACGGTGACACCTCAAGGAATCGGAAGTTGATTCAGAGGGCATTGTTACGGACATCCTGGTCATCTCTCCGGAAAATCGCTCATGATAAATCCATGAACCGTGAAACAGTCAGACAAATGGTAAATAATCGAGTCAAGTTCGAGGCACACGCTCCGAAAAGCGCAGCGATTGATGAGAGAGAAGAAGTCTAAGCGACTCCGAAGACCCAACAGAATCGAACGGCCGAATGCATATTCGTAGCTGGGGAAGGACAGTATGATCCAGATCATAGCTCACAATTGCCTGAGCGTGTCGGCACGATACAACTCACTAATCTCCCAAAAAAACTCTATCGAGCGATCCTAAATTTTTCACGATCCGCGTACTGAGTCGCGTTTGAGGCCAACTTCGAGCAGCGGTCCTCTGATACCCCAACAGCCTCCCACTCATTCCGACGCTGTCAGAATCCAAAGTCTTATGATTTGGGCCGGAATATGCGCCATCGGCAAGACGCCTCGGTTTTATTGGAACGATTGTGAAAACTGATGCCGAAATCTACCGCCGGCATATTCTGGAGGATGTAGTGCAGTTCCTTAGGCTCAAGAACACTTCCGCTGCGCAGGCAGGATTTCCTCAGAAGCTTTCGCACTCGCTCACCGAGCGGTCACTTCGTCGAGACTGGGATGAGCGCCGAGCCCGCTGCAGACTCTCCGGAGGGCATTGAATGAAGACTCATCCGAGGCCCTGGGTGAATATGTCTACCAATGGAGACTCTCTCGAAATCCCTTTTTGTTCAGAATTCACAACGATATCAAGGAGTCTCCTCCGTCTCTGTAGTATTGTCGTGATGGCATGTACTGATTCCGTGGGGAAATGGTTCAGCGCGTGATCGTTTCTCCGGCCACCATGTATGCCCGCGCTGTCGGCACTCCTCGATTCCATCACTGCGACATCAAAGCTTTCGAGACCGACCGAATATATCCCGCGAGTGCGGTCGACGCGTGTGGTTCGCGCCCTGTGTCAAGCGTGCGATCCTTTCTACCAAATGAACCTTGGCTCGATCCGAATCGATCAAAAGCCCAACTTTTCGCGGTTCCACTCATGTCCCGAGTTACGTTTTCAGTGGTACGCACACATCGATACTCGTTCTGTATACCACCTCCCATCACCTACTCTGGGCCTCGGAAAGTCGCGGCATTACGGCGCTCTCCTTGCGGACATTTCGCTGGGGCCGCGAATAATGGGGAGAGGGTAAAAATGTAGGGTGTACATATTGTGGCAAGTAGCTCGCCCGAACAGGAAGAAGTCATCAACGTAAACTCCGGGCAGTACCGCTGGTAGGTTTCGTGCGAAAGCACTGAACGCTTGCGCCATCGACTCCTGGCTTGCTCTCGGCTGAACGCTTTCATCCTCGGTTATTCATCAGGGAATAGGTTCCCTGGATGAACTTTGAAGTAGATTCCTTCACAGACATCGAGAGGATTTCATCATCAGCACTCTTTTTGATCATAAGAAGCAATATTTTCATACATACGAACTCATTTTTCAATCAGCGACGATATTCCCTGATTTCAGTCAAAATTCCTGATCAGTATAGAGCAAACCCCTACACAGAAAATTGACAACACGAACAAATAAGCCGAAGATAGTTTTAGGAATGGTGCTGACCCTGAAGTCGCGTGGTGTGGCAGAGGCGATCCATGAAGACTATCGATCCCGAATGACACGGGGAACGAGACCCTCAACGTCCCGCTCCTGAGCTTGCAAGTCGAACGTAAGCTCTCCTGTCGTTGTTGACAAGGCGATCCCACCGTTCGCGGTGGACTCCATAGATGAACCGATTTCATAAATTCTCTGTCACTGGTTGGACAGAGAATGAAGGAAAGGTTCCTTCGGGGTCTCACAGAACGCACGGAAGATAGGCACGGACGGAAAATAAATCAGCCCCTCTCCAGGGGAAATCCTGGCTACGCCACTTCATGGGATAGCAGATATGAAGGACATTTGAGCTCACGATCTCCAGAAAGCGTGATCCGGCGTGAAAGCTCGTTTCTCTGAGCAGTTGCGGGCCGCTGTGCCAGGCGGGTTGGGCCCCCATTCTGGTGCCCCTTATTGCACCCGAGCCGCGAATCTCCAGGATGACTGCAGCTTTCCATACTTCTGAGCAGCTTCATGATTGGATTAGACACTCGTCGCTAGCTTCACCGGTCAACCCGCTCAATCAGTCGGAGAAGCCAGAAGATGAACTCCGATCTCCACCCAATCGAGTCCTTCTTGGAGACTTCATCCAGGTCCACATTATGCAGATCATCATCAAAATATCTTCCTGCCCCGGCGAGATGCCCTCTTGTCGAGCCCTGACCCACGCGATGACATGGTGACGGAGCTCAACGGCTATGCTCAATACTTTTAATCATCTCGTGCGAACAGCACACTTCACTCGAACGTCGTGAGTGATAAAGCGCTGGAATCAGGCGAAGTATCTCCTTCAGCAAACTCGAAAAACAAGCGAGCGAAACGGAGTCGATGCTGCTTGGGATCATCAAACATCTTGACGACATCCAGCTGCAACTTGCACGCAAGTCGTGAAATACAAAACACCACCAAAATAGCAACAGGAACAGTGGTTTGTGCCAGATGTGCCAACTGCTGCGGTCTCAATGGAGGAAAACGCGGCTCGTTCTAAAAATTTCGCTGGCAATGAGTCACCCTCAGGCGGCGACATAATATGTCGTCCGCGCGCCGACTTCTCTGAGAAAATGGAGTGTCTGAGGTGTTTGTTATGCAATACATTTCAACGAGACCATTGAGCCGTCCAAATTCCAGCGGAGCGAGTAGTAGAACTTATCTTTCACGCTGTGATGAATCTAGCGAAGGAAATCGGTGATCTCACGTTCCATCCCGTCGGTTTTGCTTGGTACTTCGAGCTACGATGAAAGTCAGCGTTAAGGAGGTATGAACCACACGATAGCCATGAGGTCTAGGATGAGGAATAACGTTGAAGAGTCTAAGTCAGCGAAAGGTTATCCGGCCTCCAACACGAGGAATCTTCCAACTCTCGATGGTCCATAGGGAAAGATAATATTCGATGAAATCATCTGTAAGTACTGGGGAAAGCCCTCTTCGAGGAACGAGATTCGGGGGGAAGTCCCCGATTCTTCCAGTTCTTGGGGAGTTTCCAAATCGATGTTCTCATTCCAGGATGGCTCAGAGCAGTCTCAGATCCTGCGTCTGAAACAGTTCATCGATTGCTCGCGATGATGTTGAAGCTAGCGGATCCGATTTGATCGTCCATACCTTCTGACTGATGTATCGGAATCGAGCCCAGGAGTTCTGGGGAAATCGGCGCTAAAACGATGGTCCTCGATTCGATGCAGAAGCTGCAATGAATAAGTTCTTAGAAATCGTGACAAGTCTTTGAAGAGCAAATCGCAATTTCAGCGAGTGTTCGCAACCGCGAGCGTCAGAATCTCACTCACGGAAAGGTCCAACATGCCCGATGTTTCCAATCAGAGATGGAATGAAGAAAAATGTTATGGATCATTGTTTCTAGCCGATGATCATTCGGTCGCAAATAGCTCTTGAGAACACTCACCAAGACCTGTTGCCGGATTGTTTTGTTATTCCTTCTAGGAAGACAGAGAATCTCGATGAATCTAAACAGGCTAATGACAGGCCGGACCCAGTTTTCGTGCCCGCTGACTCGGGTCTCACACTCCCTTGGGCCGAAGGTTGAGACCCTCGCGGTTTCAACCTTGCCAGAGTCACCGATTTATCCGCGATTGCCTCGCGCCTGTCGCCCTGATTTCACACCCATCGACGATGATGCGTAACGGGAACCTCAGGGAGATCACCAAGTTCATCGGAATACCTAGAAATGTTTCAGGGGACGTTCATCGTCGGCAGCAAAAATGACTGCCGCGACCAAGAAATCATCTGAAATTGAGATCTCCGTCCACGCATTCGAAGTATCGATAAGAACTGCCGCACTCTTGCGATGTCGGCTTGAGGTTGAACACTTGACCTTGGAAACAGGCTCTGGAAAGTTTCGGGAAAGTATCGCACCGTGGTGTCACATTGTCAACGTAGTCGATCACGAAAAGAATGAGCCGACTTCTCGGTAGGCTGAATTTGGACTTCGTATGTAGTGTTTGAGTCAGAGCAGCGTTCTTCAAATGCTTCAGTGTACGAGACCACGGTCCGTGCGTTCGGCACGAAAAAAAGCAGTTCTCTGGTTCGAGCTGACGCTCTGTTCCTCTACGGCGCTTACGTGAAGTGTTCTTGTAATGGTGACACATTTATCTTCGTAGCGCTGTCGGGTCGCAATGTTAAAAGCGTTCAACATACATCTACGGACTATTTTTGAGTTCATTCGTTGGCTTCTCTGCCAACAGCGGTCAGCGACGGAACAGGGCGATTTCGTCGCTTACAATTCAGTGAGTGAGAGTCGGTTCCGTTCTCGTCTGGGAAGCGAAGTCGACGAGGAAATCTCCGAATCTCTGTTCGCTATCGAACACTGCCCGCTGGAATCGAGACTCAGTTCCTCTCTTCAGAAAGCACAAACGGTGTTTCCGCCTCCCTGAATCTTTCTGATAAACAACCAACCCAACACAACGGACTGAGCGGCACGCCACTGGCTCTGCCACGCAACCGGGTTGGCAATCGAAAACAATCTCTTTTCTCGAATTAGAAAAAGTTTCGCTCTCTTCATCAAACGTGTCTCTGGCAACCTTCAGCGGACCGAGAGCCCTGCGCAGCGAAGACGATGAGAGCAATATAGCTGACTGACTTGCTGCTGAGTTTGCCGACTGGCAGAGAGACCTCCTGCAGCTCCTCGAGGACGTTTGGCCCACGACACGACCTGTGATGAGGCGTGACCAGCCATTTCGTTTCCCCGATCCGATACATTGGGACAATTCTATGGTGAACTGATTCAGTATCCAATGAGTGAGTCGTCGCGGTAGCCACGCACCGAAGTCAACAAATCAAGGTTCCCCATCTCATTCTACTGAAGCACGATCTTTCCCCGATTCCTCCGCGAATTTTCTTTCGGAATAGGAATCAGCCTGAGGGGAGTGATCTGCTTCACGAGGCTCCCTTGTCAGCGCAACACACGCCAGTGGGCTCGAACCTGGGCAATTGACCTCCCGCTGGGTAGAAAATTCAGGCTGCTCGGTGTGAGATGGCTCTCCATCATCGAACATAGGGGAGCTGCAACACTGGCCGTCGCCTGGAATCAAACCGATCACTGGCCCACGTTGACAGTGGACGTGGCGTCGAGCAAGTGTTTCAGCCAGGCCGTTCGAGACAGTTCGCGGAAGCGAGCCAATCTTTGGCCGGTGGCCTACAACGTGGAATATTTGCGCCTACTCGGGCGCCCAAAGCGGATGCATAAAAGAACCCAAATTCCTCAGGATTCCAGGAGAAGCTTGGCAGACGTCGGACGTTCCCCTACGGGAGACAATGCCCTGGACTCTCAAGCTCGTTCAATTCAGACGTTTGAGCCTGTAGTGAGGTTAGAAGTTACTTCGAGTATTACCCGAAGTCTGGGAACCGAGAAAAGCTGTCCAGTGTATTAGGGGCCTGTCTTATGAAGAACTTATCAGATGGAGGACTTTTATATATGAAGCCCAGAGCCCCGAAAAACTCATCTTTGGTGTTCTCGCGAGAGATCGGGGAGTCTGAGATCGGTTGATAATGAGATGGATTTCTCGCCGCGGGTCACGTAGGAACGTTCCGGCATCCTCTCACGGGCTAGACCGACAACATTGAGAATCTGTCAAGCCGAGAATCCGGACGAAAGATACTCTTCAATGTTCCCAAACTATCACGGCTTCACGGTTGGCTTTATTTAGCGGAAGGCAATCTTTCTGGGCCCGATCGATCCACAGGCACAGGAGCACCTCTATTTCATTGTGTAGTTATGACCACGCATCTCGTTTATGATTGTTCGATTCGGAACCGTGGCATATTCTCTCGGACTATCGGTGATACACTTTCTTTTCTGCGGGCTGACTGACACCGTCGAGCGAGGCACTGTTCTCAACAGAGTTGGGATAACATAAACCCTCCCTGCATGCTCTTGTCGTTTCACAAAAGCAGACTCAGTGATAAAGGTTATCCAGCCCCCCCTTAGTTTAAGAATCACTGTCGTCACTCGTCACGAGTAAAAGGCTTTCCAGGTGTTCCAACTGATAACTCCAGCCGTATCATCGGCATGGCAGATATCGTGACAGTCGATTTGAGCGCGGATCGATTTGAGCGCAGGATCGATTTGAGCGCAGGATCGATTTGAGCGCACTTGATTCGAGCGCAACGAATCCATGTGTATGTAGAGTATGATATGGAGGAAGAGGAAAATCCCTCACCTTTCCGCCGATTGCAAACTACTCGATGAACAGAGAAACTACGGTTGCTCGGGGTAATATTCAGAGGAGAATTCGGACGACGGCATGAGATACCTCGGTGACGACATTCCCTCGATGAATCAGACGAAGGAACATAGCTTGGCTCGAGAAGGGGAAATGTTTTTGATGAGGTTAGGTTAGGTTTCTCCTCTCCATATTCCATCGAGCAACCGTACTTTCTTTGTTGGTCGAGTAGTCTGCAATCGAAGGATAGGTGGGGGATTTTCCTCCTCCTCTATTTCACACTCCACACTCACAGCAGTGCGAATGAACTCGTTGCGCTCAAATCAACTGCGCTCAAATCGATGCTGCGCTAGAATCGATCCGCGCTCAAATCGAGTAGCACCGGCAGATATTCCTCGTGACATTGTTCGCAAATGTCTGAGTGAGTCCTGATTGAGATAAGACCCCCCTACGATAAGTCCCTCATCTGATGGGTCTCTTATCTGCCAGATTTTAGGGTGATGTAGAAATGGATGTATGGATGTATAAGCTCGATCCGTCTCGAAGAAATGCTCGCCGAAGCTATGGTTCAGTTCTGGTGAATTCGTCTTCTGCAAGATCCTTGGCCAGGAGCTCCATGACAAGTTTTTCCCGGAATAACAGAAAAAATCAGGCGTTGGACCCTTTCGTTCACCTAGATGGATTCATCACCTTTCCGAAGGAGTGAAACTGAGTCGCACAGAAGATTACACATCGTGCACGCGTTGGAGTGGGAGTGATAGGCAGATTCCGACGTCACACAGAGGCCTCACCTTATATAAGGAGAGGGTAGTACAGGGACCCAAGTTATATTCAAACTTCTACTATATATTGACGATCGAGAGGTGGGAGTAACCCAATCAGTGTATATTGGCTCCTGATCACGCTCTCTGCGAAATCCGAGACGCAAACGAACTTCGTGTCTGTAGTTCTTGCGAACCCACTGCCACTTTTGTCATCCCAGGAACTCGACAAATCCTACGGTTACCTGGTCACTGGTCCCGAGTCCAGTTTTGGAAGAACCCCTTCAGCTTCGAACAGGGGAGAAGAAGCACTATCGATTCCCAGTGCGATTTCTGTAGCTCTCTATTCTTGATCGTTTCACGGAATGCCTTTGGGCCTCGATATTCTAGTTTATGCATATCCTGAGGGCGAGGTATTCATGTCGTCAATTAGGCTGCATGGAGCTCAGAGAAAAAATAGCTATACGCTTCTGTCGGAACATATTCAATAGAGTTGTAGGATCGGGCATTTATCATTTTGAACCTCCCATGTAGGCATATAGGGGTAGGATAAGTGAGTGATCTGATGGCTGAATTTCTCAGTTCTCGTGGCAATAATCCATAAGTCATCAATCTATCCATTCATCTTCCCATATATCCATGGATTGATGGATGATGATCAACGGACGATGCCTGATTTTCTAAGCTCTAGCAATGAGTGTTCCGAGGTTTCCATGGGTGACTGTCTCGAGGAATTACACCGACGATACTGCGGCGAGTACTGTCTCGTTAATACTGCAGGCATTGTGGGATAAGTAGGAATCGTCCGCGATTTCTGTAAAAAAAAAATCAATTCCACTACGAACTATGCTATTGTCCAGAAGAATTCCTTTCTCGGTTTCCAGATTCTTCGCAGAGCTTCTCGATCCAAGATTCAAAGGACCCAATGGGAAGAGTGAGCAGGTTCGGAGATAATCCGTGCTGCACATCTGATAAAAGCATCGAGTCTCTGATTCCATTCGTTCATATTTGATTGTTCCTCCGAAAGATATCAAGGGTGCTTCCCCTCAGTATATTCAGGAGGATTCGTACACACAATCCTCGGGAATCTGTGCGGGATCTGTGGCAAACTTGACAAAGTATCGTAGCTCGAAGCCCGCGTCATCGTCCAATCAGTCGCCATCCAGACCTTGGGGATGCTGGGCCTTTTGTCGGTGTGATTCCTCCGTGTCTTAAAGAAACGAGCTGCTTGATCGGCCAAAGATGAACCCTTACCCATGAGGTTGGAGTGATCGTATTCCTCTGCAGATGCATCGGAGGTGAAAATGATCAACTCCAGGGCAGCGAGACGAACCTCGGCTCATGAGTCGGCGAGTTATTCAGTGATTCGGGAACGCGAGCCGACTGACCAGAAGGCCGGCAGACAGGCCAGAGCAGCGAGTTCTCGACGTCGCACTGCGGACATCTCATTAGCGAGATTTCAGTCACTCGGCTCTCTTCCTCCGTTCAGTCACGAGTGCTTCCGTATGCCTTCTTGAAGTCTCTCTGAGCCAACTTCCGGTCAGGCCCTCGGTGGGATCGTTGACCCGGTCAGTCGTTATCCAGACCATATACAAACACAAATAGATAGACAGAAAAGCGAGCGGGCGGGCAGACGAGCAAACAAGCAAGCAACATGGGAGCTCACGCCTGCCCGCACGCATGAATCGATACATAACAACCATGAAGAGCGGACAGGTGTAGCCGCTGAGACTTTCCGACTGCTGATCTTTATCTCTGATCTTCGATGGTAACTTTCGCCTCTGCAAGATCGGGGAGTCAGTCAGAGACGTGGACGGGTCCAATGAGTTGCACCTGACCTCTGGAGCGTGAAGACACTGAACTCATGTTTTTTCCCTCCCGCAACAGTTCATCGAGCTGCTCTGCTGAGAGCAGTCGCGCCACATCTCCGAACTACGAAACACAAAAACGGTCAGCATTGCGCTTCACTCGAGCTATTTGTGGTGAAAATCGACACTGTACTTCTACCTAGATGAACCGATTAGTGGTCAACGAGTTGGCAATGGACTTTGTGGTCCATTGGCGCCTGCTTCAAATCAGGAGGTCACCGATCTTGGCAATTGCAAAGAGCCACGAGCTTGTCGTTGACCAGAGATCAACGTTAGAGACTTCATCTGCTTTCTGAGACAGGCAAGTGTCTGCCGTCTCCTACGTACTGACTCAGCTCGGCGCTCGTGTCAACAGACCCGGCTTTGCGCTTGCTGCCCTGTCGCAAGTGACAGCGTGAGGATTTCACGACTATAATCGGTGACCGGCCTCTGCTATAACTGCTCATAGCTACTGGTTGAACGCGGTTTCCAGAGAGAGCGCCAGCTGAGGTTTCACATCGGCTCTGATCAAGCTCGGAAATTCGGAGAAGACTGTCGTATTCATCACTCTCGGCCAGGCGTAGAGTAATCAGCTCCGGCGGCGCCTTCAAACTCCGTGATTCATTAGAGCGCGTGTGAAGTAGGGCGTGCGTAACTCGAACGAATTAACCTCAGCGAGCGTGAGCCAAGCCGGTGGCGTCAGCCGCTCACCGAAGCCTTTGTGTATCCAAATCGCCCAGAAGCCAGGGAGCTTCAGAGCGGCCTCGTCGGCAGACGTCGCTCAACCCACAACAGGTCGCCGCTTATCTCGCGCCATTGAGGCAACCGAATGGAAGGGCGAGCTTTGGTCAGTCAACTCGCCTCGCCCGCCGAACCCAAACCAGGCCCGAACCTCATTGTGGTCAGTCAGGCAGTGACTCGCCGGCCCCGATCGTTCAGTCAGACTCAGCCCGCTTCATCATGAATGCCTCTGTCGAGAAGGGTCGCACATTTGCGTCACAGCGTACGAGGATGCCATACGTTCGCTCAGCAGCGTCAACTCCCCTTCAACAACATTTGAATAATCGTGAAATCATTCTCATTGAGGAGAGTTTTACTCCGAAGCCACGCCGGAACTCGTCATGCCATGAGAGTTATGAATGTGTGCAAAGCTCTAGTGGAACGAGCATCTGAATCATGCGGAACCGTACGCGCAGTGCACCTTACGCAATAGGGCAATCTGGAGATTGAGGAGGAATCATCCATGGCGCGGAGAAGCGCGAGGAAACTCCTCGGGCTAATACGACAATGATCATAATACAGTGAATAGTAATGATGATTGGAGCCTGGAACTTCAGGCAATTTTTCGATATTATCCCCTCATCGCAATGAATCAACCCCTGGCGATTGATTTAATAATTCCGAAAAATTGCCGGAACTTCCAGGCTCTGATGATGATCAATGAATAGTAAGACCATGATAATTACTCTGCGATTTCGTCTTAATAATGATGTTGCCGATTCCGGATGTGATCATGACCAGATCGGCCGAGAACGAAAAACGCTGATTGCGTTGATCTCGCTCGAAATTTCCTCTGTCGAGAAGATTTCCGTCAGTGGATGGTTCTGAAACCGGGGCGAGAAGGCTGGCTCGAGGTTCTGTGTTTAGCTTCTCATAATTATTTATAGTCTCGACATGTGGTCGGGAAAGTACTCAAAATCAAATATTCGTTCCACCCTGGGCCACTCATCCCTACAACAGAGAAGCTGGAGATCAAGAGTCTCAGTAGAATCTCACGCGTTCGTTCACGGATGATGCCTGGGGCCCCTTCCAATCCACCCCGCCACCTCCAGAGATTACGGACTCCTTCGCCCGATTTCATCTTCGTCTTGAGATAACCATGTTGCTCGTGGGCCTAACTAGAGGAGATTCATGATTACTTCCGAGGCTTTCGCCGATTTCTCTCAGTGGCTACATACCTCACTGAGGCCACCTTGCTCCTCCAGGGTTTCCCGTGGTGAATAGACAACGGTTTCAGAGCAAGATATCAAATTCTATGAGGTCGATCACAGAAATGATCGAATCAGATTCATATATCTCGGGAAAAATGAGTTTTGGGGCGGACATTTTTATAAGGAGCTTTCTGAATTTCCACGCAAGGGAGGGGAAAAATGTTCCAAGTGAGGGCACGAAGGCTACACTGCTCGAGCACCGTCAATATGACGTTTCGATGAATGATATCGCGCAGTGGCTGAGTTCGATGGAGCTATGGGTAACTCTATTCGAACTTCTTGTGATTATAGTTATCATCATAGCCGTGATTATCGTATTCAGCAGAGAATGGTGACTCCGATGATGCTGTACATGCAGTTTTGGCCAGAATCAGACAATGATTAGAATCATAAACGGACGTGTGATTATAATCAAGACTGTAATCATAATCATGATTGTGAATGTCATCATGGCAGAAGATCAAATGATAATCCCGTTAACAATGATCATGATCGTGGTCAACCCACGGTAGGCTTGTTCAAATTTCCACCATTGCCTGTGTCATCCAGAATTAGCGGAAGCTACGACACCTCAAGCTACGACACCGGAAGCTACGACGACCACTCGTCGAGGTAATTTGGACGGCAACGGGAAACTTCCAACGGATTTCCATTTTTCAACCTCATACGAGCTAGAGGGCGCGAGGCATCGAGTGTGGCCCAGTTTTCCATCATCAATCGGTCAATGAAACGTAGCTCAAAGTAGAGAACATACGCTGACTCAGGAGTTCTTCGATTCAAGCTTAGTTCCGCCTGTGTTACAGTTGAAAATCGACAAAAACGTCGCCTCGCCCAGCAGTCGTGTTCCTAACGACGCTCTCCACGGCCAGATTGGGTTTCTGAACCAGAGCGTCGTCGCTGAGGGAACGTTCCGCCTCATTATCCAGGCAATGTCAACATCGTCTGACGTTCGTATGACGACCATTACAGAGGAGCACAGACTGTCATTTCAAAGCCAGAATCACAGACCCACAAACTCAGTGGCACAAATCGAAAGTCAAAGAGTTAGCCCTGATTACACTCCCATGTGTCAAGGACGGATGGCAGTGATGGAGAAGTTGGCCTTGCGCCTGGACGCGATTCGTGGCTCAAAAAAAGGAGCAAGGTGCGTTAATTTACTATGGCGAAATCGGATGGACGTCCTCTGGTCGGTTCTCTTGGTAAAATCCTATTCCGAAAGTTTCCGAGCTCGAATACCGGTCAATGCTTGGCGTTATATGTCACCGCTTACGTCATCAAGGAATTATTACAAATAAATACAGACTTTGGCTTCGCAGAACTCCGATGACTGTGCAACGATCCCAACGCACAAAGAAGGAAAAATGTACACCCTGTTTTGGGCGGTTTAAGAGGAAAAATCGGTTCGATTCCTGATGCGGGCGGAATCCGGTCTCCGGAAGTCCCAGGAGATGAGGTCGAGGTGACTTTCCGTTTTTGCAAGCTTCTGAACCTTGAAGAATTTCGCTGAGTCGATGGGGGCAAGGGAGATGAATTTTTCCCGTCTTTTCATTCAAGTTTATCCAACATGGATACGTCCAGTATGAAATCGTCTTCATTTCATCGCGATAATTGTGAATTTGAGAGTTAGAGCGGCAGCGATAGCGACCGAGCCTGCTGCCTACAACCACGACCCCCAGCTCAGGGCTGTGTCGATGGTTTCGCGGATCTGCGCACTAGAGTATAAACCATGCTAAGCATTCGACCATTAGGCTTTTCGGGTTATAATCTTGAAGGTTCTGCTGTGAGCCCTCAAGAAACGAATCTTACCGATTCCCTTGCGTGTGAGGCAACCTCGACTCCCGACTTTTGCCTAGGCGAAGACTGTCAAACCATTGACAGTGCACTCACGGAAGGCACGACCCAGCGCACAAATATATGTATATATATTTTCTCGAGGACCTCCCGGGTCCGACCTTGAAAAATATTCGCTTTCATTGAGCCAGAGGTCACACGCGGGCCGTCGTATTCAAACTCACTCGAAAAACCCTCACAATCTTCGAGGTCTATCGAGAGGGCTCCAGGATCTCGAGTATTTCTGAACGCCGAGAGCCGGATACTCTGCTGCTGCCTAGCAGAGAGAATTTTCGAATTCGACGAAAATTATTACTTCTCATTTTCCCCAACTGTACTTCCCCATTCAAGCAGCGGCAAATTGAGCTGCGAACCAGAGCTGCATTCATGACTCTCTACCTGTTCATGACTCTAGTATAGCTCGAGACGCCCGCTCCCAGGTGGGATCGAGGAGTGCCAGAGAAGACACTGGTAAGCCTGAGGCTCTCCATCATGTGGAGAGACCTCGTGCGGAGAGTGGCCGTTCTTCGGCTCCAAGGAATTCCAGCCTCACATCCGAGACTTCCTCCGCACGGGAATCGCTCGCATGCGTCCTCTGAAAATTTTCCCGGCAGCATGTAGCGTGGGTTTGCTGGCACGCAATCGAAACATGAGCCCCAACACATCGAGCTGATGTTGATACGGTGCCTCGGTCTGGTCGCAGTAATTCGGCTTCGACTGGTTAATTTCGTGATTACCGGGAAGCTCCGGGCAGGCTGAGCCTGGGCCCCGATCGCTGCGCGTGTTCAGCGTCGTGTCTTACGCATGATGATGCCGTTCATATTTCGCGGGGTGTATACGGGCGTGGCTTGAGTACTGACCATGTGGTTTTCCGGGTGAATTTTAATGTGAACAGCAGGAGTGCCTCTCTGATCAGCTTCGAAAGTGAGTCGCCAGCTCCGATTGCGAGGGCGTCCATATTGAATCGGGGGGTATCCCCCTCGAGCAGGGCTTATTTGAAGTTTTCTCGGAGATTCTCGAGCATACTCTGAGGGAAGGGACCTGATATACTCTACGCACGACGACATTCCTCCTCCCGTCGGCAAACGTTCGATCTTAACATTCTAAAGATAGAAGGTGTTGATATTCAGTCTGCACATCCGGCTTCCCGAACGGCCCACCTGCCCATTTGCAAAGCGCTCGCCACCACAAACGCGGTTGCCGACATGAGAGAAAGCAATACTGAGCCTGCGGCACAGTACTCGTAGATATATGTCGTGTCGAGTGACTGAATAATACCGGACATCAGACACGGGCTCGTGGGCCGATGGCGGTCTGCATTTCACACCGCACGAAGCTCTTCCAAGAAGATCGATAGTTGTGCCATACAATGCCTACAGCCTGGTCTGTCCGCTCGCTCATCTGTCTACCCGCTGCGGCGCACAGACGGGCGCTCGAGTACGAATGGACAGACCGCTTCCGAAATGCGGTGTAGCAGAATCTCTGGAATCATCAATTCTGGAGTTGATGTCAGCTGGAGTATTTCCTTCCTCCCAGCAACCAGTGTTCCCGCCAGCTCTGATATCAATTACAAATAAGCGCTCGCCGATTTCGCGAGAGAGCTTTATCAGACTCACAATCGGGTTCCGGGTTTTCGATGCCTGCGCTAACTCGGCACGCGATAGAGTTTGCTGAAGTGGTCAGACTCCTTCCTCTGACCTCGTTCCCTCTGTTAACAAACAGAACTGTACAGCCGACGAGAATTCGCGCATCAGAGACACAGCGGTTCCTTCACTACTTCGACGGCCCATCAGGGAAACATCAAGAGGGTTCGGGATATTTCTCGCGTCTGGAGCTCTCATTAGTTTTTCCGTCGATCGGAGAGACAAACTGTGGACTTCGTCTCCCTAATTTCTCAGTTGGGTATTCTATCGCTGATCTGAGTTCCGTCGGGGCGTCAAGTTCCTCCGACCACATGCCGGAACAGCTTTTCGGAATGCTTGCATTCGCAACTCGAAGACACTGCGAGGTTCGTCCTCAAACGGGGATCAGAAACAAGAGGTGATGATCATCGAGTTGTCTGCGTGATATATGTCTGTGTACGTTGGACAGAAGTACCCTCTTTTCCATTTGGCCGCTCAATGCAACGCTATCAAACAGCTTCCTACATTAGGGTTGTCACCGGTGTAATTTTGCGACGCTATTATTCTCCCGTATCATTAGCCCACATTTAAAACTGTTTTTGTCATTCGCCGCCGTCCCGGCGGGAAACGATCGGAGTTTTCCGAACACGGTTCTCCGTCCAAAGAGGAACTCGTCTCCGAAACGAGCGAAGAGCTTCGGCTGGTTGCTGATCGACCTTTGACAAGACAAAGAGCTTTCAATGGGAAATTCGCGGTTGACCTGCTACTTCCAGGAAGAGATCTTTTCCAGAGATGTAAGCGGCTCGCTCTCATCACAAGTCGCGTTCTGTTAACAATGTCGGTTCTCGACGGTGAGCACGGAGGTTAGTTCAGGCAAGTCGAATTTGTCACTGAGAGGCCTTTCGGGAGGCGTTAGTCGACTTCAAAGGGTCTCGAACCTCAGCAGCAACGAAGCGTGAAAAGCCGCAAAGCTTCTCAACAAGTGAAGTTTCGCACCGCTTCTGAACCGCTCAGCTGAGTCTCAGAACGACAATGATCCCCTTTTTTTTTTTATCAATGAGAAAGCGGGTGTCGCACGCTCAAAACCGCGCAAATGGAGCTGCGCTCCGCGAACAATATTCCGAGTTCCAAGGAGACCTGTGAGGCGCATGCGCGCCCGAAGCGCCGAATATCAGAGCAGCTCGAGTTGTTTTTCATCTGCGAGTGCCTATCTCTTGTTTTACTGGTTACTATGATCGACTTCGCTGGGACGCCATGCTGACGGATGGTCGTCACACTCGGGAACAAATGACCGCAGCAGCCCGAGTCGTAGAATTGTCCTCCGCACAATTTACGAGGGTGACGTGAGCAAACTCCGTGACCTATGCGTCCCAGCTCGCCTCAGTGGGCCAGTGGGCAAGATGAGGCTCTAGACCGCACATTTCTTTGAAAAAGGAAATTTCCAGCTTTCTGGCAAGCCTTTCGTTGCCGCCGTGAAACTCGGCGGCCCGCGAACCTTGAAAACAATAAACGCCCACGGTAGCCTTGATTCAAGGTTTGATTGCTTTGTGTCGAGGTGTCGATACAAGGTGAGCTCCTGCGACGACTCTGCTGCATACGTCCGTCTTCGATTCTAGCTCAGATTCACCAAGCCATTGTGCGTTCACATGCGTCAAGATTCCCTCTCTCACTTCGACTCGAGTGTGCCCGTTACGGATGAAGGCTTGATTAATGCAACTCATGGCTCGCCCGGTTCGATGCACGGTGATCAGAAAACGCTCAAGACTCGCGATCTCAGCCGTCAACCCTTGCGAGCGACGTGAAGGTTAGCGCCATCAAACGACCCTCTACTTATCACCTGCATCAAAATCGAGCTCTGTCATCTAGCTGGTCTGGGAGAAGTTTCGCTGCACAGAAACTAGGGACCCCGAAAGACCCTGAAAGCCTGAGGCCCGCGGCACTTCTCACTGGACGGTTCGAGGTCAAACCAGCCACTGTTTCTTTCCCCAAAACATATTATCAAGGATTCGTCTTATTTTCCCAGTCTGCCAGTCCCACCTAACAAGATTAATCTGAGGCGGTTCTTTACAACTTTCGAGCCACTTGAAGAGCCCTCGAAGCAGCAGACTCACAAGGACTCGACATCACTGTTCGGGATGTTCGACATTCGACGTCGTCCGACTCATGGATTCTTCAAAATCGTTGCGTCTGCATGACAGCCCCTGCTTGTGTCACATACCGTCGAGCTTGCATAATCCCTCGCGGGACGCAGGCTAGAGCGCCGTTGTAACAGGACGAGGCGGCCTCACGTGACACAGAAATCACTGCCATGACCCGTATGTCAGAGCCGTTTGCAACAAATCAATGATGCCTAGAGTCTATGTGCTATCAGTTTATCGGGTTTCTTTTGTTTGAGGGTGCAAAAATAGTGCGCGTCGTCGGCTTCGTAGATTTGTTCTCGACAGTCTGAGTGACCTGCTGAACTCCTTAGGGCTGCCAACGCGACGAACAACTGAGTTGTTCCTCGTACTGCTGTTGCTGCTGCTGCTACCTCGACCGAAGTATCGACTCGAGAAAATCCTCGACAGCGGTGATTCCTGGGAAACGAGAGGTTCCACTGGTTTTGGCCGAAACACTCGAAACCCGCAGATCGATCAGGTGATCCCGTTCAGATCCCAGCCGCGCTCTGGATCGATGTCCCGCCTGAGAAAGGAATTATAAAGACTGTAATACGGGGATCCCAGAAATCCTCACAGACTTGCTGGCTGTGGTCGGCACCGGGAGGTCCTTTAGGAGTATTTCGTGTGGCATACGAGTCGGAGAACAGACGAGACAGGAGAGATGGACCTTTCACTGATCGGGTCTCACGTCTTTCATCCGAATCAACGGTTTCATATGCCCTTGTACAAAACCGGGTACAGCGTTCACCTTGCGAAGCGGTAACAAATGATCAATGACGGCCAACTCCTGTGGTCTGGATGTCATAATAAACAATGACCTGCCGGGCATATCGAGTTTTGACTGTCTGAGAACCTCTCGTCGGAACGACGCCACGACCCTCGATTCGCTAAGCAGTCGCGTTCGCAGATCCCATTCTTCACAAGCTGCGTATAATTAGAGGCTGCAACGAACCCTTGAGATTCTAACCAAAATATCGGCCACGAATATACATCTATGCAGTTCGAGACGATTCCCCGGAACCGTGTTTATTTGAGCGCTCATAAAACCTGGCCAGCGCAATGATCCGGAATAAGGACAGAAACACAGACGGTTGACCGACCAATCAATGACTCGAAGCAGTCTATTCAATAAACAGTCCACGCTCGCAGAGCCAGCATCTCGTAAAATTTGTGAAATGCACGCAAACACATATTGTGAGGATTGGGGTCACCTCATTGTTGAACTGCTCGTTGAATGCTTTCCTCCTCGGTGTCGGTGAAGTTCAACATGTCGCAGTATGGTCACCTGCTTCCGCTGGCCCATTACCTGCCCTGTGAATTCTTTCCGTTTCCTTCGTTCGGCGACAGGCGCAGCGAGCCGCGAGAGACGACGGCCGGAGTTCAGGAGGTTAATAACGTGCGTCGCTCCGCGGGAACAGCGCTGTCATCCGACCAGTGGTCGCTGGTTCCAGTATGCGAGTCCCATGAAGCGTTCTGCCGAGTGCGACGTGGTTGCCGTCTTCGGTTCTGGGTGTGCGGGAGCTCCGACCCTCTCTGCTCGCTGGAATACCTGTTTTCGGTCTAGAATAACTCCTATCAATCTCAATGCTTGTTGTTTAACCTGAGTGAGATGCATACGGCCTCTATAGCTGATGTAACATCAAACTGGCTGACGCCCCTGGCCGCAACGAAATGCAAGCCACAAGCGCTGGAGGAGGGCTCTATGTTCACAGCTGAGATACGATCAGCCAGACGATATCAATCATCACCTCAGGCCACTTTCGCCGAGTTTCTTGAGTTCATCACTCGAGTGCCCGACGTTAATATTCTGAAATGAAAATCGACCATTTAGTCGCAGGCTGAGACCGGCTTCCGATATCCTGCGAAGGTTCCTCTCGAAGCTGACGGATCACTCGTTGGAGAGTTGGACCTTGAGTCGCAGCGACTCTCCGATATTCGAGATCATTCCGCAAGGGAGGAGTTCCGTGAGAGCTACATCAATTCAGCGAGGTGAACCCGTCGAGATCCTTTGTCTAGCTATCTGGAAGGCCGGAGTGTTTACTCCGTCGTGTGGGAAGGAAACCTGGGCTCGGCGTCGACGAACTCAAAGCGTACTCATCCTTCATAAGCCGAAGCTGTTAATGAGCTGTGTCGACAAGTGACGGCCGTATCTGAGAAGCGTGTTTGCAGTGGGCTCTGAGCCTCGAGCTGGTTGGCTCACGAGGAGGCTTTGCCAGCCGCCCTCCCCGCGTGCTCTCACCAGCTCGAACGAATGACGGCCACCTCAACTGGAGAGTGTTATATAAAAGCATAGAGCCTATAGCATCACAAGTTTTCCCATTGATCGCGAACTCTCGTTCATCAGTCCGCTGCAGCCAGTGAAGTCTCCGTCAGGCGCGTCCGTTGCCGCGGTGAAGTCGGTGTGCGAGACAAGCTTAGGAACGTGTCGTGCATTGGATTACCAGCGGAAGAACCGTTCGCATCAGGAGTCGGTTAGCTAGGTTCCAGCCATGGGGTCCGATCAACTGGATCACGGCAAAATGCCGATCAAGTCCCCATCGCCACCCGAAGTCGAGAAGTTCGACTCGACGAAGGAGTCCAAAAACAAGCCTGCGAAAAAGTTCGTGAACGACAAACCGCCATTATCTTGTTTTCGGTCTGGTGCGATGCGGCCGTTCAAGATCGGCGCCATGCAGATCAACGGCTTCAACATGAACGCCAAGAACAACATCGGCGACATGCAGAAGTACCTCAAAGAGCGTCGCAAGCAGCTTGCACTCCAGAAACGAGGCAAGAGCCTGGACGCGTCGGTGATGGACATTCAGAACGGCGAGTTCCTGTCAGCTGAAGAGGCTCTCGTGGAAAATATGAAAAATATCCGAAAACTCAACGAGGCCTACGAAGCTGCCATAAGAGCAGCTCGAAGCCAAGTGGGAACGGTGGTCAGGGTTCGCAGCCTCGCCGGGGGCGAATGGATCGAAACCCGTGTTGGACGCAACGGCACTCTGATCGAGCTCAGGTTCGGTGGCAAGGGAGAAGTGATCGAGGAAACCGTGTTGCGCTCAGTTCCGCGGGTCGGTCAAGTGCTCAAAAGCCAGAAATTAGACAATGGTGAGATGATCGAGACAAGATTCGGGAACAATGGTATCCTGATCGAAGCCAGAATCGGAACCGACGGGGAAGTTCTCGAAGAGAGTGTGGTCAACGCCAAAAATCGGGTCGGTGAAGTGATCTCGAGGAAAGAGCTTGCCTACGGTGAAGTGGTCGAGACCCGCATAGGACAGCAAGGCCGGCTGGTCGAAGTCCGTCTGAACAGCAAGGGAGACATTGTTGAGGAGATCGTGCTATGTCCGAGTAGCGCCGAGGGTTTGATTGGAACTGTCATCGAAATCAGAAGTCTCCCGACCGGCGAGACCGTCGAAACGCGCATAGGTCGCAATGGCTCCTTAATTGAAGCTCGCGTTGGCATCAATGGTGAGGTCGTCGAAGAAGTAGTTCTGCGTGAGGTTCCGAAAGTTGGTCATGTACTCAAACTCCAGGCTCTGGAGAACGGGCAAGTTCTGCAAACACGTTTTGGCAAGGGTGGAATCCTGGTGGAAACTCTGATTGACGCGGATGGGAAAATCATCCACGAATCAGTGGTCAGTGACAACGGACGCGTCGGAGAGGTTCTGACGAGGAGGGAACTACCTTATGGTGAAGTTGTCGAAACTCGAATCGGACAAAACGGCAGACTCGTAGAAATGCGACTCGGTATCGGTGGAGAGGTCATCGACGAAGTTGTGCTCCGTCCCGTTCCTCGCGTTGGTGAGGTTCTGAGAAGACGAGTGCTGGACTCAGGTGACATCGTTCAGACGAGAATCCGAAAGGACGGTAGGCTTGTTGAAGCTCGCTTGTCGGCCGCCGGGGAGGTTCTCGAGGAAACCGTATTGGATACCGCAGCCTTCGCTGGCGAGGTTCTCAGGGTGATTGAGCTTGGCAACGGCCGGAAAATCGAGACTCGCATCGCAGATGACGGGAAGATCGTGGAAGTGTTCCTCAATGCTAACGGAGACGTAATCGATCAAACAGTGCTCGATACAGAAGCGATCGCGGCCTGTCAAGACGTTTCGGAGCTGCTGGAAGAGGCTGAAGCTCCTGTAGAGATCGTCGCTGAAGCTCGGCACGACTCGGAAGGTGAGGAAGTTCCTGCGAACGAGACGGAAGAACAACGAGCGGAGCGCTTCTCGCGGCGAAGAAAGAGAACGCCTCCTCCTCTGAACTCGTCCCAAGTGGAGCACATGAGGAAGCAAGCGGCCCAGCAGGAAGCCGAACAGGTGAAGAAAGTTTTCGAGCAATTCAGACCCCGAAGCCCGGAAAGGAGCCTCGAGAACAAAATGGACGAGAGACGCTTCAGTGTGATGAAGCTCGAAGTCGAAAACCGTCGAATCGCTGATAGGGCTGCACGCTTGCGAATGAAAAACGAAGAACTGGAAACCACGAACCGACTCTCGAACGTCATCCTGCCCGAAGGCGTCGAAGGAGTTTCGTCGTTCCGACCCACGAAAAAACTGAATCGACCCACGCGCTCTATGTCGATGGTGTTGCACTGATGATCCCGTCGTTTAGGTACTTTCCAATTGTTAGCCGTCGAGCACGTTGCAGCAGTGCGTATACTTCCGTTGCGCAGGATTTTTCTTCAAAACATCATCCCAGTACAGAAATTCCTCCTCCGAAACCCTGTCAGGCTTTGCACAAAACCGAATCCAAATCAAAAAAGAAAAAATCTCACATCGCCCTTCCCACTGCTGTGGTTCATTGTTGAAAATAAGTGAGCGGCGAGATATGTTTGGGTTGTTGAACGACCCGTTGTTGCCTTCGAGTGATTTGTTACGAACTTGTCGATGCAAGTAGTTCCATCTGATGATAACTGTTCAAGGAATGAAAGGATGTGATGTAGTCTTGTTGTATTAGTTTGTAAATTGTACATACGATCCCGTTGCTTCCACCCACCACGCTGTCGCGAGTGAATACGCTTCCAAGTACGAACGAGTAGATTCTCCGATGTTCCCCTGAGGTCTCTGACAGTGACCTCTACAATGGCTCCCCGAATATTCCGAGAAATTTCCCGGAGCGAGTCTCAAGAAAACACCTCCGGTCTTTTTTCTCATCTGACATTCGATTGGGAATCAGCAACACTCGATTGAAGGTGACGATAATCCGTTGCATCCGTTTGGACGTTTCAGAGTTGTACCACCCCAGCGCATGCGGTCGACTTGGAATATGCACAAAAATAAAATAGAAGTTCGACTCTCCTGAGATCTCGTTTTGTTCATTGTTTCATATGGAATCACTGATCGAATGACAGGCTGAAGTCGAGACTTTCGTGTTCCGCCAGCCTCTCCGACGAGAGTAAATAAACACCGAATGTTGTATTGAGCTAATCGGTGACCGAACAACAAGAGAGCCGAGAGCTACGAAACAACGCCGAGGCGTCCGGAAGGTCATTGCTAAATGAACCGCGAGGTCTCGGAGAGATCGCTGACGTCAACGGCGAAACTGGGTCCGGCGCAACGATCGCTCGCTGGTTGTTTGCTCGGTTGTGGTTTCCAGGCGGTCACAAATTTTCCATCATTTCAAGAATTTTTGTGTGTCGTTCACTAACGAGCGCTTGGGAAGAAATCGGCTGACCGAAGGCAGAGTATCCAGATCGATACTTTTCCCAGAAACTTGTTATGGCTCTTGGAATTACTGTCCTTATTTCATCGAGGCGGTTATCATACATTCCACCCTGCGAGCAATGTATTTCTTCGGTGTCTTCCGAACGAATACATGCGAGTTTTCGCGACCAAGGGCGGCAACGGCACAGGACCAATATCAGGAAGTTTGAAGTTTGAGCATGGTCGCACAAGGGGAGATCAGAATGTTCCCAAACGAAGAATGATGATTTCACGACAATAAGGATATTTGTAACCTGTCTCCGTGTATTTAGCAGTGAAAATCACAACAATCTCGTTATTGCCTCTCATTTGGATTTCAGCCGAGCTGGATATTATGGATCGGTCTCCGGATTCCGGTGAATGTTCAAGACATGTATCACTGGCTCGAACGCTCTTCAGCCCCATTAACAATTATCTTCACATTGGGAAAGATGCACATGAGGAACAGTGTTCCCCATATACGAAATATCGAGCCGTCTCTGAATTCAACCACCCATGAGGAATATTTTGACGCGCTCAGGGTTGCACAGAAGTCTGTAATACTTGATGGACACTCATACCTACTGGAATCCATCTCACGAGTCCCGTGAATCTTCGTATTCCTCGGCTGTCGAGCACAGGTTCCGGAAGAAACCACGAAAAAAATAAGAGCGACACGTCTCTTTGAACGCATTTGCGTTCTGCGGGATCATATTCGGAGCAGCGAAGCTAATGTCTGCTACTTCCATCGAACAAACTGGAATCGAGAATCTTCGAATGACCGCAACTGCTCGTGTGAAGAGCGATCCCCAATGCGCTACCCCGAATCTTGTGTCCCTCCTTCAGGTACCCTCCCAGCCGCGGAGGGGGACATCGCGACGAATAAAACGAATTCGTCTACCGAAAATCATCACCCTCATTCTTCATTGAGAGAGAGAGAAAGCTGAACTCTCACTTTCCGGGGATCGTGACAACGAAACAATTGCCATTCTGACCTGTGATAGCTGTCACTGCTGCGTATCTCATCGTCGGGGAACGAAAGCGGGAGGAGCGGAGACGCGTGTTTGGATTGTGCCGAAGGAACCTGGGTATGGTGTCGAGTGTCGTCGGAATAAACATTTTGTTCTTCGGCATGTATTGTTTATTCTCTGCTCTTTTCTCCAGTTGTACCTGGTCGGCCCTCTTCAGCGCTCCTCTCATTTTCGTTAATCTACCTAAAAAAGTGACATTGAAAATCCTATTTACATCTAAATGCTCTTCAGTCTCTGTGTGGAAACACTTCCTCGTAAGGTACTTCTTCGGGGTGCGCATGGTGATGTTGATCATGCGGCTGTCTGTTTTCGATGCTATCGAAACAATCTTTGGTGCCGTCGCCAGTTCTGAGCATGCGCTTCCTGACAACGTGATTAGGGACAGTTTTCAGATCGTATGCTTGTCCGATGTAAGCCATGGCCTCGATGAAGATCGAAGTCAGGTTGATTTTCCAGCCAAGCTCGGATGTGCGGTAGTCCCACGGGAAAGTGTGGTGGTAGTTATGGAATCCTGGAAAGGCAAAGAAATGGTTTTACCTCACTGACTCCTGACCTGTGGGAGGGGGGATCGGCCGAGGACAAAGAAGTGATTCGAGAAAGAGGAGCGATTCCGTACCTTCGCCAATCGCCACAAGGGACACGAAAGCGTTTTCGACCGGTGAGATGTTTCTGTCGTACGGTTTGTTACCCCAGATGTGAGCCGCACTGTTAACGAGCCAGGTGAAGTTCAACGACATCACGTAACGTGTCATACCGGCCACGAAGAAACCATTCAAGTAGCTTTCTCCGAACAAATAGTACGGCAGCACCATCGGCAAGTAGAAGCAGATGATGGCCACCAACGGTATGTAGCATGCCCTCTGGAAACGAATCACGGGGTCCTGCAGAAGATCGGAACAGTCCACGGACTTTCCTTTGAGGAACACCTCCGGGTGTTTCTTGCACATCAACCAGCCGACATGGGCGAAGAAGAACCCACGGTTCACATTGTGGGGATCGGCATCGGTTTCCGAGTACTTGTGATGAACTCTGTGGTCCCGAGTCCATTCGTAAAGATCGTTCTGAAAATGAGAACGAGAAGATGAGTTCTGAACTGAGAGATGTGGAACAGACGCTGAAAGGCGCGGGAGCAGCGATCGAGATCCGTCGGTAACTCAAATCTGAGATCCAACAGCTATCGACGAGCCGGCGCGTGGAATGGAACTGTTCCGGACACGCGTCTGCGGCCCGGGGCGCAGGGGTGACTGGAGTCGCCCAGATCCACGGGCGTTTTGCGAAGAAAGTCATCGGAAGGAGAGGAACAGCTGCTGCTGCGGCGGCGGCGGCGGGACGGGCGCAGCAGAATTCTGGGTCTTCGGGTCCGACCGGTTACGGCAGATCCGATGGGCGGGCGCTGCCAGATCCGGAGTCACGGTGAAGCAGACCGTGGCTCGAATGCTGCCCGAAGATCCGACGATCGTCCAATCTTCAACTTCCACACATCGCCAACTCGGTCTGGACAACGCGTATCATCGGAACTTCCCATCAGACCAACATCGGTTCGGGGAATGTTGGTCGAGTTCTGACGACGAGAAGCGCCGCGGCGAAGACAAACTAGCCGAGAAAATCGCTCGCTGCGATTCATCTTTGCGGAAGCGGACGCCTTGACACCGATTCTCCTATATTGCGGGAGAAGAGTCCGTGCGGTCGCGAAGACAGTCGAGAAAGCCATTCGATGGAAGAGCCACGTAACTGGTTCTAGCACTCACCTGACAGGCAAGACAGTTGAAGAGCATCAATACGATCCGCAGCGGTAACCGTGCCTTGTACGATTTGTGAGACCAGAGTCGATGGGCTCCGGCGGTCACTCCGAGCCCCGCGAGTTGTCCAAGCAGGAACGCTGGAACGCGAACACACGAGAACAGTTAGGTGACGCGTATCATGAAGTGAGGTCTGCGGTGGGATGGGAATATTCCGGAAAAAACACATCTCCTTTCACGTCCCAGAGCCGCGGTCCCTGGACAGGCGGTTCTCCCCTTCGGCGACTTGACCTCATAAAGCGGAACTGCGAGTCAGAAACGCGCCAGAACCCCTTCCAGCCTTTCTGTATCAACGATTCGCAGGGCATAATGAGACCACCCGGGAAGTCGGCGCTGCCCCATGCCAGCTTGGCTGGAACAACTCGCGCGGCAGAAATGGGTCGCGGCTTGGGAGTCAGTTTGCGCGCGGGGTGCTGTTTCTCCGCTGGTTATCGACCGTTATCATTTCCTGCTGAAAATTGAACTCTCTTCTCCGTGACCCCATCGCGGAGGCTTGCCTGCCCGGTTAAGGCCGTGCCAGATGCTTTGCCACAATGTCACGGATCTTCTGTGAGCGCGTTGCGGACGAAGGGGCAACCAAGTTCATGGTCAAGCCCGTCCTAGAACCGAGTCACCGTGGTAAAAGTTCAACTCCCCGACCAAGCCGTTCTTTGAATTTCACCGGCTGTCTTCTGTGTTTTTTCGTGAAGAGCTCGTTAATTTTTCTCTAGCTCGGCGTTGTGGATCCGTGATGAAATCCGCAACGAAGCAAAGAGTGAAATCAGATACTGGGTTTCCGTGGCGAAATCGATGATAGCTAACTGAGCTCGGGTGGCAGAATCAGCGAGCTCTACTTCACAGGCGATTCGACCACCGGGCGATGTTGAAAAATGTGCCCAGTCAAACTATCTTCGTCTGCAGTAGCAGCGCGCTCTATCGCCCTAATGGCCGAACCAAACCAAACCGCGGTTCTGACAGAGTGACCCACATTTCGTGGCAAGAGGCCTCGGCGGCAAGCAAGTCAACGATCTTTTGAGGCAGAACACGCAGAAGGAGGCGAACATTGTTGCCCTTAAGAAATTCGGTCATCGCCAACTTTGGCAGAGGAAGAAGCGGGCGCGAAGCGTCGAAAACGGAATTCTTATCGACGAACACCCTCTCATCGGTCGGTGGAGTCCCACGCAGGAAGCGACAGGCGGAATGAAAAAAAAAAATTGAACTCAGGGAAGACGGTCAGGGCCAAGGCTTAGAGGAAAGGAGAGACTTCTGCCAGCCGATCAGGCGGTTGGTCGAACGGAGTGATCCATCGACTGCCACTTGACGCCGATTCTGTGCTTGACTTTTTTTTTTCATTCGACGTGGATGTGAAATCTTGGTTGAGAAATGGGATGTGAATTTCCGATTGTGTTGGATTCGTTAAAGGTCAACGCATTCCAGGAGTGGTTCCCGTGAGGAAGAACGACCCTGTCGAGCGAATAGCGAAACAGTTCGAAAACATTGTCCAAAAGTCTCATGATGCGGAGATCGGGCGCTTCCTGTTCCAAACAGCTCCGACGAACAGAAAGTCGACAACTCGTGAATCAGCTTAACTTCTCGGGCACCGCATCTTCCGAATTCCGGTGACGAATGCAACGAGTTCTCGCGCTTCGAACTCGTGTCACGCTAGTCCACGATCAGCCGCGATTCTTCCCACAACAGCACTCGGTGCGACCTCGAAATGGGGAGAAAGGATTTCCGCTCGTTCATCTCGCGGCTCTCCCTGGCGATTCCCAAATCAGCTCCCAAGTTCGACAACGTTGACAAAACTCACTGGCGATGCATCATGGGAAGCCTACGCTTCAGGAAAAGCCTCAGATGTGAGAACATCTCGCTTCGGAGAAGATTTGCATTCCAGCAGCAGTATAACGCATGCCGGTATACCGAGCAGAGTCGCCGAAGAAGCGAATCTGGTTCCCCAGACTTGAGACAGAATTTCCATCCGAGCCGACAAGAAGTGAGGAAGTGATCTCGCGGAATTCTCAGACAGGATTCACGCTACGCTGTTCTACCAATATTTCGACGGCCAAACGGATGGTAGAATGTGGGGCCGACACTGAATCCGGCTGCTGAATTCAAGATGCTTTTGATCGGAGGTCCCAGCGTTCCATCTCCTACGAACCGCGATCCCCAACACGACTCAAAGAAACGAAGGCATCGTCCACTCTTTCGTTGCTAGCAAAGGCGATGTTTGTCATCGAAATCAAAAAAAAAAACACTCGATTATAATGAAACGTGGGATTTGGATATTACTCACCGAATAACCATGTTTTCCACATGGCATGGAAGAGGGCGAGATACATTCCATAGAACATGGCCGTGTGAAGAAGCACGAAGATCATGACATTCCTCTTCACAACCTCAGCTTTGAACTCCGGAACGGCGGCCGCATCGCTCGAAGATTGTTTATCCTTGACGTCTTGGATCGCCTTCATAGCCGGTGAGTCCTGACACTGTGCGACGCATACCCGTGATGACTGAAATGAGGAAGAGACGTCGTTCAGATCCCGATACAGAACCATCAATCTACTGACCGGAATCGGTCCAGAAACGTTCCAGCGTTCCAGAGCCTCATCGTGACCCGTCAGGATCAGAAGCACGTCGGGCGCAAATTTCAACCGAGCTTCCCGGCT
The DNA here is from genome assembly GCA_037576195.1 of Phytoseiulus persimilis. Lineage (NCBI taxonomy): Eukaryota > Metazoa > Arthropoda > Arachnida > Mesostigmata > Phytoseiidae > Phytoseiulus > Phytoseiulus persimilis. Next base: position 10,405,525 of record CM075104.1, read on the forward strand.
TCCTGCTCAGCTCAGATGGGCTGATTCAGGCCCAAATTTTGAAGATAACCTCACGCGTCTGCGTTGCCCCCAGCCGGTGACATTGTCTTGAAATGAGTTTTCCTCCGTAGTCAAAGTTATACGGCGGCGACAACAATGGGAACCGAGGGCACAATTAGAAAGCAGCAAACAAACACGGCGAAGGTAACTGCGGCGTTCCATGCGGTCGACGCGTCGGCCTCAACCACCCCATGCTTAATATCCCAAACATGACAGCAATCTAGAGTTTCAAATGATACAATGATGCTGCCAACATCTAGCCCTCGTGCGATCGATGTACGGCGCCGATGAAACCGTGTCACGAGCACAGCGCCCCGTACGGAAGCATCGAGCTGGATTTCCGATGAATGGACAGAAGAACTTTCCTCTTCCGGGGCCGCCACGGGCGCCTCGCTGGAAGAGGAAAAAAGGGAAATCGAAAGTTTGCCGACGACCGCGCACGCAGAGCCGCCAGAAAACGCGCACGCGGAAAGAAGCGGCAGATATCGGGGTTCGTCGATGAGCCGCTGAAGCAAGTGGGTCTTCGTTGTGGCCCCATTCCAGATTTCCAATCCACGGGTGTTCCGTTTCGAAACCGACTGCCGCATGTGTCATCGCTGTACAGCATAGCGTCGACATGGAACGCTCCGACCGCAGATGGAAAACTCGGTAATCGCATCAGGGAGCCGAGATTGTCGCCAGGGGGAGAAGAAATTGTATCGAGGTAACAACGAACGAAGTCTGAGGTTACAGAACGTCCGGCTCTCAGTGTCGCGGTTCGCGACCAGTTTCCGAACCGAGTGGGGCGTCGGCATCAAAACTCCTGTCCGAGTTGGTTTCGGATGTGGCCTGGCACGCTCAGAGAATCGAACGGGCCGGTGTGGACGCTTCGTGCAGGCGCGGATCCCTGTTCGGGCGCGGTGATATTCTCAAGTTGGAACGCCGACGAGCTCGGTCGTCCGGTCTCGATACAATTCAAGTGATGCTGCGAATTCCTCGGGCAATGTTCTGTGTGAGGAGGGTCGTTATATTTGGTTGAGAAAATTCGCCGGGGTTCTCACCTCCACCATCGTCTCAACAGCAACGGCCGCCACCACCTCGGTCGGCGATGTCGTCGTCGGTGGTGTTGTCGATGCTGTTGTTGGCGTCATCATCATCAACACTACCGCCTCTACTACTATGAAGTAGCCGTTTGATTCCAGCCACCGAATGCCGGCTTCGGATGTTCGTTTCCCTTCTGGGTCATCCGTCTGGGACTCCGGCTCTTCGTCTTCGCCTCGTCTTCACTTCGAGAAAGCAGTCAGCTACAGCGAGCTATCCAAGCACCACCGGCCCAGAATAAATCCCCGTTAACAACGTCGGAAGGGAAGGAATCAAAAAGCGGATTCTCCCGTCGGAGGATTGATCGTTCGGAGCGACCCGTGACTGTCCTACACACTTTCTCTGTACTTTTGCCGTGTGTTGCAGTCCACGGTGATTGTGCTCGGTCGTGATTCCGTTTCCGTACGAGCACGAAAGGAATCCTTTCTATCTCAATCGGCTGCTCGACGACTTCCGCTTATCACAGCAGTTCCTCAGGCACTGCACGTCGGCGCTGCGTCCGTAACCTCAACCAACACTTGAGCGCGGCCGGGAACTCTCAAAAGTTGATTCAAAACAGCGCAGTTGAGCACAAGGGTTCAAGACAGTCGGAACGAAAATAAACTCCGACTGAATGTGTTGGTGCTGAGACGGCATTCCGGTTGGACTAGGTACACAAACAAGATTCTCTCCACAAACACCCTCAGGTTTCTACCGAGCGGTGCCGCAAATCACTCTCGGACTCGACGGGTACCACCAGTGGCGGTTACTTCTCACCGGCATCGATCGAGCTCGCCATTTAATGAGAAATCTCGATGAAGCTCAGCTCTAGCCAATTTCCCATATCCGGGGCGGGGGGGGGGCTTCTCGTGCGATCGAGCCAGACCGGGCTGAGCTCGCAGTGCGCGTCAGCGAGGGACGCCTTCGGGGGATCCGGAGCGGGGTCTCAACCCAACCTCGAAAACGATCGAAGGGAGAGTGAGGAACCGGACACATCCACTCCGAGCTTCTCCTGCGTGCAATCCACGAAATCTGATCTTACCCCAATCTCGTCCCGGAACGATTCCACGTGTTGCGAGCTCGGCGAACCGGACGCGGAATCGCCCACAACACCGCCTGACTTCTTCTCCCCCAGAATACATAGCTGAGACCATGGAGGTTGTTGGCCCGCGAGTCTCCAGAGCCGAATCGTCGAATCTCGGGTATATGAAGCAAACGTTCTTCAGAACAGCCGTTTCCACCGAAACCGGTTCGAGCGAAACACCCAGAGGACAATCAGAGAGGGGTCAGCATTCAACATCTCGAATATTCCATGCAAAGAACGATCTCTTACCTTCTGGGTGACGGCCTTGCTCCCTTGGCCTACTTTCAACGTGATGGTCAACATCTTCGCTTTGGCACAGTCCTCCGTGGAGCGGACTCACGCACCCCCAACTTTCAGCAGAGAGGAAAATAAGACGAACCGGGGGCTCACAGCACTCGTCCACCAGCAGAATCCCAGCCTCGAGCTGCGGTCCAAGCTCAGTGGTCAGAACCGAGTGTAGTATCCCAGGAACAAGTGTTAAAATTCTTGACAGCGTCTGCCAGTAGGTCAGCCGCTGAAGAAGAGTGAAGTCTTATACGACTGCGAAGACAGTTCCTCCTCGCTCATTGAACCCTCTCCTTCGGCTCTCGCCGAAGCTCCAGTCGCGCACGTAGGCGTCCATGGTAGGCTATTCTGCCAGGCTCGAAATAGGTGGATTTTGGGCGTCGTCACTCCGACAAGATTCGGCAGCTTCTCAACGACACGTGGAATCGCCCAGTACAGCTCTGTCGCAAAAATCCCCCCTAAGAGGCTGCTCCTGGAAAAGGAACCCACAATCAAACGGAAATCCGAAGAAAGCACCGCGAGGCGACCGAGGACTGACACGGACGTCGGTCAAGGTCGACTCCCGAATGCCATTCTCGTCTTCCCGAGCTGCCTCCGCGGAGGAGATTCCCGCACGTTCACCGACGACTCCGTCTCCCGGATTCCGAAGAAATGTCCTCCTCGACGGCTTCAGAGACTGGGCTGGTCACGAGGGTCTCTCGAAGGAGCGCTCAGCTCGCTTGGATCGGAAGGACTTCCCCCGACTCCTTGGTATACGGCCAAGGAAAAAACCATTGTCAAGCTGCTAGCTTTGTTGTCTTTGGTGATGCCTTGATTTTTGTCCTTGTCATGTAATGAGGTTCTTATGACCAAGCTAGACACGGGGAGTAGCGAGGCACAGAAACGAACCGGTGAAGATTGCTCCAGGTGTGAAAGACACTTAAAATCGCTGCTGGTACAAGCAACCCGTAACCTCTGCTTGAACCATGTAGCCTGCTTTGAAGGCGACGATGTTTCCAGGACGATCCAAAGTTTCTCGAATCAAATTGCGGCAACGACATGGATCGATTGCGTGATATGCATCCTGGGGTTTCACGGGATGGGGGAAGTATTTTCACGGATCAGAGGTTCTGTCTCTCTTCGGACGCGTAAACTCACCTTGCGAACTTCACGCGTAGACCGACCCAAGATGCAGCCGTTCTTGTCCCGTCGGGAGTCACTTTTCGGCTGCAATTTGAGCTCCGGAAGGTGTTCGCATGGTGCACTCCGCGATAGTCACCGAAAATAATCGGCAAAACCCCTTGACAAAATCGATGATGAAACCCATGCGAGAACGTGCTCTTCAGTATGAGGAACCGATTGTTCCACTCATCATCGCCGATTCGCTCCGTTAGGCCACAGAAGCAGCGTCGTAGGTTTTCAACTGTCATCAAAGCTCCGAGACGCCACAGAAGGTCCGGCCCAACCTTCAAAGGAGAGGAGGAAAAGCTCTGGGCACGAGGGAGAGGCGGCCTCTAATGTTCGAGTAGCTTCTTCAACAGATCGACGGACTGAAGGCGGACAACCGATATTTCGTCAGTCACAAAAGAAACTTCGTAGAGGTCGCTGATGATCCTCGATTTCCCGACCGAGGGTACATCAAGCGGGTATATCTTTCGCCCGAACCTCGCGGAAAATGCGAGTCAGCGGCGCTCAACGTCCCCCTCGATATTTTCTTCCGAGAGGAGGAAAGTTCGAGCAGGTGGTTTTTGAGGCTCTTGAGAAGAATTTGCGATGCCGAGCGAGGATCTGACTTGTAAATCTGACTTGATATTGGCACATGAATGTATAGGTCAACCACTCGACTCAATGCCACCAAGACAGGGATGTCTTGAAAAGTCGTCCTTTTTTTTCTCGGCTCTCCCTCGAACAGAGATTTTTCGACTCCTGACGTTTAAGATCCGTCTGCTTGTCTCTCCAGCCCGTTGCAATCTTCGGATTGTCCCCTCAAAATTTTCCAGTTCGCTCTATGATCTCTCCGCTGGTAACCCATCTGCGTTTCACGAATCAGCGACAGCTACGGAACTCAGAAGCTACGTGGCTCGGTTGGTACAGCAAGCCCAGCCGGCTCCGGCAGCAACCCGGCCCCGAAGTGAGCTCGGCCCCGGCCTCAACTTGCCTCCCGCTGAACTCACGAAGGCGGGTTAGATCCGAAAAGTCGAAACCTCAGGTCGCCATTCTAGGAATCCATAAATATCATCTAGCGGCGACCGAAGTCATTCAGATTGGGGTCCTGCCACCGAGCTATCACGAATTCGCCAGTGATAGAGAGTGTCGGACGTCCAAGCTCCCGACTCCACTTCGATCCGATCGATTGGTCGATAGATTTCATTCCAACCTCGCGTGTGTATGAAAGATCCCTTTCGTTTCAGGGCTGAATTGTTTTGCATCGGCGCTTGATGGGAAATCGCTTTGAATTCTGAGAGTCAGTGGGCTTGAAGAGACAAACACGAAGCCGAAGCAACCCAATCTACAAAGCGGCGCATCTAACCGGAGCTGCTGCGACGCTCGATGGTTGAGAACGCGCCAGAAAGACGTATTTCTGACGAATTCCCGAGCGAACGTGTCAGTATGACTCACCGCGTTCGCTAGAAGCAGACACGGCGACCTGACAGAAACCACGTCACTGGTTTCCCTCCGCGCGATAAGAACTCACGTGGACCATCGAGTTCTCTTTCGTTCGGAGCGGCAATCTTGCTGCGAGGAGGATCCAAACACCGGTTCAGAGCCAGCCGAGCTCGATTTAGAATCCTTGCTCGGAATGTCTGGCTTCGGAGCTGGGGTTGGGGATGCCTACAGCTGAGAACAGCTGATTGTGATCTGGTTTCGGAGACGGACATGCTGAACGAAGCCGGTCCCGTCTATTGAGCTGCAGAGGGTTCGAGCTCCGCCAGGGCAGGTCAAGAAGTCCGAAGCTGTTCCGATCGGCCGCCGCCGGTGGGTGATACTCCGGCACAACGGATCGATACGACCGAGGCTCACTCGGAGAAAAGCAGGTCGCCGAAGAAGATTCGAGCAACGGGTAACCATTCGTCAAGTGATGCCGTTTTTCTGGAGATCAAGGGGAAAACCGGTCACCTTTACTAAGCGGATAGCTTGAAATGCTCAGTGGCGATCAGAATCAAGTGAGGTGACCAGCGGGAAACTCGGTGTATCTCAGCCGGCATGGTGACCGGGCCAACATACTAACCCCAGAAAATGGTTTTGCCAACATGGAGTAACAGAAAAGAAAAATATCGGAGTCAGAATCAGCGGAGAATATTTAGGGGAGAAGTCAAAAACTAAGCTCCTGAGTGAGAATAATTCCGACGCTTGCCGTGCTCGTTTTTGCTCTGCCGCTCGGAGCGGCGAAGTTCACGCAGCGTAGACGAAACTTCCAGGCGGCGGACGCCCGAACAATTATGATAGCTTCCTTCAACGAACGGCCGGATCAGGATCCGGCGGGAGATCTGGGTGTGCGGTGAGCACTTGCGAGCCCGACTCACGCTCCCGCGGACGAGAAAAGAAAAAAGAACTAGACAGAACAAATTTCAAGCAGCCGCAATTCCCACTTGGCCGCATTCCGCGGATCGAATGTTCAGCAAACGTCTAGACGTCACTAAAGCGTCTCCGGATTTTGTTTTTCGCGCGAAGACCAGACATGATCGACGAGTCAGAAAAATTAGTCTTCGAAGTGCTCTATGACACTGTGAGTTGCGGTTCATGCCGTGGCGCAAAACCACGGTGGCGCGGACAGCGAGAACAGCAATTTGCAGCCCAATCGCAAAGATCAAGGTGAGAGCAAACGCGAGTGGGGTTTCCATGCGGTTCTGGATGAAGAGCCGACGGGCCAGTGAGGTGCGGCCGTGACTTTGCGGGCTTTGACGACAGCCTTCGGCGTGAATCAAACTCTCGGAGGGATTCATCGGAGAAAGCGAAAGACGCCGGATGTGCACACGTCGAAAATAGCTCGGCTGACGCTTGCAGAACTCACTGAACGGTTGCGATGGCGTCAAACTAAGCGTATAACTAGCGGGCTGGCTGCATTGTCACCTGTCTGGCAGCCAACGTCACTGCTCCGCCATAGGAAAGCAAGTCGTCTCTGTCGGGGGCAATTTATCCCGGTGTGAATACTGTCGCGCTCAACGCTGAAACTCCTGCATTCGCAGAGACCCGATGAATGTATGCCCTTTCTAGACACTGGACCGAATTGTGCACGTGAGCGTTTATTCTTCTCGATCGGGCGAGAAATTCAGCGCCCGATACATCACTAGCTCATCGATTGCACCCAAGAGTCGACTACATGGAGCTGGCGAAGACCCCGTTTCGACACTGAATTTCCCTGCCGAGCATTGAATGACTTCGGCGACAATCACCCTCGAAAGCGCGTCGGGAACGCAGTCTGCGGACATCTGTGAATTCAGAATTCAAACGTGACTACGCTGATCCGCGTTGCGTTTCGTGGCCGGTCTTTTGAGCCTGGAATTTGAGGAAGAACATAATTCATACTCGCAGCGAAAACGGCGATTTCATTCTCAAATTGTTTCCACATGCCAGCCAGCACCTTCAGCGGTCACGCTCACAACTGGCAGAACGTCCGGAAAGGAAGCTCGAAGAAAGCTTCGCAAGGCAACGCTGCCGCGAAATCGATGTTCGACGGGACAGATCGCTCGGTATCTTCTGGGTCGCAGCCCGGCCACGAAGCCCCCGTAGGAAGCGCTGTTGCTGTTCGGCCTTCACCCTGTCCGCCGATCCTTCAAGATCGATTGTTGGGGTCATCGGGGCCGGATACGGCGTCATGGAATCACGAGGCTCTGACCAGCATTCTGGACCCGATGCTCAGAACTCGCGATGGCTTTCGCAGGGTTTTCGCCAAGTTTCCGGAGCGCCTTCCAATGTTTCCAGCGATGTCCCCATTCCGTCGGCGACCAAACTCGTGTAGTTTAGAGAAAGAGCTCAGAAGACCTGAGATTATGCGCTTCCCAGCATCACCCGAGTTTGTTTCTCGCAGCGACAACGTGGATGCTCGCCGCGGTCTTCAAATTTCTATGAATTACCAGTTTGAAAGTTTCCGAAGCGCTCGAACTGGGTCAAAAGCACTGTGGTGTGGGCGCAATTTTCTGTTCTGTTCTCGGAACACACAATCATATATTGTCATAAACTCTTATTTTGTTGAAATAATGCGCTTGATCATTCAAGCAACGCCAGCCCATGGGCCCGTGCTCAGCGTTCATGGGGTAAAAATTGTAAACCCGGTGACAAATCATCCGAATTTCCTGCATCGAGGAGAAGGGACGCGAATCTTGCTGTCCCCTTCGATGGTGACCGAGTGCTTGTTCGGGCCGTCCGTCAGCCAATCGGTCGTCTGGTGATCCGACGACCGCTTTGCCGCTTCCGGATGCCCGAATCGAACTGGATCGATCCTGTGCTTTTGAAAAGAGATCGACCAAAGATCTTCGTTGGTTTCCTCGGTTTATTCAACGCCTGAACGCCACAATGGGCGCTCGCTCGTCGTTTCCCGGTGACTGAGTCATTCCGCGACTCGATCGCTTTTCCCAAGTGACGTGGTGAATGGAAACATCCAGAGACGCTCAGTTTTGACTTTGAGACTTTGTTTTCCTCAAGAGCCACCGAAGGGCGGATCATGGCTTGAAGGAAATCCCATTACTAGATGAGGCTGTAGTTTTCGGTTGCTCCCATTGTCTAGCCCGATCGTTATGTCCATCGCGTCGTCATCGCTCTCACGGATCAGAATCGTCAACAACTTGGATTCGCAACGAGATCACACTTTTGACACGGAAATCCTGTCAAAATATTCCCCCTAGGGGCATGTGGCAAGCGAGGGAGCCTGGAGGCTTGCTTGTTCTTCGGAGAAACCCGGCGATGCGGCTGCCGTTTCATCATGACGGAGTTCGTCTCCTTGAAGTTTAGATTTGTTGTCGTAGCGGCCAGAACGAGTTTCATGCCACGCTTGCGCAGCTATTCGCAATGGCGAACTTTCCGTCGCAGGGAACAAATTCATTCGTGAACTACAACCGAAGCCAAACATCCGGCACTGTAGCCGGGATGATGCAATTGCCAAGGCCTCCGTTCCGAAGAATGGGGTTCGAGGTGAGCGGACTGCGTAAAACCTGACGCCCAATGTCAACCTCGCCGGCTGTTACTTCTAGTTTACTGGCTATGCACTCGCTGATCGACGATAGCGCACGACAATCCGTCAGTCACGCAGACGAGAACCTGGATGATCCATCGCTCGCTCGAGGAGCGCAATGGGACACCCCGGATCTGCTTTCTTGGAGCAGGGTATTTTCCGTTCGGGAAAGCTCGGCTTAGATTCCACGAGTGGTACCATACGTACGGAAGGAGCTCGGTGGAAGCGATATTCTCGTCAGTCGCAAGACTTCCGAGAGGATGAGATGATCAATAGTCGATCAGTGTGACACGATCTGCAAAGTGATTTTGCTCGCTGAGCGAGCACGGGATGTGAACGCGGATGCATGCCATCAACAATCTCTAATGCGGGAATCGGACCGGGATTCAATGAGATGGTGAGTTTCCTCAAACGCGGGCACTCTGGAGGAGCCGTGCCACGGCTATCCTCTTCCAGAATGAACGTCAGACAACGTCAACGCGTCAACACGACAGCAAGAGGAGCGAGAAGGAGAGTCGAACTGGTGTTACACAAACCTTCAGAAGCGGAAGATTGATTAGTGAGAAATGTCTGTGAAAATTGATGAGTCATCGTTTATTCGTGTGTGACAGCTGATCGCACCTACTGAGAATCGTAGAAAAAAGTTTACGAAATATACACACAATCATACTGAATCCGCTGAAAGAAGACAAGGCGTTTTCGCGAAACTCACTAACGCTCCTGCACAACGTCCACAATTTAAAAATCCCTTGCGGCGCCTTCGAACTCCAGAATCCATCCATTCTTATGACATCATGATTGATTGGCGGGTAACTCAATCGTTGAGGCATCAACGGAATCGAGGGACTCCGTTGTAAGGTCTTCCGGACCACGGGCTGTGCACATATCAGAGCGATCTGTTCGATAGAAAATGGACGAGAATCCGGGGATAGCTGCGTTATCGACGGTTTTGTCCGCATCCAAGTTTCTGCCTGAATCCTCTTGTTGCGGAGGCATAAGCGATGCATCGGTGACCGTGCCGAAAATTCCCATACAGTTTTCAGAAGTCCGTAGCGAGTTGGTTCCCGAGAAACGTTCCGGTGAAGAAAATGCTTAGCTGAGGGAGAAATCTCGGTCAGCGGCAATATCGAGCTTCCGCTTTCTCGAGTAGATCATAAACATGGCTCCTACGCCCGCAAAAGTGAGCAAACACATCCACGCGAGGAAGTACGAGATTCCAGAAGACCAGGAAGCGTGCATTGGATGTCGCATGTGGAAATAATCTCGTTCGTAATTGGCGGTGTTCGATGCGATTTCGATCATGACCAACATGACTCCAGCTGTAACAGAGGGGCCAGAATATGAGTTCATAGGCTAACGAGAGAACGATATATCTAGGAAGGGGGAGGAACAAACCTGTGATGAAATGGACGCCGCCTGCGAGTCTTTTGAACATGTACCGAGGTTGCGTGAATGTGTACATAGAGAACGCTAATGCCATGAGGATGAGGAGTATGCTTAGAACACAGAAGGCGATTTGCGAGCGAGTGTACTCTGCAAAGGTGAAAATCTGTCAAGACCGGATCACCTGTCCCCACGTTAGGTTTTCGACTGCTCAAGGGGTTCAGCCATGACGGGTGTTTCCTCTTTCCCAAAAATACTTATACACGAGTTTGGAGTTCGCGGTCTCACCCAAAATGGTTCGATCTAGCATGGAGTCTGTGGTGTAGTCCACTTTCTTCGGGTTCACGTAGAAGTACCGGCATTCTTCTGCAAAAGTTCAGTGAGTTATCAGCGGAAACCAACGGAGGAAATTATCAATATCTTTTTGTCTTTCCATGTTGAGACGATATGTTACCTTGAACGCCTTCCTGAGAGGGTTTTCCATCATTCCAGGCGTGTCGTAGGACCGATCGACACATTCGAAATAAGCCCATGTGACCATGGAAATATGTCACCTTCGTGTGATTCATGTAGATGCCATCGGGGCCGGCGTCAATTGTCACCCAATACGAGGATCCTGCGAGGAACACAACTCGGAACCGCCGTTTCTATCAAAGTCAACGTGTTTCGACAGCATGTTCTATGGAGACGACACGATCTCATCGTTCTGACCATACGTCTCATACGAATGGATGCCCTCATGCAACGGGGAGGGGAATAATAGGTTGAGCTGGGAAAATTCTGAGTCGAGGGAAGGTTTTCACATCGTCACCGGTAGGCAATATCGGCCAGTCCTCGGCGATTCACTTGTCACAGGAAACCGCAGTTGGTCGCTGACCGCTGTGGCCCGAATCTGGCTCGTTGGAACGTTAGTTTCGAATCTCTGCACTTAAAAATAGGAATCCGAGGACTTGTGTTCGAGCACCCGCCAATAACAGTAAGTTCCCGAGACCTTCCCGACACCTATGGCAAGGACAGCGAGGGAGATGAGCGTGCGGTGCCCAGAGCTCGGTCTTTGAGCGCGTTGCATCGACAGACCCGTGAACTCTTTACGCGTGAGAACGCCGCCAAAACCGTCTCCGCGTTCGAAATGGTGACATAGCTCGATAGCAGAATGTCGAAGCAGGGCAATCACCTCGTTCAGAAACTATCCACTCCGACGTAGGCTTTTTTTTTATCAGTCCCTTTGAGAAGTCAACTTCGTCTACCATGAGCAAAAATCATGGACTAGCCAAGAAGAAAAATCATGGCAGACATGACGGACCGCCAATGTTGAGTGTTTTGACTCGAGACATTTTTACAAGTCGGGCTGACCCGCTAGATGTGGCGCCTTCCGCGAGCAGCTATGTTTAAACAGCGTCTCCAAGCGCGAGTGCCGCTATCGGCTTCTGCCGAGGAACGAAGTCATGCTCCATCAACCCGATTCCAGTTGAACCTTGCGGCGGTGCGGTGTTTGATGACGAGAATTCACCCCTGATCCCGACGAGTTTCCAAATCCCGGAGTTCAGAACGTCGTGGAATCGCTTAGTGTTCGAACACTAGGCCAGCAGCACTCGGAGCGCTCTACGGTGAGCGGATGTGTATTCTTCGCGAAACGCAGGACGAGAACCGAAAAGTCGGGACGCGTTTTCCTTTAAATCAGAACATCCCGACCCTGTCAGCTATTGAATCGGGGTTCGTAGGCTTGGATCGCTGAACGGATCGTCGTCTAGGGAGATCCTAGGTTCTGTTGATTACGTGTGACGTGCCGTATCTCGAGGTGAGGAAGCTACGAGTGTGTCCACGCATTGTGGCACTCGTGCCCATCAAAAGATGATGAGCTCAGCAAGTCTTGGCAGCCGACCACTTTCCCAGAGAAGCTTCATCTCTGACTCGAGACGCTTAGCTCGTCATCGGTCAAATTTGACTGACCAGTGTTTGCGTTCCGGAACGAGAACCATATCGCGAATAAGGCTCCAATCGTTTCGCCCGTCCACTACGTCAACTCGCGGGCCCAGATGAGGCTTTCATCCTGGAGAGATGAATAGGAACTTGCGAGAGTTCACTACTCACCTATGGCAATTATCCAGAAAAGTAGGGTGAAACAAGCCGTGAATGTTGCTGCCATTAGATGCCTCCTCTCAGTTATGAGTTCGTCGACGCTGATTGTTGCGTTCGGATCGAGACCAAAGTCGTCGACCTCTTCCTCGAACCGCTTGATCCTCTTGGACTGTCCTTTCCGGAGAACTTTCTTCCGCGGAGGCATCGCGCCCGGGAACGTTGAAAGGAACCGATCTGGGGGAGAGGAAATCTTTATCTCCTGAGTTAAGCTGCGGAAATGTCGGAAACTGTTCCCTTCCCTTCAGGGATCTCTGCCGTAGCATGCTGTCGCCGGTGAAAAGGTTCGATAGAGGTGACTGGATGCAGTGTTAGAGGGAGCGCCGGATTCGGACAGAGAGTTGACTCGTCATAACCCTGAGGAAGTGCTACATGATCCGATGTCCGAATCAAACGAGGGCCTCTGCGAGACTTGCTCAATATTCGCGCCTGGTGCCTGTGACAAATGGTTGCCGGGTCGCGAGCGCTCGATTGAATCAAGATAACTGCTCATGAGCTCTGTTCAGAGCTCGTAAGGAAGAGGGAGATGATCTTTTCCGCCGGTATTGAATCAGAGATCAGTTTGAAAATCTCGGGCTCATCCTCCTTGAGATCAAAAATAAGGCCGCTTGTTTTTCCGCGGCAGAGAACACACTTGCAGCAGCTCAGAGGAAAACTTTGGCAAGGAGGCGCGTTGGTTTTGTCCAAGATTCTCGTTTGCCCCATCGCCAGGTTCTCGCATACGAACGAGGAATTTCCCGAGGCATCGACAGACTCGCGCGGAATTTTCTCGGCTCCTCACTCTTCGCTGAAAAAACGTTCCCCTCGAAGCGGTCGTGAGAGATTGTTCTTGAGGTGTTGATGCCTCACCGCGATCTGACTCGCGTTCCCTTTGAGAATATTCGAGACCTGCGCACAATCGTAATTTGAGCGCTGCATGCCAACCATGATTTTGTGCCGAACAGAGAGCTTTAGCGACGCGGTGTCCGCCCGATTCGAAGCGTGACAAACTCAGACTGCTACACGAATGTTCGCGGCTCAACGTCCGCGCCGGAATCTCCCTCCCACCACGAGAGGTGTCGCGCGAGCTTCGGAATCGACCACACGGCGGAACCAGCTGAGCGCGTATATCAACGAGTCTTCGCGAGAATGTGAAATCATCGACTCGCGCCAGAATCGTGTCATCGGAATTCTCGCCGACGTTTTGGGCTCGGAACTTTCGCAAGGGTCAGAAGCCATCAATCACTCAGCTCAATGAGCAGCCTTCAACGTTATGCGCGAGCAGAGCCTCTGCCAGTGGCGTTCGCTGAGCGGCTCGGAACGCGTCTCTCCTGATACAGGCGATTGATGTATTCCCGGAGTTTGATGCTCGGGCTAGGGCTCTGAGAGGAAACGTGTCTCGCAGGTTCGTCGTCTAGAGAGTGAGTGCATTGTAGTGTCGCAAACGTTGCACCTGAAGTATGGGAGTCGTAGAAGAATCGATGTTCGCTGGCGCACAGTGGCGATTCAGTTGTGATATTCGCTATAGAATGTTCAATACCCCTTCGATTCACGCAGTTTCGAGAGCGGCTCGGGCGCGACAGAAACCGCTCGATGTGGTTCAAGCAGCGAATTGAGAGAGATGGAATATAAATTGGTTCCCGACCGAGCTCAGAGGAACCCGTTGGAGGATGGCGTTGATTCGCCACGATTTTCGTGAGGGCTGTCGTGAAACTACGGAGACCCCACATCCTGACTGAGCCTCGGTTCAGGCCGAGCAGAGCCGCGAGGATTCGCACGTCTGGAAGTAGGGACCTTCTTCCTACCTTAGGCCTGTTTTGAGCAGGAACTTTGAAGATCAATCTCGTCCAGGTGGGCGATCGGTCTCGACTGCAGCACCAAATAATCTTAGTTCCGGAGATGAGATGGCGATCACAGAAAATTCATGAGTTTCTCATTAGGGGAGTACAGTTCCAGTCACGACGGCAGGCTTTTCCGGACGATGAACCATGGTGTTGAACTGGTGTCCCACAGGCAGCCAGTATTTGGGCCTCGGGCCCGACGACCACAGAGACACTTTCAGAGAGCGGACAATGGTGCGCGCCCGATGAGAAGGGATGCCACGAGAGAGGGAGTCCTCTTGTACTCAAGCGGCAGACAGTCAGACAGAAGGAAAGCAAAACTAGTTTCCACCACTGCGTTATCGAACGAGTCTCCGATTCGGGAGGCCGGCGTTCTCCGGGACGGAGACGGCGGATTTCCGATCGAATTCTTGATAAAACACTCAATGGCAGCTGTTCGGCGAGATCGGGTCGAACGGAACGAGTTGGTGGTCAGCGTTATCACCGATAACGAAGAGGAATACGTTTTACGAACGGTTCCTTCTGCTAAGCGATCGGATGCGGCGTTACCGGTCGAAGTTCACCCGAATATCGAGTCGCTGGAAAAGTATCTCCTGCTCCCAACGAGCCGTCGCTGAGTACTGAACACGGGTCTCTGGATTTCGTGGAACGTCGTGTTGCATTTTCCAGAATGTTTGTCAAGCAGCGGCTTCTATCGGGATAGTCGGCCGACGCGGCAAACGACGTGCTGTGTCTCCAATGATCTCGCCTCAACGCAGATGGGTTGAGGATGTTCCTGTGATACTTTAACGCGGTCGACTATCATTAGAATGAGTCGCATCCTCTTCGCATGGGGATGATGTCTGCACACTCCATTGTTGGATTTGCTCGAAGTCGGAAGAGTCCTGCTCCCAGTGGAGTAGTGGGCACTGAACAATCATAATTACTGATGAAAAAGTCTTCTTCATGATCGGCCTGCTGGACACAACAACGTTATGCGTTTCTGCTTCCTTCCAAAGGTCGTTCGACTCCAGACATCTCGTTGTGACTCGAGACAATATCTTTGGGCTGAACTACGACGTCAATTCAGTGCGCCTAGACCTCCCGGACTGGACTAAGCGCTAGCGACTGCACTCCTCGAATATCCATTCCTCGCATAATCAGTGCTTAGCAAAGCCCAAATCGTATGTGTTGAAATGCAACACGCGAGAGCGGATGCATACGAATCTAGATTCAGCAGACTCGGTTCATACTAAAACCAACGCCAATTAAGGCGCTAGAATAATCAACTCCTTCATCAGTGAACCCATGTTCACCTACATCCCCGGCTCAGTGCCGCAATTACTAACACCCTCAAAGTACTCCTCGAAGACTCGACCCAACAGCTCTCACTCTCCCAATCACATCCCATATAACCATACTCCGCATTCGAATAAACTACTGTTCATCTACACGCCGTACGGTCTTCTCCTTGCCACCGTATCAATGTCCGCGTGGTGAATCTGCCTGTGCACGGAGCCTCCTAGCTAGTGTGCCGCTGAAGACGAATTCCCCTTCTAACAGTATGAGATCGAAGCTCGAATCACGATATGGAGTTCATGGTGCCTGGACAAATTATAACTCGCAAAATCATCCCTTTCCGTCTCAGGCCTGTACCATGGCGTCCTTTTGGGAGAAATTAAGGGACGCGTGCACTCGCAGTGCGGCTGTAGAGTCTTGTGTTCCCACTCGGTGCTCTTCTACTACGACGCTGCGTAGATTGAACGATATCGTACAAAGGCTATCGAACAGTTGCGTCGATATATTTGTGGTTCAAGATCGCACGCCGAGGGTATGGCTGATTGGACTGGTCTTCAAGGGCGAATGAATCCCACGAAATAAGGTTGGCGCGTTCGTCGCACAGGCCACGATTTTCAAGGAGACCCGATTTTCTCTGTCTTGAATGGACTTGGTATAGGTACGATAGGGCTGTGGTTCTCAATCCAGGGTTATCGCGACCCATTTATCATCGAGCCAGTGCCACAAAACCTGTTGCTCTAGTTATGAAAAGCATTCGGTGGATATGACTCCAGGCCCGAACTGCTTAGGATGTAGAGAACACCATGGGAACCCGGGAACGGCTGACTCCATTTGGGATATCTGGTGGTTCCGGAGGCGATATCGATATCAGATGAGTTCCGCTTCGTGGCGCCCGGGAGAATTCCCCTGGAGGCTCTCCTGTTCGAGAAAATTATCGGTGGTGCAGCTAGTTTATCTGCTTGTCGTGGAAGAGGGATCCTCTAGCGGGATTCCTCGGTCGTAGCACTGCACGCGAGTCCCTCAATCAATCCTTGCGTGCTTCTACTGAGTATTGTGTCCGGGACTGTATACGTATGAATGCGGTTATAATGGTTGCGTAACAGCACAGCGTTAGCCCCCTGCCCAGGCGCCAGTTATCCTCGAACCCCGCTCGAGAGGAGCGATGCTGATGCCCAAGTTGAACCCGTCGCGACTCTCTCGAAACGTTTCCTTGCCAGGGATGAGAGGGTCTCCGGCGGCACATCTCCGTGTACAGGAGGTAATGTCCACTCAGGACCGCGTTATTCCCGCGAGCGTGGCAATTTTCCTTTCAACTTTAGAGAGAGTTCATTCGGTTCGCCTTCGCAAGTTTTTCTCCCAATTCCGCGGGTCGAGCATCGGTGACCATGTTTCCTTCGGCAGCTCGTCCGAGGAACCCTTTCCCCATAGTGTGTGTCCCACACTGTTCATTCTATCTGCTTTTCTAATGGTGTAATATAGGTCCCCGTCTCCAAATTCCTTTCATGTTTTTCTCTGATTCTCAAGATTGACTCTCTGTCTCTCAACAGAGAGTGAGACTGATCCGTGCACGGCACAGGTTGAGCACGTTTGCCCCGTCTTGAGCTCCGACAACATCTTCCATCCGACAGAGAAGTGCGAGCCATGATCCACAACGGAATCAATCAATACGATGAATGAAATTCTCGCCGTATTACAAACTGACGACATTGTCGAGACTTCTCCCCGGTGGCGGGAAAAGACTGCGGGCTGCGCGCAGCGCCCTCTGACAACAACCTTGTCTGCTCCCAGAAGAGAAACCAACAACATCGGCGTGCGTGACATTCGCGCAGACTGACCGGCTCAGTGAACTCGATCCTATCCCTCTGACTCGGGTCCGAAAATGGTGTTTCTGTCTCGGCTCTTTTTGGCGGACGTGTGCAAGCAGAGCCTTCTATCGCTGAGGAAAACCACTGGCCATTCCTTCCAGCACTGCAAGAAGGTAAATCATGAGGAACCTGTCTTTCGAATCCGCATCCCCAACTACTCGCCCAATTAATGAACCTGAGCGATGCTGTCGGCGGCTGTGCCTCCGGGGAACGATTACCTGTCGCTGGAGTTAAGTCCGTCCTTGTCGCCCGATTGGGTGTCATCGTATTGGGACACGATGATCCTCTGAGTAATACAACAAAACTACTGCAGGCTCTGGAGCAGTCGAATAACGACATCGGCGAAGCGGTGAAATGGTTGGAAGCCGAAGCCGTCAAGCAAGGTTGGACCAAGCTCGAAAGGAGTGCTGCTCGTGCCACCAAGGAGGGTGTTTTCGGAGTTGCTGCCATGGACAATGTGGCCGCAGTGACAGAAATCAACTGCGAGACAGATTTCGTCGCCCGGAATGCAGAATTGAGGGGTTTCGCAGCCCGAGTGTCTGAGGGGCTTTGCGGAGGTGAGAGCGCTCGAATTCGACCAGTGCTCAACACTGCTACTCGATGATGCTTTTTGGGATATGGGGGTAGCGGGACTGTGAGAAAACACTGGGTCAATCGAGGTATCTGACGCAATTATCAAAAGAACCCCACGTTTTTCGCAGAGTATTTGAAGAAGGCGCCGAACGGTCTGAGAATACTGCCTTGGGAAGATTTCTCCAAACTGATCTTGGGCCAGCAGAGTATCGAAGAGAGCCGAGCCAGGCTTGTAGCAAAGGTAATGCGATAAGTTGACCCTTCTGCTCATTCAAAATATCAGAAGCATGATACAGATCTCGAATGGGTAACCAGAATCCGGCGAATGATCTCTCTCTGGTCAGGTGGGCGAAAACCTGAATCTGAGGCGGGCCCTGGTCGCATCCCCGCCCGACGGCGAGAAAATCGCAGTAAGCTGTCATCCTGACGGCACTTTTGGAAAATATGGAGCTGTTGTCTTCTACAGAGGTTTGTCCGAGAGTTCCATCTTATTTAGCGGTACCCCAGTGGACCATTCGGCCTTCTTGAGTTTGGCTCGCGAGTTCAGAATCCTCCAGAGTTCAGAAACAACGTAATTCGTACAGGTGGCGACTCGAATCTGGCGGAAAAATTGTGCCGTCACATCGTCGGCATGAAACCGACTGCAGTGGGCACTGATGAGGATATCATGAAGGCGGAGGAAGCTCGGAACGCAGTCAAGCTCGAGCCTGAAGCTGTCAAGACCGAGGCGGTGGAATCTGTCACTGAAGAAACACAAGTAACCGAAGGAGAAGTGCAGGAGAAGAATGGGGAAGAGGCTCAGGATGCTGTTGACGAAGATTTGTTGGTTCTCCAAGATTTTGTTTTCGATCAGGACCTGAAAGTTGGGGACGTCCTGCGCGAAAACAATATGGAAATAACCAGATTCTGGAGATTCGAGTGTGGCGAAGAACTCCTGGAGAGCAAGGCTCGACAATGATGCAAGTGGAATACCGGAAGCTGCTACACTAAGAAAATACCAATCCTACTCTGCCGAGAATAAAGCGTTCTTAGAGATCATCCGTGTTTTCCACCAATTATGCAGTAGATATATTTCCCCACCAGAATATACACTGTCAGAGCATCGGATCGATCCTGAGCATCGTCGAACAATCGTCACACTCGACCAGCAAAGGCAGATCGACCGTTGCGGCACTCTCCACCCGGAGTTCCGCTCCGCATCGGCAGTCCATACGATACTGGTTTTGCTCCAATACCATATCAGCCAGTGTCACAATCTGCCACACAGGATGATGGAGTTTTGAGGCATTGGCGAGCTCATTGTCGTAGGAGGCTCGCGAGGAAGGCTCCGATAGAGTCTGTAAAGCGGTGGCGATATATTGTCAAACAAGGGCCTCCCTGAGACTTTTGGTCTCTCGTCTCGTTCAAAAATCCGGCTGATTGAGTGACTTGTTATTATTACTTGCATTACCTTGTATGCTTGCTCTACCGCAGCGAAAGTTTCCCGATTGCCGGTCGGTTTGTCTGGATGGCACTTCAAAGCGAGCCGCTTGTACGCGTTCTTGACATCCTCAGCATTACAGCTACGGGACAGACCAAGTAGACTGTAGTGATCCATTCCGTCATCTTAGAAGGGAACTCGCGTGATATCACTTCTATTCAGAGGGCTTCGGTTCTTTGTGGAGAAAGCATCGAACAGGGGCAGCCTCGTCGGGCCCGGCCACAGAGCCGAGGAAGCAAGCAGACAAGAGCGCGGTACACTAGCAGACGAGTCTTGACGTAGGGCGGGAGAGGCCTAGGGGCGGAGTCAAGCCCAGGAAAACCGCACGATTTCTTACGGTTCGAGATCCTTGGCCGGGAGATGCGGTTGTTCTTGAATGCCCGATGTACGGCCGCGACGATCCCCTGTGTCCCATACTGAAGGACCAGTGACTTCCGATGTGACAATTTCATCCGAGTGGTTACAAGCGCTCGCAGAAAATTTCATTTTCACCGAAGAAACTTCCGAGGAGACCGGAAACACTGGGGATATGGAACATCGAGGAAGTTGGACCGCAGTTCTTCTCCTACAGATTGACGACGGTTTTTTGGGTCAGTCAGCCGGTGCTCCCCCCGATTCTTGAACGCCCCGCTCAACGGCATCCTCGAAGATTCCCAAATGGTCACCGAGATGAAGCGCCCGATATTGAGTAAATCGTTGAATTCCGAGACCTACTTCAAACCTCTTCGAGTCCAAGGGCGCCTTAGTCGGAAACGCTCATATTACGAGGCAAGACGGTAAATTTGGCAACAACCCGTACTTGTCGAAAGGAGGATGCGCCGAGCGAAATTCAGGAGGAAGAATGATGAACAAGCTCGAATCTTGTTCGAAGCGCAAGTCGAAGCTGAAACCTGGAGGGTCAAACCTGGGTCTCGAAGCACGGCATTCGTTCGAATCTGAAGCCTCCCGATATCCAGCTGAGACGGGAGTGATCATGACTTCATCTATCAGCTGCCGGTGCTTGATTTGAATACGTGAGAGACCAAGACGCAGATGGTACTTTTCGAGTTGAAACGTAAACGGAAAAAGAGAGGAAAGCTGCCGGCTCGCACATGAGAACTCCCAGAGAGAAACAAGATACAGTTTACGAGTCGAGTGAGCAGTGTTCTCCGACACATGAGGTACCACATGAGAAAATGGTTTCATTCGGAGGGGAAACTAATGATTTATAAACATGGGACTTTATGTACACGTCATCGGATGCAGCACACTTAGTACCGGTATTTTGTCGAATAATCCTTAGGTGAAACGACCAGACCTCGACCCTTCCTGGCCCCTCTGAAGACTGTCTCAACGATATCAATCATCTCTTGTTTATCCTCGAGTGCCCAGTTGATTTTGTTGTTGTTGCCGGTTCCCAAATCGATCATGATGTGCTTGTTGCGGAAGAAGAACATCACAGTACAGGGGTCATACAATTCATACATCTTGTTGAAGTCAGGTACTTCGGTGATGTCGACAAGGTATATGACCGCGAAGTTTTTCACCTGGAAGAGCACCAGAATTTCATTCAACTCCTTCGGAAAGTTAGCGCAAAGGCTGGCTCGATGCATAGGAACCAGTGCCCACAGTGTAAGAGCTCTTCCAATTGAACTACTAGAGATCCGACCCGGTTTCCGTTCGTACCTTTTCAGCGATGGAGTACAGAACCTCGTCCATTTTCATACAAGTAGGGTCCCAGTCGTGTCCAAAACGTATTACAACGACCCTGTCCTCTTCAGAAAGGATGGCTTGATCGACTTGCCACCCATTGTGCAGATGCTGGAGCATGTACGACATGCTGAGTTTCTATGGTACTTTAATGATTGGAAGAATCCCTCACGGGTGCACACAATACTTGGAGAACTGGGAACAGTTTGCGCAACAGTCGAAGCCGACGGTCTGCTCTTTGGACTGGGCCTTCTGGTGTGTTGTCAAAAGCGCTACGTGTTTACATCGGATGAATGCATTCCCGAGAATTTCCTATGTTCGATCGCTGTAAAACGATGCTCCGTATCCAGTCTGATTCCGAACACATGCAGTCGTTCTCCTGAACCCCTTCCCCCGTCTTGCGTGAAGATATGAATTCTTCGCCTCGCGTCCCGGGTTGGAATATGCGCTCGCTGGACGATAAAATGTCTCAATTTGTGCTGGAGTACCTCACTGCGATTAGACGTTTGATTGGAGAAATTCGATTGATTGGAACGACTCGGCTTTTCCGCGAGTAGTTTAATGAGTCCTCGCATTGCTCTGCACCAGAGTCCCACCAGAGTTGGAATCCCGACCGTCTTCTGATTCAGTTTCTAAACGGGCCTGCGCGCTTCACATCAGCTGATCGAGGGAGCAATATTATTCCGCGGAGATGTAACGGAAATTGCATGCGGTTTTCGTTGTCAACCGAGAAGGTCATGACCCACTCCGTGGCTAGCAACCGACGCGAATCATTTGGTTGTATTCCTATTGAAGATTCCGGAACGCGTCGACGGTTCCCATCGGAGGGTCTCGATGGCCGCGCGTTCGAGGCGACCGCGTTACATTGGAGAAGGAGGTCATAGCCTCTGTGTGTGGAGGGCAGAGCGTGATCGTGCCTTTGCTGGTGAGTTACGAATATTTTTGATAAGCCCCTCCGATGATCAACTAACGGATATGGGGATAGGGGGTCCCAAGTACCAGGATACAGGTCATTTAACGAGTATCCTCGCGGGGCTGGCGGGAAAACACGCGGGCGGTCGCGTTCCTCTCAGGCTGGCGAAACGTCCCAAGTCCTGGACCGGCGACCGGACCCCCACCAGAAGCTGCGCGCATGAGGGGTGAACTCCGATCTCCGAGAGAAAGCGACATCTCAGCAGCGCTGTAGATTCATCGCACATGCCCCACTTAGCTCTCATCTTTGCAACCGATTTGCCCTCTAAACAGAAGTCAACAACCGGTCCCAGTATAGCCTTGATCTTGAGCTAAGGACCTAATCTTAAACAACGGTGTTGATACTTGATGTTATTGTCGCGGCATACTCAGTGTCAGGTGATGTCATTTACGACAGGCATAAGGACCCTTGTTGCAGTCGATAGGGTCCAGTACGTCGATACAAACGGCAGGGATTATCTCGATGTCGCAAACTACAAACAGAGCTCCGATAGGACTGCACACAGCTTCGCCTGTGTTCCCATTACTGTGAATCTCGTGAACAATGCGAGTCAAGTGGTCGAGCGTCACGGAGTCTGGCCTTCGGATCTGTTCGTCCTTGAATTGAGCCATGAACGTTCGAGTCCTCGGTTCGACAACTTCGCGAACTTCGTGCTGCGAGTGAGCCTCCGGATCAATAACTTCCTGCTCAACGTTCTTCCAGATTCACTACGAAGAGAGTACTCGGCATGGCGTACCGCCAAGCGAGCAGCACCCTTTTGAAGCGTTTCAATGAGCCTTCTGTGAGGTTCATCCACCTGTCTGCGGCGAACTCGAAGCAAGTACCGCTGTCTAACCTCGAGAAGGACAAATATCTGCCCTACGATAAACTTTCCGCTAATATCGATGTAGTCAAGAAGAGGTTGAACCGTCCCTTGACCCTGTCGGAAAAAGTTCTGTACTCTCATCTCGATCAGCCCGCCTCAGAGGAAGTCGTCCGCGGCGAGAGTTACTTGAAGTAAGCGAATCCGTTGTTCGCAGTCTCTTTTCGAGAAGGTGTATTACATATCTGTGCGATCGAATCCATTTTCCATTTTGTGGTGTTAGATTTTCTGGAAATGGCTCATTACAGGCTCCGACCCGACCGCGTGGCTATGCAAGATGCCACCGCGCAGATGGCCATGTTGCAATTCATCTCCTCGGGTTTGCCAAAAGTCGCAGTTCCGTCAACAATCCACTGCGACCACCTGATTGAAGCCCAGCTCGGCGGCAGCAAAGATCTTTCCCGCGCGAAAGACATCAACAAGGAAGTCTACAATTTCCTCGCCAGTGCTGGCGCAAAGTATGGCGTCGGCTTCTGGAAACCCGGCTCGGGAATCATCCACCAGATCATTCTTGAGAATTACGCCTTCCCCGGGCTTCTCATGATCGGTACCGACTCTCACACTCCGAACGGAGGCGGCCTCGGCGGTCTCTGCATCGGAGTCGGCGGCGCCGATGCTGTCGACGTTATGGCTGGTGGGTCTCCGCTTCGAGTCGGCAATCCCACAGATTTCTGACAGCCGTATACTTCCTCGTTCTCTGGCTCGCTCTATCGGTGACGTTCTCTTCGTTTCGCAGGCATTCCATGGGAACTGAAATGCCCGAAAGTCATCGGTGTCCATCTGACGGGCAAGATGTCCGGCTGGACGTCCGCCAAGGACGTGATCACGAAACTCGCAGGTATCCTGACCGTGAAAGGTGGCACAGGCGCCATCGTCGAGTACTTCGGCCCGGGTGTCCAGAGCATCTCGTGCACCGGCATGGGAACCATCTGCAACATGGGCGCCGAAATCGGGGCCACCACCTCGGTGTTCCCTTTCAACTCTAGAATGGCTGACTACTTGGCGTCCACGAACCGCACAGCCATCGCCGATGCCGCTTCTGAAGTCAAGGACAAACTGCTGACGGCTGACTCCGGCTGCAAGTACGACCAAGTCATCGAGATCAACCTCGACACCCTCGAGCCGCATGTGAACGGACCTTTCACCCCTGACTTAGCCCACCCGATAAGCCAGTTGGGCAAAGTCGCCAAGGAGAAGGGGTGGCCCCTCGACGTGAAAGTGGGCCTCATCGGATCCTGCACAAACTCATCCTACGAAGACATGTCTCGCTCCGCCATGCTCGCGCAGCAGGCTCTAGACCACGGCTTGAAGTCGAAATCCCTCTTCACGGTCACTCCCGGCTCGGAACAGATACGCGCAACGATCGAGCGCGACGGCCAAGCGAAAGTTCTGAAGGAGTTCGGAGGCATGGTCCTCGCGAACGCCTGCGGTCCCTGCATCGGTCAATGGGACCGTCAAGATATCAAGAAGGGCGACAAGAACACTATCGTGACCTCATACAACAGGAACTTCACTGCGCGGAACGATGCCAACCCCCAGACACACGCGTTCGTGACTTCCCCTGAAATGGTGACCGCTCTCGCTATTGCTGGACGCCTCGATTTCAATCCCCTGCAAGATGAGCTGACCGCCGCCGACGGCAAGAAGTTCAAGCTCCAAGCCCCCAAGGGTGACGAGCTCCCTCGTGCTGGTTTCGACCCTGGAGAGGACACGTACCAAGGTCCCCCGAGCGACGGATCCGGAGTCAAGGTCGATGTTGATCCGAAATCGCAACGGCTCCAACTGCTCACTCCTTTCGCCAAGTGGGACGGCGGAGATCTTCAGGACATGGTCATCCTGTTGAAGGCCAAAGGCAAATGCACCACTGACCACATCTCTGCTGCGGGCCCTTGGCTGAAGTACCGTGGACATCTGGACAACATTTCTAACAACATGTTCATCGGAGCCATCCCCGAAGAGAGCGGCGAAGCTAACAAGGTTCACAACCGCATGACCGGTGAAGTCGGAGGAGTCCCCGACACGGCTCGTCAGTACAAGGTGAGAAGAACGAACTGAGAGAATTTCTTGGTTCTTCGAACGCATCCTTCCCCGGACCATGGCACCTGTTTCGGTATTTGAGGCGCTCGCAACGTTGAAAATCGTAGGGGTTACATTCTTTCCGCGGGTTTTCAGGCCAAAGGACAAGGTTGGGTTGTTGTTGGTGACGAAAACTACGGCGAAGGATCTTCTCGGGAACACGCCGCTCTGGAGCCTCGCCACCTCGGAGGTCGTGCTATCATCGTGAAGAGCTTCGCTCGTATCCACGAGACCAACTTGAAGAAACAGGGCCTCCTTCCCCTCACCTTCCAGAACTCCAGCGACTACGATAAGATCAAGTCCGATGACAAAATCTCAATCGTTGGACTGAAGACTTTCCAGCCCGGGAAGCCTCTCGAGTGCCACATCAAGCACAAGGATGGGAAGGTTGACAAAATCCTGCTGAACCACTCTTTCAACGAGGGCCAAATCGCTTGGTTCAAAGCCGGATCAGCTCTCAACCGAATGAAGGAACTCAATGCCTAAATGGATTCGGAGTCCTAGACGACAGAGCGCGACAGAGACGATCTTGGATACATTCTCGTTTTCTTTTCGATGGTGATATGCTGACGGACAAGGGATCCAGTGCTCCTCTTCCCTGTGTAGTCAAGTGTAATATAAGGGACAACGGCGAACAGCTTCTGGCCTCTTTCAATACCATTCAAACAACGTGATTCCTGCAACGTCAAGTAGAACACGAGGAGATACCGGTAAAATGCGAGGCAGGATGTGAAACATCTTTGGCATCTTGTCGGGCTTTGTAGTGTTACTTTTTATCGAAAGCAATAAAGGATTGCTGGTTCGGCATTGTCGGTCACTCCTACTCAACCGCCCCTCGAGGGGGGCGACGGGCCCGCAGAGGGAACGATGGGCCTGAAGGAGGCATTTATTCATTTCCACATATCTTCGACGTTTGCATGAGGACAGGGATATGAAATTCATATCTGAGGAAGCGTCTCCTCTGTGAAGACGGGACAATCGATCACTCGAAGCCGTAGTCGAGTTCAGGGTAGCAAGCCCTTGTTGGCTTGTGAAGGAAATCTCTCAGGTTGTCGGCGGGCGAAATCGAACCTTTCTATGAACGATGCCATCCTGTCGACTTTGGCACATACTGGTTCCACCGATTATGAGTGGATCGCTTAGCTTGATTAGAGAAGTCTCCGATGATCTACAACTTTAGGATCGGCGACGTCATCCCTCTCTCGGTGTCACATGAACTAGCTGTGTGTTTTTCGCGACGTTGTCCCCTTTCTTGTAAAGAACTTTCGAAACGATTCCCTCAGCAGAAGCCTTGATGACATACTGCAAAGAGAGACACATCGTTAATAGCTGGCTCGATCGGGTGTAACGGAAAGCATGCTGGCCACGGCAGGACCGTCTCGGTTCATCCTACGCTAAGAAGCTTCCTCTGAAACTCTGCACTCACCTCCATCTTCATCGCGATCATTACCACTAGTGGCTGTCCTTGGCTCACCTCCTGGCCTTCGCTGACAAGTACCTGTTCTACAACCCCGGGCATCGGGGCGACAGCACCGCCTTCCGTAGCTCCCACTTTCCCCAGTTTCGCGACATAGCTGGGCTCGGGCACATCGAAGAGGAGAACGTCGTCGTCGGTGTACACCGTGAGGCGGCCACCATCGTTCGAATATTTGAATGTACAAATTTCTTCACTGAGCTCGCAGCGTACTTGGGCCACACCATCCTTATCACAGATTTGCGTTCTGACTTTCTCTTGGAAACCGCCACTCCGAACCGTGTAGCTTTCGTTGTCACTATGAGCCGTGACTTCAACAACGAATTTCCGGTCGCCGTACATCAGTTCAATTTTCTCGATGTGATCCATGTTCAATCTGAAGAAGTCCAACGAGCTTCTCCTCTGCAGTAAGGTGAGGGCAGACAGGGCGATGATTTTGTCGGATGGAGGGGCGAAGCCCAGAAGAGATTCTCTGTGTTGCGGAATGAACTCCGTGTGCACCTCTCCGGCCTGGAACGCGGGATGGCTACACAGCTTCATGAGAAAAGGGATATTCGTCGGCATGCCCGCGATGAAGTAATCGGATAGCGAGCGCTTGAGTTTCGCCAGGGCGGACTGTCGATCCGAGCCCCAAACCACGAGTTTCGCGATCATAGGATCATAATGCACGCTGACTTCATCTCCTTCTCGCACGCCGGTGTCCACTCTGGCGTCCGAGGGCACCCGGAGTTTCCGGAGGAAACCAGCGGCTGGCATGAAGTTGTTTTTCGGATCCTCAGCGTAGATCCTGCCTTCGAATGCATGACCACGCGGCTCGAGATCTTCCTGACGCAGTGGCAGCGGAGCACCCGACGCAACGAGCAATTGCCACTCAACCAAGTCGACTCCAGTGATCATCTCGGTGATGGGATGTTCAACCTGGAGCCGCGTGTTCATTTCCATGAAGTAGAACTTCTGTTGAGAGTCCATCACGAACTCGACAGTTCCCGCTCCGACGTAGCCGACAGCTTTGGCTGCTCGCACAGCCGCCGCACCGATCTGGTTGCGGACTTCGCTAGAAATTCCCGGTGCGGGCGCTTCTTCTATGATTTTCTGATGGCGTCTCTGAACGCTGCAGTCACGTTCGAATAGATGTACGTGGTTTCCTACAACGATAAACAAAGCGGAAGCTGAGCCAGAACCCAAAGTCTCGAACTGTTCGGGATCGTCGCTCTGGAGACATGCAGGGTTGTGAATCCAGTCGTGGGCTCACCGTGGTGGTCCCCGAAGACTTGAACCTCAACGTGTCGTGGGTTGACTACAAACTTCTCGACGAGCATGACCTCATCCCCAAATGACTTCATCGCCTCCCGACGTGCGCTCTCTAGCTGTGAGCTGAACTCGCCCTCATTCATCGCGATCCGCATACCTGTAGCCGAGGAAAAGTTCGTGCTGTCGACTGATTCGAACTCTTCAAGTCGTTTCGGTATCGTGGCGTGAGCTTTACACGAACCTTTGCCTCCGCCCCCTCGGACCGCTTTAAGCATAACGGGAAACCCGATTTTCTTCGCTTCCTGGAGTAAGATCGCTTCGTCCTGTTCCTTCCCGTGATAGCCTTCGATTATCGGGACGCCGGCCTCGGCCATTATGTGCTTGGAAGTCGATTTGATTCCTAAAAGGCGCCTCATCAGATGCGGACCAGCTCACAGCAACCCGGAACTTGGATGCCGCTGATCCGATCACCCAGCTTTGATGTAAACGAGCTTGAGCTGTTCTCAGAGTCATATTCACCCATGTCTCGGATGGCGTTAACTGGGGGTCCCACGAAAATAATGTCTTGGTTTTGACAAAGCTCGGCGAATTCAACATTCTCCGAAAGGAATCCGTATCCAGGATGGATCGCTTTGGCACCGGATTTTTTGGCCACCTGCGAGGAACAGCTTTCGTTTTCTCCTCTCTCTTAGTATCCGGCTGTGGATTTGAGCAGGGAAGAAAACTAATTCGTTGGTTGAAATATCTCTTCTGGGACGAACCTCAATGATTTTGTCTTTCCGCAGATAGCTGTCCGCAGCAGCGGCTGCGCCAACTCTGTAAGCCTCGTCGGCCTCAAGCACATGGACCGAGTTCTTATCCACATCGCTGTAGACAGCTACGGACTGTATTCCTAGTTTGCGCGCACTTCTGATGATCCTGCAGGCTATTTCTCCTCTATTCGCGATCAGTAATTTCTCTATAGGATGTTTGGTCTTCAGACTCGGCAATGAAGATGCTCCGCGACGGAATTGATGGTTGAGACTGAAAATTACGAGCAAATATGATGGCACTGGTTCGGTTGGTCTTCTCTCACAACCGAAGATATACGGGTCCTCACATCGGTCATCCCAGCCGGAGAGCTTGACTGCGTAGTGGTTAGCCCAGAGCAAAAGTAGAGAACCGGTTTCTAGGTAATTCTCGGGCGGCGGTTAGGTTCACAGTCCTGATTCATGTAAGCCTCACCGGCACACTGTCGAGCCCCTCGGAACCACAAGCGGCAAGTCTAAAGGTTTCCTCCAGGTTCGAATCTTTTTCGCAGCAAATTTGTGATCTCATCGTACTCGAGGGCTTCGGGTTTCTTGTCTGACGGAACTGTGTGCTGCTTCGACGCGGGGCCTCTACTTTGATTCTAGTGAACGGCCGGTCACTCTGAGAACGAATTTCGAGATCAGCATCACCCCCTCGGACAAAGTCGATCTCTCGGGCATAGCCCGACCAAGCTCCATAACCTGGCCTCAGGCTGAAGAAGCCTTTCCGTCCCCGGGGAAGAATGGTGGATTCTTCATCCGAAATACCTTTTCAGTGTGATGCATCGATCCCGAGTGCCGTCCGAAAAAGGTAGAGTCGGTCACCTCGAGACAAGCACTATCTCTTGATTACATTCTTATCTTTCTCGCGGTGGGGCGATGATTGACTCGCAAGCTTGATGCACGGCTCAAATGTGCGAAACTCCACGAACAATGGAAAGCCCACCGAGTGGCAAACTCGGAGACTGTCCACAAGAACGCTGTCGAGCACGTAGCAGAGTGAACAATTCGAGGCAGAGAACGGAATCAGCTGCGCGGTTATTCTGTTTTGTCCGGACGATGGCGCCACGTGGGAATCGTACTGTTACGGAAAACATACAACAGAGAAGCCGCGTTCGGCTTCGGCAGGGCCGCGTTCTGGTCAACCACGTACCATTTCCTGAGTTGCATCAATCTGATGTGGGCGGCCATCGCTTTCTCGGGGCCACCTTCAAGACGCTCACGCGGTGAAGCTTTTGATGGCGTCGCTGGTCGAAACTAGATTCCCCGGCGGCCTTATGACGTCGCCGTTCTCACAGCGCATGCTCCGTGATCATCCAAGAGACTGACCGCATACACTTCGAAAATCCCCGCAGGCACCACTACGTTGATTCTGGATCACTCACCTCGTAGGTGACGGGAAGTGTGTGTGAGTATACAGTTTAGGTGAACATATTATCATGTTCAAATAGAACACAGGAGCAACTTCCCTTTTATCACAATTACCTTTTCTTCAAGGATTTCATTTGCACGACAGGGAAATAAATGGATCGCGCACGAGAACCGTCGCCGAAACCTCACAGCGCGACCGTTGGGATCATATGTGTCTATCTGAGCTGATAGTTCCCGCTCTTATCCATACAACCTTGATCACTCCCCCTCGAATTTCCCCCTGCTTCAATTCTCTGCGAACGAAGGGTGAGGAAGCGGGAGGATGATGCACAATGAATAGAAGAATAATTTTCCTCTGGGAGTCCCCCCCCCCCTCTTCCGCGTGTTGCTAGAACAAGACCATGCATGGAAGAAGTCATCCATCCCGAGTCCGTTGTTCGGTGTCTCCGGATGCACATACTCACGACGTATTCTCTGCTAAAGCAGACGAACAATCTTTGGAGAGATTAGCCTCAGATTTTGAAAGAGAAGGAACGGGGCTAAGATTCGTAGCCGTCGGCGCTGCCCAACATCCATAAGCTCGGAGGAGGACGGAAGTACCAGCGGAGGCGTAGCCAGGAATTTTTCTGGGAGAAGCGGCATCATTCGTCAGAATATAAGTGTCAACAGCTGATTCTTCTTATCGGCCACAAGTCCCTGCACTCCTCTGTTCAATCTTTCTCCCTCCGACGAAAAATCCTTCTATGCCAGCGATACTTTCATGGAAAATGTTCCGGTGAAAACTCTTCCTTCTTTTCTCTGGCTTCGGTGGTGTATCTTCGAGAACCATATTCAAATTGAATTTTAGACTCTTCGGAGTAAATGCGTGCGTAGTTTTCTTTCCCATGGCTCCTCTGCCTCCTCCTCATTGTCAGCGCGTGGACTTTTCTCGGCCACCGTCAGGAGTTTTTCCTTTGAGAGTTGCCCCAAACGAGAAAAAAGCTTGAACGAGATAGCTTGAACTCGGGAATCTGGGGGGGGGGGGGGGGGGGGGGCGGCTACAGCACGATGTCCCCGGCCCCCAGCTACGCTACTGCGCGTCGCATCCTTGAACCCTCTGATTCAGTTGTCTAATTGACGCGATGGGTCAGAGCGTTAGCGAGGGTTCGAACCCAGCCGGTACAAATCCAGCCAATCGCTACTCACCTGCTCCGAGATGGTTTCAGGGTTCGCAGTCATCCGGGGTATATATTGCGTAGGATGAGTTGCTCCGCAGCCGATAACTCCCCTGTACCTCACCTAACGCCCCACTTCAGGATTCAGCGCCTTTTGTGAGCTCGGGAGATAAGGAAAAAAAAACTCGAATCCGAACATGTTTCGGTATCGGTTGAGAAAACACACAGAACTGTTTTTCATCCGTTCTTGTCATGACTTCAGACGATTCTATTCCTTCCATCCGTCTGGCTCAAAGTATGAGCTCGGGACACACGTGTCACACTCCGATAATCTCCAGCTGTTGGCACAGCGCATGCGTGATGAAGAACGAAAACGAGTAGGACCACATATCTCGGAGTATTAGTTCGAGAGCCGCGGATGATATCCTAACTAGTTTCACAAATATGGAATGAAAGCCGCACAGCGACATCAAGCTGCAAGCTAAGGACATCGAGGAATGTTCCAAATGGGTTCTGTACACGAAGCATAAAGAGAACAGAAGGACCTCGAGCAGGTAGAGCGGACCAAACAGTTTCTGCAAAACAGGCGCTGATGTTAGATGTTTCGGGCTTCAGTTGTGCCGTACTTATCCTATGTATACTCCTGGATTGACAATACATTCCATTGTCTTCTATATCTGACACCTTGAGTGTCCTTGATGAAATCAATGAATGTGGTTTATGGAAAAGGAAGCCCACTTACGGCATAGCCTACCGGCAGGCATGGTAGCAGCAGCAACCTTGACACGACTCCTAAGAGGAAGATGAAACGAATTCGTACATTGTCGCCGGGGTCTATCAAGAAAGCCGGACCTTGATACGAAACTTTCTGAGAGGCTGCGTCCGTCGTCGTTCCGTCCGATCCGGCGGCCAATCGACAGACGGATTCTAGCGAAGATAGCAGATCACTGTGCTCATTGGCATCATAGCCCAAGAATGTCGATAATGGGAAATCCGCAAGAGCCGACGTAGAGTCCAAATCCTTCACGAGATCCGATATGAGGGGTGTTCGGAGTTGGGGGAAAGCATGAGAAGTTCTCTCAGGGATCTGAGGAACGATTCCATCACACTCGTTTTTCAATGAGTCATAATCGGTCGGCATCGAGCCACCGTTGAGGATATTTTGATTATCCGGATCTGCTCGCTCTGTAATCAGACATTAGAGCTTTTATTAGATCCATACTCCCCGGACAGGTATTCGTGTCGGTGGCCCGCAGGCGTGGAATTCACTGGATATAGAGTCGCTGAGCAGGCCCCAGGCTCGAGGCAGAGGAGGATCCAAGAAGCTGCTTCCGAATGAGAAGAATGCAACTGGAGATGACAGATGTTTCTTCGTACTGCTTGCCCTGCGCCTCTTGTCGTGACAACACCAGGGGTGGGATCGATCTCAGCAATTCTACTCAGATGACCTAACAAGAAACTAATCCGATACTCCGGCGAGAACTCATCCGGAAGTATCGGTTGATGTCCTCCACTCACCGTCATTATTGAGAATTCGCTTCAGTCGATTCTCTGAATTCTTGAGAATTCGCTGCTTCCTAAGTTCACGACGTCTCGCAACTTCGTCTGACATTCTCTGTGTGCCTCCGAAGAGCAATACAAACGCCACGAGACTTCCAGACTTTAATTAGATGTATCGAATCCTCTTCCACACTCTAATCGTTATGATTCCCTGATTCAGCCCTACTTGCATACTAGATGGATTCTCTCTTGATGGACGCCCTCTCCCCCCTTGATGGTGTCGTGTATATGGACAGACACACAGGCCGCTCGGGGAGGAGGGACTTTTTTTTAGTTGTCGTGGGGCGTGTATAATAAGTGCAGCCATGAGCAGCGCCGCAGAATCGAGGAGAGGGAAGTGCCGATCCAACCAGGCTCCGAAATGCGCCGAGAACTTGCGAGGGCGAGCTCCAAATATCGCTCGATGAGCTCTGGATGGGAACATTGACAAGAGAAGGGAAGTGACTTCCTTCCTTCAGTTTGCCGAGGGTCCGGGTTATCCTTTCGAAAACCATGGCGGTGCAGCAGAAGAGTCCGAGACCGAACTAACAGTGCTGTACCGTTAGAAAGTCTTATGGATCGCTGTTCCGCGAGTTCAACCGCGCCAAAAGACCCTGGCTCCGAAAGTGCCTGCCCTCATGGATATTGACCCGATACCGAGCGTTGGCTCCGGTGCGCCGGCTGGAAGTCTGGCTGCTTTACCGCCACATTTTTCGAGAGGATCACCGTGTCTCGAGGCGCTGCGCTAAAGCGGCGGGCAACTTGAACAAAGTCCATCAGCCTATTCGACCGCCCGGCCGACAGACCTATGTGAAATGCGGTCATCGTTGTAAACAGCTCGTCTGTTGTGGGGCACTAATACCCAGACCCGACGGGACGGATCTATTCGGGTGTGTAGATTTCTTCCTTCGTCGGCGAGAATGTGTTTTCGTGCAGAAGTTTAGCGGAGTGGCTCGGCAGAATCAGGCAAGCAGGATCACTCTGGAGTCTCCGGGTGAGTGAGACTGGTTGACCAACGGGCTGTCTCGAGTGAACCGAATTCGAGCTTTTGTTCGCAAGCCTCAATAGCAACTGTGTTGCAAGTTGAGGCGGGTCGCCGTCATCGAGAACAATGAGTTCATCCGTCGACTGAAACCCGTGACACGGTAAGCACAATATTTCGCTAGAAAAATCCAACCTAGTTCGAATTTTGGAGAGCAAACTCTCGAGCCGATGAAGTATAGAGGCTCTGAGAGGTGTAAGTCCAATCGAGGCATGGAACAAGTCAAAGAACTCGGGATTGCGCAACTCAGCGGCTAACTTGAGCTCGAGGAGTTCCTTGAATGCCTTCCGGCACTCTCACCTCGTTTGACATCTCGAAGGCATGGATCTGCGGCTGTCAGAGCACTGTTATGAAAATGAAAGCATCTGAGAAGGTCAGGGACCTCACATTGCAGTTTATACAGAAAAGGAAGCGATTTCTCTCAAGAGCATTATAGTGAAGGAATTTTGAAATTCGATTCGCTGTGCAAGGCTGAGGATGGAATCGAGAGGGACGAAAAAAGGGCGAGAAAAACGGATCCTGTCTGGAAAAGCTTCTATTGACGAAAAAAACAGAAGGGCGAGCTGGGAAGTTCGACAGATATGAAAGTAGATTCATCGACGACAATCGCGGAGTCTGATCTTGCGTGTCGTTCCATCATGCTGCCAAAACTGCTACATGTGTTTCTCAAGCTCTACAGACAGTCGGAGGAGCGGACAGGGAAATTTGAGTCACTCAGACTATCCACGCAATGATGACTTAGCCCGGTGGTTTTGTGTTCCGATGCGAAAAACAAGCGCCTTGTTCGAGAGGTGAGAATGATGACACGATACGTCCACGTAAAGTGTGTCGACTTTGGACACGATTCAATCTCCGATTCTTGCAACACCGCTCAAAGGTGAAGCTCGATATCTACTTTCGAAGCCCGAGTTATGCCGAGCATCATTCGGGAATGGGTCCACTTCACTCGACTCTCTCCAGATAGGTCGACGATCCCTGGTCAATGTAAAGTTGCGCGCTTCTCGGGACGTGCTTCGATTCCGCGGCTGCCTGCATACTCGCCCAGCGATTTCTGTTGCGCTGTCCTGAGGCGATGGGAGATAGAACTGAGCCCATATGGAACACGCCGCCCTCCAGGCGTCCAAGTTCCCCGGAGCTTCTGTTCAACCAGAAAGCAGTGGCCAAAGGCCGATCTGTCCGATATGGAATGCTGATTGCAGGAACCGTTATGAGCGGATTCCCCAACGGTTGCAGCGGAAAGTTCCTATCAGCCGACAGAAGCTGAGTCAAGTGTTTCGAAGCTTCTCCCTCCTCAGACAATAAGCCGCGCCCTGAGAGCTCAATTAGCTGTTTTTTGTTGTTTTTCTTCTTCGGAAACTGAGCGTGGGTTGCTTCTGAGAGAAGTTCGTGGGAGAAAGCTTCATTTCTTCTCATTAATCATGTTCCATGTTATCTTCTTCTGAGGAAGGCGCGTTGCGGCGCCGAGT
This sequence comes from Phytoseiulus persimilis, assembly GCA_037576195.1. Lineage (NCBI taxonomy): Eukaryota > Metazoa > Arthropoda > Arachnida > Mesostigmata > Phytoseiidae > Phytoseiulus > Phytoseiulus persimilis. Next base: position 10,440,360 of record CM075104.1, read on the forward strand.
TGGGTTAGCTCTAATGATACTTGGCGCCGCGGAAAGTTCTAGACCCCTGCTTCTCGTCCTCACACATGTAGCTCTAACGCGATTGTTTGCGATGAGCTGCAACTTTCCACGGCGAATAAAGTATCTGCAGCTCCTGACGACGCTCAGCTTTCGGGTCAGAACAATCGAGTCGAGATCCCTAGAACACCTAGGGAAGTGGAGCATTGTTGAAGCTCCTCTCGCTCATGAATCATGGGATAAAGGCGAACGGCAGCCGTTCGGGAATGAACTCGAAGCGTTAGCCGATTCCGCGATCGCTCCCTCAACATGTTAGATTAGATCCCTGGGTGTTTCGAGGTTTGCTCCGTGAAGAATCGCGTGAGGCAATGCCTCCAACGAGCTCTAGAAGAACTTGATAGTGGATCTAGTCGAGCGGGCATCAGGAAGGATGGCGAAACCAATGTTCCGACCGGCTTACTCGACGAAGAGGCCAAATATTGATGTCCCACGTGTTTACAATGAAGCGTGGGGGAGCGGTAAACTCCGATGGTCGGCTTTCATGCTTTCGGCCGAGCTATCTCGATATCGGCGGTATTTGAACAGTCGCTCGATCCACTACAGACCATGTCACGAATGAAACCGACCACCCTATCATGACTTCCGATTGGCAAAATTCAACTTCTTGGAGAGGGCTCTGATGTTTGATCGAGAGAGCCACTTGATGCGTCTCCGTCCTGTTGCGGTGCTCCCCTCGTCGCTGGACCCCCCCTCGCCTCCCATTGGCCTCCTACCAGATAGGCCACAATGAACGAATGTCTGAATGGAGCGCTTTCATCCGAGGGGTGTCGTCGGAAGCCGCAACTACCGTGTCTCGAGACTGAATTAAATTTTCCTCTCGATTGTTACGTTCGCTATTTCATGGAAGTGGCGCTCCAGGTTCCATTGCCGTCTCCATTTTTCTTTACTCAAATGGGCAGAAACCCATTGGCCAACTGCGGGAGGAGGTAAAGTGAGGAGGCTCACTAGGGAACACGGCGTCTAGCCCTCGGAATCCAACGTCGAGAACACGCTGCGCTTGTGTTTCCGAGTCATTTTGGCGTGGTGAGAGCTCCGTTCACAGTCCCCCAGTGTGAGGCCCTCAACCTTCGTGAGAGTCTCACCTGGAGCCGTCTCTTCCCACATTCAGCCCTCCATGATCTCTAGCTCGTCCTGTTGGTACGCTGGTGAGTTCATGCGTGCCTTATCGGTAAAAATCACGACATCGTAAGCGCTCAGTGGACGAGCGTTCGGTAAGGCTCGTCGGTTGGGTCGAGGCGATAAAGAGGGTGGAGGCGGGGAGCGGACGCGAAGGGCGCGATCGGGCAGCGTCTCGTGGTAGCGGAATCACGAGCCGTATGATTGGCCAGCTGAACAGACGCATATGTTGCGAAGTTCGATGAACTTTCCAAGACAGTCCGCCTCGTTGGCTTCGGGAAACTCCAATAAGTCCAAGTGCGAAGTGACAGTTATGTCGTCTAGAATAATTTCTCCAGCTCGTTTGGGTCAGGGACCGAGTCAATACACGGAGGAGAAGAAGCATAAGGATGGAGATGAGCGTGGCGAGGAGTTGGACGCAGATGTGGCGAAATTCCACAACGTCAAACGGGGAGGGCCGTGTCACTCGTCGCTCGTTTGCTCCGCAAAGCCCCAGGGCACACATATCGATCTCAGAAGACCTGTAGCATTCTCTCATGTCCTCCAGTATGCGCATACGGGATTCGGAGAGGTGGAGTACGAATTGAGATGGGAGTGGAGAGACGTGTGCTGCTGCTGCCTCTCTCACTAGTTCTGCTTGGCCATGCGTGAATTTTTATATCTGCCCGACGAGTGCTCTCCCCCCTGTCGCCGCAAAGTATTCGAGAACTTCCGCAAAACTCGAGGGAACGAGAGCGACTCCCCCGCGATGCACGTTACGCGAAACGTCCCCGAATTCGGGAAAACTGACAAACAATCGGCGCACGAATGGTGGTCGATGCGACGCCAGAACGAGCGGTGGGCTTCCCGACTCGTCGAACGGCCATCGCGAGTGCCACAGGAGCTGTCGGTATCTAGGAGCTCTTCCATTTCGCTAAGCCTGCTAAGCCACAGCACATTCGGTCGACGAGAGGATCCGAGTTGATAGGATGATGGAAGACCTTCGCGGAATGATCCGTCATCCACGAATCGAAACATCGCCACTAGAGCTTTAGAAGTCAGCGCTGGTGAAATGCAGCCTTATTCAGAGGACGACCATGAAAAACGGGAAGTTGTTCTCCCGATCCGAGCTCCTTCCGCTGCCTGGTGTGCAGGAGTTAGACTCTATATGTAGCTCGCCACGGAAATCGCTTCTCCGCAGTTTTTCGCTTGCACCTCCGGCTTGCTGCCGGGACGCACCCCGTCACATTCGATGGCGGCCAAATGTCGGACGCAGCGCGGTGTACCTGCAGTTTCTTTCAACCAAAAGTCCGCGACCATGGCGGTCGGATGGCAGGACGGAAGGGAGGAAGACACGAGCGGGCAATGCCTGCTGGTTTCTTGGCAAGGTCGTTTTTGTCGGGCTCTCCTCAACGTGCGCGCTGTTGCTCTCTGGCTCGATGCCCACCTAGACGACAGATACATCTATCAATGCACAGCGTGTCCCACTTGAGCAGCCAAAAGCTTCTCTACTTGACGCCGCCATCAACAAAGACCGCGACGACACAGATGACGCTGGAATTGATGACGCCGGCGAGGACGGCATCGGAAGTACGGGGCCTCGAACCGATTGTAGGCGTCGTTCGACTGATCGTAGGCGTCGTCTAGTTAGGCGAGATCACAAATGTAATCAACGCTCAGCGGAGCCCCGCGAGTGTGATACCCAGCTCCCAGCGTTGGCCTCCGTCGTGCTGCCATGCGGTTCGCTGATTGCTCTCTATTGGAGCAATTCAACGAGAAACGAACCAATAGATGCCGGCTTCCTCAGGCAGCTCCTCTCAGTTTCTACTCCGTCATTCCACGCGGTCGGCCGGTCGTTCAGCGGACCTCGTCGGAAGGCGACTGAGCGCGGTACGAATTCCACTCCGGCTTTCGACGAAACTTCGCGTCCGATCGACGACAGCGCCACTTCGAGAGTTAGCATACCGTTTGTCAATGAGTTGAATTTGACGAATACGACGCCACATTTCCGAATCGCAGCGACGCGTTCCCGGTGCGAAAGAAATGAGTCACCACGGACAGACGAGGGAATTATTCCACAGTTCCATGTTCTGGGCGTATGCGTGCTGGCATGTTGATTCGTTGTCTGCGTTGGTCGTTCTCAGTCCCGAGTCGGGAGCTGATTTCCAATCACTCAATCTGCTCGCTCCCAACGGTTCGACGGGACGGTTTGCTCCGGCTCTTCAGCCACGATCAAAAGGGAGGGTATTAATCCGAGTCCAGGGTTTTGCGGCCCGGATTACTGCCCTTTTGGTCGACTTCGGACTCGGTCCGTCGCAGCCGTCTGTCGCTTGCGTTCGCCATTTGCGAACGCAGCTCGTCGAATGGAGTAGTAACACAAGCTTTTTCGTTTTGCAGAAAATCGGGCTAGAACATGCCTGTCTCGGCTGAAACGAAGGATCGGCCGACCTCCTCAGGAATCCTCCGCTCGTGGGGTCGTACTCTAAGCGACAAGGACGATGCTTGCTCCACTCCTGGGTCATCAACGTACAAGGACAAGGAACGCGAGATCACCAAGGACTTGGTTCAGGCAAAAGCGTCGCTTGAGGGACGTCATGCCACCCGCGAAGACAAGGACAATGAGAACATAATGCCTCCTAAATTGAAGTGAGTACCTGTCTCTGGCCTCTCGAACTCTCACGGTCGGGTGGAGGGCTCACCGGTCACTAGTATGTTCCCGTTCAGGCATGCGAAACACGAGATCGTTAGCAAGATAGATTGAACACGACGTGGGGGAGGGGATGTCCACGGTATTAAGAACAGCGAAGGTAGTAACGAATGGCCATATCAACCGAGACGGATACATCGGACAAAAGGCAGGCTAGTACCATCCGCTGTGATGAAAAGGTTCCCGGAGTCCAGTCGCGGACGGATTCCGTTGTTTGTACGCTCCTCCTGGTGGAGTTTTTCCCCGAACCGAATCGGAGGATCAATGAGCAACAGCTTGAATGTTTCCTAACGGGCGCAGGTTCCATTATTTATACTTATACTCGAACTCTCGCGGCTGTTGTCGGGAGCGTTGTAGTTGACAGCGTGAAATTTGCAACCGAAGCTTCAGGCCCGCGAAAGGCCTCATGAGGAACCGATGATAGATCGTTGCAATGGAAAATGTGTGCCGTGAACGATCGAACTCAGAGGCCACGCCATAGATGCTTCGAGAACTTTCGAGGAAAGCTTCCGTGCGGCGGCCAACTGGCGACCTCGCGCTCGAAACGGTCCAGTGGAAGGACACGAGCAGAAGGCAGAAATTATCCTCATGGCCGCCGTGGCGGGGTGGGTGACCTAATGAGGGTTGACTTCATCGCGGCTCGCTTGGTTCTACCCGAATGTTGGAGGACTTTGCACGTCGACTCGACGGGCGCTCCCATTCTGTGTCTGCCGTGTGATCTCGGCTTCTAGGGTTTCTCAATTTCGAGAGCTCAGGTTCCGCATGCTCGTGCCGAGCTCCGCAGGTCATCCGCACTTCGCAATAACTCAGGCCACCGACTCGATGACTTCGTCGGATCAAGTTCTCCGACTCGAGTGCCGCGATTCCTGCTCCTTTATTGCTATCAAATGATCGAAGCTCATTGCGAGATCGCCAGCCCCGTGATGTCGATGTTGAGCGCGGTTCAATATCTGGAAACGGAGAACCAGCTCTATTTGTGTCGACTGGGTCGCTGGGCTCGTAGATGTGAAACTCTGTCTGATGGAGTTCAACGCCGCGCCGAGCGAGTAACTTAGCAACCTCCGATGGAGCAGCGTGGTTGCGGAGCATTGGAGGGCGTTTCCTCTCTTGGTCACAGGGAGGCACGTAGACGACAGAACGTGTTCTCCACGCAGAGGTTCCGTGCTGGCGAGGACAATAGCTGGCAGCAGCGACAGCGGAGGCGCCGGGTCGGTCGCCGTTGCAAAGACTGATAGGGTGCGTCGTTAATTCCTCTCCATATTGAAGTAACGACGTCATTCCGAGCGTTGCTGCAGGTCAACTGGGGCCCTTCGGGAAGACTTCCCTCGTCGAAAAGCTCAGACATTATAGGAAGAATAGGGTTTCCATATCGTCAGCACGAGGAACCCACTTACAGGGCGGGGCGATGGAGCGAGGATCGGGGGACGGAATTCGCGTTTTTTTGGGAATCGCTGGAACAGCCCGTCTGGACGGTCAGAGAGCGGACAGCAAATCCGAACTGTCTCCATGAATTGCGTGACAATAGCAAGCATCGAGAGCACATACGTCAGGAATAGGTCTCTTTGTGGACCAAACTTGAGCTGCGTAAGCATCAGAGGAAATCTCAGCCTTCCTCTGAACGCCGACGTTGCCGTAGCCCCCGTTCGAAAAACCGTTGAAAAATGTTCCGTATCCGTCAGGACCGATATAGCTCGCTTGGAGAGAAAACGAAGGTCGAATCGTACCGCAGGAGAAAAATCAGCTCTACGGTCGTCGGGCTAAGCAGGGCTTATCGTCAAAGGTTAAGGACATGAGATGCTGGTCACGTTGAGTGGATTGGCACACATGCATCCGTGCTGCCATCAGACGAGCAGTCGGCAGTTTGCGAGAAATCCGAGTTCGCTCTCAAGACCTTAACCGGAACTGTCACGGATCGCAAGAAACGAGCCGGGGCTGCGGGACACCGACCAACAAGCGTCTCCTAATTTCCTCTCCCCTTCTCCTCTCTCTCTTTCTCTGTAAGCTCTCGGGGAGTCCACCCTGAGACAGGTCCTCACGACGGTCGTTCGGAAAGGAACGTTTCAAACGATTGAATGAACCGACGGAACGCGAACCGTAAGCGCGGTCATTATACCCGAACGTAGTTTCCGCCGATAATCCCGGTTGCTGCAGTTCCATTGTCTGTCGACACGGCATCACGGAATCCCTAATTGGGGAGTGGTCAACTGTTGCCCAGAGGGAAGAGAGAAAAGAAACTACAAGAGAACCACAGGGAGAACGAGGCCGGAACCACCTTCTGGACATGGAAGACTCGTATTTTCTTACTTTGAGACTCGAACTCCGACGTGCTAAGGAGGGGAATTTATCTTTCTTGCAGGCGACGGCTTTATGAACTCTTCGGAGCCATCGAAAAGGAGTTCGACAATCTCTGTCTGGAGAATCTAACATGTGAGTATCGCTTACTCTTTAGTCGACCTTGGCTCGATTATTATTCGCCGTTTCTGTCTGCCGTATGAGCACCGCTCGCCCGTTTCAACCACTGGATCGCTTGGGTTGTGGCTGGATTCATCGAGAATTCCTCTGCCTCGCAGCTATCCATACCTGTTAGATAAGCCTGATGGCATGCGTCCCGAAGGTTTGAGTTGTAGCCTCATCGGAGTGGCGAGGATCAGCCGGATGCAGCTCCTTCGCCGATTTACTGTCACGTTCCGAGGAACAGTCTTCCCTGGAAGTCCCCCGTCTTGACGGGCTAGAGGCCGTCTTTTCCCCCTCTGTGCTCTGTGCCAACGGAGCCGACTGTCTCATATATTTTCCCCGGGTTGGCGAGCACTCCACAGCTCCCGCCGAAGCTTTGTACAGACGCAGGCATCCATTGAGTTTCGGTGTAGCGGTACGAACAGATTTGAGAGGACGGGCCTGGATTATGACGTGCAAACTTCAGTCACGGACGGAATCCTCCGGTATCGATGACTCGAGCCTTGAGCGCTTCCTGCCGCAGGAATTCGATGATAGATGTCAGAGGTTTGCGGATTCGCTGGCCGACGAGCTGGCCCGCCAACGAATACGATGCCGAGTCAGTGGTCGAGTGGACAGCGGGCAAGGAGCACGCAAATGAACCCACGCATGCCTCCGAACACGCTCGCATTCAGATTGGAGTCACTCGATCTCAGATTTCCCGTAGCGAGATCAGCTCTCTTGTGCCATCGGTGCTGTGGCGGCTCCTTGTTTATCGTCAGCTGGAACGTGCGTGCAGCACGTGACGCTTTTGGGAAATTACCGATTTTCGGTCAGTGACGACAAAACGCGGCTGCCATCGTCAATGCGAGGCTCACCGACGAACATTGTCATAGCGAGCGTAGCGAACTCCAGCTCATGATCGAAGCCGGTGCTCCGCCGATAGGAAGTCGCTCCACCGGAACTGCCGAAGAAGGACGTTCTTGCGCGTCCGTCGGAAACAGTCCGCCTGTTTGTTGTGACATCCCGAAGCGATGGGAGCTGTCTGAGTCTGGCGAGCCGCTCCAAAATGAGCTGCATGTCTTGTGTTGCAGTGCGTGACAGAGTGGAAATGTTGAGTGAACAGCTCCTCATGGAAAGAGGAGGTCCGTTGACGGGCCCTTCGAGTGGACATCTTCGCTCCCTTCAGCAATTGGCACAGGACTCCATAGAGACGGCTGACGGGCAAGCACAGTCAACAAAAACCAAGTCAAAACAAGGTAAGTTAATATATTGTGTCGGTCGCAATGTTGTCTTCGTATATGTGTGTGTTCGATGGGGTGATTTTGATGAGCGCCCCAATGTCGAGTGTGCAACGCTGGAGCTCATAGATCACGACGAGTGTTTCTGATGACCGGGCGAGCCGGCGGCGAGTCGGCCATCGAGCTCTGCTCTCATCAAACAGAGGTTGCTTGCCCCGTCGCTCGATTAACCACCTGCTTGTAATGAAGCGACCATCGGCTGAACCTCTTCGTCGTCTTCGCAATCGATGGGGTTGCGCAGTCGAGCTTCTATCCGGGTGGATCAAAGATTCACTCCCCCCACCCCCTAATCAGGCGAGAGGCTTGCGTGTACATCTCCTCGAGACAGGAGCGTAGTCGAAAGGAGTTCGTCCTAATTAGTTTTTCCCCATCGGCAGGGTCTCAACTGAGCCAGAAGATCAAGTCAACGTACAAACTGAAAGCTTCCACCTCGCGAATCGTCTCTTCATTCAAGACTTCTCAGCTGACGTGTACACCACTCACACGATATTCAGGTCATCGAGATGGGATCTGGGAAGTGACCTCTCCCTCGAATTCGTCGGTTCCTATCGTTGCGACCGCCAGTGCGGGTGAGTCCAAGTTTCACGGCCCAATCAAACGTAACGAGTTCTGGTTCTCGGATCGGTCTCTCGTTTTTTTCCTTCTCGGATGCCCCGCATGTTATCGTTCGACTTTGAGGGGCTTTCAATGTGAGCATGTCAGCGGCCCGAATCCTCCTCTCGTTGGTATCCTTTTTTCCTCTCTCGTTAACGTTTGAGCGACCTATCGCCCGACACGCCCAAGCTAAGACCTTTCCTTCTTCCCTCGTTCTACCAGATCACACAGCACGCCTATGGGACGTGGAGACTGGGGTTTGCGTGCTCCAATACTCAGGCCACGGAGGAAGCGTCAATTCGGTCCGTTTCCATCCATCGCAACAGTTGATGCTGACTGCCTCCGGAGATAAGACTGCGCACATATGGCGGGCGAGTCTTTTGTCTAATGCTGCCAACGTATTCGAGCCTGCCGTGAGTAGAACATTGGTCAAGCGGATCTGGGGCTCGACGAGAACTGTAGTCCTCCCAGTTCGCATGGATAGCAGTAAAAAAATATGTTTTGTTCGCCGCTGGTCGCTCATGTTCGCTCCTTCGTGATAATATCCGAGAGTGAAGTCAAGTTCGGGACGGTGGAAGATTCGGCGTTCTAGAACGAGTTGCCAATTGGATATCTCGATTCATCTTCCAAATATAGAACCGCTATTCCGAGCTAAAACACGGAGGCTACGCATGACGACGGGGGTGTCGTAGCTGCGAGCCCGTCTCGTGCATGGCGCTCCGTCAAAACCTGAGACGCGCGTCGTAGAGACTGTTCGAACTCATTGCAGAAGTGCGTGCTCAGTTTTGCACGCGGGCGAAAATCACTGAAACTGCTACTGTAGACCAAGTTCTCTCTTGGCTGATCGCTGGTGCGGCTCGGAGCCCAAGTCGCCCCGCCGTCGCTGCTCAGAGCACAAGTCGCCGTCGCCGCCGCCTTCACCGTCTGTCGCTCCCGCAACGATCGACCGCAGGAATTTTGTCGAACGAAACGTTCGCGAAGATGCGAACTCGATACGTCGGGAACAGCGAAGGCGTAGTGAAGATTCAAATATCAATGCGTGGGTGTGGCGCTCTTCTATTTCTTCCCGCTCCGATGCCGTTTTCGCGATGATGTAGTTTTCGATCTCTCACTTCCTTCTCGCTGCTCGTCCGAGCTGCTCTTAGCCGGTGCAGGTGGGAATAGAGTTTGATGGGACGCTGAGCTGTCGCGGCTGATGGGATTGGCTGCGCGAGGAAGTGGGATGTCTGCGGCTGCGCGTTTTCTCTTTCACCGCGCGGCAAATAGAAACGAGTGGCAGCTGCCTCCGAAATGAGCGAACCATTAGAAGCGATGAACGGCGAGCGGCTTTAGATTTGCATAATTCTACGCATACGCTCACACAACGGTGAAATTGCAAGCCAATACGTGCTGGGGAGTGAGGTCGGCGACCGCGAGGAGCGCGGGTTTTGGACGGTCACTGAAGGTAACCCACTCGTGTGCTTTCAGAAAACTCATTCTCCTGAAGACGAGATCGACAGCGCTGAACGCGACGAAGGAGATGCCCTGACAGATGCCACTTTGGTCAGAAGTCCTGTTCTGGAGTTGACGGGCCACTCGGGCGTCGTAATCGCTGCCGACTGGCTTGTTAACAGTGACCAAGTAAGAAATTCTCAGCAACGTATACTGCAGGAGTCTAGAGCGTCACGAGCGACTAAATCTTTCTGTGATTCGATGAGGGAGAACAATTTCGTTTTCTTTCTGAACGGGGTCTGTCTTTGGCGAGAAAAAACAAAACCTGCGCTGCTTCCAGGCCATAACAGCGTCGTGGGACCGTATGGCGAACGTATACGATGTCAACACAGGAGATCTTGTCACGCAACTCATTGGACACGATCTCGAACTGACTCATCTCGCAGCTCATCCTTCCCAGAGACTCGTCGTTACCTCATCGAAAGACACCACGTTCCGTCTGTGGGATTTCCGGGAAGCCATCCATTCAGTCTCAGTGTTCCAAGGGCACACAGAGTGAGTGGCAAGGAGCTCGAGATCTTTGTCTCATTCTCGATTTCGCCGCTGGTTCCAACCTTCGGTGCTTGTCGACGATGCTGAATAATAAGGCGACATCGGGTTTATTGGAGAAATAGTTTCGATGCGAGGAATCTCGGGACGTCTGTTCGTCGGCTTGACCTTGTTTCATGTTCGCCAGGTCTGTGAGCTCCGTGGCGTTCACGGCCGCGGGCGATCGCGTGGTGAGTGGTTCGGATGATCGCACCGTGAAAGTATGGGAGTTGAGGAACATGCGGAGCCCGCTCTCGGCGGTCAGACTGGACTCGCCGGTCAACCGACTCTCGGTGTCGGCTCAAAACGTGATAGCCATACCTCACGACAACCGACACGTCAGATTGTACGATCTCAACGGGCAACGCCTGGCCAGACTCCCTCGGAACAACAGAGTCGTAAGCTTTTGAGACAGTTTCTAAAATGAGTTCCATTGCGATGACGGCCCTGACCAGCATTGGATTCCGCTCCCGCGCTGCCGATACGATTGGGAAGAAATTCGAAACGAATTGGTGGAAAAGCCTCCCCGATCCCCGGAAAGAAATCGAGCGGAACCGTTCCGAACTAACGTTCGATGCGCATTACTTCCAGGGTCATCGGCGTATGGTCTGCGCCACAGCATGGATGGGCGAGAGCTGCAAATCGAAAGTTGATCTTGTTACGTGTGGTTTCGACAAGATGTGTATCGGTTGGTCGGTTGTTCCATCGAAAGAAGCCAAGGAGCCCAAAGAGAAGGAGAAAGATGGCCAGCCCAAAAAGGACAAGGATTAGAGTACATTTATTCAATCGGGAAACGTTATACGTTGATGATGCTTCGTGATTCGAACCGGTAAACACTGATTTTGGACTCATGGCTCACTCGAGGTGAGAGCAGATCAATCGGCGGCTGCAACCGCAGAGACGGGTGATGCGATCAGATCTCATGTTGCTGCGGCTAAACCGCGGTCGATGAGGTACGTGAATCCTGCGGAAGCGCGGCGAAAACAGACCGAAGGCCCTCAGGGTCGAAACGCTGTGATGAACCTTTGTTTTGACTACAAGAATCTACATTTGATGAGGCGAACTAACATTTCGGGTTGACTGGCAAATGGAGTGCTAGCGTTTAGACAGGAGAGGGAATTCTACGATGGATTCGTCGGGGAAAATTCATTGTGTGAAGATCGATAATATATTGCTGGAAACCATAGCGAGAAGCATGAAAAACTCAGATAGAAACGAACACCAGATACACTTATCAGGGTAGCGATGACCTCTCGGGCCACGGACTCGTTTGTGATTTGTAGGAATGAGAAACGAAGCTGGAACTCCGCATCCCACCTACAGTCGGAATATGCATAACAGGATCATTCTCGGCTGAATCTCGATCGGGACAGAGTAGCCGAGACTCTGAGTTCTCTCACGGTTTTCGTTGAACAGACCTGATTTTGAGATTGTGCTGTTGCGTCAGAGCTCGTCCCCAGCTCGCGAGGTCGACTCTGTCGCTCCAGCTCTCCTCGTCCGTTCGAGTAACAGCTCAAAAATATAAACTCGAACGATTATTCCAAACTCTACAAATTATGATACTCATCAAAGCTAGAGGAAAATGGTGATCGATTTTTCGTACCCGATTCCGTTGTGGTGAGATTTAAACTTCCTGCGACGTTAGATAGTTCGTTCAATGTGTAGGATTACTTCCCTTTAGCTCCGAACCACAGAAAGAAAATCACAGATCGTAATCACGGGTCGCAACGGTCGACACGGTTGTAGTCTGAGACAGCTATTGATAGATGTTACTCGGAGAAAAAAATCCGCCTCTTGTCCCGCCAAAGACAAGCGCGAAGCTGGCCGCCAATGGATATTTGTCGAAGATGAGTAGAACGATGTCGCCAAAGAGATTTATTTGGACGCTGAAAATGTGTCCACATGAAGAGGATTTTTTCAGCGCTACTTGATGGTATCGAAATGTGTTCAAAATTCCTGATTTTGCGGCTCTTTGCGACGCTGGAGGAAGACTCTTCCAGTAGATTGGGGATGAGAGTAATGAATAATGTATCAGCATAGAAATTATGAATTCGATTCGACCTGTATTACTTTTCTCGAGCGATACAGACTGCCGCCTGCGCCAGATGGGGATTGGTTCAAATATGCTGGGAATACTGGTGGTTATCCAATCTGCCCTGCTCCCAATACTCCCAACGGAGTGTGAAAAGTGTTCTGCACCGAGAGCCCCACCTTTTTTTCGTGTCCGAACTGAACGATGAGATCGATTATTACATGTAGCTGGAAACCCCGCCAATCATCCCGCACGTGGAAGACGTTTCCGCCTCGTTAATGAAAATAATTCCGTTCAGACATTCGATTATTTTGTCGCTGCGTTCGTCGACTCTCGTGCTACTCCAGCAGCTTAGTCCTAGACGTTGTGAGGGACTCAGATCGATCATGCTGGATAGGGGGAAACATCGTCTGCGTTCAGCCATCGATTCTGTACGTAGTCTACAAGACAGGGAGGAACGTACCTCACCCAGTGAAATTCGTTGAAACCCAAGCACCTCCTATGAACAAAGAGCGTCCGAATGAGCTCCGAACAAAGTCGAATAATTACCTGAGTTCACTCTTCTATTGCATCTCGGCTGGTTTATACACTCTCCCGTATCGCCATGACAGTTCAGTACAAAAGCATTCTCATCTCAATCGAACTCTGAGAGCCCAGTATTGTAACTGATGCTTTGGAAGGTGCTCACTAGTGATCCCACCAATATCCAAACTCACGTAAGTGCACCACTCAATTCATCCTTATGTTGAAATCCGGTCAACGGCAAGGGAGTTCGTCATGGGAATTAATATTAGTGAGTGTTCATACCATGTAAATGAGTAGAGGAACGGCATAGTTACCAATAGACAGTGGAGCAACAGGATGACGTAATAATTGTAGAGAGAACAAACCCTCTGATGGCCCGGCGGAGGCAAGCAAACGCGAAGCGTCAATGAGAGATCACTGTGCTTGACGGATTCTCCACCAAACTGGCTGATAGGCACTCCCATTCGACTCCCGTGGATTTGTGCCTCGAATCTTTGTGGAACCGATGTCATCATAGCTGCACTCTACTCACATCGTCTCGTGTTTGGTTGCGAAATATCGTGACTAACAAATGAGAAAAGAGAGAAATAAAGGTTGACGTCGAGTACAGGGATTCTACCGTTGTTATTTCATGAGATAATACATTGGGCATGATTCAATAGACGGAACGGATAAGATGCGGCCGATAAATCCCGAAATATCTCTCCGCATAGCTAGTGCTCTCTGACCTCTGAGTTGGATTGGTACCATTACTAGAGCTCATGATCGATTGGCTGTTGTTTTTAGCCCTCTGAGATTGGGACTGGCTCTCGGTTGAAGCCAACCTTGGAAATCAAGACGGTTCATCGCAGTTCAGACGATCGGAGGGTGGGGATATGGGAGCGATATAATCTTCATAAAGCCTGAAAATCGGAGTCTAAATGTGGCTCTATGCATACCATGTCGATCGACCGATGCAGTTCATTCTGGTCGGGATTAAACGGGGGAACGAATCCAGTTCATTCAATAATTCTTCAAATATGTCTTGATAGTTCTGAAACATGGTCGACAATTTTCCGACGGAACCTTAGTCAATTCTTCTGTTGGCATTTTCCACAGCAAGAGACAACAGAACAAAGGACGCAGTTGCACGGTCAAAAAACATCGAAGGAAGGGAGACATCGATCCAGAGAATAGTTTCAGGAGGATCTCGATTCATGCCAGTGCTCTGGGCACAATTGTCAGCTTATCCGGAACAAACTGTTCTGCTTCCACCGCTGAACAGAGCTTTGAAGCAGTTGAGCTGGGAGCGGTTCTGGTCGCAGAGGAGAGCTTTGTCGATATACGCCTTGACAGAATTAGGCCACGGAGACCACCGCTGATGGAGTCGGTTCCAAGTGTAGGTGTCCGAGGATGTACGCAACAACCTCCTGCTCGAGACTGTGATACAGCCGGCGAAGTCGCACGCGACTCGCGCAGAAACCTCAACTGTCGGACCGCGGAAATTTCTCTGCATTAGGGTGGGCCAACGAGTGGCTCGCCTTCCGATGCGTTAAGGAATGTTTTCGTCATTTTTTCGACCTGTCCTCTTCGAGGCATGGGGGCAGGACAAAACGTGGACACGAGCTCTTCCGCTCCGTGTGGCGTTGCCTTACAGAGTTGAAACTCGATAGCCAGATCTCATCTCGGAGTCGAGAGAAACCGCCTCGAGCCTTTCCGACCTAGAAGAATCCCAATGTTCCATGTAGTTCCTTTCAATCGCTTCAGTGAATTTTGGCTTCGATTCCGCCATCTAAGCTGATCCAGCCGATCATTCCAGAACCCCTAGGAGACACTCCAGGCCAAGTTATTTCGACGAGAAGTATGATTACTGGTTGATGCAGCCTTGTAATGCCCGAAAGCAGGCTCAGCATGCTGAGGTCGGATACTCTACATCAGTGGTTCTCAAAGTGGTCGATGGCCGATCTCCGGTTCACAGAGGTGATGCCGGGGTGGATTTGACCATACTTCTTGGCGTCCACGTAGGTGAATCAAGGGGTCGACGGTCGATCCCCGGGGGACGGCAGTCCATAAACTTCAACGAAGTCGCCTAGGGAGTCGATGGGTTAGTGGAGTTTGAGAACCACTGCTCTACATCATCGCTGAATCTCGTCAGGTTGTTTGATCGCTGTGCACGATCTTATTCAATCGATAGAAATGAAACCGGATCATGTTCTTCTTTGGGTTTCGATGGAGACGGCGAGAGTGACCATGGCGTCGCAACGGCGTTGAGGCATCGAGGATCGAAACTGCCAGAAACGTAACGTCGAGGGAACAGGCGTGATTTTGTCCCGGTCATGCCGCTATCCAGGACCCGATATGACATGAGGAAGTTCAGGGGAGCAGGCGGTGAAGGCAAGCTATCATGATCGCCGAGTTTTCGGAATCTCTATCGGCGGTTACCAACGAGACCTGTGCTCGAGGATGGTCGATCGAGCCTGCCCGAAATTAGGCCCAAACATGGAATGACTGGTCATCGTATCAAAATCGGATTCAAGAGGTTTAGTTCCAAACCACAGGTATTCCGAATGATTGATCTCCTCCGCACTCGAATCCGTCAAGGCGACGAGTCAGGCGGCTGTGAGAGGAAACACGCCCATGCTCGAGGGACGGCTTGGGCAGGAAAAAGTCACGAGATAACTCAGTCGGAACCTGAAGTCGCGAATCGACGAGTGAGATGCTTGAGGGGCTCAGTGCACTGATGGATTTGCGACGATTCTCCTCGGCCCCCCTGGGGCGAGAGGTGAGATATCATAGATCGCTGAGGCCACTGCAGACGACACCTCAGAAAGGCGACTTTGCTCGAGGGTTCCGAAAGTGTTTTCCGAGAAGCCGGATGAGGGCAGCCAGAAGAACGTGAAGCACCTGAGATGTGACTTGGTCAAACCTCTTTCCCGCGTCAAGTTCGAGGCTCCTCCTGAGTCGTCCTCCATGCGAGTCCTGCACTAATATCTATCTATCCAGGAATCACATTGTTGATCGAACATTGTCACCTTCCGTGGGGAACCTACTTGACTTGAAGGTGGTCATCCCGAATCTGACGTGCAGCAATCTGGAAACCTGATCGCAGTGTTCGCCGATTGCCTTTGTTTTCGTTGGAAGGAATAACTCGATTGGCGCGAAACCGTCCGCCGTTGCTCAAACGAGGGCGTCTTCTCTTCGAATTTACACGCGTCAATTTATTCTGGATCGGCTAGCAAGAGGAACGAGCGTGCATAGTGATTCTGTCGCAAAGCTGGCCCTCCCGAATCGTTTCACGTGGGGAGGTGTCCTTGTTCACATCGTTTTCACCTGATTCTTGTGTTGGTGTGTGGGTAATCCGTTCGCGCGGCGCCGCCGCACCGTCGCATTGCTTCGAACACGCTACTGGAAAATGCCGAGACCGAAGGCTGCTCCGTTTTACCTGTTCCTACTCCATCTCAGAGATGAGCACAAGTAAGATTTGATCGTCTGTTCTGAGACGCACCCCGAAGGTTGAGCGTAGTTGATTTCTCTATTATCGAGCTCGCTTCAACCGGGAGTTCCGAGGAGCTGGTGGTAAGCCCGCGTCGCCTAGTTTCATTCGGAACGGGGAGAAAAGATTCCAAGGGAGGATTCCGTTCTCAGGCGAGAAACCGGAGTATACCTCCCCCCCGACAGGATGCACGTGTATGCCGCGGCGAAATGGGGCGAACTTGATGCAACTGGCAAAAACCATTGGAAAGCCGTCGCTGAACGGAAGAACGCTGAAGCTCGCTTGGTACCTCCGGCTATCCGTGCGCCCACGAAAGACCCCATTCCTTTGTGAGTGTTCTTCGCTTCCTAGACTTGAATAGCGCCCCGAGCCCTGTCCGAGCTCATCCCTCCCATCCATACGGCATTCCAGTGAATTGAAGAGTCGCCGCCAGCAGCTGTTGCACCTCGCTGAAGAGTATGTGAAGTTCTGCGGTCCAGAACGGCTTTCTCTGATGAAACGTCACTTCATAAGCTGTTCAATAAACCCATTCTTCAAATCCGTCGCTGACCCTGAGGTTTGTCAGCTTCGAAGTCATACAACGTGCTCGAACATGTTCAGTGCAAAGCTTCTAAGGTTGTTCCATCGATTTCTTGCGACATACTGAGACTTTCCGTCTGCACCCGCAGGTATTCTACCCGGGCGAGATCTGTTTCGTCCGCTGGAGCATCGCGCATGGAGTCGAAGAGCTCTACCAAGTTTATCTGGATCCAGACATGGGAGATGAGGCGCGAAGTACGGTTCCCAAGGAATGGAAAAACTGGTGTAAGACCCGTCGGAAATCGAATACCGCTACATACCGTTTACTTCCTGCCGGAAAATCTGTTCTTGATTCCTCACCTCGCTCTCTCGGATCCACAGCCCCGATAATGACTTGCAAAGACCACACGACCGTTGCGAAAGAAATACTTCGGTTCATAGGTCGCGCGGGCGGCGTTCTCGTTCGCGAATCTCAACTGCGGAAAATAGATTCCTGTTTGAATTTCTTCTTCAAGGAGTTCGATCTCAAGATCCAGGTCCTGGACCAGCTGATTGTGTTACATCGGCTCATTGAGCGAGAGACGAATGCCAAGAAACTCCCCTTGCAAAGTGTGAACGACAATTTCTTCTCTTATGCTGGCACCTCGGGAGTTCGAATGTCAGTCGACGGAGTGCACACAGGAGTCCGGTGTACATGGCATGAGAAGTGAGTCGTCCACATCTTTGGCTTCGAAGGAACGCGGGCGGTTCGGGAATGTCTTGACAATGACTCGAAAGCGAGCAATCCCGCTAAATTTTGAATGGATCGTTTACAGCAAACAACTCTGCTCAGCCAGACGCGTGGTCGAGGACTCGTACGTGATGAGCCGGATCCTCGGAGAAATATTCTGCGCTAATATGCTCCCGGGAACGCATTGGCCAATTGTCGGAAAGCTGGTCCCAAAAGTTGGTCACGAATGTTCGAAACGGATGGACGCATTCAAGTTCAAGAGAGATTCGAAAGCAGCTTGGGAGAGAATGCAGATTGAAAAACAGTGATTCTTTCGTTCAGGCTAAATTAACCGTAGGAATGGGAGAGAAAAGAAGGAAATATCTCTTTTTTGAATGACAAAAAGCTTCCTCGATTTCACGGTTGTACGATTTCGGGATTGTGTGATTCCTGTAGATTACTCATTCGCTGGTACTCAGTTACCATACTCAGCTCGAGTATGATGCTGTTGGTGAGCCGAATTTTGACGCTCCAATAAATCATTTGGTTCTAATCTCGTAATTCTGATTTTCTTCAGAAGCTCTTCGACAGGCCGCGAATCTCGCAATTGAAGGTCTGAGTCAAACGAGTGGCAATGCATCTCCGTGTGCATCTCGAAATGGATTCCTCGATTAGAGAAGGGAAATTCACTGGAGGTTCAAGATGGCGATATCAGTGTTTCACATTTGCAAACACGAAGCCATAGAGGTAAGCGGGTGATGGCATCGGATCCCACGCGGCCGCTAGGTTTGCTCTACTCCGGTGCCTAATAGCATTATCCGCAGGACGGGCGCGAAAATTTCAGTTTGGTAAAAATACGCAAACTGGAGTAATTTGAGAAATTAGGTTCGATTTCGGGTATTATCGACGTACCGTTGGATGAGACCGGCTCGGTCGATATTGCGGGACCTCGTTGTCAAAAATTTGGCTTCGAACCAGGCTTCATCCTAGCGCCTGATGCGGCTCAATCCCTTGACAGTGTGTTGTCGCCGTTTGCCGATAAAAACACAATATTTCCAATGTAGCTAGAATTCCGCAGGCTCACTCACTTCTGTCATCGCCGAAGTTTGTTTCTGAGATGTGCGCCCCAGTGACGGGACACAACGAAGCTTGTCGGGAGGGAGAAGGAGCCATTCTTCTTTCATCAAGCGTGAAAAAATCTTCCATCCGTCCGATGACTTGAGCTCCGCGTCGAGGTCTCGGAAGGGCTTCGAGAGTTTGCACCGGATGTTCGCCGTGAGGAACGATGCCCATGGGGAGTTTCGATAGGCCAAATGTAATTCTTGAGCTTTGAATCACAACAGAGGCATTGGTAAAGAAACAAACGTTGGATCATATGACACATGTTTGGAGCTCAGATTCACGATACGTCATGCGGCATTCTCAACCGACTGCTCCGATGGAAAAGACGGGTTTTGTCGAGAATCGGCAACGACCGGACCTATCGCACCTCTTCGACCAGATCTTCTGAGCAAAATCGGAGAGACCTGGAATCAGACGCCTGGAGCCGGAAGCTGAGCGGATTTCGCGCTTTTCGACCATACTATGATTTGTTCGCGTCGAATGGGCGCCATAGGGAACGGGGGCAAGAACTATCGAGCATAGCCAAGTCAAACTTTCGCAATTATCCGCTGGACCTATTTTCGCTCCAACCCCTATCGGACAACGCCTGGACAGCCCGTTACATCCCAAGATCTGCAACCCAGGGCAGTCCTCGAAGCTGCAGTCGTGTGCGCTTCACCAGTTCGGTGCCTCCAATAACATGGGCATGAGGCATGCCTCCGATAGAAGCGGCTCGCGGCGAGGAAGGCCGGAAGGAGTCACCTCACAAGGATGGCTCCCGGTTCTTGAGCGTCCACTGAGAACCATGTGGTATGCTAGCATTCGTTCGTTGCGCTCCTCGTGGGTACTCATTAAATTCCACAGTTCAATTGGATCGACCGCTCTGACATGGCGGTGGGCTGAACTGACTCAGATATGTGGAGGAGGGAATCTCTGTGAGTCTGGAACGCTCCTGATGCCCCTTCCCCGTCCATGGAGGCCCCGAGTAACTACTCACTCAGCGTTCCAGGCGGAAAGCAAGCAGAGGAATACTCGCTTCCATATTCCCGAAGGCTAATCGGGTCTTCGCCCGCCTGCCCATCCGCCTTTTGACTTGCTCGCAATGAGCGTTCAGCGGCTAGAGCACCGTAAAAAGGTATCGATGCTTCGACTACTAATCCCTCCGGCTCCCTGGCTGCAAATGTTAAGCGATTATCGTGCGATGGGGAGCTAATATTCTCCGCCACAACACAAAGTCATGGAAGTCAAGGGTCAGTCGGGTCCTCACAGGGGAATCGCATGAACTTGAAAGGGAAAAATCAGGGGGAAACGAAGCGATATTGGGTATCAGGGCTCACCTGATCGTGTTCCCTCCACGAAAGGATAGCTCCACCTCCTGTCTGAAAACGAGAAACGATTTTGGAGTAATCGCGAAAACTTGAAATTCCACATAGACAGGTATCACCCATGAACTTTTTCACAGATTTCTGAACGTCGCGAGCGTTCTTGATCAGCACTTCTCGTGCGGTCTGAAGCGATACGGTCTCGTCCACCCGAAGAGAGGAGCTGCGTGTGCATATCTGTAGCGGTAGTGGCTGCACGAGCAAACTCAGGGCATTCGAGGAACATCAGCTGGAGTTTCCGTCACCGCCGGAAGCGGTCATGCTGGCAAGCGGTACTGGAATCGAATTTCCGTAGAGAAGATGGCCAGATGCCACTTTGCGTCCCAGAAAAATCGGGGGCGCTCCACGGAAGTCCCATTCTCATCCAGCGGCGTGTACACCTGAATATATATCGAGATATCCATCCAGAAGGTAGAACAGTGCATGATCTGTGCACAGCGATGTTGCTCGCGTTTAATGCAGCCAGACACTCAGCATACGGAGCTCGGGAAGGCTCCATAGTTCCTTATTAGTGTCCTGAATTCTCCTGAGATTCGTCGTCAGGGAAGCGTTGTTGGCAGAGATCGCCGAGTATCGCTGCCTCCATGACTCTCCGCCCTCGAGCGATCAACGAGATGATCCACAGCAGCACTTCTGGAGCTGAGGAAGCTTCTTCGGCATGATGTTAATTGTTCTAAGCCACCTCGGATTCTCTTGAGGCGTCTGCGGAGATCGAACGAATACTTCTGCGACTCGAGAAGAGACGCCTGGGATGGATGCTGCACGCGGAGTCCCGGAGAAGTCATGTTCCCTCTTATTTTGTTTCGCCTACTCCAACTATGAGCGATGTGTGCGGTGAATCCAGCTTTTTTCTCTGGTGACGGCGCTGTTATGTCTGCCTGCGTTTTACGACTCAATCTTATTCTTTCTGTCAGGGGTTCGGCTTGGTCGGCTTTTTCGGTTTCGCTTTCTGGCCTCTCGGTCGATATCGTGGAGAATTCGGCCTCACGTCTGCCGAAAACTTCAGCGGAAAACCAGTCTTCCCATAACTTCATCTCTGCGCCAAAGGAGACCCTTTGAGGTCAGCCTGACGGTTCCAGCGTGCTTGCCGGCGTCAACTCGAAGCGAGACCGAGATCGCTGTCCCGGATGAACGTTCGATGGGGTTTACGACATGCGGAAAATTCCGCAGCGAGTTTGGCGTCGTATCTCGGCGGGTATCAGCGACCCGAGCCAGACAAGGAGTCGAAGGATAGCCGCCAGGATCGTTCGCTCTCTCAACAACGTAGTCCAAACCATCTGGTCACCTCGACGTGTCATCACATGTCTTTGCTAGTGATCGTTATCAGTGACCGAGCGCGGATTGGTCAAAGATAGGAGGTGCAATCTTCTTTTAGTGCTTACTCACCGCCTACTCCACCGCCGGCTCTACCACTCCTACCGTCGCCTACGTCGTAATGACGACATTTCTATTCTTACTGGCCCGACGAGCCAGTTCCAAGGATTATGGGAATGAGAAACAAGTCCGTAGCTGCGTAGTTCGAAACTCAGGAACGGAGTTTGTTTGAAGTCGCGAGCAGCCGCATTCTTGGTTCATGAATCTTCCGTGGAGCTAGCGTGCAAACCCGGACACTCGGAGAAGCTTGCGACGCAGTTCGAGACCACGAATTATGTCGAGAGAGCACGTAAGGCTCCTCGAACTTGGCTCGGAAAAACTGGTTGCGTGAAAATTATCTCCGAGCATGCGATGATTCGTACCTTGGATTTCTGGGGATCGGCTCCAACGCGCTGAACAATCTCCATTGAGATGTTCGACTCAAGCTGGTTGGTAGCTGATCGGGCAGACAATGTGGAAGGATTTCGTCAATGACCTATGATGTTCCTGTGTGCGACGAGTCGCTGTTGCGTGTGCCCGGTTCCGACATACCAAAGAGAGTCTGAGCCAGATGCTCAAGGTGTTTGCAAGACGCCGAAGTTTCTGACGGCTCTAGCCGTTTCGTCATCTGCCGGTCTTTGTCGGGAGGTCTGTCATAAACTCTTCTCGGCCGAGCCTAAACCCTCGGATTCTACTCCCTGGTTTACTCGCTCGCTCTCGCTCTGCTGGCTCTGGACCCTAGCATCGGAATCATCAAGCGAGTTTATCTTCAAAGTTCAAACGCCCGACGGATTTCTCTCTTGCATCACGCAAATCGAACAACGAGAGGCTCTCCCACACCAATTAGGGCGGTAGATTCGAAAGGAGCGAGAGAATGAGGGCCAGATATGGAGGCTGAAGTGATCTCACTGTGGAAGCATGCTCAGTCCGCCGGTAGGTGGATGGAAGGCCCCGTCGGAGCTAACCGGTAAATTCTCGACCCGCGGGACGGGATCACAGATCCGGAAAACGAAAGACATAATTTCAAGGTTATCCGAGCTCATTAGCTTCCGACAATATCAACAGGGCGATGCCGCAGGGCGGACCGCTCATTCTCGAGTGAAAATGAGCACAGAAGATGAGTTATTCATCATATGACGTTAAAGTGCTTTTTGAGCGAAGTTTCAGACTTTGGATACTTCGTCATAAAGAGGCTCTCCGCGGCGTCTGCCCCCTTAGTATTCCTTGGTCTCGAGAGAAAAAGCCAAGCGAGCTTGGGGTGGTTAAAACAGGAAGGCAGACTGTCAGGCGGCCGAGCTACGTGTATCACGTCGTTTTCGTTGACGTATTTGGATGATTTATAGTAGAACTTCGAACTTAGGAGTTCGCGACGGAACAATGCTCAACCAATGTGCAACAGCCGCGTTTATCAGCTCGCGGATGTCTAACGGTCAACGTCAGAGGAGAGTGAGGCCTCTCTTCAAAAGGAGCATTCGCTCATGACTACTAGCCCGTGCAATCGTGTCTACGTTTAACTGTCGTGTCGTCTCTACTGCGGGCGGCCTGACTGTTGATTCCAGGAACACAACTCGAACCTAGAACCGGTTTCGGACGCGCTTCCAATGCAATCGGTCGAACAGCTCGGAGAGACCGTGCAGCCATTCCTTGGCGACCAGAAGTGACAAGAGCTTCTCCTTGAGCTCGATGGTCTGATATTTCCCCTATAACGAGCTGGATAACGCCGAGCCTGCACCGATCAACTTCGAACCATATTGGCGCTCAATCCTCATTTCGCAGTTTCGGAGATGGGTTTTTTGTGATAGTTTTTGGAAGATGGAGGAGATTCGAGGGTACAGGTGATTCCTTATCGCAGGTGACTGGATTGTTGTGGGGAAATTGACTCCGAATCCCGTTCTAGCTCTCACTTCAGCCTAGAGACTCGCACTCGCATCCTTCCACATAATGAAAAGGGCAGTGCGAAAATATCATCGAACAAAGCTGGCTTTCCGTGGGGGCTTCCGTGGTCCAAGCACAGCATGAACATACCCGAACATTCTTGTTTGCGCTTACAGTTTCAGTATGGTCCATCGGTACGCGCCTCCCGATAGCGTGAACTGAACAGTATCAGAAGGTCTGCAGAACTACTCATTGCCTCGGAACTACGGTCAAAACATCCATTCGGAACGTCGAATTACAGGAAGCACATCCACTGCCGTCGCTTGGCACTACAAATCCGACGCACAGAAAATATATCAGCTTCAATGTACATAGATCAGAGCCTCGGCTCCTGAAAACTTCTCGAACACGAGCGTGCTCGAGTTGATGGTCGCGGTTCTCACTACAGCGGGCGCTTCGAGCTCGGGCAGGTATCTGCGGAGCCGCAGTCCGCGGTCTCTGGTGCATGTGAGCTGAGAGAAACGCACCAGAAGGAGGTTGCTTCCTATGATTTATACATTTAGTGTCGTTGCTGTAGGGGTAAGAGGTTTTCTATTTACTGTAGGCCATATTTCAAATGAGTTTATGATCAACTCGCGTATAGCTACGTTTTCACCCACTGCCATTCCTTCTTTGTCGTGATCGCTTTATGTCGCCCATAGTAAACTTTACCTGCTGCTTTTAACAGCTTCTCGGACACTTGTTCCCTCTGGAAGCGGATCCATACGTCTTCATCTCCCGATGCCACGGTCGTGAGCGGTTCGCTCCGGGCCCGTGTTTCCGGGCGTCATGTCGAAGGATTCGTCTTCATCATCGATCAGTGAGCGTCCTGAATCGGGGTGCAGGTACTTCGAGTACTTGACTCGCATTCCGAAATGCACTCCCATGTCTTCAACAACGAGACATCGTAGGGTAGTAGCGAGAACCATCGTTTGAGTCCAGAATGATGGAGCGGTGGGCGGCGCTCGAATATCATTAGATCAACGGGAGCATAAGCAGCCATACATCAAAATTGTCGCTTGCTCTGAGCCCGAAAGCGGAGCGGCATATCGCCTCGAGATGTTCCCCCATGAGCACACGAGCGTTTTGTTTGTGCGCTGCTCCACATGCCGCATGGAGTGACAGCAGAAGTTCAATTAGGTAGATGTTGCATCCGTCAAGCTGCATCGTCAGAATGAGATGCACAACCGCTTGTAAAAGAGAGCTTTCGGATAAGGTGTAGTTACTTCAGTTTTCAGTGCACGCCTTGAGTTTCGCGAAATCTAGGCGCGCTCATCAGCCCGGCGGGTCGTCTCCTCTGATTCCGTAGTTCTCCGATTGCGTGCTACAAACGTCGGCCCGTTTGATTCAGACACAACAACGGGCTCAACATCGGCGTTAGCCCCGGATGCTGCTGCGCAAAGACAAGCGGGAGAGCCCTCTCACAGACTTTACGATCATTGCCATTCGGGAATCGCTCTTAATTCGGATTCTGCTCGGCTATTTGACTCCGTTAGGCATTCTTCCGACAGAGGAACTCTCCGAGAGTCTAGAGAGTGCTTTGCGACGCAGGTCAACGTGTCATTCCTGGAAGTTCCGTTTCTGAATGCTGTAGCCGCGACACCGTGCGGGCGCTCAATCGACGATCGCAGTTCCGCGCCAGTTCCCAGCAACGACAGAGCTCAGCCTCGAAATGCGGAATCAACCCACGAGAAACAAGGGAGAAAACTCAAATCAGATGCTGAGAGATGGGAATCTCTTCAAGACGTGGATGCGAGAAACTGTGGGATCGTCGTGGTTAGCTGTGTCGACAGTCGATCAGTCGACAGAGCAGGTTTGCAGATGCTTCCAGCTCTTGATGTCGAAGATATTTCATCCGAAAGAGTTGAGTCAGAACCGTGATCCGAGCTCATCGTTCCAATATGTCAACATGAGAAGGCCGTCATCAGGCGAGCTGATAACAAGCGAGCTGCAGCAGAGTCTCGGCTCCGAGATGGGCCGAGAAACTGGTTTCAGGATTCATGTGCGACTCGCTCGATCCAGTCAAGGGCACCCGGATCTGGATCTCGGCCCTGACCTATTCTGATTCCCGTTCCTTCTTGAAAGTTCCGGATCGGAAACTGCCTCACAGATCCTTGCGGAATCCAATGAGATCTTCTGCTTCTGCTCACGGGGACAGTTCCGCCCCCCATCCCCTCCGCGTTGACGACTGTTCTATCATATTTTATTCGATTGAACGGTGCAGGCTCTACAGACCGTGCTCTACATACCATGAACGAAAGATTACTGCCTTACGTTTCTCATGGCTTACCAGCGCCGTCGTACCATCAGAACTCAGTCCGTGAGTTGGTGCGAAACGATGGTCTCAGGAGCGACTCAAAGACAACTCTGACCGAAATATAGTGAGGAATCGTCCGGACGTGCGCTCGTCATCCGTTACGCAGGAGCCTGGTTCTGATTCATCAATGTTCTAGCCGGAAGACTTTCCGTTCTGAAATGTCTTCTGTTACTCCCTCGATCTTCCTGTCCACAATCAGCAATATCCACGTATCTCAACGGTATCTATCGTTTGTTTCTTCGACTCTCTTCAATACATTAAGTCCGAAGTTAACAAGGGTTGACGTATTCCTGGATGAGCCATGGAACATCTGTTCCTCCGTGACGGAGCTATCTCAGAGCTCTGCCGTCCCGAAGCTTTTTCCGTTAGCTGGACTCCGTGGCGTTCCGCAATATACACGGTACCCCTATCCAACGACTTCTTCCTCCTATAGCTCTTAGATCTCGTCTGCCACCAATTGGGGGGGGGGCAGCTAAGTGCCTCATCGCAGGTTTTCTCCCTGAGGTGATCATTCCATAACTGGCGTTCTGCCGTGCCAAAGCTGGATCGTTTCAATGTTTTCTTGAATCATCTCCGCTGGACTGAAGTCCGATTCGCCCGTGCGAATTCATCTGTCCGATGATCTAAACATGTTCACAGATTCTCTATCGCAGCTGTCGCTGTTGTTCCCCCAGCTAACTTTCGCGGATTTTCTCGTTTGAGCGTTTGGCATCAGCGGCAGGAAGTGTGGTGGTGGTGGTGTTGGTGGTGGCGGCGCCGAACGAGGGCTTTGCACGGTCGGACGCTAGGTTAGTCGGCGAAAGTTTCGCTCAACCAAAAAGAACGGGAGTCGCTGATCCAGGGTTCTCGGCAAAACCGCCGGCGGAACTCATCTCAGATCCGAACGAAACAGTAGCATCGACGATCATAGTTTACAAAGAAACTGTTGAAAACCGAAAAAAGACCGCTTTGTTGATATCGCGTCTGAACGGTAAGGCTGCGCCCGAGCCAGCAATGTGCGATGGGAGCTTTCGGAACGATCGCGAAGTTATTTTCGGGCCTCGGCGAAGCAATTCAGGGAGGTGCGTGTAGCATCCTGTGAATGGGATCAATCGGTTATGGAGGGCAACTCTACTCATTCCGAGTGAATGATCACTTTGCACCAGCGGCTCAGAAAGTTGTTTACGATACGGCTCGATTTGATGAAGTTATGATTGGCTGTTTATGAACGCAGCCGAGCTTGGGTAACCAGGCCGAGAGTCGCACGCCGGTGCGTATCAGCGATGGGGGTGCGATGACAATGTGTTTTCTTCCGTCTTCAGAGAGCGAAAGCAGTGAGGAGCGAGTCGAAACCTCCGTTGCGCGGCCGATACCCTGTGAGATATGTTGCGACGGCCAGGAAAGCAAGGCAACCGTGTCACGGTCAATGACGAAGTTGTTCTCGCGTTTCGCTTGACTTAACTAACACGACTTAACTCCCGGCAGAAGCAGCTATTTACGAGGTAACAGAAGCCGAATGTACGCGAGCAACACATGTCCTTGAGGTCATCTCGTAAATTCGCCATTTTCTCAACCTACTCGAGCCAGTGGCGCGCGTAAGTAGATCCACTTGGCTCGGAGCGTTCTGCGCGGCGCGAAGTTCCAGGAAGAGCATCTCGCATTTCGTTCTAAGCTCTGGAATATCATCGCGAGCCTCGTCGCAGCTCGCGAATCCGCACTCGTTACACCAGCGACGGGAGGGTCAGGCCAAAGCTGACTAGCTGCACAGAACGAGACCAGTGGATGTTTATGGGACGTCTGCCAGTGAGAGCGACAAAACCAGAGGAGCTCCTCATAAATCCACGCAGAGCTTTCGAGCATCAGGAGTCCAATCAATGGTCACAGTAGAAGATGCCCGATGGGTGGGTGGCCCGCCATTCCTTGTCAAGTGAAATCATTGGGCGATCGAATGAATGAATGGAAACCACATTGACGGAAGTCCGTGTGTAGGTGGGGGGGAGGGGGGGGGGCAGCTTTTTCATGCGATCGGGCCAGAAGCTTGCGAGAGAGCTTGGGCGCCATGAGCCTCCAACTAGCGCGGCGCTCTCTGAGTCGCTTTTCCTTGAGTTGAGGTTGCCGGTGTTGATGTTGGTTCAATTTGAATGCGTCCACTTGCTCCTTCTGCTTTTTTAGAGGTGAGACGACCGCAACCAGCTTTAGGAACTCGTTAGAGAAATCGGTTCGGAGAAAACTCGAGGAAGAAACCAACGAGGATGATTTTGAAGTTGCCCGGTCTCTCTTTCTTGCTACTGTTTGCAGGGCTCAATCTTTGAGATCTCTAGGTGCACGCGTTCGAGTCTTTCCCTAATTGTTGTCAAGAGACACAGCACGCCCACATATTTGGTAACGTGCTCTGGCCGGTGAACTCTTCCTAAACCTGAAGATTGAGCTATATTTTCCTGCGGTATCTGATGCTCTGCGAGAATTCTCCATTGATGGAGCGTTTAGTTGTGAGACACGACTGAATCTGTAGACAAAAATGGGAATTATGCGTGTGGCGATTTCACTCTTACAGGAACATGATGCGCGAGCAGGCCATACCATAAAAGCCGGGCGCGAAGAAACTTTCCGGCGATGCCAGCTATCAGTCGAACGGCTGAGGAGCTTACTATCAGCAGAATGTATTTGCACACTTAACACCCCGTGGGATCAAAGGAATCGGCATGGGTTGGAGCTCAAGCCGCGGCGTCCGAAAGAAAGCCGTCGGCCGGAGAGAGAGCAAGTGACGAGGTTTTCGCGTTTCAGAGCGTCTTCCGCTGGATTCCTCTCCTACTCGTTCGTCGAGTAACAACTTCTTTTGAGCCTGGTGCGAGTTCCAATGATTAGCGCACATTCCTCGCGGTGCCAGAGGTCGTTCGAGAGACAATGTCGCTTGTTAGGGCATCGTTTGAGCTTTTCTAGCTAAACAGTATGCCCTCGGCGGCGAACGTTGTCACATGGTCTTGCAGCACGGGCTCGCCGAGCACCTGGTTGGTTCTGAACGGACCTGCAAACGGCCTAGTGTTGCCAGAAGCCAATCCTCATTATTGTTGGAGGCTAACTCCGATCCATCGAGCTTTCCCCGAGGCTCGAACCGAATTTTGCGACCGTTCCCTCCGGCGGAAGCGTCGAGCCTCCCTCCGCACGGAAAACTCGCAACCAGTTGGTGGCAGGAGAGCATCCCGATCTGAGATGAAGACGACGATCGTGCTTTCCCAGGCTCAGAAGCGCTTTGATCTCAGCGCCAGAGCGCCGAACTGCAGCAACCACAACAAAAAGGATGATCACGGGGTGACTACTTGCTCGTTTGAAATACTTCAGCATGCGTTCCAAACTTGACGCCTTGTTAAACATGGGATCGACCCCAAATTCACCGTTGAACCGACACCCACAAACACTCGAGCAGGGTCTTTTTGCTCATGTCGCCGCTGCTGCCCCAACGAAGGAACAAAGATCTTTCCCGGCCACAACTGCTGATAACATCACTTGTGTAATGGAGGGATAAGCAAGCAGATTGGACGTAATCTCAACAAGGAGGCGGATCGATTTGTTTGATGGTTTCCTTCTGTCATCAAAGAAGGGGGGTTATCAGACCGCGAGAGCATGAAACGGAGAGAATCGCAAGTCAGAACCTCCGTGCGGGGATCGAGACCAGAAGACTTCTCCAAGAAAGCTCTTGAGCGTAGAAACGACCGCAGAGTGGCGAACGATGGCTCTTGCACGACATATACAAACGGGAGCTCTTGGGAGTTGAGTCGACCGAAACTACGGTCGACGGACTTACGAAACCAATCCCGATGCTGTTGACAGGGAAGCCGGCGCCGGTTAGCCGAGCAGCTACTCAGCCAGCGCAGAAAACTCATATGGCAACGGATTTTATAGGAGAGCAATCTTAAGATGACGGCACGAGGTCGGTCTTGTTCATCACGCTATCGCCGCTGCGAGCAAGCGGAGAATATCGCTACCGGCCGGCAGTAAATCGCGAGTCAATCTAGACCCCGTGCAATACTGAATGCTTTCTGACACCCCTTCGGGCTCGATGAGACCGCAACTCTTCTCTCTCATCGCGTGTTGCAATCCTCGTGCCGATTGGGTTGTAAACAAACAACGCCAGAACGCCATCGAGTGGAGAAGGGAGCAACCAGGGGAAAAATATCTTGGCGTAATTGAAAATTATAATCGACTCCACTCGTTCATCACATGGTGCCGGCTCAAAAGCTTCGCCTGGCGTTTCGCGGACATCTTTTCGAAATCCGATGGCCCCGACAACGACTCTCGAGAGAAGGTTGGCCCTCTAGTATCTCGTCGATAGAGGGGAAATACAACTTCCGTTCGATCTGTGAGACTGACGCATGAAGGTTACCAAAAAGTACCCCCTTTAACACGAGAATTCTCGACATTGGTAGAGGCTGGAGTAAGAGAGGGCCCGAGGCGACCTCTGATGGAACCCGACTTTCGATGACCGATCGTGCGTAACGCTTCTCTTTCCCAAAACCTCTCGGAAGATTCAATGCTGTGGACAGTTTTCCCCAGGGGAGTCAACGGACCAGCGTTCGGTGCTTGGCAACTTTGAAATTCAGAATATGCAAATTCGAGAAGGAAGGTGGCCTCTTGGATGATGAGGACCGAGTCACGCTGTTCGCCTGAAGCGACTTTCCATCCCGCTGGAAACTTAGAAAAACAGCCTTCTGAACTCACGCGTTCCGGTCATTTATTCTCAGAATACGCGGAGCCCGAGTCACACAACTCCGTTGCGTTCTCAGATTTATTGTCGACGATATTTGCCGATGTGGTCAGCAAAGACAGCATGAATTGGTGATGTCTTCTTTACAGACTCGTCGTTGGCGGTTGAACAATTACAGTTAGCGCTCTGAGAACTATCACAGAGTCGGAGCTTACGTCAACCAGTATCGTGGGTGGAGACGCAGACGCAACAGCCATTGGCCGATTTGGCGCATTCAAACCCAATCACCGGGAGGAGACCGCAACGGAACAGAGGATCTGAGCGCCACCACTGCCGCGACTGAGCCGACAACCAATTCCACAACACCGGCGGCAGCAACAGCTCGAAGCGGGGGAATCTCTTCAAAAGGAGCGTACCGAGAAGAGTGACCTCTGGGTTTTTCTACAGAAGAAAAAAGCCCAAGAACGGAGACCACCGGATTCAAGGGACAGCGGAGCAGATAGGAGCGACGCGGTTTACGCAATCAGAGCGACTACCGAACCTCTGACACCACATTGCCTAATTGGACCAGAGCCGGGCTCGGAACGCGCTCGTTTCGGGATACCACCAGTCGAAACCGGATAGCCCGAGACACAGCGAGTCGACTCCCACTCCTCCCAGCGTGCGACATCCACTGGAGCGGAAACTGCAGCAACTTCCCAATCTAAATGCAGTAGAGTCCTGATGATCCACATCCCAGATTATCCGCTATTCGCGCGATTTTTTCCGGGATTTCGGTCGATTCGCCCAATTTCCCTATCAGTTGCGCCGCCAGCTTTTCCTCTCATCAGGCTTCAGGTTGTTGTTGTTGCAGTCATCGTCGCCGCCACAATTTCTGACGCTCTGTGTCACAATGATGATAAGGCATATGGCGTGCGGCTGTCTCAGAGTACTCGAAGATTTGATCCATGAAGTAGACTCTTTCGGGTTCCAGTTGTCTCCAATTCAACCAGATAGGTTCCGACTTTCCAAGAGAAGAACGCCAGGTAGTTTGAATCGAGTTTCACCAATCAGGAGGTTTCTTTTGGATGCACTCTCTCTCTCTGCATCCTCAGATGCAGGATCTATGCTCGCTGTGTTCATTTTTTTATTCATTTGAAGATGATGCTCCTCCTTTTCGGAGTTGATTTGAAATCGCATCGAGCTTGATCCCGAACCGCGAAAACTTCTCGTGAAATGGTTCGACCTTCTCTCAATTTGGGGAGTTTCCGCTGTATGGGTTCGGAAATCGCGGAGCATCCTAAGAGATCAGTCTCAATATCCAGAAAATGATCCGGTCCCAGCCGTCATACCCTGGATCTGAGTAAGCGGTCGGAGTGGAAACCGTTCACTTCTCGGACCTCGTGATTCGGCAACCCTCGTGACCCTTAAATTCCAGTCAGGATTACATGAGAGCCAACGAGCTCCTGGTGGTGGAGCAGCCATCAAGCGAGAAGTGAAATGGAACAAGATCCGATCGACACGTTGGCGACCAGAGACTAGAAAGATGGAGATGGTCCTCGAGCTGTGAAGTCAAAGGCGTGACCCATGCATGTCTATGCAGCTTGGCATGGGGACGGCGCGATTTGAGCATTGTAGCCGCGACTACATCCGTAAACTCAAGAAGCGATTCTCGAGGATACGGACGCGCGTGTATAACTCTATGGCAATCGAATCGATGTACCTAATGCGTGCTGAATCAAAGACGCTGAGAGTTTGTCAGGGAGATGCGATCATTCACATCATCATGCACAGGATGCATCTCGGAGAGTATGTCAGCTCCACATGAGCGCCCGAATCCTCTCGACGCGATACTCGATGCGTTGAAGCACAAATCATCGTGATGATCTCTCACAAAATTTCAACTTGTCCCGAGAATCAGTTGAAAGTAACTCCTTCCCGGGTGGAGTTCCATATCCATGATCTGAGAGTCCAAATCCCAGTCTGAGTAGAATGTGTGGGGCTATAGAACTAACACCAGGAGTAGCCGGGTTCGGACGGTTCTCACCAACTGACCGATGGAGGCCACATCGAGGAAACGATCTTCGATTGCTGTGCACATGTGGTATATGTATCAGTCGTCTCCGATCGGTAGGACTGAGCACTCGTTTTTTCTCGCGAGTGATCAGCGAGCCAAATCGAAACCAGAGGAACACACCGATTTAGCAGTTGACTGCTGAACTTCGAAAATGGGGTCGACCTGGCGGATCTTTTGATACCGGGTGAATCGTCGGTTCTTGTATCCACCACGCGGCTCAGCGTGTTTGGAAACCGAATTTAGGTTCCCGACACACTCGTTTCCCGCAGAATCGTCACAAACGTCATAACTTTTCCGCTATCGGCCCTCAAGCCTGAGCTAGGTACGCTCAATCGGCGATGAGCGTTAACGGTTCGATGATTCCAAAATCAGTACGAATGGAGTCGTACGATACTTTTGTTCTATTACTGTCCGGTCGATCGGATGTGTTCCGAATTGTTCCGAGCTCCCCTGTCGAAACGTTCGGGGAGGCAGAACCTGGAAGACACGAAGGGAGAAAGAGAAACAAAGTGAGGGATGAATAAGTATTCTGTTTCGCGGTTCGCCTTTTTCCTTGACAGACGAGATGCGACCGTTCTCGATCGGCGGGGAAAACAGAACAAATTGATATGAGTCGATTTATCATGTTTACGACATAGCTCTCAATAAATCAGCAAATCCCCTCTTGGTTTCCGTTCGGTTTCTTCCCGTTTGACATTTTCGACACATCCAGCCCTTCTGCCGAAGAATCATTTGAAACAATTGGATCTCCTCTCCGATTCTTCACCGTTTTGACGCTTGTGATTCGATCGAGAACGGGCAAGGGAGTGTCACAAGCTGATTTCCAGCGACCAATGTTCGCTGAAGGCGATTCTTGAAACTGAGCGCCCGAGCGTTTCAGAACGGTGGAGCATTTCGATAAAGAAGCGTCCAACCGCGGGGATTAGAATTGCACGGATGCTACATTTCGTTAGCTTCGGATTAAGACACTTAAACTGTCGACGTCGTCGCCAACAACAACCAGTGTGGCCGCTGTGAAAGGGACGATCTAACTGTTATGAGGTTATTCCGCGCTGCCGGGGTGACCAGAGATAGTGACCGACTAACGACGGCGCGCAGGGAAACCTTTCGTTCATCTTGGCAACCGGCATCGCTGGTGGTTCCGCACCCACGGGAGCCGAGAAAGTGAGGAAAAGTTGGGTCTGGTTTGAAATCGACCAACAGAGACTTCTCGCCCCAAAACGCTCCACTAGCTGCTTGTGCTTCTGCTCGCCGTATCTCGATATATATCTCAAGTTGGTCGACGTCAATCTTCCTAATGGACACACAATGACAGAAGTCAAAGACAGTTGTCAGACCGAAAAAGTTTTGCGCTGCCTTATCTAAATATCTGTTTGATTGTTGAGCATGTCCAGAAGGCCGCCGTCTGTCTCTTCGGCGACACGGTTCGGAGCCTGATGACGTATTAATCTTCATTCTTTCGCACGCTTCTGCGGAGGAGATTCAGTAGAGAGATTTTGAGTCTTGACAGTTTTTTTCGACGATGGTCGATCCACGGCGGGGATCTATGCTCTCGGATCACGTTGACAATAAGTCCGCGCATGCGATGGGGGTGCTCGTTTTTTCCACGTAACTTTAGTTCCAGAAGCCATCGTGTCCGAACGGAAACGTTCAGATCACATCGCGTCTCAGCACATTCGCCGTAGCAATGAACTTCCTTCCCTGGACAAGGGAGGGTCAGTGCTTTCGTAAACAGAGCTCAGAGGAGTACTCAGGTCTCGTTGATACTACCGAAAATTCCCTTGCATGCGAGACACGCTGGGGTTTTGATCGTCTTGGGGAGCCAGCTCCTTTGCGCTGGACTCACGATAAACATTCTATCGAAATTCCTCCAACTACGCTGGAGAACCGCCTTTGGTAATAATGTCTCTCGGAGATCGGAGTTCAGAAGGTGAGACTCAGGATCTGGTCAAGTAATGAATGAGCACTGAGGAGAGGCTCTCTTCAGCGACTTCTTCGACATCGGTCTTCGTCTCGAACACCGTTTATCGTCGCTGTTGCCTTGCCTGTTGGCATGAGCGAGAGACGAAACAAAATCAGAAACAACAACAGCAACATGAAGAAGAAGCTCGACCGCCCCAGCGGCGGCGGACGAACAGACCGACGTCTATTCGTCCACTGGGTTCGTCCGTCAGCTAGCCCTACACCAGCGGCTAGCTTCGGCACCAGCAGCGGTCGAAGAAGAACCGAAGAAGCGTCGGCCATCGCCGTTTCTTCATCGTCTTCGCGGTGATGGCTCGCGGACCCTGTGGCGGTTTGTCGTGGCCGCTGCCACCGTCGACGTCGCCGCCGCCGTGGACGTATGCTGCCGAAGCTGCTGCCGACGGTAGAAGATCCCGGTGGTGCTTTGGACTCTGCGCGGCTAGCTATGCTGGCAGCTAAGCAAGCGGGCTTGCTGGATGCTTGTCTGGCGAGCAGGCAGTCAGTTTAGCGGCGGCACAGCCGAGATCAGCGGCAGTGAGCAGCGAAGCTCCGCCCTTGTCGCTCTTGAGCTCCGCCTCGTGCGCTTGTGATGCCGCCGCTGCCGCCGCCACTGCCGCCGCCACCGCGGCCGTCCAACAGCAGCAGCGGTGAGCGCTCAGCTCTCTCTACGAGAACATGAGTTTCGAGTCGTCAGTCAGCCAGTCCTCCATCGCTCACTCACTCAAATAGAAAGACAGACAAGGACAGTTAGTCCGTCCGTGGTTGGTCACTCTGCACTACGAACACGTTGAGGAGGCTGACGACAAACATTCACTCAGTCAGTCATCCGTCCAGACAACCATCGGACCCACGACGTGATTGGAGAGTTGCCTACATCTCTGTGAGTGGTTCGCACAACCAAGAAAACTTGGAGGTGATGTGATGAGTGGAGCCGGCACAAGTGGCACCGCAGTGCACCGTGCTTCGCATCTTGCTGCACTGGTCTAGTCAGCAAAGCACGTTGCCGTCGGTGTTTCTGCTTGCTTGCCTCGGTTCTCGTTTCGTGTTTCGGCTCCAATCCGCTGTTTGGATGCGTGGGACTTCTGGCCGGTTGACTAGTTGCTTCGTTGGTCAACCTCTTGGATAATCGTGCGAGCACGTCTCGTGTACCGTCAGAAAACCATGTACCATCCTCCCTACTACTCATACGACTTCACGGAGCCCTACTGGCCTGCCACTTCTGCGCACGTGAGTTCGGCAAGCGCCGAATGGCCGCCAACGCCGGCAGGCTCGACGCCGACTCAGCTGCCCTCGCTTGCCTACAACAACTATTACGCGACAACCTACGGAGATTTGCACGCTGAATCGAACGCGGCACCAACGTTTACGGAACTGCCAACTTCAAACTGTCACATAGGTCAGTACACGAATTTCAGAACCAGAGAGACGTTTCAGATGTCGTTGTCAGTTACAGCTGGGAGTGCTCTCGACTTTTTGAAGGCTCTCGACACTGTGTTCGGGGCTCGTGAGACTCGTTGAGGGCAGACTCTGGAATTCTTTCAGTCTGCAGGAGCCGTGTCGGGACATGATGAGCTCAAAGTCACTCGTTCCTAGCGAAGCGACCTGGCAAGCCTGGTCAGTTTGCTCTCGGATGTGGAGCCACCTTCGCCTCGAGGAGCTGGAGTTCGTCGTTGATCTCTGAAATTCATAATCCTCCCTCATATTGGGTTGATAGTGGAGTTCAGCCAAGTCACTGCTTCAGGAGCATACTGGAACATTTTTTGAGTTTCGACTCGACCGATGCCATCTGTGCAAGGATCTAATTCTGTCGAAATCGATGCAAGGTTTCGATGCTACGTTCCCTATCGAAGTCCCTGAAGGAACGCTGCACTTGGATGACAGCTCAGAGGGAAGAATGGTTCGCTACAAATTGAATCGAGATCGGCGAAATCGCTTGATGAAGTTCCCTCCCTTTCGTTTAATCTATCCATTCCCTCTGGATCCGGACATCCGAAAACAACTTACCGCTCGAATATCTGACATCTGTGTGAACTCTGATCAACGGCGACCATGATTCAACTTGAGAGAAATGCGTGGCTCTGTGACTTCCTGATGTTCGAGTATGTCGAATCAGGCTCGAGAGCCAAGGCTCATGTCCTACCACTCTCCGCCACACATTTGGTGATCCTAGAAATTATTCTCAAACTCCCAATCTCTATCCGTTCCTCGTTGTGCTCTGCTCAGAACTGTCAAGGCTAGTGTTCAAAGCGACACCACGCATGCGGAGGTCTATAACGTCGAGGCTGACGGGGAGCGTGATTTAGAAGAAGCGGCAGAACCGTTCGCTTCCGCCCTCACGCATGGCGCTAACTCGATCCAAGATGATCATGTTCGGTGAATCTTATGCAGACATTCAGTGAGATCAGCGCTTCCCCATCCTGACAACCGAGTCCTCGTTTGGCCGCAAGCGAGTCTCATCTGCGAGCCCTCGCTCAAGCTGCATGGCAAGCATATGGCTTTCAACGGTTTCAACGTCTAAATGGAAGAAATCGAATTGATTTATTATTGTTCTCTCGTTTCCTTGACGTAGCCTGTTTGGTCTATCAGTGCATTAGACGCAACCCATGAGATGCTCACCAAGTAAATTGACAGACAAGAATCGGAAACGCATACAGAGTTGGTTTCAACTCAATTCTACAGGCGGGACCACTTTGCTCTCGAGAATCAGGGAGGATTATCTTTTATCCGACTGGATCCGAAACTGTTTGCCTGTCATTCGATTTCTGTGGCTCATTTCAGACCTAAGAGTTTCTGCGAAAGGAAACTCCTGCGTAAAAATGATCATCAGGTCGTTGGCCTCAATACTGCGATATCAAGAATGAATCCAGCATTGAACACAATTCCTGTCCACATAATTCAAATTCAGCCGATACTGATTCCAAAGTGGAGCTGATAGGAATTCCCGACCTCTGCAGACTCGAGAATGATCGAAGCTCGGTTCAATTTGGCCTTGCAAGCTCAATACTCGGCTTTCACATCATGCACCACGAAAGGGCGATAGTCACTGGAGTTGACCTCGACTGCTGAATCGGCTGTTAAATCAGTCGGAATCGATGTAAACAATGAAGGCAGATGAGGAAGGTTCGATATAGACTGTTATGAGGTGTGACAAAGTGGTTTTCCCACGTTTTATAGCAACGACTAGAAGAGCCACCACGAAATGAATCGGCTCTCTGTCCCCGTTGATTTTATAGCAAGTACTCTCTCGCTAACCGCGCAATTGGTAGTAAAATAAAATATATAAACACTTGAACACTACACACCTCCTCGAGACTTTCGCTGGCTTGCGGCGGCGCTGGGTGACTTTCCTCGCTTGCAGGGTGCCCGTCGCCGGCTGGCTGGCTGGCTAGGTGGATCGCGGGGTGGCTGCTTTCCTGCCCTAGTCTACCCTCCTCTCGCTCAACTCAACGATAAAACGGCCATAAAGCAAGAGCCCACTCTTCCCGGGATGAATCATTCAGTCCCGTCTCCCCACCATGCCGGCGTTCCCCAAGCCAGGCTCGACTCCCCTTTTCTTCAGCCAGCCAGCCAGCCCGTCCGTCGGGCATGGTACAGCATGGCAAGCCGAGCCGGGAAGCAGCCAGCCAGCTCGCCCGCCCGCCACCCACCAGCTCGTCGCCTTCGCTTTGGGAGACCACCCCAAGGAAGCTGAGCTGATTATGAAATGCAATTCAAATATTGAGTCTACCCCAAGCCGGGGCAATGACAGTGAGCAATAGAGCCAGCACAATCGATTCTTTTGTACGTTTGCCATAACACACGCTTGCAGTCTACCCACGGTCTCAGCCAAGCGGTTGGAGGGCTAACCGCTGAATGAAGAGCTCTCCCGATTCGACATTATGTCCCAACCTGATGAAAGTTTTTGATTCGCGTTTCGGTGACCATGCACGAAGTTGCTGGAACATAACTGCTCGGCGTATGCCCGGGGAAAAGATTCGGTTGCTCGACTGGAATCGAGAGCCCTGGTTGTAAACCGAGACAATGTTTTTGAAAGAGCGATTACCACGCGAGCATCGAATTTATTCTAATATTTGCGAGAACGGTCGCATGGTCTTCGTCTTGGATGACCCGTTGTGATCTCCTCGAGGGATATGTGAGCTCCGCGGAGTCCCATAAAATGTTCTCGAAGTTCTCCCGAACTGAACAGCCCATACCGGAGGAGCTCTGTCCATGATTGGGAATGTTGTCGATGAGAATGCAGGAAATCGCAGAAAAATCGTAGAGTACCGACTTGAGATCTCAAATCTGTAATTCTTTCGTAACTGCCCGCTGATTCAGCGGGTGGCGCCAGAGCGGTGACCAGCGGCTGGTAGAGCTCATGCTTACTGCCGTAGATGTCGTTAAGGCGGCCCGAACACATGAGATACGCACTTTCCATCATATGGCTAGAACGGCTGCTGTTTTATAGGAATCGGCTCCGAGTCTGTTACTCAGAGCTTCGAGTGCGCAGTCAATACCGGGGAGGGAACCGTCTCCTGAGCGCTCCTCGGTAGTGAGGTTCCAGAGCTGGCAGGGAAGCGGTCATCTCCTGACATGGAATGAAGCAGCAGGATGGGCAACAAGGCCGAGTCAGGTGTTGAAGTGGCGTGAATGAAGTCAAGAGCGTGTTTCGTCTCTCGTCGTCGTCGTCTCGTTTGCCATAAAATCGTCACCTCCCTCCGGCATAAAATTCGATAACCTCAGAGTGGCCTCAGTGGTCTCTGGTGCTTGGCCGTTTACGACGCCGAATCGTGTTTTACAACATTATAATGTGAAGCAAGTAGAGGCAGCGGCCGCCGCCACCACCTCATGTGTCGCTTCGGCAAGATGTGATTTTAATTCGGTTAGCTTCCCATAATAGAGATTGATTGTCGTCGTTGCATTTTGACGCATTTCTTTCGCTCGAAGAGTTCGGTTGGGTACGGGAGCAGCCGTTCCCGATGGGGGCGTCTGCTAGAGCCGCTGCGTATGATTTTAGATTCCGCTCCACGGAGAGCGCTCGCTTTTTCTCATGCCTAAGTGCGTGTGATAAAACATCTGCAGATCCTTAAATGGCTCTGTCGTCGTATGCGTGCTTCCGATCGGACGGAATCATTTTCCCGGGGCTGTCTGTGAGAGGAGTCTAAATTTATGACGTAATTATCAAACCAGCGGTAATCGATAATCGAGGAAGAACATTTGTGTTTATTACGAGCGCTGTGAAGCCAATGAAACGGTAGAATCGCGAGGAGGGTTCGCAACAAAACTATCTGCGGGACCCGGCTCACGATTCGCGTGAGCTCAAACACATATTTTCGTCTCCACCGACGGACCGACTGAATTCCGGAGCTATTTTAGTTATTTTTTCGTGGGTCTATAGCGGACGGAGCATGCTTTTGCTGTAGCTCGAGCTTGAGATTTTGACCAGGGTTTGGTGCCTCCTTCTCCGACATCTGTCGTCTCAGCGCGGAGGGCCATAGGGCACCCCTTGGTTCTCCAGCCGAATGGTGTACACGGTGACTATGTATGCTCAAGCATTTCACATTATGTGGCGCCTCAAATCCAGATCCGACAGCTCTCTTCGGCTCAATCATAATTTTCGCGAAATCGCATGCGACACGCGCATTCTGGAGTTGTGGAACATGCGATCCTCGGTCCGGCGCCTTTGCCGTGATCGCGGTCTTCGGGGTGCAGTCGGATATGGCTGTTCTCCTGCTTTTCGCCTCGAACTGTCATCCAGCTCTCAATAGGTGATTATATGTCCTAGACTTTTGCGCTGAGTGGCGACTCAATCCGAAAATACCGACTGTGATCGGGTCGAAAGGGACAGCGGCAAACTCGTTCCGCAAAAAAAAGCGGCGTGGCTCGAAAACTGCTGCCGTTTTGACTTTCGGTGCTCCAGTAGCGAGTTCTTGGCAGGCAAAAACCAGTTCGCCGACGATTCATCTCCAGACAGTTGGCCAAAAGAGGAAGAAGCAGCCAGTGGTAATTAATTTCGCTGCGAGTACTGAGTTTCAGAGTCCTGCGATTCCGTGACGTCGTTCATGCGTCGTGGAGATGAAGAAATTATTTCAGAAGAAAAAAGCGATGAAACAATGATGTGATTATATTCCCCCCGCGACTCATTATAGAAGACGGCGAGTGCGGCGCCCGGGAGAAGTCACGCGAGAGCTTCGGTTGACGAGGATTTCATCGCGCAGGTTCCGTGCTGGAAATCGGGTGGAGTTTGCGACGAGGAGCGATTTTTCCACCGTTTTCGTTTCGCCGCGCGGCTCCTAGCCAGGCGTATCACAGCGCGGGCCGCGAAACGAGCAGGCAGGTTCGAAAGTGAGCAATCAACATCAGTAGCGAATCCTGCTCATCAACTGTGTCTAATGGCGTATCGTTGGTTTCCACGAAGAGCTTGCACTGTTAGTTTACCCACCGATCGATTCTGGTGGATCCGTGAAAGAACGATCTCCTCGCTCGTATCTCCGTTTGGTCCTGTTGCTCGGTTGGTCGTCCATCTAGTTCGCCAGTAGGCTCTACCAGCGACAACGACATTGGCGACGGCAGCGGCGGCGGTCGCGGCAGCAGCACGAGGCCAAACCAAACACTGCCGACTAAGTGAGTACAATGGTATACGGTGGGAGCGGATCTCTGCTAGGCCCAGCTCACCTCCGATGCCGCTGCCGTCGCTCGAGGAACGAAGACTAGAAGCAGCTCAGGGGTAGCAGCAGTCGCGGCAGCGTCAGAGACTGGGTCTGCATGCGTCGCTCGAGTTGTAAATCTTCGAGACTGGCTGCCTGCTTCCCAACCGAGTCCCCCTGAAACAGTCAGCCAAGCCAGTCGGGCTGCCTGCAGGCAGGCAAGCTGACTGCCTCTAGGTAGGATACCGGACATGCAATGAGCTATGGGATCGACTAATGTACCCTGCCAGCTCGCTTTCTCGCTTGCGTGGCTGGCTGGCTGCCACTGACCAGGCACCCTAGCACGCTTTGTATGCGCGTCATACACGGGATATTACATCCATTTATCCATTCTTTCCTTCCTCTCTCCATTTATAATTCGAGAACTCTCCGCGGTGCTGGCGGCATGGCATTATGCTGTCTGACTGTTTGTTTGGTGCCTGCTGGTGTTCAGTCGTTGACTTGCTGCCGGTTCCGATGATGCTGCTGCCGGTGGAGGCGGACGCTGGCTGGCTCGCTCGCTCCTTCGCTAGCCTGTTAGACTCGCTTTCATGATCTAAGCGTTCCACGAAACCAACCCGGAAAAAACTCCCAACTCTGATTGTCGGCTAACCGAACCGATGTTGTGGTGAAACGGCCTTGGGTGGCAGTTGGGTCGGCTGCCATGCAAACATTGAGGAATAGGCCTATATGACTCCAACTCGCGTTCGATGCCGGAAGACGTTCAGATTCGATTGTTGAGGTCAGCCCTGTTGCTGATTTGATTGCCGTCAACAAGACGTCGAAAAAGAAGCCAGAGGGGCTCTGTGTGCAGAATCCTACTCGATGCGAAATCCTTTCGGAGCGCCAAGGCTGCCCTCGTGCTTACGGTGCGTATTGCCCCCCTCGCTGCAGCGCCCGGAGCTTGGCACACGGACTGCCGGCAACGAGTGGGACCGATCTAGCCTTGCTGTACACGAGGTCGATTCAGAATTTCCAGCCTCTGTCGACCTCCAACCGGAGCCTGATACTCGCTCTCGAAGCGTGCACCCTGATCATTCCTAGTACACGGAAGAAAGTTCTGGTCGTTCGACTGCACGGGGCGACAGGCGAAAGCAGGGTGCGTCCTTGCAGGCCGGCGTGCATCCGTGTATCCTCTAGTCTTATTGACCGAACGAACCCGAGCGGAGCGAGTCGCGTCCAAGCGGCCATAAATTCGTCACCGACGCATGTAGAAGATCGTCTCAATCTACACTGGCCGGCTACGTTCGTGTCAACAGGTCGACTACGGAGACAACAACGCCCTCCTCGGTGATCGCGGATGCACTCCCAGCGCACGGCTCATTCCGAACCCTATCGTCCTTCGCTAAGATATCTTCTCAATTTTCCGACCTTTCCCGAGCTATTTGAGATCGTCTAAGCTCAACCTAGCTTCGACAAGCGAAACTACCTGCACAACTACTACAACTACTGTGTGCGCTGTGAAAGTATCACATTATGTGAGTATGCGGGCCGCAGCGGCTGCCAGAGCCATTTCTCACTCTGTTCTTTTGGTTTCTCGTTCTCTCGTTGCTCGTTCTCTGTCGTCTTTCTCCTCAAAGCCATCAGTCAGATGTCGCTTCGGCTATAAATTATAGCTACACTCGCTCTCTTCTGACTTCTCTAGCACGCTGACTGCCAGTCAGCCGGGCAAGCGAGAGAGCGAGCTAGTCGGAGCCTGCAGCTAGCGAAACGACAACCCCGTCCGTCGGTGCGTCTGATCCGATCCATGCGACAAAATGGGCTGTACACCATATATACACAGATACATACATACCGACACACATACGATCACACACATACATTCAGACACAACAACAGCGGACTTGAAACTGCTTCCTATGGCGACCCAATCTTTCTCAAGGATCCGCCTTTTTTCGCAGATCCGATTGAGTCCTCACACGACGGCAGCGCTGCTACGTCCCTCCGGCATCGATTTTGGTTCCGAGCTGGATCGAGCCCATCCTCTACCTTTGCGGTCAGGGTTCAGCGTCCAGTTGTCCAGTAGATGTGGACAACTACTCATCGTCCTGTATTCGAAATTTACACTGCTAGTCTGCTAGAGCGGTTGACATAGGTGCCAATTCCGGATTTCTGATACCGTGCCAGATCCTCATGCCGGCGGAATCCGTTAGCTCAGGCACTCCGTCGGGTCACTGCCCCTCTAGAGATTGTCTGGAGACGAGCTCTTATGATCTCAGATCCACGCCTTCGAGCTTCGCCATGATCCGCGACTAGAACTGAGGGCAGATTGATCTCTTGAAAGATTCTAATCCTCCGTCGACGAGGACTGTTGACCTCCATGACATTCCGCGAGGTTGCCCTTGTTCCTACCCTGGAGATTCGTAGAGCCCGGTGGAACTTCATCAGGGTGTCGACTGGAAGTGAACGCAGCCTGCAACTCCTGGTCTGGCCGCATTGATCAACAAGGGGACTGTCACCAAAACTCGGTCCACTGTGGGCAGAGAAACGTCGAGCTCTTGCCATGCTCGATGGATGAAGATAACCACGAACATGGCGATCGTAAAGTCTCCATCGTCATTCCTTTTTTTCATGAACGGAGGAGGCCTCACGCTTTGAAGAAAGTAACGAAAGACTCTTCGGATGGAATGCCGCAGAAGCGACACCTCATACGACCAGTGATTCTTCCCGATATTGATTAGCATCGAGTTTCCCGGGAGGTTCTCCGACCCGAGGAGAGTTCAGACCCGAGCTGAGCTTTTGATGTTCTGGCCGTGCTGGCTGCGGTTTGCTCACTCAATTCAGCCGGTTGTTTAACTCGTTCGCATCGATTCTAGATGATCTGTGAGCCCCCCCAAACCGCACTTGCTAAGAGTGCGATGACGCGAGTCTATTCAGAAATCGTAACTCAACCGTTCCGCGCAGTAGGTTGTAGCTTCAAGTCGAGAATAACGACAACTTCTTATGCAGCAACGGACACGACAGCCGATTTCGTGGTCGTTTCCGTGGCCATTGCCGTTTTCCGTGACCACCCCCGCTGCGCAAGCAAAGTCAAAGGTCGTGGGGCCCGATTCGGCGGCGAACTTTGGATTGGACATTGTGGACTGCGTGAAGTCGCACTGTCGTGCTCGAAGTTCCCTCTCTCTCTCTTCTCGTGAATTCCGTTTTCGAATTATGCGAGCTAGCCGCCTTTTTCTATTTGCCAACAATATCATGCCGCGGTGTTGAACGAGCTCTCATGGAAAAAGTCACTCGATGCAAGCAGATTCAGGCTGCGTCGCCTCATTTCTGATCGAATCCGAGTCGACGACTCAAATCCGACTCATTTACAAGACTGTTTTGTGGATTACATATTGTTTGTTTTCTCCTACTACAAGACTGCGTAAACTCCCAATCTAGCTCCGCGACTTCTCCTGCGAACTAATATCGCCTCGCGCAGAGCAGAGTCGACTCCGGCAATGCAATTAACTTCCTGGACCTTGGAAGTAGATTGCATTCTGAAGTTTCACTCCAAAAATTATATCACCGTTTCTCAAAGCTGCTCATTTTCAGACGTTCCCAGTCGGAGCTAAATCTCCATCTCATGATGCTACATAATTAGTCAACGTTAATTATGGTCGCGGAGCTTTCGGCAAACGAAATTTCACGATTGCTCAAAATCTCCTCGGATTGAATTATTATTCAAATTAAATTATGTACGGAACCCACATGCGAGGAAAATTTATGATTGACAAATGAAGGCAATTACCTTTCAGGCCTCCTGTCGGCAGGAAACACACCGACGGACTCTTTCAACCAAACCAGCAACAGTTCACCTCTTTCACCTCAGTCACCCCTAGGTGAGGCTCCATGTTCAGACTGGAAACTTCGGGATTTCATTCCCGGAAAAATACTCCAAATCGAGGATTTCTCTGCGGCTTAGCAGAGTCAATCTC
The DNA here is from genome assembly GCA_037576195.1 of Phytoseiulus persimilis. Lineage (NCBI taxonomy): Eukaryota > Metazoa > Arthropoda > Arachnida > Mesostigmata > Phytoseiidae > Phytoseiulus > Phytoseiulus persimilis. Next base: position 10,485,168 of record CM075104.1, read on the forward strand.
AGATGTACCGATCACGTTCCAGGCTACCATAGACAATGGACGAACCAGTCAGGTTTCCAACCTTATCATCCTCCGCTACCGGACGGAAGTCTACCACTACCGCCAAATTCATGTTCACCAGGTAAATTTCCCCGGTGTGAGTGAAAGCCTTTCTGCGAATTCGAAAAGTGAATATAGACTTTTTCCCGACAAGCTCCGGAAAATAGGAGCTTCATCCTACAGAACATCGATCTTCAAAGGTTTCTGTTTGATGGTTAAAGGTGCGCCGGGTGCCGGGGGATCGAATTCGAGTCAGATGGAAGACGCCCTCGAGAGCGGAAGTGCCAAATCCGATTGTGAGAGTCTGTCATCACAGAACGCAAAAGGCGACTGGTCGAAGCAAGCTAGGGAAAAGAAGCCTTATCCTGGGGTCATCGGTAGGTTCTATTTGTACTTATAGACCTATGTTCACACGCTCAAAAACATTTCCACTAGTTCATTGTCGGTACGATTTCGACGATCCCACCATTCCCACACTCTTCATCAAAATCGCTGAGCAGTCAGGATTAGCAGCACGGTGGAGCCGTCATTGGAGGCGCGAGGGTCCATTCCTTAATCAATCGCCGACCGATCGCTCGATCGATTGTCTTCAATCGTTCCAGTCCTCGGTCAGCCCAGCGTTTTTTCGTGCGGCTCGCTGCAAACGCTCCCAGAAGCCACACCTTTGGCGCCTGTCTACATAGCATGCTCTCTAGTCACCTGGTTTGTGTGGTTGTTTCACCCTGTCCCGACCGCTGCGTCGGTTTGTCTCTCTGACTTTTGATCGGTAGCGGCTTTCCGACTCGGTTACTCGGCGAATGACAGTCTCTGGCGGCCGTGCGGGTTTGCCGGCCGATCGTCTGTATCTCGCCCTATTGTGTGCTCGTTATGGACGGCGCTGTCAGTGCTGTCGCCGCTACTCTCTTGGCAAACAGCGGCCGTCCAACTTTGGTCTCCCGCTCTGGTGGCATCCTCTCAACACCTTTTCCACCCTGAACCACCACGAGCGATTGACCCAACAGCGACATATCGACGAGGACGGCAACCACAACGACGACGCTCACTGCCTACCTAGACAGCGGCAACGAGTCGGGAAACGAGAAGACGGCGAGACAGCGCAGGTGAACTGATAACACAACTGTATCCGCTCACCATCACGAGCGTCGGAGCCGCCGATGCCGCAACCGCCGCGGCGACAACGCTATCGAAGGAACTTTAGGGGCGACGCGTCGAAGGAGACGACGACAGATTATGCCGTCGAGTTGGTAGCCTGCGTGAACTTCAATTACACCTGGATGTCTTGAGTGACAACCGCTTCGTTTTCACGGCTCCCGAATTCAATATTTGTGCTCGACATCTGCGAACATCTGCTCCCCGGGCGACACATCGATTTCAGGAGACCTCTGGCAGAACACCCCTCCTCTCTGCATAAGGTGTCGCCTTGGCTTCGCGCAACTGATTATGCCGCGGCTTCGTTCGGTTTGAGCTAGCGCGCCGCAGAGACGACGAAGGTACTTCGTTCGAATTGAAATTCCAGGATCGTCGGCGAGACGTGGAGAATCTTGTCGAGTTCCTGTGCTCTCGAGAGCCCTTTCAATGATATTCCCCTCGCCAGGATAACGATTGAAACATTCGATGGAACCGATATTCGATCAGATGTGGGTTGAGAACTCATTCTGGCCTGAGCTCATCCTGCAGCTCGGCAAATCCTTCTTCTCGCTGTGGCTAGTTGTTGCTGAGAATAAGGCCAGAGAGGCAAGGATGGTTTGCAGACAAGCTCCTTCACGTTTGTCGTATACGTTCAACAGCGAAAAAAAACACCCCGAAACGATGGTCTACGAAGCCCGAGAGCGAAGTCCCTCCTCGACCAAAATATTGGGGAGAAAAGAACTCCAGACTCGAAGCATGAGCTCTATGAATTTTCTCTCGAATCCGGCCAGGTCGTCGACTTGCCAAACATTTTTCAATGGGCTATGTTCAGTGAGACGAGCGAGTTCAGTCTTCGATTTCAACTCCACAAAAGTCAATCGATCTCCGACGATTTCGATTTTTACCCCGACCTTCCTGTGGTTCTTGCGGTGTTCGAGGCGGATGGAGGCTTCAGTCTTCAAAAGGCACATCACCGCTTTCGCCGACGCGACGGACAGTTCCACTCCCGACACCTGAATCTGATGAATCAATTGAAGCAATGCCGCCCGAACTGCGATCGCCGCTCCCGGCGTCGCGATCGCCTAAAAGTTCGCTAATCTCCAAAGCCTTTCGGAGGACGATGGGCGGAAGCCGAGACCCGCTCATCGTACCGGCTTTCCGTCGCTAGGACAGCTCCGAGGAATCGAAATGAGTTCAGATGATCCTCTAGGACGATCGAGGCGATGATCTGCTTGCGATAGCCGGTTTCGCTACAGAAAAAGCTTTATGTGCAGGTTGTTAGTGCGCCAATAGGTTTCTAGTTTTGTGGTCAACGTGATACGGGGGCGGATTGTGGTTAGACGGGAGCATCGAAATTCAAAGTCGTCTTCGCCGATGCGAACAGAGCATCGATGCCGAAACCAAGATGACTAACGATGAACGCGTCTTGATCGATACCGAATCGGTGCATCGGTCAGTTTCAGCGCGCGCTCGAACTCCTGAAGCTCTCGGGAAACTTCAGAGTTAACTGTTGCCTTCTAGCTTTGGAATGGTAGTTTAGCCTGATTCTTCATTTTCAGGTAAAACGCGAACAAAAGACAAGTACCGCGTAGTGTACACCGATCACCAGAGGTTGGAGCTCGAGAAGGAATTTTATCATTCGAAATATATCACCATCCGACGGAAAGCTGAGCTTGCAACAGCCCTGAGCCTTTCGGAGCGACAAGTGAAAATCTGGTTCCAGAATCGAAGAGCAAAGGATCGGAAACAGGCGAAAAAGCGGAAAGGCGAAGGTTCAGATACGAGTATGCACGAAGGCCTCGGGTCTCCGTTGGATCCCGGGAGTATCCAGCAGATCAACTCCGACGACTATCCTCCGCAGTTGGAGCTCGGACTTCCGAATCATCCGAATGTGCCTCCGCCGGCCCTAGATCACCACCCTCTTTCTCATCAGATCTCGGCTATCGTAGAGCACCCGCATCCGGGCGTGCTAGGCAATTCTTACCACCAGATACTGTTGATGCCACGACCAGATGAACGACAGCCTCCACCTGACGCCATTCTGAAGCGTGAAAGCCATTACTGATGGCAGTGAGCCCTTGACAACGTACAGCAAGACACGTCAGTGAAACGTTCCTGAAGCCACTCCGGCGAACACTCTTCGAAGAACTCATATCAAGAGAGGAAGCCGTCTCGAGTGACTTCTGATCGTCCACGATATAACCAAATACGTATTCAAACAGAACTTCTGCTGAGAAGTGACTATGACAATTCAATCCGTGCACTGCGACGGCGAAAGAGCACTCCTTGTTGCGATGATCGCGTCTGCTGCCCATAGGAAAAATGTAGTCTAATTTCGATACGAGGATATTGCAAGGAACATGAAAGTGAAACTAGCCTAGGTATCCACGTATTCTGCTTCGGTAATCCATCGCCAACGCTGACGGCGGCAAAGCTCAGCGACTTGATGAGGAACGACATGGTAGTTCAAATAAATTATGATTGTGTAAAAATGTATAAAATGCGTCTCAGAAACTTTGTTTTCCTTCCGAAAAGCCCATTGGAAGTCCGTCGCGCTATCTATCCGACCCAGTGAAGACTCCATGGGTTGGGGCCCAAATGAGCTTCAATGTGACCTCATCCGTAGAGCAACCTTCAATCTGAGAGATGAACAAGATCGGCAAACACCACTGAATGTTTCCGTTCAACATTCAGTTCACAATATGCTCTGCTGACGCGTCCGTGTTGCCCGAGCACAGCACACATGTGGCGCCGATGTGCGAAGCTTGCCATCACACATCTCAAAGCGAATCCACTTTCCAAGTCGACCTCAGGCTTCCCAGGTCACTCAGTCGCAGGGCTGCGTCGCACAGGGGAGACGGCGCCCAAATATTTTTCGCTAAACGATATAGAAATGATATTGAGGCATCGAACCCGTCTCTACAGGATTGTCTCGACCCCTCATACCACGCACAGCAGCGTTTCTCGGTTTCAAAACTATCCCGTCGCGTAAATTCGAAATCGAACGCTCTGGAAACGGATCGTTTCGCAATCGCTCAAATCCAACGCTCTCTCGGAATCGCTGTCTCCACTCTGCGGAAAAATAATCTCTGCGGGAGAGAAACTCTCTTCGGACAGAGACGCCATTCATACACAATTGTGAACTTGGACGGCTGCGCCGACATCGCTCGTTAACTCATCAACGTTTGCCGAACATTCGATCATTGTCGAGAATCAAACGACTCCCAGAAGGGCTCTCAATCGTGGCTTCAGAGCAACCGAACAGAGCTATAAGAAACGATTGCCTCAGCTCGCAATTGTTTCTTCGCTCGATTCTGTGCTGTCTGAGCTTCTCGCCTTCCTCGATGTGTGTTCGAGCGCCTGACTGTGTCAGGGTGGAAATATGTGCGTCGCTGTGTAGGAGAACAGCGAGGGAGGAGATAGATTCGAAGGAAGAATCGAACCCAAACGAGCGGTGGCGGTAGCAACAACACCAAACCCCCGAAAACCAATCACCGATCACACCCCAGAGAACCGATTGGCCTCGTCGATGGAAGTGTGTGATTTGCTCGGATCGCTCAGATAACTTGGAACATGCCGAACAGCGGCGAAGAACAACGATAACTTCTCATGAATACGATGAATCCGAGAGAAGTCACGAGCGTTCGAAAACAGGGCGACAGGGTCCATAAACGCTTTAGAGATACAATTTTGTAGGCGGCAATGTCCCTCGACATTCGCAAAAACATTCCGCACGTCTCAAACCGATCTGCCTATGGGTTCGAGAGTCCATTGCGGGCAGAGAGACATTACCTTCCATGTATAGAAATACATCAACAAATGGGGCCGATAACCGTTCGAAAGTGGTGCAGGGGATGGGAGGAAGAGCGTGGCCGTGCCAAGAACCTGCTCTACAACATGTCGCAAATCTCGAGAAAATCCGATCAATGACACGTGGTAGGTAGATAGATACATGGGCGGTTCTGAAAATTGAGTATGAGAAGAGCTCGAGCAGGCGTCGCACCTGGCTCCAAGATAATGCAGTCCGATCTCGACTCGAAATTTTCGAGCTCGGACCGAGACAGAATGGAAACCATGGGAAACGTTCCTTGGCATGAATGTCATGCTCACAGAATCATGCTGCCGATCGCACTGCGATCTCACGCTCCCTCGTCGGAAAATCCTATTGGAATCGGGACGATGACAGCTTCCCGGAGTCGGGTTCATCATTTGTCCGGGCATCGCCATCGGAGTGAAATTCATACTTCCCTATTCATTAACCCTATTCTAACTGACTCCGTTGATATACGCATTGGAATTCACGCTCCCCGCGAGTCCGTGATCGACGAGTCGTTTATCAAGATCTCTCGCTGTTTATCATCCAACACGTCTGATTCTGGCGTACTCCACTCTCAGGAGCCCTCTTACAACGCAAAACGGAGGAGGGCGGTTCGTGATTTCATCATTGAGAAAAGCAGACGGATGTTGATAAATTCGTCTGCTTTTTTCAATGTCGGTAATATGGGTGTTCTCCTCAGTCCCAGCGGAGGAGTCGTGAAGCACCATGGAGGGGGGTTATTCAAGGTATGTAGAACCCAACACTGAAAGGGTGGCCCGTGCATTTTCATGCCGGGGGTATTCTCAGCCTTCGAGGCTCAGATCAGGAGCTCAAAATTGAAGCAGGCAAAGGACAAGAGCAGAAATGACCCCTTCCCCTCCCGCTGTTCGTTCGCAGGATAGTAGCGCCGGAGAAGCGAAACCGTGTGTACATGTACATCGTGGATGTATTCATATTTATTTCCCACGGTGGGATCAGACTTATATGGCCATTGGGTCAACATAATAAGTTAGCGTGAATAAAGAATAACCGTTGCGGCAATAGATATATCCAAATCTAAAAGATCACAATCGCAAGTCCGATCGATATATACATTTGAAAGATTTCTCATTTAAAACGCATCAGAACTCATATAAGGTATTCGGTGCAAATGTGTGAAGTGTAAGAGACATCAATCAGTTATAAACATCTCATATACCAATATCCCGATATTGATTCGTAATGTCTGCCTAAGGCCCAGGTGATGAATGCCATTCTTGAACACGCCCACGCATCGCGCAGAACGCAACCTACGTAGTATAGTCAGTTGTACGCGCACTTCTTCCATACGGTTGAATTCTATAATACAGTTTACTCCCAAACATCTCAAGTAACTCTAGAACGGGGGAAATCCCGATAAATCCCATGGTAGAGAACACACACTTCGCAGCATCAAGATCAAGTCCACAGTCTCGTTGGCATGAGACTCTCTTTTGTGGTTGGCGCGGGCGTCAGATTCTCATTTTCCAGAAATCTCTCCGGTAGCTCCACGAGGTGCCCGACGATTTGCTTCAGCTTCTCCACAGCGGCCTCGCGATCCGTGATGGCGAGCGGAGCAACTCTACTGTACGCTCTGAGTTCGGCAAACGTGGTCACATTGTCCGTGGGCAAAGGCTTGAAAACCTCCTCGAAAATTTCAGTGTTCTTCCTCGCTGTCTTCTTCCAAACGTCGAAGTAGAACTTGTCTGCCACCGGATCTTCAACGTCTCTCATTCCGAGATGCTCTCGGAACAGCCATCTACGGAGCGAAGAGACATATAACCCGGCCTTCACCGGTTGGCCATCGAACGTCGCTCGGAGGAAATGCTGATCGTTGACAACCTTCGCAATCTCAGAATCCCGTTCGCCCAGGAGAGATCGATCGTTTATGTTGGCGGATCCGATGATAGCCTGGAAGGCATGGAGAGAGTCAGTTCCCTACTCGTCCCAAGTCAAATGGGTGATCGTCCTCAGAATTTGTAGGAATTTTTCGTGTCATCCATCAACGGATTTCTCGGAGAATTTCACTTTGCGGCGAAATTTCCAGAACTGTCCGGGGTACTTGACGCTGACTTCTCGGAATGAACTCGGGCCACGAGGAGCGCATCAGAATATTCCAGGCCCCAGGATCAGCCGGCGGAAATCGAGATCCGCGAGATCTAGCTGCCATGCCTCACCTGCGTATCATCCACGATCATGAGCTTACTATGAACGTAGATAAGCTCAGTCACAGGGATCCCGTTGAGCATATCATACTTGCGTAGGCCGTAAAAGCCGATGTAATCTCTTGGCTCGGTCACTGTAAGCAAAACTCGTAAAAGTCTCAAACTCGCTCTCTAGGAGATTAGTTTCGATCGCGATAAACGTGTCAGCGATTTTGATATTGGGATGAACCTTCTCTCTGGAGTCGTTCCAGAAGGGAGAACTCTCCACGACACAGCGAATTGTAATTCCAGTGCGTAATCGCCTGGATGGAGACTCCGCTCGGAGTTCCAACTTCACCTTCGAATGCGGGTAATAGGGGCAAAACGATGTACACGCGGAACTTTTCTTTGGCCCTGGAATAAACAGACTGCGACTCGGGCGGAGCTCACGAATTGACGGTGAGATATTTCGCGAGCATCGGTGCCCGGCATGAAGATGAAACGAAATGATGGCGAGTCTCAGCGCTCACTTGAAAGCCCCGACGATCCTTGTGAACAATGCGTCGGCGATCTCATTGTAGACAATACTTCCTCGCGACTGTAGAGATATGAAGAACTGGTTCTCGATATAGATGAAATGTTTAGCCTTGAGTATCAAGTCGACGTAGGCAGAATGTATAGAATGTTCGGTCTCTGAAATTCCCGCGGACCAACTGGAAGCCGATCGGAGGATCTGAACCTCGCAACGATAAAGCTTGCCGAACAATTCTTCGCATCTTTCCACCTGTAACGGAAGTCGGAGACGCCGTGATGTTCTCCGAAGCAGCGCGACGTACAGCACGTTCCCGAAAAGTCACACAAGCATCAACATCTACCCCTGTTCCGATCGCTAAACCTCAACAGCGGTGCTCATGGATGATTTTCTCGATAAAACCTCATTCTGTAGCACTAACCTCAATATCATCAGCTGAATCGTAGCTTTTGGGAATGAGCCATGGATATGATTTAGCTTTTTTGGCTTTCTGGAGCTTGATCGAGTTCCACCGTTGAATGAAATGCCTTGCCAAATCTCGAGCTGCTCTGCCTACGACCATGGCACCTATGTCGTGCCAAGGCATGCGTGGTATTTTCGTTCGATCGATCTGGTCTGTGGAATGAAAGCATTGTTCGCTAAAAAAAAACTCGGTTGGGTGCAATGATCTGGTGCTCTTTAAGCTCCGCGTGCTCACCGTCGAATGGTTTTTCAAGATTTGTGACGTCTTTGTAGATGAAATTGCTGTAATCTTTGCCAACCCAATACTTCGTACCCTCCGTGACAAACGGCTCCACCTTTTCTTCTTCCATGCTGCGAACAAGAAGTTTGAGATATTCAATCGATGAATGGTTGCTCCAACAGAGAACTACGAGCATGCGAGCACACCAGGGCTGTGGAATTCGACTGGCATTGGTGTTTCCCACGGTTACCAGATGACTCAAAATCGAGGTTGGAATCCCCCTCTCGATTCAGTCGATCATCGAACCGGTAACTGACCGAAGGTTTTCCAAACGAGTTGAAGCTCACCATTCGAACTGCGTGTTGAAATATCCAGAAGATTCTCCACGGATGACTTCCGCCATGGAGCCGTTCAGATAGTGCAAATGCTTGAACGCCTGCCAGGAATTCACAGCCCATCATTCGTCTGCCTTCAATGATCTGAGCTACACGAACGACTGCATATCCCTGATAACGCTCAACGGATGACTTCTTGACATGTTGGGCTGCTGGGAGCCCAAGCAGCAATCGACACACGAACAACAAAAAAAAGCGAAGCAAACTAAACACAAACCCTCAGCGCTTTCAGTTTAGCTTTTACCCTCTGCAGCATCAGGAGACGACTGGCTCTGTCGCTCGGCGATCTGCTGTTCACAATTTTCCCTTCGGCCTGATCAAAATATTCCGGCACAACTAGGCATCGCTCGAAGTTGTGCGGTGGCTCAGCAACATTGAGGAATCGAGTCTCCGATACAGAGCATGTGGGTTTGGCGATTTGGCCTGCAACGGAATGCGCAATTCACGGACGAACTCTTGGAAGTTCTCCCTCGTCTCGATCAGTTTCCTGACCTCATCATCCACCGAGATCGAAGAGCTCAACACAAACCATCTACTTCATCGCCGTCGACTTGATCACACGATTGTTGGTGCTTCTGCTCCTCGGGTGCCAAGTCTGTGAGTCTATGACAGGCGTCATCCCAACGGCCATAGCACAAGTCGATTCCCCCGAGGAACGCGTATTTTTGGTCCACAATAACCAGCTTCTCGTGGTGAGCCCACAAATACACGGCTGGAAAGCAGCGAGAGTCGATGAGCCCGACGAGAACGGGGGGTCGGCACGGGCAAGCGTTTGCTGCAGAGTATGCCCGCTTTGAAGACGGCGGGAGCAGATCTTCCGGAAGCATCACATACCTGCATTGACGTGATCGGGATGTCGAAACACTTTTATGTTTGGATGAGTGGTGATTTTTTGTTTTGAGTACAGTGAATTGATGGCGAGAGCGGTGGTCACTTCTTTGTACAACATGATGAAAATTTGAACACCGCTGTCCTGCTCGTAGAGGGACTATGCATTAGGATTCAGCGATGCGGCATCTCGAGATTTTTCCCTCGATTCTGGTGGAAAAACGCTCATGTGATATTCCGCCGCTCATTTCAGGAGTACAATTACCGCTTTTCGCTTCAGCAGCGAATCCAGTCGCCATTCATCATTGTTTTTACAGTGCGATCGTTTGAGGAATAATTCAGGTGAAAGCCACCAATCCGTGATGAAGATTTCGTCCGTCGCGTTCTCGATTGCATTGGCGGCTGCCCTCATGTACATGGCACCGTCAACGTACCTTGAACGACATTCGATCGTCTCGGTGATTCGGTTCAGAAACTCCGTCGTAGAAGAAACACGTTGCGAAGCTTCCGACTCACCATCTCGCGAGAGTTCTTTTACGCACTGGAGCGTAGCTCGAAAAACGGTTCTCAGCCACGAAGTCTTTCGCTCGAGTCTTTACCAATTCTTCAATGTAACGGACCCACTCGATTCGTTGACGTGTTGTCCACACGTCTATCAACAGCTCTCTGGATAAGTTCGATATGATGATTCCTGAGTGTGAACCAGTGGGTCGCCCATCTTCGCACACTCGGAACCGACCATCCATGAGAATAACCGACTTCACAGCCCCGGTTTTCGGGTGAATGTATAGGATATAGGTGTCCTTGGCTATCAACCACCGCCTCCTCCATCTCTTGCAAATCTTATACCAAACAGATTTCATGTAGATGAAACAAGAGTTGGGGTTGTGACCTCCGGCGCGTTTGCTCACTGCCCCCTCTTTTCCCTTCGGGCCACTAGAGTTGATGAAGGAGTATGGAGAGATTTCGAGGAATTCAGTCTGCAAATATGTCCGATCAGAGTAACTCGCTTCGAGGTCCCCTGGGAGGACTCAATCCTAAGCAGTAGAAAGGACTGAATGTGCTTTTGTGGTGCCAACACTCATGGCGCTCGATGTTTTAAACACTGGAATCTTCTTTGAGGAAAGTACCATTTGGGGATGATTCCGATAGTTGGCGACTGAGGCAACTTTGCTCAAGTAAGAGACAAGCTGCTCTCCCCGAGCTTGAACTTGAGCCGAGGATAGTATTGATTCTGGACGTTTCGGGAATTGAGGTACCTCTTTTCGTTTCGCCCGATCGTCGAAAAAGCTCTTCCTCCTCATCTGGTGCCTGCGAGCAAGATTGAGCCCTTTTCGGAATATGGTACGAACAAAACTTTCGGCCTGTTTTCTGCGAGCCCACTCCCCTATCGAGCTCAGAGCTCAGCATATCCCATGAACAGGGAGATCGCGGCGTGAATTTCTAACATGAGTCGAAAGTAGCTTACGATTCGTTCGGAAGGGGCAGAGCCAGACTCGCTCTGTACAGTTTCAGGATCGTATGCAGCTCAAGGAAGTGTGTGTATCGTTTCTTCAGGACCCACACGAAATCGCCATGTGAGACTTCTATCAGATATCTGTAAAATGAGCATGGTTCCAGGGAAATCGGCTCTTCTATACTGTCCTTGATTATTTGCAATATTGATACCGAACTGGAACTCCTCTAAATTGTGACTCACATGTTCGGGTGCATCATGTGACTCGTCCGGGGATCCTGGTCGACACCGAGTAATTTGAAATATATTGGGACTCCGGGCACATAGAGACTTTCCGGTTCCTCTGTGACTGAACGTGATGTATCATAAATTCGACTGAAAGGAATACTCCCGAAATGCGTTGAAAGATGATGTGCCACGCCACCTGCAAGGAACCAAATGGTGCAAAGAACCAAATGGGGAACCTCGCGAACAGCCTTGATGCCCATACTCCTAGGGATGGGTACCACACTCGACTGACGTTCGAGAAATGCCCGGGAGGATCGAAGAGTCAGAGGAGGGTGATATAGAATCTTCGTATACTTGAATTCGTAAGCAGAGCGGCTCTTTGCCCCTCATATAGGTCGGCTTCTCCGTAACAGGCTCCCGGTAGAGGATTCTACAGGAAGATTGCGGGATCTCGATTTCTACCAATCAGTTGGATGTCACGGATGGGGCTGCGGACAGCTGACGGAAATCGAAAGAGGATCACTCACAGTCTGTGTCGAGGAGGGAGTTCCGAAGATTTTCATCCTCCTCGTCATCCTCTACTTCCAATTCTTCGAACTCTTCGGGGTCTTCTGCGGTTTCCGTGTTCTCCTGCCTCGGGTCCATACTGTTGTACGACTTGACGCCTCTCTCCACACTCAGGAGACGCCTGACGCTGAAATCCGAGAGTGGAGGCTCTAAACGTAACCTTGAGCGTTGCACACATGAGAAGATAATAATATAAGTAGACTCCACACATCGATGAGAACTATTCCTCTGCTACTCGAGCTCATCACACGTATTCTCCTCGAGTCGGGGCTCCTATCGCTCGCGGTTTGGCATTAAATGAAAACGTCTCGACTAGTATCATCCGCCATCTACAATACCGAGAATCTCACGTCATTTGTTTCGGATTTTAAAGCTGTTTGACCAATCATCGGGTCAAGTGAACGGAGGCGTGACGTGCCAAGGTGGAACATGGGCTTATCTCAGTTGTTGCGATGACTCACAACGTAATAGAGAGCGAGTCAGGTTGGGCATTTGGGAGATCATAATTTCCAACTCAGTGGTTTACAGCTGAAGGAGCCGCTGGAGGGTACCAGCATGACCAGCCCATATTCCTAATGCCGGAGTCGGTAGTGATTCCGTGGACACTCAGACTGGCACAGGCCACGTATCGTTGAAACCCGCCAATTTCATATCTTTATGGCGACACCAAGCTGCCGATGTGCAGCTCTGATGGTAAGGAGTCGACCCCACAGCTGTCCGGGTCGTTGATAATTTAAGAGATCCTCGTGAATCCAGAAGCTCTTCGGGTCATAATTCATTCATCACCAGGCATTGTCGCAGGTCGCGGAAGGTGGGAAACTCTAAATGGATTCTCGGTCAATCCATCCCAGCGATCGCGCGAGCTCGACTGGCGCGCATCCGGTCTCGTAACCGTCGCTGGTGTTCTGACAGCAATGAATACGTTTGATGGAAGCGCGGGGTAGAAGCCATAGCGATCAGAGGAAACTTCTTCCCGAGGTAGTGCCGCTCGGGTCAAATTATAGACCGGTAACAAACAAGGAGTAAGGAATCGCGTCCGCTTCATTAAACCACATTGACAGCTCAGACTTCAGTGGTTCCGTCGAAGTTCATATTCCGACCATTGTAACCCGAATTTTCAGCGAGGCGCGCGTTGAGCCTTGTGTCGTTTAAGCCTTCATGCGAGTTATCGCCTTCGCTGCCGGTCGCAGCAGGAACCATACCTTGCTTCCTTGCGGTATGGATTATCAACTCCGGGCATGGGAAAGCGTGACCGCGGTCTAATACGGGCCGCTGACGAAGACGAACTAGTTGTCGCGAGACCACGCTCACTCACTCACCTGAACATCTCCTAGAGAACTGATTCCCAAAAGGGTCTCGGCTATTTACGTGGGACCGTATGGGTGGAACCGACGCCGGCTCCAGAGATTCAGAGAGGAAATAATCGGCACAACGATCCGGCGGTGAACTGCCACTTGTAGCACTCGCAGCTACCATGAAGAGACTAAAAGTGCCAGGCCGCCTAGTCACAGTAGACGAGCGGGCCCACAGGTGAACATGATCTGTTGGAAGCCGGCCCGGCCGGCCGTCGCCGCCGGTCTCGCAGCTCAGCCTGATCCACAGCTGATCGTTGGTTCCCTGAGTCGGCGTCAAACTACGGAGGCAGCGTTCTCACGTTTCGAACACGGAGCGTCTCGAGAACGGCAATCACAGCCACATGAGTCGCATACACAAACCCACCTTCTCTTGACATGTTTTATTTTCAATTTTCTGAGCAACGCGCTCCATCTGTGAGGTCGGACTGTAGCCTAGGTGTCCCTCGCAACAGGGACAAACTGCCCCCAACCCATGGAGCAGAGAGTTTCCGTCAGGAAGAAACTGATATTGAATTATTTGCCACAGGAGATGAAGCGCTAGCGTAACCGGAGGTCGCTCACGCTTGCTTCGGAGCGACCTTGATCAGAGCAACAAGTTGAAGTGGACGAGTTGCCTGGCGACGATGCGTAGCGATTTTAGGGAACGATTTCCCGAACCGCTTTCGTTCGCCCCGGCGACGGTTGTCGAGTTCTCGGGGAGAGTATGCCGGGCACTGTCGCGGATGGCGGGATCAAGGTCAGGCATTGAGGGTTGAGCCTGATAATTCTCCTCAAAATTAGCTTGCACCGGATCAACCAGTTGATCAACCAGATCAATTTGTCTCGATGACGTCTCCGACTGTCAGTATCAATTCAAAGATCTGGAGACGCTCGCACTGTCTGACACAGCGGCTAACGAAGGAGGAAATACAACAAAAGAGCGGCATATTATGAGTGAGAGCCCGAGTCCTATATATATTTTTCTTTCTGATGACTCCGTGGACTCAGTCCAGCATCGACATGTTGAGTGCTGCTGCGCGGAAAATCATTCAATGACGACTTTAAGAACCGGATAGCAGAACCGATAACTGTGAGCCAAACCATGTTGTGAGCAGCCGAACGCACAGATTGTGACGCAGTGGCATCAAGTCCTTTGTCGGTTTACCATGACTTTGGGAGGAAAAGCTGAGGCTGTCAACGATCTTTGATAGCGTCTCACACCAGCATTGTTCGTTCAACAGATGGAAAGTTTCTTTAAAAAAACCTAAACGGGTGATGGATTCACACTCCGCGGAGCCTCGGGTTGATTACAGATTCCTTTCTACTCTGGGACTCACCTTCTCCGCTTTCCCCGGAGGAGAATTTAGATGACTTCATAGTTGCTTCCGGTTCGTGACTTCACGGGATCACTCTGAGAGTCCTGGTCTTATTCGAGGAGCCAAATTCCAAGGATTCACTGTGACAAGTCATTCAGACGTTTCCAAGATCTTCTGCAATCCGCCCGCAGTCGATGGATGAACCGCCGCTGAGCTGCGAGGGTTCTTGAAGCTGGGCGATTACCTCACCGCCGTGAAACAGCTTTGCATCCTCTCCCGATGGCGACTTGAGCAGTCACGAGAACTGCCCAAGCCGCCATCGCACACGGCAGCCTGTTAGAAGCCGGAGTACCGGAACACGGAGGCAGATTGGTTCTGATTCTGAGTTGGGATGAAGCAACATCCAGCTGCCGCAGCTGTCCACGACGTGCTCGTCGCACCAACTCCGCTGGATCTCGAGTAAGTGGGCTTGGTCCCGGGAACGACTCAGGAGTTCAGACAGACGGGCGCCGCCGTCCTGTCTGGCGCCACGGGAGAGGGGCTCCGAGTCGCCGTTCGCCCGGGAGAACGTTTCTTGTCTGAAACAACACGGGCCGAGCACTAATGCAATTCGCGCACCCCACTCTTCCACAACGACCAACCATTTCCGATCGTTGGTACCTGTTGAGGGCAATCACGAATCGGAGTGTACGAAGTCCGCCAGAGAGTTTCTCGAAGTCGATTTACGCCGATATCGAATGGAGCTCCGATTCTGAGCCAACAAGAAACATCTGGGCGCTTCCTGTTCATGTACAGCAACGTTTGGATCAGCTGAATCTTCTTTCCTTTCCCTCAAGTCGATTATTCAGGTGCCCCGAGTGTCCTCGAGCTGACAGCTCGATGCCCTGTCTCGCACCACCCCACTGCGCTATCTCGCTCGGGGACAGAACTTGAAGTCCTCCGCTTTCGATGAACTCAGTCATTAGAAACCGAGAGGAGAACGTAGCCTGGGTAGCCGAATGGTTGTCGCCGCTGCTCCGCGACGACTTCAGGAAGAATGGCCGAAATAATACCCAGTCCGAATCTTCTCGCGTTCTGCGGGAGCATTCTCACAAATGCGAGGACGGATGACCGCGAGAAGTTCCGTTAGATCATATGAGTGAGGGATTCCTGTAAGGGTGACCTGGAGGGAATTGAGCGCATAGTACCGTGAGATACGCGTATGCACAGATCAACATACACAGCAGGAGCACATTTAATGGAGCCACATTCCGAAACACTGCAGAGCCCTCCGGAATTGGTTTCGAGTTTTTCCTGTTCAACGCTCACTGAATCGGAAGAATTGAAGCGGGATGAAGAAGGAGGAATCGAAGCGAATGGAACCGGGAACCACGACAACGCGGAGAATGAAAGATGATTCCCTCTCAATTACATTCACACGATATCAATGTTTATTCCACAGTTCTTAGAACATCATGGTTGATGGTGTGGTCCTGTTCGCAAATGCATTTTACAAGTAGCGTGCGTGGAGGGATCGTGGACGGTCAGCAGCGTCATACGCATTGAGGTCTCATGAGCCTCCACCGTCTCCGTCAGGATTCCACGTTCCCGAGGCTGATTGCCGCCGTCATCCACCAATTACTTTACATGAAACCACCCAGTCCGGTTCCATCGGCTCGTCCTGCTAGAGGATCAACGGAGGGGAGATTCACTGCGAAAAAGAACTCCGAGCCCCAAACATGCTTTTTCGCGGCGAACGAATCAGAATACTGGGGTTATAAAGTCGTAGTTCGGCGGATCCACCGGCACCGGAGGCGGTTTCTCAGGTATCTGCACTCCTTCCGTATCCAGGAGTCGGAGCTTCATTTCTACATGCAAGAGCATTTCGAGATCCTGTTGAGTCTCCTTGGAAGTCATCGGCTCGCCCAGGAGGGCTCTGATACCGTCCGTCCAGAAATAAAACATCTGTAGAATCGGAGAACTGTCAACCGGAGTGAACGAGTCTTCAAGCATCTAATCAGGCTTCTGCTCTGCGTCCAGTCCTGGATCTGGAGAACCCGTTCCGCGATTACCTTCTCGGTCGGAGCGACGAAGTTGAGAGATTCTTGCTCACTCTGTTCCGGAAGCAACGAGAACGCCAAAGAAGCGGCAGTTTTGGTTTTTCGGGCATCTTTCATATGCGGGCAATCCCTGGCCGTCGCGAGGGCTCGGATATCGGCGACGGCGAACTTGTGGGGCAGCTCATCGACGCCTGGAATCAAACGCGAATCATTCCATGCTCCACGTCGAAGCGAATATCAGACGAATCCGGGGCTGACAGGATCCTGCACTCACTTGGCGGGGCAGCTTTCTCATCCCAGTCTCCGTAGTGAAAGATCTTGTGGTTGGCGGATAATCTGCAGTACCAGAATTTGTCTTTGATGCGGTGTCCTTTGGCGGAGTACTTCGTGAAAAGGGTCCCTTCTGTTAGCTGTTGCCGTCGGTGTTGCTGGATGAGGCTCAAGATGTCTGGGGTGAGCATCTCTCGCAATTGGACGATCGGGATCGCTTTGGTTTCACACTCCTCTTTGTTGCTCCTTTCCTCGTTCCAGATATTCATTATTTCCTGATAGGGCAGCGTGGCCAACTTCGACTTGAGCTTCTCGAAATCCGCTGCAAAATTATTCCCCAGCATGAGGTTGCGCGAGAGCGATGAGGCCACAATCGTTCTTCGTGACGCATCTCCCCGAAGCTATGCGCACTAAATCAGCTCACCGGGAGTTGTGCCGTCTGGCGCCTCCATCGCTCTTTCGATTTGGTCTTGAACAACCTGGAGGACTTTCGTGAAATCCTCAGCTGTCGCTCTCATCTCTTTCCACGTCTTGTTGAGGAGTTGGATGCAGACGCAGAAGAACTCTTCGAATGGATAAACGTGAGTGAAGAACATGAAATGGAAAGAGCGGCCCTGATCTCTCGGGGGGTCGCCTATGTGCAGGATATCCTCGGCCAGGAGACGAATCAAGCGAATGGATGCTCGCGCGAAGGGCACCTCGTGTTCGTCTCCCCTGGAAGGTTCGAAGCGGTGGTCAGAGGAAATTCCTCATGTTTTCGTCACTGGCTTTCCACTATTCGCCGGGGTTACCGAGCTCGAGAAGAACCGACCTGACTGAGTTTTCGATGACGAACTTGATGTATTGATCGTTGTGATGACGGGCGAAATAGAGCATGTTGTCAAGGGCCAAAGCTCCGGGTGGAGAGACCAGATCCTCAACCGGATTGGAAGCGCTTTGGAAACCAAGTTTCCGATAGCACTTCGAAGCGGAACTCTTGTTGGAAGTACCTTCCGTCGGGCCGAAAGCTATCCGTCTCAGTTCCTCCTGGAAAACGGGAGGTTCAATCCTCACCGGAACGCCGTTTATTGAGATTGGACACACCCGGATCGATGTCCAGGACCACTCACCAGCTTCAACTTTGCATCGGCATCGTTGAGATCCAGTTCCTGTTTCCGACGCTCATCCTGCATGGAGAATAGTAGCGTTTGCAGAACGTAGAGTTGGTGGGCCATCTCTGTGCCCACCATCTGCTGACCCTTCGACAGAATGTTTGCCAGGATAACCTGAAAATATTTAATAAATGGAGCTCCGGAATTAATTTCAATGTTGGAACCACTGTAGCACCAACTCCCAATCCGGGGGAAGTCGCGTCTCCGCGTCAGCGGAATAACTGATCTCACCTTGCGTATATGTTTCGAAGACAGGGTTGCATGAAGACCTCTCCTCTTCGTGTGCTCCGCCTTGAGGAATAATGCGTTGATGAGCGCGATCGCGCTCTGCTGAATTTCGCTGCTTCCGCTCTGAATGTGGGCGATGAGATTGGGCAGCGTGACTTGCTGATCCACTAAATGGTAGCGCGAGGAGGAGTTCAGAACTATAGACTCCAAAATGCAGAGTGACGCGTGAAGTATACGGAGATCTATCGGCGTGCTTTGATTCACATTATTCGCTACCTGAAATCAACCGCTGTTCCCATGAGTGAGAGTTCGGAATAATCGGAGAGCATTGCGGCACGGATTCAGCCGCTCAAACTGGCTCCAAGCACGACGACATACCTTCCCTATGAACTTCGGTTCGACGATGTCCCACGACACAATGCCGTGATCCATCAACTCCACGAAGCTCAACAGTACGAAGGCAAGCCTCTCGTTGGCGTGAACTGACTCCTGTACGCTCCTGAGGAGGTACTGATGACCTTGCTTGTTGATGAACTCTAACGCAAATGTGGGATCCAGAGACAGTCTGTGAAGTTCTTTCAGAACCTCAACAGGACAGTGATTGCCTGTCGCATTAAGCGTCTCCAGGATTTTCTGAGTGCGGCGAGCCGGACTAGCAGTCAACTTCAAGAAAAGACCATTCTTGATTTCACAGCGATTCTTCTCTGTTATGTACACCGGATTCGTCGGATCCGAGAATTCCAGCGCGTAGTTGTCTCCCGGATCGCTGAGACACCAGATGGCACAAAGCTCCTGAATAATGCATTCCAAGGGTCGAGTCTGATCTAAGTCGATGAGCTGCGTAGCTTTGTCCTGCATCTCAACTGCAACCTTCACAACGTCCTTCTTGCCCATGGTTCAAATCTGGAATACAAGAAGTTAGACTTGAAGGACTATTCCATTGGAAAGGTGGCACGAGGTTCCCCGCGGCGGGTCATCGCAAAGGCTCATGAACAATCGTCATCGTGAACAATGAATGAGTAATCTTCGCTTTCGCTGTGACCGATTGAGAGAAACAAGATTGCCGACCGTGAGCTCTGGCAGAATTCACGCGCGCGAAAGCCCTCGTTCATGCTCTCTTGATCTGCTCCGGAAGCTCGTTGCCGATTGCCGAACGATGGTGAGTAAGAATGTTGATGAGAGAAATCAGTTTGCGACCACAAGCATGAGCGACTCATCCGGATTCGAAAAGCGGTATGTTCCCGTCGGAGAGCACCTCGGGAATCGACACGACCGCGGAGTCCTAACGGCGAAGCCCTTCATGGGGAAATTCTATCTTACCCTTTTTCCAGACTTTTCAGGGTGGGAAGAAAATTTCCAGAGAAGGCACTGCGAAGCGGACTACTATTTACTGGAACGAAGGGAGAGTCGGATCCATTCGTTGTAATGCATCACCCGTTCTCCGCTGACAGTTTGCGCTCGAGACCCTTAGTTCTCGAATGTTTCGAATAGACTTCTGGGAACAGTGGTTAAACTGGCACACGAGACATCGAAGTCGAGGGAGCAGTCGCTCCAACCCAGGTGGCGACAAACTCAGACTGCCGTGGAGCGTCAAGCGATATCGGTAGTGCAGCAGTAGCACCAAGGAGAAACATCAGACACATCCTGGCGAAAGACGGGTGTGTGTGGGCATCATCAACTGCTGCCGAGTCGAATCAATGCACGATCTGAGCTCATTCCCCATTTGACGCAGACATGAAACTCTGCGGAATGGAATCACGGCGTTTCTCTTCTTGTGGGAGGGATGATTTGTTGACCATGCGCTCGGCGGGGACGGGAATAGCTTGTCGCTGATCTAATTCGGGTCCGCGCTCCACAGGAGAACAGTCGGAGAGATCCAGGAGAGCAATGCCCAATTTACGAGGAGAGTTTTCCGGATTCTCCGAGAAACCGGCCATAGCTTCGGCAAAGGGTCCGACCTCCACGGAAACTTCTTCGTCCTCCTTCCCGCTTCCCGCGCCATATCGAGCGAAATTCTCGGAGAAGCTATCGATTTTCTTGTCGCGTGAGAACATGAACTAGCAGCGGCGTTAACAAGCGAGCGAAAAGAAGACACATCAACTCAGTAGGGATTGGCTCCTCATCATATTTTATTTGGAATGGAACATCGACTGCTTCTTGTCGGTTGTGAATATTCATAGACGATTTCATTGACACTCCTTTCCCATATCTGTTCTCGGAGACTGTTCGCAGCGGACATTCCTCCGGGAATCGTAGAATCCGAGCTCAGGGACCCTCCAACGATCGATCGGATGCTGAGCGTTGCTCGTCTGAGCAAACGCGTGAGTCAACTTTTATTGGGTGCGTAGACAGTTTCCTCCCCCCTTCGCGAGCAACGAACCATCGATGCTGATGATCATTGACAAGGATTCTTTCGAGGGGCTCCCTGCGAGAGATTCGAGCCGGCCATTGATCGCTTCCATCAGAAAAGATTCCGAATAGATTGATCCGGAGGGCACTGAGATCGCTCCGAAAACCACCTCTGAGTTTCAGCGAAAGTCGTAGAAGTTTCCGCGCTCGAAGACACAGGACCTCCTGTCACCGCGCGTCATGTGTACACCACCTCGCACCTCGCAGAATGCACCCCACACGAGCCCGCTCGTTTTCTGAGTGATGACATGGTTGTTTTCCTGGAGTAGCTAGCCAGCTGAACCCTGGGATTTCAGGATACATGGCTTCCCATCGGTGCAAAACGACCAAAAAAGTAGAAGACAGCTCACGTCGTCCCGGTGCCCCGGGACTGACCGTCTCCCTTCCTCGTTCCTCACCACTCTTCTGAATCATAGGATCGGTCGGGGGTCTTCCCCTGACCTCCTCCCCGATCTCGAACCGGATCGGAACGACGACCTCGCGATCATCAGGCATATCACAAGAGAATAGGTGTCCAGAGTGGAGCACACATGAAAGGAACATAATTCTAGCAAGCTCATTCCAACTCGATCCCACCTGTCCAAAGACCTCTGCGTTATTGGCTATCTCGAGGATCCCGCACGATACGGTTGCTACTCTTGAATTGAGGATCAGACCGTTTCTCCAGCCGGCAGAAGCGTTGTGTATAAAGTATTCGTCTCACTCGTCCTGCCTTTTGAATCTTTGCGTAAACCTCCGAAAAGTAGAAGCTCATATGGCGTAGACAGCAAAGAGAATCCTGTGAGAACTCCCCGGATCGAGCAATCGTGATTGGGTCTCAGCCATCGGACGCTGTGGTGCTCCAACTCACTCAAAGACAGCATGTGCAGATACATGGATGGCTTCTTCGAATGACACCCCCATTCGCAAGTATCCTGAGCGCATTTGGCCTCGTAGGGCGCCAGGGTGACGGCAAGGTTCTTCCCAACTTTCACTAGCTGCTTCAAATAGTCGCCATTCTTAGGGGCGAAGTGCTCGTCTATGACAGAAATACGCCTCCACTTGAAGAACACTCCGATATCGAGGAGCCACACTTCTTCTCCATGCCAAGTCGCGCCGATGTACAAGACTTGGTTTTCTGAAACCTTCATCTGGCATAACGTATCCAGATCGGTGGGCTGATCCCTGGAAACGGCGTTCTCTGAGGTCCACGTGAGAGTCTTCAAATCCAGACAGAAAATGTCCGACTGCCCTGCCGAGGACTCTTCCGGGTCGTAATGCACGAGTACGGCGAAATCACCCACGACAGTTGGGTTGACGAAGAACCTCCGGGGAGGTCGCGTGAGCTCGGTCACATCACGAACCGCGCGGTTCCTCAAGTTGCAAAGAACTACCGCACCGTCTGCTTCGTCCTGATCTCCTTCTTGATCGAAAGATGGACCGAGAAATACGAGAACGTTCTCTCCGAGAGGGCAAATCGCCTCTGCGAATAGATTCTGGGGGGCGAGCGCGCATCGCTCCCACTCTCTCCGCACGAGATCGAATGTCCAGAAAAGATTATTTGACACCACTAGCATCTTCGAATCACTCCCGCAAACGGCAGCGCGTTGGTAAGCGCAGGGCGGTGGGACTTGCTGGTCTGAGAATCTCCGATGTTTGAAAAACTTGGCTCTGCGGTTGGTCAACTGGAGTTCGAACTGGCGCGTGCGTTGCCGAGTCAGGTTCTCGGTGGCTCGACGGAACTTCTCGTTGACTTGAAGTGTTCGTTGGAGGTCTTGATAGACGTTCAGAAAGGACAGCACCAGTTCCAAAAGTTCCAGCGGAAGTTGGTCAATGGTCACACTGGGTTCAGCGGTCATCGTTCCCGAAGATCAGCCTGGATACAATACCCATGGAAACTGAATCAATTCTGTCAAGGGCTCATAGAAGAGATGGAAGCAATCGACGCTCATGGCGTGGCCCGGATTCCCGCGTGGGATGCTGACCCTCGCCGTCAAATGTCAGTGTACCCGATCGCATTCAAACGTTAACTCTCATTGAGCACTCAAGTGTAGAAGATGCGCGACGGGGATGGGACCAAAATGCATGGGAGGATTCCCACATTCACTTCTAACAAACATGAGAACTTTTTCTCACACCACCACGGAATAGCTTATCGAGTTGAATCTTCCAGAACTCATCACGGGTTCTATTATCGAATGACCTACCGATTTCTCCCCGATACGGAACAAGGAATCCAAGCGGAAGCAAGTTCCTGGGGACGGATCGACAGAGAACAGGCGACAGGAGTCGAGTGCGGCTACTGAAGTGTGTCCCATACTCCAGGTCACAACTGCACGGAGAGGCGTGCTGAGAGTTATGGGGGAATTAACTCTCTGGATAACGCTTGGGAACTTTCTGATTGGACGAGATGCATCGAACAGGCCCATGTTCTCAAACTGTATGCACTCTGAGGTGAATCGGGTTAAACCCTGTGAATCGAGATCCTGACATTGCGTCCCTCCGACAGTCCTCACTGTGGAATGACGATACCGCTCACTCCTTGGGGGTCAGATGAAGGAGACTTGGCTAGCTGAGTCTAATCCGAAAATAGCGTCGAAACGGCCCGCTCTGAACGACTGTTGGAATAATGCCTCCATCCAGGTGACGGTTCCTCGAGTCATCGGGTTGGACTCTTTCGCAAATCTTATTTGAGGAGAACAATGATTTTCGACGCTGCGTCAGTTCACGTAGAATTGATTATTCCCACGGTACATGATTTTCCGATTCATTCATCTGACAGGAATCCCCAGGAGCAGTGCATCTCGGGTCGGACCGTGTTCAGGCACAGGAGAATTGAGCATTTTTCGAATCCCGTTACGGTGCTTTCGCTTTTCTGAGAGGGAACCGGTGGAGTTGAAGTACAGTTGAAACTTGCCGTAGCAAATCCGCAGGCTGAAAACTCCGGTGAAGTTCCGTATCAACCGACTCTCCATATTCAGGGAGGTCCATGTTTGAGTTGTTATTTCTGTCAGAATATTGGAAGTCGGGGAAATTTCTCAGTTCCGGTATACTTCATCGAGGGAAGAAATGACGCGGATAATATCTCCATCTACCACTGGCGTCATGACGAAATCGCAAAGCATCATGAGGATTCCGCCGATTCGCTCCCCGCTCGCTTCGAGTCACTTGCGGGCCTCGAGCATCGCCTGCAACAGCTGAACAAGCTTCCGTTGGAGTCAAAAACATTCGGTCTACTCGTTCGGGGAACCGAAGTCCTTTGCGTAGGCTACAGCATCCCCTGAAAATCAGTCGGAGCACAAATCCACGTGCGAGGTTCTGTATCCGAACTGTTTTCAACTGATGGCAGCAAGAAAATATCGGTCCTCTCAGAAGATTTGAATTTATTCATAACGTTAAAAACAAGAAAAACTCCTCGACGAACTCTCATGCGCGAGATGAATATCGGCTCCCCTCTCGATTTGCTACGGCTTCGAATGAGTAGAGGCGAAGAGTGCGGGCGCATTCTTTATCCTAACTATCGCAGCTGACAGTTCCTCCACCGAGACGTCCTTGTCGTCCTGATGAACGCGGAGAACATTTCGGAATCGCTACCCTATGACAGGCAGCCGAAAGACATTTGGTAGCCAATCACTGCTTGGCGTTTATTATTTGAGCGAACTCAGGTTTCAGAGATGCGCCTCCGACAAGAAATCCGTCGACGTCGGCTTTCTGGGCCAGTTCTTTGCAATTGGCAGCTGTCACTGATCCTCCGTAGATGATTCTGGTGCTGAGGGAGACTTCTTCGGAGACATTCTTCGCTAGCCACTCCCGAAGCTTTGCGTGAACTTCTTGCGCCTGATCTGGCGACGCTGTTTTGCCCGTTCCGATAGCCCAAACTGGCTCGTAAGCGATGACTACGTTCTTCCACTGGTCCGGCTTGATCAAGTCGGCGTAGGCTTTGGTTTGACGGAAAACCACTTCCTCGGTTTTGCCGGTCTCACGTTCTTCGAGGAGCTCTCCAATACAAGCGATGACAGCGAGCCCGTTCTGAAGAGCGAACGCACACTTTTCAGCGATGAGTTGGTCCTGCTCTCCGAAAACGTTCCGCCTCTCGGAGTGGCCCAAAATCACGGTGTCACATCCGCAGTCTTTTATCATGTCCACGCTCAACTCGCCGGTGAAAGCACCGCTAGCGGCTTTGTAGCAGTTCTGAGACGCAATATGGAAGTTGGAGGGCAAATTTTCGCGGGTGAATATCAGATAGGGAGCCGGAACACCAACACAGACTTCGGTGCTGGGATCCAACTGAGCGCTCTTCAGTTGATCGCAGATGCTCTTGATGGAAGACTTGGTGCCGTTCATTTTCCAGTTTCCTCCGACGTAGAACTTTCGGCCCATGATGGTGCTGGTTGGAAGGACGATTTTCGATCAATTCAGAGAAGATCAAAAGAGTGGCTGTGCGCGACGTGACCGCTACGCTTAGTCGGTTAGCCCAATGACACCGGGGATGGTACATTCCAACCACGAGAGTCAGCCCTCTCCGAGTCGGAACTCCAGCAATCTGACATCGGTCGTTCTCAGATACGAGTTTCTCAGATGAGACTCGATTCCTGACAGTACGCGCAGCGGCTTGGGATTCCATCTGTTCCACCGGTGAGTGCACCAGCTGATGCACATGGATGTGGATACTTCAGAGTGGTGAGGGTCGGAGTTTACCCGCGGCGGGCGACGTTGTTCCCGTAAGAAACTGGTTGGTCCTCCTCTCCAGTTTACGGTGACAGAAAACCGCCTGACGTCGACGTAAGGCAAGTCAGGTCCCGTCATGCCTGTCACAAAGGTCTCCGAACAACAGAAATGGATCCTGGCGTTCAGTGTTGTTGTTGCATTGTCGCTCGCAACTCGTTTCCATAAAATCTCTGAGCCAGATCATGTGTGCTGGGATGAAACCCATTTCGGAAAAATGGGTTCTTGGTACATCAACCAGTCGTTCTTTTTCGATGTCCACCCTCCCCTGGGTAAGATGCTCATCGGACTGTCCGGGCACTTGACCGGTTATAACGGCACGTTCCCCTTCAACAAACCCGGAGACAAGTACCATGACACGAAATACCTCGGAATGAGGGTATTTTGCGCCTTTCTCGGCGCCTCCATTCCTCCAATGGCATTCGTGGCCCTCGGTAGTTTGACCAACAAGCTGACAGCTGCGCTCCTCGGTTCATCTCTGATATTGTTCGACGTCGGCATGATTACTTTGACTCAGTACATTCTCTTGGATCCTCCGCTACTGTGCTTCATCATGGCGTCGTTCGCTTCTTGTGTGACCCTTCAGCGTTTCGAGCCGTTCTCGAAGCTTTGGTGGACGTGCCTCACGTGCACCGGTATCTTCCTGGCCTGCTCCATCAGCGTGAAGTTCGTCGGTCTGTTCATAGTGCTCACTGTCGGTACTCACACCGGATGGGACCTCTGGCTCCTCCTGGGAGATCTGCGGATGCCGCTGTGGAAAGTGCGGAAACACTTCCTAGCACGTGTTCTCTGTTTGATCGTTCTGCCCGTAGTTCTCTACACGTGCTTCTTCTACATCCACCTACACCGGCTCTCGAAAACTGGAAACGGGGACGGCTTCTACAGTTCAGAGTTTCAAGCCCGCCTGGAAGGCAATTCTCTCTTCACTGCGAGCATGCCGCGACAACTGGCTTACGGCGCGAAAATTTCGCTCAAAAATCACAGGACCGGTGGTGCCTACCTCCATTCTCATTTTCATCTCTACCCGGAAGGTTTGAACCCTGAGCCTCCTACCTCTTTTTTCAATTCTCCCATCGTCTAACTTCCACTATTCGGTGTGTTCCCCGAACACGGCGTGCTGCTATCATCGTATCTGATCCGAATCGTTCCAGGTGTAGGCGCGAGGCAGCAGCAGGTTACGACGTATTCTCATAAAGACGAGAACAATCACTGGATCGTCAAAACCTGGGACAGGGAGCCGGACGAGAACGATACCGTTGTCTTCGTGAAAGACGGTGATCTCATCAGGCTTGAGCACGTTCAAACGAATCGAAACCTCCATTCGCACAGAGAAGAAGCTCCCATGACGAAAAGACACTATCAGGTGACGTGCTACGGCGAAAAGGGCATCGGCGACGCCAACGACGTTTGGCGCGTGGAAGTTGTCAAAGGTGCGGGGCCCGAGAACGAGATCAATACAGTCACGACGAAGTTCCGACTCGTCCACTATCTGACCAACTGTGCATTACAATCACACAACAAGCAGCTGCCGAAATGGGGTTTCGATCAGATGGAAGTAAGTACGATGGGGAGGGTTCCTTGGGCTCAAGGCCACGGAATCTACGTATTCTCTGAGATGAGTCTCTGGATTGACGCCGTCATAGGCGAGCTCGTCTCTCCGACTCGGAGAGTTGCCTCATCAAATACTCCTATTCCAGGTATCGTGCACACCGAACAAACGTGAGAAGAATGCTATCTGGAACGTCGAAGACAACTGGTTCTCGAAACTGCCGAGCGAATCGTTCGAACGGTACCGGCCGGGGTTCTTGCAGATGTTCCTCGAGTCTCACGCTGTAATGTTCCAGGTCAGTAGGTTCTTTCCGTGTTATGCTCCACGGAGATGGAGCTCCGCTGTAATATTCTCATATCTGAAGATCCGAGGTAAAGAGATTCGAATCGAAATTCGCAGGGCAACGCGGGTTTGAAACCGAAAGAGGGCGAGATGACATCGCGGCCCTGGCACTGGCCCATCAATCTGAGAGGACAGTTCTTCTCCGGCTTCGAGTACCGCGTCTATTTGTTGGGAAACCCTGTGATCTGGTGGGGGAATATCGTTTTGCTGGGAACATACCTGATCATACAGGTCGGCGTCTTCATCAAGGAGAAGCGCAGAGGGAAATTTTCGGACTCTCACTACATAACCTCTTCGTGCCGATGGCTCTTACTGGGCTGGGCTCTGCACTACTGGCCGTTCTATGCCATGGGACGAGTGTTGTACTTTCATCATTACTTCCCAGCGCTCATGTTCAGCTCTATGCTGTCGGGAATCATTGTGGATTATATCATCGACCTCTTCATCCCCACGAAACACAAGCTCTGGGCTTACGCAGTGTTTCTCGCCACAGTAATGTACAGCTTCTTAATTTTCTCGCCCCTCGCCTACGGCATGCAGGGAGCGACATCTATAATGCCCAACAGTACGATGTACGGACTGAGATGGCTGGACACGTGGGAATTCTGAGGAGAAATCCGACCACTGTCTCATCGTCGACTCGCCAATTCAGAGCCGCGTCGGCTGAGGACGAAAAACCCTTCTCCGATGCATGGATGCGGTGTTGTGAAATATGTGTATATTTTAATTTATTTCGGCGGAGGTTGTCAAACCCTGGAATTTCTGTACGCGGGTGTTCACTCGCGAGAGGAATGAACAAGTCAAACCGGAAAGAATCGCCTCGAGTTCTGCCTCGTTCGAATCGCTGCTCTCCGAATATGAGCTCTGAAACCATCGAATATCCTCATGGAGGCTCCCGGCTTCCTCCAATAATGTGGTCCTTCGTCATCGACTCTTGAAGTTTCCCGGAAAATTGCCAAGTTCTATACACAGGGTTCTCTTCCCGCAAGCCCTCGGAGCGACTGCGCACGTAAAAGAGCTCAGGGCCTGAATGCCTGCATACGATGGAAAACCGAGCGGAACTTTTCGTATTTTTAATACTCCGCTTGGAACTCGGTAGTTTCAAACAGTGATGCAGTTATCATCCGGTCCCCTTGGAGAGAGCCGCGGCGGCGCAATGATTACTTCAATACTGGACCACTCGTAGAACCTTCGAATGTTCCGCAACGGAGAGATCATCTTGCCGCAGGATGTGGGAGTTAGCGGGTCTCCATCGCATTCTTGGATGGGAAGCGTCAGAACAAAGTTTTCCATGGACATTCTAGAGGGTGAGGGAACACCTCGAGCCCGAGTAGAAGGAAGTCACTTGAAGCCGCAGCTCACGAGCTGCTGACCTCTATTCTAATGGAATGCCAAGCGATCACAGATGCAATACACGCTCAAGTGAGAAAATGAGACCTGAGGAGAAGTCATTATTCGATATTATTTTTTTTTACAACGTGAGGTCTCCTGGGAAGCCTTTAACATTCTAATTGATCACCTCCACTCGAGTCCAATAGAATCTGATCGAACCCGTCGGAAGTAAGCGCCCTCCACACTGTCACGGAGATTTCTCGTCCCCGCTATCCCCACTAATTTGAGACTCATCGAGATTGACCTCGTCGTCGTCAAAGTCCATTTTGTCACTGTCGTTGTCAGCATCGTCTTCAAGATCTTCTTTCTTATCCGATGCGGTCCCGTTGTTTTCAGCGCCTTCCTTCCTCGCTCGATTTCGCTTCCGCTTCGGAATTTCGTCGATGGCGCTCAGGTGCGGAAGCTCCCCGGTGTACAAATCTCCTAATTCCCACTTTTCAAAAAATATAAAAGAGCAATAGCCGTCGGTAGATGAGGCCAGCAGCGTCAAGTTGTCAGGCGACCATGTGAGGTCTGATATGCGTGCGTAATGAGCGTCCGCGATCATTGCGAACGGAGTGAAGGTTTCCGTGTCACAAACAATGATGGAGTCTACCGTCGCGGCTGCGAAGATCATCCTGTAGGGCAGTTTAACCGCGGACTCGGCGTTAAGCACTTTCCGCGTTTTGTAGAATCTTCTCGAGAAGCGTACAGCTGTCGTGAATTTGTTCGCGGTTGGTATATAGGCTATCGGCTTCGAAAAATCACTTCGGTGAAAAATATGAACGCAATTGGTCAATTTTCCATCTTGTTCGATCACTCCAGATGGCGCTATCAGAAATTCACCGTCTGGCGAGAAATCCGGCCGACGACAGAAGGATTTGAGCGTATCATCGTAGAACAATCTCGTAGAGAGCCTGGAAGGAGCGTTGAAATTGTTCAATAGGGATCAGAGACCCGATGCGGGTGTGCCGGACATATCGGAAACTATGTGCTACGCAACGAACAGGAAGTCAAAACGAGCGCCCATCGCGGAGACCCCAGAGCCCAGAAGTTACTTACTTGGATCCGTCGGTAGAGAGAACTTCAGCCTTGGAAGCAACCCAGACCCGTCTCCGGGTGTGGGTGCTGTAGACATACATCTGGCGGTCGGAACTCAGGGTTACAACAAACTGACCCCGAGGATCGTAAGCAACACCTTGTATGAAGCCTTTGCGTTCCTTCAAGAAACTCATGGAGCGGCCTGCCTCGGCATCCCATATTATGGCCGTCGAGTCAACCGAGCCCGAAACGAGACACGAGTCCCGCAGAGACCACTGTAAGTCGCATATATCTTCCACGTGTCCTCGGAGAATCTGGGGAACGGCGGTTGAAAATGAGCCTCGACGCGGGAGCAGAAGCTATGATTCGGTCGGGTCAATATATTCCTGACGGGGATCACGGCGTCGAATGGACCGAAATTCCGAATTCCGGGATGCGGATTATGAGATTTCCCCATCGTCGCTCACCTTAAAGACCTGCCAGTTTTCTTTGTTCTCAGTCGAATCGAACAGTTGCGCTGCTTCGGAATTCTGAATTTTCCACAGAATGATGTTCGCCTCATCGTCGCCAGACGCGAGTATTTCTCCGGAGTTCGAGAAACGCACAATGTTGACGGTTCTCTGGTGACGAGTCAGGTCTGCCCGGAGTTCGATGTCGATCTGTTCAGGGAGACAAGCGGGATGCTCGCTTATTATCTTGAATAACTGGCAATCTGTTGGTGCCTTGAAACCGAGCGGGACTCATGAGTCATGAGACTTCGGAAAATTACTACGAATTGAGGGACCTATTTCGAAAGAACGAAACTACAAGTTCACGAATGATTCCCCGGGTTTGGCATCGTGATCGCACAGCCCATGGGAACACACAAATGCCGGTGAAACTGGAACGGTCGTCGTTTTCATGGAACATCGATAAGCTCGTCTCGACCCCTAGTACGGTTCCGAAGTCATGAGTCACATGACGTCACAATTTCTCAGTCATTATTCCGAATCGCGAGCAGGGGGGCGAATCAATTAGATACTCGCGAACTGATTCCTCGAGGCTCCTCTCCTATTATCGAGCCTACCTGTTTTTCTTTGTTTCCTCCCGATTCCTGCTCCAATTTCAGCCACCAGATTCTGATGTGAGTGTCCGTACCACAAGTTGCTATGCGTAACTCTTTGTCGTCATTCTTCGACTGAAAGTCTACGCTGAACAAGGGGCTGGTGTCCAACCACCATGCCAATTGAGGTACCAAGCACTTCATTCCCCACAAGATGCGCTCGTGAATTTTCTCCCGAAAAGGTTTCAGGTGTTCTCTGCCCCGACCACCGAGTCAGTCGGAGTTGCTACAGCTCCGATCAGCCCCAGGAAGGTGAAACCAATATGCACCAACGTCTTCGACACTAATACAAACGAGGCGGAGCGCCCCGGTTATCGGAACGAAAAAAACACGATATCTGAGTGTTTTGGATTTTTTGCTCGAAGCACTAACGCAGGACCGCCAAAAGTATACTCCGCGCCTCTCGTTCTGCGTTCGCGGATGGATTTCCGGGCGCAATATTCGAAATGATCTCACCCACGAGCGCGGAGGTCCGTTGTACCGATCGAAGGTACTCCGTGTCTCCGTGACAACGGAGATTCCAATTTCCGTCATACCGAAATTGAGTTTATAATGGGTGGTCATACGAGACGAACGTCGACAGATCTCTGATTGTTACCCTGAGATCACAGTCCGGTTTCCGGGTGCTTGTAAACAATATGGCGGCCCCCATGAGCGAATTCTCGCATCCGCAGCTGAGTGACGGACGCGAACTTCTGCGCGTTTGAAACTCACATTTGCCGGGTGTCGTGAAGTCATGTTGTTTGGAATCTGATCAGTGAGATCAGAGAAGTCACAAATGTTCGCTGAACGTGGAACTCTCTGGCGACGTACCTATGAGCCAACGCGCTGTGGGGTAAGCCTGAAAACGCACCGGTTTTTGGGGCGCGGTTCGGCCCATGATTGATATGATTGACAGCTGTCGTGAGTGGACCTTGGGGTGGGCTGCAGTTTTCCGTGTCGTGAGGAGACGCGGATATTCGATCATCACCTCTTGGAGTCGGACTGTTCTTTATTGGCACAAATCGAGGCACTTCCCGCAACATGTTGCTGCGGAGACCCGTTTTCCTTCGGAACTTCATGTTCTCACCCGGTGATCTGAGAGCTACGTTCGGGGAGTCTTCGATGGATTGGAAAAGGGACGCTACATCAGAACAACTTCCTTGCGTGGATGAACAGAACTTCGGCTGTATGAGTCATTCCTGGCGAAGTGTCATGCGAGCTCTCGTGCACAGTCTCCGTTGTCGTAGATATACGCCCAATATTCCCTCGATAATTTTTCCTCATACTTCGAAGCTTCGAGGTGCGTCGTCACTCGTTCTGACACCACCGCCGAATCATCTCGATGCGAAGCATGTCTCTGACGTGCATGCTTGGATGGTACTAACTGGGTAATTAGATCATTCGAACAATGTACTCAGGCTTCCGTGTTTCGGTTCTTGCAGAATCCGACCCGTGCAACTGTACGAGATCGATGACCTGAAGCGACGCGCCGCAGCATCGAGGAAGATGTTGATGCACCGAGGCTTCACTAGCATTGCTCTTCCACTGCTGTTGATCCGTTGATCACGGAATACTCAAATCATCACTTTAGGCTAGAGCAACCAAACTTTTTTGCACCCGAACCGCAACTGAGGTTGTGAACAACTCAACCAAAGATATTCCACCTCTCACAAAGGAACAAATGGGGAAGCTTTAAACGAATTTCAAACGTATTAACTTATGAAAGCAACGCCAGTGGAAACAAGATTCACGGAATCTCACGCAATCTGTACCAGAGAAACGCGGCGCAACTCTATTCCTTTCGGACCAATAGTTATATGTCATCGGAATCGATCAACGGCGTCATATATACATCATGCCTCAACTCCAACTCAAAGAAGAAGATATTGTGTGCCTTATACTTGAGTATCTTCAGAAAAGGGATCTCGGTGAGCGAACGACTGCGTAACCGGCGGTGCCGTCGTGCTTCTGCTACTCGGTTTACGATGTCAACCTCTTACAGGCATTAGTCAGCTCGCGCTAGAAAGGGAGACTGGCCTCGTGAATGGAGTTTTCTCCGACGATCTGCTTTTCCTCCGGCAACTCGTTCTAGACGGACAGTGGGACGCGGTCCTCGACTTCGTACAGCCGCTAGAGCACGTGGAATCATTCGACGCTAAGCGGTTCAAATACGTTGTTCTCAAGCACAAGTTCCTTGAGCTCCTGTGCATACGGGGAGAGACGGGATTGATTCAGCCTCAAGAACTGAACGTCGACGATATGGTATCTTGCCTCAACGATTTGGAAAGCGTGGCGCCCTCGAAGGAAGCCTACAATTCATTGTGTCTATTATTGGCCTATCCCAAACTGTGCGATCATATGGATTACAAACACTGGAACCCCAGCAACGCCAGGTGAGCTCGCTCACGGGCTCTGAAGTAGGAAGGTTGATGACGATTTCTCCGCGAGACATTCCCACGATCCCTCAGCACCGATTCCCTCTACTAAGTACTAAGTTTCCCTCTCTTCGCTCTGTTCCCAGAATACGTTGCTTCGCGCAGTTATGCCCTTTAGTGGAAAAATTCTTGCCGGCGCCCACTCAAGTCTCGAGTTCAGTGCTACACTCGAAGCACGACCGGCTGGTGCAGCTGTTGATCAAGGGCTTGGTGTATGAAGCGTGTGTAGCTTTCTGCCAGATCAGGGCGACAGGACAGCCGACAGAATGCGCCAAAGGAGTTCAATTCGGTGCTGTTTTCAGCAATTCGAACGGTTAGTGATAGGCTGCACCCCATTCCCCCTCAGAGTTTCTCGCCTTTGCATCATGTGCTCTTTCGTGAACTTCAAGACCTCGCGAGAATTCAGGAAACTCGCATTTCAAGCTCAACTGTTCCCACTCAAGATTCTACTCATGTCGCCTTGCGTTACAGGCTTCTCCGGTGCTGATCTCGGACTCTTCTCATGGCTGCAAGCACTCCCCGTCGAGTCGTTCAGTCACCCGTTCGAGCAGAAGACTCTGAAAATCGACGTCACGCAAATGGAAAAGCCTGTTCTGGACGCGCAATGGGCGGAACACATTCTTGGCACTCCGATCAAGCCTCGTGCCGTGTTCCCTCACTCTCATGTGCCTTTCCAGAGATCGCAGGGAGGCATGGAAATGATGTCGCGCTCGTTGATGATGCTCACTTCGATGGAGCAGAGTCGTCTTTCGGTGTCCGGAATATTATCCGGCTCAACTTACGGGGATCTTTCGAAGAGTAGTTTCCATTTGACGGGAACCAAAATCATGACCACTTCGGTGGACAAGCTGTTCGCAAGCACAACAGACATCGCTCTCACTCAGAGCACCATGAACGAATCTCAGGCCGGACCTCAAACCTCTCCGAAAAGCTCACCGCCGACCAAGGATTCGGACGAGCAGCAGGAAGATTCTCACGTGCTCTGGAAAGAGTTCCAGAAGCAACGCCAGAAGTTGGAAACTCTCGTCGAGGATGTCAAAGCACCAACGGCTGAGGTGGCGACCAAGCCTTCACTATCCACGAACCCTTCGGCGAAACCGAGTATCGTTCCGGGCGCTTCGAAGAATCCTCTACAGGATCCCGTCACGCGAGGTGAGGCAAGAAGGGAACAAGAAGGTTCCGCCAATGGGATATTTGGTGATGGGGTCATCCGATTGTGTGAACCGAAACCACTGGTGCCGGAGAACTCTCCGTTATCGAGCCGACGGGAATATGAGCTCAATTATTCGAAGTAGAGTTCTTGTTCGGCTTGATAGCGAAAGGAAGTTCAGAATCACGGGTCGGTGTTTGTACCCCCATGGTCCGATCATCGTGTGGTTCCAGTTAGCGAATCACGCTGTGTGTTTGAGGAATCAGAACCGGGGGGGTTTTCACTGAATGCTTCCGACGAGGCGGCAAGGCTGTGTTTCTGGGAACTTCCTCGGACGTACTCAGTTCTCTCATTTCCAGCGAATCGGGCGACCGTTGGACAAGCTCAATCGAGTGCCACTGCATCCCCACCGCCGGCGCCGCCGACACGCCCACTGAACTCCCACTCGCCGAACATGGCGTCTCCTCCGACGGGGGTCATGACGTCTTTGAGAGATTCCAGAGCTTCCCAAGTAAGTTCACGCTCACCGCGGTAGCAGCAGCGCTGGTGTCCGGATCAGATGGTCGGCGAAGTTAGTAATATATCACTGAAATCCAGGTAACCGTCTATCAGTCTGAGAGGAAAGACGAGGACAAAAGAAAAAGCTTTATTGAAAGAGATCAAAAGGAAGAGGAGAGGTTGTCCTCATCTCGGAGCTCCTGCAAGTCCAATGAGACATCATGGTGAGTTGTGATATTCCGTCTCATCACCCGTTCAGGGAACTCTCTCACCTGATTTCGATGGGACCGATTATAGGTTTTTTTTTCATCAAAACTACATTGGGACGGCCGAGATACCCTTGGGATCAGCTTGGGGAGCGATGCTCCGATCGACAGCTCCGTTCGTCTATCAGATGAAGGGCGAGGTGGCATCCTGCTTCCTCAGGACGTATGAATGCGGTGCCCCCCCCCCCCCCCCCCGGCTCAAATGAACCCTGAAGCGTGAACAAACGGAATTCAGGCGATTGCAACGATGCTCCCTTATTCGGTTGTGCGCTCCGATGTCGGAAACGAATCGCTTGCCCGATCGAGCAGGGATCGGAAATAACGACCAAATCTGGGAGCTAGGTACTCGCTTCTTCGAATTTCAAATGAATCACTTGGAACGCTCGGGGAAAACCCTGAACGTGAAGCTCATTCATCCTAAGTATTCTCGGAACTTCTTTTTGAGCACTCTTCATAATCCCTGAAAGTGAGTGACCCCGCTCGGGATCAGTTTATCATGTTATTCCATTGCTGCGAGCAGAAAAAGAAGAGGATGGGTAATCAGAAACGATTCTTTTGGGACTTTGGCCCAGATTCCACTGGAGCCGGGGTTTCAGCGGCGCAAAACCGCTGCTTTAAAGATCGCGATTCTTCCATCGCAACTGAAAACAACACCGGGTGGGAATACGGTTTCCGTTCGGAAGTTCGGACGGTCTCTCTGAGCCCTTCCATTGCATCGACTCGCATCATTCCCATCAGAAATAGCTGGTTGGAAGTCTTCAAGTGAGCCACCGGGTTGAAGTTTTCGCGATTTCGATGGGTGAAAAGCTGCCAGAGCCGCGGTTGCGGTGGTGTGGCGGCATCAGTCGTTGCATAGGTTAACTTGACGATGTCGATGGACAGGCTTCAACGAAACCTCGTGGAAGGGTTCGAACAAAAAACGGCGGATCCGTTGCGAGTTCATTCAACTTTTCCCTCGGTTTCGTCCAGGTGCGGAGGGGGACCCGAAGCGAACTCACGAGTTGAGCGTGTACAAGGTTCGTCGGAGCCAAATGAGGAAATCTCTATCGATGGAACATGACGCATTTTCTTAGTCGAGCTCAGATGCCGCAATAAACTCATCAAGGCGGTGAGCAATGTTCGGGCGCATGGCTCGCATCGCGGCTCGAGGCGGAACGACCGTTAGAGAATTCGAGCTGAGCGAGGATCCTGTGGTCGTGCCGAGAATTTTTTTAAGCATTCATCTTTATTTTGGAAATGCAATCAGCGATGATTCAACGTCTTTTAAAAAGCGGGTTTCCTTTTCCCGGCCGTCGTTGAACAATGCCGCGTGTACTGAAGCACCCTCATCGGTCACCTGGTCAGGAATGATTTTTCTTCGGGAAATCAACGCTCGACAGGCTGGTTAAGCCGCCGATTCGCTCGAGCCACTGGCTCACGCAACTGTAGACAGACTGAACGGTGTCCGGTTTCGACAACGTGTATTCGATATTGATCGTGATTCGCCGCCGCTGCCGTTGTCGAGTCTGATGTTCGCGTTTTCACTCGAGTTAACCCTCGTCATCAATGCATCGCTTCGCGGACAGTTATTGTTGAACAGTCGCGCACCGGTCGTGCAGCGGTCGAGATGCCTCACGCTACCATTTTACCGAATCCGCGCTGAGGCCGACTTTGCCCACACAGTGAGGAAAGACTTGTGCGGCATTGTTGTCCACGAGGCAGGTTGGGCTGACAAAGCAGATCGATCCTTTTCAAACGAGCCCCGGTGATCCACTTCCGACTGTGGCTCTCGGTGCTTGACGGTGGTTTCTGCAGTTTCGGGTCGATTGGTCTCCTCTGCAGTTGCGAGAAGCTCGTCGCGCTGTCCTCGACACCCCCGGACAATCCCAGTCTCACTGTGCGGGTGATTTCCGAACGGCTTCACGACTCTTGGGTCGTTTTGGGCGCCCGAATGTTCCTAAAAACGCCGGAGTAATTCCTTCCGTGGCAGAAGAATTCTCATGCGAGATGTTTTCCCGTCCGATGCAAAAGTTCCCAAAACGCACTGAACAAGCAAACGAAATAAAGAACTACGGAACGACGTTGCCGTAGAGGTTGGGTGGGGGCGGAAGGCTGCATCTTCTTAGACGGCTGTAACGTCCAGATAAGAAGAGCCGCAATGGCACAATTTCTTCACGCTTTTCTCTGGCCGGCAAAGGAAACGAGGCATAGGAACGATTGGGGCATCTGTTCGCTCGGCCAATCTGTCTCTCGTCGCGTATCAGGCCGGCGCGCGGCGTTCCGCCAAACGGTTATCGTTACGAAGAAGAAGATGGGACTACAGCGTCGACAACGACAACCAAGAACGAATTCGGGAAGTCTCCGGTCGGGTCACGCTACGTGAACACGTCGCTCGCCAGACATCGCGGTGACAGTCGCGAGAATCCACGTTGAATCTGAGACCTGGATGGACATGTGGGTGGCTGCGACGTCAGCTTTACCGGCGGGTCAATTTCTAGCTGGATGTTGAGCGAGCGGCACCTGATGAGCCGATAACGAAGAGGAGACGACGTTTTTCGGATCGATTTTGGCATCTCTGACGCATCGGCGCCCATCAAAATCCCGCTGCGCGAGTTCCCGGCCTCTCGATGTTCCAGTGTGACATTTAGTCGTTTAACAGAGCTTCGCTTTCCCGTGCTGCGACTTGTTCATCCGCTGGGATCGTCCGTCCGGCGACCGAATGGTTCGAAAGAGAATCTGAATGAACTAATCCTAGTTTCCTTCCTCCAGGTCCTCCGGCAAGGGATCAACAATGCTTCAAGCATGTCCCACTAGACCTCTGGAGCAACAACGCGTGAGTAAAGACACCATTCAGGATCCGACAAGGCCTAAGCGACGTCCTGAGCTAAGGGCGAGCAGCTACCAATGGCGCGAGATATTATACTCTGTTCAAACACTTCGATGCCATTCGTTTGACATCATAGCTTGAGGTTCGAGTACGGCGGATTCACGAGTCCTGGTGACCGCCACTGAAACGTCGCCACCAAGAGAGTAGAAAATTCAGGGAGGAGACGGAATTTATTTCTTGGGTTTCTGTGGATTCGCGGGAAACAGTTGGATCTGGCTCTATTCGGAAACCGGTGTCTTCGGACTTCGAACGAGAAGTTCACAACGTGTTGTAGCTTTTGGCAGTAATCACTTTCGCTTTCACTCAACAATCAGTTGGCCGGTAACTGGTAAGCTTAGCATCCACCCGGGAGCTGACCGGCGGGGAACGCGCGGGCTCCGCAGCATCAACTTCGGCGAGTCAACGAGAACCAGCACCTGACTGACTGACTGGCTGGCTGGCTGGCTGGCTGGCTAGCCAGTCGGCCGGCCGGTGGGTCAATTGTTCTTCCCGAGCCTTCCGGCTGTGAACGACCCCAACCAAGACCGAGCTCGGACTCCCCCAAGCAGAAAATTGTCTTGGAACGAAGAAAGGAATAGTTTCTGACGAAATGCGTACCTTTCGTTCGATCCCCCAACAAAAACTCCGGGTTAAGCGACGCGCGGGTCGATGAAACCCTGTCTCCCACGTCCGTCGCAAGATTCATGCATTTAGGGAGCCGAGGCACGTAACGCGAGGAGCTGCGTGGATGTGTCGGATAACCGCTCTGATTAACATGATGTGTGCCACCGCGAGCAATTAGAGCTCATTTGGTCGGGAATAACGAGACATCATGAGTGATGGTAACTATTATACCAACAATTAACCGTCTAATGCACATCGTATAAGAGGTGGGGGCGGGTTGAGACTCGAGTCACATTATGGATGAAGAATATTGCTCCTAGATCCAATTCATTGGCGTTCTTCTTGACGTGTAGGAATCGGGGAGACCTTCCCACCTGCAAGCGCCCGGCTCCCACCACACTTCACTAATCTATCTCGGAAATCTGATTCCCTGAGCGATGCCGCAACGCCGTGAACGCGTTGCGAGAGACGCCCAAAGACGTTTTTCTTCGGGAATGCCCTGGGAATTCCGTGACTCCAGATTCTGCCGGAGCTCGTAAAAATTTCGCGGGTCTCGACAGCGAGGCGTCCACACAGGATCCATCGTCGGAATCAGAAGTCACCATGAGGATCTCCGACGAAAACCCGAACAACCTCCTCGACATTTCAAGCTCAAATGTCAGGGCCGTAACACAGGAGTTGTCATGGTCAGGACGCCGATAACCGATGATTCGTGGCTTTCAAGAATCGCTTCCGACCGTGATGGTGGAGTTCTCGGAGCTCCGCTTGAGCGTCACAGAGGGTTTCGAACCCGGAGGCGTCGGCGTCCCGGGAGCCCAGCTACCGCATCGTCAGAACGGAGTGCGAGTCCTATCAGTCTTCACCGGGATCGACGATTCGCCGCGGAGGGCTAGGTAGTGAGCGAGATGCTCGCGATTCGCAGGGAAGTCTTTCGTAATGAGCAGTGTTCCGCTGAAATTGAGCTCGTCGTAGCAGAAGACGTTTCGATGCGTGCGAAGAGAGCAGTGCCGATGAGTCGTCCGACTTTCGTTGGTCGACCCGACCGACTCGGCAGCAACGAAGATTCTCCGCTCAGCTAGTTTTGCCCACTGGGGCATTTATTGAAATGATTTCCACACGACGCTGCTCAGCTCGTCCGAAGCCCGCCGGCCAGCCGAAGAAGACACCTGGATAACTTTGGCTCTAACAACGATTATGCGCGCTTGTCTGCTCTTCGTTCGGCCCTCATTTCATTACTTTACATCAGTCGACTCATCCGAAAAGAAGAATAACTTATCACGTCTTCCAACTGTACAAAATTAACTGCCGCTGCTGTCCATGACAGCTGTTTTTTTCCTGGAAACAGGAGGGCGGGTTCGCTGAAGTCCGGATCGAATCGAGTCTCCCAGCGAAGTCTTTTCGTCTCGTTGCTCGAAGAGAACGTTGGCACTAGAACGGTGGTCGGCTCTTGCGGTCGGTCATGAAGAACATCCCGTTGTTGAGACTGGTGAGCTTCTGGAGGGTTTCGCGGGCAGCTTTGAAGTTGATTCGATCGTCTCCTTCATCTCGAGCCTCCGCCGCGCCCTCGACCCCTTCCTCGACGCGATCCTCGACCCCATCCGCCGCCGTCGTCGGAGGTTTGCACTCGCTCTCAGGCACCGGAGACTTGAGCTCCACGGGAGCTGAAATACTTTTGACGATTTTAGGTTTGGGGACAACGCCGGCATCCCATGCGGTTTTCGCATAGTCCTCCGTGTTCGGGGTCGCTATCGGTGGTATCGCTCGATTGGGAATTTGTCGCAACAAGGGATTCGTGCCGTCGTTCGTGAACTTCTTTAGAGCTTCGCGCGCTTTTTTGAAATCCAGAGCTTCCATGTCAACTCTGGAATAGCTCTTCTCTGGCTCTGTGACAGGCTCCATGTTTTCGTCCTGTTCCGGAGATGACGGCGTGGCATCGGCTGTCGTTTTTTTCGGCGCAGCATCGACTTCTGTCGATGTTTGCACGTCGCGAGGCACAACGGTGTCAAAGTTGGGCAGTGGCAATTCGTTTTCGGGTTTTGTTTCCTTACGCAGGTCCAGGGTCAGGTATGGCTCCCCGGGTACGCAGGTAGCTTTCCTCCACCCACCGGTTTTGTGCAGCTTCGTTATGACCTTCTGTATCTCTGACCGGATCGAAACCTCGTCGCTCTCTTCGTTGATCGGGGTGATCTTCCTCTCGGAGACATCCCTGAGCTTCGGCATTTCGAACATCACTTTCGACTCGTCTTCTTCCTTCGTCGTCGATCCCGCGCGAACCTGAGGAGGCGTTTCTATGGGGCCGTTGTGCGTGATTTCCGTTGTCGATCGCTTCAGCGCTGGCGATAGCTGAGATGACACAACCGAAGCTTCTCTGACATGGATTTTCGGCAGTTC
The DNA here is from genome assembly GCA_037576195.1 of Phytoseiulus persimilis. Taxonomy (NCBI): domain Eukaryota; kingdom Metazoa; phylum Arthropoda; class Arachnida; order Mesostigmata; family Phytoseiidae; genus Phytoseiulus; species Phytoseiulus persimilis. The sequence goes on from CM075104.1 coordinate 10,526,049, forward strand.
CATTTTGGAAACGTCTCCATTTCGGTTTGCGGTAACCGTTGCGGGCGAAGCTCCGACGTTATCCTTTGGAGCCCTCTCTGTGGGGAGTGGATCTTTGTCGGGTTTATCCTGCGAATCGTCGTAGAAGTCGATTTCGTCATTGATCAGTGCTTCGATCCGTTTCAGCGGGGGAGGAGGCGGTGGCGTCGTAGAATCTCGAATTTGCGCCGTGATGTCGTAGAGTTTCATGTCGCTCTTGTTCACTTTGGAGTAGGCGTTCCTCCTGTCCAGGGAGCTAGGTGGACTCGTTCGAGGTATTTCGGTCAGATTGTGATTCGACAAGTTGAGAGACCGCAGCATAACTTTCGAAGGGGAGCACTGATCTCCTTTGCAGTCGTAGAGCTCACTGCACTCCGCGAGCTCGGGCTCGAGCTCGTCGTCCTGAGCGGTTGCATCTGCTCTCAGTGGGGGAGTGCCCCTCCCCGGGCTGGCTTCGTTCTCGGCAGGCGCCCTCGTCTCCGTGATCGATCCCCTTCTCGAGAATGAATCACCGTGCCTCCTCCCGGCGAAGATGTCCTCCGGAGGCTCGACGTCGCCGTCGTCCTGATTGCGCTGACGCGGTTTCTTGAAACTCCCGATGGGGGAACCGAGCTTGTTGTTCCACTCAATGTCGTCTACGTCATCGTCGTCCATGTCCTCGTACGTGTTCCCCAAAGGAGATGATCGTCCTTCCCATATGGCACCAAAAGCTGACTCGTTTTTGATTTCTTCGCGCGCGTAGTAGATACCTTCTCTGTAGTCTCCGTAGCCGGGCTGCTCTTGCTCGACTCGAGAAGGGACGTCCAGGTCGTAGTCGTTCTCGGGCTCGACGGGTGCGGCCTGCACTCCGTCTTTGAGCCCATTGAGTTGCGAGGCTTTCGTCGGTCGCTCCGTCGACTTCCGCGAGCTTCCGACCGAAGACCCGTTACCGATGCTCGAGTTTAGGGAGTTTTTGTCGATGCCGCTGTCTTTCTCGCTCACATCGGAAGGTATCGGCCGGTCGGACGTGATGCTCTTCAGTACCGTGGGCAGGGAGAACTTCTCGGAGGCGGAATGGATCTCGGCGCTCACTTGACTCGTTATGCTCGACCGAGATCGATCGCTACGCTGATTGTCGGAGTAGTGCGAGGCGTACGGACTGGACTGCTCGTCCGAAAGGCTTCCTGCCGAAGGTCTGCGACGTTGTTTGATCTGCTTCGGTTTTTTGTTCTGCCGCTTAGCTAGCTGCTGATGCTTGCTGCTGATCGAGTGTCCGTGGATGGGACAGTCCGGCATCGGAGTCAGAAATATCTGATGTCCTGTCTGGATGTATTGGTTGTAGCGGACGAGGAGGTCCCACATTTCCTGCTCGTTGTAGAACTCCCACGTGTTGAAGAGCGCCATTTGTCGTTCAACGAGTTGGAGCCGTCTCCGTTTCTCAACCTCTTCTTTGTAGGCTTCGAATTGGCGTCTCTCGAAGACCTCAATATTTGGGGCCGGACAAACGGTCGCAGACAGGCTCTTCTTCTTGGACTTCCTCCAGCTCTGAGTGACTGGTGGGAAACTCCTCGGCTGGCGGTCGTCGGGAGCGGCGATCTTCTGGAAGGACGTCGCAGGAGTCGAGATGCTCCTGAGCCCCTCCTTGAACGCCTCCAGGTTCTCGGCTGGCTCTTCCAGGAGGTTTGGAGGCTTGAGCCGGTTCCGAGGATCTCCCTGTTTGGAGGAGTCCGAATGCGCGAAACAACACAACGAGAACATGGTCGAACACCTGAGAAGACAGCTGCTTAATCCATAACGATCACGGGAGTCACTTCACTTCACTGATGTCATTCCCCGCTAAACACTGGAGACGTTGGTGGTGATGTGACGCTCTAGTAAAGGCTGGCTTTTTTGCCTGAGGTCCGAACCGGTGCCTGGTTCCGTTCGAAGTGAAACTCGCGCGAAGAGCTGGCGCTTGTATGTTTTACAAGAGCTACCGACGAACTAACGGGATTTAGAAGCGGGAGAGGGAAAGCTCTCACTGGTAACTGCAACAGCGGCCGCTACCGCTGCCACCGCTCCGGTAGCAACAGCAGAGCGGGCACCGATAGTGAGAGCGACCAAACACACGTCCAAAGGCTGGAGCAGTTGCCGGAGTCAGTGAAGCACCGATGACTTTGTAGGCCAAAAAAAAAAGAGTCGCCGTTACGTCTTGTCGGCCCGGGTACTTCAGGACATACACGTAACACGGTCCGCTGGGATCGACTGGATGAACGGAGCAATACGCTTCGAGAGAACCGTAGCGGTCAAGCACAACCCCAACATGACCATGACCTCCCTTTTTGATTCGCGTCGATTCGTTTTCTGACTGGTTCTGGTTCTTGAGCGGCAACCTCAGTTACACCTTAGCCCGGGTCAGTTAAGCGGGATAAGCCCGGTTAGATCGGGCTTATCGTGGAGTCGAACGTTCCGCTCGACCGTTACATTCTTCTCATGACTTCTTCTCAAGGGACTGGGGTTTCGAGAAGTCGACGTGGATGTTCCTAGTTCAAAATCGTTAATTTTGACGCCATTTTCATTCCGCTGTGTAATAAGTCGTTGGCAAAAGCGTGGAATCCCTAAATACTTATTCCGATTATTCCGAATTGATCGGAACGTAGGGCGCGAGTTTAATTGGCATAAGACAAGCAGATCGCCTGCGGTGGACTCTTCACCGGAGGTCCACCAGTACACCGGACCGTCGGAACGAGAACAATCGGTTCCAGTTACCGATAAGGAGTTACAAAAATAGGCACATGTTTTGCTACTTTTAAGAAGTCCCGAGAACAATGGGGAACTTCAAAACAATACTCCTGGTCCAACTTCTTGCCCACCCACTTAAGAAGAGTTCTGCAGAGGTTAGCGAGCTGGACAAGATAATCGAACAGTTAAGAGCGACACGCATTCAAAGATTACCTCATGGAGACGGTCGCTGTTGATTGCGAAGACTCGCTCCGAATCTTCAAGTGACTTGGCTCTGGCGAACAATATCCACAGTTAACGTAGACTCCTCCCTTGGAAAGCTTCAAATTTCGAGCCGGAGGAGGCGGCCTACGACCTTCCACACGCACCTCGTTGTCCCGTTCGAGATCCGTGCTCATCCGATGTTGCTCATTCGACTCAACCAGCACGCCAGGGCTGATTCATATTTTTTGAGCGAACTCGGATGTCCGAACTTGGACCGAACAACAAGCGGCGTAGCTGTGAACTCGGTTCGGACGTCATCGTTTCGCGTAGCCGGATCTGCCTGGTTGCGAAATGTTGATTCTCGATGCATTCTCGAATGGCTGCCGATGCCTGAAGCTGTCACGTTAATTGGGATCAGTCTTTTGTGATGCAGATCTGAGCAATTCGAAAAGCAGAAGTGTCACGATGACCAACGACGCAAAGCCCCTGTTCAGGAAACTGGCTGGAACTTTGTTCATCAGGAACAAAGCCCTTTAGAATTCGATCTCAAATGTGGAAAATGTCACTGCTGCAGTGTTCGACCGAGGTATCAATTATGAGTCGGATCGGAAGTAGCATCCTCAGCTGAAGAAACGGAAGGAGGGCTCTCGGGGTAGCGAGTTCCGGATCACGGGTTTCGATCGAGCGAACCAGGGTGATGATGCCTGTTTCTTGAACGCTCAATATGGACTTGATCGCGGTATTTGAAAGATGGGTGTCTGCGTTCGAGCGGTTCGAATGGAACCGCCATCCTGGTCTCGACCTCATGCCGTTAGAATACTTTTTTTGAGTAAACGCACAGTGGTGTTTTTTTTCCACGACTTCGTGCGACAGATGGAGTCATTAACAATGATCGATGGTTATTGCTCATGCAAAACAAGCTAAAAAAGTGGGCAGCCGACGCGCCGATATTTCACGACAGGCCTACATCGTGGTGCGCGGGAACAGTGAGAGCATTTGATAAACGTTTAAAATAACTTCTACGCGGACCAACAATATTGATCACTGAGCTGATTCCATCGTTGGCCAAAAACCTCGATCGAACACCCCGCACTCAATGAGCTCGTTCGGGCGAGTCGAAATAGAAATGAACGTCGCAGAAATCATCTGGGGTGTTGACAAGTTCTCTCCGAACGAGCGAAAAAAAAAGAAACGAAGACTCAATTCTGAAAACGGGATGTCGGGATCGGGGCTTCTTTGTAACCGAGTAGGGCATGTGGGCTCTGATGTGATTCCATTAATTTTCTTCCTCCTGTGCCTTCATGCGGGCGACTGGAGTGACTGACGGATGCGCCGACGATCCTTAATGAGGGGTTTAGATCACTCAAGCCGGTGACCCGTGGGTAGGAATCATCCACGAGATCGCGCCGTGCTTTTCACTCACCGGATGCCACCGATCGGGCCATTGATTTTGACTGAAGTCGTTCTGACTCGACTCATAGGAAGACATCGTCTGCTCGCGCTCCTTCTTTGGCCATCGAGCGTGGAGTTCGAGGTTCGTAGCGAGCGGGCGGAATGTTGAAGCTCTTGATGAGAATGTCTACGATGACCGTGGGACATCATCGTTTTGGTATGAATCCGACGGCGAACTCGACAAGGGAGCTAGAGCCTCGTTGACCGACGACAGTGCGGTCTGAGAACGTCGGGCGTGACGAAGAGTGAACTGGCGAACACTCGGGCGGGGTGTTGGCTCTGCTTCCAGTGGGAGCAGCAGAAGTGATAGTGGTATTTGTGAGACTCGCGTTGAATCGACGGAAGACTGCTCTTGAATAGCTGAGACCAAGAATTCAATGTGCCCGCCAGTGCATTCAGGGAGACGGAAGTGGTGGCGTAATAGTTATGTTCGAAGTTATCGACGAGATGACGGGCTTACGCAACAACAGCGACGTTCACCACCCCGCGGGCGCGATGCGCGCGCGAACATTCAGACTCAAACTTTCTCGCCCGTTCTCATTTGCGACTCATTTGCGTGCAGATGGCGAAATGAGCTCATTGCAACGATCCCGAGGTTCTTTCGTTAGCGGACGCCGCACAAAGCGCGAAGCTGAGAACGTCATTTCACGCTCGAACTTCGAATTTAAATGATGAGCCTGAGCGTATTTGCATACGAAGAAGTGCGATACGCGGCCACATTTTCTGTGAATCCTTCTTCTTGAATGCAATACTCGGTCGGTATTGTCCGTCGCTTGAATCCTGGCTCGCACGATTGCGGAGCAGCGTTCTCGGAGAGATAGAACGCGACGCTATCGGCGTGTGATGGATGAATCTGTGAATCAATGGGTGGGATCACGTGGCTAATTCGCTCGATAATGAAATCACGCGATAATATCGGACCATATTTCCGGGATGAACAGCGAAGCATCTTCTGGTGACCATCGACATATGGGCACGGATCACGCTCTCTCTCTGTTTCCATTCGGTAATAAATGATGTTATCGAGGCCCGTACCCGAGGAAGAGAAATAAACACTTTCAGCTCTTCTGTACACTTGCTGTACGGCCCACGCAGAGCGCTCCAAACGATTCGCCCCCTCAAACTTATCGTCGACGTCGACGAAGAATACTGGACAAAATCTACTTTCTGAGCCACAACAACTCTGAATGTCGTGTCAAGTGGATCCCGGCTCCTCGCAGTTCTGAAACAGCGGACGCAACCAGAGACAAGTGGATCCCGAATCCTGATTTGATGAGCAAACAGGTTCAGTTTGACCACAGTGCGGAGTTTCGATTGAATCAGCCTAGAATGGAGCAGCGGAGAGTGCGTCGGAAGTTGGAGGATATGCTCGATGTCAAGAGGAGAACTCTCAGCGACGATTGGGAAAAAGCCAGGACTCCGAGTCCTGTTCACGGTGGCTCCAGGCCCGAGAGTCCAGAGTATCGGAGTCACACTCCGGAATGTGCGATGGGCCGAAGCCACACGCCGGAGTGTCCGTTGGGACGGAGCCCTACTCCAGGAGAAAGCCACGTGCACGTGCGCACGACTACTCTGTACAACAAGGGATTCGGCACTTACGGGAGACCTAGGACGCCTGGAGGACGACCCATGAGTCCTGAGGCGGGAAAACACTTCCACCATCACTGGGAGGTGAGGAAAGATGGATTGTTGCTCGTTTTGGATGGATGAGAGCGGGGCAGAATGCGTTTTCCGTTTCCCAAGAACCTGTGAATTCGTTCGAAATTCCGTTCGTTCTCTGAGAACGTCGCGCGAACCCCATAGGGGCAGTCAGATGCGCGCCCACAGGATCGAATCAAGTTCCAGTTTCGACAGCAGGTAAGAGGGTTCTTACGGGAAAATGAAACTGGGATTGGCCGTTGGATCAGAATTCAGCGCTATTCCCTCTTCACTCTGTAAGCGGGCTTCAAGACCCGCGGCCTCAGCCTGTGATCATCGACGGACGATCCCCAAACGCCTCGTGTCACGACTCCCGGCGAATCGGATGGAATCCCCACCGTCCCTCACGCATTGAGTGGACATGACGCTCTTCGATTGATTGTTCCTCACATCGGACACGTTGGAACCGAGTGGCTCTTAAGGGGTGGTGCGCGAGAGGACCACGGCCCGACTGACATGCGTTCGTAACTTCCATGAGAACCGTGAAGTTTCCTGCCTGCAACGGTGGGGATCATTCGAGAAGCCGCCAAAAACTCGCGGGCCCGTCTTAAATCGTGCGGGGCATCCTATTCCGAAGCTCAAATTACGCAATGAATTGGCGTGATGCGCAGCTTGTGCAGAAGTTCGCGTGAGTTCATCTGGCGATAGATAACTTTCCATCCCGCACATCTTCTTTTGCTTTCACCTTTTTTTATTGTTCTCTTTCTCGTTCGTTGTTGCTACTGGTCTTGCTGAACCGTCGGCGCTGCACTTGCCGTGCACATCTTCTTCCTCCTACACCGCCGACACTTGAACAGAGCAGGCGAATCCAACAACAGAGGCAGACGCAAAGCGCGTCCCTCGTCTGACAGACAGTGGTAAATTACACTTTTTTCTCACTGAGAAAAAAAAACTCGAGGGAGGTTCAAGCCGCGTTTGATAATGGAATTGAGAGCCGCAGAAATACCGCTCATTCTCTGCGTTCTCGCTCTTCCTCCCGAAGTCTTCCATTCTCATCTAATTGTCCGTTGCTGTTTCCGTCCCTGGGAGGAATGTGCTTGGTCAAGATGTCGAATATTTATTTTATGACCGAATTGGCTTTCAAATCGGAGGACGTAACTCCGCTGATCTGTATCACCGCCGCAGATCGCTCCTGGCAGCTCGTTTTGATCACCGCCGGCCGCTTCGGAGAGGACATTTGCGGATGGCTCTCGATTATACTGACGGTTCGGCTGCGTGTCGTGAGAAAATGTTAGCGGATTGATTGAGTGACCAAAGTAATTGTGAGACTGTGACAGCCGTCCGTCAGCGGTCCCGTGCTGTCAACGTTTGCGTCTTGCTGGTTGCATAACGAACTGATACATATAACGAGCCACTGCAAATGGCTCGCTTGGCTATCGTCGAGAAGAAGGCCACAAGAGGGCGAAGAAACGCGACTTCTGCGAACGCTTCTCGGACACTTGTGGCGGTTGTCGAAAGCTGGTCGATGCATGCTGACCGTACGTCGTTTAATTTTAGTCTGTTCCTTTGGAGCGGACACCTCGTTGAAAGCGGAGCAGAAATTAGCTGGGAGCTTGCCTAACAGCCGCATTGAGGGAATGGCCCGTGCACGGATGCTCCGGTTGTGTTATGGTGTCTTCGTGACTGTTTTCGCTCCGGGAACGACTAAATAGATACAAACAGTGATCCAACAAACGACACGATGCTCAGCGTCCCTGGCCGCTACATATTCAAAGCCCAACCTTACGTTCCGTACTATTCTCGGTCGTCGTGGCTACCGTTCTCTTCGTTGTTGTCGCCGTCGTGGGCAACGTTGGGCGACGTTCTTTCGGCAACATTTTGTGGAGAATGCAAATTTGCTAAAACGATCGTGTGCCGTTGATTGCGATGGAAATCAACAGAGGCCCAATACGTTTGTTGGGGTGGGCATTCCTGTGTTTGTCCGACGATCCGCGCGTGCATCCGATTCCGATGTTCAGCACACACCGACGGAAGGAATATTTGCACATTGAGTCTCCCATGGTCCAGATCGACCAAAAAACTCTCGTCTTCCTTCCCCTCCGAAGTAACAGATGCCTGGAGCTTCGGATTTTTTGTGCTCCTCTGGAGCGGTTGCTTCTGCCTTTGCCGTTGTCAGCTCGGTGCCCTTACTGTTCTTGGGGCTGATCCTTCACAACGGTCTGTGCAAGATCGCAGGGCGTCGGATTGCACACCGCTGACAGAGCTGGAAACGGTCATCACCCGGGATTTTTGAATTTTCGTCTTTTTGCCTAGGAAAGATGGAACAGACGGACACGCGAAAGGAAACGAACTACGACACGGTCGGCAACAAACGATAACCGACGGGCGCGATCGAAATTTATCGTCCATCAGGGATGGGACAAAAGTGAGACAGCTGGCATTCGAAGACGACGCAGTTTGTCCCAATGAATGTACATCGTTTATATCTCCATCGTTTTCAATATGATCCAAAATAAGTGTACGGCTGGGAATGGTAATTCTGCGACGCAATTTTTTTTTTTACTGTTCTTCGGTTGGTTGGCGGAGATTTAGACGCTCCACTTCAGATATGACGTTCCAATGACATCCACATTCAGTGGATTTGTTTCACCGACGAATCACTCGAACAACTCCGGGAAGGCATTGCGCAGTGAATTCTTGAGCGGAGGTCACGGATCTATCCTTGGTTTCATTATCACAATCGGTATCCTCACAAGCGTCCGTCTTTGTCACAGTCCCCCAGGGTGGCGGCTCATGATATCTTCGATGTCGGTCGTCGTGATCGTCCCGAACGGCTCTTGTTTTCCTCTGAAGGAAACCTATTAGCGCCGACTAGAAGCGATGGATTGTTTCGAGTCCTTTAGTGGAGAGGTTTGATGAGAGGGAGCGACTGAGATAGAAAGCCGCTCGAGAGACACTGTAGCTGCCTTCATCTGACGGCGATCATCTGCTCAACTGAGCTGTGGATGAGAACCATCCCGATGAGTTCTTTCTTTCCAACTCGTCTGCGGGTTTGTTTTTGACCCCCCATTTTTCTCTTAACGCTCATCATCCTGGACAGCTATTGAGATATCTATATTTTCCGTCATAAATCGGTGTTCTGTCAACGGACCTACCGTCAGTCGGACCGTCAGCTTGTAAGAAGTCTGTCGGAGCTTTCCCCCTTCCATAACTGTGGAAACGTTTCCGCCGCGGAACTGTGTACAAGGAGCAAATATTATTTATCGATGAAAAACACCGAATTCCAATGACTCCGATTCATATCGTGGTCGTTCGTCTTCGATTTTTTCCTATCGCTTGTAGCATCGAAATTTGAGCCTCCGAACGCTCGAAACTCAGTTTTTGGTTGCTCGGTTTTCGGAAGCGGACGGAAGAGCGGAAGAAGGAGAAAATCCCCGTTTGGCACGAGCGGATCAGAAGAATGGCGAGCAGAAGTATGATAAAAATCGAGTGAAACCAATACGCGACTTGGGGATGAACGGTGAAGATCGGAAGCTTGTGCCGGCGTTTTCCTCCCAGGTTAAACGCCTGTCAAGTTATGAAAGGTCGACGCGCGGAATGAATCCATTGTCGGCTCGATTGGACTGTACCATTTCCTCAAGATAACAGTTGACAGTTTAACCGGACCTGACTGCTTTGCTCCGAATTCTTCTCTTTTCGGGCATGGCGGGATTTCGACACGCGTGTCTCGAGTTTTCGCCCGGTTTCTGGACGGCCGAATTTCCATTTTCGAATCCTTCAATGAGTCTCGATTACCGATCGAAAGTACGCGCAAACTTGCGCTCTTCGAGCGCAGATAATGTAGAAAAGGAAAGCTGCTGGGAATACAACGTACGGAATAATGATCAACCGACTCAGGAAGTTGAATTGAAGTCCTGATTTCGGCGGGGCAGCGTGGCGTGAGATCCCCTGGTCGCTGTTTTTCAATCAAACCTGGACATAACTTCTTCGATGACGGTGCAGCGACCTGGTGACGGTAACCATGATGATTGAGCATGTCTTGGCTCCACGAAATATAATCTTCGAGCGATGGAATCGAATCGGATTCGCACGATCGTGACAAAAATCAAATTGATCATCAATCGAAAAGTAAACTGCTGAAGCGTGCGAGGTTTCATCCGCGCACCCTGTCGACGAGGCAGCCCGCTGTCGCTGTCGAAGCCTCGGTCTGTGACTCAGAGCGAAGCATCCGTTCGGTGAAGGATCTTACGAAAGCGACTGTTGTGTATGACTACGAGAGAAAGTAATAACATTGAATGAAATATGCAGCGTGGCCAAACTATCCGACGCGTCGACCAGTGTTTGCTCTCACAACTGAACGACGGAAGCATCGATGATCCCACTCGGGAGTAGATGATTCCGGTTCCCCACTCCGGCTGCTGACCCAGACAGCCAGGGACCACGCTCCAAACTTGGTCATCTCCTGAAACGCGCACGTTTCGCTCCCTCCCCGCTGGAAAGTTCACGAGGAATCTGCGATCTGGCTCGTCTTGCGAATTCGAAGCATCTGTAGTTCGTCGCGTGAAGATTGTATTCTGCGTGAGTTCTTGAACAGTTCCGACCAACGAAACTTTTCGGACGAGGATAGAGACGTCATTCTTTTGATTTTTCACTCATCTGCCAAGTGCTGCGTTTTCCTCAAGGGTCGGCGTCAGCGGATCCGATGCATTCCACGCCAAGGATGCGCGTCGAGTTCTGTGATTGGAAGGGGAAGCGAAAGTTATCCAAAATATTTGGCTCTTAGACCCAGGTCGTTCAAAGGAGTCAAGACTGCTGTTTGCTCTGATCGCGGGGACGGCGGGACCGCCGTCGATCGCTCGAAGCTTCTTTCAGAAGAATGCATTCAGCGTCGCGTGTCGTGGTGCAAAAATAGCGTGGGAGAACAGATTTATGGTCATGAGCGGGCCGCCGATTTTCTGAGTCGAGCGTCACGTGGCGTCGCGATGCCATAATCGGTAGTGGAACTTCCGAACTTTGTTCACGAAGCCTATGAACTTAATGGACCGTCGCCGCGTATCACTCTGGAACTTCTGTTCTCGCAAGCGGATCAGATAGCTGCGAGCTTTGGCGCATTTCGTCGCGAGAGCAGGAGAAGGGAAAGAAAGGAAGGTACTGGACTTGGAACCTCGACCGGGAACCCATTCCTGAGCATTGTCCGAATCGAACATCTGTCCGCCGTGTGTCTGGCCACGGAACTTGAGGATAGACCTGAGATTCTTGAAAAGCAGCATTTTTGAGTTTTGTGTGCACCAATCCGGAGTTTGGACGCTTCGATGGGTCGTCGAAGCCGTTCGGATGATCGTCGCTTTCACTATTTTATCACCGACCCATACGTGGGAGTCGTGACGGTTGAAGCGATTCCCGGCGGGAACTTTCCTCCGTGCGAAGAGCTGTTGCGACTGCGGCTGGACCCCGCTATTGATTGAAAGCCGAACATTTCAATTTCATTTTATTGCAATCGATCGATCGATCACGCACTCAATCGCCACAACTGATGGCCGTCGTGCAATAAATAGCTCAACCAGTTTTGTCGACGCCTCGCAGGACAGTCGTACGATGCAGCTCATGAGCTGACAGGAGAGAGGAAACGACTACAAGGATAGGGAACTGCGATAACGGCAAGAATGAATTATGTCACATCATCATCGTATATCTATTCACCCCTGGGGGAGAAGCTGTGTCGCACTCGGTTTGGTGTTTCAATTCCGTATGATCTCGTTCCAACCTTGGGTCGTTAACGATGCGAATAATGTCGGAAGGCGACACTCACCTCGGCGTCTTCCATCGGGAATGGCGATAGATATTCGTTGAGAAGATTCGGATTCAGTGCAATGCCAACAGCAGCATTTCTTCTGGTTGATACCTACCCGAAACTGATGAAATTCCTGACAATTGATGGCATAGCACCTTGAAAGTCGAAGAAGTTGATTTTTCGGAGATGAAGCCATCACGCCAGTGGAGCCTTGGACGTTTCGAACGGCGAAAATGACCGTATATGGATTAAACATTGCCAAGACGCTCGTGCATCAGAGTCTGTTCGTAGTCGCGATCGAACGAGAGGATATTGTTCTCGTTGGATGGAGTAGTAGGATTAACGAACTACGAGTCAGCAACCAGAGCCGAGCCGGTGGGAAGAAACTTTGAATTCTATTTTGAATGCAGTGAACGCCCTCTCCTCCGGATGCGATGTTACCTTCGGGGAATTCTGTACTTTGCTTCGTCTATTCTGGAACCGGCGTTTCCCGGCAGAAGCGCTTCGATTCGTACAAGTTCACAAGTTTCACTCCCAGTGCTGTGAGGCGCCAGAGTCTTCCCGCTCCCCATTTTTCACCAATTCGTGCTGTTTGATTACGGCTTGAATCCGTCGACTGTGGGATCGAAACAGCGAGAACTCTGGTCACGAGTGCGCTGTTATTCTGAGGAGCAGCGCCTGGAGTGCCAGCGCGTTTCGCGGTATGCCAAGTCCAGGCTGCGTGGCTTTCGATCGCTCTATACGGTGAGAGTGGCCAGTTTTCTTTGGGATTAGGAATGAGTCATGAGCGCGACGGCCTGCTTCTCTCTGCTCATGCTCTCCGTGATCAACACCCAAGGAACTGAGATGTTCTACATCGCGTGAGAGATCCAACTCCTCCAATACCGATACACTGTTGCCTCCCATCGGCAGATCTTTCTGTGCTGTTCAGCCGCAACCCCTTTTCGCGCTTCGTGGCTCCCTCTGTGGTCAGCTTGGAAACTACTTTCCTGGCCGAGAATGGATTTGGTCCCTCGAGATCGGCTCTAGCTCATTCCACAATAACAGTTGATATTTACGATGGAAGAGCACGCTCCACAAGAGTGACTAGTGCCTTGGACCCGTGACCTGACCCAGCGCAGGGTTTGGGGATCGCGCGGATATTCTCCGTCGGATGACGGACGTTTGGGCCTTCAAAAGCACATCCTCAGTGAACGTGTAAACGTAGGAGATGTCCGTGAAATTGAAAATCGATAGATTGTGCGCCAAGAATCGCTGTCACGTTTGTGTGGACGCTTCCATAACGAGTGAGGTTAGTGGATCTTCAGAGTTGTGTAGACGAGTCTGGTTTCGATCAGGAAAACCGACTTTTCAATCTTGCGATACGTTTCCATTCCAAGGAGCGAGAAACGCCACTGCTTGATGCATCAGTACACATCTACTGGAAGACATAGTTGAAATAGAAGCTTTCATTTCCATGACCAGCAGCATATCATCCGACGGCGGTGTGTCTCGCTCGAATTGCCGTCGCTGCCGCAACAGCCATCGCGCAGAACGGAAAGCCGTGGAATAATCATTACTCCGAAACAACCGATTCCCTGGCAATATTTGTTTTGTGACTTCGATGAGCGAGCCGTCCGACAGGGCTGTACGGGAAAAAGCTCCGCAACTGAAGAAGAAAGAGTTTTCTTGGACCGTCAAAAAAGCACAACCCGCTTTGGGGTCGAAGTTTGATGAGTCGATTTCGCGTCACGCTTGAAAGCCCTCACGACTCCAGTGAATAACCCTCGTCGAGTGTTGTGAATGTTCTCATAAAACCGGAGAAGAAGGTCGGCCGCCCGTTCTGCCGATCTTCCGATACCAGTTTCACCCTCCACTTGATTCCAAGCTCAGTCGCAACTCCTCGTCGAGATCCTCTGATAGATCGTCTGTTTTGGGGAACGCAAGATGCTGAGTTTTTTGTGTGAGTCAGTCAGGGTCTCACCCGAGGACGATTCCAGTTTTCGATCTTAACAATGACCCGCTCTCATGAAAAACTATGAACTTGCTGTATCGGCCGACATAATGTATCGAAAACTGCATGCTAGAGATCGAAACATCCCGACAAGTAGAGCTGAAAGGCAGATCCGGATGTCGTCTGATAACGGGAGGGGGGAGGTGTCTCTGCGTTTTTCGAGGTCACGCCGTCAACCAAAAATTGTTTCTGCTGTGAATCGCTTGAACGAATGTATTCCTGATAAGCCAAAATAGGATATCCTACGAGCATACATCTCAAGTGGAACTGAGATGAGCAGAAACTCCGCAAAGAAATGTCCCGGTTTTCTCATGGATAACTAAGGCTCTGCTATGAACATCCGATGAGCGCGGAGGGTTAAGCACCTCTTCAATGGCGGTCTTCGCACCCAGATCGACAGCGGGCTCTTTAATGGAGCGCTGTGTTCCCAAGGCAAAAATCTTGAGCATCGAAGCAATGCATCGAAACTCAGGCGCTCAATGGCAGCGATCGGCCGGTTCGAGGATGGTACACGGAGATCATCATCAAATCCCTCAGACCACTTCTCACTCGAGTCGGAGACACTGGGCTCCTCCTCCTGATCTCGCTGTCACCAAGCTGCTCTTCCTTCGAGCTCTCGGCCATTTAGGTGAGACCTCACCTAGTATGCAAAGTTTTCCAAAAGAGGGTCAGGGGCCACCGAGGGGCCATCAACCACAGGCGTTCCGTCCGGGGAACCGATGCAAGGAGATGCCCAATTGCGGGAGTCGAGATCGACTCGCTGAGAGGGCCGTCCTCCGGGAATTCACCTCAAAACTCCTCTGCTGGCGAGCATTCAAAGAAAGAAGTTTCCAGTCCATGCTCATGTATCATGTGAGAAGAATCAACACCACTCGCCAGCTCCTGTCCTGCGTCACAAATCCGTGACCACTGCCCGTTTCCAGCGCTCACCCAGGGAAAAGTACAGAGCCGGAATTGCGAGAGTCTTTATCAAACTTGATGCGAGAGTCCTGACTCCGGTTTTCGAGCCTCGTTCGCGATTGTGTCGGTCTGGTTCAACGGACTCATGAATAGTGGGTGCGTAACGAACGTTTCCTCTCCCGTGGATCTCCGCCGGAAACTCTTCATGACTCCGCCAACATTTACCATCCAGTAAACTGGGATCTATGCTTTTGGCGGAAGGATAGATAAAATCGCTCCACCAATCGAGAACAACTCCGAGGAAGAAGCGAGCAGAACAAAACAAGGAACCTACAACCAACAGGACTTTGATGAACACTGTCTCAGATTGATGGTTTGTTCTTGAGAAAGTTGGCGACGTTTCTAGTGTCGGGTTCCGCTCCAGTTGCGGCGACCGAGTTTGTATTGAACAGCAGAAGGTCATCGTTGAGATGCCCGAAGCGATTTTCTTAGAAAAAGCCGAGAAGAGTGCCGGAAAATGAAGACGGAGTTACTGAACCGTCGCTATCTTCAGCCATCGGAGCTAGGGCCGTTGCCGCAGCAGCCTCTGCTAAGACAAATACCCACGACGTTTTCGAGCTATATTCCACGTTTTACTTTTCGGAACCGCTTAAATACAGTTAATCCACCCCACCGGAGAAACCCCGGCGGTAAATCACAGCGAATCCTCGGATTGGTCGCTTGACGCCGGATGGGATATTCGTCCGTCGGCTCACCAACTACAGGAGTGTCTGGATTCTGACTGTTCGGTGATCCTCACACGGCCACCGGTCTGAAACGGCCTTGTAATCGCTGCCTACAATGGGCTGCACTGGCGTTGGCAGTTTCGGTGGCAAGGGGATAGGACACCGAGAACAACACAAGGTCCTTCGTGACTGAGCCTAAATGAAGGATACTACTGCTGAGAAACACTGCGATTCCCAGCGAGACGAAAACGTCGCATCTGGAATCAAAGCCTCTACAGGGTCCGGCTTGGGTCTGTTGATTCCCTGAGTTTTCTTCCTTAAATAGAATATGTCATCCTGGAAGCTCCGAGATAATCTTCCTTGAAACTGGGTCTTCCGTTTCTTTGGATTTTCCCTCGCGTTCCACACTGCTACGGGGTAGAAGACAAGTAAAAGTACCGCTGTTGTGGTCACCAGTATCGGAACTGCGAGGCTCTTGTTCGAGTTCGACAGCTCGCCTGGAGGGACCACATCCGGGAGTAGCTTGTAAAAGCATTTTATGATCAAATCTAACATTGTCCGCTCGTGCGCCATAATGTCAAGCGATTCGAAACGTATCAATTCTAGTTGCTGGGGTCGGAGTGACTCCAGGAGCAGTCGAACGCTGTTGATGTGCCGTGGGTTTCGGTTCGAGTGAAGCTTCCTAGCGCTGTGGGCTCTCATTGGCCAGCTGGACAATCGGGGCGTTCTGAACAAAAAATCGATTGGGTCGAATTGCCCCGTCTCATCGGAATCGGTCCTTCATCCCAGCAGGAAACAAACGCCGACGACAGCAACGACAAGGTGTTCGTGACCGTTGCGGGAACCTAACAGCGTACACCAACTTTCATCTGATTGGCTCGTCTGCGAGCGCGATGTGATTTACTGGGGTCGCTCGCTGCGCGCACAGTTGACATATGACCGAATCGGAAAGTGAAGGATGAATCTTCGCTATGATAATATCATCCAGTGAATCGTGCGTTCATCCGAGTCAGACAACGATAATTCCCCTCCTAATAAGACGAAAATTCTTCCGTGGATTACGTTCACCTGAGCACGAAGGGCATCATTCGAGAACTTCCTGCTGGTAAAGCACGCGTCGGTGACGCCCCGTATCGGGCTAGATTGACATCTTGCGGTCGCGTACGGCGAGCGCTATTACGGGAGAAGTTTCCCGGCTTTCGCTACCACCGAGCCCCGACGTACCAAGAGGATGAGAATCCTCTCTCACTTTCTATCCTCTCGGAAGAATTATGAACTCTAGACTACGCTCGCGAACCTGACCATGGCCCGGATCAAAGAAGAATTCAGCAGTCGGCTGCCGAGGAGCTGGTGTTCCGAGGTACGATTCTTGGAGCACTCCGGAACCCACGGAAACGTTAATTCGATGATTATTCCTGCCAAATTGGGCTGCTCTGCATTCGAGACGGTTCGCGTCGCGTGCATTGAAATACTGTTCATCGAAGGGAGAATCGTTTACTCTTTGACCCTGATTTTCATTCGGTTGGGTTTGGCGTAATGCGATCAAAATTCCCTCTCCAGAAGCGACTGAAAAAAATCCGTATCGTTGGACCCGACCGACGTAAGGCATCGTATTTAATGGATTTTTCGTGCCTGGCGCGGCCAAAACGCTTTTCGTTCATTGTTACTGCAATGGAAGAGCTGTTCCCCGTTTTCTGTTGGTGTTGAATTCGGCAGCGCAGCCGATCCGGCGCTCCTCGCCCGCTTAGGGAATCACTGGGTCGGGAGCCGTGGCCCTCCAGATATGAGGGGAGTATCTGGTCCCGCTCAATCACGTTGATGGAGCGAATTTTCCTCATACTGTCGAATCGTCGGCAGCAGAGGACTTTAGGTACTGGGAAGCGGCGACAAGACGTGCTTCGAACGTCCTTCGCGGAGTCTTTCCCATGCCAGGGATGGATGAATAGTCTCTCTCGCTGATAGTCATGCATGCAGTCAGCCGGCCAGGAGCTGTGTGTTAGTTGCCGGAACCAGCAGGAGATCGCTGCTTGATTTCGGCAGTTACCGAACAACGAGCTGGTTGTCAACATTCACCCTCTTCCAGCGTCTCTCTGCCGCTCGCTGCCTCCGGAGCAAAACGCCCAGCCTAGGCCGACGAAGTTCCTTTGTCTGTCCATCCGCTCATCTATCGCCCGCCCACTCGCGTCGCTCACCTTGCTACCTGGCTGACTACCTATAGACAGTCGGACACATTCTGGCGCCTTGCGCGGAAGCGGGCTGCGCTCCGGATTTGTTCGGTTCAACTGAATCGCCCGCAATCGGAACTTCCATAACCATTTGATAGCCGGCGCCCGTTTACGGTGATGGCTGGAATCCCGCACTGACAGACGTTTGTTGTGAAAAGCGTTTCTGTGATCCCGGAATGACCCGGCAGGTGCTCGAGCAGGCGGAGTTTGCAGTGAACGCGCGGAAAATATTCACTTGTTCATCGGCTTTCATGGAGTGATGAGGTGCTGTTGTTTTCCGTAGCGCAGTGAGACGGTGGTGCTTCAGAATGAGTCGGTTCGCTTACCCGTCGTACGCTCAATTGGGTTTTCGTCTGATTCCTCGTAGCGTCGCCGAAGACCGTTCGAAGCGTCGAAGAGCCCTCCAGACCTTGGTAATGCTCGCCGTGTTGTTTTTCTTTGTTGCCCTCCGGGTAGTTGCTCGCTTCCACCGGAATCGAGCGGATTCGATTAGTACATGAGAGTGGACGAAAACATCGCCACGCTCCCTAGCAGCCACATCGGTCTTTTGAGCGTTATCAGTGATCGCCTGAATTTGTTACTCGCGTCCCAGAGCTGTCACAAGTTCGGCGTGTGAACTGTGCTGGCCGTGTGCGTTGCTGTTGTCAAACCGTTTTCGTTATTGTTGTCGTCAACAGTTCGCATGAACTATTTTCAGCCTGGCTTCTGCCGATTGAGTCGGTTCGCTGTTGTGCGGCGATTCACATTCAAGCCTAAACCTCACAAACCTTGCTGGAGGTTGTCCGGGCTCTTTGAAGAGAGAGGAGTTCCTGTGTTCGGTCTCACCATGTCGAGACTTCGCGCGGTTGGTTTCGTCCGGGACCTCCTCCTGGGCTGAGTTTCAAATTCTCAGGAAGCTGCAACTGGTTCCTCGGGAGGGCTAAGTCCATCGGGCTTGCTGAAGCTTCGCCCCTTATCAGGACTAGGCGCGGAACAGGGAACAATGGATGTAGAATCGTATTCGATTGGCTTCGCGTCGGCGAAGTGTGGGTGCTGTAACAGGCAAACGCCTGTATTGTGTCTTTGATCGCTTCTGCAAGAGGCATCTTCGACGACGGACCATCATCGGTCCGTCCGATCACGTGTGCGTCGCTGGACGATGTCGGCAAGAAAAACCTTTGTTTTTGTGTTCGCCATGTCGAATTAACGGTGACTCAACACCTGGGAGCCCATTCTGGAAACGTCGATTGCAGCCACGCAGATGAAATGCATAATTTTTCGGCAACCAAGCTCAATTTTTATGCCAATTCTGACTCTCGGTCTCCGGAACTCGGAAGGAACTTTGGAGCGAATCTCAGCAGAGTCGTGATTAAGCTTCGTTTCTCTTCGTTTCCAGTATCCTAGTAATCAGAGCTCGAATCACATTCGACATGAGCCCCGCGAGGCTGGAACAGATGAACGCGCGCAGTACATCCCGGTTACAACGCTGGAGGACGCGCAAGTCGTTCGAGCCATCGATTTTCATCCATCTGGAAAATATTACGCCGTCGGCAGCAACTCGAAAACTCTGCGGGTTTGCGCCTACCCGCACGTGGACGATCTCCGGTGAGAAATGCCAAGCGAGGCTCTCTCACAATCGGCTCGTATCCCTCTTCTTCGATTGGCATCTCGAACCTCGCTGGGTCTGAAAATGATCTCCTCAACGTTTTCCAGAGAGAGCCACCTCACGACGCAGCCGTCGATTCCCCACAAGAAACTCAAGCACCACAAGGGTTCAATCTATTGCCTCGCATGGAATCAGACTGGTGAGCTGATGGCCACCGGATCCAACGACAAAACAGTGAGTCCATGAACTTCCTCGAGATCTTCGATGAGAATGTCTCCAGCGATATGAATCTACAACCGCTGTGATCTCGGACGTCCTCTTCCCCCGTGAAATAAATCACCCCACCCGCTATATTCCCCTGTTTCTAGGTGAAACTGACCCGCTTCAATGAAGACGATTGCACAATGGATCACGCAGGGGAAGCAGAACTCACAATGCACGACGGGACTGTTCGTGACCTGTGCTTCGTCGAGGATTTGACCAACCGTAGTTCCCTCCTCATCTCCGGGGGGGCCGGAGACAACAAAATCTACATAACCGACTGCGAAACCGCCACTCCATTCCAGTCTTTGAGCGGCCATTCAGGTGAGGTGAACTCGAAAACTCTTCTATCCGAAAGCTCGTTCCGAACGTCCAGTAAATCATCGCCTCGGATGAGCGACAAACAACCGCATGGAGAACTTGTTACCAAAACATGGTGGGAATGATTTGCGTAATGCGGCTGCGGCTTCTGTCGAAGGCCGACTCGGTCTTCACGATTGCCGACAGGTGTTCGCCTAGAAGTGTAGGAGGCGAATGAATCGCCGCCTTCGCGACCAGAATAATCGATAATCTCACGACTGAGGTCTCGAAGATTTCCAATACGCTTCTGTCCCTGTGAGGAGGCTCATCGAATGGGTTTGGGTCGTTCCAGCAGACGCACCCGCTCGCGACTCGAGTTGCTCGATCGATATTGACGAAAATGTGTGAAAGTTTCATGGGACGCAATGTCCACGGCCTATCGTGGGACAGAGCGCTGCGGGTGCGATTCCAACTAACAAAACGTTCTGTGATTTTCCAGGTCACATTCTCTCGCTGTTTACTTGGGGCGGAGCAATGTTTGTCTCCGGCTCACAAGACCGAACGATCCGTTTCTGGGACCTGCGGACTCGAGGATGCACCAATCTCGTGACGGCTCCACCAGCTCACGGTTCGGGACCGGGAAGTCCCGTGGCCAGTGTTTCAGTCGATCCCTCAGGTAAGGAAATGCAAAAGGGGCGACCTCGCGTTATCATACCATCGTTGGTTCGAACTACCATCCGAACGAAAGCTCCCAGAACGCCTCGATCGAAATAGAGTCGATCTGATGAGAAATTCGATTTCAGGCCGGATGCTGGTTTCTGGTCACGAAGATGCGACCTGCATGCTGTTCGACATCCGCGGAGGCCGAGTGATCCAATGCTTCCGACCTCACACTTCGGACATTCGTTCCGTGAGGTTCTCGCCGAAAGCCTACTACCTCCTGACTGCGTCATACGACGGGAAGTGCGTTCTGAGCGATCTCCAGGGCGACCTCACGCAGCCGCTACCGTCGATTGTGGTAGCCGAGCACACGGACAAAGTGATTCAGGCGAGGTGGCACCCAACCGACTTCACGTTCGTGACCACGTCCGCCGACAAGACCGCCTCCCTGTGGGGATTGCCGGTCGATTGAAGTGATCTAACGGATTTGGGTAAAGAACCAATTTAGCAGACCAAGCGGCAAACTGCTAGGAATTGGATTCGGAGAGAGCTTCATCGTTTGCGTAGATGGAGTCGTTGACACAGAGTTGTCGATGGCTTGTCTTAGGGCGGAAAGGGTTTCGCACCACGTCTTACAGACGTAGCTCAGTGCCATGAAGCCACATGCTCCACAATATTAACACAAGCCCTCTATCCGTTCTACGCCTTTTCCCGCTATGCATTTACATTATTAAAACGAACTTCGAACAAAATTTTGAATTTAATTTCAACAAATGTCCGAGAAGGAGCCCACCAAATTCAAACTGCGATCCCGAAGATCGTCGATGTCTCCACCTTGAACGAGCGCGAACACGAACAAAGTGTTGGAGCAAATAAATTTTTGTTGATTCTTCGAGATCATCGAGTTTTTCATCTCGATCCATCGTGCGTCTGGAATTAAAACTTTGTCCCTGGCCCTCCCGAGAGGGGAGAGATCGAACTGGATTTCGCCCCCGTGAGCATGTTATCGACAGGTAAATCCGGTTCGTAAACCGTCCGATCGTGATGTACCGTATAACAAGAAAGATTGAGAGTGCCTCAAAACCATGCCCATCACACTGCGGCAAACCGAGTTTCCCAAACGACAATTTGCGACTCCTCGTGGATTCTCTTGACGCCAAAAGCCGAGAGAACAGCCCATGCTTGCTGAGGTTGCCTAGGCTGGACGCGGTTTAATGTTCGCGCTCGATAACAACCTTGCTGTGAAATGTATACGGTCTGGTTCCAAGAGAATCGGAATGATCGTGAAATCCTCGTTCGAGATTTCCTCAACTGCTCTATTCCGTATTTATCGTGACGCTGTCCGAACGGCCTCGACTGGAATTCGAGAGATGAGCCCTGCGACCGGACCCACGGAAGGTTTCTGCTCTCTGAGTCGGTGTGCCGTGTAGAATGTGCCGAGAGCCGAGGATGCACGTCAAGCGTCCCACAAGTCGGATGAGGTCGAGCTGTGTCGTATCTGCCCGCTGTCATCAGGAGGCTGGTTGAAAAATGCGGTGACTCCGAGTCTCTCGGGATTCTATTTCTCGCAGAAGACAACGTTTCTCGGGATAGTTTTATTCTTCAACATCCGCTGCATGAGAACTTCTATCAGTGAAGGTTGGAAACTACTGCAGTCGATCCGATCACGGGTGCAAAATGGTCGAGGCCAACAGTAGCGACCGAGCTGGCAAAGCGAGAATGCAGTGTAGCTAGAAAGCGGTCGCGTTGCCATCATCGTAATATTCATCGAATTTCAGGGCGAAGGTTAGACGGAGAGAACACGAATCTTCTCAGGGAGAAGGTTCCAGCAACGCAACTTCTATTAATCATTGGAAACTTACAAATTATTCAACGTCAGGTGCTCCCTCACCGGAGAGTCCAGTTCCAGAACGTCACATCTGCGAAATCATCGATCTTAGGGTTCTCGCAGAATATCGTAGGCCTCGGTATGATGGGCTCCATAGTATGTATAGAAATTCTCAAATCGTTTTCTTCTATCTTCTTGCACCATATGAAAATCGCGTTGCGGTCCAAAACGGCACATCTCTACGTACCACTTCCCATGAACTCAATTTCCCACTGAAATGAGCCGAGGCAACTCGGTTTTCCGCTGAGCATGACTCCTCGAATGTCGAATCGGGTAAATGTCTCGATCGATACAAGATGGATGTTTAGTGGAGTGTGGCGAATCCGTGATTGTCATCTGTCTACGTTGACGGAGCATCGAGCGTGAAAATTCTTGCGCTGCACAAATCAGAAGTCTTATGCTTCTCCTAATTCTATCAATGTCGTCGGATCCGAGCTCTCTCGCTAATACACACTTACATCGTGTTCGGAAACGCAATCGTCGTCTCTGTTTCCTGCATTTCTGCATACAGCTTTAGAGATTTTAGGCTTTCGGATTCAAAACGTCACATCTCCATCCGGCCGATATTTGGTTTCACCGTTTCTCCGCGGGAATTTCGATAGCTGACCACATGATCCAATAGCACTCCGCGGCTGCGTAACCGTGACTAAGTTTCAAGAGAATATAGTCGATTGGACGGAAGACCTCGGTTTTTCGTTGCTTCCTCCAAAACCGAAAAAGGACAGGTTTGACGTGCTGATGCTGGGCTCTCCAATCAACCCCAGCTTTCAGGCATGGGAATAGAAAGATCGATGGAGCACTTGGCCTCCATGGTTGGTACCGCCGACATGGAAGTTTCACTCCTCAGGTATGTTCTACCTATCAACTGTGAAGCACCATTCCAGCTGGCCTGGAATTGTGCATACTGAGAGGAAGAGAATAACCTCCCCGCAGCCGTCGTCAGTGCAACCTCAGAGCCGCAGAACACCCTTCCACATGTGTTGACAAATGTACTGTATCCACAGACGATGTGCAGCGGCGAATAGGTGATCCTATTGTAGCAGTGGTGAGCATCGAAGGAGGAGACACCCAAGCTCTATCTCCGTTTCACATCGCTCCTCGTAGCGCACATTTTCATCAAAGGGATGCGTTTGGCTCGCGTTCGTTCACAGCGGAACCTGGTTGTGGATCTGGAGATTCGACGGGTCGATGCTTGGACATGCTCGCGAATCTCGCGTTCATCCGCTCGATGGCCAACACGACAGTGGCCATCGCGTGGCCTATCAGGCCAATGTAACAGATGCCTTCGATATCCGCGACGTGAAGGGATTCAAGCTGACGGTCATCAGAAACTGCCGTACCAAGGCATCCCGTCCAAGCTCCCGCGACTTCTCTGAACCAGTGGAGCAGGATGCCTGCCTCGTTCAGCCGCCAGATACTGCATGCAACATTTCTATATTTAACAAAAAATCGATCTATTCTAAAATTCAGTGGACCGGCCGAGAAAAGTATCTCTATGAGTAATGTCGAAATATTACCTCTTGTTGATTAGCCGCAGTCGAGACCCTTCCAACCTCCTATTCAGAAAGAAAACGGCATTGAAGGTATAAACTACCTCGGATCCGGCGTATAGTTCTCCAAGAAGTGTATTCTTGCATTTTTCGGTCGCAGCCCGCGCGCAAGCGGGTCGACTGGCCAGGACCGTGGCACGACTCGACAAGATGGAAGTCAGGATTTCCGGATTGAACAGAATTGCTGCCTTCCTCTGAGTCTTCTGCTTCTCGACGATCCGAGTGTACAACTGACGCACAAATGGTTTGTCAGACACCTGAAAAATGCTTCGCTCATTTTCATCACGCTTTTGCGCCTGAGGCTAGAAGTTGATCCGGACACAGTTGATCAACCTCTTTCAGTTCTTGGAGTGGATCGACAAAAACAGATCAAACCTTGAGAACGTATTCGAAACTGTTTTCGGGAACGTAGACCCTCAGCGCGGGTCTCGTGTGCAAATCCCATAAACTGTTGACTCGCGGCATTTCTGGTTTGAACAACATCGCTCCCTGGGAAGCGACGAACTTTTGACAGAGAACTCACTTTTCCAAGAGGGCGTAACAATTCAAAGTCTGCCCACTGAGCTAAGTCTTGTCCGAACCTTGAGCTGGCCCGCGTAAACGTTCATCAAGATCATACTCGTGCCGAGAATCCAGGTAATCCATAGCATCCTGATCGTGTTTAACTTGGGAGGCTCTCCGCTGCCTGCAATGGGAATCTTGAACATGATGAGGAGTACTGGCGAATCAACAAAAAACTCTAGAGCGATCAAGTATAATTCGGAGGACGATGCAAGGGGCGGGGTAACTGCCCAATCAATATACGAACATTCGTTCCAAGTGTTCCCGAACAGCAAGAAAAGGTAACGGAGGCATATTTTCTGAAATTCCGATGTTCCCATGAGGATGAGTTGAGAAGCCGTCAACAGCAGGGAGATGAATACGATGCCCACTGCGAGAGCTATCCACACCTGTCGGAGGGAAGCTCAACATCGAGTCACGAGTACCTCGCGCAAACACTGCAAGACGTCGGAGCTTCCGAGGACTCACGTCATAGTTCAGTTGTTTTAGCACCGCGAAAGGATCTTTACTGAAGCGGGTTTTCCTCCCGGCGAGAATGATGATATCGATGGGGTGGATCAGCGGCGACACAGATGCCACAGCCAACTTTTCAGAACTCGGATTCGTACCGCAAAGCGCGATGTCAGCTTCCTGCGAAGTTCAAAGAGAACCATTGGAATCAGCTCTCGACATTCTTGTCGCGGGCCAACTCAAACTGCCACATCAGGAGAGTGAAAGAAGCATCTAGGCCGATCGAACGATTCGAATCATCCCAGTGACTATGACCACCCTCCGACGAATTCACGTCGAAAGACAGAGACATAACAGAGTTATTAAGATGAAAGTACGTCTCTGTCAAGAAGACCAATGGCTCCATTCCACGTGTCGTTGACTTTGAGACCCCAAGCTCCAGCGTTCGTCACGTTGTAACTGGAGTAATATGAATAAAATCAATTTTCCCATGTAGGGGGATGTCGCTCGGCTGTCCCTATCAATAAATGGCCGCGAGCGAGTACCTGAAACCCAGGGACTTCGAAAGCACTGAGAGAATTTTGCCATACATCCCTCCGACGACCACGTTAAGGCCTTCCTGATGAACTACATGGTATGGCGGATACTGAAACGGGATATCGGTACCGAGTTTTCGCGATCACCACATGAAAGGACAATTGAACGGAAACTTCGATCGAGTCACGGGGGCATTATCTCTTAATTATCCTCGAACAAGGGGAAGAGGAGAACGGGACCTCACCGTGAAAGTAGCAATTCGGAGGAGCTGTCCCCGCAAACTCATGTTGCACGGATTCATAAGCCTGACAGAGGGTCTCGAACGAATCGGCATGCTGAAACGACCTCCCACACGCATGAAGAGAGCTGGTAGGACTTCCCTCCCCGCGAATCTCAGAGTGTCCTTTCGCCTGAATTCAAACGTTAACGAGCCCCGCTGTCAAGAAATCAATTGCTGGTGCAAAGGCGTCGACTCGATGGGCGGTGATACCAAAATCGTTGAACTATTCCAATGCCCGCGCTCCGCACCTTTCGGGGTGAGGGGTGCAGATTCGAGGGCTGTAGTTGAGTCCAGTTGAGTCGTTTGATCGAACGCACGATTCCTGCATAAATGGTTGATACAATGAGAATCGACTCGATAATGGCCAGCGCGCTCCAGCCGCTCAAATGAAATATTTCAATTTGAATGGAGCCATTCTTCTCTTATGGTTTTCGACATCGATCTCGATCGAGTGGACTTCTGGAGCTCAGAGCCTCGATATGAGCTGGAACGTCACCCCATTATCGTGAAGGTAAGAGATCGCTATATTCACGAAGCTGTATCGTCTGCGCAGGGAGTTCGCGACACGTATGGCCCCGTTCTGATCACGCGCCTTCGTCTATCTCGGCAGTGAGTCGACTCGCAAGTAAACCATCAGTTATGGTCAGTCGGGTAGCCGGCTCTGAACTTTTTCAAACCGTTTTTTTTACCTGAGGAAAACACGGAAAAAACAACAGTTCTGGCTGTGGCAGAACTTGGGAGTGATTTTCAAGGAGGCGCTGATTTTATTGGACTCATGTAGCGTTCCTGTGGGGCGTCATCACTCGGCATGCTCTCGAGCGATTTCCGCGATATTTTTTCGAAAACGGGGTGGCTTCTTTCAGTACGGAATTTTCGGGGCCGATCTTGCTGTCATAACTCTTTCAGCTCTCAGGATCTTTTCGAAAATCAAGAAGTGATCATTCAAATTTGAAATTCAAATGGTTATGATGAAAATGGCGGTCAGAGAATGGTTTCGACGATGACCTTCTTTTTCAAGGTCTCTCTAAGAGACATCGTGAAAACGTGAATATCCATACGATCGGATTCGTGGGGCTCGCGTTGGACCCGCGAGAAGAGGCCGGTCATTCGCCCGAGAATCGATCGAAGTTGTCCCATTCCCTTGGAAGATGGCGAGCGATCGTTTCACGAATTCCCATGGTGTCAAGGGTGATTTTGGCGACCGAGGGCGGAAAACTCAATGAGGGTGATTCTCGGTGGAAATCAATAATCGTCAGATCGACCTTGCGGCTCAATATTCGGATGATTCACCCATTTCTGAGCAATTTTCACCCGAGGGGTTACCACCGATTCCGCCTCGTTGAGGAGTTACGAGAGGAAATGCGAGTGAAAGCGAAGAGAACGAAATTAGCCAACGGGTAGCCCCCCCCCCCTCGAAAGAAGAGTGAATACGGTCGTTTACCGTTTTTCAAGAAGCTAGGATAACTTCGATCGGTTTCCCGGCGAACGACCGGCTCTGTTTGGCGCGCTCAACGCGACCCCTGCGAGTCCGATCGGATGGATATTGACGTTTTCACGATGACTTTTAGGGAGACCTCGGGAAAAAAAACTGGTGATTTTTCAAACCAATCTGGCCACTATTTCCATCATATCCATTTGAATTTCGAATCTAAATGACCGCTTCTCACCACCTCTTGATTTTCGAGAAAATTCCAAGAACTGAGAAAGTTATGGCCAGAAGAAAATCGGGCATGAAAATTCTCGACTGAAAACCACTCTGTATATTTGTCACATCCGTTTGTTTGTGATTCCCATAGAGTCAATGTGATCCAGATTCTCTAACTCGATGCGTTATGTGGAAATCGGCAAAGCTGGGGGGAGTTGGGGGAGCTGTTCACCTTCAACTTTCCTCCATACAAGTACAAACATCAAGACTTCCAATCTTGCTCCACGAGAAGTGGCAGCGAAGGAACCAATTCAGACTAGCGCTGTACCAGAAGCGGATACTTCTTGAGCCGTACGGAGCCGGAGAGCATAAGCTCAAATAAGTTATTCGTAGTCTCACGACTAGATCTTGTTGCACGACAAGACAAAAAGTCAGCTGAGCTGTCTCTCCTGTTGACATCAGCTCGGTCATCCTGAGCTCCAAGCAAAGAAAAACATTATCTCTTTTTTACAGCCACGGATCAGCTCCGTTCTCGCTCTGACTGAGTACAACAACGAGCGCGCAGCGCACGGTGACACTGATGACGACGATGATGCAATCTTCAACGGAAAAGTAACTCAAATCCCCGCCATGGAAACGATAATACGGGGCCTGTGGGCGATGAGCGCTCGGAGCCGATTCTCAAAAACGCTTTCGTGAAGCCGACGGCAAAAGTTTGGAAATCACCGACGAGGCCTTTCGAGCCGATGCGAAGAGCTTCGGGGATGAAGGTTCGCCGCCCACGCGAGCACCGTCCCGGAACGGAGTCCGCACCGGGTTCAAACACGGTGTTCCAGACATCAGAAGGCTTCGACGATGCGATCGACGGTTTTCGCACGCGACTGTCAGCAGGCTGAACTCCACCAGAACCAGTCGGAGCCCGCACAAGAGCCTCAGAGTGATTTTTCGGAGACACGGTCGTCTCATGAACCCATGATACCTTCCAAAGATTTTAAAGCAAAGAAAGAAGTTCGGTTGATCGGGTTCATCAACGCTCGAGCAACCGCAGCCAAAGTACCAGATAGGGCACTTGGTGAGATCCACGTGATGCAGAATGAGGTATCTTCTGAGGCCTCTGAAGGCAAAGACTCTCTCAACACCTGGCGTGTCGTCAGCGCAGGCCGAGTCACCAGAGAGCTCGCTTCCAAACGCTCGCGAACGTCTCCTCAGCAAACTGCGCAAA
Organism: Phytoseiulus persimilis; assembly: GCA_037576195.1. Lineage (NCBI taxonomy): Eukaryota > Metazoa > Arthropoda > Arachnida > Mesostigmata > Phytoseiidae > Phytoseiulus > Phytoseiulus persimilis. Next base: position 10,554,634 of record CM075104.1, read on the forward strand.
CTCGGCATCCGTCTCTCTATTGTGAATCTCATCGAGGCGTACCTCAGTGCGAGGCAGTTCATTGTTCGCCTCGGTTCATACTCTTCCCCCCCCCCCCCCCCCCCCCCGCTGACTGCCCATGTGGTTTGCCTCAAGGTTCAGTCCTGGGGCCTCTCCTCTGGAGTATTTATGTTCTCGATATTTCGGACTATCTTCCCTCGGGGGTCCACTACCGACTGTTCGCAGACGATATCAAGATTTTTGTCGAAGTCGATGGTAAGGTGGATCAGTATGGCCTCCTCCAAGCCGGTATCGTGCGCTGGTCCGTCGACAACGGCATTGATCTCTCAGTGCCGAAATGCGCCATTCTTAAGACGAAGCCAGATGACCACTCTTATGTTCTTCTTGACAAACCCGTTCCGTTGGTCGATTGTATCCGAGACCTCGGGGTTCTTGTGTCTCCCGATCTTAGATTCAGGCAACATGTATCACAAGTCGCCACCTCCGCCGCCACGGTCTGCAATCTGAGCCTAAGGTGTTTCTCCATCTCGCGTCCGGACTACTATGTAAACTTGTACAAAGCCTTAGTCATTCCTAAACTTCTGTATTGTAGCACGATTTGGGCTCCCTTTCTGGCGCGTGATTTACGTCTTCTTGACTCCGTCCGAGACAAATTTGTTAAACGCGTTGCCAGACGGTGTGGTGTCTCCCCAGACTCCATCGACCTACCTCGAATTGTGAATCTTCATGAAAACGCTGACATCAACATGCTCAAGAAAATCATACGCACCGATAAACTTCACCAATATTTTGAAGTTACGTCAAACAACAGGAGATCGGGTACACACCCAAAGTCAAAGTGTATCGCACGCTCCGACAGAGTGAAAAACCTCTACTCATGGCGTATTTCCAGAAAGCCAAACTTGTACAAACCTTTATTCATGAATAAAGAGATCTGAAACTGAAACTGTGTCAGGGTCGTCCACGAGGACGAACCTCTCAGAGTTTCTGGAGGCAACGGTCGAACCCATGGGACGGAAGACCACGGTTTAGTCCGGGTTTTCTTCCGCGCCAGGCGAGTCAGTCTGGGTATCGAGAGAGAACAGTTCGCGAGTAGGAGAACCTCGGCTCAGGTGCTCGCCTAGGAGAGTGAGAGGCGAATGAATCAATCGATAACCTCGCAACTGAGGCCCCGAGGATTTCCAATACCCTCGTGTCCACGTGGGAAGGGTTATCAAGCTGTGAGTCGTTCCAGAGGTTCCAGCGGAACGATCGAGAGTGCCTGAATAGGATGCCCATCACACTTCCGAGGGGATGAGAGGAATGGAATGATCTCGAAATCCCCGTCTCATGAAGTACGAGCTCAGGAGCATGGAACTATCTCACGGAGTATCCATCTGAGCTTGTCCTCGAGGAAGAAAAAGGTCTCTTCAACGGTCACTGGAAGAGGTCGGGGAGAATCGGATCCGGCCACCATCATTAGGAGGCAGTCTGTACGATGAGACGACCCCGAATATTTCGCGGGAAGTTTTCCTCAGAAAGCGAGAAAAGTGCACGGGATATCTTTATTCATCAGCTTTTGCTATCTGAAAACTTCCACCGGTGATGGTTGAAAACTACTCAAGTCACTCCCATCAGGGGAAAAATGATGAAGGCTGAGGGTAGCGACCAAGCCGGCAATGTGTGAATGTAGTATCGCTAGAAATGAAAGCGGTCGCGTTGCATCCTGCAGATGTGTCAACGGACCAGATGGTAAAGTGGACGGCGCCGGTTCGGGACAAGACGAAGACACGGTTTGGAGCGGCGGCAGATTCGTCGACTCATCGTCGATATAAATCAGAGTTTCGGGATGAAGATTTGTTGTTAAGAATATTCTTAGGGAAAAATCTCCGGTTATCCAACTTTTATGAATCATGGATAATTTACTCCTCATGGAACGTCAGATGCTCCATGATTAGTACCAGATTCCAGGTATAGAAGCAGAAAATTGATGGACTTCTTGGCCTTCATGAGTGTTAACACTGACTTGAACTGCTACTCATCAGCTTCGAAACACCTACGAACCATGGAAAACCATTCCAGCTGGCCTGGAATCATCGACTCCGGGAGGAAGAGAGAAGAATCCCCCAATGCCGTAGGCCGTGCAACCCTAGAACTGTTGAACACCCTTCCACTTGCGTTGAAAGAGATACAGGGTCCAGGGATGTGTACCGGCCAACGGGTGCGCAGCGTGCCCGAGGGAGGTGCGGTCCTATTGTAGCGGTGATGAGTATCGAAGGAGGACACAGTTTGTCTCAATCTCCGTTACACGATGCTCCTCGTAGCGCACATTTTTCTCAAAGAGGGTCGTTTGGCCCGTGGTTGTCCACAGCGGAACCCACGTATCGATCCGGAGGTTTGACGGGTCAATGCTTGGAGATTCTCTCGAATCTCGCGTTCATCCGCTCGATGGCCAAGACGACAGTGGCCATCGCGTGGCCTATCAGGCCAATGTAACAGATGCCCTCGATATCTGCGACGTGAAGCGATTCAAGTTGACGGCCATCAGGGACTGCCGTACCAAGGCATCCTGTCCAAGCTCCCGCGACCTGTCTGAACCAGGAGAGCAGGATGCCTGCCTCGTTGAGCCGCTGGATACTGAATGGAACATTTTGATATCGATCGATGAATCCATCTCACACATTCATTCGTCACTGGACTGGCTAATTGGATAAAGTCTCTGGGAGAAATGTCAAACCATCACCTTTTGTTGATGAGTTTCACTCGAGACCGTTCAAGCCTCCTGTTCAGAAAGAAAACGGCGTTGAAGGTATAGACCGATTCGGATCCGGCGTATAGTTCTCCGAGAAGCGTTTCCCTGCATCTAGCGGTCGCTGCTCGCGCGCAAGCGGGTCGACTGGCCAGGACCGTGGCACGACTCGACAAGATGGAAGTCAGGATTTCCGGATTGAACAGAATTGCTGCCTTCCTCTGAGTCTTCTGCTTCTCGACGATCCGAGTGTACAACTGACGCACAAATGGTTTGTCAGACATCTGAAAAATGCTTCGCTCATTTTCCTCACGCTTTTGCGCCTAAAGCTAGAAGTTGATCCGGACACAGTTGATCAACCTCTCTCAGTTCTTGGAGTGGATCGACAAAAACAGATCAAACCTTGAGAACGTATTCGAAACTGTTTTCGGGAACGTAGACCCTCAGCGACGGTCTCGTGTGCAAATCCCATAAACTGTTGACTCGCGGCATCTCTGGTTTGAACAACATCGCTCCCTGGGAAGCGACGAAATCTTGACAGCGAACTCACTATTCCAAGAGAGCGAGCGAGGCGTTCCAATTCACAGTTTGCTCACTGAACTAAGTCTTATCTGAACCTTGAGCTGGCCCGCGTAAACGTTCATCAAGATCATGCTCGTGCCAAGAATCCAGGTGATCCAGAGCATCCTGATCGTGTTCAACTTGGGAGGCTCTCCGCTGCCTGCAATGGGAATCGTGGACATGTTGGAGAGTACTCGCAAACCAACAAGCAAACTCTGGAGCGATCACGTCTGATTCCATGAGCAATGCGAGGGGGGCGACTACCCCATCAAAAGACGTACATTCGTTCCAAGTGTTTCCGAACAGCAGGAAAAAGTAACGGAGGCATACTCTCGAAAAATCCGATGTTCCCATGAGAATGAGTTGAGAGGCCGTCAACACGAGAGAGATGAATACGATTGCCACCGAGAGAGTTATCCACACCTGTCGGAGGGAAGCTCAACATCGAGAGTACTTCGCGCAAACCCTGCAAGACGTCGGAGCTTCCGAGGACTCACGTCATAGTTCAGTTGTTTTAGCACCGCGAAAGGATCTTTACTGAAGCGGGTTTTCCTACCGGCGAGAATGATTATCTCGATGGGGTTGATCAGCGGCGACAAAGATGCCACAGCCAACTTTTCAGCACTCGGGTCTGTGCTGCAAAGCGCGATGTCCGCTTCCTGTGGAGTTTGGAAGGAATCATTTGAGGCGGCTCTCGACATTCCCTTCGCGAGTCACGAGTGGTCCAACTCCCACTGCCACATCATGGAAGTGAAACAAGCTTTCGAGCCAACCGTGAGGCGTCAATGATCCGAATGATCGCGAAATAATTCGTTGATTGGAATAACCCCCGCATCTATGACAGCCCTCTCCTGAATCAGCACTGAAAAACGGAGGCATGACACAGCTAAGAAGATGAGAGTACGTCTCTGTCAAGAAGACCGATGGCTCCGTTCCAAGTGTCGTTGACCTTGAGACCCCAAGCTCCGGCGTTCGTCACGTTGTAACTGGAGTAATATGAATAAAATCAATTTTCCCATGTAGGAGGATGTCGCTCGGCTGTACTTATCGCTTAGCTCGTAATTGGCAGCGAGCGAGTACCTGAAACCTAGAGTCTTCGAAAGCACTGCGAGAATTCTGCCATACATCCCTCCGACGACCACGTTATGGCCTTCCTGATGAAGTATATGGTATGGCGGATACTGGAACGAGATATCGGTCACGAGCTTCCGCGACCATTACATATACTAACAGTTTAACAGGAACTTCGAGAGACTAGCGGCCGGGTTTTCTCTGAATAATACTCGAACAAGGGAAACGCGGGAGAATAGGACCTCACCGTGAAAGTAGCGATTCGGAGGAACTGTCCCCGCAAACTCATGTTGCACGGATTCAGAAGCGTGACAGAGGGTGTCGAACGAATCGGCATGCTGAACCGACCTTCCACACGCATGAAGAGAGCTGGTAGGACTTCCCTCCCCGCGAATCTCAGAGTGTCCTTTCGCCTAAATTCAAACTTAAACGAGCCCCGCTGTCAAGAAATCAATGGCTGGTGCAAAGGCGTCGACTCGATGTGCGGTGATATCAAAATCGTTGAACTATCCCAATGCTCGCGCTCCGCACCTTTCGGGGTGAGGGCAGTGACGTATTTACCCCCCCCCCCCCAAAAACTCTTCAATGATATTCGGAGTGGTGGATTGAATTCCACTTCGATGGACGAAATTGTTCTGCAAAGATTCTTGGTTAGCAGGAAAATCTTTACAGGTTTGGAAAACATGTTTGTGTCATGAAAAAACATCACATCCCCCCCCCCTCAAAAACTTGGTACGTCCCTGAGTGAGGGGCGCTGATTCGAAGGCTGTAGTGTGACCCTGTTGTTTGATCGAATTTACGACTCTTGCATAAATCGTTAATACATTGAGAATCGACTCGATAATGGACAGCGCGTTCCAGCCGTTCAAATGAAATATTTCAATTCGAATGAAGCCATTCCTCTCTCATGGTTTCCGACAGCGATTTCGATCGCATTGATTCCTGGTGCTCAGAGCTTCAATGTGTACTAAAACATCGCCTGATTATGGTAGGACTGGGGGATCGCTCTGTCCACGAAGCTTTTCGGATTGTTTGCACTGCGAACTCGCGACACACAAGGCCACAGTTCTGGTAGCCCGCCTTTGTCTACCTCAAAAGTGAGTAAAACGGGCTCCTCATCATCTTCACCAAGTTGGCCTCTTTTTAGTTCCCCTCCTTCGATGATTAATCAGCCCATTTCAACGAGATGATAGTTTAGGGCTCGATAGGGAATTTCTGGCCCATTAGGTTGAGAGTTCAAAAATCCTCGAATGTCCTTCTCGGCGCATTCTGGCCTCTCGGTCTGGAAGGAGTCATTGAAACGAGCTTCCGATTTTCTTCTTCCAATATGAGCATCTGAATCATATCATCGACATTCGAGAGGCCCGAGGGCACCGAATGAGACTCGGGAAGGTTCCTGCGAAAATCCGCGATAATAATGCCTCTACGTGACTGCGTGCGAAGTTCTAACCGTCGACTGTGGATAGGTTGAGCTTTCGACATGTTGATATTGAGCATCCCCCGTGTGCGCCAGAAAATACCGCGCGAACGGCATCGCAGAGCGTCACATCCGGGTGCTCTAGCAAGCTCAGCTCTGCCTTGTTTTGATCGTAGGGGTGCGCAGGAACTTTTGGCGGGAGAACGCTGGTGAACGTCAACAATGGAAACTTCGTGAGAACCTCCGATCTGATCAGCTGTTGTATGTAGAGTTCGAAGCGTTCCTGTGGACAGAATGTTTATTATTGTGAGTCGAGCGTGAGTTCCGACCGCTGACCAGCGGAGTTTGAGGACAAATCATGGCTGGGGCCCCGGAGCGCACCCCATTCATCATTGTGATTAGAGAAGTTGTCAATAATTTTGTGTCGAAACGATCTCCTCATGCGTCAGCAGTTGAAGGTTTGTACGACATCCTCTCTCTCTTCGTCTGATATCAGCTACTCAGGAACATTAATCGGGTGCTTGTACGAGTCGGAGCGAACTGGGAGCTCATTCTTGTGCCCACGATCGAGCTCCGTCCTAAAAAGTACAGATGTCAAAACTCCCGATTTTGCTTCCAGGCGAAGTAACAGCAGAGGAACCGGCTCAGACGAGCGATGTACCTGAACCGGATACTCTGTTCGACGATTCTGATCCGTACGATTGGGTGCCGAAAGCCGGAGGGGGTGAGCTAACGCTTGAGCTACCGCCGAAATGAGTTATTCGCAGTCTCGCGACTGGATCTCGCTGCACGACAGGACAAAAAGTCTGCTCAGCAGTCTCTCCTGTTGACATCAGCTCGAACATCCTGAGCTTCAATCATAGAAAAACTTTATTTTTTGCAGCCGCGGATCAGCTCCGTGTTCGCGCTGAGAACAACAACAAGCGCGCAGCGCCTGCGGGCACTGATGACGATGATGATGCAATTTTCAGCGGAATAGTAACTCAGAACCCCGCGCAGAACGAGGTTGACCGAGATCTGCGGGATCGGAGCGATGACCCGAATCCTTTGAGCGATAAGCGGTCGGAGCCGATTCTCAAAAACGCTTTCGTGACCGCCGGCGGCAAAAGTTTGAAGGTCTCCGAGGAGGCTCTTCGGGCCGTTAAGAAGAAGCTGGAGGACGAAGGTTCGCCGCCCACGCGAGCACCTCCGCGTACTGAAGTCCGCGCAGGGTTCGATAGCGGTGTTCCTGCCGAGGTCTCCCAGAAGGCTTCGACGAGACGGAAGAAGGTTTCCGCTCACGACGGTCCGCTGGCTGAGCTCCACGAGGACCGTTTGGAGCCCGCAAGAGAGGACCGGAGGGATCTTTCGGAGATGCAGTCGTCCCATGAATTCATAATACCTTCCAAATATTCGGCCGCAAAGAAAGAAGCCCCGTTGATCGGGTTCACTACCGCTAGAGGAACCGCAACCAAAGTATCAGAGAGAGCGCTGAGAGAGATCCGCCAGATGCTCGATGAGGTATCTTCCGAGGTCGCTGATGGCGATGGTCAAACCATGGTACCGACAGAGAAGGCGAAGACACTCTCGGCGCCTGGCTTCTCGTCCGCGCGGGCCAAGTCGCCAGAGAGCTCGCTCAACCATTTCCCAGGCGGCTCGTCGCTCGGATTTACAACAGCTCCGGAAGCTGCGCAAGAAGTGTCGGAGGAATCTGCGAGAGAAGCCCGCGTCGAGGAGGAACTTCTCGAACCCATCGGAGGCGAGGGAGGACCGCACGGGACGGGAGACGGGAAAAAGCCCCTCATAGCGTCCGGGTTCTCTACTGCGCGAGGCGAGTCAGTATCGGTATCGAGAGAGAACATAGAGCTCGCGAGGAAAATATTCGAGGAAGCTGGTGACGACCCCGAGGAAAGTTCACAGCAAACAAAAGACTGCACCCCTTCCGGTAGTCGTGCTGCGGCTCTGGGAACCAAACTCCGAAGGTCGCAGAAGGAAGAAGCTCAAGACTCAAAGACTCCTGCCAGGAGAATCGCGGGTAAATGTATAGAAGCTTCCGGGTATCGAGCGGGTCGACCCATATAGTTTTCGATTTCCATGACCATCCGCTGCGAATCGGGAACGTTCTGATCTAGGAAATCTGAGGAAGACTCTTTCAGGTCTCAAGCGACGGTCTCCGATGTGCCATACACCTCTGAACAGGTTGTCCTCGCCGATAACCCCGCTTCGAACACCCGCGAGTACGGGGATTTCGACTCCGATTCGAACGCTTCAGATAGAGAGACATCCTCTCAAGAAAGCTCGGGTACTCGGTGATATTGAGGAAAACGTGAAAGAAGTTGGAGCAAGCAAGAAGATCCAACTCGCCGAACTCACTTTGCTGAATCGATGCCCGGCCATGGCAGACTCCAGTTGGTCAGTCGGAGAGAGAGCGGAAGTTCCAAAGTTCTGCGTGTTCTGGGTTCATTCATTCATGTATCGAAAGTTCATCTGATGTTTTGTCGGGTTGTGGAAGAAAACTCCTGGATGGAACATGATGTAAGGAGAATATGTAGGAGCGCAAGACCTGAAATCAAAAAAGTGTCGCTTGCAGGTTTCGAGATGACGTCAGTGGCCGCAGAGTTCATCTTGAAGATGTCAAACGGAGCTTCAGACGGGAAATCAACGTTCGATCCTCCAACTTCGATTCCTGGTTTGCGAATCATTTCGAAATGGTAGGCTGTCGGAGATCTCCCTCCATGTTTCTCTCAATTACTCTCTCTGTTTGTCGTCGAGTAACGAATCAACCTGCGAAACATCTTTGTCAACAAGGTTGTGTGGAAGCTGGCGAACTATAGTGGTCGTGTCAAGGAACTGGCGGGTTGCCTCGTTATAGAGAATGTCTTGGATCAGCTGAAACATCGATGGAGCTTAGAGCACGAGGGCAAGAGGAGTCCTTTGAAAATGATTGGTAAGCGAGGCAACTAATTTGCAGCGTGACGCATCGCGCTGTTCGTTGACGCATCGCGCTCCGAAAGAAGAAGACAAGTCTTTAGATTCCTTAGCCGACTACGGTTTCGATTCCGCAGCCGAACGCGACGCTCCCCCCGAGCCAACGATGGTGCTGTTGGTTAAAGATGTACGACCGAATAGTTTGATTCTAACGGATGGGTGGTGAGAACCTATAGGAAATTCGAATTGCGTTTTTTGGGAGAACAATCACGTGCAGGAGGATGCGTAGCTCGTTCGCGAATATTTTATTGTGAAAGTTTCAAAAATCGTTTTTTTCCTCGAAGGTACTCGCTTCCTTGCGATGTGGATACGCCATTACAGACCTTGATATCCAAAGGATCTCTCCGCCCTGGGCAAAAAATCTGCGTCTGTGGAGCTCAACTCAAGGGAGCCCCGAACGGAGTGGATCCGCTAGAGCCGGTAGACGCAAGGTGACCGGGTGTTTTTTGACACCAAAGTCCACGGCTGAGAAGTACCCTACGTTTTCCCCGATCCGTGCTTGAGCCCTCGTCCTGACCCACTGGTGTCAACACTTGCAGGCTGTCGATACATTTCAACTCGACCAGAAGAGCTCGATGGTACGCGAAAATGGGTTACCTTCGAAAGAGCCTTCTCGTACCGCTTACCTCCATAGTTCTGAATGGAGGTTGCTCGCCAGCAATCAGGGTTCGGGTGAGTGAGAAACTATCTGTGATCTATGATGGAATTTCGGAGGCGGAATTTGTATTCGGTAATTCTATCTTCTAGGTGTCGTCGAGCTCGCCTCTGATGTTTTTTGAGAAACTCCCCCAGGGCGGCAGCGTGATGCGACAGGAATCTGCGGAGCGGAAGGAACAGAGGAAGTTCAGCGAGAAGATGTCCACGATCTTGGAGAAGGTACAAATTTCAGCTGTCCGGAGGTATTCGAGTATCGATCATGGACCTCAGTCGAGTTCTCGAGAATCCGATCGAAAATCGTAATGGTTCGCATTTCAAGATTCACGAAGAAGTTTCGAAGGAGCTCGAGTTGGAACTCAGGTCGAAGCCAGTGACGCGTACCCGGTCGCGCCCTAAGCCGCCCGTCGCGAGCCTGGGATCGGGTAGGAAATGGATTTCTCAGCTCCTAGGATTTCCCACTGGTCGTGGATCAAAACTCGGACCCAAGATCTGCGTAGTCAGAGATTCGGAAAGTGGTGAATATCCTTCTACTTGCTCGCAGGTGAAGAAATCTTCAAGGCGCTGGAAAATAGCCTCGATCCTTCGCAGCTCATGGAAAGCTTGAGCTCCACGCAGAGGAGGATGTTGGAAAATCACCGTGCACTGACAGAGGTATCAATCGCCATATTTCTACGGAGCGCTCGCTCTATCACTTCATCGTCTTCCGTTTCGGATAAACAGGATTTTTTCCCGAAGCCAATCAGAGCTGAGGGGGTTGTTTTTATTACATAGGAGAAGTTTCGCGCACGCTGGGTGATGAGACACGACGGCGACTGGAAGAGATGAGGCTGAGGCACGAATGTCCACAGGAGAGAGTGGTAGCGCCGCTTCTGAAGGTTCGTTTGAGAGTCGATGGGAGATGAACTCTTTTTGCGAGCGTTCGTTTGGAAAATTATTTTGAGAGATTGTCCCGATGACAACGCTGGAAGAGATGAAGAGACGAGCTGCGTCATGTTTATTCAGGTTTCGGAAGAGTTGTGGCGTGACCTCTAACAACACGCATTTATTTCTCAAAGTTGATGGTTTGTTGCTCTCTGAGCAACATCGAAGTCCCGCTCACTGTCTGGCGGCCGTCAGAAGATCTTAGGTCCATGCTTCGTGTAGGAGCTACAGTCACAATCTACAAAGCCAACGTGACAACTTGTCGGTGAGTGATCGGTCGTTTGGACGTCCGCTCCGTGAGATTCTCCCAGCTCTCCTTCGATTCGATGAGGAGGCTCTCGATCAAAAAACTTCGAGCCACAGATCGGAACGACGAATCGAAAATTCCTCTTGGCAAGGGTTCGATCCCAGCTGAGTTCAGACAAGAGAAACGCAAGAAGGTAACCAATCGGGGGCGGAATCAATCGAAATCAGGGATGAGCGGTTTCAGCAGCGGAGGAGCGTTAGACATTCCCGAGAGCCGCTGGAGTGAATAAGAACTAGAGCAGAGATGCTCGTTCACGTCGTCCTGTATTTTCGACCGCTGGAAATTAGAACAGCTCTTTGCTAGCGAGCTCGAGCAAGGTCGGAGCTCGGAAACTTCGGGGAAGCTTGCTCATTCAGGCGAACATCGTGCCGCCATCCGTCAAATCACAACCGCGCTTGGGGTCACCCTGACGCTTCAAACGTAGTCGAAATTCTACCTCTACGGAGAGCACGGCGCTCAACTCCTGGCCCGGAGGATCAGGAACCGCCGAAATCGCCGCTGCTGGCGAGATATGTAGTCCCGTCATTATTGAATTTCGGATTCTTGGTTCCTTCTTCCTCTCCACGAGTGCGTTCCGCCTCCGGAGTCAAAAAAACTTCCGCTCCGGAGAGCGAGGAAAGTCGGGCCCGACTTGGCGCCGCTCAAGGAAATCCTTCACTGCTGGAATTTCGCGCTGATCCCAGAGGGCCTCCGAGCCAAGTGTTGAACCAATTCATCAGTCACATTCTTCCTTCATTTCGATGATTCGTGATTCGAGTTATCACAAAGCAGACGAGACAGAGTCCTTTCGCTCGTTTGAGGACCAAGAACCGATAGGTTTTCTCCAGACTCCGAGAAAATCTAGTTGTTGTTCTCAGATTTAGGAGACGAAGAAGCAGGTTTTTTGTCCCAGTCGGAAGTCTCTGTCGAGCCGATCAAAGGACCCCTACTGGCGGCGTGGCGTTTTCCGCAGGCGAGGAAGTTCGGCTGGCCAAACAAGATTCAAACCATCTCCTCATTGGCAGGAAATCCCCGTTCGGCTGACAACGACGAACAAAAAACGAACTTCGAGATCTACGACAGAAGTTCAGAGTAACTCGGGAAGCAAGCGCGGAGCTTGGATGATTTTAGTCAGATCCCACATTCCTCCACGGTTCGCCTGAGGCCCGCCGTGCCAAGAATTCGCTCAGAACGCGCCGATGCTTGAACTCCGTTCGAAGCTTCTGGAAGTCGGTAAGAGTTCCATAGCTCAACAAGCGCAGTCGCCCCTCATCGCATTCGAGACGTCGCTCGTCTGATGTGGCTCTGGAAAATAGATCCCCCGTTATCTATCTAACGTAGTAGAGAAATCACGTTTCATCTTCCCCTGAAAAAGGGGCGAAGATACGCACGCGAAGGTTCTCAAATCAGATTCGTTAATATGTTCTTTCTCAACCGTTGTGCGGCTCTCGCAGGATGCTTTGTCCACCGTTTTTTAAACCATCGTGTTTCTGAAGCAATTTTACCAGTTTCTTACAATTTCCAAGTTCTGTTGTCAACCGTTCGAATCAACCGCTCTTGGCGGATAGCCCATTTGTGTCAAATCGAACCTAAAAACGCGATCAAACGATTAAAATTAAAGCAATACTCAGGTCCTAATAAAAAAGCTGAACAACTGAGCGAGTCATTGGTTGGAGGCATCGCAGCTTCTCCGAAGTACTAACCTAGGCCCCCACCGCGGGCGTTCCAACTTCCGTTTCCACTCGCGAATGGTTTCTAATGCGGACCGGGTGTCGTACGGAGCCTGTTCGCGCTGCGCTGGAAGGCACTCAAGCTCAAGAGAACTTCAGGTTACATTGGAGCTCTCCTCGCAACATGAACTCCTTCGAGGTTCTTATGACTCATTCTTTCCTTTCTCTTAGAACGGGTCGGGTATGAGCGGGGACGAGTGACCTGAGACTAACTGATCGATCTTTGATTACGAAGGACCTTTACAGATGAAATACTTCCAGTTGAACAATCCAAAACTTCAAGGCAAGACGTCCCCATCGTTACGAATGCATTCATTGTTTTCTTTACGCCGCCGTGAATTCCGGGATCCGATTCGTCCCCCGCAAGAAGAAAACTTAATTTCGTGACCAATGCTCATTCAAACCGCTGACGTTCGTTGCGGCGCACGTGCCGATTCGCATTCATTGAAAACATCATTGATGACTTCCATAACGAACTTCCTGTCGAATCATTGTGGGGGGGAGGTGAATTTGATCGGGTTTTTTTTTTTTGAGAAGGAAGAAACAGAATAAGACGGACATGGAGCCTAACATGGATGGTTATGAAATTTCTCTCCAAAGTTCGTCAGCGGAGCATTACATCAGTTAGGAATCTCGCGGTGGAAATAGGTACCGATTAGACCTATTTCCCGTTACAAACGCATAACGGAAAACAGTATTCCCGTTACTGCGGAAAATGTGTTCCAAACTATGTTCCTGCATTCATGGTCTCTTCATATTTCTCGTGCGACTGAAAATTTCATTCCATCGCTCTCTATTGTGAGGTTACTGTGGGGTTCCACAGTTCTGGTCTCATAGCGTTAGCTAACGCAGCACGAATACGACCATGATAGAGCCCCATAAAAAAGCAAGTCTTTCATGTGATCTTTCCAGATTTCTTTGAGATACTATTTTCCGGTATGCGTTTATAACGGAAAAATAGGTCTAGTACCGCCCTGGACAACGTTCTGGTTTGTTGTTCGCGCGTCGAGCAAGGAGCCGCTGTCGGAGATATCATAGATGTGGGGGGGACGCGCGCAGTCTCAATATTGCTCGAGTCGACAGGAGGAGACGCGCAGAGTTATCGAAGTGACTCTATCACAACAGCGTTCAGAGACTATGGTCGAGATTCTGACTCGTGTTCGCTGAAGATTCTGCTCAGAATGAAACCCTTCTTGAGTGATTCCGTCGTTAAGGATCGTTTGTGAGCAAAATGCCAAAAGTCTCCAGGCGGACAACCCGGTTGTTCGGCTGCCGCTTGCCGCGAAACGCGTCTTGCTTTCTCTCTGAACAGCAACAAATGTCGCTCGATCTGAAAGCAGACTATCAACCGCTGTTGGCTTTCGATCGATGTATCTGTTCAGATTGGGTGCAGGAAACGCTATAGAGTCACCCTGTATTTCTGTCGATTCCTTCATCGATTCGCTTGGTTCGGCGGCGAGTTATCACGAGCGTGATATCGCTCATTTAAAGAGGGCAGCGCCGTATTCCCGTTTCAATTGAGGAGCGATTACTCGATGGGAAAGAAAAATTATACGTTTCAAATCATGGGCCCGCACCGACGCAGTCGAAGGGAAACTTTGTGAAAGTCGAGCAGTCGTGTGTTTGGTTAATTGTCCGGCTCCGTTTCGCAGATAGTTAGCCCAGCACGGTGAAGATGTGTTATATAGGGGCAATCACGAGTGTTGTTACGCGATCGTGGATGAGTAGAACTGGATTCCCCAGATCGATAACAGAGACGAACGGAAAAGCTGTCTAATAGTGAGTGGCATCGATTGCGATGCATTAAGCATGGGTCCGTGATTCTGAAACTTGCCGTCTGCTTTTACTTCACGGTTGGAGGAGGAAAGAACAACGCGCAGCTATCGGGGATCCAGCTGGACGTCCGGATGGGCCAAATGCGGTACTTCTAGGCCGCATGCGGGGGAAAACATAAAAATTGGCACAAATCAGCTATGTTTTGGAGAGCATTGCAGAATCATCGATGGTCAGTGCGATGTTGATCCGAAACCGGCGCATAGCTGCAGCAGTCAACTTTATCCAATGGTCTTTCGTTCAGGGCACGACTTCTGAAAGCAGTTCATCTGCCCTATCAGCCGTGGCACACGAGCAAGGACGTTCTTGTAGCCAGTGAAACGTTCCGGGTTTGAAACTTTCGCGCGCGCACACCATCGACCGAAACATCCGAATCGTGTTGATGCTCGAGAATGAAACCTTGTTCATCGACAGACCACTGCTCTCAACCAGATCGATTGCAGTGCTGCCGGACTGAAACACTCTCCACAGGGTGTATGTGAAACTCGAACGTGTAGAAGAGGTCGTTATTAGCCAGTGCGTTGAATTGTTGCGCAAATCTGAATCGCTCCGCTCCGCTGGACATGACCTCCCCGCAGCAGTGTTTATTATACGTTACCTATACCCGGATACCCAGACTGTTGTGTCTGGGAGCAGTCTTCTGACGATTTTTGTTACAGCGAGCGCTTGCATTGGCTGCTGTTGCTCTTTTCGAAACCGTGGCTGGTCCGCGCTGGCTACAATGTGTGCGAAATCACTTCGCTCTTCTTTCGTTGCTCCGCTCTGCCTCTGATTTCTGCCGCGCTTTTGTGCGAACCGCGCAGCTTATCGGGCCGACGCGTTGAAACAGCGCTTTATGAGCGATTGAACCACATGACAACCACATAAAAATGAGGGGAAATGTTCTAACTTTCTACGGCTCGTCCTCCTGGTTCTTGTGTTGGCTGTGGCGGTCACTGTCACGTCTTCGAACAGTTCGTATGTAATCTAGAACGTCCCACGTCGTCGACTTACGAGCCGAGAGCGAGTAATGACCGAATTTTCATAGCCCGAATGTGTCCACGCGGAACATTGGAGCTTCTCTTCGTGGCATCTCCCTGTAACGACATCAGAACTTCGACAAAGCAGCCCATGTGGCACAACTAAAACCATATGCCATCGCATGTCGCACTGTGAAAGCTCCCATTCTGGGAAGAGTATTTCGCCGTCGCGTTGCGAGCTCATCGCCTGTCCTTAGTCTATCGGTGATTTTCCCCGAATGTCCGGAGACAGAATGGCGAAACTCTCCACTCAGTCGGAATAGATCCAGATTTACGTCTGCGAGCTGAGTTGTCGTAGCTCTAGATCTCACAGCTGGGAGCTCCCCGTATGTTTCCAGTCTTAGTGGGAGAGGGTTAAGCCTGATCATGGATAAATCTTACAGTGGCCAGTGGTGTGCAAGGAATTGGCGTCTAGGGTATTATCGACGTAGACTCTGAGCAAATGATAGCGTTCTCCCCAGCGGGGAGTTCGAGAAAATTCTTCGGCCGTTCAATTTAGTGGCTGGCGGAGTCACTCCCGTGCCAACGACTCTCGGCGGCCGAAATGGATCGAAGAATTTTAGCTTAATTTCGAGCGCTCGCCGTCCGTGTTGGAGTGAGAGGAGTGATTGATTTAACACCTTGACTCGCTAGCCGAAGAGTCGGCCGAAAGCAATGCGTTATCGCCGTACGGACATACACGGTTTCGGGCTTTAAAACTACCGACGCGACGTGGATTTGAACTTGCTTATCTTCTAACCGCCGGCGTTAATGACAAGCAGGATCAATCCGTGATCCACATCGCACCAAGTCCGTTGTTAGCTCACGACCGATTCGTACCCGACGTTCGGAGTTTTCAACGGCGAAGCGCGAATGCGGACTTCCTTACCGATCTTTCAGTCACCAGACGCTCACGTTAAGGACTCGGAAACCACCTTGGTCGTCTCGTGGAAAATGGTCCGAAAGCACTCGACCCGTAGCCCGCGTATCCACTCCCAAAATATCCCTCGGCGTCAGTATCTGAGTTCGCCCCGCTTAGACAGGCCTGAGGTGCTTTCGGCCGCAAGGTCCTAGCATCAGAAAATCTTTTCAGCGTCGCGAACAACATCAATTTCCCACTTGAAGAAAACAAACGAATCGCCTTGACAGAATTAAGCTCTTGGGCCATGGCTCATTTCGGACGGAACATTCTATAGTTTGTCTAGCTTCTCCGATCGCTCGTTCATTTCTCCGCTCGTTCTTTCGTTGAAGGCTCTTCGGCTAGATGGTAAACGCTGCTACCAGACGTCTGCCCCACCAGCCATTTCGCACCGAGTCAATGAACTTTGCGGAGGGCCAGACAGCGTTATCTAGAACAGTCGCTCCGTGTGAGAAACCCACTGCTGTTGCCATTTCGTCGTTGTGTTTGCTCCAAGCCAAGCACACGTTCCTGGTGCGCTATCGAGATGAACTCATAGTCAGCCCCGATAGTTAGCCACACGATGCTTATCAGACGATCGGGGCAAGGGAACACAGGCGGGGCAGGGGAACCATTACGTGCGCGCATAACTAGTCAAAGACCGTCAGCTTCAACGGCAGTGATATCGACTATGTCGTCGAGCACTGATCGAGCTGTCGGTAGTCAATCTGGGACATTGCGACCCCCGGGAATCGCTTCGGATTCGGAAGGGGCACGAGACGATGTTCTCGGAGCAAACACTCAACTGACTCCGTATTCCGTTTCAACACAAACCTACCTACTCGTGGCTTTCGATCATGCAGCCCAGAAATCTCCCGCAATACTGTCCGCGTAACGCCAGCTCTCCATACACGGCCTGGAGTCGGGACCTCGTTGCCAGCGCAACATCCGGAGTTTGAAGATGCAGCTCGACTCAAAATCTTTTCCCTTGATCAGCGATTCCCCGCAACTTGACTCGTATCGCCGAATCTGTCCCTGTGTGATGTTTCGGATGTTCGCGCGAAAAGACGATTTATTCGTGAGAACCACCAATGTACGGAGAAGAAACCATAACTGGCTGCAACATCTCCGAGCTGTGATGATTGTTTCCGTGTTGAATTCCTTTACGACGAACTCTGTCCGCAAGCAGGAACTATGAGCATCAGATTCTGAGCTTGAATCGTGATATTGAGGAGTGATTTCACACTGAACTCGATCCGCTCGCCCGAAGACCCCGTTGTGCCGCGGAAACTGTGATTCGCGTTTGAGCCAGCCTCTCCCTCCATGATTCGATTGCACAACTGGGCGATAGCTCTCAGACTGAACGAGATACCGAACAGGCACGGAAATACAAGTCTAGAACGGTCCTGAAGCTCCCCAGCTTTGCCTGTAAGGGGGGGGGGAGGGAGGGAAGAAACAGAGTTGGAACAAAACGGTCACGGAGGAACACATCGTCTGCCGAGGCGTTTCGAAGATGCGAGAGGCGACTTTGAGAATTCCACCGTTCCTCAGCACGGTTCTACGCGATATGCAAGGACAAATCGCAGTTAAGGGAACACCTCAATCAATTCCCGCTCTACGACATTCTCCCACGCCTCCGCATCCATCGATTTTGTTTTCAGCTCGGAGAATATATCTCTCCCTGCGCTGGAAAAATGTTCTTTTCAGAAAGTCCGAGCAGATATATCTCCTGTGTCTATTCAGATTGTCGATAAGTACTCAGCTGTGTGAAGGAGGAAACAGAGCCGGATCGAGTTATCTACGAATCATCACCGACTCCGAAAAGAATAAGTATCGCCAAGGATCTCGAACTACCGCCCACCGTAGTATGTCACGGATCTATGTGGGATATGGCAGATTGGGGTCGTCAAATCTTCTAGTTGTCGATCGATTTCGTCAGTATCACATGAGAAGGAAAGTGATTTCCCCGTTATCAGAGACAAGACGATGAGCTTGCTTAACATTTCATTTGGTGTCTGAGTAAAATACCAGCACATAGATGGCCTTTGGGAACGATGGAATCTGGCGGCGAAGTTCGTCATTTCCAAGCCAATGGCAAGTCCGACCAACAGTCGTTTCGAACGCGCCACTGTTTCCATCACCTTCAGCGATTCTACGGCGCCACTTCACCATAGCTCCAGCTCCGGAGCTGGATACTAAAGATACTACTACTATATACCGATTCAGCTGGCCCCGACAGCTTGTTGTGGGGCTCCAGCCGCAGCGTTCGCTGCCGCTGCTTACCCTCACCGCGTCTCAAACACACACTTCAGCGCGGGAGTATTGCATTTAAAGCCCATGGCACTTTGTGAGCCGTTTGCATAGTCCCCTGCGCGAAGCCGGACTCGTAAGGATTCGGACGCGACATGGCTTCGTTGGTCGATTTCAAACAAGCGTTTATGACAGACTCGACCCTCGAACGAGGACTGGCCCCTCGTCGGCTCTATTTATTTCCGGTGGTGATCTGTGGTGGCTATCTTCTGCTCGTGTACCAAGTGTTGCCCGATTCATGAAGGACCGTGAAGCCTATGACCTGCGTTGGTTGATCCGATTCCATAACTTGTTCATGATCGTGGCGAACTCTTCTTCGCAGTAGAGTTCCTGAACAACTCTTACCTCGCGGGATACAGTTACTTTGTCAAGGAATGACGTATGCGACGGACAAGCACAGTCTCCGGATCGTCGAACTCGCCTGGTGGTATCTTCTGGTGCGTGCGATCCGATTTTCTGGATACGATATTCTTCCTCCTTAGGAAGAAAAACGACCACGTGACTTTCCAACATGTGTCGCATCACTTCTGCTGCATATTCGGCGGTCACATTTGGCTCTCCCTCGGGATGGACGGCCAGACCTTGCTCGGACTGTGCGTCAATGCTTCGATCCACGTCGTCATGTACACCTACTACCTGCTCGCATCGTTCGGCCCTCACTTCAAGCCGTACCTCTGGTGGAAGCCCTACCTGACAAAAGCTCAGATCTACCAACACTTCCTCGTGATCGCTCACGGCATCGTCCCTCTGTTCTACGAATGCGGGTATCCGAAGTTCTTCATCTACTTCGCCCTCCCTCAAGGCCTGTTGGGTTTAGCTTTGTTCCTAAATTTCTATGCACTGGCCTACCAGGGACCGAAAACATTCAGCGATGTGTTTTCCGGAGCTCCGTGTGCTCTGAGCACCGATGACGATCCATTGAAATTCCTTAAAATGCAAAACGCTCTCGATGAAGAAAAAGAGCGACAGCAGCTGGCGACTCTGGACAATTGCGACAAGCAATTGAAAAAAGTCCTGTAATCGTCTTAGTTTTAGATATTTCCCTCAAACTCTCGCTGCTCTGTTGATAGGTAGCCGAACGAAAAGATGAACAATCCAGCGAACGGATCTATGATCCCATTAGTCACTTCGAGATCTTCTATGCTGCGCGTTTCTGTCCCAGAGTTCTGTGTTGTCTGTAACGCGTCTGGTTCTCGCGGGAAACGCCAGCTCCAATTAGGTTATGAGTACTAGATAGTGACATCTTTTGTACAGTAATTTTCCGATCCCAATCCTCGTGCCTCCGTCGAACGACCGTTGAATAAATGAAATTCAAGAAACCGATATCGAAAGTCATCTTCTCAGGGGCAACACGGATCAGGTTCACCACGATGCGCTCACGCAGATCGATCTGAGCTGGCCTAGCCAGACGGGATCGTGGCTCTTCCCACAATTCTTTATCAGTGCATTGGGCTACAGTACAGATATTTTGATATTTTGTTGCCCGACACCCCCTCAGGAGGATGTCCTGGCTGGGCGCCCGCTCTCAACGAGGAGAAGAATATGGCGAGAGCTCGACTTCAGGAGGTTCCATCGAGTTCAACTGAGCGGATTGGACATCCAGGTCCTCGGGAGGGACATCTCAGGATCGATGCTCTCCCTCAGGCCCTTGGTCAAAGGCTGCGGAGGTCTACCTGAGGAGTTTTTCCGCGAAACCATTGCATCCGGGGTCTCCGTTCGTGCTAGACGGATCACAGAAAAGAATATGAGAAAGCTTGTCATCTTACCAATCAATTCCGTTCCCACGGGACTCTACTGAGCGTGAAACTATTGAACGCTGTAGCGAATGTCATTAACGATGTTCGACATCGCAGTGTGGAAGAGTATGTTTAGCATTGGACAATACGTCACAACCTGAACGACGGAACATCCTCACCCTTTGGCAGTATGAGTGAGATATCAGTTTGACGACAACCTATCAGGATCGAGTCCTGGAATTGCTTTTCGTTCTCGAATTGAATCGACAAACTCTCCGGAGACGAAGCCCGCGCAATACCTCGCGAATCGCTGGAGAAGGCAGGAGTAAAATGGGCTCATTCTCAACGAAGTTCGACAACTGGGGTGAAGTTTCGGCTGACTAATTGTGAGTTTTGCATCTTCACAGCCGTCGTGATTGTGTGTTCAGAGTGTTGCTTCCCTTAGGCCCAGGCGGAAGAACGAGGGAGGGAAGATTCGAAATCCAAGCCGTAAATCTCAAATGACCCGCTTTCTTGATTTTCAGTGCGGGCTCAGCGCAAGATCTGTTGGCTACCGAGTCGTGGATTCGTGGCTGTCCCTGGCATGTTTTTGAACTCTGGCCTTGAGCCGATCGAAGGAAAAATCAAGATAATTTATCAAAGCAGCTAGCTACGCCGGCGTAGAGCAGCTAATGACCGCTCGGAGTCCCTCAAATGCTCAACATTTATCCGATTGGAACACATAGTGATGTTCTACCTCCGAAACTACGTGCAAAATCGAAGCGGAAGAGAGGCCCGTGTTCTTCGATAACGATTCTTGATTGTTCGTGATTCGCAGATAGTTTCTGTGCACTTTCCATGGTTACTTCGTTTCGATATACGTCCGTGTTGTATCGTGTTGTTTTTTTCCGCATGAAGGGAGCACTAATGTAAAGCTTTCATTTCTGATGAAAAAAATAAAAATGCGCACACGCGGAGCCACCTGACTTCGTTGGTCGGAGCTGGTGGCTTTCAATGTTCGAATCGGTTCGCTTTCGAAACCGCTTCTGTCCATACATTCGCAAGATCGCATAGTGTTACATCGAACGCATGGCGCATGCATTCGCGAGTTTCGATTCGCGATCGCCGGAACGGTTCAAGTAGAATATGAGTTTCGCGTCCGGGGAGACAAAGGTGCGATAGGGCTTTGATGCTGGGATCACCAGACGGGGCCAACGAAACGCAAGTCAGACAAAATAAGTCGATTTGTTGCTGTGCTTTGGCACCACCATTCAGACAAACGACGCGACATTTCGACTATCTGAGCTCGAACTTCATCCCATGCTGCCCCCAGCTTTCGAGGCGGAGAGGCTCGGACGTCGCGAGCAAACTCTGCCACTTGCCAAGGGTTGACTCTACTTTTTCTCCGCCTGGGAGATCACCTTCTCATTCTCAGTAGCTCTTGCGGAATGCCGTAACGCTAAACACACCGCTGTGTTGCTTTTCGAGGCCAGTAAGCGCGAAGGGTCTGTGCAGAAATCCGTTGACCTGCTCCGTAGACCTTCGCGATCATCTGCGCTCCCGGCTTCGGTCAATCCTCGAGACACTTGTCGGACAAAGCCGTCTCTGGTTAGTGAAGGAATCGCTTCGGCCGTCTTGTGTCCGGAGATAAATGAAGCAGAGAACCGATGGCTGCCCCGATGGAGCTGGACACGAAACGGTCATTCCTAGACACTGAGCGCTCTAGCATCTTGACCACTAGCTTCCCTCTATGTGAGCAGAAGCTGATTGATTGAAAGCTCCCTTCGAAAGCAAGTCAAGGAAGATTGCTCGGATTTCTCTCAAGGCGCTGGACATTCCATTCATCGGAGGATCTCCGCGTTGCCAAGGACGGCAACCGACCGCATCGGTGAGGAACGGCGCTCATTCTCAGTGATCAGAGCCTGGAACTCACTTACTACCTCACTGTCTCGTTCAGTGTATCCATGAGGTATGTTCCGAGGCTCACTGAACCGGATTCGTGGTGGCGTTCGTTGCTTGTTCAAGCTCTAAGAACGCAGTTTTCGTGGCGGAAACATTCACGATAGGATTCTGCGAAGACCCCGTCGAGATTCTGATTGATTCTGTTTGTAAGAAGCAAACCAACAACAGCGTTCCATCGCCTCTCTTCCGCTCCAGCCAAGTGGAGAAGGATCTCTGAATTGTTCAGGTGTATTCGCTCGGGCTTATTAGGAAGACCGATCTGTTCCGATCAAGGACAGACATTCTCTGATGCGGAATCTGTGTTCACACACGGTGACTGATGCTCGAGCTTGTTGAAACAGAATCGAAATGTAGGAGAGGCAAAGCGAGCTCAAGGCCCATGGCATACCTCCCGAAGGCTTCTGTCGAAGAAGTTGATAGCGCGCGATACTCGAGATGCCAGAATCATGCTTGCAACAAAATTGAGATTAGAATCTCGTGATATCGGCGTCAACATCAGACCTCGCGGGCATATCGTTGAATATATAGGTTCGTGTCTCCCTCCAGATGTTTTGGATGCACAGCGTGATCATTGGAACGAAAACGACACCTTCGACCGCGCCATCGATTCAGCGTCAACGGCGATATGATATTTTGTTTGGTAATTGAAGAATGATTTCCTCCTATCTGAGAGTGATGATCGACGCTCATGATAGTTCGAGAAGAGCCCCATTCCGATGCGTACGAGTGGCGTGGAGCTTAGAGGGTCGGGACTTGATCGAAAACATTACGGGGTTTCCGGAATGTTCCGGACTCATGGAATGCTGGCATGCTTCATGATACAGTGCAAGCCGATTGCGAGCCGCTTAATGGGCCACTCGCTTCATCAGCCAACCCGCTTAGTCGGTCGGAACAGCCTGGTCCAAAAAAACCAATACCACCCAATGTTATTCTGATCCAACTTATAGGCCAGAAATCTCGTCGATCGGGTCGTGCGGGACTGATGTGATCGAAGTTTCCTGCTCACAACGATAGCCAGGACCACCTGAACACAATTTCCAGACGGAGTGGTGACGAAAAGGGATGAAGGGGAGTAGAGAACCGAAAAATATAGAAGCCGCTGAAAGCTCGATTTTCCTGCACATCCACTCCCGGGAGTTGAAATTTCGTCGGAGATAAAGTGCTTGCTAGACAACAGAACAATACGCGTATCCTTGACCCAACTGAACCAATGTTTCCACCGATGGAATCGAGCTAATTGGTATGGGATAAGAGGCGCGGATAATCGGCCGACCCGCCTTATCGACAGGCGCGGAGGGGCGGGATCTGCGGTCAAGCGAGTTGCATCTTTTCCTCTTTCATCCCACAGTTGTTAGACATAAATCCTCCACGTAGATCGTTTCCGAAGAAGATTGTACTGAGCTCCTGAGCCATATTGCCGACTCTGGTTGGAGCCTCGCCTGGAATAATCAATCACTCTACAATCGGATTCTCGAGAAATCGGAGTCACAGATTGTGACGTTTCGACTGAAAGTAGTTCGGAATTTGACTGTGAATTGCGGCTCCCACGCCCTCGCGAGCAGCGGAGGGGCAGTCGCCTGATCATACGGCCGCTTTGGGAAAATGTCCTGTTCTCTGAGATCGATCCATCACAGTCGAACACAATGGGCCTTGTGAACATTGTGTCTAGGCCAAACTGAGGGAAGTTGAGCCATGAACGTCAGGAGCGTTGAGGCCAGAAGAAATATGTCGCTCTAGCCGGCGACCTCTGAGACAGCCATGTACGATCCGATCTCAATGAACAGCATTGACATTTCCCAACCAGTATCTGTTTCATTCTGCGCTCAATACATCGGCACAAATATCCAACTGGGTTGTCGATCTTTACTGCTATCATGTTGTTCTTCGTGTCTGCTGGTTGCCAAACGTTGACCGCATCGTGGCCGAATTCCGTGACTTGAAGTTTTATTGCACTTTCGCAAGGTCTCGGAAAGAATTGATCACAGTTTTCGTTGGGATGATTTGGTCTCCACGTCTTCAAGCGGATGATTCCCGCGGAATTCGGCTATTACTTGGGCTCATTGAGAGCGCTCTGACGCTTCGTATCTCTAGATCAGCTATGTGTTTCGATGAAATATAGAGTGTTCAGCATAAGTCGGTAATTTTCTTACCCTCACTTCTTTTGCTCATAGCTCAGTGCAGCCTCGGGAAATGCCTCTCCTTCTTCTTTTTGATTCCTTTCGGAGAAAAAGCCCGTGAGACGTCATAATGGACCCATCCAGTTTCTTTCGATTTTATTGGATGCGGCAAAGGATTCCCCATATTCTCTGAAGACATTCCCGACTTAGTTTGACCACCCTGTAAATCCAGGGGAGTCAATAGCAGGAATCGCTACGAAGTTTCAGTCCATTTTTTTGCAATAATGATGTCGGACGATGCGTATTCAACTCGAATTCTGAGCACCAACATTTTCCAGGCTCAGATCCATAACAGGAGAATTAATCGCACTCTGTCCCTTCATAATTCGAGTCTCATTGTTGGGAACTTCAGTTTATTACACATTGTTCGCTGACTTTCCATGCTTGCAGCGAATGCCGCGGGTGTCAATCTTACCAAAATTATTTCCTAAAGGTCCTATCGACGTGATTCATTGCTGCAACTGCTCTTGATTCCCTGGCTTGCTAACGCTAACTTCGTCTTCCCTCTTCCGCTGACCCTCATAAATAAAACAGGAGTCGTGCTGCCTTTTTTTCCAGCCTTTCGTTATTGTTTGGAATCGTTGATAATAAACGTTTATGTGATGGAAACGCTCGAAACTCCTTTCCATGATCCTGAGCTCCGATTGTTCGAATTGGCAGTGGCTCGAGGCAGCGAGCTGATTTCCTCTGACGGAGATCTGAACCCACACATGTAACGATCGATTTGTATCTAGACCTACTATTCATTGTAGTCGTCACCTGCTATTATATGCACAAGTCACGGGACGGTAGGTAGGGCTTTGAGCTATCATGTATTCGGGCGTGAACGAGCGTCGCAGAGGTTCCGAGATTCGGCTTGATATTCATTGACATGCACGAATCTGTTCTAATTACGATCGCTCCGCCACCTGGGGGTGAGGGGACAACGAACTTTTCTCGGCGAGATTCGTCCGAGAATCTACTTTGTGCTTCGGGTTGGCTCATAGCAACGCTCTATGGATACATTTATGAGGTATTGAGTAAGAGGAAAGCCTCACAAACAGCGTCCCTTACGGGAACCGTCCGTCGACCAGGCCACCTTTCCACGGACTTCGGGTTGGATTAAGTTGTGATTTTTACCGCTTCGGAACGATCCACGAACGAGTCCCCTCGCGGGGAGGGAAAGACGGTAAATGTTTAGTCTACAGGTGAGCCGCCCACGGTGTAGGGCTATCGAGTTCGACGAAAGTGAATCCTCACTATGGCTGGATTTCCATTCTATTTCCAATCAAATTCCTAGCCGAGCGAATTCTTGATAATCGATTGCCTCGACGTTACTCGGCGGTCCAAATCCGCTGAGATGGAGAAGTCGCGTTGGGGCAAAGTACGGCATTCCGACTCTCGAGAGAAAGACAAAATCATCGGCTTGTTGAAGAGAAGAGTCGGAAGAACCACAGAAGGCGGATAGGCGAGCATCTTTCCCAAGTAACACTCGGCTCGTGAAGTATCAAGCCGAGTCCCGACGATACAACTCTCTGACTGGAAACCTTCAGTCAGTTTATGCAACGACTCCATTGATGACACCATGAAATGGCCCTGAACGTTCTCTTGATACCAAGAGCCCCTTGGCCCGGAAGCATTCTTTGTGGCCTGTGCTTACAACTTACAACCAGGAAATTCCGCACACGATATTTCACTGCGGGTTTCGCGTCAATGTGCCAAGCTTTCACTGAAGCTCGCAGATTTTCCGGTCTTCATAAACCATCGTCTATCGCAGCACAATGATGCGAGATAAAACGCCGCTCGGAGTGAGATTCGAAACCAAGGCCGTGAACCGATGCGACCGATCGGTATCGATTCAAGTCTTGGTGAAGGCCCTCGAGAAGCACACGGTGACTCCGAGGACAACGAAAAGAAGCACGCTTAGAGCAATCACGGCGGAATCTGGGCCGATTGGCTGATAGAAAGGGTATACCGTTGGTACCTCAAGATACTTACTCACGAATTGGCCCAAGGCACCGCCCAGATTCGCTGTCGGGTTGAAAACACCTGATACCACAGCGTAAACGCCAGGATCGTTTGCTCCATCAAGCTCCTTGAGAGTGAAGAAATAGGAACAAATGTACATTGGGCTAAGCGATACACCGAGCAGAAGCTGAGCAAGGTACATCCAGACCAGTTTTTTTTGCCAGTTGAAAACGACCGAGAGGAGAACCCACGCCCCGGCGCCGAGCGGTAGAGCCAGAAGGATGAATAGACGCGTGTCCGATATTTTCCTAGAGAGATAGCCGAATCCGATGCCGAGGAGAGCGAAAGAAGCTCCCGCTACTCCAAAGACCGCCACCGAATGTTCACCTGGCCAGTTTTCAATGACGGAATGCAGCCTGAAGGTCAGTGATACGTCATTGAGAGTCATCAGGCAGTAACAGTGGGCGATGATGATGATGTTGAGGATCAAAGGCCATTTGAGGAGTATTGAATAGCTCGCTTTCGGTTTCGATGTTTTCGTATCTCCGTCTCCTTTGGACTGTCCCGTTGGATGGAACAGGACAACCAACAGGGACGCCGCCATACAGAGTCCTCCGGTGACGATGTACACGATTTTCACCCCTCCGTGCACGTAGAGCGGCCATCCGATCAGCGGTCCGATGAGCAACGCGACTCCGAAGAGAATGTCGAACGCGGGAAGCATTATGTGATTCACGTCGGGAAGATGGGCTCCAACGGCGACATATACAGCCACAGAAGACATGGAATGACCACATGATGCCACCGCATGCAATGCGAGCGTCGTCCAATACAATTGCGTGCGAGTTCGGCATTCCGCGATCAGCATCATCGAGGCGGTTAGGGCTCCGTTGATGAGTAGACCTGTGCTCATCATTACTTTGTCACTTATCGTTGAAATGAGCAACCGTCCCACGATGGGCTGAATAATCACAGTAACCGCCGTTGAGACCGCCATGATTACACCAAAGTGGCCTTGAGTCAGATTGAGAGTCTCGTGCGACAGGAGGAAATTCGGTAACACCGGCAACGGTATCGCGTACACGAGGGTCTGTACCAGACAGGTGACGTTCACTGACAGCAGGACCGCGATCCTGTTCTTTGACCACATGTCGTTGAGATAGCCGAACACAGCGATGGACCAACCTATGACTTGGCTGCCCGCAAAACACTCAAGCCAGCGAGCTCAGTGAGCTTCGAAAGAGTTTACGATAGAACTCGAGTATTTCTATCTTCTTCGCCTTCTCAACTCACTCTTTCCTCAAGATATTCACTGCTTCGTTCCAGTGCAAAGATGAATGGCGCTCGATGCTCCCGCGGCGGCTGCTGGCTCAACTGCGAGCATCCTCATTTCGAGTGAGCATGGAAGTCTCCAAAGCGGGGACAATATCCGATCAGTTCCCCCTCATCATCTGAACGTGTTTCACCTGTGGTCGCGTTCTCGAAGGTGCGCTCCCCGTAGACAACGAGCTCATGTACATTACCGGGGCTATGGACAAGGAAGACAAATTAATCCCCGCATCTATTTCCCATGCTAGCGTTTTGAACTGCGAAGGCTCTTCTGTCAGCCGCCGTGGGTGAATCCCATCATATTCCCCCGAAAATACGTGATCCAGTGTCGAACAGCGAAGAGTTTTTCCGAATGAGTTCGAGCCGCGCTCAAGCTGAACGATTCTAGCGAAATGAGAGCGCAGCTTGGGCTAGTGTATGTGGAGGAGCACCTGGCGCCAGATTCGGAGTGATATTCAGTCTCCGCGGATCATCTTCGGATATTTCGCCTACAGGTGGTTAATCTCACAACGTTCCGGGAAGAATTTTGAGAACGAAGGAGGCATTTCAAAGATCCGATTGTGAGTTGGTGCTCTTTGGTTTCTGCACGGTTCGGGTGTTCACATTCCGATGAGTCGCATGCTCTTTTAGCATGCGGAAAGAAGGGCGATGCCCAGGAAGTCTCCGGGGACGGGAATCTCCAGCTCATACATCGCGCCCCGAGCCCTCTCCAGGCTCTGAAGGTGGTGGGATTGCTCTCTAATGTACTTGGTATAGGCTCCTTCTGAGTCGAAGTGGCCCGCAGAGAGCATTGATGAGTTCCAACCCTTCGGAACTCAAGGAAGTTCACTGCGCAGAGAAATCGGTATGGATTTAGAAAGCATTTACGGAACGGATTTATGAATCGTTACAAAATCGGAAATTCGTCTCACAGACGATCTTCTCGAGCCTGTTCAATGTTCTCTCGGAGAAGTATATCCGGCGTTCTCGTGACGGGGTGGACTCGATTGCTCGATGCACGGTATCCGGCAAACTTAGCCAGTTGAGCCGTGCCCCAAGAAGAGCCAGCCGCTGGGGCGTAGTTAAATATCCGAAAAGGCTTTGATCGACGAGTATGATCAGCCGATTCACCCAGATTCTTATCGGAAGGTCCCGGCTACAAAAATCCAATAGTACCTCGAGTCCATTGCTCAAAACATTTTCATTCAGTTCGATTCGGGTATAGCAGCCGTCCCTGCAGAATATTGTACCGCTCAGCAACATGTGACGCCCAATGGCTATGGATGCATTAAACACTGTTGCTAGCGATGTGTTATTCACATTTAGCGAATCACTTTCCGCAGAGCATGCCGGGGCGAGAGTGACGCTTAACACTCTGGACCTGCTCTCTTCCGTGAATTGCGCAACAGTGTTGACTTCCTCCGCAGTACTATCGATTTCCTTCTTAACAAGATAGATGATTGGGGAAAAATTGAAAATAAGATAATAGTATGATGATTCACGGTTCCTGGCCTTCCGCCCGTTTCGTCAAGATTCGTCAAGGCTTGGAAGGTTTGGATTCGAGTCGTCATCTATCTAGAATCGCGAGTTGTGCTGGAAACTCGTATATATTCAAGGGAGGGTCTCGACCCAAGAGGATCTCTAGCATCCGCAGCCCGACCGCATGGCAACAACATCTGTTTACATTCGTAGACGGTATCCTCGAAGTCGATTATCATATACAGGGTGATCACTGTGAGCTGAGCGACGACCAGTGTCGCCATGCAGCAGAAATTTCTCGGATCTATTTTCGTTCGATTTCTCTTCGAAAGACGCATCTTTACCGTCTTCGTTTCTTAGATTCAGTTGAGGATCGGGTATTTGCAAGCGTGTCGAAGTCGATTTTCCACATTTCTCCGACTCCAACAAGCTCGTGAACCGTCGATTCTCAACGGATTTGTGATTCTCGAAATATGTTCGATTCGTTTCCCTGTGGATCGTACAGTACAACCTCCATTATTTCAACTGCGAAAAGAAGTTGAAATGATCGAAAGTTGGAATAATCGAGAGATGACAAAATCACCCACATTCTTGGACTCCGCTACCGATTTGGGAATGAGAGTGCGAACGCTAACCATTCTAGAATTATACGAGATATATTAACGATTGGAGATTCTGAACGATGGATTCATGTTCCACATGAAAATACGCTTCCGGTCGACATCCTTCGGCCTATCACGCAGAGTTGAAATAATCGAGGTTGAAATGCGAAAGGTTTAAATAGTCGAAGTTGAAATAATCGAGGTTGTATTGTACTTGAAATTACTGAAACTATTCTCAATCGAGATGAAATTCCAAGGATTTGATCTTGCGGCTCGACGTGTCCCAGCAGAGGAAGATTCGGAAAAGTCAAGGAGTCAGTTGAGCGGGCCTAGCCTAGCTCAGAACGGAATCAGAGCGCTAAAGGAGAAAACATCCATGAAGTTCAGAGAAGAGGACACTCATTCCAATCATCCCAAGTGAGAGTGCTTGGAAGAGACTCTTCAGTCACCATCTTCAAACTCAGTCTCACTGTGGGCCGTCGAGGAGAGCTGGCTGAGACTCTTGACAGCACGCTCTCTCGTTCCAGGTTGCAAGGTTAGACAAAGCAATAGTAACACTTGCTTCCCATGATCGCGAAGTCGCTCTGCATCCTAGCTTCCTTGACTGCTACTCTTCTCTTCCCCCACTGATCCCTACACAGAACGCTCCTTTGCGAAACTCAGACAGCATTCAGAGCAAGAATGTACATCTCATCCAGGTGCTTGGAAACCTTCACCTCTCTTCGGTGTCAGTTTCCTTATTCTCGGACGTCATGAAGAGGCCCGTCAACTCCGCAGCCGACCGACGAAGGGGCAGTCGCTCGCCGTGATACAGGTGATAGACGCCGGTGGACACGTGAGAGCAAAACCCTAACGTCCGGTTTCCGTTCGGGCATTCGCACTCACACGAGTGGATCCCGTCAAAGTCGTTCAGGTGCGGTCGGTATTCAACGAGAAGTCGATAAGCTCTCGACTGGCTGCGATGGGATAGAATATCCGAATGGCAACGCATTGCGTCTTCTTCACAGAAAACCACTAGGATTCGTCGTCCTCGTATGGCCCCTCTGCCAGATAGGTGAGCAAGCTTGATCTGGTATGGCTCAGACTTGAGCATGAGCCACTGCTCGCTCTTCAGCCCCGGGTTCTTCTCGATACGCGGAAGACAACCGAAACTTGGAGTCGACCTGGTTGAACCGCAGTCGACTGCGTCGTACTTAACGCACGCGCGCCTCTGACCTGTGACAACAACCCGGGAAAGTTTCGCAGCGGGATGTTAGGGCCTTCGGCACCTGCCATTCGAAGGAAATGGATTATTTGTCTCAAATAAGTCGGGAATTCGATTTTTAGCAACTGAAAATCGGTATAGACTGCCGGTCGTGACGACGGAATCGATCCCCTGGCGAGAGCTTTCCGAAATATTTCTGTTCTGCGCTGTAGCCCTGATTTGAGAGACATGAGTATGACAGAGCATATATGACACTGAACGGTACAGGGATCGATTCTCAAGGCGCTTGATATGTAGAAATGAGTTTCTCCGCGACCGCGAACTACAAGGGACGGATTGCGACGGAGTCCCTTCTGCTCGCCGGAAATCCGTCGACCCAAGTGGATGAATTTTCCATGATTGCCAATCTTCAGCGGTCGAAGTTCGCAGGAGGATTCCTCAAAAACTCGGGGTTCCGATTCAGTATCTGCAGGATACTTTTGTGGATCGACTGGAAAAATATACCTGTCGTGGCTTCACTGAAATTATCTTCCGTTTTTCTCCAGAGTAAGTTCATAATTTTCGAACCGCAGAACCACCACAGAGGAGACGTATGATGAACTGGAAGAACAGTTCCCCCCTTCTCATGCTGATGCCCCGAGAAAAGTTGAATGATTACATCGGTCCGTGGGACGCCGTTACGTCTGTGGAGAGTTATTCTCCCACTGGAGCCGAGGTTCTGAGATTCACCTTGTTCGCACCTAAAGTGAAGGGCGACGAAACTGATTGCATTTTACGTGTGAACACGCTGAAAATACCGGCCCGAAGGATGCTCATGCCAGGGTGACGTGTGTACATTATGAGCCAGGTGTACCAGGCGCAAACCATGGAGTCGAAAGAGAAGAATGACAAGTCTCTGCTATATTTAGTCTCAACGATACGACTGTAATGATCGCATTTCTTTTTTTGGCCCTGTCACCCCAGATACATAAGCTTGGATCAGAAGAAGATGAGGAACGACCGTAAATTATTATTTCTCAATGAGAACAGTCGCCGACGGGCGCCAGTTGTTTCTGACTGAACGAGCCTTGGTTGTAATGCACGATTTCTGGTTGCACGTTTCTGACATCAGTGGAAGAAACGAGCTCTGGACGGAATGAGACTTCTGTGCTGTGGCTCCCAAGGTCGCTTCGGCTTCAGCCGAAAGCGGGATCCTGACACTTCGGTCGAATCGCCGCTCGACTTGCGTATTTATTGGAACTCAAAGGAGCCATGGTTCTCCAGAAATCTTCGATAACATTGGGGAGGATGGATTAAATTATACTTCGATAAATGGAAACCTGGACCCTAATTTGAAAATCCCGCTAAGCCGTGTAGAGTACATGTTCAGGCGTTACCCCGCGGCGATCACTCTTTCGGATTTCTGGCATACTCATGGCAGTAGAACGCATATTTTATTTCTCGTTCGATACTGTTACCCCTGCGCTCAACGGCTTCGCCAATGGGTTTGCAGGTTCCCCAATGGACAGCCAGATTTCGATGAGGTGAGGCAGGCGTTTAACAGAACGCTAGGAGCTACTGTAATTGCAAAAGGTGTCGAGCCAGTATTCCTCAATCCTACTCCCTCATCTGCCCACAGCCGACCCCACCCCCGATGGTCAGCACCCTGATGGTCTGTTGCCGAGCTTTGGGGGCCAATACCGACTCCGTTGAGAAACACTCTCTCAGAGGATCAGACGTTCCTTTCCCCCGGAAACCCGACAACCATCTGACGCGCATCGAGCAGGTTATTAGACTGAAAAACCGAGCGTTTACTGCGCGGCCTCGATTCATGCATGGGGATGAAACATATGCCTATACGGGTCCGAGGTGACATTTGTTTCGCAGTGCAGACCGTGTCTCGAGTACGAGCGGAAATTTCGCCATCAAAAGCAAGCCCGTGTTGAATTGAAACGATCGTATTATTTCGACATGGTTCTCCGTCAAATGAACACCCGATCGGTTAGGATCTCTCAAATGCGTTCCGAGAATTTTCGGTCTTCTCAATTGAGAATCCTTGGTAAGCTGTCGGAGATCTGTCCGAACCGCTCAAGTTGATCATCGTTTGGATTGAACGGATGGGGATGGGAGGAATAACATTCTTTTCTCGGTTGAGCAACTTAAAAAGCGTGGACCCTATGATTCACAAAATGAACTGCGAGTGCGCAAGAAAGGAGAGAATGGGAGGTGATAAAAAAGTCATAGGGAAAAATGCATATACGCACGACCCAGAAGAATGGAAAATTAAGCTGGGCTCGTTTGGATGATGCCCTTTTAGAAAACCCATGGCTCATCATCTGGAAGATGCGAAGAGATGGAAGTTGGAGAGAGTTTAGGATTTTAGCTTGAAAGGAAGGCTTGAGAGGGAAAGACATTCCTACGGCGAGATGTGCGAGGGAAGAAAGTAGAGTCGAACTGAGCAGAATGATTGGTTGATAACTGGACAGAATAGGGGTGTTGGTTGGCACTACGTCTGGTTACACGGACGGAGACAAAAAGGGGAGGAACGAGCGAAGATACTTCAGTTGAACATCTTCCATGGAAGTATCGGTAGAATAGAGGTCCGCGACCCTGCGTCGGGAGGACAAGGTTCCGAGAGGGCAGGACAGGGTCTCATCGCCAATCAGACGAACAGCACGCTTTTCTGTAGAATCGAGTATGGAAATGGATGAAGGAGCGGCGCTCCCCCAGACATGCGAGCAGTACTTGAGAGCGGGAAGAACTCCGTTAACATGGAGCAGAAGAAGTTTGAAGGGAGGAAAATGACGCTCGGCGAGAAGAAGGAAGCCCAGCTTCTGGGAAGCTGACTTAGCCATGGTTGCGATGTGGTAGTGGCATTCTACATTCGGAGAGAGGCACATGACTGATATTGAGACAGCCGACGAGGGAGTCGATACGTTGTTGTCAAACGAAATGTCGAGAGGTGTGGGACGTGTTTTTCTCGAGAAGAGAGTGAGTTGTCTCTTCAGAGAATTGAACTGGACCAAATTGGTCGAACCCCAGTTCAGATATGTTTGGAGATCGAAATCGAGGGAGTCAAGCACGGTGGTTTGAGAGGAGCTGGTTTGGGCAGGGGTCGGGTACTTTTCAAAAGAGTACCAAGCGTGGAGCGTACTGTCGTCCGCGAAGTTGTGGATGGAGTTCAAAGTGGGAGCAAGGAGATCATTGGTGTGCATCAGAATGAGAGTTGGAGAGAGTACTGAGCCCTTGTGAACGCCCGCATTCAATGAGAAATACCTAGAGAGAGCACCATCGACCACAACCTTCATGGAGCAATGACTGAGAAAACCGAACGAGGGGAACCTGTTGAGGAGGGCTGAATGCCAAACTTCATCAAATGCCTTGGAGATGTCAAGGGCAACAGCAATGGTCTCGCCGTATTTTCCGATAGTTGCGTTCCAGAGGTGGGTTGTGTGGAGGAAAAGATCGCCAGTGCAGCGACCTCTTCGAAAGCCATACTGACGATCACCAGTGAGGGAGGAGTGTTCGAGATGGGAAAGGAGCTGACGAATGCTGACTTTTTCCATAACCTCGGATAGAATGGAAACAAGTGAAATGAGACGATAATTAGAGGGCGGGGATTTATCACCCTTCTTGGGGATAGGCTGGACGAGGGCAAGCTTCCAGCTATCAGGGAGTATGCCGGAACCGGAGAAAAGACAACCAAGTCTACAGAAGACAGGAGTTAGTTCGGGGGCGCAATTTGGAGAACTATTGCAGGGATACCATCAGGGCCTGGGGCCTTGGGCACATTGAGGGAACTGAGAGTTTTGCGAATCGAGGACTGGTGGAACGAAATTGAAGTCATGGAAGGCGGTACGCGAGGAGGAGGGGGAGGCATTTGATTGCCGGTATCAAGATCAGAATTCTCCGCAAATACTTCAGCGAGGGCATTGGCATTACCTCCGGGAGTTGTTGCAAGAGATCCATCGGACTTGGAGAGGGGTGGAGATGCACTTGTTGAGAAATTTTTGCTGATAGCTTTCTTCAGCGACCAGAAGGGGCGGCTCCCACTGGGACACGAAGTGAGTCTTTGGGCAATGGATTGTACATGGAAGTTCTCCGAATGGCGATACATCAATGACATGGTGATATCACCGAATGGGAGCGCTCGAATCGAACCAGGCAGTCTGGCGAACGTGAAATATCTCCCGTTCGGTTTCTGAGTTCCGCGTCTTTCGACGAGAGCGTGCATATACATGTGTCGATAACCTTCCTTTGACACGGAACCAAAGTTATCGAAACTCCCAAAATGTCAGTCGCTATGAAATGCGGCGTGTAGAGAAGTGCTGCAGCGATCATCTTCAGGTTCCGCGGGCAGAGGTTTATTGCCAATAAACTCACGATGAAGCTCGACACAAACCTCGGGCTGGCCTTCACGCTGAGGTACAGCCCGAACAGACAATAGAAAACGTCTGGGAAGGCACGGAGGAACCCGCTCGGTTCCCCAACTGAAAATTTCATTATGAACCTCTTGAGAATATCCAGGAGGAGGACATTGTATCCATAAAAGGAAACATTTTATGTGGAAGGTATGAAAACCGGACATTTCCTCCAGAACCCCGCATACCGGTGAAACCGGGTGGACACGTTTCTGTCCGGTCGGTTGGCGTCTGTCTGGTCAGTTAGCGATTGTCCGTATACATGCACATCCGGAGGGAGATCTCTATTGGAGCCTTCGGTCACATGTCTGCTCGAGCTACGTAGCACTCAATACTGTGAATATTCCACGGTATCTCAGACATATTCGCTATGCCGGAAGGACGCACGAGATGTCATCGTTTCAACGCTGATGCCGCCGAAGCCCGATCAGAGCCCACTTTACTCGCGTGATGCGCCTCCAAACTGAGAAACCACCGGGGTTGCAGTGAGCAGTGGATTTTCTTCTTTCCATTCATGCGAATCTTCCGCCCTTCGCTCGTCGCAGCGAGAGCCGAAAAATATTCCGCGATACATAGAAAATAACTGAAGGAATGGTTTTCGGACTGGTTCGTCCACCAAAATACACTCCAGGACTGTGATCTGGGAAAGGAGATTAGAGAGCCACGCTCGCAAGCAAACTTCGCTCGCATACAAAGCCAGCCAGTTTGCGAGTTTGGAAGTCGTGTTGCTTAAAAACTCTCCCCAACGACAAACCCGCTATCGGTGAGTTTCCGGTGCTTTTCCGCCGTTCATCCTGGAAGCTGTCGAGCGGTGGGACGAAAGAAGAACATAGTGCAAGGCAACGTTATTTGAGGCTTAGAGCTGTTCTCTCTGAGTCGCTCACTGCGTTACCTACAATGTCTCATCGGGATCTGGCAGTCTTCAGCTGCGTCTCGACGGAACTCGCTTCCAGCAATAGGTGTCGGGAGGGATAACGACCACATTGAAAACTTTCCAGCTTGGTTTCCATCGATTCAAACAATTGAGGGCCGCGGCGCCGGAGCAGCGGCTGGGAGAGCTCATTTCACATCGGTCGGCGGCTTTTTGGATGTGACTTTAATGGGTCTGGAGTGCGCTCGCAGCCCTCGAGTGAAAAGTTCTCAGGGCATGTTCGAGATTTGATGTGATCGATTCCAACCAGAACCGCTTGCGACTACCCGCCAGTTTTTGAAACTGTAGCAAGAGCTCCAAATTTAAGAGGCTGCACTGCCATCATCATACTCTAAATTTTGAATGCTTCGCTTTTCGCTCTTCTGGTCTCGACCGTTCTGCCGAGCACACCGTTGCTCCGGGGTTGATGCTCGTTGGGGACCTCGGATGGATTGTGCTTCAAATGCTTCCCCACGGAACTCGACCTGGAAGCCATGGCGAAGCATGATGGGCTCCGATAATGCTGTGAGAAAGAGGAATACGCGACCATGAGGAAGAAGTTATCAGTGGTCGAAGACATCCCGCGGGCTGGAAACGCGTGGCACGAGAGGAATCTCCCGAGAAGAGGCGACCAAGCGGCTGCGCTTTGCGACCTGCCGAGCAGAGGGGTAAACGAGCGAGCGCTTCGGATAGCGGTCGATCCTCGAACCAGATCGAACAAAAGTCAGGCGGCGTCATCGGCCCAAAGCGTTCCTCCTCACCTGAGGCCGGCGCGTATCTGGCATTGACGCTACGCCTCGAGAATTTCGCCCCTACAGGAGAGAACTCTCTCTATACATCCATTATTCTTCCTCTCTATGGGAACATAACGAAACGGGAGCGACCAGCGGGAACCAAGCGGCCGCCCGACGAGAAAACGGGAGAAGACCGTGAGAAAGAAAACGCCAGAGAAAGGGTGCTGCCGGTGGTGGCCGAGTGCGCAAGCCAAGACGGATGGAAGTTCTACTTTTAATGAAACCATCGCCGTCATAGCGTGTGGGCTGAATGAGGGAGAGAAGCACAACGAAGGGAAAAGGCGCTGGCTGAGAAGAGAAACGAGTGCCAGGAGGACGCGCGGAGGGGACGCAGGAGTACTATTCTCCGTCAAACAAAGCTTCGTTTGTTGGCTCAGTAGCTCTTCATTTTCTCCACGGGTCTCTCATCGCATCAGCGGGAAGCAACGGTGCGAGTTGAAGATTGTTGTCATCACCTGTTGAATTCGTGGAGGCGCTCTCGCGAGATTCCAAGGAAATCCGAGCGCGGGTCGCCGTTAGATACTTCGAGGTATTTTCATTCGTTTAATCCCATTATTCCCGAAGCTTCGAGATTCCCGCCTTTGGAGCCCCCTTGATTTGGAAGTTTGGGCGAGGATTGTTTCAGAAGAACACTGAAGCGAGACGGGAAACGAAAGTTCGATGTTTGATTTGGCAAGAGTTTCTCAGGTCGAAGGTCTCCGAGGGGGGAGGAGGATCAGTCACCTTTGACGGGGCACTCGATTCTAGCTGTCTCCGACGGGTTTCCTCTCTGTCGCGTAGGACTCAAATAGAGATGGATTTTCCCTTTGGGCGGGAGTCTCCTTCAAGGAGGCCGAAGGGGCGAAGCGTTCCGAGGAGATGGAGCTAGTCGAAGCCGTTCTCCTGGACTTGGAGGCAATATGGACGTTTTGTTCTTGTTTTTTTTTGAAGTTCTTGGAGACGGGATCGGGAACCTGCATTGATGTTCTAGGATTGACCATTGTCCAAGAAGCTGGAAGATCTGGCATTAAGGAACGATTTTCCTGGAGGAACCCAACGCTCTAACGACTATCAGTGCTGCTTTCGTGTATATTTGAGGCAGACGGTCGCCTCCTTCAATTGTTCCTTCTGCTTTGTGTCACGACATGATCGAGTCGCCGAAAGAATGCTCGCGACAGCTCATGCTCGCTTGTCGAGAAACAGCTCCAGAGCCCGTCATGCTTTTCCATGCTTCAACTGCATGGAAAATGAATACTTCCGTCAATATTTGGACGTAATATATCAGCTTTCGGAGGGAGTGATCGAGGATCGAATTGAGGAAACAACAATTCACTTCTATCCCCAAAGATTGTCGGGGAACCATACAGATTGCTTCGGCCTTCAGAGACAACATTCGGACTTATCGCGGGGAATACGCCCCTCGATCCTAACGACGAGGAAATCCCCAGCGTAAAACTCAAGCGGATGTCCAGATGGAGAAGTTCCCGAGTTTCCAAGTCTCCTCGGTGGCCGCCTGTCTCACGCCCGACTCTTCCAGGAGCAATCTCCGTCGAACAACACCCAAGTTCAGCGGCCGCGGTTCGAATCCTACCTCGATATGTTTTGAGTGGTTATTCGAGAAAAACAAAGTCCGCCTTCAAAATCGGAATATTGAATCTTCACGATTCTCATCTAGACCCGGCATTCGAGGATTTTGGCCGCTTATCATCGATACGCTCATGCGATTCTAAGCACAGAACAGTTTTGCGATGGTCTGAGCTGCGCGTTCGGAGTCTAGCGGACTGTCAGAAACAGATCAAAAGTTCTCCGAAGGAAGTCAGAATAGAACTTAATGAAGTGCTCTCATTACGCCTCCTAGTTCTGGTACTCCATCTAGACTCGCAAGCTTCGACATCCGCGAACTTCCTGATATCCAAGGCCCAGGCGGTCGTTGGCTTGAAGAGTCGATGCAAGGTTGGGAAGTCGTAGGATCGAATTTCTCGACCCCAGGCCAATTCGGTTCATAATGAGAACCATGAGATGGACAAGGACTTTCAGTCTGACGCTGGGAAGAATGAACTGAAGTGTTTGTCCATGAACGTGATCGGCATCGATTATCGATTACTTCATAGAAGGCGGGCTATCGCGCACGAGCTCCACAGTTCTGGCTCTCACCGCATTCCTGTCCTGGGAATCCGGCCCGCTTTAGTGAAATTCTTGACATATTACAGAAACTCAATACCACGATAGCGGGAGTGTGAGCGCTCCGAGGCTCAGTCCCGAGGTTGTCGACGACTCGAGTCAGACCACTCATCTAGATTTTCGAAATCATGGTGTGCTGAATCGACGGTGTGCTTGCATCGTACACAAGGTTCGACAGCCGAGGGAGGGCGCTTCCCGGAGAGCTTCCGAGTCTCTCTTCGTCCACGTCATCGAAAGCCCGGACTTCCACTAACCTCGAGTGAGAAGCGGAGGGGCCCGAATCACTCGCGAAAAGTCGATTTCAAGCGAACTTCATTGTGCCCCGGAAATGCACGCGTTTCTGTCGTAGAGCTTCGATCTGAATTATTTTCCAAGCCTATTTACGGGACGCGCCGAGCAGCCTTTGGTCGCGTCACCGGGAGCAGGATTAGCGGTCGGGAAGAATGTTTCAGGCACAAAACTCAAACGGGTGCCGAAAACTTCCACTGGGTAGGAATACCACGGACCGTAGTGGGCTTTTCTCTCATTTAATACCGTGATTTCGCTGACGCTAAGCGTCTGTGACCAAGCGACCCGGGCGTTCGATACTCCGCGGAAAACACGATTCCCGTCGACGGCAATCAGAGAGTTGAGAGCGTTTTCCCAGAGCAGGGAAATTTTTGTGTCATCCATCCGGACTACGAGAGGATCGAAACGATTCCCAGCTATCGAATCGGAGCGCATGCGCTGGTGCAGACGTGTACCGTCGAAAATCCCAACCAAACAAAGAGGCGACCGCAAAACGTTGCAAGCTCGTTCTGAATCCGTGCGCAGTCGGAATCGTTAGCTCGTTCGGGGCCCGCAGCCGAGGTTTAGTTCTCATCACATGCGGGGCGTCATCTTCATCAAAACCCTTTGCTCTCCATTATCCCCGTCGTTATCTGCCGGGATAAGGCCCCGGCATTTCCCACCGAGCGGACGTTTCGAGCTCAGCCGCGAAAGTTTGAGGTTGAGTTCAAAAATAACGTCGCGAATCATCACACGGCTCAAAGGAGGCACTCAACCTTAGGTCGGGGTCTACTTCCATATCCTACCTCCATTTCAGATGACTATCAGCGCCGAAGTCGCGTGGAACAGGTCCCGCGTCTGGCGCCGCTCCTGCGCTGGAAGCCGAGTATTCCCATCTCGGATTCCATCTCCGTTCGGAGCGAAGACCGTGTCCGTGGTTGAGTCATGATTCGGAAAGAAATGAGGAACGAAGCTTCAATGGTCCACTTACAGCCGATGAGGCGGCTCTTCTGCCTGTATTCCCTCGTTTCTTGAACGAGGAGCTTCATCGAGTCGGACGTCTTGGTTGAACAACGATAAACATGGAATGGTTCACGCGTGGAGGAAGTGTTACTATCCCAAAACCAGGGGGACCGGGAGCTACCAAAAAAAGGTTGGGAGGTTGAACGGGTGGAAAGATCGGGGAACTACGGTGAGTGAGAGGCACGACTATTATGTAGATTCCCACGAGAGGCTCCTCGACTATGGGAAGAAGTAGCAGCTTCGAGGGAACTCGAATGAGATTAAACCCTCAGACGAGTTGCTCGTAGGGTCTTGAGCTTTGATGATTTCACCGGAGAGTCTCGCAGACGCGTCGAGTTACGCGAGAACTCGGCATCCTGCAGTTTTCGGAACCTGCAGGAGATCAGCCTTCTCGGAATAACTGTCGACAGCGAATCAGATCAGTACGATGCTGGCGACGGGAATCCCAGACCGCGACTGTTGATGATGACTGCTACATCTAGTTCACGTTGAAATCTAGATGCGCTCGTCCCGACTTTCACGCTCGACTCCTGAGCTCGTTGGCGGGTGAGTTCCCGAGCTCACAATCCCGAACGTTGCGCTTATTGTTCGTGGAGACAGCTTCCGACTCAGACGGTATGAGGCAGCAAATAGGTGTCCAACATCACAGCCACTGACTGAATGACGCCCTCCTCCGCTCAATAAATCGATATTGCGAATAGCTATGGATGGGGCTGCTGCTACGCGCACGTCCCGGCACCCCGACTGGCGTCGCTGTGTCTTCACTTCGTACGGTAAGTGAGTTACGCGCAAGTTGAGAGTCATCTCTGTTTTACTTCGATTTCTCCGATGCTTCCACGAGAGGTCTCGGATTATGACAGTCCGCGACGAAGCATCCTGAGTGATCGTGCAAACCAGCGGCACAGAGAATTCCTGGTCGCAAACTAACGTCTATTCTTCTGATAGCCGCGTTCCTCTGAGTCCAGATCACAACCAAGTCACAACGAATTCGAAGCGGCTTCCCTAGACATGGTTTCGATGTACATGTCTCAAAGCGTCTTGTTCCGGAATTCGAGCAGTGTCGATCGAGTTCAGGAAGATTCCTGGTGAGTGCCACATCTAAGGCTCAGGAAGTACAGAGCGAGACTTCCTTCCGGGAATCACGGAATCGTCTCAGTTTGAGTTCATTGTGGCAGGGAGGCGGAAAGCTACGCATGGCTTTACGTTGGACTCTTGATCGTCACCGTGCTCGTTTCGATCGTCATCTGGTTCATGCGACGGGAAATCGGCATAGGAACGTCCAAAAGCTCGACTTTCGAGCAGCAGCAACTCTCGGAAAGCTACGCTGTTGATCCAATCTCCGACGAGGACCTTTACGACGACAACAAACGACTTCTCTACGAGGTGAGCGATGACCCTGACCTTCTGCCGTCCGCTGTTTCCCGTCACCCGTAGTGAATGTTGCTTGGATTTTGCTGATTCGGGAGTGGATGTTCTCCCGAGACAGTCTTGGGAGAAACGGGAAGCGAAGACCAAGGACAACGGCGTCAATGATTCACTGCCCGATCAATGTCTCATTGTTCACCAGGTGGACACATACGGCACGGATATCGACTTCGAACGACCTGGCATCACGGAGAGTATATTCATATTCGGTGATCAAGGACGAGTTGGGGGCTTCGTGCATGATTTCGTTGGAGGAGGTTTCCGAGGTTGTTCGCAGACATCTTCCCGCGGCCAAGTTTCCCCTATGTAAGCATGCATTCCATCGAACTGTATTTCTTGCTTCAGATGCTGCTGAACGTACGCGCATTCTTTGATCATGGAAGTTTCCGATCTTTGATTCTATCGTTGAAGCTGCGAACTGCCATTCGGAAGCTGAATTTGTTTCTGAAATGGGTCCCCAGCTCGGGTGCCCTCCTCGTCGCGGAATCAGCGTGAGCGGGACATCCCACAGAGAACACGGATTCCCGGCATGCGATCCGCACTCGGGCTCGAGTACGATGCGTTTGATTGCACTGAACGGAGTTGGCCTCAAAAAGCGTCGCGCATCTCTCACCCAACGTCATGTGTCAGTTTCAACGCCGGGATCAAGTTTCTAGTGTCACTGGTATGATGCGCTGATGAGCTTTATCCACGCAGATGAATTCTTCACGCAGTGGCAAAACCTACAAAAAAGAAATCCAGAGAGGCAGCCATGAACATCCATTGTGTTGGGAATACCCGAGGAGCTCACTTTGCTTAGGGAGAAGATGGTTAGAAAGCCAGACTAAGACGTGGCAGAAAGGGACGTGAAGGCGAATAACGCGAACGGTCCTGAGCTGAATGTTCTACCGAAGCACGAATAGAGAAGGAAAGTGGATTATTCGGTTTGTATGAAGGTTCTTTTGTTGTGCAAAGGAGGGTGTTTATAGCGTGTCCCCGAAGAATGAGCGAGAGAATACGAAAATACAGATTATTTTCCTCCCGCTCCGTCTTCGGCGTAGACTCGGTGGCCGCATTCCCATGTACACGCACGAAGCGCCGCAATACTCGTTCCGCGAAAGGAGAACAGACAAGGAGAAGGCAAACCGCTACGTGAGAACGGTACCGGAGTGACCTCCTGAGCGCTCCAGTTTGTCTCGCGTTGACAGGGGCTCGCTGCTCTGAACTGTTTTTCCAAGTCTGAGCGATACTCGTTTTCAGGTGATGACTGATTTTCCAAGCCGAGCTCCGAATGAATCGAAAGGACTCGCTCGAAGCTCTGCGCTTTCCGGTTCCGACAGTGAGCAGCCTCGAACAAGAGTTTCTACATCATCCTTGTCGATGTTGTCGTCTAGGTGATGGGAACTTCAGCCGCTCGCGTCGGCGCGGTGTTCCTCGCTTCCAGCAACGGCAATATCAGACAGTGCGTGCTGGGACGCACTGAACGGTGGAACTATCACGGTGTTGGTCGCCATGCAGTTGCAGTTTAGGGTCGCGGAGGCAGCTCTGCGCGAATTAAATGAACACATACGAGATAAGGCTCATAACGAATAGCGATGTGTTGCCACAGTCTGCAGAACTCCGGTCGGAAGTGCTTAGGAGCGCTTGTTTGAAAGTTGAGCGAACCTCGTCGAATTATTGGTTGAACTCAGGGCCGCTCAAAGCAAAATTTGATATTCGCCTCGATTCCAGCGTTGACATCGGACAGCTGAGTTTCCCCAGCCATGTTCAGCTCAAAGTGTCTGAGGCGACCGAAAATCTGAGCTCA
The DNA here is from genome assembly GCA_037576195.1 of Phytoseiulus persimilis. Lineage (NCBI taxonomy): Eukaryota > Metazoa > Arthropoda > Arachnida > Mesostigmata > Phytoseiidae > Phytoseiulus > Phytoseiulus persimilis. The sequence continues at coordinate 10,598,170 of CM075104.1, forward strand.
CTGACTTTAGCAGACCAAAGAAAATTCGGAGCGTCGGCTCTAAAAGAGCGTCATGTTTCTCGCGAAAGGCCCATATGTAAACGAGAGCTAGGAACGTGCGTGAGTAGCATCAGCAGCGCATGCAGCAGTGAACAGAAGGGGGAATCATCTATAGGCGGCGCGCGTTTCTTAACAGCCAACGAGTTGCCGGGGCAGTTTCGCCAGCAGGCTAGGTGCGCTTGTAACGTCTGGCCAGACATTCGCGGCGCTCGAGCTGCAGTTTTATTATGCAAAAGCCGCCGCAAACTGGGTTCAAACGGAAAGGTAAGCTCTGCTTAGCGGTTAACATTCGACGTCCAGACGCCGCAGCGGAACGCGGAAGTGGCGGCAATTGGCGGCGCTTGCTTCCCTCGTTGTCGGCCGCCTTGTTGCCTCGTTGGTCACCGTGGGCTCCCCATCAAGGCCAGGCCGCTCACCTACTAGGCAACCGGTTCTTCCATGCACCCCGTAGCTACGCAACGGGATTGCTTACCGGGAAGCTGTCTAAAGTTTGAAAGTTTTAGTCATCCCACAGACAACGTCCGTTGCTAGCGTTAACGTCGCTTTGCTGGGGAGACTGCTGCGATAGCGTTGTTCTCCGGCTTGCGGCGGCGGGGAAGCGGCGCATACGCCTCCCACTTGCTTCCCTCGCGACCGGAAGGAGGAGCGGGTACTCCCCCTCGGCCGGCGGAGAAAGGCGAGCGGCAACGAGGGGTCATGTGGCTCGGGTGCCAGGGGTAAGCGACCACTTTATGACCAGCGGTGGCGTCCGGCCGGCGGTCAAAATAACTGGATTACATTTTAAACAATAGTCGTTGACGTCGTCGCAGTGTCTGCCAGCCGCTTAGGTCTAGTTAAGACTCTGTTTCCAAGCCGTATGTTCATTTTTCATTCGCTCGGCTCCGCTTCGTGGACCTCATCCCACTCTGCAAATTCCTCCTCGAAGCCTTCACCCCTCGCGCTTTCCGCGGGATCCATTCCGTTTTCCCCGTCCCCTCTGCGTCCTGAATCCTTCTTACGATACTCATCTTTTTGTGCGACGCTCCACACGAGAGCCGAGGTTTCGAGGAGCAGTCTTCGAGCATGGCAATCCCATTCCTTCATATCGTGCGCCGGGCAAGCGAAATGTCTTCTGTCTGTGTACTGTATGAACACAATGTGAATATAGGAGCCTCCCTTGCTGCTATCCGGCTGGCTTTGTTCTTCCTCTGAGCGGAACTCTTTCCGGGACTTGGGCTTTTGTATGAGTTGATTTTCCAGTGTCGTGATTCCGGGGCTGTAGCCGGGTGATTCGTCCGAAACAGCCGAAATGGTGGCGATCCGGCTCCTTCGTCAGGCAGTCCGCGATGCAAGCAACCGGCGGCTGCAGTAGGAATAACACTTAGCCTATGAAGGGACGACGCACGAATGTATTATGTAAATTAGGCAGTGACGCCGAGAAGAAGGAAAACTTTTTATGCTTTTCGTTCGTCGCTGCCTAAACCATCACCACCGCTGCCGCTACCATAGCCAGGCCGTCGCTTCCTGCTACCAAGACCACCGGGCCGCTGTCGCTATGGCCGCCGTGCACCGAAAGTCGCGCGGCCACGGAGCTCACTAGTGCATATTAGCATTTTTAGACTATTAAACTCAGAAAGCGAAGTTATGTGCGATGGGGTGGGTCAAAAAGGAGAGAGCCGGAAACATTTCTTCCGCGCTGAACGACTTCATTCATTCACTCACTCACGAGCCGAAGAGTCCAGCAAGCAGCCTACACACGAATTAACTATACAACCAACCGACCGAGACACTCGTGAGCCAACGTCTCGGGAAAGTGATATCCTCTCTTTCTTTCTCCCCCAATTCTTCCTCTCTGTCTTCCTCTCTCTCCAGTCCTCTCTCTTCCTCTCTCTCGTCAGTCCATCTCTCCCCCCCCCCTCTCTCTCTCTCTCTCTCTCTCTCTCTCTCTTTCAGCAACTTGTTCCTCGTTCGAGGCCCTTCTCGTTTGGAGAAAACCAAACTCCACAGCGGAAATCAATCATTCTTCACCACCATGATTTCCCATGATTGGGTGTGCACCGGAACAGAGATTTGGTTGAGGCCACGAAGACTCAAGTGCTCTCTCGTCTGAGAGCCCTGAGTGTTGCCGAAACCAAACTTTCCCAGAACTGAGCGGCGACGGCGAAGACCTGGAGTTGTACGCCCTGCGCAGAGGAGTAAGGTAATATGAATAATAATATCAGGACAGTGACGTCACAAGCGATACCCGTACTGGGGTCCTAGTAAGGGGAACTCGCTGAACCGACTTCTCCGCTGCTTACAGCGAACTGTCATATGTCCGGCGGGAGATGGGCGGTCGCGTAGCCTAAGAAAGTCTCCTTCCGTGTTATTCTGACTTACGGAAATTAAACGTCCGATCCGGGAAGCGATAAATATTCAGTGAGCACAAGACTTCGAGGTTGAATGTCTCGGGGTCTCAGAGAAACGGCTTCCTCATCTTCTGAAAGAGCTGGCGTTCCACGAGCTGGAAGAAATATTGAAATCGCTCTGGAGCTCCTCCTGTCCTGCGTTATCCAGGAGATCTCCACGTTCCTCTCTCGTATTCACTCCAGTGAACGACGTAATAGTGATCTTAATATTCAGCATTGATTGGAAGTAAATCTAGGAAGATCTGGCATCAACCATTTTACACCCCAAATCCAGCCCTTTCGGTGCAAGGGTTGATGGGTCTCTGGTGACGGAACTCCTTGGATTTCTGGTATTTATGGACGGCGGTGAATGGCTGATTTTCGAGCTCCGAGCCCAGATGAATGCGACTTCTTCATCGAATCGAAGGATTCATCCATACCATGACGAGATCCTGTTAAAAGTGGTTGAATAGAGCGCCAGGTCGATACGCACGGAGAGGAATACGAGGCGGTGCATCGATCCCTTTGGCTGTCTGCCAACAGAGAAAAGATGAGCAGGTTGGAATCTCCGAGTTTCCAGGGACGTGAAGAAAAGCGGGCTGTTCACCCGTCGTCAACTTGTTACAGCGAACGCTCGCTTCGTCCAACGCGGAGCCACGGAACGAAAACTTTTTCGACGCCATTCCAATGTTCTCGATCCATCCCGATCATCGATCTTGTATCGCCGTTAATCAACCTAGCAATATAAAGTGCGCGTTGATGTGAATGAACAAATTCAATACGCGTTGTGGTTATCAGGAGCGTTCCGCGTATTGGAGCTTACCCTCCTCGATGGGAGGCTGGCACGCGGCAACATGCTGAGAAAATGAGCAGCCCTGCACGGAGCGCGTCTACAAAGTTTCTGATCACAGGTTTCCCGAAACTCATCGATCCAGCTCCGAAGACCTTCTGACCAGAGAGATCACAGGACGTCAGCACTTAGTTCCCTGGAAACGGTTTTGGGATCATTGAACTGAGAATCGTGGTTCCCTTCTTTATAGTCAACCGGAGAGTCTGGCACTTGCATACCATGAGCTTCATCTGCCGGGTCGCATTTTCTGGGAAGTATTAGCTCCAGATTTTTTTAGACACTTCTTATCCAAGGGCAATTCAAGCTCTACCATGAGAAAGAACATCACTATGGAGCCTTGATTGAACAGTGATTATCGTATCGAAAAGAAGCCGAGCATGTTCGAATGATGCGAAAAACCGTCGATGCCAGCTGTGGGTTACGCAACTGCGAGGTTTAACGTTCGTCTTCTCCATTCCTCGTTCTTCGTAGAATGCCGGCGTCTGACCCTTGGACCGCGTGACGTCATGGCGGAACCTGGGAGGATTCTGAGAGGGGGGGTGGGGGCGAACGCCAACACTGAGGTCAGAGTTGGCCGGAATACACCAGTGAGAAGAACAGCAGATTGGCTAGTTCTCTTTCTCAGAAATACTTGGAGCAGCCAATTTTTACAGGATCCCTTAGACTCGACCCTGTTCCTCCCTCCCTCCCTCTGACGATGCGTCGTTCCCGTGTGGAGCCCGTACCCGGCACTTGGACGAACGGAAGAAGCCGCCACTACAAAAATTCGAACGTTCTTGGGAACAGCGGACAAATTTTGGCCAAGCCCTCGGAGAGACCGACGGCAGGAGCAAGAAACTTCCCGCTGCACGCTTGACCGTCGCGCCGCGCGGCGGTAGAACTCGCAGTACGCTTTATACTGAAGAAACGGTAGGTATGAACTTATAAATGGCCTGGGCTGACGCAAAACGAAACCGCGACGTGGCGTTTCTGGGAAGTTTGCCCGCTACCACGATTGCAAACTCGGAAGCCGCTCTCAGCGTCTGTGGCGTGTCAAGGGACCCTCGTATTGTTCTCCGCTTCATTGTCGTTGCTGTCGTCGTCTTTGTTGATGATTTTGTTCGACCCGATGTTTCCGTTGTTTGAAGGGTGAGTCTTGGGGCCATTCAAGAGGTGTAGCAGGTAAGCACGAATTCCAATCAATGTTTCGGGGCTCACACGCAGCGCGTTTTTCTATTTGGCCACAAGTTGCGCGTCTGCGTTCACCAGAATCTACTCTAGAGGGAAATTACTTTTAAAACCCTCACAGCTCGGCTGTGAACTCGGAAGGATAAAAAAACAAGGGGGAACAGCAGATTCCTAAATCCTCATAGAGTCAACCTGTCGGGCTTGTTATGGTCTTATCCGAGACTTGGTTTGATTTTGTGTTCCGTAGATGAGAGACGGACCTGAGCGGTTCCCGCATACAATGGTCACAGGCTTCGCGAAGGTAAAGATCGTAAAATTCGCATCCATTGTGCGATCTACCGGTCAACAGATGTCGATGAATCAGGAATTAACCATGAAGATACGCCCGATACCGGCTTTCCACGTTCGGACATTTTCCCCACAAAATGTCTGGAGTCGAGACAGGATGGAATCCGACGGTATCTATCACAGCAGTTCAATGAGCAGCCGTAGAAGCGCCTCCTTCCAACCGAAGTCGCGACGTCATTCTTAGGCTGCGGATATCGAAGCTCCCCAAGAGAATCGAAGCCTGTAGATAAGCTGACTAAGAGTCAGCTGTGTGATTGAGAGAGTTGGCAGCGTCATTGTCAACCAAGTAACGTTTGTAGTTGTGAGCGGGAGAGCGAGCGCACCCAGTGAGGTCGGGGCAGGATGAACGCTCGCAGAAGGGCCAAGAGAGGAAGGAGGAGAAGGAAGCCCAGACTCAGATTGAGGCAAGAGTTCCGTCCGAGGCGAAGTTTGGACAAAGGCAGCGCCGTCAGCTCGGACGACTCCAATGAAGTCCCGTCCTCGGTTCGGTTTCTCGAGCAGCCACACCAGACAGTGAACCGACACAAGTCTAACGAGGAAGCCGCCTCGCTCACTTGCGCCATCTCTCTCTCTCTCTCTTTTCGCCTCAACCGCCGCCACGACGAGCACTACAGACAGCAAAGCTATTCAATCCCTACCCAGCTCCCGACACCACGCAAGAAGTCGCTGTTGGGAGTCGATGAATGAAACCGCTGACGCGTAATTCGTAGATGGCACCAGCTGTAACGGTTATCATAGTTGCATACAGTGACGAATGGACTCCTTCTCGGATGGACCCAGATGAAAAATTCACTGCTGGTTAACATTCATGGACTACCACAGGCAGCGGCCCAAAGCACAGCAAGACTGGGCGCGCGGAACTTTGAAATTTTTAGAAATTTGAATAATATATCACTCGGGCCTAAAAAATCGTTTTCTGGCAGACCGTTCTTATTATTGCGAATTCTTCTCTGAATTCATACATCTGCTGTGTAGGCGGAGCCTGGGGAACAAATTATTGTTCTTGATCCTCTCATTGTGCGAATGCCACAACGGAGCTGAAGACCTCGCCGGATAAATCGGAGTTTTCCTGCGCGACGGCTCCGAGGACTCGAGTTCCGGATTTCGGTCAGAGTAGTTTTGAGGCAAACACCACATCTCGATCAATCAGTATGGCCGATAGCTTCTCTCCGTTTCACTCAGAAGTCACCGGCCCCAGCTCCGATGGGAGGAGACTCCTTCGAGCCCGCTTCGATTGACGGATACTCATGTCAGTTTGGGTGCAATCGCAAGGTTACTCCCCTCCTCTTTCCACACTTCGTTAGCTTGCCCCCTCTCTCCCTGAGCCGAGGTCACGTGCATCAGTACGGAGTAGTGTACTATTCATATGCCTGAGGACCCTCGTTGTTTCCCTTCACTGAGTGATTGAAAGTACTGTAGCATGCTCCCACTCAGACACCTCGAGGACTTTCCCGCCATCGTGCGATCGAATACAGCGTCTTCTTTTTCGAGGGCTGCGAGGCAATGGTCTCAATCTCTTTGCTACGCACACCAGGGGACGGATTCGGACTTCATTCCCAACTTCGATATTCATGGCTAATCTAGTGAGGATTCTGGGAAAATTTCTTCCCCTTTTCAAGTTCGACCTCTAGGTCTCGGAACGAGACGAGAAGGGGAAATGAGATCTAACCGGGTGGCAACGATAAAACTGCAACTTCCCGTCCCGGAGCCCTCCATCGAATGTGGGCAAAGCCGGCATTGACTGATGTTGAATCGAGTTTGATCCAACCTTCCTTTGTTAGAGGCAGGCCAACGAACCAGCTGAGCGAGAACAACTCATTGGAGAGTATTGCAAAGCATAACAGCGTAAATGTCGATCTAAAGCGAGGTTACCCGCAGCCGAATCGGTTATGAATCGCGGCGTAGGAGCGGTTATCTCCGCATGTTACCCCTGTGAAGCCCCTTTCGGAGTGCCAGAAGGCTCTCGATAGGTTTGACGGAAATTCGGCGAGCACTACAGTTCCCTCGGAACTCGGAGCCAGTGAATCGTGTCATTGAAGTCGATCTGGGGAGCTAGGACTCGAGGAATCGAACAAAAGTACGAGTTTCAGATCAATGAGTCCTTCGTTTGTTCTTCAACGACGTTCCGATCGGCGGGGTTCCCAGGAGTGCTACCTTGTGAGGAGGAATGGAATTCCTCTCAGATCTCGGGAACCTGAAAGTTCACGGGGCCCGGTACCCGCCTTGCGTGCGCCTCCTTGAAATCTTGCAGCGGTCCTCAGTGACAATTTCTCTCCTGGGCGCAACGTTCCCGAGATTTTTTCTCGAAAAAGCCCGAGAAGCCGTAGGTCGCAAACACGCTGCACAGAACGTCTCGCATTATCGTATCGCTCGATGAACATTTCACGATATGGGTGCGGACGGTGTTTTCCCCATGCAGATTTCCAGCCAGGGGAAGGAGTGGCTGTTGCGAGCGAGTCTGGGAGTATTCCTGAGGGCCATTGAACGCGCGCGGCCTGGTTGGTCGCATCGCCAAAGCCGAGCTGACAGAATGTCGGACAATTGAACGTGCAGTACCCGAAACAACAATGTAGCGCGTCGATGGACGCCGAGCGAGGACGATCGGGCCGAAGTGCGTAATGTAATTATCCGCAGGCCTCACCCGCAATCAAAGCCATATCTCAGATCCGGAGATGCTCTCGAAGCCTTTATCACGGGATCCGACCGGGCGTCATCCATTCACCGATTTCCCAGGCGGGTATCGCCTACCCACAGTACATGTCCATGCGTGACCTCAGAGTCAGGTTCGGGAATCGAGTATTTTTTGAAGAAATCGATCAGCGCGACTAGCCGGAAGGAGGAACTCGGTGACCCGATCGCTCAAGATCGGAAGACGCGCGGGGCTAGAGGAGCAGCGGCCGAGACCACTCGACTCAGCGGAGGTTCTTCCCTCCTTCAGGCTCCAACTCACTGGGTTCCCTTTTCCCTCCTTCCTGTGCGTTCCCTGTGACTTCGTGTCTCGTCCGCCATCCGAACTCTCCACTGGGCACTGCTACCTCGGGGACGGAAATCTTCTCCATTAATCAGTGAGAAGTGCATTCTCCGTCCTCCCTTTCGTTTGTTACCTTCCATTTCATTAAGCTCCTCTGAGAAGAATTCTTCTCCAGACGGCGGATGTCGACGAGTCAGCCGGACATATCGCTCAGTTCTCGCTTTCTCATCTCAGGCGGAAGAGCCGAGACATGGCTACGGGTGCCCGGGGGCTTCCCCCCCTCCCACATCGTTGTCCGCGTTTCCCAGCTGAGCACGCGCACGCCTAGTATCCGCATTGACGCCACACTGAACGCCACGTCATCGTGCAAGCATGCGCAGTACCGAGCGCCGTCTCGAACGCTCGCCTGAATCAGCTGATCGTTTCCCGCTGGATCCGCTCCTCGTTCTGCGGGGCAGCGCACTCTGTCGGATGTGATAGCCGGACAATATGGCCGACGCTAGCAGAACCCTGTGACCATAAATCGAGTCGGTAGGTACATGGGGAGACAGGAGAACTGCAAAACAAAGCAACGCCTGTCGTGGTCCGAGGAGCTGAAGAAGGAGAACATCAAAGTTGACAAATGGCTTTGCGGATTCGAGAGGACTATGGCTGGCAGCAGAGCCGGCAAGTGCAGTGGCTTCAAAACGAGGCGACAGATGTATCTCTCATCACAGATTCTTCTTCCCAGTAGAGTGTTCTTGAAGCTGCTGCGCGTTATCATACGCTCCCTACATCGCTTCGATGGGAATCAGACTTGGGAAAAACTTACTTTGCTTTCGTTTCGTCATCCGCCTTCTTGCTCCCCTCCTTTTCGAGCGGCTCTGTCTGCTTTCCGATTGAGTCGACGTCAAGCCGGCGGTTTCCAGTCCATCTGCTCATGCCGCGTCGGAACAGGCCCGACTCCGTAACCTTCAGCGGGAGATTCCGCTGCGTACTGATAATCGATCATTGATTACAAGCGGAGTGAATTCTCAAAAGTTTCTGCTGAATGGAATCGTTTCCGGCTCGGGTTCGGCGTTCGGAGGAACCGTTGAGTGACTGCCACTGATTCACCCTGATGATGTCGAGGGATCTCGCGGAATCTCAGAATCGCTGGGGTCGGAAGAATCGAAGAGCTTTGATGATTGAACGTACGGCGTCCCGTCTCTGTTTCCATCCTGTGCCTCTCCGTGAGAACGTGTTCGCCAGCCCGGGAACTTGAACGGCTGAATTCGTTGACACGATGGCGAACAAGCTTCCCGCGTGGAACAGTTCTGTGGTAAGCAAATGCCCCGAATGAAAAATGAGGGTTCTCGGGACAAAACCGATTCACACTGCCGCTCGAAACTGACGCTTTGTAGCCTCTGATGACATGAGCGAGTTTATGGCCGCGAAATGCAAATTTCTCTCCACGCGAGGAGACGGGACCCCGAAGATTTAGCAAAGAAAAAGAAGTGAAGCCGACGCCAGACGACGGAACTTAAGTCAATGGTAGGCTCAACATTCTCTTCTCGATGAGTTTCTTGAACTTATTCGCACATCTTCCGTCGCCGGTCTGGAGATCCCCGGCTGGGTCGGAGGGAGATGAAACGACTGGCCGAGCTTTTGAGTTATTTTGGTTCTCCACTTTGTCTCTCGCAGTCGTTTCGGAGGCTCTGCCACCTCAGATGCTGTGTCGGAGGAGAGCACAGTGTGAGGACGTTTCTGGTTTTGCTTTTGATCAGCGAAAGGGCTTCCGTTTCGAGATAGATCTAATGAAGGCGGATAGGAGCAAACCGCGATGGGCAACCGACTGACCAACATCATCGGAATCACCAATCACAAGCCAAGAGGAAGGATTACACACCACAAAGACCCTCTTCGACGACACTAATCATCACATCTCAGAGAGCTCTGAGGGATCAATATCCGAGCTCTGACCTCTTATTGAGGGAAATTCATTGATGACACCTCAACGGCTGAGGGTTTTGAGCTCAAAGAAAATACTACCAGCCGAAGCTTCCGATGAGAATAATGTTCTCTCCAGTGACGTCGATGGAATGCCAGGGCCTCATCTGTGCCGGAGAAGTCTCTCGGAGCCTAAGCAGCTTGTGCTTTTCGAGCATGCCGTGTTTGCAATGAATACCAGCCCGCGACCGACTACGCTGGCCACGCCTACGGGCGGCTGAGCTTACCGAGTAATCTGCTGTGAAGTGAAGTGTTGTAGCGCGACTGCCTCACGCTGCGAGATTTTCCCTCATCAGGTTTTCTGTTGTGTCTGCGTCCAGTCCCTTGACAACTTCCACCAGGATTCAGAACGCGCGGAGATAAGAAGTCATAAGGCGTTTTCTAGGTCATGACCTGAGCGATTCCTCGAGAAACACGCCGAAACCTTCCCGTAATTATGATCAGATCGAGTTCTTGAAGCATTTGCGAAGCCGTGACCAGAACGAATCACTTCAGAGGAATCGCGGAACCCGTCATGAAGTATGATCAGAAGAGCTTATTCCTGATGCATTCATTGACCCCCGTGGATTATATGATCTAAACAATCGACTCGGAAAGTATCTTTGAAAAGTGTGATAGAAACACTTAAGCTAGACCATCTCCAAACACTTCCGCAACCATTGTCGGAAAGACTCGTCCCGAAAGTATTCCGAGAACTTCACGGTAAACTCGATGGAAAGGGCATAGTCGAATGAGAGTCGGTTCTTGGAGAGAATTCGGGAAGCAATTATATGGGCTGATTGCCTTCGCATTTTTGGAACATTACCTGACATCGAGTTCACTCAATCCGATCACCCTCTATTTTTTCACATTTCAACTCCAAGCAATCGAGTTCAGTCGAAGGGCAACGCTCGCCGTGTAAATCATGTCGCTTCGACCATTCCGCCTTAGGGATTAAGTTTTCCTCATGTTTTGAACGGTCAGGCTCGATGCTCCCGTCTCACTCCCATCGACTTCTTTAGGCTCTCGTAGCTCATCGCCAGTCACGCCGTCGGGGAGCTCTTCGATGTGATCATGATCGATCTCGAATCTGTGAGATGAACCGAGAGCTATGATGTCCGCTCGGATATCTGCCGAATCAGTCGGCAGATCTTCTGCTGAGCCAGGAAGAGGACAGGAGCCTCACGACGGCCTCCAGGCAGCCTGCGGAGCCCAAACAGGAACTTGTTCCTACGCGTCCGCTGCAGTCTGCAGGATGTTGAAGTTCGCGCTCCAAAATATCTCAATGGAAGATCCGAAACCTGGGAACACCTCATGGAAAGCGATTTTGTTTGAAGCTCCTTGAAATTCGTGTTTCCTTCCCTCTGCATCGGCTGTATAAGCGAATTCGTATCAGGGGAAGGAGGCAAGAGTTCTATCCTGATAAAGTACCACTGCGAGTGAATCGCTTGCTCGAGATTGGGATCATGAGTGGGAGCGTTGTCCATCAACAGAAGTCCCTCGATTGGCAAACCGTTAGCTTCTAGGAATGATTTTACTCTCGGAGCGAAAACTTATGTTGTTGATCCAATCAGAGAACATCGTTACCGCGACCTTTTCATTCGACCGTCCAAAAACTCCCAGTCTCGTCTTGTCGTCCTGCTTCTGTTTAAATATTGGAGGAGTTTCTAAATGATAGAGGAATGAAGGTTTGCAGCTAAAGGATGCGCGTGCGGTCGTACAGAATGGCAGCGTAAGCTCATCCTTCACGGGCTCGTGGCCTGGCATCGGCTTCTGCTCTCCCGTGACGGAAGTCGTATCCGGCAATTTCTTCCAGTAAAAAGCCGTCTCATCACAGTTGGAGACTTGCTCTTGATTGAAGATAATTTCTTGAAAAATACTCTCACCCGACAATAGATTCTCGTTCATCGAAGTCGAGAGCAGTTTTTCCGCTACTTTCAAGATCGGCGGCCGGTTCGGTGCAAGTGTCGTGGCTGCTTGGTCGAATTGACCGACTTGATTTGTTCTCTGTCCTTCAATATCGTGGCCACGGTGGATTCTGGAAGATTGTGAGACTTCGTCGCTTGCGCTACTGTAGCACCATGCTCGAATTCCGTCAATATTCTTTTTTCCGGATGACATTGTGTGCCGAGCCCTCGTCGCACCTTCATCCTCTGGAGCATCAACTTTTTCCTTCATCGCTGATTCCTGCTCCGCACGAACCGACCGGCAAGGAATTTCAGCAGCTACCGAGACCACATCCCAATCATCTGAGAGTGGAACATGCTACGCGAACATTGAAGTGATTCCCTGATTCCAAATCGCCCAGGTGATGGAAATAGGAAAAATCGAACGAATCTGCATGGATTCCATGCAGGTTGGTGCATGAATCTGCAGGCTATTTGAGATACCGCGAAGAATTGCATTTCTCGCGATTCGAACGAACGAACATCCGTCAACCGAGGTATGACTGCGTGTGTAAATCGAGCTTTTGCTCGTTTATAATACGAGCTCAATTCCCACTACAGTTGGACAGTCGAAGAATTCAGAGAGGAGAGAGAGCATTCACAAGCTATAAGGGTGAGTTCGGATCGTTACGCACGAGTTTACGAAATTCACCCCCCTCCCCTTCCGCCGCCGATTCGAGCTTTGCGCAGTTCGGAGGTTTCGATTTCTCTCAGGAACGCTCAATCAACACCCATCCTTGAATGCTTGAGACTGTAACCTCTGCATTAGATGCTTACAAACGAGGAATCATCCGCCATGCGGATGGAGCGTATGAAGTTGAAACAAATAATGAAGCGCCTTTTTGCGATCGTTATCGTCGTCGACGTCATGTTCTTCCTCTGAGAGCCTTGAGCTTCCATCTCTCTCCCTCTGATGTTCAGTAAAAACCCCGTTGAGTTGCTCCGCGCCGCAGGGATAACGTAAGCGGATCACAATTTTTATGATGGCCCGCAGAGCTAATTGAGAGAAGTTCGCTCAGAATTGAGCCAACCGACTCCCCAGCGGAAAGTCGACTCCGGTCAGCTGTCTTTCATCCGTTCATCGACTCATTCATTTAGATGGCCCTGTTCGCTGTTCCTACCAACCTTCCTCAAGGCGATGTCGACATCGTCTTGAGGAATGTGAGACAAACACTCGAGCCGCAACGAGTTGAATCCACGCTCCCGGTTCTCCCCTATTCACCCTTGCCTCGTCCCAGTTAGGGTTTTGTTTCGTTCACTCGGAGGTTCACTAATGAGACGGTTTTGAAGCATATTCTCGTTCGTGACGGGAGACTTATTCCTTCATTGTTGCAGAACTAAGACTGTAGTCGGAGGTTCAACGGAGACGACGCAGGAGCACATGCGATCGAATGGTCATGAGAGCGAAGAGCGGCGACGCAAAGAAATGCGCGAAGGATCACAAGTTCGCACGAATGGTTCGAATGGCACTTCATGGAACAATCGTAGTTATCTCATTCTCTTCTTTGGGCGAACCGACGGAGACGACGCAACGACTGCCCGAAAACTATTCCGAGATATTGAGCTCCCGCGAATCCTCTGGGTCAAGAACGTTCCTCGGGAATGTGGCACTGTTTCAATGGTCTGAACTCCCACGTACGGGTCCCGTCGACGGGAACTGACGTAGTGAATAAGATCTCTCCTTGTTTTCAAAGCTGAGAACATATGCCAAGTATGAACAGACGCTGTACCCGGGGTCAGGAACGGAATATTGAATGCGATGCAAATCCACGATTCATCGAAGCTTGACCCGCCGCCTTGGGATGGTATCCAAGGTTACAGCGGAAAGGCCTCGGAGACCGATGAAACATTCCGCTCTAAACCCCGGAGGCTCCAACCCGTGACCTCTGAGACCTGAACCGCGAGTCGATATGTCCTGGAATCATTCCCAAAACTCATCTGGAGTTGAGTGAATACCGAGCCTTCCGATCAGCGGTCTGTGAGCATCGCTCCACTGTTAGACGGGTCGGGTGGTGATGAGTGGTGGGGTTCGAATCCACCCGACACCGGTCACGCCCTGCGGCGCCCAACCCCTTATTTGGGCTCGACAAGCGCGCAACCCTCACTGTCGCGCGCCCTCATCTTCTTCCCCGCTCCCATCGCTCAGAGTCTTCCTTCGAGGGTGCGCTCCGGCTTTTTATGTGTGTCCGCGGAGACAAGCCGCCACGGGTCCCAAGTGTCGGAGGTTTCCCGCACGTCAACACGGTACCGCTCGTTCGTTTGTACTGCCGCCCTAGGCGCAGCCACGGACCGACCCAACAAATGCGAACGAACGCTTCCTACTGCGAGTTTCTGCCTTTCACTATCCTTGCTCGCTTCCTTCGGACGCAGTAATTGGTGGTGGTCTGCGTATTGTCGTCGAGATGTCAGAGAAATAGCGTTGACCAAGTTTAGGATCGCCGACTTTCGCTGGGGATCTCTTCGAGGAACTCTCCTTCGCGGAATAGAGAGCTCGAGGCGAGTGGACACTAAGGAGCCGGAGAAGTACCATGCGCGGAAGGGGACGATCTCCCACCGCAGCCGCCAGAGATAGCGGAAACCTGATCAGTTTGTTCGCTGTCAACTCGACTCGGCATCGTTTCTTTCGGCAGCTTTGAGCTCCGTTGTCTGCGGTGATTTTCCGTCGGAGCGATGCTGCGCATGGCCCGAATCGAACATTCGATGGCTGTTTGAAGATGCCATCATTGTTTCCCCCGAGAGTTTCGGCTGCCTTCTCGAATAGCACTCGCGCCCCTACAGATTCTGTGAGGTAGCGAGGCCGACGCTACACAAACCACGTGCTCATGAGAAACGGTTAGGTGTATTTCGCAATGGTGATGATTGATGATGACTCACCGAACATCCGAACGGAACAGTTCTCCCAGAGAGGGTTCGTTGAACACGGAATTTCCGCGTTAAGCATGCAAACCTGAAAGCAGGCATTCCTCAGTTCGAGCATAAGAAACTGAAGCGAGTCTTCTCAAACATTCAGAGTGCACCGCAACTGAGCCGAGAGGAAGTTCTGAGAAATATTCTGTGATGTTGTAACCCTCGGCGCTGCAGCGGAATGTTCCCGGCGGTGGCGCCGCTCGCTTCGAAATGTGTTCTTGAGACTTCGAGCGGGGACATCATAGGGCATAGGTGGTCCGGCAAAGCTGAACATAAGGCGACCCCATGGGCCTTTACGACGTGCGTTCCGTTACCTGATTCAATTTGCCCTGTCTTGTGTTACCTTAATGGACATAAAATGCAAAACATACTCCGCTGGGCGGGAACGCGCGACCCAGCAGACGGGTGGTACGGTAACGCTGAGCACGTTCGTATGGAGTGATCCTTGGAGAAAGAGCAACGACGCCGCCCCTGACGCCCAGCGAACTTCTGCTGTTTCAGGCCTCGCGAGCTGAGGAACTAGTCTGATTCTTTCCCCTTCTCAGCTACAGTAAGGCTCGGCTCCTTCCTTTCATTTAATATCTCGAGCTAGTTGCCATCTGCGGCAGTGTTCGCAACAGGCGTTGAGTCCATTTACGCTCCACGGAAAAACGTCACAATGCGATCTTAGAACGCTCGCTCTCGGGACGATGCCTGTTCGCCGGATCTCCGTGCTCGCATTCTACCCCCCTCCTCCAGGCTGAGCTGTCACGACAGCGGTTAGAGTTCGATTTCATATCATTAGGCACACGGAACAGGTTTTCCTTATCGAATCCTCCTGGGCGCACGCCACAGCTCCCCCGCGATCGTTTAGCAATCCATCCAAGCGTCGCTTCCGAGAACTCGGCCCAAGTGGGGATTCTTGCGCTTGACGCAAGAACCATAAACTATCCGAATCGATCGGCGCAATTTTCATAATTCGTGAGTACATTTTCGAGCGAGATGGCTCGGGCGGGTCTCGGGTCGCGGACACAGCGAGCAGCTTCGGCGATACTGGCACTCATGGTTAATTCAAGTTAGTTTATGGCATGGTCGTATCGCTCCGAAGCTTCGCTATTGTTACTCGCGTATCACGCGGCTCTCGGTGCGGAGGAAGCTCCGACGGAACTTCCCCGCGAAACCGTGTCAACACGCTGACTAGCGTTTCCTATATTGGCTCCTGGAAAACCACTCCGAAGGAGACCTCGCGAGTGGAGAGGCAGACGCAGCGAATAGCCAGCGAAAATACTCGTCCGTGCCTGAACAAACTCGCCGGCATCTTCGCTGGTCGCTGTTAAGGCTACGGGACAACAGGCACTTGAACGCTGATGTCTCCTGCCACTGTCAAGGATCTCTTCAGGCGAGCGGCCTCGATTCGAACCGAATCATGGAGATACACCCGCCTAGCGGGCCCCGTTCAACGAGCGCAAAGAACAACTTATCGCCACTGGATGTTTCCGGGAGATCCGAAACTTTCATTCACGGTTGAGACGACTGGTTAACCGAGCGGCTGGCGCGATGAGTGGCACCTGTGCAGGTTCGCCAAAAAAAAAAAACCAAAAGATCGAATCCCTTCAACATTTTGGAGCAACAAGCGGATATATCGAGGGCTCCAGCGGAAGACTCGGATCAGCGCCGAATCTACAACGAGTGATATTTCACGGGAATATTCCCCCGAGCCGAATTTTCGTTCGCACTTCTACTCGCGTCGATACGATCTGTACAAATGAGCAACACGGATCACCGTTTTGGGAGTACACGCGTCGCCGAAATTTATTGCGAAAGTCGACTAGAAAACTCTCCAGATCCATCCATGATGTTTTTGTCCAGAGTCCCGTCGCGTTTCTGCCCAGGCTTCTTGAGACATCGTGCAACCGGATTCCCCGTTGAGCGACTCCTCTCTTGCCCTCCACCCGGCTTGGACAGCGGTCAAAACACACGCCGTCAGTGCGCACTCTTGCCGAGTTTCCCCGAGGAAGCCATTGCATAATCGCTCAGATCTTTCAGAGTGGATTTTTCGCCGATCATTTCATGTCGGAATCGTTTGAGCGTATCGGGATATCCGAGCGCCCTCCTCTTCATCATTATCTCAAGAGTTCGCGATCCGCTGCTAGAGAATGCCGCTTTCTTCTACCGGTTCTTCCGCGCTGGGTTCTCCTGTCGGCCCGAGTTGAACTTTGGTTCTGGTTTCGTCAGGAGTGTCTCAACGACGAGTTTTTAGCGCTGGAAGGGGCGGCGTCCTCCCCCGTTCCCTGTCTGCAAGGATTCGAGAACATTTGCATTCCACACATGGCCCAGATGTCCTTGAAAGTGGAATTTTCCCATTTTTAGGCCCCCCATGAATACTATTGATATGATTTTTGTATGGAGGCTTCGCCCATATGGCTGTTCAGGGCAGCGCCAGTGGATAGGTCGTCACCATTAGGGTCAGAATAGTCGTTCACAGTGGATTATGCAAAAGGCGAACGACGTTCATCTCCGTCGTTTTGCTCCTGCCGGCGACCGGGGGATCGTGCCGCCATGAGCTGCGCTTGAGGCCGCCGTAGTTGAACGAGCGGGATCGTACAAACACCGACTATCGATGAGCTGCAGGCGACAATGCGGCCAAACGCGGTAGAGGAAACTTTCTGAATCGATATTTACTTCGAGAGCTCGACAACCAGCGACGAGGGGTTTTTCGAACTTCAGAGTTTCCTCCTCAAAAAGGAGAAGGTCGGCATTCAGAAGTCCTGGCTGGATTGCAGCCCTGCTGATCTTTAATGGCATGGTGAATGCTTGCACGTCTAACCGTGTCGCTCGCTCGAATATTACTCTCCGAGATCCGTTTTTCTGTTGATGGACAACGTTTTGCCTCGCTGCTCGTTCAGTATTGTTTCGGTCCGCAGAGAAGAAACTCTTCGGCTTGCGGAGGCAAGCGTACATCGTCCGTCCCATACGGCGGAACGGTAATTAGCGAGTCCTACGGAAGCAAAGACGTTGCCTCGTATGAAGATGGAACGACCTCTGGTACGGATAATAATGGAGAGAGATAGATAAGCCGGCCGGCAAGCAAGCAAGCCGAACGGGCTGAGAGACGCGCGGCGAGACCAAAGCGAGTGGAGCCGCGGACTCGGGCCGTGTCCATTTGGCCGAAATGAAAACACGAGAATATCCGGCGATGGCAGATCTTGATTTATTCCTCTCGTGAACACCATTATCTACATTTCACGCTCCGAGCGAACATTCACTACAAGCCGTCCCGGCATTTGACCTTTCCCCAATACCCTCAATGGATGCGGGCTTGTAGCACGTAAGGAAAAGAAGAATACTTTCGATGGAAAGCTGCTCGAAGCCGCGCCGTCGGCGCCCCTTAGCCTTCCTATCCTTCGACTTCTTTCGCCTCGAACGGAATTACCCGTTTGATCAATCATCTTACGGGGCGCACCCGCTCTGAGGAGAGAACAGCTTTCCACTGACGGATGCGGCAGAGGGGGAGCGTTGCGGCGAACAGAGGCAGAAGCTACGTCGAGGGAAAGCAAGGTCTCATCAGGTACGATCGTGACAAGCAGGGCCATCCCGACACACCGGTCTAATCGGAACGCAATGAACCATCAACCCTCGGAAAAGTCAATTCCTGAACGGTGAATAATTCATGGAATCAGAGATACTGAAGGCGATTAATACTCACCGGGCGCCTGAGTTGTTGGCTACATGTCCACTGACCGCGACCACATTGGGAGACTTGAATTATACACAGGCGCGAGTTCGACTTGTCCAAACAAGCATTGGAACAGCCGAACTCGCTCGAAACTTCAACCAGGCAAGACCAGCCAGCCAGCAGACTCCGCGTTTAACGCGGAAGGAACGCTCACTGGATGCGTTGTGAACACATTACACGCGTGAAGGCATTCCCTTCCGGGGCAGACGGAACCGACTCCAATGCCGAAACGGAAATTGTTCCTCCCTTTTCACACTGAGTTATTTCTGATTTCCTCGTACTTCATCTTCGGGATATTCTTCCTCGAATCGTTCCCGGCCAAGAGACTAGCTCAGAGATAACCGTGTTCCGGGACAAAGGCGCAGAATCGAACGCTTGCTTGGTTCACTGCTCCCGACATGGATAGCTGTATGTGTAAAAGACACTCACTCAGACCTAGATCAGGTTGGAGCTTGATACCGATGGATCGAGTTAATCAATACTCTACTCGGAATTCTGCCGAGGATCTGGTTTTTATGTTATATTCCGCGCCTCCCGGAGTTGGTAATGGGACTCTCAGGCTGAAATCGAATCTGGTTTCGGGATTCTATCCGGGGTGTACGCGTCCAGAAGAGAAAAATGAAATGAATGGCCGCTTCGGGATCCGGGGAAACACATGGCGTGGATACGGGTGTCTTCCCGATGTTCCGAAATTCATTGACCGAAAACCCGGAGTGCCGAAAAAAAAGCCCGTTGCAACGAAAACCCGTAGGGCCGAGAAGAAATCCCGTAGGGCCGAAAACCTTTTCTCTCGTTCCAATGGTCAAGCGAATCGAGCTAAGATTCTATGCACAGGACTGGGTCTGAGAGACTGCTTTTGCTAGAGTGGAAATGGACCAAGTAAATCATAAAGACAGGAACTGTGTATCTGAATGATGCCGAATTGTTTCGGAAGCCGAGCTTAGAAGGTTCCTGATCAATGATACACTGTGATCGAGCGGAATGAGGGCGTGGTGTGCACAACACTGAGTCCGTCGGGGGTTTGATCAGCGAGGGTGAAGATACCGAATGAATTTCCATGAGCGTGGAAGCTGATGGCTGAATGGTGCCGAAATATTTTGGGAGCTGAGACGGGGAGCTTCATGCTTCGGCTCAGGGTTCCGAAGTCAGGGTATCCGAGCAAAGGATCTCCAGTGAGGTCGAGCTTGCTGCCTCTTCGCGAATCTTCTAATGTTAGGAAGTTCCTCAACGCAAGTGACTTTCTTCACATACCCGGTATGTCATTGATCAGGAATTTATCCAGCTCAGCTCGCGATCAAGTCGGGAATCGTTCCAGATACACAGATTCCACGATTATCATGATTTGCTTGGTCTCTTTTTGCTCATCTTAGAGCAGTCTTTTGGACCCTGTGCTCCGCATAGAAGCTTAGCTGGGTCCACTCGACCATCAAAACGAGAGAAGGGGTTTTCGGCCCTACGGGTTTTCGTAGCAACGGGCTTTTTCTTCGGCACTCCGGGTTTTCGGTGCAATGAATTTCGGCACATCGGGTATGAACCTGGATACGTGGCTCCAACCTCGTAAGCGTCTCAGTCGACGGGATCTGGTACGAGTCTTTCCCCTTCTTCCCAAAAGTGGCCCCGAAAACGCCTCAGATCAGAATATCATCAAACCATGTGCAAAGGACTCATTCACCGCGAACTCGTGGGGATTCTATTCGGGAAGTGATGATTTCTGTCATTCAAGTTCAGAAAATACAATGAGATTTGATTGATTGGTCGAGTTCCAGCATTCCCTGTCAACTCCTCCTCTGTGGAGTAAGTATGGGAACTCGTTACATCTCGCGATACAATGGCCCGACACAAAGTCCACCGCGCCGCCGTCTCGCTGTCTTTTTGGCTCATATGAAGAAACGCTCGTTGCCTGCCGCTGATGGCAATAATTCGTCGGCTGTGAGGCCACAGAAAGGGCATTCATTGCAAACCTCGAGCTAGTCGTGCAGCCGACTGGCTGAGCCGACCGGGCGGCGACTAGCCCGCGACGAGTCCGACTAGCGGACTTCCCAATCCTCCCGGCAACCGACGCAACGTGTCAAGAATAGCAATGAGACCAGAGGAGGAGTATCATGGGGCAATACACGCAGGCGTGCCCTACCGCGGCACTCGTCTCAACTGCGAGGAAGCGATCTCACACAAAATTGCCATTATTGCCCGACTAATGTATTGCTGCTGCCGCTGCTTCTGTTGCCGGCCTCTTCGCTGCAGGTGCTGCCAATGCTGGTACCGTACCTGCCGGCGCAACCTGTCACGAGTGAGCAGCTGTAACCTACTGCCAATACGTCATCCTTCGCACAGGTTAATTTCTTTATTATTTCGTTTGCAAAAAAAGCAATTTCCTCTGCTCAATCAGTAGATCAACGGGGACTGCTTTTGCCGAGGTTTGTGATTCGCGGTCCATCTACTGTGGCGGGAACCTTATTGCCGCTCAAGCGCTGGCGCCCACCAACCATGTGCATTTCTCATGAACTCCTCAATTGGAACGTACGTGTCGAACAACTCCCTCGTCAGTTGATTTCCACGAAAAAGGCGGATTCTCTTCGTCCCTGCTCCGTTGACGCCATAGTCGAAGTGACGGTGTCTCGGAAAGACTCGTTGAGCGCAATTTCGATTCCTGAAAGCTGCTTCTTACACTCTCACTTCGGGAATATTTATCAGCACGAGTTCAGCGTGTGAACGCTTCGAAACTGAGTTTCTGGAGGGCCGATAGGCGGATATTCACCGACGGAATCTGTTCCAGAGGTTCCTTGTTTGAGTGAAAGCGGAACGACAAGGATCTAACTCCACCGAGCTCCGGCTGCTACAGCACCGCGGCTCTTGCTGCTGCCGTTCCCTCCATCGAGCACCCGACCCATCGATTATTTAATCAGCCTGAGCAGTTTTATACTAGGAACGAATTTGAATTCCGCCCCGAGAAAGGCTCATCCGGAAATACATTTTTATTTTCCGCTTCCTCCGCGCGCGGGGGAATCTTCGACGCTCGGAGATTTATCGTTCGTCGGACCAAACGCGAATATATGCACGGGAAGCAGAGACACGGATCGAGTCGTGCTGTGTTTTCACAAGCCGCACACAAAGTTTCTAAGTTCTTCATCCTCTACGCCTCGGCGTTTGGAGAGTTTTCGGTCGCGATTCGAACTTTGACCTGATCCGCGCAGCCAGCCCGCTTCTAAACCTTGTGTGTGGCGTCAGCGTTCTCGACACTCTCGAGCCTCATGGTTCTCCAAAACTTTTGAACGCATTTCAAATAATTCATGGAGTTACAGCAGATCCCCGAAATTCACAAATCATGCAAATTCAAGCTGAGATGATTCCGAGCGGAGATGATTCGGTTTCGAGGGGGAGGAGCCTCTAGCAATACCATCCTAGCAGAGAACATTCTCACCGGCAAATATCACCCGGCGCGAGCCCGTGTTGGCGATTCCCGCCCTTTTGCAACAAATTTCACGGAACCCAAACCGAGCTTCGACGAAACAAAGAACCACGGCATAGGGATGACCGCAGCGGTCACAATAATGGTTTGCTTTCCTGAGCGATTTCATTCCAGTCCATCGTCCGCGTCAGTGCCCTTGGGGCCTGCGGCTCCATTTCGGCTCGGTTGTCCTGAGCATTGCGGTCCAATCTTATGATCCGCTCTTCTGCGCAGCGAGAGCTCATGCCACGATCGAGCGGAGCCACAGCTTCTGGGCCACGAGGAGCGCCCCGTTGCAAAAGAAGATTTTTCCACGCTGAGCTGTTGCAGGAAGAGGTTATTTCCAGAGTGGCTCGTGTGATTCATGTAAGTTTCCGGATTGCGTCTCGTTTTGAGTCTGAGCGCCATGCAATTCGTCAGCCACGTGGAGCAGGGAGTTGTCACAGCGGCCCGCGCGGGGAATCGAGGAAAAAACGCCACAACAAGGCAATGCTTGGCTGGTTCCTCCCTCTACTCGGCTCGATTCGGCATCCGTTCCTCCGCCTTCAGAAAATTGTTCGGTTCAGTCACAGAATAACAATATCCCCACTGTACAACTCCCACATCGGTCTCCTCCGTTGGAGTCGGTGCGCCGGCCGCCGTCACGGCCGCGACTGTTCCGTCGCAGCAGCCGTTCCGAACGGAATTCGCGGGCCGAGCCGACTCTCGTACATTCGGTTATCACGAACACGGCACGAGTTGTGAATTTCGTGGAGCAAACCGGCGAACAATTGCCTCGCTGTCATGATGTGCTCGCGTTTTCCAACTCGGTGTACTGCTCCTCCCGCTTCGCCCTAGCACCCTCATACAATCGTCCCCTTCTCTCATACGACCTGTCCCACGTTCAGTGGTGCCACTACATAAACAAGCGGAGCAGAGCGTTATTCTCCGCGAAACAAACCATTTAGAGCGACAATCTCTCAAGTCGCTGGGAACAGACGCGTGATGGTGTCGGAGAAATTGCAGCACCGCACCTCTGCGTCCACCGCAGTTTCTAGTGACCTCCGATGCACACACAACGATGCCGTAGAGTGCAGTCCGGGAATGGAAGAACAGAACATATCTCAGATATTAATGGAGGAGTCGTACACCTCAGTCTGCCGACATGGACTCATCCCTAACAATCTATGAAACAACCCGAACCAGGATCCCTCGCTGAGTTCTTCCAATCGACGTAACCCGATTCCTTGATTTCAGAACTCTCTCGAGACGTGGGTGGGTTACTCGTCTTCCAGATCGTCTCGACTCAAACCCTGTCGTTTTCTTGAAAACAGGGCTTCGAATCAGGCCGCAGAGCAGGTATTCAGTTTTCCCATGACGAACAGTAATTTTTGAGATCCGCAGGGGACTGATCTAAAATTAAAACAGGATCGATTGATCAGGTATATCCGTTTTTTATGAATTCGTCAATTATGATTGATAATTATCAATGGAAATATAAATATTGATCCTCAGCGAGGTAAGGTTCAGGGAACATTTTCTTGTTCGCTCGCCTGAAAATGAGAGTGTTCCAGGGAAAGTCAGGTTTCCGTGGACGCTACACTCGTTCCTCACAAACTGATGACTTCTTCCGGGAAGGAGCCTGGAAAACTGAAAATACCACCGATTCCCAATGTCGTTATCAGCACGAGCTTCGACCCTGCTAATGTCGCGGCGTAGTTCCGTACGAAGCTTCTGTTTGCAGTCCTATCGGATGAGAACTTCCGTTCGCCCTTGGAAACTCAACGGGGACAGGTCAGATTCTGCAACAAGAAACACTCGAGCTCAGGATGCTTTTGGAAATCGACTTTCGCTCATCCTTTTCATAGAGGTCTCTGCTCAAGATGCCGATGATTCACCTCGGATTCGACGTGGTACATTATAGCGGAGGCGATGACCAAGAGGAGCCGTAGATTCGAAACTATGCATGACGCGACAGAAAACGCGAATTTCATAACTTCAATTTCTTGAAAAACTACGCAAGCATCCCTGCTTTCGCTGTAACCTCTTGAGGGAAAGGTTCGCTTGAGCCTGGATTCATGCCTGGATTCCGCACTCCTAACGGCCGGCACAGGCCTTGCTAGCTACGGAGAGGAAATCTTCGACGTACCAGAGGTGGACGAGGATAACATGACAGTCTGGGGTAACTCTTGTTTACTCTGACGAGGAAAACGAGGTAACCAGTCGATTTCACTCAATACACACCTGACTCTTATACACTGCAAAATTTTCAAGTCACGTGGAGAGGGTTTGAACAAAAGCAGTGGAGTGGTCGCTTCCAATCGCGATGTGGGCAAGAGTTCTTTTGGGACTGGCGTCTTGCTGAAGTTGCGTTGAGAAGAGAGCTAGGAGGATGGGAAGGGACACTTGTATTGGTGGCATAAAAACTCATACCATTTCCATACGCGGGAAAAATAACGAAAGGAGGAATGAGAGTGGCAGCAATGGTCGTCGCCTGTGCTTGCGCTGCATCTCAGACAACCTCATCCTCGCGGCCAACACCGCACGGGAGCTCGGGTTGGTAGAGTGCTGGCGAGCAGGATGAGAGCGGCAACCGAAATCGCAATGCTGAGGAAGGAACTATTGCTAAGTACATAAGACGGAAGTTGCGGTGCGAACCGGAAAGTGAGGGGTAGAGAGTTGACGGCCGCCGAGCGAGCGGCGGGGGCAAGGAAAAGAAGAAAAACCAGCGCGAACGGTGCGGGCCCTAATCATAATTCACTCATTTCCGCCAGGACTTCCGGGATTAAAGCAGCAACGAGAGAAGCCAGTCCAAAGCCTGCCAGACAGTCTGCCACGTTCGCTGCGACTGCTGCTGTTTCTTTTCAGCGGCTCGTATTTTGCTTATTCTCCTGGCAAGCTTGCAGTCCGATAGCCGACAAGGGTCTCGCGGTGAAAAGCACGTCCTGTGACTCTCCTAGAGCAGGACCCGAAACCAATCGGACCACACCTGGCTGGCTTAGTCGCGCAATGAGAATGCAATTCCCTTGGAAACTAAGAGTTTCCTTTCAGAGAGAAAATGAGCCGGGGTGCGCACTCGCTGACGCAGAGCCCGATCCCCTTGCCGACCGACTCCGTGAGTGACGAAAAGGAGCCAGAGCAGCTCCCGCTCCTTCGTTCCCCTGGTTGTCGTCGTCTCCTCACAAGTGAAGTGGCCGAAAGAAAAAAAAAGCGCCGAAGACAACTTTGTTCCGGTCAGGCAGACAGACAGTCAGTCAGTCTGCTAAAGCAAGGGCTCTCGACTCGTCCCGAATCGACTTCGGCGGTGCAAGGATGAGGAAATTCGCCCTCAGCGTCACAGACTCGATGAAAGGCCAAGATCACAAGGAGCTCTGCTTTGTCCTTCCGAAGTCAGGTGACGGACATAGAGACGTACCGACTGAGAGCTGTCTGACTGGCAGCTTGGCTGTAGCTTGCTTAGTTGTATGGTCGGTGGAGGTGGGGTCACCGCTCATCCTCTCGGAATAGAACTCCACTAGATCAAAAGAGAAGATCAGAAAGCGAATCAGCTGCGAGACGAACTCATTCGAAATCCTTTCACTGTGCCGATTCGATAGGTTGGAGGGTTTGTCGAGACCTCAAGTGAGCATCTTGTTACTGGCAAGTGAACCTCGGCCCGATGGAATCGTATCTCCTCTCTGCGTCCGTCGTGGCTCTCGGTGAGATGGTTCGATGGGAGTTGAGGCTGAAATCAGCCCAGAAACTCCGGCTAGCAGGCAATCCCAATGGATTACTGCACTTAACGCTGCTTCCCACCAACTAAATTTCAACGGAGGTCGAACGTGGTCGTGAATGTGCTCACAGTCGACTAATGAGCGATTTTATGGCGTCGTGAAGCCGCTCGAGTCGACGGTAATTTTATGGGAGGAGCTCGCCATCTTATCCAGTACGGGAAGCGATCGCAGATGATCGCGCCCGAAGAAGTCACATGATCTCGAAGAGCAGGAACCGTATTCGGACAGCTATGAAACTCTACGGAGAAGGGTTTCCAGCTGCAGGTTCGTCAGCAGCCTCCTGACGTTCACGGATACTGACGTGCTCGAGCGTGCATGCTGCAAGTAGCGGGAAGAGCGGATCCGGATGAGAAATCTCGCTCCTAGGAAAGCAGAGGGGGCGCGAGCCAACGGCTTGGAGAATCCAGTAGACAAATAATTTCGGATCATCGACACCGAGGAATCGCTGAGCTCCGTCCCGATGGATCTCCGAGTTCATTTCTTCTACGACGGACGCGAAATTCTACCGGAATCGGTCGGGAGCACCGCTGGAACATGACGATTCGGCCTTCCGACAAGGTGTCTTCCCGATGTGTCGAAATTTATTGCACCGGTAACCCGGAGGGCCAAAAACCCTTCCTCTCGTTTCGATGGTAAAGCGAATCGAGCTAAGCTTCGATGCACGGGTCTGAGAGACTGCCGTCGTGTAATTCTGAAGTCAGGGTATTCAAGCAAAGGATCTCCAGTGAGGCCTACCTTGCCGGGGCTTCGCGGAAATTCCAGTGTTAGGAAGTTCCTTGACGTAGATGGCTTCCTTCACATACCCGGTTTGTCATTCATCAGTAACCCAGCCAGCTCGCGATCAAGTCGAGCATCGTTTTGCATGTACAGTTCTCAAGCTTATCACTATTTCCCTGGTCTCTTCTTGCACATTAAAGTACAGTCCCTCAGACCCTGTGCTGTGCATACAAGCTCGGCTGGATCCGCTTGACCCTCAAAACGAGAGAAGGGGTTTTCGGCCCTACGGGATTTTTTCGGCCGTACGGTTTTTCGTAGCAATCGGTTTCGGCACATCGGGTATGAACCTCCAGCAAGTGTCCGCCTTTCGATGAGCTTGATGGTTGACCCACTCGGGAATTGATCCTCTGATGGCAAATTAAAGTACAATTTCTCGTCGAGGCTAGCTCGTCGTTTGAATCGCACTGCTTGAAATTGTGGGCTCAGCAATCTTCCAAGGTCTCTGCACCCAGCAAGAGCTCTGTGGGATCTCGCGCGGGATCCATCTCTTAAATCATAATTCTAGAAAATGTTGACCGGGAATGTCGAAAAAAGAAGTCAAGTGACGCATTGATGTGGAATTAGAAGTCCGTCTTCGGAATACTCGATGATCCGATTGAATCAATGAGATCAATCTTTCAGCGGTTTTCTCCCCGGAACGACTTCTCATCAAACTTTGTCCCTCGCGCAGTGAATCGAATGCGAAAAAAAAACCAACTTTTCATGCTGCGAGCGTTTGCCCATCATCCTGGGCTGGTAGTTGTGAGTTATCCAATATGTATTACGTCTTCTCAGGACGGGATTCCCTCCTTCCGAAAGTCATACGAACCCGCGTGCCACAGCCCGAGACATTCCAGAACCAGACAAATAGGCCTGGGCGCCGGGCCTGACTGTGAGAGGCAGTGGAAGCTACCGGCTTGTGATGTCTCGAATCGAGTCCAAGCGCAGCGGCAGCAAGGAAACGGAGAAGGTTCTCATGGCGGAACACCAGCCCTAACTCCTCTCGTGATGTCTCACTCGACGGCCGACGGAGGCGAAGGTCGAGGACCCGCCACTAAGGAGGGAAAAGATAGCGTCGCCATGATAGAGAGAGACTTAAGGCTTTTGAATCCCCATAGGATGAGTCATATCGCTTTCACATTTTTTTTTTCACATTCGCCGTATTTCCCACAGCTAGAATTCCTCCTGAAGTTATGCGGCTCACGCGGAATATCGCTGCTGCCAGCGTTGAAGAGCGTCGGAACTTCCCTCAACACTATCGCGAGAACTCGAGTGATAATATGATTGTTGATATTTCGGTTAAAAAACAGCTGAAACTTTGGAACCGACTTGACGAGAACACGGTGACTCGACGGCTGCCCCAAGCCGTTTGGAATCTTTGAACGCAGCGTGAGACCTTATAAACACAGCTCGAGAATAATTATTCCGGATGAGAAGGCCGAGCGCCATGCACGTTCTGCGCGAGGTTCCCGATTTGTACGTGGTAACACAGCAGCGTTGTGGTTGGAGTATGGAGGCCGGTTTTGAGAATGGTCCTCGTGCTCTCCCATGCGACCGAACAAGCTGCTCCAGCGTCGGTCTCGAGAGCTCCTATATCTCTTCGGCGTGAAAAGTTGTTCTCCTCGACCGTCTCGACTTCTACCGCAACCCTACCTCGTCTCGAACAGAACCTAGAATCGCCTCATTCGCGACGCGTCGGTGTTCCCGAAATAATTCCAATCGGGGCGGCGATAGCACACTCTCTCGTGAGTTTCGTCGCGCTCCATCTCTCACTCGAATATGTTCCACCCTCAAAATCAGACTGCCGCGGAGGATACCGAGCGGCTCACGAGGGCTCCCGCGGAGGTGTCCGAGAGTCCGTGCCGGTCGATGGCGAACACGCATCAGTCAATTAGGTACATTGTACCGGACTTGTATCGCAGGTCGGAACCGTTGAGTTCCCGATCCAGTTCGGGGGCGTTTTCATCATCCGTCAGGTCCTGCGCGACATCGGACGGGACGTGTCGCTGACAGGGCTCTCTAGCGTTCCGGAAATGTTCGGAATCAGGCTGTGCGCCCAAATCTCTCCGTCGCGGAGTCGCATATTTCTTGCTGGTCGTCCGAAGCGTTCTCTGAGTTTGCGGAACCGCGATCCGCTACGGCGAACTGTCCTCGAGACGCGGCGACCATCCTCCCAACCTCGACTCGTAGCCGTGCTCCAGTTTCTCGCTCGACGTCGATGATTTTGATGCTGGTGATGCGTTCACGGTTGTGGATGGTGTTGACGAGCAGAGCTCTCCGCGTTTTTTGTTGCTGCGAGTGTGTTTTTGAATGAAATTAATTATTTCCACGCGGCTTGATGAATGAAATAAAGCTTTCCCGGCCTTTGTCGGTTCGTCTGCCACTGCGTCGGTCCGCTCAGTCCTGTCGACTGGGCCTCTGTGATGGCCCTCCGTAGAGGCAGCGCGAAGCGAAGTGAATCTGCTTATTGTCGTCACCGGTCAGTGGGAATCTCCGACCGGCTTCAGCGTCGGTCGTGGGGCGCATCTCGGCGGGCTCCTGCACTGTCCGGCTTTCTCATATGAAGACGTGACGGGAAGCATACATATTGAACGTGAGAAGGACGGGTGAGTCTCGTGCGTGGCTCTGAGGCGGTCTCTTCTAGAAAGCAGGTGAACGCGCTCGTGTCTCAGCGGAATCCCGCTCAAAACAGCCAGCTTCGTTTCACGGCAGAAGAGCTGAGCAAATGAAAAACGATGAATAGAGAGAAGGCCGGAATGATGGGCGTAAAATAATACTCCACGTCGGGACAGCATCGCTCTCAACGGATTCGCACGGAGTCCGCCTCAACGACAGCTTGCCCGAAGTTATTCCGGTAGACATATTGAAATTCCAAATCGAAGTTTGATCGACAGATGGGAATGAGACAATGAACGGCACCGGCGTCGCCCAACTACTCAACATTCGCGATCGGTTAACCGACAGACAGTCGACGAGCCCGGGAGCGAACGAAGGAACCAACTAACTCGCGGTACGACTGCGCCGTGCCGTGCGATCCGGGAAGACGTTTGCGCATAATCCCGAAGATTTCCAAACACCGTATTTGCACAAGTCTTTTCATTGGGATCGAGATGGTGTTTCTCCGGAACATTTACAGAGCAAGAAGCCGTGAGTATCGCGAGGAGCCCGAGTAAACGTGCGATTCGGTTCAGGAGTTTTGATAAAGACCTTAAAGGTGTTTTGTTTGTGTTTTGTCCACACGGACGCCCGCTCTTTGCTGAATCTCGATTTTTTCTCTTGCGCATCGCGTCCTCCCGTTCATGTCTGACCTCACGTTTACCTGCAATCCGTGAGCTCTCAAGAACGACGACATCCCCTTTGAACGTCTCAATGCTCTCCCAAGCAGTATCGTTCCCTGGATCGGGATCATTTGCATCTCATAGGTTCCGCTCAGCTAAGATCAGGGGACCCTCCGTCCTCCTCGGTGGTCATTCCGCTCCTTCTCTTTGACTGGAAAGAAGCTTTCGGATCACGCTACGAAGCCTCCTCCCTATCCGCCCTGGGGTCGAGTGACTGACTGACCCCAGCAGATACTTCATGAGCAAGCTGGAAACTCATTTGAAGCGAATCACGGCGCCAGCTCGAGTGGAAATTCCGCTCTTCAGCGAGGTAGCTACAACGGGCGTGGAGAGCTTCCAACTCATGGAGGGCTCTCCTCGTAAGACACACTCGAATCCTGATGGGAGATGACAAGGATATTCTTGATCTATCTTCCGGCCCTCTCCATTGACGTAGGATCCCGCCAACTTCCCGAATTCATTTTCGCCATAGATATTCGCCAATCGTGACGTGCTCTCTGGTCGACAACATTCGAATCGAACTACGCCAGTGAGCTCTACCAGCGATTCAGCTCGATCCCAACGTTCCGGATTGGGGACAGGATTTGTCGATGGTGAATGATGCTCGCGATGGCATTGAATTTCCCACAGTGAGAACGAAGGGGAGACCATCAGTATCCTGAAGCGGATCAATCCCTCGATTATGGTCCTCCAATGTTGTCCCATGGCTGGGAGGGAAACCCTGAGGCCATAATCCATCCAGCATCGAATGGATGGATCCATTTCGGAATTCACTCGAGCTCTCTCAGTATCGCGTAGTTGGGAAACCATTCGGAACCTGCGAGAACCGTCTGGCCGCCGATCTATCGGCACGCTCTCCGTCGTAAGGGGGAGATTGCTCGGATGGGCCCAAAGCTATCAATTTCGTGGAGCATCACTTCCAAGAGAGTATCATGAATCAAGAGCTCATGAGCTGGAACTCCGATTCGAGTGCGCTCTGCATACGTTGTTCCGGACCCTATTCGAACGTACGGGGTTTATGAGGTTCCATGACAAAGGTTCTCCGATTCATGGCGAGGGTATGGGGGAACGGGCAATTAGGAGATCCGAAACCGCCCTCCCACGGCGGTCCCGCACGCTCCGTGTTAGATACAACTCGACAAGGATCCCGTTTCCCCGAGAATATTGGAACACATTGTGGAACCCAATTTTTGGCGACGAACAACTCGCTCAGCACGGAGCCAAGTACGCGGATGATGGCCGATTTCGAGTCGGGAATTTTCGAGCCCGATTTGTTTTGGCCGTAATTTTGCTAATTCCCGGAATCCATTCCGAGGCGTCGAGAAAACTTCAATCGGTTCTATCGCTAGTCAGAGAATTCACAAAGTGACGGTCAAAACGAAATCAGGATCGAAAATTACCGACCTGGAAACGCCAGAACAGCCCCAGTCATGGGTTCGGTCGGTTGAGAGTGAGCAGTTTGACGCCCAGCGTAGGTGGTCATGGCTGGGGTCTTCCAGCGACGTCGTTTCGCGGATCAGTCAGCGCAACAATACAATCGCTAAACCATTAGTGGATTTCATCCTGCTCGCGACAAGTTGTCAGTACCATTGAGCGTCGTCCCGGAACGGAGCTCTCTCGCACGTCAGCTCGGCCGCCTTGAAGATGGATTGATCAGTGGATGTCCAACATGTTGGACTCTTGACCAGCAGCTGCGGCATGATCGACGATAAGGGGCCTCGATGAAAGACTACGAGAATCGTTTTCGTCCGTTCGAGTCTACTTGACACAGCACTCAACGATCCAAGAGAATGAGCCAAGTGAGGCATTGCGAGGACACCTTCTGGAACTCTCTGTCAACTCTGAGGGAGTTCTGGGTTATCCAGTGAGCAGCGCGTCGAGCCTCTGTTGATTCCTAGAGTGAACAGAGTCAGTTTCATCGATCCTGGGATGGATCCGTGGGAGCTGGAAGAGAATGGGAGGCCATTGTCAGAAGTGCCTTCGGAGTAGCCGTGATGGAAGGTCCTTATCGACATCGACGAGCCAATTGGCCGACGATATGGAGCGTTCCTCCCGTTGTCCGAATAACACTGGCTGGAGCCCGATGAGAGCCGCTTGCTTGCGTCCTGGCCGGCAAGCCTGACAGCCAGTGAGTGCGAGAAGAATAACTAATCGATTTAGCCATTTGGAGGCGATTCTGCACTTAATTCTTCCTATAGGGAGTACAAAAGGAGGAGATCGAGCAGATCATTCATCGGTTTCGGAGTCCGTTGTCGCCCCCGCCAATTTCCATCAGCGGCGTAGTCCCCCGTCAAGTTTGACTCGCCGCACGGAGAGGTAGCGGAGCTTATTTCCACTCGCACATCCACCGACACATACAGCCGTCCAATTAACTCGGCAAGTCACCGTTCGGCATGCTGCTCGGAGAAAAACATAGCTGAAATGTCCCAAGGGCGCATTTGGCGTGGGCGAAACGAGGGAACACGAAGGAATGCGTGAAACGAGAGCTCGAGCCCGAAATTCGAGACTGAGTTTTCAAGGACGTCCCGTGAACTGGAGGACTCGACCGATCTCCCCGCTCGTCTCGAACACGCGTTTCCGATCATCATTTTTATCCTCCTTCTGGAATCGTCGACTTAGGCGCTTTCGAAAGATCGTTCATTACGTTCATCAGTTTGCACTCAGCGATGGGAGCCCGCGGGAACAAGTGGATCGTGGAGACGCGAGTATGGATCCTCCGGGATTAGGGAAGAGGGAGGGAGCAGGAGAAGCGTGCATTCACTAAACGATGCACCCTGCGTGTTCGATACCATATGACGCGAGCTCACGTATCGGCTCGCGACTTTCAGCTGAACGTAATCATTTCTCAATTTGATGCCATTAGAGGCAAAGTTGTTCTCTGACCCGGCCGCTTTGTCTTCATGTCCGTCCTCCTCCTCTAGTGTGTGCGCTATCGGGAGCAATAGCCCGTCGGCCGAAGTAGGAGGAGGACAACGAGTGAAGACGGAACGGAGGGGCAATTCAGCGAAGCCACTCATCTAACCAGGCTCTCGTTGTCCTCCCGGAGAAGCAGCATCCGCAGTGCGACGAGATAAGAGATGCAACGATCGTAGTTTTCCCATTCGAAGATTGAACTCCTTGTCATCGATATTCGGCAGGAGGAAGGAGAAGAAGAGGCTGCGACCGGAATCGCAGCAGCGGCTGCCGTGGCGGCAGGCGCAGAAGCGAGGGCAATTGTAGGTCGGAGGATCCATCAGAAGCAACCGAGCAAGGCTTCGACCATACTCTCGGAAAGGAAACCGAGAGGAAAACCACAAGGGGAGAATAACCGGCAAGGAAGTCCGGATTGGCTGGCAGAGCTGGAGACGAAAACCCCACCAGGAAAATCTCCATCTGATCTCGTGCGTCCACAAACTTCCTCTACACGGCTTCGGCACGGCGATGAGTTCAACGACGACGACAGCGACACGCTCGGGAATTTCCCCGATTCGGAGGGACGTCCGATATTCCCGCTCAATCTAGATACTTGAGAGAGTTCCAACGATTTCGGAGAGCCTTCTCGCATAATCAGGAGCGCTGGTTTCGTGAAGAACATTGCCATCACAATTTCAGATCTTTTCGCGCTTGCTTGTTCGGGATTTTCGAACCTTGATTGAATTCCGGCGTCCTGCCCGACCAGTTTTTCAAGTCGGAGCTATTCGTTGCAGGATGAATCGTACTCGTTGCTGCCAGGCTATTTCGTTGAGCTGTGGGTCTCTTCTGTTTCCATGGGTTGAGCGTCGAGCATCCAGTATCTAACGGCAGCGGCGCAATGTGAGAGAAGGATTGCGCACGCGTTGAGCATCCCTTGGGACAGATATCACACAGTCGTTTCAAGCGAGCCGAATCGAAAGCCTCGAGGACAGTCCAATCAGGTGATCTTCTGGGAGGAACCTCCCAAATCGGGAAGAGGAAAAGCAATTGAGGTCTCTGGTTGAATGCTCATCGCCCCAGCATTCTATCTCAGTATTCTCGTGACCGAATCCGCGTTGTTGGCGATGTACCTTGCTCTGTTCCAAGAAGAGAGTAGAGAGTACGGGACCCCGAAGAAATCATCCTTCGCCAAGCTCTCTCGTCCATTCAGTGCTGGATAGGACGCAGACAGGGATGATCCAACTTGAGAGCTACCAGAAACTTGCTCGGCTTGAGCTCCGGTCGAGGAGTCTCGAGGATGGGATCTTCTCCCAAAGGGGAGTCAGTGTCAGCTCGTATCATTCACCTTCGCTTCCCTGCTCTTGTTCGATGCTTGGGGCATGCACCTCCGTGGGAGCGGCTCCACACACACGCTCGACTGCCCTGAAAGACCGTAAAAGTATGGTGGATCAGAAAAACACGGAGAATCGGAAATCTCCCCTCCTGCGACCTCCGATGCCCTTCAAAGTCAAAACATTCTGCTCGAGAAGCTGCCTTGGTGGCCAGCTCTTCGGAGGGATCAGTTGCGCGCACAGAACTCCAGGACGACTCTTGATAACAGTGGTTTTCAGATGGTGAAAAGAAGGCTCGAGTTCGCCTCACCGGGAAATTTCGCGAAATCCCTCTCCTCCTTCAGAGGGCTGACTCCCTGGATGGCTCCCCAGAGGAACAGACAGACCTGCAGGCTTCTACACTGTCTCCTCACGCTCAATTTGTTGCTTCATGAGAGATTCATAAAACCGGTGTTTTCGGGCCGCACTACAGACGCTCGAGTATTGTGCTGCGTAAGTCTCCGTGACTCACAGCAGACAGCTCTCACGGACCGTGAGAGCTGTCTGCTACAAATAAGTATTTTCGAATTGTTCCTTTGTCTCCGAGACTTTCGCTCGCCTGTGATCCCCGACTCCACCACTCTACGCCAATGCTTGTCCGAATATCCGATCAGGGACAAATGTCATAAGAAACTCCGCTGTCTACGCTGACATCTGACCCAGTTGAACCGGAATCCGGCGCATGCATGTAGGAAAATTGCGAGAAGTCGTTCTGGGGAGGACCTCTTGTGTATTCCACGGGGGAAATTGGATCAGGGGAAATTCTTCCGGGTTGTTTCGAGTCTACTATAACTGAGTGGTTGTTCACCAGTGAGGGATGGTTCCACAAAGTTCGAGTCTTTGACAGGTGACATTTCTGCATGTATGACGAGATAGGATCAACACGCGGCGAACTGTGCGAGTATACGAACCGTATGAATGTTCCCGAAACATCAAAATGAATGAATGTTGCGGCTCACGTGAATCGCTGGCGCGCCGCGTTCCCCACTCGGCTCCCGTGCTTGTTTGGTAATTAAATCGAGAAGCTACGCAGCAGAGAAGTCCGTTACCGGAGGGGAAGATAACGGCAAAGTCAAGAGCTGAGAGTGTCTACTCTGTATCAGCTATCTCACGAGTTGACATTTTTTCGGCTAAGCAGGAATGCCTCGGAGAGGCCGAGTCCAATACCGCCTGTGTCCCGCTAATCGTGCGAAAAGCAGTCATCGGGGCTCGGGAATCTTGTTCAGCAGCTATCGAAGTTCTGATCGAGTCAATTCCGAACCGATGTGGGCATGAGCCTTTCACCGGGAAAGGAGAGAGACAGTCGTTCGTGAATTCATCCGCACGAGTGGTTGGGAAGCTGGGCGATACCCGATTTCCATACTTTTCTCTTCTGTCTCCTTAATCTGTATGTCGACCCCAGATGAAGAGTCGGTCTACGGACGGCATAGGCTCCATGCGTAGACCTATTTCCCTCTATAAGGGAAAATCGATTCGGGGAAATACATGGAAGACTTCCTATCTGTCCAGACTTTACAGTACTTCTCAAGAACCAGCCCCAGGAGTACCAGGAGGCGAGAGACCACGGTGATCTCACGCGGCTCTACTGTGTGTGTGAACTCCGATCTCTGATGCACTTGATGCTGTCGCTCAAATATTTACTCAAAGGTGCTGGTGGATATCTGGGGGATTTCTATCACAAATCATGTATTTCTATGAAGCTTCGGGAGTGCGAACCGGGTCTCGAGCTGAGCTTACACAACAAGTTATACCAATCGGCGACCTCTTCTTCGAGGAAATATTCGAGTAACTTGCTATTCTATGGGGCCATACGGTACGCGCTCATGATCATGCTCGTATTTGTGCTGCATTTGCTGACACTATGTGACCAGAACTCTAGAGCCCCACAATAACCTCACAACCTAGAACGAGAGAGTAAAATTTGCAGGAGTACGAGAATATGAAGGGGCAGTCTTTACAGGAGCATATATGTATGCTGACATCACAGAGATGTTTGAATAAACATATACATGTAAGTTTCGATTGGATCCTTCTCATATTGTCGGAGGGAGTGCACGGATCACGAATCGTGCACCATGAAGAGATCGAGCGAATCATCTTCCGTCGAAGCGTCGTAGAGATCGAGCGGAAAGTCTTACTCGAAGCGTCACAGAGATTCTGAGACTCGTCGAGCTTGTGGCGTCAGAAAAATTGGGAGAGGCTCCCTATGATAATGTAGCTAGCATCCTCAGAGGGATTGGGTGGATCGGCTCGCGTCTTGCCTGAAGTGTTCAAGGAATTCAGCAACGCGTCGGGCAGAGAGGTTGAGCAAAGCCTCTCGCTCGGAGCGTGAAAAGGATATATCGTTCCCCTGACTCAGTGTGTTTGGGCATCGCGAAAAGTTGAATTCCTGTGGAACGACTGTTAAGAACAAGTTGAAGAGGGAGCTGGATCCCAGCCCGCACGGCGTGCTAAAGACAAGTGCAATTGGCATGGCCGGATTTAAGAAATCGCCGCGCCTAGGCTGGAGGAAATTCGCCGCCCCATGTCTAAAAAAAATTGCCGCCGTGAGCTTTCGAGATCGAGGACGCGGATATTAGCGATCCTCGGAGAGAATGAAGCATGCGCTGTTTCGAGCAATGGCAAAATGAGCGTGATCCACATATTGTTGAACTTTCCCAAAGATCTGAGTTTCGGATTAACAGGTTTGTTCCATGTATTCCTGAGTCCAAAAAATCGACAAATAGGCGGAATTCCAGACGAAACGTTGAAAAAGGGCAAAATAGAGGGATATAGGCAGTTTCAGGCATTTATGGCATTGTGCCTGAAACCCCTATCTCTAGTGATGAGTCTTCTCTTGGGGCTCCCCCACGAGGTAGCGTCGAGAAAACCATTAAAATCGAATTTCACCAAGCTCCCCAACAGTTCAGGCAAGTTCCGATTCGGTCGGAGGCAATCGCAAAATCAGATCGAAATTGGTCCGATTCGAGCTGTCCACAGCTACTGGAATAGATCGTCAGGCCCGCTCCCCGTTTTCTGAATACTTCGCAGGAACTACACGAAATGGAGCGTGGCTTTCTTTCCGACACACCCTGGAGGATACGTGTGGGATAATACAGGAAAGCCCTCTCTAAAACCTCACCGTAATATTCTGCATCCTGGAAGAAATCAGCGAAAGCTTCAATCCCTTCCGCCGCTTCGTCTCGTTTCGATGATTAAGAACTGCGAGTTTCATCACAGTCAGAGGGTTTCTTCTCGATAAATTATCACTGCGGCCGGATACTTCATGCACTAACCGGTTTGAGTGACTCTCGTGGAGATGCAAGCTTTGTGGGATGACTATGAAGGCAACGCAAGGAAATTTAATCCCCCAAATCGTGTCTTTCCCAAGCACGTCACAAATATTTCTGAACAGACCTTCGCTGTTGACGGCAGTGGCTCAAATCGCCGGAATCAGAGAGCCACCCAACTGACAAAGACGGTGAACAATTCTTATCGGAGAGAGCCGAGGGCGGCTTCTGTTTCAGGCTCATCGGGGTCTCCGCCACCATGCACAAGAAGCTCCGTCGGTTTTGGAGCGGGTCAAGCTATCGACCCAGCAGATCTGCTCCGCCGATACTACTGCGAGTATCCGGACGGATCAAGAACAATGGCAAACCGCTCCCACTTCTCAGGGTCCGTTTTTTACCTCCCTAAAAAACGGTCGTTCGTTGCTCAGACTCGAGCGGCTCTCGGGCTATGGTTATTTTGATGAAGATCCGTGGGATTTTGGTGGGGAGCATTTTTCGACCCGACCCTTCACTCTCCGTCGACGGAGGACCCGATGCGCATCCTATGGAGTGGCATCCGCCGAGCCAAGAAGAATGTTAACTTGATAGTGATGCTGATCGAAGCCCTTCTTGATGTCCTGTTCAGTTCCTCTCCGCAATGAAATGTTCTCCTCAGCCTTCGGTGATGAGATCCGTCATATATTTTCATGACGTCGAAGCCGACACACTTCCTACCGGTTAGCCGACCGAGCTTGAGCACAGTCGTGTCAAAGAGGCTTCCATCGGGGTAACAGAACCAGCTCCTTCGGTTCCAAGTGGCATCATACTCGTTCAAGGAGAGAGTAAGAGCGACGAGACGCGTCGGCCCCTACCTCGGAAGCGTGCAGTCACAAAGAAGAGTGCAGTGTGCAGTCAGCTGAGGACCGTTACTATGAGATCAGATCGATGTTTGAGTGTCTCGAATATAACTGAACCGCTCGAAGCCCGGCCTTTCGGCAGCCGGAGGATCTTTGCTCAAGCAACAGGACACTCCCTCTACGGGCCGTTAAACGTGCAAGTGATGCCTGTCTGTACGTAATCTGCTGTAACAACTCTTCTAAGCACGTTCGTTCCTTGGCCTCATTACCCAAGCAACCTGTAGCGAGCATCGTTGTATGCCTCTGAACCTGGGCGGTACTTCCCCAGCTATGAAGTGCCGCGAAGTTAAACATATGTATGTGCATTCCGACGTCGGTTGGAAGTCTATTTCCATGCATTGTGGCTGGATGTTGTTCACCAGTTGTTCGAGCCCCGAGTGACTGCCCTGCCTTTACGTGACTGTATGCGAACGTCCTCTGCCTCATCCTTCATCAGTTGGTCGCGAAGCGGCTTTACGCTTTTGAAACCGTCCGCCTAAGAAGCCGAGCCCGAACGAAGTTCCAGCAAGTCGACTCCGTCAGTCGCGCGGGGTAAGCAGCCAACTGCATACGGAACAAGCACGCGGTGCGGTTCACTATCTAAATCCGCGATGTCGCTCCCCGTGCACGTCGACTTCGCTATCGGGCTGGTTCTGGAAGCTGCAAAGCTGAGATTAACGCAATCTCCACAGAGCCTCGGGGACCGAGCGAGCCGAGAAAAAGCACTGAACGCGTGCCTCCTTGGCGTTGCAAGAAGAACCAAGGCTAGAGCTTGGAATGCGGGAAAGAACTTTGTTGCGCTACTAACTGATTCGAACAAATGGCACGAGGATTGGGCGGGGTCTCCTGCACTTCCACGAAATGAATAATTTCCGTGAATTCCCGCTCGAAGTCAAGCCGAACAGCCAGTTGCCTCGTCGTTCACCGAGCTCGTGCCACCGTTCAATCTAGTGTCCTCAAAATCTTGGCATCGACGAGATTCGAGTGAACAAATATTGCTTCGCCCTGATTCTCCGTGATGTTCCACTACCGTCCTCGGCGAACTCGGAACGGAGCAATTCGGAAGGAACCGGCTGAGCGCGAGGTCATCTGCGGATTCGCGTGATTCGGGTGCGTTAACGCTTTTGTAAACATGTCGATGTGGTCGAATATCGCTTTTTCCCGCGTTCCCGATCAACAGACACTGCGTGCTGCAATCGCCGACGGGCCATTTTATTTTGCGCTCGTTTCATTTTTGCTCGCATCATTTGCGATCGCGCGCCCACGCGAAACGAGGCTACGAATGATAATATCTTTCAAAACATTCCTCCAGAGAAAATTCCCCCTGACGAGGACATTCGAGTTCTTTCCGACGTCCCTCTTTATCGTCGGTGTTCTGATGCCGAGGAGAACGTTTCGAAGTTTCGCCTCTCTTGGGAGGGAATATTGTGCGTTGGAGGCTGCTCTGCGAGCCATATGTTCTCACTTAGATGGCATCTTTGAGATCTGGAAATCGCGAGGTCGATGGGCAAAACGAGAAGCATGGAGTGGGTTCGATTGAAGGAAGAGTGAGCTTCAGGAGAGGCTGGTGAGGCGTTCTCAGAGAGCGGGCTCGTTGCGATCGAGCCCCGCTGATTGGATTTAACTTATCCTGAAAAGGAGGCAAACGGACAGGAGAATAGAGGGGGAGAAGTCGCATGGCGGGCGGAACCCATTCGCTCTCCATCGTCTTCCGCTGCCGGTCTAGAATATGTACACTTTCCAACCTGAGCCCCTACCGCACTCATCCCAGAGGACGCATCTCCTTGGTCCATCAATCTTGAATCCTATCGAGCTCCGACCTTCGACTGGGATCCACCATCAACGTGATTCTGCTCAGTCGAAAGATTCGGGAAAGATGACTGCGAGCAAAAAGCCGGCTCTGAGAATGACAGCGGTGCTGGGAGCAAAATCAAATTACATCACGAGCTACGAGAGATTCGGACTGAGAACCCAGTCTCGAGGCTAGAACGCGGATCCTTGAAATGAATCCAATCTGCTCGGAATCTGATCCAATCCAGGAAGAGCTTCGAGAAGTCAAGCTGATTTTCCGAAAGATCTCAAGCCGTTGAAGTGTACACCACCCCTAGCTACGTGCGCCCCTTCGTTCGTTCAATTCCCGAAACGAGCACGAGACATCGTTGGGACTCAAAGTCGGAGTCGGCAACTTTCGGCTCGGTCGTCAGAGAGCTCAAGGGCTTTCCAGGACGCGTCATCTTCCAGCTAGTGAAACACAGCGAAAATCAACCATCCGGACCACTGGGGCAAACCTCACTGTCGAGCTCCTCGGAGATCTGTCTTTCCAGCAGGGACACGAGGAGGAGGATTTCCCGCCTGTTACGAAACTTGGACACTCTCTCGGTTTGATCAATCAATGCCGAGCGCTGTAAAAACTACTGGAGTATCGTAACTCGCCGAAAAACAAGATCAGATCTCTGCTATTATCTCGGAGGGGTTCGCTGGAAAAGTTTTTGACACTTTATTGCACTGGCTCCTTACTCCTTCCCCTCGCCCAACCCCCATGACGATAACGGAGACGATTGCGAAAGCCCCCGCAATAAATGTTCTTGTCCCTGCAACTCCCAATAATCTTTGAAACTTCTTCTCAGCCGAGTAATCTACGCTGGAGATCAGGGCTGGTAGACTTTGCTGACTTCTCCGTCTGAATGAACCGTGTGCCGCGGGCAGGATTTGCTCGCAGGTCCGTGTAAGCTGCTCCTGTTCCTGATGTTGGCTGCGGCTGCTGCTTAGACAATATGAGTATAATGTTCTGACGCGGCCGCAGGAACAACGGGAAACATGGCGTGTGTGTCGACAACGGGTTTTTTGGGGTAATGGCCCGGAAGAAGTTTAAGAAGCCGCCAAACGTGTCGAGCATACGGCGCTTTGAGGTGCTGCGCAATGGATAGCTTTTTGAGGTCAGCGACATTCAAAGTCTAGACGCCCTCGGAGCGGGCAAGCGCGTCGGCCGCAGTCGAGCCAGTCCCAAACGAATGAACGTGCGCACCCGCCAACGAACGATGCTGGTGGGCGACTACGGGCCTCCAAACGATAGGAAGAATAGAGTCATCGATGTGAAAAACGCTCACTCGAGGGAAATCGTTGGCGGAGGCCGGGCTGCGAGTTCCCGTTGAACTGATCCTGCGGGTGACCCGCCCGAGCTCGGATTTGTGAATGTCAGCCGCTGTGCCGATGATGATTCGTTGTGGAAAACAATGTACGAGACGGCGAACTCGGCAGCGGGGGTCGGTTTCAGAGCGTCCGAGTGTCTCGATGAACTGGACGGAAATCTTCTGAGAATCGAGGCTATTTGTAGTCGCGCAACGGAGCCCAGGGCGCTCTCGACAGAGGTTTCCAAGCTGAGAATTCAGACATGCACAACATACCCACGGCTGCAGCGCCGATTCGAAGCCTTTGAAACATGGTACCCGAGTCTGGAACGCCGGCCACTACGAAGAAGAAGGACCATTAGTGTGAATAGGGCTCGTTGGAGGGACAGCCGCATGAATATCTGTGAGAGTTTGGTGGGGGATGCATGCTAGTGAGGGGTTCGAGTAACTGAGTATGTTATGATTGGAACTTCCGCATCATGCCCCCCCCCCCCGAGCGAAGGAGCGAACCCGAAGGTTTTTCGGAATTCAGTTTATTTTCGCATCAACGTCACAATCGTCTGCTTCTGGAGCTGATCTTGGAACCGAAGCGCTCGAGAACGCTTCTATCCGGCATTCGATCACTGAGAAAGCTCGGCGTTGCTTTGCGTTTCGAGTCTCGCTTGTTGTCTTCGAAGATCATGCAGCGTAACGGAATCCAAGGGTTGAGCCTTTGAAAAGCGCGGACGTCTTGGCCTCTCTCGGCCGCCGCTGCCGCTGAAGTTGAAACCCTGAGCGGAACTCTGCAGCCCCATCGCCTCATCCGACTTTTCCTGATTTCTTCATCATGCGTGAGCGGCTTCATTGAAATTTCAGTCCCCTGCGTGATGAAGATCCATTCTTCCACGAAGAGTGAGGAGCCTCCAGCGACGTCGTCGCTCCTTTCGCAGTTTTCTCCAACGTTTATCTCCTTTATTGGAGAAGATTCCTCGCAGGATGGCAAAATAATAAATCAGTCATGAGCTTCAGCTAGCGAGTTGGATATTCGAGAATTATTCTCCCAAAGTGAACTCAGGCAGTGACTAAGGAGGAAGTCGCGTATGTGTAAGTGCCCCATTGTGTAGAATGACAGCGCGCGAATTCGCATATTAGATTTGTCAGGTGTTTACAAGGGCGAGTCAACTTCGTAGAGAAAGCTTCGCATTAGCCAAGAGAAAAGCAAACGAACGAGTTCTATTCTCATCCCACACGTTTTTATCCGACTTCCTCCAGAAGAACCACCTATACACCTTCGGCACTCCGCCGACCCTTGATGAGTTCCTTGGTTCGAGCTCTGTGTGATCTGTTTCCCGTGTAAACGGAGTATTCTTCCTCGGCCCTCCCGAGGAGCGTTGAGAAAACAGAAAACTGTCGACTCCTCCTCGGAGGAAGCTGTTCGGTGACAGACCCAAGTCTAATCGGATTCCTCGTCGAAGACTGCCCGTTTTTTTTCAACGGCGTAGGCCAGCGTGATCGAATTGAACGATTTTCCACTTCAATAATCATCTCAGTCTTCTTGAAAATAGATATTCCACAGCGAGAAGGTATGCAGGCGTTGCTTCATCACGCTGCGAGTGTGATTTCCTGTATCATGAGCGCGGTATTCCCAAAAACTCGGGAAACAATCTGCGGAATTGGATCTCCACTCCTGTCCCCCGTGGGTGCCGACCAGGCGATAAGTGATAACTTTGGGAGAGATCACAGTTCCGAGATGCAGCCATTCTTCAACAGCGTGGCAATCAGAGTTCGGTATGGAGTTTATGTGGCGGAGAGCAAGCATCCTCCTCGAAATCTCCAAGGGGACCCCGTGGAAGGGCATTGAGAACTCAGAGAAGCTCATGCGATTGCTTGGAGGGAGAAGGGTCGCTCCTACTGCGCTCGAAGCGGTGGTCAGCGGTCACCGGAGAAATGCTTCGACTCTCGTTCGCCTAAACTTTCCTCCTATTCTGACGCAAGCAAGTCAGCCAAGCGGTCAGGTCGAAATTTCATCCCCCCGGGCGAACTCCTCGTGTGGGAAGGAAAGCGGAGTCAGCGAGGACTTCATCTGCACAAGAACGGATTCTTCTGCAACTTCAGATTGGATCGTTCGGTGCACGCGGACTTGAGCCCGAGAGATATCGCTGGCAGCATGGGAGATCTCGAGAGCTGGTGAACCTTTCGCAGAGGAAACTCGTACCAGGAAGGGATGTCTCTCGTGAGGGGGCCTCAACGATCGGGAGCTCGCCTATCTGAATTAATCCACGCCGTTGGTTCCATCGTTTCGGAGTGGCATACGTACATGCTCGTGCAACGTGTCAAGCGCTCGCTCGGAATGCAAGTGGTGGGGGACGTAAATATTCCGCATTAGCGCGCTCCTCCCCACACGTCTGCGAACTCGGGTGTACGCGCGAGTTTGTGAATCCGTTGTGACGTATGCGGCTGCTGGCTCGACAGCCTTTGAAGTTCGTCTGAAAACATGCGAATGTTGACCCTCGACACTCGATGTTTTATTGCCCTATGGACGGGATTGTTCCTCGCGACTCCATGAGCCGGCTTTCTCGTATTTCAAAGGTTGCGACATCCCCCCCATCCAGACTGTCATGATCAACGCAAAAACAGGAAGAGGAGAACTCGAATCGATCGAGATCGTTCCGACGAGCTCACCAAACGATCGCGAAGCTCAATCGCCGCTTCATAGTCACCTCGCGGTAGGAGGAGGGGAGTGGGTCAGGAGTTACCTGTGGCGCGAATGACGTGTCGAATTCCGGAGCTCGATCTTGTCATGAAAGCTACTGAATACGAGTCGGAAACCACGCTAGCTCTGCTGAAGAGACGTCCGTCATTCGAGTTGGGGCAGAGGTTATTGGTGTTGTTTGATCTCGATCGAGAAGCGTGGATCGGCGGAAGATTGACGAGCACACACCACGCCGTCTCGGAGTCTCGGCTCGAGTCGCAAAACATCTCGTGGTCGAGCAGTCGAGCCAACTGAGACCGCAAACTCACTCGTTGTCCGTGGAACATCTCTGTTGCCTAACCCTGAACGATCAACCGTTTCCCACGAGCTCTTGATCGAGG
This sequence comes from Phytoseiulus persimilis, assembly GCA_037576195.1. Taxonomy (NCBI): domain Eukaryota; kingdom Metazoa; phylum Arthropoda; class Arachnida; order Mesostigmata; family Phytoseiidae; genus Phytoseiulus; species Phytoseiulus persimilis. The sequence goes on from CM075104.1 coordinate 10,642,323, forward strand.
GCGAGCTGACACACTCCGTGTAGCGAGTGATCGCGTCGTGCTTCCTGCCAAGAGTACTTCGCCTCATTCCATTCGAGATTGCAACCCATCGGGAAGTGAGTTCTACGGCGAGATCCACAACCCGTTTTGCAAACACAGGAGCTCGGGAATCCAGACTCGAAACCTGGCAGCTAGAACGCACGATCAGCGGTTGGTGCGAACAGCACGATGCCGATGGAACGAACCTGGCCTGGGCTCGAGCGGAATTTTTAGTTGAATGCACGGTGGGACTCGAGTCGACGTGCAAGCATGGCACAATATGAGCTTGCCTGGGGAATCGGGGTGAAGTTCGGATCTTTTCCCCCGTGAACGGACTTCAAAGTCACTTCTTGCAGCGCTTCCTCGATGTCTGCCCCCACGAGCGATAAGTTCTGACTGACACTAAGGCGCGAGCTACAGAGAGATGAACATAAATACTACAAGCCCCGCGGGACCCAACAACGTCTTGACGGCAAATTGAAATTTATCTGGCGTTCGACGAGACTTGAAGGCTCTCCGGGTAATTCTCTCTAGTGCTCCTTCTGCATTAACTCCGCTCGGGCAGCCCGAGGCACAAAAATTGGTGACTTCAGCGGTTTTCGTCCGATATCCTCGACAGACAGGGAAGCGTCGAGAACGAGTAGCGATGTGTCGCTCCGAGATGGCCGCTTGCAAATCAGATTGTACCCGACGGCCGGCTTGCCGCCCAATCCAATGTAATTATTGGTGAGCTGCGATCCCGTTCCGCTGTCGTGCCACCGGTCAAGCTACGTCGCGATTAGGTTAGTTCTTCAGTCACCACGTTCATTTTCGAATGCGCAACCGGTCCTTCGAGCGCGCGTCACTGACGGAGGAAGCCTAGCGAGGGGCCCGACCAGGGGCCGACGGATGACGAGGTTGCGCTCATAGAGATGCGTGTCGTATTAGCTGGTTGGCATGATCGAGTGGTGTAGTTTCGACAGAAGCAGTCGACGAGCACACAGCGGCTGCCCGACCGAGGGGGAGCTCGAGACTCCGTAGGCATTCGCAGAGAGCGCGTCGCAGGAGTCGATATTGATAGACATTCACAATCAATCGGCTTCAAAAAACGCTGAGTGACGTGGGGGCTTCTGAGGCGCTTCCAATGTTCGAATCGATCCGAGAGCGATCGACGAACGCAGCGCCACATCTCATCGGCTCGAGGCTCTTCGGCGGATCCGAAGCGCTTTCAAGCAACGGAGGAGGAGGAAGAAATAAAGCTCGGCTCTCGATGGGCGACTCGGCAGATTGACTCGGAAGCCTCGAACGAAAGGAGGAGGGTGTCAACCTCGATCGAAGAGGTTCCTTGGATTCGCTGAGCAAGCTTGTTCAGTGCGGACATAAATCATCGAGGATTTGCGCATCGCGAATGTGAGAGAGTTGGTCAAATGGGAATAATCACCATTCAGTCACGGGATCGTTAAATTGTAACTTGATGAGATGTTCCGGGCTTCGCGCGATTCCGCCTGAGACCAGGCCACTTTGTTGTCGCCTCGGAACCCTCAGTGAGTCCCTTTGTCGTTGCGCATTCCTTTGAATCGCTTTCTATTCGCGCATTGTCGAGCTCAGTGAATCAGCGAAGCCGTCGCAAGCTCGGTCGCCGCTCGAGCTACTCTCTCTTCGCCGCAAAGCACATGGCTCACCTCAATCGATTTCCAACCGACATTTCGTTGCCTCCTCAAATAGCCTGTACCGGATGTTGATCGTAGACCCGAGAGATCTACTCCGGCAGTTTCGGGAACTGAAGGAGAACTATACAGAAATCCATCAAAGGGAAAGAGAGAGCGGATGAGATGGAGAGCACCGCTCACGATCCGAGCACCTCTCAAGATAGTGCCGATGGAATAGTGATTGAGGAAGACTGAAAGTGGGGACGAGCCGAAAGAGACGACGGAAGCCCAGCGAGAGTCCAGCGGAAATCGTCGAAACCCCGAGCGTCGTAGCCACGGGGCAGGACAAGCAAGTTAGACATGGATGAAAGTTAAGGTAGAATCGATTGAGCACGAGCCGGCCCCTGGGGCCTTCATGCCTGCGGCGGGCTCGTTGCACACTACGCCGCCGCCGCTGCCGCATCAACTTCCAAAGTCCGAATGGACTCTGCAGAGTAATATTTCAGGATGAGAGCCCAGAAAATATAATCAATCAAATGTGAGGGATCCAACCCAAAGCTCACGCACCAGAACTCGACCGACCTTCTGCTCGAGAGCAGGTCGACGCGTCTGTTTGGATTGGCGGACGTCGCGCAAACACCTCAAAGGTCACAGTTTGCTTCGGTGAAATTGGGGGAGATCAGAGCTGCCGAATCGCAATGCCTCCCACGTGAAAGTGCTTGAAGACGATCACACCGAAATTTATGAGACCTGAAACCTTGTCCGTCTGCTCGGCGCTTCGCACATGTGAAACGCCTCACCACTTCGCTCTGGAGACAGAGGAGCAGGCATCCAATCGTTGGCAAGTTGTACGACAAACTCCGAGAGCGGCGGGCAGTCCGAGACGAAAACGGCGAAGTGGCGAAGTCACTGCCACAGAGCCTTAGCTGCCAGCTTCGAGCGATGGCATATATGCAGGCCCTGCATCTTACCCATCGGCAGTTGTCTGGCGAGTCCCTCAGGATGGGTCAATACGCCGATTGGCAGTCTCAGAGGATTCCATTCCCCTCTCCTCGATGCAAGTCAACTCGTGACGAGGTCGGCTTCGAATGCCAGGAAATAACATCCGGCGTTTCACCTGAAGCAAAACGGTCGTCCGAAGGCCACCCGTGAAGATCTCCCCGTCGAGATGGAGCGTCACGGAAGTGTGATCCGGATCCCCGAGTGCCTGGATCGCCCGGACTGTGCCAGAGATCGGATGCGTGCACGGATGGATGGGTGAACGCCTCGGTAATGAAATTGAATTTTCATTTTCTGTTTATTTCGCTGGCTCGGGAAGGCGCGAGTTTTAAATTTTATGGCCCAAGAGCCGTCAGCCGGATTGCTTTCATGCCTGCTCGCCAGCCTGCCGACCGGTCTTCCAGGGCGGGTAGCTGGCCAAGCATTTGAGATTTATTGACTTTTCTTGTTGCCGCTTCGTTGGGAAATAAGACGATTGCGTCCGGGGAGAAAAAGGATAACACGCATTTGATATTGCCATACTCTGCAAGAAATGCGCGCCCCGAAGTAGTTGAGAAATTCGCTTCCACGCATGCGAGAGCGGACCGCGGGTTCGGAGCCTCTCCCTGAGATCCTCCACTGCGTCGACATATTTTCTCGCGACCTTGGGGACCTCTTCGCTCCCAACTCGTGTTTCAAATTATGATTCAGCTTCGGAAACTGTTCATAGAGAACAGTGCGAGCTCAAAGCCTTCCAAAGAGTCGAAGATCCGTGGGCCTGACGCAGGGTAGATGCTCGCGCTCGCTGGGAGGGAAGCAGATCTCATGCTGAGCGGCGCGAGGTTAAAGCTCGCCACAGGCGTCTCATAAAGTTCTGCTGCATCGGTCTCTCTTGCTGCTCCCGCCTTTTCCATTCATCTGCTCATAATACTCCGACGCTAGACTCGCGATCCGTTGCTTTCGCGCGGCGCAACAGCGTGAATGCTGGAAGCTGCTCAAATCACTGCTTCAACTCTGACGGAAATTTCGACCTCCTAGCCCATGGAAATCAAGGAGTGAGGAGAAGATCCTCAAATATTGATGAATGCGCTCCAAGCTTCACGGTGACCTCCCTCCAATGGCTCTAATTGGCTATTCAGAACGAGGGGAAAAGAGATCCGTGGCTCATTCCTTCCGACGAGTTCACCTCCCGCTCTAGTGCTGGGGGATTTAGTTTTTAGCTGAAACACAACGCTGCGGTTTGTGCAAGGCGTCCAAAAGAAACAAACATTCCTTGCCTTCCCAGAAATAGAAAACTTCAAGTACGCCCTCGATGCGGTTATTACGACTCCCGGCAACTCGCATGAGATCATTTCTATCCATTTCTGCACTCACTCGAGAGGTCGATCCACGCAGCGGGAGACCAACAGGAAGCGAAGTACGAGTACGTACTGCTATGAATGTCGCCAAAAAAAGAGCACCAGCCGGGACTGTTAATCACGAGGACATTTCCGTGGGAGGCCGGGAAACAAGTTCCGTGTGTGGATGCAAAGTTTGTTTTTATTCGTCTCTGCTCTCACTCAAGAAGTAGATCCGGGCTGTTCTCGAGCGCCGGGAACCACAGCGTGCAGACGTTTTCCTCTGAATAGTGACCAACAAAAAAGGAGCACGGGCATCCAGCTCATGCCGGGAACGTTAATCACGAGGACATCTCCACACCCATGACGTGAGAACGCCACATCGTAGTCTTCAATCAAGCACCACGCAGCCACTCATTTGTGTGTCCTCGAAGCTCGAGCGGGATCAGCTCGAGTCGGTCGGAGCTCATACGCCCCCGTCGTACGAGATAGGGACGTGACTCCTTGAACAAGTCCGTTAACAGCGGAGTAGGATCTCAATTGCATAGAGTCGCACTGCAACCATCACCACAGTGGGAGTTCTGTTCGATGCGGAAACGCTAAGCACACTGCTCGGGATCAGCAGCGACCGTTGGCACCGTGGCATACCATTTACCACTTCGATGAGATGACTTATCCGCGGTTGTCAACCGGAGGGCTCTTTGAGGTCCTCGTGTCGCACATGTTGCCGATGGAGTTGAGCTGTCACAAACAACAACACAGCTCTCCGGAACATCAGCTTATTTTTGTCTTGCGTCCGTCTTATCCTCCCGGCTGGCCAGGCTCCCGTCAGCCTTGTGAGGTGGCCGTAGATATCAAACTGCAGCTGAAGCCTCCGGCATCCTGAAAGCGCCATCTGACATACAATTTGTCATGCACCTTTGCTTCGAGCAAGCCTGGATGTATCGTTGGCCGAAGGCCGTTTGTCAAAAAACCGAAGCCGAGTGGTAAGTGAATGGCATCAGCGTTGGCCGGTTTCCCTGCAACCGCTCCCGCGACCCGTCTGGGCCCCGGTGGACTCTCGCGACACTCCAGCTGACCTCGCACCGTTTTGCTCCACCTCGCCTTGTCTTGTACTGATTCTCAAGTTGGGACTGGTGACCGTCCCCTTCGAGTCGTGACGTTTCTCCCTTCCACGAGTTCTCCCTCTGACCTTCGCACGCTCGCGCAGCCGTTCCCGCGTAGAATGACCCGCTTCCCGCAGGCCAAATCGGTCCCCGCTGACGTCCGACATTGAAAACAGATAGGGTCTGTGTTATTAGATGTGACTCCAGAAAGTAATCTGTTATGAGTGGATGCTTGATTTATGACATGAACTATCGACCGGCGGAGCTGTCACCGCAGATGCTGCACACAACGAAACATGTCCGCGATTGATGTAAATTCAATATGAGAATCATCGATGTCGCTGGAGCGAACATTGACCTGCGTCGTCAGCCGATCGCCGCCCGTGCATGGCAAACGATCTCTCTTCAATCCTGTGCAATAGCAGTGATATCCGACTCGTTGATTCCGCCATCGCGATCCGAGTTGCGGCAGGATTGGAAGAAAAGCTCGCGCAATTACTTGCGAAGCGCCGTAAGTTTCGGCTTTGCGGCGACTTGGAGAACATCTAGATTATTCGTCGACGCGAACATTGAATCCCGCCTCAGGCGCGACACTTCTGGTTGTTGGCAATTAGGAATGCAAATACGACCATTGTGATACAGCTCATCAAGCCAGTGAAAGGCTGGTCCTCTCCTTCCACAGGGCGGTGCCCTCTTGCCTGCCTTGACGTACGCCGCCTGCTCTGCCCCTTAAACGAGGCGTGCAGATTTACATGCATACCGAGTGACGTTCAAGTAAAAATCCTCGAACATTGAGCCCTGTGAAGCCCCGACTACGGGCGAAGCTTGACAAAAGGCAAGTTTTTACCTTGTTCATCGGAGGTTTCTAATAGGAACGTCGATTCATGAGCGGAAGCCGAGTCGACCCGAGACTGAGGACGAATCAACCCGGGTGACGACTTGGATCCCAGCGCTCGTGCTCATGTGCGAGCGTCGTCTGGGTCCGTTCTGGCATCGGATGTGCTTCCACTTCGTCGGACGCTCTCGTTGATATTTGACGATTTGTTCATCCTAGTACCGGAACCGGACTCCTGCTCCTTGTCATCCTGATGCGATGAATTCCGTTTCGAGGAACGCACGTCTGGCGATAGAATCGCCGACCGAGATTGCTTGGTGGGGCCATGCCTCGATAGAGCCACTCCGTGTCCAGAATGAAAGAGGGCTTTTTCGCCGGCCTGACAGTGTACGTAACGGTCGCTGCTCGACATCATTGGCGTTCTCTCGTTCATTTTTCATCGAATGTCATGAATGATTTTTGGCTGCGCGGTGGGCGGTCGGTGAGCGAGCGGAAGAACCACCAGTCCCAACAAAAACCACCCGCTTCCCGCAAGGACACGGCAGCTACGTACCAAGGACAACGGTGGAACATGTATCAGGACGCGGTGGTAGTCCCAAAATACTCGACAACCTGTTCCGATTTTCCGCATTCCCCGCTCTTCTTCCGATACCTCGGTCGAGTGGAAGGGTGGTGAGGTGTTGTTGGAGGACTGTCCCTGAAAGCCGTCCGCTCGGAATCCATCTTTCCCTCAGGAAGTTTTCGAAAGCAGTAACGGACGAGGCACCGGAAAGGGAGCAACAAATACCTTGCGGAAAGTGTGGACACGGAGGTCGATAGGATTCAGCCTATAGGAAAAGATCATAATCTTGACGAGCCTTGCGATATGGCAGATCATGATCCAAGGCCGATATGATCGGGCTCTTCCAATGCTCCTTCTTTTTGGACGAGCAGTTAGCCCGCTATGAGTTACTCCTCTCTTCTATATTCCATTAGCTGACCGACCACTCGTCTGCGGCGGCTCACAGAGTCTGCCGCTGACCCTGCTCAGCCACTTGCTAGGTTGCGAGCGAGCGAGCGAGCCACCTGTGAAAATCGCAGACAGGTGAGGAAGCTAACGAGGAGGGTATCACGAGGATGTGTTCCGGACCCCCGCTAATTCCTCTTTCAGTCCATTTATCCTAAGGACCGCTTGAGGATCATCGAACGATATTCCGGAGATATCTGCTTCTGATCGTTGCTCTTTTCTTGTAGCCGAGGAGGTGAACAGCTCTTGACGAAAGCGATTATAAGAGGCTGCTGCGATACCTAGTCATCTCAGACCCGCACCGCGCCCTCCCAGGACAATTCCTGATCCGACGCCATGCGCTTCGTCGATTGCACCCCGATGCGCTCCCGCGTCTGTCTGGATCACAAGTCCAGTCAGATTATCCTATGTCGAGGGATCGCTCAGTGGATGGTTTGGAATGTAGCTATCCGGACCGGAAGTTTAGAGGCAACTGAGTCTCGAACGTGAAAATAGAAATTCGAGGACCCCTTGATAGCGCCCCGAGAGCGGTCTTGCTCATCCGAGGAGGGAGCGGATTTCCACCCCTCAGCCGGCTAGAGGGTCTGCGTCCGTAGAGTCTCCGCTGTCTCAATACTGTTGCACTTTCGGCATATCCAGCAGCACATCGGGTCAGCCTTCGCAATTAACTATCCCCAAATCCCTGATGGACGACGGCAACAAAACGTTCACAACTGACATCCAAGCGATCGGGCCAAATCGGCGGCAGCCACGTCAGATCGAGAAGGGTTGCAGGGTCTCTGGAGAGCGACAGCAACCTAGGCGTGCCTCTGCGTTTGCTCTCTGGAACAGTCTGCGGGGAAGATCTTGGACATGGAGTCACTCCGTGAGCCACCGGAAGGTGTTCGCCACTCTGAGCCGCACAGGGACCTTCCCGCGCGGCGCTCCCCCGTAGGACAAGGCAGATTTCGCTCAGACGCGGTTCTTGGTTGCGAAATTGCTGCTCCTGATTCAACAGGTTTCTGAAGAGTAGCCTCCAGCCGTGGTTCGGCTCGAGAGGGAGCTGAAACGAGAGCCGTAGGTGGACAGAGCTGCTCAAGGGAATTTCATCGAAAACGGCGAAGAGCCCTTCCCAGCATTATCGCTCGTGCTCGAAGAGCGTGTCAGCTTTTTTACTGCGCACGTTGAGCGTCTGCGACTCTCACAAGTGTCGACGGCGTGAAGTTGCGAGCAAAGAAGGGAGCCCTTGAAGGAGAGGTGGCTAGCACTTATTCATTGACTCGCTTCCAGCTCGAGTAACAGCAAGGAATGCAACGGTCATCTCTGGGGTGGACTCATGTGTGAACTTTGATGGGGAAACTCTCGCTCGAGCTGAAGCTGTTCGTCGACGGGGGCTGACGGCACAGCACTGGGGGAAAGGAAGTGAGATTGTCTGAGGGTGAGGGGCTTGACTGAGCAAAGTGCGAGCCCCGGAAGCCCTTCTTGCGAGCCCCGTGGCAAGGCTCTCATTCTTTCCAACAGCCACCCAACGCTCGAGAGACTCGCTTGTTCACCGCGGCGAGAGAGAATGTGTAACTCTGGAATGTGTGAGGAACACACAACAGCGGAAGCATCCTGCGGTCCTTGCGGCTGTGAGCGTCTGTGGGCTTGCGCGATCATCTTGGGTCACCGGACTCGTCTGAGGACGTACTCCTCGCACAATCTTCGCAGCCTTGTTAAACTCTCTTCCGGATGCTTGACACCAGTCACGCGCGCCGCAAAGGTCATGCCTCTTCGACGACATCGTCTTCCGGCTCGATCTCCGATCAGAATATCATACCTCCTAACCGAACTCTCCGCACCAGGCATCCAGACCATGCGCCCAGAGTTGGAAACAAACCAAAAGGACTCGGTGACTCGGCGAGATCCAGATTTGTAATGATCGACGATCAGGACCCGGGGCGGAATTCCCCATCATGGCTCGATCACCGTTCAGGGCGACACATGATCTTATAAGGAGTGTGTGATTCATATACACTAGAAATGGGAGTGTCAGGCAGAATGTCATGAACGCCTGAGGGATCCCATTTGTCTATATTCAGCCTTACCCAAAGTTCCGACCGGAATTCTGCCTATTCCATTGACCGGCCGTATATGGAACAAGTCTGACGTTCCTAGCTATGGCGCACAACGGGCGAGGGCTCGCGTTTGTGCCGGAAGTCAGCCGCAACGAAACCGAAACCACCCGGAGTTCTGCTTCGAGGCTCTGTCGCGTACCCTTCAGCGGCGGGATCTCATACTGGTCGTTGATCGGATTGATAAGTGGACCTCACTGCTGTAATTGACCACGATTTCTTCTTCCTCAAGTTCGTGAACTCTCCAGTGCTGAAATGTTGTGCTTAGCGGATGCCAAGATCAACGAAAGAGCGCTGACGTTCAGTCAGCTCGCTTGACTCAGTCACCCTGTTATACGTGAAAATGTGGCATATGAGTTTGTGTGTGTGAGATAGTATTTTCGAAGTTTTCTGCTCGGCTAAACACCTCCCACAGTCACACTGGCATCTTCTTCCAGCGCCTCTTAACTCGCGATGCTCTGGTAGATGTCCGGGCTAGGGTAGCGAAACTTTCGATTTTTCCACAACTCCACTTGTAATAGCGAAGCTGTGAGTCAAATGCGTAGACTTTGATGTGGACCCACAAAACTCAATCCATTTCCCTGACGATCAAGACCGCCAGAGACAAGATTTCAGCACTGTGATGTTCGCGATTTCGAGAAAAATTAAAATCTCGATCCACCTCAATCCCTTGTCGCAAGTCCGCGTCCTCGATCTCTAACGCGCCACTTGGAGTGGAAGTGCTTTTCTCAAAAATGGGCTTGCCCATCGATCGCTGCGTATTCGTGAAGAGATCCGTGTAGCGTTCCCGGGAGTCGATACTCCCGTAGCGAACGGGGAGAAGATTTTCGTCAAAGCTACTCCACCCGTTGGTGCATTTCACGAGTCAGCGCCAGGTTTGACGGGGCCTCGCAGAAATCCCAAGCTCATGGAATCATCTCTTGAATACCAGTTGGTATTCATCACCACAAACTTCACAACGTTACCAGACTCCATAGAACGACAAGAATGCACTCAGCAGTCGGTGACAACAACCATCGACATCTTGGAAGACGCAAAGCGGAATTCTCGGACGCCGTCGGACCACTCGGAGATTCGATCAAGGAAAAGCTCAAAGGAATCATACGGCGAAGTCTTGGCTATCATTCGTCGGCTTTTCGCGAGATTCAACAGGTGCTGCAAGGGATATGAGTTCCATCAGTTAGCTCACGGATTTTTTGCCAGTCGATCTCGCGTCGTTCAAGTACGCCCCTTTAGTTAGTACGGACGAAGAACGGTCGCTAACTCGTTATGATTCTCTGTCAGACCGCATATGTCGGTTGACTCCGGACGAAACGGTGCTTCACAAAATCCCGCAAATAACGAACCCTTATTTTTCGGTTTTCTCCAAAAAAACTACATCAGATAACGAACTTATCAGATGATGAGCTTATCAGACAACGAACTCATCAGATAGCGAACTCGGCAGATCGCGAACTCGGCAGATCGCGATCTCACGTGATGCGGTTTTCTGACAAAAAAATCGGAAAAAAAGGTTCGTTATCTGCGGGATTTTAGGGTTGTTCCAATGTGCAATGAGGAGCGTCAGGGATGGCGACGCTCCAGATTGTACCTCTAACATCATGGTAAGCCTTTTCAATTGTTCTGCAGTGCCTCTCGGCAAGATTCTCGATGCCTTTCTGCCTCCCTTTTTCCAAGTTCATGAGTGCCTGGAACCCCTCTATCTCTATTGACGAGCCTTCTAGTTTGGGGTAACGGGCGACCAGCGGTTCGTAGAATGGACTCCCGTCATTCGAGACCAAGCATGAGTCCTGTGATGTGCTTCCGAGTGGATCTAGATTGACTTCGTAGGATAAGCTCGGTTTTCAGAACGAATGAGACCACCTAATTAAATAAACACATTCATCCGCACCAACTGGAACCGGGTGTACCCTGGCGCTGAGGAACCGTTTTCTCAGAATGGCTGAGAATCTTCCGCCGAGAATCTGGTTGGCGAGGACCTCTATCGCTCGCCTGCTCTTCTGCTCTCTCGATTTTCTCCTTGAATAACCACTCTTGGCCCCATACCTCGTCGGTCTCCCGGATCATTTGCCACAGGTGAACGAACCCTCTTGATTCGAGAGGAGGGCTTCCTGGGTGCTGCTAGATTTGGTTTTCCCGACGAATGGACGGTAGAAAGCTAGGAACGCAACGGCAAATAACAAGCTGCGGCGCCCCGCTCATATTTTCCTTCCGCGTTTTTCTTGCCAGGGAGCGAGTTCCTCTGTGAGGTCCTTCTTTGTCTTCATTCCAGTTTGAAAAATGGTTCCCGGAAGAAGTGGGGAGCGGGTAAGAACCCAGAGAGACTCCTCTGTTTTTTCTTTTTCCTTCCCTCGAAATCCGTAAAATATATCAATGCCAAGACCCCGAACCCTGTGATAGAGTTACAACTGATGCTCCTGCGGAACCTGTTGGCGTCGTGCCACTTATCGCGAAAGCGTCTTGACTCACTTCCCTTTGTTTGTCAGCATCGTGAGCCGCCCTCCATTTGATTTCAGAGAGGGGAGCGGGAGGAGATTGGCAGTGCTTCTTCCAACCCCGATTGATGGCTGGTAAATTGGTTGAACATCAATGAAAATTCGCGGACGGCCGCCATTCTCATTTCGACCCGGCTTTACGTGGGGGGTCTGGCGGGGGTGAGTGAGACGGGAGGATTTCTCGAAAAACTTTCTTCTTCGGTTTCGTCGAAGCCCTCATAATTTCAGTCGTTGAGCGTCAGCAACGAAGCGATTCGAGGGTCAGTCGACTGCAACAAACCATCAGATGAACACGGCTCAATGGCAAACCTAGCAAGCAAGCGAACCAGCGACCGCTGCCAACGGGCCAGCCAGCTTCGCTCGCTTCTGTGCTTTTCTGTATCTTAGAATCAGACTCTGTTTTGACTAAAATCAGTTAACAAAAGTCCTGATGGTCCGCATCAGGGGCAAGCACGAGGGAATGGGGTTGGCATGCTATGGTTGTTCGTCATCTTGACCCCCAGTCGGCGACCAACTGGCCTCTCCTTGACCGGATAGCTCGTCGGGTGAATCCCGCGATTCGCCAAGTGAGCAAAAAGTGTCGCAGCAGCAAGAGCCAGCCACAGGAGTGTTGCCGCATGGGAGAGGTATGTCATCGCACATACCCCGTCTTCATCTATGCTGGAGCAACTTTTGGATGATCGAGAGCCCCGGTTATTTCATTCTGAAAAATTACTCCCGTAAGCTTCCGGTGGAACGTGCGTATGCGAGCGAATCGCGCTCGATATGTTCTACCATGTCTGACCCGAAGCATACAACGGTCTTCATGTATAGGAGACAGAAGCTTCCATGGGTACGAGACTCATGAATTCAAGTCTGGCTCATGTTATCCGTTGTATAGTTGGGCTATATCATCGCTTAGTTCTACGGTTTACTTGAAGCATTGTCCCTTCGTTGCTGTAGCAGTATCGCTGATCGGAGTGTTCTTCTATTCCCGCCTTGATGCCTTCCAGCAACGTATTCCAAACCTTCCCTCTGATATCGATACGATCTCTTGTGTGGAACCGATTTTATGAGTAGCTCCATTGGTGCGACACCCGTTGCTTCGATCCGAACTTTGAATTTTTTGGGATCAGAATTTTCGGCAGCAATCACTACTGAGATCGAATTCAGCAGCGTTCTCATCGGTGAAACGAACAGGCACTTGGATCAGGATCCCAGAATCAACCGTTCCAAAAGCCCTCAAAAACCAGGTGCCACCGTGGAGTTTTCCAGGCGAAGCCTTGAGAAGTGAAAAAGGGTCTGGGCGGTTTTTGTCCATGGTCCACGGATTTCGCTGACAATTACACTGAGGCATCCCGACGTGGAGTGGAGCTACCACAGCAAGTTTCAACCTCCGGCGATCTCCCGTTCGCTATAAACAATGAAGTTAAGTCTTCGAAAAAAAAACCTAAAATCGTCATATCTCGAGAACCACGGGGGCTACAGCGCCGATCGACAACTTTTTGGAATGCTCTCGCCAAGGGCCACATTGACGTTATAGGATTTAAGATCGGTCGGTCGCTTTTATGATTTTGGTACTCGAAGTGTCCCTTCCCGGTGAGTGGCCACTCCGGTAAGTACCTTAAAATACAGTCCTAGGACCCTCCTACGTGCTGGGGAAATATCAGCGAGATCGAAGTGTTCCTTCCCTATTCATTTGATAAAAGTAGTATGTCGATCAGACCAGGGTTTTGCTCTGTCGCCTCGAAGCGTCACCGAAGCTGCCTGGAGCTCGCTGTACAACGTTGTTTCGAAGTAAGGGACCTCGGCACGCCTCGGAGACAAGAAGAAAATGCACTGTTCCTTGCGTAGTAAATACTTCCCATGAGCGATAGGCGTTATGGTCTGGTCGACCTTGGAATCGCCTCCATAGACCCTCAGAAGTATGGTCAGATCGACCTAGGGCTCCCGTCTCATCCTTACTGTCCGCTTCGTACAACATATATCTGATTGTTCGGACACAGTTCTGATTCCGAAGCGATCGGAATATGATCGGATGACGTGTATTCTGAATTATTCCAGATGAAGGAACCTTCCGCGTTCCATAGGTTCCATGCTTGGAGGAAGCTTCATCCCATGGGCTGAAATTTAAGGTTGCCCATACGTGGCCTCTCCTATGTGGGGGACCGTGGGGGTAGTCTGTACCCCGATCCATTCAATTTACTCACCGTATAGCGCATGGGAAGCCATCCTTCTGAAAAGCACACCGGTTCTGACACAGACAACAATCTTTCGTGTGTCTCACGGTATCGAACATAGACAAGGGAGTAACCTACTTGCACCAGCATGGATGGGTCGGAATCATTCAGGATCATTTCTTTTGAAACATTTCTCCTTTGACATCGCATGGACAACGTCCGACCCATCATGCCCCCTCTTCGCGTCGACGACTTCGACGACACTGACAGGATGGGAGCTGAGAACGTTTTCCTCCCTGGGGTTAGCCTGCCGGTTGATAGTTAGGCGTCATTCAGAGAGAAAAAGTACCAGCTTCAACGGGGAGTTCAATGGGGCTGATTGGCCCATTGAGAATGTTCCATGTTATTTTGAAGTTGAAATTGTCATCCATATCGGAGCAATCCCGTTCTACTTTGGATTTCTCGTGGTCCTCGGACGCGTTCGAGCAGCTTGCATTGCGAAGGCTGGCATGTATGGATCGAGCCTTGAGTTCGATTGTCGGTGGGTTGCTTCCTTCGGTTCAGAATGCAATAACCGTATTCGGAACGGGGATAGATATCATGGAGAGTGATTTGCGTCGGTAGCAGTACCTACTTGCGGGGGAAAGTTCGCCAAGGGGTCGGCCGGAGGAAGGGCCGTACAAAATATCACAAGGCGGCTCTCCAGGCGACTGGCTCCGGATCGCAAGTACATGCAGGGATTCCGAGGAGCCCGTGGAAAGTAAATTCGTGAAATCTGGCATGCTTCGATCGCTCCGGTGAAACGGCAACTTCGAACCATTCGGAGAACCCTATTCTCTCGAATCCCCGGGCACTTCTCAATAAACGGGACTCACGGATTGAAAAGCTCACTCTGGGAGAATCAGGCAGTCGACCAGTCTGCCCTCAGAGCATACGAACCCGTCGCGGGATTGATCCCTGCTTTGGACGCGTACCTTTTGGAGGGCACCGATTGAAAAATGGACGGGCATGCCCTCCGACTAGAGAGTGTAGGGTGTGTCGTACATCCGACTTTGGAGCGTACAAATTCAATCAGGAGCCAGTCCGAGGTGAGCCTCCTCATGGAGACAATCCTGAGTGGCATTCCGTTCTCGCTGAAAGCCGGGAATCGCAGAGCGAGGTGAACTGAAGCTTTTTGCAACTGCAGTACGCGGGAAATCGATACTCGCACCATGTTTTGACCGGATGGTGCCGACCCCGTCGGCGCTGCCTCGAGCAGGACGTTGGAGCGTGAACGGCAGGCTCGATCCGTAGCACTTTTTTCTATTGCGGAACTGCTCCCATGGTGCTCGCAGTTTTATTTTGAGAAAGGGGATGATGCTTACCATTAGCATGAAGCTCTGTTGGACGGACGAAAGTTTCTCCCCGGGTCCCGAGGCTCTCTCGACACATGCTGGAAAAATACGCTTCTTCATAACCGAGAGGAGGAAAAGATAACTTGGCGGATCCTTAACAGCAAGGGCGAACCTCCAACAAGGACGCCGGTACACGTCGAGCGGTAGACGTAGGTGGCTAGGAGTTCGACTTCTGCGATGCGAATTCTGTGGACGAGATCGATCCTGACTCCGGTTGATCGCGATCGGCAGAGTCGTTCGCGGGGGCTTCAGGAAGCGCGTCGAGATCAGGTGCCAATTTTTCTTAGGCGAAGAAGAACCGACATTCCCGCGGGTTCGCGGATGCAGACTCGACCAGAGCAGCCATGTTAGTCCAACAGCTAGCCGGTGGTGTTGTTAGATGGATACCTTGACCCCAGCCGAGTGGAAAAATTACTCAATAAATCTCGAGCAAAGCGGGGTGCCCTGCAGTGGATTACAGTCTGAAAGAGAGCGGCGAGAGAATGAGAAAAGAAGCAAAACAGAGAGAGAACCTAAATAAAGTGAAGCTGCTCTGCGGGCTGCTACATGCTCGCCAGCCATATTGGAACTCACGACATTTATGTCATTTATGGCCACGCTCCATCCCGGCCCTAAAACATATGAGGGGCGGAGTAGTTTCAAATACCACGGGGGCCACGGACAACTCGGGTGCGGAAGGATGCAGAGAGAAGTCTAGGAGTCTCTCTGTAAAGCTATTCACGATTTCGAATTCGATTCCCTTTTTTGAATCCTCGCTCTCGATTCAACGAAGCGTCTCATTCTCCCCCTCCATCCCATCCAACGAAAACCTGATTCCCAGAGCTCTGAATTCGATTCTCTGTTTAGAATCCATCTGGTCCTGTTGAAAAGAAGAAAACTTGGCGGAGGGCACTCATATTGAAATCTATTACTGACAACAGACACCGAGACGAGTTGTAGAATACACCAGGTGAGCTGAAATCAACTAGAGCCCAATAAGGGGAAAGGCTGGAAAACGCCTAAAGCTGAATTATATTAAACTCTCTTTTGCATACATCGACTGGAACAAAGGGGCCGAAAGTAAGGGGCAGTATTCGAGGGAAGAGGAAAATTAGGAAGATTGCAGCAGGGAAAGCAGAAGGAGCGGATTATGCAAATCCGCCATTTGCCGGAGCACCAACGGCAACGGCAAAACAACGTTGTGCAACGAGGGCGATTTACAATTTTTTCCGAAACGAAGTAACACGCCCTCGACGAGCGTCCTCATCATCATTGGAAGAATCATTTCATCCGGATTCCCTGTCAAACAGAGCTCCCGTTTCAGGATCGAAATAACAGACGCGGATTTGGATCATTTTCTTCAAGGAGCGCTCCGACGAACACCTCCGACGACATAAGAAAGAGGGATTTTCGATGACCGAGCTGCGGAGTGCAGGTCACATGCCGGCAAAATCATGACAGTGTCAAACTTTGAGAAATCCTCGTCGCTCTTGGCAAGTCTGCCCGGATACGGCGATAAGACCTCTTGTGTAGCGTCGAGCTCTGATACGTGTGGCAAGTTTCCCGCGTACGCGAGATTCACACGTCACGAGGTTATTTCGGATGAGCACACAGTGAACCCTTCGTGATCTAATTTGACGTTTTCAGGTGACGGCTTCGTGGTGGCTCTCATGGAGGGAGGTCCCCTTCAGATATTCCGATGAGATGTGCGACACTTCCGCCTCCTTTCGATTCCGAATCCGATCGAAATCGGAGTGGAGCATGCTCAACTCGAAACTCAAACTTCCGTGAAATCCGTTCCAGAGATAATCCAGTGAGGGAAGCTGAACACTGACCGTCCCATCACCGGGTCGAGCCGGAACCCTTGACACCAACGAGGGGAGGCCGAGCAGGCCTCGTCGTGGCAATTACCGATGTCTTTTTTGAATTCATCTGATGCTCTCCATCTGAAAAAAAAACGAGTTTCTCTACACCCTGCTTCCTCATTTCGATCAGCGAGTTAGTTCATTCCGCGTTTACAATCTCGAGACCGGGCATGGCCTCACAAGCTCTCCTGTATTCTCAGTCGACGTGGTAACAACTCATTCGGCGCAAGATGAGGCGACTCTCTGGCTGTATTCTCACACTCACCGGCCGCGCTCTTGTTCCTTCCACTGTCGCCGTTTACGTTGGTCATCATTGGTATTCACTTCACGCGAAGACAGCTACGGGGGCAATAGTCGAGACTCAGGCGACGGGAACGGCAGTGACTCCGGCTCGCTTCCCTACGGTCGGTACACTTGATTAGAATCCTTTCGGGCGGCTCGCTAAGCTAATGTAATATGTAACGATACGACAGCCAGCTGAGTATATGTGCGAGCGAGTGACCTACCTGGCAAGTGTGTGTGAGCCCCTCCCGAACTCGTATATCGAGTGGCTTCGCAACGCCAGCACTGCGACCTGTCGAACCGGCGACCTGTTCGCTCGATAATACAAGCTTGACGCACTTCACGGCCTAATATGCAGCTGGCGAGAGCAGCACTCACACAAAATACTGAAAGATATGTCGGTTCCGTATCATGGAAGAACAGCGGGGACAGGCTTCCGAGAACTCTTGTTGACTCCGTCTGAAGTTGAACAGTTCCCCTGAAACTTCGCAAGACAAAATCTCTCTGAAGGAATGGACCTGTTGGTCACCGACTTTGAATGTTTCCTCCGTCCCTCGATACAGCCTCCGTCTAGAGACTTCCATGGTTAGTGTTGCGGAAGTTTCGCTCCGCACAACGCTGGATCTCGAATGACAGAGGCTTATAAATCCATCATATACTCCGTCAGATCTTCTTGGGGCTGATTCGGATAACACTGTCCTGGAAATCGGCGTTAACCAACTAAGGAGGAATAGGGCGTTAGGCTTTGTCTCTCCATCACCGCTGTTTACCCTGGGTCGAAGAAACGATTCGCGCATGTCTTGCCTCCACGGAATGCCCCCATCCCTTCCCGCGCCTCATGGAGATGTACTTCTGCGTCCACAAGCGAAACGGAGGAAGAAATGTTGTTGCACCGGAAGATGCGGGATCGCCCTCCTCCTGATTCTCTTCTTTCGAGGGCATCCCCGATTCGCCGTTCCTATTGTGTTAGCGTTCTAGGCACCGCCACTCAATACACGTTGGCTTCATGTGGTGGTTATGTATCGACGCGGCATTCAAGCAGCGGTCGCGGACACGGGAGAGATGAGGGTCTGGGAACCGAGTATACCACGCGGCCGGCCCCCCGCAAGAAGGCAATAATAATATTCGTATGGCGCTGGTCGAATGGTCTGCTTCTCTCCAAATAGACGAACGACTATTGATGTCGTTGAGCGGGGGCGAGCTGAAGGCAAGTTAGGAATGGCCGAATATGTATCATGCGAACCAGGGTCAGAGGCCAACGATGAACGACCATAGACCAGCATGAGCCGGCATCGCAGCCGCCGTCAACATCGGCAACGGAGCCGGCATCGAACAAGAACGCTGCAGGGAAGCAACTGCTTCGCTGTTGACAAGAAACGTAACGAAATCATCGAACAGAGAGGACGCTCCGAACGAAAAAAAAACTTCCAGGAAATCTCACAATGGCTAGACAGTTATTGAAGCAAATTCTATTCGAACGAACGCCTGCAGAGAAGGAATTATTGAGTTTCGGACCAGGGCGACCTATGAACCCTCCAGAGGACAAGCGCTTTGAGCTCTGGGCGGCCAACAAACGTTGTACGGATCCTTGCATGGCGTAGAGCTTCGGATGTTTCCCGCGTGAGCCTCGTCAACGGAAACCTCCGTGCTCACGATCTCCGACACGCGTAGCTTTGGAAGCCTCGATTCGAAAGGGTACGACCGGGAAAAAAATTCGTTATCAGCACACACTCGGTGTCCAGGTCCTCAGTGAGTCTAGAAATATAATCGTGGGCAGAGTTACTCCGACGCAATCCCGAGGCGATCCCGATCGAGTCCAGCCGCGTTTGCACGGCTTCATTCTGTGGCTTGCCACGCTGCACGCCCGAATGCGCCGCGTGCTCGGCCGGCCTCAATAACCTACACTGCGGACTGGAGAATCTGTTGACGAAAACGTGGCAGGAATGCCTGAAGCTCGACTTCTGAGAATGTAGGCGCCCGACCCTTTGGCCTGCTCGCCGTTCCGCTTGCGGGTGAAGCAAGCCTAGAGGGTAAGGTGAGTCGGAGGCGACTTTCCTTGCTTTCTCGGTGTGCAGGGAACGCTGTGTAAGTGTCAACGGGATGATTGCTTGCGAAATTATGCAAACAAACAAATCGGAGAAAATCGGGGGTTGTTGCACCCACGTCACGCAGAGAGCCGCCAAATGCTCTCTACCTTGAACCTCCCTTGAAGGAGAACAACTCGGCAGCTTCCGTTAGCAGCTGAGAATATATGAAGGTGAAACTCCTGGATGTATCCTGAGTGTCCTCGAAATCAATCCTGATTGGATTCCCGTTCGTTTCCGGAAGATTACGATGCAGGTGATCGCTCGGGTATACTGAGAGCCGTAGGTTCTCGTGAGACGAGAGCCGGCGAACGACGTCAGAGCAGCTCCCGCTGGCTCCCGAGCTTCCTCGAAGTTCTCTGTGAATACCACCCTGAGTGGAGTACCAGCTGTCGTCGTTGTTGCACCCGCGAAGGTCGAACGAATGATGTATTGAGGAGAGAGAATCCACAGCCCGCAATCCACCAATTGCTCATGGCGAATGCGAGTTCTCGGTGATTTCCCTGAGGGGCGGAGTTTCACTGCGCAGCTTCTCACAGGTACTCGCCGGCTGTTGGCTTCCTGTCTCACGACGTTCCGCACCCACCGCGCTAGCAGGTGGCGAGCAGGCCGAGCATCTTATCAGGTTCCATGAGTGCGAGAGTTTCTGACTTCTCACAATAGGATACAGCACTCAGGCCATCCAGAAGCTCCAAACAACGGATTCAGGAACTCACGGAATGCGACATTCCACATCGTTCTCCACGAAAACTCGAAGATCTGTACTCGTTGCAGTGAGGAGCAGCATATCCGACCCGGATTGAAAGATTCGATTGAACCATTCTCTTCCGATTTTCGCCCCAGAATACGTATCAGATAACGGAGCTCCGAAGTAGGCTCGTTACTTCTGTGGAGTTCTTCAACTGAAATGTTCGTCATCCGCCGGATCCGTTATCTCACCACTTGGTTCTTTTCGTGCGTCCAATCTGTGGAAAATCCGCTGTGTTCGAGGCATTGAAGTGTATAAAGAATGAATATATATGTGGAGACTGCGCATCGACCACGAGAACCAGGTTGTTCGGAAATCCTGATTTCGGGAATTTTGGACTTGTGCCATTTTGCAAGCGCTCTTGAAGAAAAGGCGTGGTGGTAAAGGTAAACAATAGCGGCAGGGATTGAACCGACCCCCCGCTCAGAGAGCTCATGCGTGGTTTCGCGCTGAGGAGCCTTTCCGCTGACGTTCTGAGGCTTCCGTGTATCGTGAAAGCTCCTGCCATACCGAAGAATTTCGCACATTTTCCGATGCCCCATGCCTTCCCGGATTTTGTTTGGCTCGTCACTCATCAGGATGCGAACCCCTCCCCCGGGCCCGCTCGTCTCAGCTTCTCCCTCGGCGTCCGTTAAAACTCTGGAGCTGAGTTGGGAATCAGCGAGCCCCAGATTCAACCACTCCTCAACATTCTCGTTCCACCAGAGTACTCCTTGGTAGTCCGAGTTCGTAAAGTGAACATCTCATTCTAGGATATGTAGGTGAGAAGTGTTCCTAAGCGAGTCGAGCTGTTCAGTACACGATGTAGTTAATTCATGGAGAATGTTTTTCAGCATGACGGAAGTTGCAGATTTTCCATATCGAGGATCCATCCCTCGACGCTCTGACATTCGTCAACTCTCACATGCGCACAGCAGCAGCTAGTACGATAACAAACGTCTCGTTATGTGCTGTATGCTAGTAAGAACCGGAGTGGAACCGAGACTTTCGCCGCTGGCAGCGGCATCGCTCATGAAGAGTGGTTCGGGCTCACGTGAGTTTATTCAGAACGAGGCAGCATCGCCACATTCGAGGAAAGACCTAAGGACTGTCGAGCGGAGCCCCGACGGCGGCTATGCGAACGGCTACAACACGGGCGGGCGGCCGGTAACGTCATTTCTATTGGGGCAGGCGACGACGGTTTACCAAACCGCTTCGTGGTTTGCTGCTTGTGTTAGCCCTGGCTGCCGTCCATCCCACCGCATAGGTCCCGTATCGAGACGCTCTTTCAAGCGGTGAGACTCCGATTTCCCTGGTTGGCCTCCTGCTGACCTTTCTCAGTTAATAAGTCAACTGACGTGTTTGAGGCTGAAAGAGTCGTCCAGGAGTCACTGCGAGGAGAGAGACTGCGCGAGCGAGATAGGGAAAAACCGGGTTGGGAGTCGGTGAGCTCAGAGTTCGGCCTGGTTTGACCAGAAGCGTGAGTGTGTTCTTCGGTACGGGAGACACTGGTAGTTTGCGACGGTTCACTAAGCACACGATGAGGCTTTCTCGGCCCGGGATATACAGCCACCTCTGAGTTTCTCTGAGCTGAAAGCGGAGGGCTCGACGGAGCGGATTATCTTAACTTCGATCCCTGCTTCAGGAAGCTGCCAAAGTAAATAATTGTGTATACTAAGTACGTTCTGAACTTTCTCGGAGCGCACACCGCTAAGTCATCGAGTTCGGATTCGAGAACGAATCGGTCTTGCGGCCCGTACTCCGCCGCAAGGCGATACGGGCTTTTCCGCTGCTCCCCAGCACAGTGAGTTGGTGACGCCGAATTCGGATGCTGAACGGAAATCTGTTGAAGGCGCATTGGAATCTGAGGTTTCCCTCCGAGACATCGTTGAGCGATGGAGGAAAAATCTTCGAGCGGGAACCAAATCCTCCTGTAGATCACGCCAACAGGGGTCGAGGCAGAGATCGATTTTAGCGTAGTTTGATTCTCTTTTGGCGAGAAACAGGCAAGTCCCAATGTGCAGTCCCTATGAAGACACGAAGGAAAAACTCGTGGCCGGCCTCGTTTCGCCCGTCTTGCGAGTGGCCGTACTTGAGTTTCTCGTCGCTTGAGTCTTAAAATCCAAAGACGCCGCCCGAAGATTCTACGAAAGACTCTACACCGGAATTCTGCTGCGAGCTGTGTTCTATCCGCGGCGATTTACCCGGATGCGTCGGTTGAGCTCCAGCTTGTTTTTGATCTTCTTGGTACTCATGAAACTCAAGTACTCAGCGAGATTTTCGCAAATATACCTATTCTAGTCCGAAGCTCCCAAACAGACGACTCCCGGCTAACGTCGGTTTCCAGCCGTGGTCCTCGATTTTGGATATGCGGTCACTCACGTCAAATCGGTACAAGGGTGGTTCTGTTTCCAGAAACGACATGCTCCCCTCGAGCCGTAGTTAACGGAGGGAATCGGGTTCGCCAGACGCTGGAATCAGACTTCGAAATCCTCGGGTTTCCATCCTGTAGTTATTGTCGGCGCTAGAGCATCATTAGTTGAACGACAAAGTTCATGATCTCGGAAACTCGGAAATGTCCTCGCAAATAAGGGAGAAACTTTTTTAGGAAGCGGCTCATCTCGACGAACTCGGAAATATTTGGTTTACTCAAATAACTGGAGGAGTATCAGCGTCCGCCCATTGTAGTTCCATGAAGAGGGATCCGAGACATCATGTCGAGTTTCGGATATCACTCCACGAGCCTTAACAGCAACGGTTCCAAGGAAAGAGTCGCGTTCGTTGCGAACCCTCCTATGCATTCTGAGCATGAAAACATTCGGAATATACATCCGGGGGTATCATATGCATTTTGCATGAGCCCAACTCCGAGTCCGATCCAGATCAAGCCAATAGGTTTAATCGACGCCAACATCTCCTTCCTGGAGCAAAGTCAGGTAACTGTCGTTCTCAGTCCAGAAACGTTTCTCAATCCGCCCCATCATTGGTGGGGTACAAAGAAAAGGGAGCGGAGATGTCGGAAAGAGGAAGGTCAGAGGGAAGCACTTCGAGGGACCAAGGGGACTTTGAGAGAAAATATGAAAAGTCGGAGACAACGGGGCGCGTACAATCCAGACCCAGATGTGTCGGCTGATGGAAAACGGGAATTCCCTACGCTTCGAATTCCGCCAACTTCACGCTCCCATCATTGGAACAGTGAATCGGTTTCGATGCAAGCGCTTTTCCAAAGGCAAAAACGTGGAGCAATCGAGAAGTAGGACCCAACTTGCGCCAAACCCTGCTAGCAGGCTCTGGCTGCGGATAGCTACATCGTCGTGGAGGAATCTTTGAGCTCCGCATACTCCTCAACCCCTGTTTGAATGCTAAGGAACGTCATGAAGTGTCGTGAGGATATCGTAGTGCAAGCTGGGGAACCATGCGAGGAAATATGTTAGTCACATAGGAATGAATTCCGCTCGACGGTCATGCGGGCGATGAGAGTTGTCGAGAGGATATCATATTCGTGGACGGCTGAATGGTTTGAAGATGACGGTGCTGCGGGAAATATCGTTGGTCATTCCCAGGAGCATTCAAGCTCGGGCCTCATCACGATTGAACTCGAGAACTTTCAGGATCAGTAATTTCTCATCTTTCTTTTTCTGATCCCATTTAGGAGGAATCTCGCTCATTAGCGCGTTCATTGAATAAGAGCTCATCGAGACCCATCATCCGATTCCGCGAGGAGATGGTCTCTGATTCCCCGCCATGACATCGGCGGGAGATGAGCTCAGCAGGAACTCACCGCCGATGCCTACGGAATTGAATCGCTGCTTGAAATAACGGAGTGGTTATGGCGAGCCGGGCCGGAGCGAATCGTGAACAGTTAATTCCTAGTTGTCAGGAGCCACCGCGAAGAACAGGCTCGACAGGGCCGTCGGTGAGTTGATCCGCTGGCAGTGTCCCCATGACCCTCGCGGTCCCTTGCATGCTCTGCTCCTGTGCGAGCTTGGTGCAGCTGAACCAGCGCCTGTGAGGTCCTCCGTGTGATTGAACCTGTTGGTCCCAAGGCGAATTTGACAATCGGGTTTGCATCAATCACATTCTTCGCAAACCGTTAGCACTCAGGCCAAGAAGAGGGAGACTCCTCGAGAGGAAATCTGTTTCCAAGAGAAACTTCTACGACTTCAAGGCTGTAGTGCCATGAAAGAGACAAACAGATTCAGCTCGGCATGTCTCCGGTGACGTTCGCACGCCGACAAATAACGGTCGGCTCATCCTGAGAATCCCAGCTTCCACCTCGCTGGCTCTAGGTGGGAGAAGCGTTTTTCCAACGTTGCTTAACGCTGCTACTTATACGGCAGAAGTCTTTAATATGAGCAATGTCGACGGCACTGTCAAGCGGCCTTGCCGAACCGGGCCTGGCTGCTGTTGAGGACGACGACCACATCCTCAGCCTCGACGGCAATGGCGACTACGACAAAGACTGAATCCTTTGACGAGAGGGCCTTGAATCACAAAGACTCTTCCAAATTGGCTGCCGGGGAGCGAGGACGGACCGACGAAACGACGACGGGAAGCTTTCGTCGGCACCACAGCTGTGGTCAATTTCGTCTTCGTATTTTTTTTTCGTTCGCTATCATTCATTCTTCCCTATTCTTTCATGCTTCGGATCTGTTCCGTTGCCCTGCTACGAAAAGTGGAAGAAGCCTCCTATGATTTTGCGCGTGCTCTGTCTTCTGCTTCGTCTCACAATGGTTGCGCGCCTCCGTGGACACAGATTCCATTATGCGTTTCTGCGAATCCTATCTTTCATGGTCTCTTCTCTTGTTTCGTGATCGATGCTGATAACGTGGATGTACGTATTTCGCTGAGGAATAAATTATATATCAGCCATGAGCCCAAGTCGGACGCGTCCATTCAATGAGCTGACAAAGGGCAGATATATCATCGAGGCTTCCTCTCGCTGGTGTTGCGTTACACGTTGCGCAAGTTTGGAGCCCGCCGAAAACGCCGGATCAGCGCGGAAGGGCGAGTATCGAAATACCCGACTTTGGTTTCTGAAGGGCGAGGAGTTTGGTTGCGGTTGCAAGTCTTCAAACCGAGAAGGTGGGGAGGTCCGGAAGGGAGTTCAACTGAGAGGAAGAGTGGCCTCTTCACCCTTCCGCATTCGTGTCAGAATATGTAGATCTATGTGTCATGAATCTATCCATCTTTTGCCATCGGCGACCTCCTCAGCTGTGCCGTATGTGCGTTGTCATTCGAGTGGCTGATGACGGGAATACACTCGAATATGTTACGCCACGTCATCGCTCTTCGTCATCTGAATTTTGGTTTCATAAAGAAAAAGTTCCGGAGAGACGATGACGAATATCGGTGGGTGGCCACAGTTTTACTGCTCCCGAGCAGTCGTGGAGCCCATCGCGGCCATGATGGCGTCGCGAGCAGGAACCATGATTTCGCTCCAAGCCGTGATCAGCGGAGAAAACGTCCTGAAGGATCGAGGACGTTGTCCTATAGATGAGGAATTCCTCCAGATCCTCGGACAGTGTTTGGAGAAGTCACGGTTTCTCCACTCGGAGCGTTTCGTTCCGACATCCGTCCCAATTCTTAGGCTCCTGGAACCTGAAATGAACTCAAGGAACCCGTTCGGGAGCAAGGCTGTTTCGAACGGTTGTACTAGGCGGGGAACCTCTTCCTCTGAACGATGAAAGCCTGCGAGGTGGGAGCAAGCCGTCCGGAAGAAGAGCACAAAAGAGTTATGGTTTCATCACGCCGTGAGTTCGAGGAAGGAACCTCCGTTGTTTCTCAGTTTTTGCATCGATGGGAACGCGAACTGAGGAGAGAACTGTGATCGAACTCCCACTGATGTGGCAAATTGAGGAGGACAGAGTCCCTGTACGGAGGAAAGCATCGGAAGAGCTCAGTCACGGCATTCCCTGGCGGAATTTCCCCAAAACTAATCTCTATGCTCCAAAGAGAGCCGCTGGTGTGGCCGCCAGCGACGTCAGATCACTATGCTCACACACCTCATGAAGGTATTTGCTCTCGGAGCTTTCAGGGCAATATCCGTGTCGATATGGAAAACTGCTGCAATCAGTCACTACGAGTCGTAAGGCCCGCGGTGCGTGCGTGCGCGCGCCGGCGCGTTACGTACGCAAAGTTTACTCGGGATGTGTTTTCCACCTTGGTCCTATTCAAGGGTTTCGACACTGTGGCGTGTGTCCGGGCAACGACGCGCCTCTTTCGGCTGCGAATCGCGCACGATATCGAAGTCGATCGTCATGGAAACTTCGTACTCTGACACAGAATCTCCGGGACGCATTCTATTGGGTCCGATGGGAGCGTACTCTCATCATCAAGATGACGTTTAGGAGACAGCCTCCGAGAAACTGCTCGCGGTTCGGATTCCTCTGCCAATCCTGCCAATGGGAGATACATGATTGGTCGATTTCGCTCAACTTCGATCATTCGAGTGGGTAACTTGAAGTCGCGGAACTCCTGGAGCCGGCGTGCGGCACAATCACTTCCACCCGCAGACACGAATATTGAACTCATGGAACATTTTCCCGCTCGATCGATTGCCATCGATGAAGAGCTCCGAGGTTTATCGGCAAGTTGGTTCGCTCTGCCGAGGAAATTAGATGTTCGTACATAGAGTGACTGCATGAAGCCGGCCGAGCAGCAGCCAGCCACTAAAGGGACCTCTAATGTGAGCCCGGAGACTCGAGCTCCTGGCAAGCGAACTCCCTAGTTTGATACTGGCGCTGAGCTAGCGTTGCAGCAGTCCTCCCCGTTTTAAATTGAGATGAATCGATCCTTCGAGGCAGTTGGACTTTTCCGAAACAGAGACCGGAACTAAATTCGGGAGACACGCTAGAAACCCAATCCGACTTGACGGCTGCCGTTGGCGGGCGATGCGCCCTCCGAGGCGTGCGTATTCTTCTGGCTCCTTCGGAACTGTCGCCGGCGATCGTCGTCGTGTTCCTTCCGGTCGGATGTCTGCGCGCAAATCGAATCCTCAGCAATAACTCGTTCTGAACCACACGGTGTCGAGTGCTCGGGCGCGGCTCGTCCGGGAGTGGCTGAGGCACGCGGGGAAACCGCATCGGATAAGTAGAGCTGTGGCGGGCACGGATTGCCGTTAAAGCCGTTCGCTGCGAACGGCTTGATTCTAGACATCGTAATGACCGCATTAGCGAGCGCTCTTAGCTGGCCGTTTGTTATTGGCGCGGGCGGGGAATTAAATAACTCACACTCACGCACGCACGCTCACATCCGAACAGCTCTAAACATACATAGTCAGACAGCGTACTACACCATATAAAGTATAAGAGCTCCTCCAGCCGATGGCGAAGTTTGTACGACGTGGCGCTGCCGACGAACTAGCAGGATAATTCGATCAGTGATATGCTTCCTGCGCACGAACCCGCCGGCTGAGTTCATGTTTTGCTCGTTTTGCCTCGACGTCACTCCGCGGATCCCGCACTCGCCGACGGTGATCAGTTTCGAGAAGAGAGCGCTGCCTCGGGAGCAACAATAACCGACACACAACAACATCAACAATTGTCGCTCCCCCTACAAGGAGCAGTGGTGCCGACGCGAACACGGCGCGGCTTGGAGCCGTTGGCAGCGTTTAATAAATGCGTAGTTTGTTCCGGTGGACGAGCCGGGAGGAGCTCGGGTTTCAAGGAGGTCGCGACGCGAGTGCTTCCGGACAGGGCCCCCTTCGCTGAATATTGCATCATGCGGAGACGAGCTCAAAAGAAGCGCGCTATCATAGCGGTTCGAGAGCACTCAAAGTACTTCTCTGTTCGGCTGGCGTGGTCATCCCACTGGCGGCTCTACCCTACGGGGGGTGATCGCGCCTTCGAGGCTAGAAGAGGGAGCCCCGAGAGATTGAGAGGAAAAATCACTACGACAATGAGTTCATTCGTTAGGAGATTCATAGTCGCCGTCGTCGACGTCGACGGTTGGTATCCGAAAACGCTCAGTTCTATTCCGCGCGCCGCCGTACGAACAGTTACAGTAATCACTGGCGAAAAACAGATTCCCACGCGGCGGCGAGAATCACTAATCGATTCCGCCATTGACTGCTACCACTTCAGTGGTAAGGTTCTCCCCGCTCGAGCACACCGATAACACGCCTCCGTGACTGACACTTCAGCTCGGGTATCGCGTTGTCTACAATTCGGTCACGGCCGTCGTCGCGAGAACTCACTCGAAAAATGAAAACAAAACCCCACAAACCCCGATACGGACACGATATCGAAATCGCGGGCTCAGTCGAGAGTAATGTTCATCATGTGGCAACTAGTTCCCGCGCGATTGTTGCTTCGGGGCGACGACGTTTTTCCGCGTCGGCATGAAACCTTGCCATGCCAGTATATGTGAGAACGCCGGTGGCAAAGGAGCGCAAGGCTGGCAGTCTTTTTCTACTTAGGCAGGATGACGCGGAGAAATAGGACGGCGGTGAGCGTACAGCAATCCTCCATCTAGCCATCGGTTATTTCCGCCGCACCTTTTCGTCTCCTCCGACCGTTTCTCGTTGTCCGTCTTCCGTGTTCCCCGCCTCGCCGCAGGTCTGCCGTGTATTCGGATCGAATGCGACCGAACGATGACGGAGTTCTTGAATGAAGGCCGAATGCATTCTGCGACATCCTGAATCCGAGTCCGCTGTCCGGCCGGAACGCCTGGTCGTAGCCGATTTCGCCGCAAAGGCTCTACCCACCTGACTCGCGCAACTTGCGCCGTTTCGCACGCGCTCGGCTCGATTCCCATGTCGGATGGATTGCCGACGGCCTCGTCTGACGGCGGCGGAACCATTGTATCTGATTGGATTATGCAACGATTGAGCGTAAAATCACGTCGTACCAGTGACACCGACGCCTCGGAGTTTCGGGCGAGAATGCTTGAGCGCCTCAGGTAGTTATGAGCTGCGGGCCAACTGAGCGTGAAGCAGCGCTGCAAATCATTATCATCACTACGCTTATTAACTCATTTTGAATGCTGCCCGATATCGCCTGAGATCTGGAGTGAACCGTTCATCGAGTCTACCTCTGAACTACCCGAACGGCAGCGCGTGCAGAGACATGTTGTCGATGGAGAATGTCAGGGAACTGTCCTCTTCTCCGCACGATTCATCGTGATCGGAAATCACGAATCAATCGAGAAGGAATAGAGCTCAGGGACTACTTGTTACCGGTTGGCATGGCTTTGCGGTTGGCGTGCGAGTTCCCGGGTCGTTAGTGGTAAGTCGGGGGTTCGATGAGCGGCCGACTCACATGTTCTGCCTGAAGTGCAGTCTACACTACACGGTCGAATCGAACGTTTCCGCTGGTCGGGACTCTACCTGTTTCCATGCTGGAGCGTTCGTTCAGAAGCCACAAATAACGTGGGTCGATTAGAATTCGCCGAAGTGACGGGCTGCGACGAGCCCGCATTCGGATACTGGGTCACGCAGCGACATTCATTACTGTGCACATGACTAAACGCTCGTGTGCTGCATGTAGCGGATGCATGTTGAGGAGACTGCGTATTAGTGTATGAACGGCGGCGTCGGAACTTTCTACCATGAATTGGAACGGGATTTCCTCTCCTCTTATTGTTCTCTCATTTTCATTCTCTTCCTGCCCTCGAAAAGACACCGCTCATGGGACGACGGGCAAATCGGCTTTTTGATGAAATGTCCGAATCCCGCGCCACTTTTGCACTTCTGCTCCGGCTCGCTCCTCGGCCAGCTGCTGGAAGTCGGAGTTTCGCTTCGGAGGTAGTGGCTCCTGCTGTTCCGTGAGTCTGTGTCTGTTTGGGAAAGGCTTCGCAAATGGAATCATTTTTCAGCCCGCTGGCGTCTTCCAAATGCCTTCCCGAGATATTCCCGTGTCTCGTCCCGGGATCTCTCTCACAGGCATACAAAGCCGGATCGTGCCAGTTCCGGAAATTTCGTACTTCGATCTCCACGCACGGATTTTGATTTCAGGTGTTGAGGAGATACAAGCCTCGTTTTGATTGGATTCGACGGAACGATACAACTTCGAATATAACGTCGATTCTCTCGCAACGATTCGCTTCCCTTTGTTGCCGAGCGGAGAGGATAGACCGAACATGAGTTATAGAGAGTTGGATACATTTGGGAGAAATGATCAGGCTTATGCACAGGCGCCGGCAACGATCTGGATCTGAAAGCACAGTGGAGACAGGAACGAAAGACTTGTTCCATACATCTTGGTTCCTCTTCCTGCGGGCAAAAACAATTCGAAGAGTGGACTAAAGAGGAGCACGAAGGGAGCTGTGAGTCGTCGGCAGGGCATTCACCGAGGTGGGGTCGCAGCCGACATTGTCAGTGAACGGACTTGCTGACTGACTGGCCGTCCCCAGGTCAACCGATTGGCTCGTCCCTTGCGCTAACGGTGGCTCGGAGAGAAAGTGCTTTCCTGTGTTACACTCGTATCACTTCCCAGAATATGAACTTCACGAAGTGCGCATCGATTGCTCCAGCATCGACAGACCGGGCAGGGGACAGCTGGCAACGAGCTTGCTTCCCGTGAGCTCCGCTGATTGCGTTTCGTTTACATTATTTTTATTGTCAGCAACGACTCTCAACCATCTCCCTGAAACCGAATTGAATCGGGCAGTGTGAGTCTACTGGATGCTCGACAGCGAGAATCTGATCCACCCGATCGGATGAATGAAGATCAGCTGGGAGCCCTCTCTCCCGGCGCACCTACGCCCCGGAACGGCATACAGCGTATTTCGCGTACTCTCCCCGAATCCGATCCGAGCTCTCTGTGAACCAGGCAGGGAAACGAAGCTGCTACGCGAGAGTCCGGTGGCCGAACAATGAAGACTCAATCGCGAAACACGCTTCAAGAACAACTGTTGTTCAGCAGCAACACATAGAATGCGGGAGCTCGGACTCGATGGAGCATTACAGCGGAGTTGACAATCTCGACGGAGAAGATGGATGAGCGGTTAACGCTACTCAGTCGAATGCTCTCGCTCTGATCCAGCTACTCATAGCGGTCCTCCCGTAAAACCGTATTCATCTGCCCAAGTATTCCGGCAACCGAGGTCTCACACCTGAGGGGGAGATGAACGGATCGATTCAGTGAATCGCTTTGTCAGACTAACGCCATCCCAAGAGGAGAGCGACACGTGCTCGTGTGGGATCCTTGGCTCTCACTCTCCCGATGTCCGATCTCCATCTAAGATACATCCGGTTCGTTCGTAGCCTTGTTGCCCTCCGAAAGACGCTTTAGCAGGATTCGCAGAAGAGCATCAAGTTCCTACCCTTAGTTGAGCGGATCGAGAGGGGCTCGCAGATCGGGTCGACCTGAGTTGTGAGCTTCGAAGGACCAATCATGCCATAGAGATTCTAGGGAACATCCCAAGGATTCCTAGTTTCCGACCATAGAGATCGTTTCCCAATCACTGAGATTCGCCGACGTTGTGGGAACCGACGGAGCCGTCGCGGGGGGCTACATCAACTTGGACTATTGCCTCCTTCGAAGTTTCCTGAGCTTTCGAGATGCTGATTGAATACGCTCCGAGATTAGGCGGGGGAGGGG
The DNA here is from genome assembly GCA_037576195.1 of Phytoseiulus persimilis. NCBI lineage: Eukaryota > Metazoa > Arthropoda > Arachnida > Mesostigmata > Phytoseiidae > Phytoseiulus > Phytoseiulus persimilis. The sequence continues at coordinate 10,673,852 of CM075104.1, forward strand.
GGGGGGCGTCCGACCAGGCTACTCCTTTTGAGCAGAAACAGCGGCATCAATCAGACTCCAATCGCTCATCTTCTGTCGACTCTCGAGTGAGGGGTTATGCGGGATTCCTGATTGCGAAAAGGTATTCCGTCTTCCATCTTGCGAACACACGCCTGCAGAGCACAATGCAATCGCAAACAGCCTCTTCCAGACAAGAGGCTGCCCGCAAGGTTAATGGCATCCTGCTAAGAAATAGCCGCACCATTATTCGACAGGCCAAACGGTCAGCGTTTATTGCATCGTGAAATATTATAGCCGCCAGTCTGCGGACGCCTGCTCTCAGCTATCAAAACCCAATCGCCTTCCCGCAACCTCATTCCATGGAATTCAATATTTATTACAATTAGTGCTAATGCAAGGCAGCAGGTTGCATGCGGCGCGAGGAAGCGCACTGGTAACGATGCACGGACAGCGCTTCGAAACTTTGTTCAAAAACCGCTCAACTAAATGGCGGCCAAACGGAGCAGCGAATGGATCGGCGGTAAAACCTCACGCGCGGAAAAAAGGCGCGATTTTTCCCGCGCAGTCAGCGGTATTTTCGCCCGGGCGAAACCAAGCCTTCGAAATTAAGAAACGATGGCGCCGTCGCGGTTCTCGGGACGTCGAGAACATGAAGGACACAGCTGTCGTGTCGACGATTCTCCGAAAGTCTTGTTTTCGCTTCCTTCTTCTACTTCACAAACCGAGTCGCATGGAGCGATATTGCCCCAGATTCTAAAATTTGTCGGAGGCCGCCACTGGATACCTTTCGAGCATCGACCGCAGGTGGATCCTACTGCCTCCCTGACAGATGATTTCAAATAAGCTCCCGCATCCGCAACTGAGCGCACGGGGGATCACCACGAGTCTTGTCGAGTGTTCCAGTTTTCAGCCCCTCCTCCTGAAAGGGTGTATATTCGCTGAAACCACAGAAACATCGACGCCTACAACAATAAAATATTTCTAACTGAAGGGTCGAGGTCACACGGCGGCGTTGGAAAATTCGGGATGATACTTATTCACCTATCCCAACGACGATCTCCACTCGCAGGAGTGCTTCGTTCTTGATTTCCAGGCTGTTAATTAACGAGAGGTTCCGACCCGGAAGATGTTGGGTGGAATTCCGCTCGGAAAACCTGCGCGCGGCGGGCGACTCCCAAGGAAGAAATTCCGAGCACAAAGCCGAAGTTCCATTCTCGCAGGAGGTAGTTATGACTCAAAAAGTCAACACTTGAGCTCCTCTTGCTCGCTCTAGCGGCACAAGCCGCCTCAGTGTGATTTCTGCTGGCCACTGCGGTGGAAGCTCTGACTCAATCTCTAAGCCTCCGAGTGACCCGCGGCGAAGACAGCCAAGCTCAACTCCCTTGAAACCCGCCGACATTTCGGAATCCGTGCGCAGCTGTTAAGTTATCTTTTCCCATCTTATATCCGGCCGCTCCGTTCCGGGTCCCAGTTTGACAAACGCCGGTTCCCATTTCAAAGCTCTCGCGCATACGAAATCAAATTATCTCTGGTGGGTCAGCGCGAGCAGCGGATCGTATCGGTTTCGTCATTGAAGCCAGATTTTCAAGGGAGCCCATAACAAACTCCTCGCAAAATTAAATTGATCAATGATGATCCAAATCTCTCGCCGGACCGCCACTGAATGCTGAACGCTGCGCTAAAGCTAATTTGTTCGAAGCAAGGAGATCAGTAGAACGCGCGATTACACGCAACAGTAATTAAGCCATCAGAGCAGCGAACTTCGGGAGATTCCCCCAACAATCATCGTGTTCGATACCATCGGCTGCAGCTTGCAGTTATCGAAGAGAGCAGCCGGGGAGCAATTGATTTCCGAATAGGGCGATTCTTATTGCATCTTCCATACGGCCCGATGTTCTGGGGTCGCAACCCGATCGGCCGGTTGTTGCGATCGTCGTTACTGTCGGCGGTGACGGCACGAACTTCGTCCGTCGAAATTCCGGAATATGCAAATGAGAGAATGACAAAGTTTGCTAGGGAACGTTTTCGCTCCCAGGAGCGTTGGAACGGCCCGCCCTCTTCTAGGTATCATGCTTCTTCACTGCGGCAGTTTCCCTGACTCAGGGGCCGAACCTCTGTCCGATCATGGATCAAAATTTGTGGGTCGAAGATGAAGGGCGTCGGTAATTCTCTGATCGCTCTTATAACTAACCGATCGCTAGAAACCCCGAGTGGGCGACTCGAGAGCTCTCACGCGGCAGCCTTTACCGTCCACAACGTGGACATGTCCTCCGTAGTCCGATGGATGTCGTATGAAATGAGTCGAACATGAAGTGCTCGATGGGAAAGATTCTTGCAACCCAGAATGCGACCCGAGCTGCGTCCACGTGTTGCACTCTGGTTCTAGGGGAGCATCGTCTAAGGAATATTCCCAAAATGGCCTCCATTTCCCCGATCGGACGACCATCTCCAGCGTAGGCTCCCGTTCTCGTCGTTCTCTTCGTCGCTGCTGTCGTGCACTAAACCTTGAGCTCCTTCCTCCGAACCCAGGGGGCGGCTTTAGCAACCTGCCGAACTTTGCGCTTTCTCCCTCTCTCTCTCTCTCGCCGAATAGTATTCCCAACTGGCCCCTGAACCGCGACCTGTATGTTTCCCGTGCTGAGATCCTTGTATCAAAAGGATCTATTCCCACTCGGTCGGTAGCGTTGAATAAATATCGGATTTTTCCCAATTCGTGGGTATTCTCTATTCACCGATTACGCTCTATCAAGTGTGCTTAATGGGTCGAAATTCTCCTTGGTGATGTCCAGTGATCAGAGGGAACACATGCGACGTGCTGGAAAATCAAAAATAGAAGCATCTCAGCCGCGACTACAGTTTTCAGCTAGGATTCAGCTTGTTTCTGGCGTTGAATCACAGTCGGTATTCAACGGGAGCGGAGCGCTCCGGGGCAACCCGAGTTTACCTAGCTGCTCGACCAGGTGAATAAATCAAGTCATTCAGACTCTCAACGACTTTGCTGTTAATCCCTCCACTGCCGAGTTGAAGCTCCCCCGCCGAGATGGCTCGAGGCCTGATGCGCAAACCGTTTGTAGCGACTCTCAGCCTCTCTCTTCGCTTCCGTGCTGATAACCCCAACTGGTCTCATCTACACCGACCCGCCATTCCTTGTTGCTGAGCCACTCAGATGTAGTGACTCTGTCAGTGATGTCGCTCCTGAAGTCTTCGGAAGCTCCGTGTCGGGTCTCGCCTTCCCTGTTGCTTCGACTTCCAATTTCCCTCTGTATGCTAACCCCATCCCCGACGGGCACAGGCGATTCCTGCGGTCCTGTCTCCGATGCGGGACTACCCCGAGGGCTCGACACAAAAGCGCTCCCACAACGTATCGTGTCGCACGGCCACTGCCTATCTCCGCTCAGAAGGTTTCCAGCGGGAGGGGTCAGAACCCCAGCTTTTCGGGGCGTTATCGATTAGTTCCACATCATACCGAATCTTGGCGCTCGTCAGAAGAACTTCTCTTCACGGTGTTCACGTCGCTGTGAACAGAGGCTCTGAAGAGGTCTGCGCACAGAAAAAGTTCGCCTCATCCGCCCATCAGATCTGTGGGGTACTCAATCTCGGCAACATGTATTCTCGAGTCTCATGTCTTGCGCTCAGGGCTATCCGTAACCAGCTGGCACCTCCCATCCGCTGCCGCGATGGGATGACTGGCCCTGAGAGGGCTCGTAGGACGCTACACACCGCAACCTCTTCCGTCCCCACGGAATTCTTCAGAATGGCTCCATTCTTTCGAATCACTCCACACCGGAACGGTGGCCCCCTGGAGAATCACGTGATGAAAACCATCGCTGTCCCCAGAGTGCGGCTCGGAGCACACTCGTTCACTTCCAAATCTGTTCAGTGTGGCTCTGGCATGGGGTTTGTAATATGCCAGCACCCATATGCCAGTACTGTGAAGGAAAAGGGAGAAACTGTTTCCAGGTCAATCAATCAACTTATCGTCTTGGAATAAGGGCAATAGGGTTTCTTCGAATGATGCAGCGAGAGCCCGTTTCCCCTGATTATTAGAGGGGGAGAGGTCTCCCGTACGAGGGGGGCCCAGCGTAGATGAAGAGCCTGGCGATGTCGGAGTTGGCACGCTCGACGAAGGAGGAGGAGGAGGGTTGAAGGCTGGGTCCAGGACTCCGAGTGATGCGAACGCAGGACTCGGATGCTGTACCGTTGATCACGCTGATACCCATCTTCATATGGGAGAAGGGGGGGGGGGGAATTCCATCATCCAATGCGAAGATGGATCGGAGCTCCTTGGGCGTCAGACACCTCGATAGAACCTGGCGGAGGCAGTGAAAGCAGCTGACTAGCTTGGGTCAGGCAGACTACTCAGCGGTCGACGGTTGGGAACTGTACGTCCGGTAATTAATTTCGTTGCTCTCCATATAAAAATGGTTCCCGGTTCATTCGTTCGTTTTCGGGCAAGCTAGCGACCGAACAAGCGAACGGGCACGCGGCCGTTGGAGCCAGCGACCGAACTAGCTGTTGTCGTAAATATGGCTTCGAGCGCAAATGTTCAATGAAGATATGGATATGAGTTGTTCTCCCCCCACCGCCCGTTCAGTCCGCAGTGCCATCGATTCCGTCGCGCCCCGCTCCAACTGAAAAATGGCGGGAGCAGAAGCAGTTAATTCCGATGCCTTCCTCCACCGTTCTCTCAGTCGTTCCAACTTTTAATATTGATTGTCAGTGTTTGCCAGCGATACCCGAGCCTGCTCCCGTATTTTCCGGAGGTCTCCGCTATCCAGCAACGGCTCCAAGCGGGATGTCCTTCAGCGAACGAGCCATTGAGATGCGAAACCGCAGTCCGTGGACACTGAGTTGACTTGAGCAGGATTTCAGTGAGTTTCCGCGGAGCCTTTCGCGTGCGAAAACGCACGAGATGTGCCTCAAAAGGTGCAAGCGAGAAGGAGATGGACTGCGGGAGCACCGTCGGACGGACATGGCAGCTGTCAGCCAGAGCCGGCGGCTTCGTGAAGGGAAGCGGAGCAGGCAAGCAAAGCGAGGTCAACCACAAAAGTGGAGCTGTCATGGAGGGCACATGTTGTTCTATTATCGCCGAATCTTGAAGGTTTTGTGTGCTGACAAGATTTCCTCGGGGATTCTAGCTTTTCCTCTTCGCACTTCCTCCAACGACATCACCACAAATGCGGCCGCGACCCAACAGGACGACCCGGGTCGTGGACCACTCCGGCCCTCAACTTCGACCCTACACGACGACAAATACGACAGCAACAAGACGACAAGGGGACAAGTGCGAGCTTCGCAAAAATCGCGAGAATTCCCCATGAATGGCATCCGTTTGTCAGAGCCGCCCACCCCTCCCCACGAGATCCTGCGCAGCCAGGGAGAGAGGGAGCTGTCGAGTCGGCCATCGTCCAGAACAGTGGCTCCCGAATATATTCATGTAGCCCCCTCGGAGTCGATGTCGATTTTAGAGGGTCCCCGGGTCTGAGGAGCTCACGTTAAGAGGTTTGAATCCGCCACGAATCGCCTGTGTTCCTCAGTTAGCTCCGACGCATTGCGTCGCTCCAAGAACCCCACTCAGTCAGCGGACGGAAGAAAATCGTTGACGCGCGCGGCGTATTCCACTAGAAACTCAGTTTTCCATTCCGAAAAACAAAGAGGAAAACCTCAGGGCGCCTTACAGAACAGTTCATTCCCACTCAGCGCTGCTACTCGTCACCTTCGCCGATTTTTAAGTTGTTCCCGCTCTCAGCGTCGCCACCATGGTTCCTTCATGGGGGTATTGAATGAGGGGATACCTCATTCTTCCCACCACAGACGCTATTTTGACGATACTCTTTCGGGGACTTTTCATCTGAAATTCTTCTTGAGTCCGTTTGCCGAGAAGCAGATTTCCTGACACTTTTCTCGTCAAAGGAAACAGAGGATGAGTCCAAACTGAACTCTCCGCTGCCGTCAGGTCATCGCTGAAGCCATGTCGAGAATTCGCCATTCTGAAGTCGAAAGGTTCTAGAGCTGCGTCGCGTTCGTCGCCGTTGTTGACGTGGTCTGATAGAATGAACCAACTCATCAGGAGGCAACGAGTGAACCAATCAAACTCATCCATTCTGTCACTAGAATATTTGAAAATAATTTTCCCATGAAGTTCAACCCACTCAGCAGCAATCGCTCCGTCAACTCATAAATTTTTCGCAGTCTCGAGGTCGATACGATCAAAAGTTAATCCGACCATTTTCCAGTCCTTCCGAGATCCGGAAAAGTACTTCAAGTTCGAATCCGTCAGATCATCGGAACTATTTTCCATAATATCCGCCTGAGATGGCTCAGCCAATGACTGTTGGCAAGAGTGCACAGCGGCAGGTTTCCTCTCGGAGTTACCCGAATGTTCCGATGAGTCTGATCACATGCTCGAAGACAACTTCAGGCGCAGAACAATAATCGTTCAAATTTATGGAATGAAGCGGAGTAGAGTCTGCTTGTTGCCCTCTCGTCGACGGAAGCGCTCGAACTGATCGGAATAAGAGAGTATGTTTTGCGGCTCGCGAAGATACTAGCTCGAGCTTGACCGGAATCCCACCCAGAGCGGAGGAACTGATCCAGGCATCGATTCCTCCCCTCGCACACTGCAACCGTTCTGAACGTTTGAAATGTCTCAGTGCGTGCATAAATTGTTCAGAGTAATTTCACGTTAAATCAATCGCCTGTATCCAGCTCCCTCTCATCAAGAGCACAACCCTTCAACAGGGGACTCGTCTCAAGTTATGTCCGACAGGGAGCTGCGGAACAGAGGGGGCGCGGGTCGAGAGAGTTCGAGAGTCTCTGCTCTGGGAATATTACTTCAGCCGCTCAATCAACGTCGCTGTGTTCCTTTTTGTTATATCTTTCTTGTTCCTCTTGCGCGGTGGCGGCGCTGACCGAGCTCGCGACCGAATGCGGGGACCTTACTTGGCCCCCCAAGAGGATCTTCCTCGGTTTCCTCGGCAAATAAGTGAATGCTCACTCCGTCGCTTCTCTCGCTCTTCTTATTTTCCAGAGGAGGATGCAGCGGCCCTGGTTTATTCAGTGGACTCCCAGGCGTCGCTTGAGACAAGCAGGCAGGGAGGCGGACAGGCTTTTCTCCCGCATCCTATTTTTTTTCAACCGTCCCTCTCTCTCCCCCTCTTGGGCCCAATCCCGATGCTCGCCATTTGGATGGCGTCTTCATCGTCCCTTCGGAGCCGCGCGCGCTGGCAGGCAGGTTGGTTCGTTGTCTGACTCGCGAAGGTGCACAGGTGCCTTTGGCAGACAGCCGCCTAGCCTGCTCTTGAGGCCGAAGTTCTACGACTTTGCGCTTTAGCTGGGACCGGGGACAGGAGACCGAGCTTCCGATCTACTGACAACAGTGAAGTAGGTCTCGTGAGAGCAGGTGTTGGAATACACTTCCCCGGATACACGAATCGCGCACGGACCGCCAACTACTAGGCCTCGGCCTGGAACTCTGTTTCTAGATCATACAACGCTCCTCTCATGGAACACAGCGACTGACATCAGTTTTCCAACGAGATCACCGTCAGTTCGTGAGAACTATACATTCAACCATGCATCAATCCATGAGCATACATCCCCTTTCGCCGATTAGGATTCATGTATGATAATTCAGCCCGGGTTTATAATTGAACCGATTGAACATTGACCGCGTGGGATGAGGCCTCTTGGAGCCCATAGGGAATCGAATTCTCCGTTGGAATCAACACTCTCGACTTTCGTGTTCTTGCTTCGACGTTTTAGCGCACCGAGGACGATCGGAACGGTCAGCTCCGGCAGGGAGCAGCCGAGCTCCATGGATGTCCCCTGCTGGATTCAAGTGGGCTGAACGGGCTCGCTTCCGGTTAACAAACGACAATTGCAACTAGACGGAACCCATTGAAACACGAGTTGCTTTTACCCTTTGCGAGTGGAAAGGAAAGAACCGGACCGGACTGCCAGGCACGATGAGCCCTATAGGCTGAGCTCCTACTGCGCCGCTGCTGCTGTGGTGGCTTCAATTAGCTCCACTCGAACAACGACGAGAGTTTGCCTTACACGGCGACGACTACGAAGACGATAACAACGACAACAACAACAACGACTACTTCCCTACTCACAGCGTTTGTGTTAGGCCTGCGCCAATAAAGTTTCCTCAAAAGCCCACGCTCGAAACAAGCCGACGAACGTGAAACCAACTCGTCCGGATAGCCGTTCCGCTTCGATCTCCGATCGGGGTATGCGTTCTCGACGCAGGTAGCCTCCCAAAGCGGGCGAGGTAACTTTCCCGCCATGTCCGATATACTCTGACCGCGACGCCGGCTCGCCAATGCCAGAGATTCGATGCGTGGTGACGCATGTGTTGGAATGTAAACTTGTCGAACTCTCCTGCTGTTTCCGGATCTCTTTGAGAGTCGGGGGCTCACAGGTGAATGGGGTCGTCGCTCTCTGTAAGCGGTCGTTGGATTTCCGCAGGGAGCGTTTCTCGGTGAGAAAATTCATTACTGCAGGGACTGGAAATTTTTCAGAGGGGAAAACGGTCTCTCGGATCGTTCTCATACAAAGTCCGGTTCTGCGGACATCGCCGGTCACGAGCCAAGAGGAGTATGAGGGGAAAGGGCAAGGAACGGAGGAGAGAGGGCGGCGAGGGAATAATAACCCGAAAAGAGATCCGCACCCGTCCCAGATAGTCTCGTTGGAGATAATGCTCGACTCAATCGAGGATGTTTTTTTCCTCCGGTTCCTTTTCTATCAGGGGTCGTGGAAGGAGTTCACCGAGATAGCTTCCTCCTCGTCTGTTTTGATCGTTTGGCTTCGCTAAGATTTGAAGCAGGGCTTGGCCTCGCTGCTCTTTAGTTTTTCCCTCCTGAATCTGAAGTCCTTCTCCCCCGCTTCGTTTGCGCCGCTCCCGTTTCTCGTCTTCCATCCGCAAAAACTCTCAACTAGGCAAACAGATTATATCGATTGGATCGGGTTTTTAGTCAACGTCTACGTTTCGCAGGGTTTCCCTCCGTTTCGTCGCTCTTTCAACGCCGTTTTTATCCTCGCACTCGCCTCCGCGCTCACTCCCTCTCGCTCGGACCGTCAGCAGCACTTGGGACGGAAATTCTCCATTCAGGGGGAGCGTTCGATTGAACCAGCGTTGAAATTCCACGGTAACTGGCTTCAAGTACTCGATCTGCCCTCGCGGGGGATAGGAGTCGGAACTGGGTCGCAGTACCGGATTCCGACTCCATCCGGATGGAAGATCCTTGCCATGCATCCACCGGTGATTCTCTATCATCCGCGACTCCGGAGATTTAAGAGTAGATTGATTCAAGGCTGAGTTTCGGTCGTCGGATACCGGCTACGTGACATCTGCTCAGCCGCTGCCGGACCGGCAGTTTTCTCCATGACTCTCTTTTCGGCAGCGAGAACTCTCTTTTGAAAAAAAAATCTTTTACGCCCCCACGGGAGCCATTTTAGCGGTGGGTTCGGCAGAGCGGAAGCGCTGTGAATGACGAATGCCTCGAGTGTTATGCAAGTGGGGAGGTGAAAGGAAAAATCAAATTCAAACGTCGCTGAATGCGATTTTTTTCGTGCAGCCGTCTAATTTCCGGAAACGGAGGAGGAATAGGTGTAGCTATTGCTTCCGGCGGGGAGATATACTTCCGCTCCTTCCCCTGTGACGGCTTCTTTAGTCGGTGCGTCGACGCCGAGCTTATTTCGCCCGTCTCCCATTGCCACCTCATATATCCCGGTCCCTATGGTCCTGATCTGAGGCTGTCATCCTTATTTTGGTCGCCGTCGTCATCGTTCATGAGCAAATCGACCCGTTGCAGCTGCAAGCTTGATCATTGACACAATTCCAAGTTCAGAAGCACGGTTCCGACAGTTTTGCTTGTTTGACATTTCGTGAGGCAAACTTTCGAGATCAGAGTCGTGGACCCGTCTCTGAGAATTTCGAGCCGGTTGAGCATGAGAACGCGGCTGATTCTACGCCCACTCAATTCTTCTGACGATCTAGGAGCAACTAGTTGGAAAAAGCAACCGACTCTCGACCGGACCATCAGAGTTGAGCCGGATTGAGATCGGCGTGCAGTTAACGTGGACGCGTGATAGTACCTCCAAGAACGTTCCTTGGAATATCGAGCTTCAACGCATCAGATCACTACGACGCGTGCTGTGAAACGCCATGAAAAGAGGTTCACAGATCAGGAAATACCTCTCAAAATACCAAAACATCAGAGCAACACATTGCGAAGTTGCGTCGGGAAAGGAACTTTGGGATATCTGCCTGAACCCGAGCTTCTTTCAGTTTTTTGCTCCAATATTATAAAGAAGCGGAGGAGAGGGGATGGCCTCAGTCCTCCTCAGAAGGCCACACTTCAACATGCCGTAAGTGCCATGTCGATCCGATAAATCGTGTAGGATTTCATGAAGGACAAACATGCTCCTCGGCTCTCATGAACAAAGATAACCGCTGTACATGGTCAATAAATCAACCATGCATCTTGCTGTATGCAAGGCCCGAAATCTGAGTCGTTGACGGACTCAGCTGGCGACAATCATGAATCATCCGACAACTAGCAGGAACGAAGTCGCCTGAAATTATCTCCGATCCATTCGCAACGAAATTCCGTGGAACTCGAGCGGTCGTCGCAAGCATTGCGTATGCGCTGAACAATCTGCCGTGGTTGGCGCCAATCCCAGCAGCTAACAACAGCTTTTGACCCTGTCTCGATGCACGGAGCTTCCCCCCACAGAGCCAGCATGGAGTAACTCTTTAGGAAGACATCCTTGTCGTCGATTGTTCAGAGAACTCCGCTTCATTATGGAGGTCGGCCGAGGGGAGCTTTCGTCAACGATCGCTTTGTTCGTTACTTGAACTCCTCCGATAACATTGGTTGACATGCTCCAGCGCCGAACCATGTCGTGGAACTTTTGTCCGCCGGGATCATGACATCGATTCGGAGTAGGTGTGCGCCTGAATACAATGCTGCATGAATCGAAACTCATGCGACAAGTTCGGACATCGCTTGTTGTTCGCCGGCGCCTCGCGCAGCGGGTCAGGAACGGCGGCGGCGGCGGGATTTTCGAGTGTGTTCACAACGTCGTTTGAGGAAGTCTGGAAGGAATTCGTCGGATGCATCAGCCAGAAGCGGCGGCCCTTCTCACGTCTGGTTCAACGACTTCGTATCCTGTTGCGTCGGCCGTTGAATTTGCTTCGAGCATCCGAACGCATGCAGTTTTCAACTCCGGGCCGAGCTCTCCAGGCTTCGCAGTTGTAGCCGGCCGTAGTCTCTCGTTGACAGCGAGGGCCTCGGCGGTCGCTCAAAGCGCGAGCGACCCGGGGGGCCGACCCGGGCCCGCGCGGGTTTCATCGCCGGCACGGCGGACCAGCCCGACTGAGCCCGGACTCCCCTCGAGAAGTAACGCGACTCAAGGCAACATTCGGCAATTTCGCGCTCGATTGACTCTGGACACTACGGTCGCTCGGCAAAGAGGAGACACACTCGGAACTGGTTGCAACAGTCTGTCGGCACTGCGACGTTTTCCGACGGTTCCGACAAGTTACACAAGGAAACGCTGTCGCCGTTCCTGCTCGAGCTGCGGTAGGACAAGGGCCACGCCGATCGTCGCAGCGGGCAGTTCAGTCTCGGAGACAGGCCCGGCTTTGAACTCCTTCGCGTGAAGTGGAGTAGGCGATCCAGGACAGCCATCTGCGATTCGATGTGTCGGTGGTACAATGATTGTCGGCCAAACAGGCGCGGCAAGCACCGGGGCCGATTGTTACGAGATCGATTCAGTTTGTAGCCTCCATAACGACAGCGTTGAGCCGAATAGCTGATAAGATGCGTCGAGACTCGAACTCTCTCGAATGAGCACCCGAAAGCTGACGGAACCAGACCGCCCCGTCTGTTCTGGAGCGTCGGCATCGCTCCCCCGGTCGGATCGGAAGCCGACTCGGACCACACGCTATGGAAACTCCGGTGGAACGAGTCTCGGGTTGGAGTTGCTGGAGTTGAGTGTGGTGATCCAAGCAAACCGACCAAGCAAAGCGACTGAACAGCCGAGCCGACCGGCTCTGTGTCAATAGCGCGGCCTGCCTGATGAGCCCTGGTAAGTGGCCTGGAGTGAACTTCAATCGGACGAGGTCCCTGTGATTCGTGGACCAGCCGGGAAGCCATCATCGTCGTTCTCCTTCTCCGCACGAATCGCAGCCGTGCCCACCCATGACGTGAGGCAAGCCATCAACGAGCGAGAGCTCACTCACGAACAGCTTGTTAACAGCGTGTACACGCAGTGTTGGCGGCGGCCGAGGCGAACTCGTGCTTTTGCTCACACGGACGGGCAGACAGCGGCCCGCCCTTAAACAATGAGGCATTTAGGCCAATTTCGAGCCCCGCCATGGAACGAGAAAAAAAATGCCAAATTGTATGAGAGTTCCAGAGTCGTCTGACGAGAGAGAGAGTATCCGATGCTCCATCGCACCTGAGGGGTCGGCTTCGCTTGATCGGAGTTTCGCGGAGAGTCTCGGGAGAATCAGATCCACCAGCGGACCACAGGTTGACTCAAACCGTTGCCTGGTTTACTCGTTTTTCCTCCCATCTGAATAATGAACGGAATTCAACGGCATGGTTCGAGATTCGGACTGGTCCAAGAAACCATCTCTGCTCCTCAGAGCAGCATCGGGCTCATCAGCGAGTTGGACGTCGGCGGCGAAGATATTAATCACGAAAAGAAATTAACAACAACGAGGGCGCCACCAACCGAAGACGTCTGTGATTGCCCGGAGCGGCGGTGTTGCGTTCTGGCGTAATGGAATGCCGTTCAGCCAGCAGACACCTGAGTCACGGTTTGCTATCCCTCGTTCGCCTTCCTCTCCTCTTTCTTTGTGAAGAAGAATGGAATCAGCGACGAGCCGACACCCGCTTGGCTCCTTGCCAGCTGAACTTTGCTGAATTCTGCTTCATCTCCAAACCGTCCTCCTCGACCGACGCTACTGACCACCTCAACGGGCGGCATGGCCACAACGAGCTTTGTACCGCTACTGCATGATTTTTCCCAGGATATCGTCATAGCATCGAAGTATCCGATACGACTCGCGCGATGACCCCAACAGTGCTGCTGTTCAAACTCTGGCGCCACCTCTCCGAGATCCCAGCTCTGACGCGAACGAGATACTCTGACCGCAGTTCAGACACTGGAGGAGACCCGGTGCGGCGGAAATCACTTTTGTCACTCGACACATGAGCCACTGCTTTGGCAAGAAAAAATCACCGCCGTTCCCACCAACCGCTGAGAAGAGAGGTCGTCGGATCAGGGCGGATTTTATTTTGTTCACGTCGATCAGACGCAATAAATGTAGTTGGTCGGGACCACCTGGACTCACATATTTTACGAACTCTCCTCCGGAAGGCCTGGCGGATCCTCTCAGCCCTTTATTGTCCTCTGGAATCCGAGATCCGCCGCCAGATTGGACGGATGGCTGACGCGTCCGTGTTGAGGGGAGGGACCCAGATCATGATCAGAACCTCTTCCCCTGGAAACGGTGTCAAAATAAACCGTCCGCCACCGCTTCCCTCGAAAATGCCCGCCTGCGTCACAGCCCGTGCGCCTCGAAATCCCTAGAGAAGTTTAAACAGAAACCTGGACTTAATCTACAGGTGTCGCTCAACACGCGAAGCTATCCGTGTCTCACGTCTCATCAGCATACCGGCCAACTTTGAGACGGCGGTTGGTTCCCCGGAACGCGGTCCTCCCGAGGTATGGGTAGAGGAGATGGCCTTGGTCGGTAACTTCTGATAAAGGACCGCTGAAGACCATGCTTCGGTGAAAAATAGAGCTCCGGGAGGCGGGTTTGTTGAGGACGGGAAGAGTTCCACACAGGCGTCGCGGGTTAAGTATCAATTTTCGATTCCCAAGCGGTCGGTGCCCGGAAGCCTGAACGGGCCGAGGACAGGCCGAGAGAGGGTGACGACAAACCACCCATCCAGTCCTCGAGCCACTTCTCCGTCCAGTTCCGATCCCGCCAGTCAGTCGGTCGGTCAGTGAGAGAGTCGACCGGTCGTCAGCAGACTGGCCGGGGAACCGACTCGCCAGAGGAACTCGGTGAGAAGAAATGATATTGGTAAACGAAGGCTATCATTCTCATATCACACACTTTAGCAAATGGCAATCTAAAATCGATGAGGGAGATCAAGCGTCGACATTCCTCTCCTCGCGGCGTGCGTCGACTGCGACAGTTTTCCCTCTGACCGGGTCTTCGATTCCTCCCGGCTTACAATCGCCTGACTCCCTCACAACTTCGACTTTGAAAGGCTCTTTTTATTCCACGGTACGGAGTCCTCTGAATAATTGTTGAGCTAATGTAGGCTAATAAGCAATCCAAGTTCCGCCATCGACTGTTCTCGAAGTTCACGGCGAGCTGTATTCAGAACGAAATCCCGGGATGCCGAGGAACTGGATGACGCAATCGCCACTTCGTCGCTCGAGAATCGAGAGATCGCAGCCGCACTTTGTCGAGCAGAGAGATAGAGAGAGGAAGCGGTTCGAGTGCCTCGAGATGCGCGGGGGAGGAACCTTTCCTCTTCCATGTTGAACGGATACTTCCCAGTGCCATGATCCAAGATGCTGCGACTGTGTGAGGAGAACCTCTCTCGTGGGACCTTGGGATGATTCTTCCTATTGGAATCAGCGTTTCTGTCTCGTCGGGTACTCTTTCTGATTTTTCGAGCCATCGGGTCAAAGCTCTCGAAGGAGCGAGTAGAGCTTGAAAGGAGAACTGTGTCGAAACGAAGCTAGATGCGGTCCCTCACTGACAACAACTGAATGTGGTAGTACCATGGATGGCGAATAGCACATATGGACGGGTCGGTCAGACATTATCCCGCAGAACATGAAAGCCCCGCGTTCTCGACCCCCCGGGTAATATTTGGTCGCTCCAAGTCGACTTATGTCGTTTTCGAAACGCGCGCTTGCGAAATTCCCCGCCGCCCCCACCTGTCTGGGATTCTCTCGCTGGATACCACTCACCAAGCGGAGAAAACTTCTGAACAGGGTTTTCTGTTTCTGTAGAAGTCGACTTCGCCGTGTCCAGCTCCAACCTCTCCTCCCACCCGCCTTACCGGAGATTCCCGTTTGGGATTCCTGCAAGCGAGAGAGGTTTTGAGTAGAGCATGACGTCAGAGAAGAGGATTTTTCCAGCTCTCTGAGTCTTACGGAGGAGAGTTGGAGAGAGATTGTCGCCATACTGCTCCGACAGAGCTCCTTGGCTGCTACTCACATGGCAGCGCCCACTCCCGTAGGTAACCCGATTGGCGAACCAGGGATCAACACTAGAAACCGCTGATCTTGTACTTCTGTCGAACGGATTTATCGCGGTCCGTTGTTCGATCGATATACGTCCCACATCCATGTTACTGATAGCGGATATTTTCCCCGGAATCGGGTTTTTTGGAAAAAAAAAAACTAAAAAATCACCGAATTCCCAGGCTGGGAAGCGGCTCCTGCGATAAGATGGGAAACATGACTCACAATATAGAATTCTAGGAAGCGGTTGAAATGTTGTCACTGTTTTCAGTTCGTCTGGATTCTCGAGGGAACATCTATTATTTACAACGACCGAATGAATTCCGCGTCTACTCCCTGTGAGTTGGGAATGAAATAGACGCAGGAAAAATACGGGACAACTTCCAGGAAGACAAGTCATCAATTTCCGGCGGAAGTGTAGGTCCAATTCACCCCGAATGCGCAGAACGAAACGGTCTTTGCGCTTGCTGAGTGGAGCTCGTAAAAGCTCGCGCAAAGTCGCCGCAGTAGGACAGGGGAACCGAGCGTGCTTTGGCATGGTTTGCGAACTCGGGATGCGTGAGGCTGCGACCCGCGGGAATCTCGTTCGCTCGTCCGTGATTGCGACAGAAGCACAAGAGCTCTTCAAACAAAAGGAACCAAGGAGACTTCGTTCAATCTTCGTTCCGCTGGCGGGCAGCGGTCACTTGCGAGCTCCGGTTCCCGTAGATTATTTTCTCGAACTGGATTCATTGTCTCCCCTCCTGTCCGCTCCGGTCGTCGGACCGATCCGCGTCATTTTCATGAACGAATCCGCGAAATTTCCGTCCCCCGAGCCGAGTCGAGCTTTGGTTAATAGTTCGTCCTCCTTTGGCCGCTGAATCGGATCACTGCAGGTGTCGGCAACGGAGAGGAGGAAACAGAATTCGAGATGAGCTAATTATCCCCAAGTCATCAAATGAAATCGGACGCTACCATTGGGAAGCGCGAACCGATCCAAAGGGCACTGCGTCCCTGCAGTTCACTTTCACTGCGCAGGGCGAGTGATTCGTCAGACGGCTCACTCCTGAGTGGAGAGAAGGTTGAGAACGGAAACAAGGAATGAAGGCTGCCAAAGGTAAGGATGAAGGCTCGTCCGCTTTATTCCTCACAAACAAACGCGTCGAAGGAAGCGGGGATCAAAGTCAGCGGTCTTTGTGAGCGCCCAAGCGGCTCCGAGCGGTTCGGAACGAACGGAATGCACGGATTCGTCTCAAGTTTGGAGCCGATCAAATTTCTGGGACCTCTCCGATCACCCTGCGGTGTTCTACCAACGTTCCTTGATCCGTCCTTTTGTCATCTGTTGCCATGTTCAGCGCTCCCGGTCGTACGTACTCCCATCCGGCCGGAGCTTACCTCCCTACGCGCGTCTGAGCGATCTCGGCCGCAGCGAGCCCTACCATCGTTTTTCTTCGAAGCCGATTCTCAGACGTGAACTTCGGACATCCGATCTCTGAGGCATCTTTCACGCGGCAGATGACATCAGTGCAGATTGGTTTCAGCCGTTAACGTGGCTCAACCGAATGCGTGGTAGGAGTCGACCTGGGAACGCCATCGTGGTTTCGAGTCATCATGGCTTTCCGTTGCAGCTATCCAGACCGTTCTGGAGCAGAGCTTGACTCGGCTGGACTTCTTTCCGGTCAGAGACGTCACAATTCGGTCGATTTCGACAAAAATAAGGATGAGATCCTTACATCCATTCGATATATGCCATATTGACCTCTACGAGCTCAGAACCAAGTCCTGCAGATCTCTGGCACCAGATGCAGACCAACCTCTCCGACAATAGGAAAGCGTCGGGAGAAGTGCCGACGGGAAAAAGCGACGTGAGGGATGATGCATCTGCATCGCGAAATGCACGAGTGAGGATGACGACCGCAGCTCATCATGCGAGCTCCAATTCATGCGCATGTATTCGACTCGTTTCAGCCATAACGGGGAGCCGTCCAGGGTCACGGTATCGGAACGTTTGCATCTCAAATCGTCGGCCAGAAACTGAAACGTATTCCGACTTTCAACTAGGACGGAACCAGACCTCAATATCTACAGCCATTTAACGAGTGCATCCGTGCGCATTCATCGATATCTCCAGGGGGAGGCAGCGAAAGCGCCACCCCTCAGAATCGAGAACATTCTGGAGGATCGAACTATGTATTCAGAGTTCGGGGCGGAAGGGGCCCTCAATAGCGGGATCTTCAAGTCCCTCATCATCAGCCGGCACGCCAAGTTCTCTCCAAACTTCGATTCCCTGGCAGTGTTTTCTTGATTCGCGTGAGACAAGTTCTGGAAGTAATCAAGCCCGCAGCGGGCTACTTCCTGGAACACAGCCTCCCACCATCGTGAACGCTCCGAGAAAGTTAAGTTGTTCCTCTCCGAGATTGCGCCGGATTGCGCGCGCATCAAACGTCACAAATCCTGATGGTAGACCCGGAACTGAAAACGAAGCTCGATCGCTCAGCCGGACGCTGAAATCCGAACTCCGATCAAGTTCAACGACGAAGCGGTTTCGCATCATATTCTTTATCCAGTCTGGCTAAAGAGGACGTTCATGCTCAATGGGCAAGTAGAATCCACCGCGGGAAAATGGTCGTCGAAACCGCTGATCTCTTCCTACAGGATCGGTCGGACGAAAGTTTAGATTGATTCAGCAGCGGAATCGGAAGCCACACACCGCACTCAAGATGAGAACGGGCGTATCCCCGCTTTCGCTTCCACGCACGAGTGCATCACCCAACGTACTCTAAATGACTTCAACGAGAGTGAGCTTGTTCTCGAGCATGCGACGGAACGGGGCGGACCCACAGCTGGAACTGAAAAGAAATCTCACTCTGCGTAAGACTTGTCTCGCGCAGCGGCTTCCTCAATGTGTGAACGGCCCGCGCGGGCCCTAGTTCGTTGCGTCGTATGGGTACCTTCCGAGGGGTGCCTGTTCGTTGAAACAACGGCGGGCAAGCGAGCGGGTAGAACGCCTGTTACAAAACAAGCGTCCTGTCGGCTCTCCACTGGAGTTGTGGCGATTCGACAGAATGACGGATTCGGCTCACGTTTCGCACGTCAACAAATCGCCGCCGCGACCGCCGCTCTGGCGACCGGTAAACTATTGGACTCCGTTGAAGCTGTTTGAAAACTAGCAGAACGCGACTAGGTGCAGCACGCGGCGAGGACGGGCACGATTCAACTGCGCGAGACATGAATAGCGAAATAGTCCATGTCTCTCCGGGATGGCTGAGTGCAGCATAGTTTGCATGGGTATCCTCGCTAGAAATGTTCCGAGCAGCCATGCAGTATGTGATGATTCAGAGCAGAACCCGGAAAGAGACTCCGGCTAGCACGCAGTCAATCGACCGACAAAATGCTGTCATTGGAACTTCCGGTTGTAAGCTACCGGATTTTCCAGAGGAGAAACGAATTTTCACGGCAGGGGTAATCTCCCCCGCGGAGTCACTGTTCCTCTCTCCGATTCTTCCTCGGGTATCAAAATCCCGAACTTTTTTGAGGCAAGAAAGAGAGAGACTTGCTCGAAGCAGGAGCGAGCCACGCGCGCCGCTTAATCCCTCAAGATACTTCTTCCCTTGCCCGCCAACATAACTTCGACCGAACCCTATTCCGACCTTTTCAAGTTCCCCATTTTCGCTTGCACTGGGCCTTCTTAGCTTCGTGATGCTCTCCTCACCGCCGAACGTTCCGTCCATCCGACACCTTCCTCGACCTCTGTGCTCGAGACCCCGGATTCCGGCCTCCCATCGAGGCCCTCCCGCATTTCTCGCCCCACCGGACTTCTCGTCCGCAGAACCCCGGGCCATAGCTGAAGCCGTTGTTCGTTCGTTCGTGTTACGTCAAATCATCTTGATGAGTGTGCTTTCTTGAACCGAGACGAAGAGGGAGAGATTGAAGGCGAATGAGGAGAAAGACAACGAACCTTAACGACTTCGTCTTTTCCCTACTTTCTTCCTCCGCGAGACGGAGGGAATTGGAGGTAAATGTTGGGGGTCCCGAGGAACAACCGAGCAGCGGCGGCAGCAGCATGAGGGGAACGAAGCGGCGTCGGCAGGAGCAACGGCAATGAGTCCATTTTCTTTTTCATTCTCTCGACCCACTCGACTGTGACGAAGACGTTCCTCCGTAACAAAGAGGGAAACCCTTCTTTTCTGTGGCGACGGACCAACCGTCGTTCTCCTGCCTGTTCGCTTGCCGGCTCGCCTGTTTTGGTTTCTCGGGCATGATCTTCATCGATACCTCGACTGTGAACAAACTCAGTCAACTCCCCGGCACGATAAAGGACAGAGACAAAACCAATGATCCAAGCTGAATCAGGATCATCCCTGCATGCTTCCAAAGGACGTCATTCCCAATCGGGATGCCGTTGCGTCGGGGAAAGAACGCCAAAGTCTCATGCAGCAAAAGAGAATATAACGGGTGGCGTGTCGACAATCCTTTACCTGGTGAAAACTTGAAACAATGATGGAACGAGAACTTTATACCTCTTCGCAGCTGGGCGAATGATGGGAGCCGCGGTTCCGGGCAAGTTTGCGGTCGTCTTCGAGACAGCCGTGACCTGAAACTCCTCTGAGGTCTCATCAGAACCTGAGCAGAAGCGAGTGCGTTCCCAGGCTAAATCTTCGATAGCCAGATAGAGCTGCTTGCTCGTCTCGACAGCGAGCCGACTTCTTCCGTCCGATGAATGGAGAATCCACAGGGTGGTCTTCGTGAGTCGGAATTTTTCTCACCCATTCTTCTTCCGCTCATCACTCGGTGATTTCGCCATCGATAGCTGGAGGGATGAATCAACTTTTTCTCCTAACGTGGGCTTCCGTTCTACCGGCGAGGGTTCGCGTGTTTTGCCGGAAGCCGGCCGCAACGAAACTGAAACCACCCAGAGTTGTGCTTTGCGGCACTGTCGAGTAGCCTATGACGAGCTCGACTCCAAACGGCGATAAGTCCATTATTGATGATTTCGAGGGGATCGTTTTTTCATTCTGGTGAAAGCTGTGAGCGCATGATCACGGTAGAGCTTTGGGATCGGATAGGCAGAAGGACGAAGAGCCTAATCCAGAGTACTCCGAAAATCATTGACCCAGGAGGGGGCGGCTGAGGTACTCATCAAGTTTGGACTTTTTTGTTTTTCGGCTGAACCTCTCAGCCAGCCCTCAGGAGTGCACCGGAATCACCGGAGTATTGCTTCAGTAACACTCCCTATCGCCTCGCAAATCCCATTGCGGGCGGTGGGCTTGGGTCTTAAGATGGTTCAGATATGAATTAAATCCTCTATTTACCACATAAGAAAGATTTTTATCCCGCAATTGCTAGCTTAGCGTGGCACCCAGTGTTGGTTTATGCCACCCGGCCAGCGAGCGGGGGGGGGGGGGGGGGGTCATGTTTGGACTTGTGGCGTTTCGGAAACGAACAAGAGCGAGATCTATTGACCGTCTACGTCTGCCCCCGCATTTTCACTGCTAACCGCGTATATTGTTCGCAAAACATCGACATGGTAGCACAGACTCACGGAGAGTTGGGGAATCGGCTAATTTCGCGAAATGGTGTACTTCTTGATTCTACCGCACACTAGTGGTTTTCGGGTTCATGGGTTCTACACGTCCGTTTCAAATCTATCCGGCAGTTTCTCCTGATATCTTTTGTGGGATCCTAGATCGAGACTTTCGATGCGACGTCATGAGACCCGATGATTCCTCCCATCTAGTGAAAGCGATTGTCACATCCAGCTAGAGTCAACGAGAATGCACCTCTGTGAGATTCAGTCATTTGTCACAAAAGATGAGCTCAGTGCGACATTAGCCGCCGCAGAACATCGCATGATGGCAGATTCGGCACTCATATTACTCAGATCTCAGCCGGACTTGAGTCGTCCGCGAGTTTCCCATCGACTGGTCGATCTATAACTTGGAAGCATTCGCTCAATCCGTTCTGAAAGCGAAACAAACTTTCTTGATATCTGAGCAACGGAGGCTCAGGATTCTCGGTGATGCCATGGAAATCTCGACAGATTTCAGCGCTCCTTCAAAGCAGGTCTCGATTCTCAAACAAGGTAAAAACTCCTCGCGTTTCATATTAGCCGAACTGAAATGTGAAGAAGAAAATCGAATGAAAGATGCAAAGAAAAAGGCTGTCATGCGCTTATTGGAAATCATTGGTGTGGACGAGAGACACCCGGCTTACCGATTCTATTGCGGGTCTTGTTGCTCGAGGCAAGGAGAGGAGTATTCAACTCGAGCCTCCGAATCCGAGACATCGGATTAGAATATTCTCATCACTGATTATTTCTGCATCGAAGAATAAATTCAACAGAACGAAAACGACCGTGGTCCTCTGTGGTTAACAGCGGTCTCATGCAGGGAGGGGAGAACCGTGGTCATCGTCTCAGGTTGTGAGCTCACGAGATTGCCAACAGCGCTCCCATGCGTAGATCTCCGTTTATCCTAGAAAGCGTGGCTTTTCGGAGACATTCCTCCTCGATGGACAGCTACCTTGGACTTATTCCCTTCTGACAATGAAATACTGTCGGACTCATCTCCTTTTGAAAATGAACCCGTTCTTGAGCCCTCTTTCGCGGCAGTAGCGAACGAATATCACCGATGTGGGACTAGCATTTGGAAGAGAGCTTGATCCAGAACCGATATCAATCGAAATCCGGAATTTGACAAAAATGGACTTATCGCCGTTTGGAGTCGAGCTCGTCATATGTACATTACTCGCTAAGCCGCTCGCAGTCAGCGGCTCGGCTCTATGATACTGTTCGGTATTGGGATCGATGTAGAGCGTATGCCTACGGAGCCACTGGTTCGGCTACTTAAGTCGACCCCGATTTTTTTTCCCGTCGTATCGATTGAGAATCGCATTTTCTGGAGCAGCTCGGAAAATACGTTGTTTTGTTTCACTCTTTCCACAAAACCGATTTAGAAACCTCTCGGGTCAACCAATCGAGTTCGTATCAGCTCCTTCGGATGCTAGGAAGGATTCCATCTTCCAGGAAGGATCGGTCCGGAGAGAAAAAATCTCGGCCAGGTCGCCTTCCCCCTCCCCATCCGACCAAGTCCATGGTCGAGAAGTAGGGTACTTCTTGGAGCTCAGACAGTCTGAAGAGCATGCCCGATCGAACCTACGACTGGGATACGGGGGAAAATAACAAGAAGAGGCGCAGGAAATCGGGACATCGAAGTCTGAATCTGACACCATATTGTGTCGCATTAGATGTCCGCGGCATTGGCGACAGCCACGTGTGTCGCAACAGGGAACGGACGGCGAAACACTTTGTGCCACAAAGTCAGGCCTACAAGAGTTCAGGCCGGGGACCTTCACTTTGTCTAACCCTGCTGTAGAGGATTTGCGTCCCATTCCTGGATTAGGGCCTGCATGGATAGTTGGATTCCGGGTCATCGGGGGCTATTCGTTCGGCACATTTTCAGGAAACCCGATGTGAGCCTAATAAGCCGCCTTCGAGAGAGCCGAGAGAGGAACCTTCACGGTCAGTTGATGGTGACCCCGGGTGTATCAAGACTTCCGTTGTCTTCTGGGGCGGCTGCAGTAGCTCGCTATTCTTGTGGCCATCGTCATATTCTCGAGAAGAACACTTTTCAACCGATAAGTAGCACTAAAAGCAGCAGCAAAGCTCCGATCCAGAAAGCCATCATTGTGTCGTTAGTGCCTCCGACCTGAGCTTGACGAAAATCAAGCCGCAGATTGCGCACGGTCATTTGTCGCGTACTTTGTGCGAGCTCCACTTGGAACGCTCGTTCTCTGTGGGCTTGGAACTGTTCACAAACAAGCTATCGTCGCGTTGGGCGCGGATTGTCGAGCTCCTTTCCGTTCCAGCTCTCGAGTCATTCGGAGAACGCAGTGGAAGCGCAATGCCGGAAATCAGGGCTCCAGCTCATGGCAAAGGCTGGTAATATGGAAACCCCGCTCCTCCTCGCATAGGAGTCTCTCGCGAGAACTGCGAAACGAGCCAAGCGCGAATCAAATGTCTGACAGCAGTCTGGACGGTGTCTGGAGGAGCTCTCGTCCTTGCCGGCAGTCCTACGATGACTTCCATTGAAATTCGTTCAAGTGGACGCACGCGAGCGCCGCTTCGCGACAGGTGTCTCGATGGGATTGTTGACCTACGAACCGAGCCTGGCGGTAAATCGAGCCTTCCCACAATGAGAATCTCTTCGCATTCCTCGGTGAATCTCGGACGACTCCGCCAAGATCAGAATCCAGCCAGCTTCCGTGTTCCCAACAGGTCACCCCAAGCCGGAACGACCGCTCAGCCCCCATGAGCTTTCGCAGTCTCGCGAGCTCGGAGATTCTCGAGTCGTCTCAGGAAATCGGAAACCCAGTCTTCCAGCGCATGATCTCGACCGCAAGCATCCTATTAGCCTATCACTTTGCAGCACGGTCGTGCAGACTCCACAAAAGGAGACGGAGAAGCTGTAGAGCGACTGTGTGCAACATCAAAAGGAATCCGATCAAGAGGAAGGAATTGTGCGACAGCAGAAGCGTAGCAGCAAACAATGAGCCGCCGCAGTTCCATGATCAATAATTCGACAACCGAGAACGCTACTGGCGATGATCGATGGATCTGGACCGAACTACTCGCGAGAGTGCGCTCGTCGAATCGTGGTTCTGTCCAAATTGCGGACCAAGAATCTGCGGATCAACTCCAGGAAGTCCCTCTGAGCGTGACCTAGTAAGACACGTTAGTGGGAAGGGGAGGTGGAGTTGAGTTCAGAACCCCCGCACGCAGAGCACGATCGGCGATGAAGACTACGAATACATCAATAAGGTTAGTAATAATGGCGATATCGTAACCGTTGATCGATTTCCCATTCTTCGAGCGCAACTCTCAGTTGAAGTAGGCTGAAGCAGGGCTGGAGGAGAGTAGGAATGTCTGAAGATGAACTCGGTGATAGAGCACGCCGTCACCGGATTCGGCCGTATCGGATATTTCAAACTTCTGGTGCCGACCAAGCCGAAACCATTATCAAACACATTCTCCATCACTGTTTATGGCGATCAGTGGTGACGCCCTTTTGGGACGGACGGAGGTTCTTGGGGCCATGACACCCCGGAGCCTGGGGGTGGGACGAGGGGGGCTCATGCAGCGCACCTGGACAGGACAACGAGGCTGGGCGATACCTTCTTGCGATAACCGCATTCCTATCAGGGAAAGCTATCGGGGGAAGTATCGACACATCGCAGGACTTCTGGGCGAGGCGTTCTACCTCACGGAGCGCTGACAAGGCGCGGATCCCGACTCTCTGAGAAAAGGACGGAAGGAAGTGTTCCCGCAACGCTTCTCGACCTCGGGAAAGCCTGCGGCCGAGCTAATGGACGACCGCTGGAAGTGCTTCTCCGTTCCTCGGGCGAGGTTCGAAGTCGTTGCCGAAATGATGAGGAAACGGCAAACGAGCGATGAAGAGATCCGAAACCACAAACACTCGATGTCTTTGTCAAGCCTGCTCGGGGGAGCGACCGGCAAACAGACGGGAGCGCCGAGTGGTCCGTCGTTTCCCCTCGCCGCCGCCAATGACGAGCAAAGTTCTCCCCGGGGTGCTATGGATGGTTCCGGCTGCTCTGGACTTCTCCTTCATGACATTTTTCTCTGCTTCGCTCGATCTTGCAGTGGATCGATCGCGCAGATACGGCGTCGATTATACACGAGACGGCTGCAAACGATCCCCGCTGAGTCGATTCCACCCAGCACTTCATTCTCGATCGGCTCCCATCTCCGTCGCTTTCAACGAACTCCGCGACAGCGAGCGCATGGTCACCATCGTCACCGTCGACATCATCGATAACCGCGTCGGATGCGAGTGCCGGCCGCTTGATACATTAATATTAGTTCTATGCAACAGCAGCGACGACAAACAACGGCGACAACGGCAGACCCGAGCACGATGACCGACGACTCGGCAAAGACAAGCAGGTCCGACGCTTCTTGCAACGCGCCGTTTGCCCTGTGTGTCGCGTGGAAGGGATGTAGCGCTATCGCATAACACTGATCGCAACGAGCAGGGCCTCGGAGCCCATCGGAACACGCGTATTAGACGTTCGACTCAATTTCGACCGCGTTTCGGACAGGGATCGATCGTTTGGTGGCTCGAGACAAGTTCCGCGTTCTAGGAAGAAACTGGAACAAGTTCAAGCGAGAGCATGTTCATGCCACGCGCTCGTCTGTGGTGGGGCACGAACGCGACAGGGGGGGGGGGCGGTCCGCGAACACTCATGGAAACGTTGGATGAATCTTTAGCAGACACGAAGTGTGCATGCGCTGGACATGCGAAACTAGACTCGCCGCTTCATCTGCGCTTTCGGTGGGTAGGATAACAACGAACACAGCTCAAAAAACCTTAAACTTGATGCGTACCCACTGCCGTACTGATACTGGAGCACTCGACCGACCGCGGGAATTGAATTATTTGTCTAAGGGGGCTTTTGACGCGGTCTGTCTTCGTGTCCTCTCATCAACTTGTTCTTATCGTAACCAGCCGAGCCCGCGGGTTCGAGGTCATGCAAAGCAACTGACAGGAAAAACTGATTCACGCGTTGCTGTATGGAGCTGTGGGGAAAATATATATTTTCTCCTTCGGCCGCTCCCCTCGAGAAGAAGAGGAAGACGAACATTTATGATAAACAGCTGAATAGTGTTTCGGTATTCGCTCGTTCCCCTCTTCACCGAACGACCGATCCTGCCTTGCCATCCCTCCCGACGTTTCTCGTTCGGACCATGCGCGGAGGCGCAACTCGCATCTCTCGAGCCTGAAAACCGAGGCGCGCGGGAGCCGCAGCGAGGAAAGAGATTCTCGAAACTGTTCTCTCGATGGATGAAAGGGAGGACGGATAGGAGGTATACTTACATACATGCGGGGAGACGAGGCCAGCAGGGGGACGAACAGACACCGACGTCGCCGTCAAACAACGAGCTACGTACATCTGTCACCGAAGACTCACTGGCGTTTCTTCTTGTCTTGAGTAAACTTTACGGCCTCAATACCTGGGACGCAGAAGGGAAGAACGCGAAAGGAGACGCGAAACTTGAATCGAGGACGTTCAGATTCGATGTTAACCGTGAGAGCACCGGGTAGTTCCATCGCGACCTGAGTAACATTGATATCTCCGAGAGAGAGAGAGAAGATTCCGCAAGAAAAGTAGAATCCAGGGGTTTCCTGAAGAAGATGCCTTCGGAAACGCCCCCCCCCCCCTCCCCCTCCCGATGGCCCTGTGGCAATCCCTCCCGGAGCCCTTATTCCGAATGAGCCGTACATGCCATCGCTCGAGACTCTGTACAACGGTTTCTCTGTCGACTGAATCCCCGTCACCGACGGGATGCTTTTGGTACACGAATCTGTGACGATGACGCGATCTTGTTGCTGCTGAATGGATGCTGTTATCGTTCGAGGGCAGTTCGACGGAGAAGAGCTCTGGCCCGCCCCAGTCAGGCAGAAGAAGAAGCGAGGAAAGATTCCCTGGGGAGACTGACCAACAGATCAGGGCTTTTCAAGATTAGAAAACTGCGACGAAACAGAAACACACACACAGAGAAAGTCCTACATCGCCAGCTGTCCAATACCCACATCGGTTGCACGCCAAACACATTGACTGTCCTCGAACGATACGGGCTTCGGTTTGGTTGGCTTTGGCAAAGAGAGCCAATCATCCGAAGAGTCAGCTGATCGACAAAGGAGTCGAGCCGGAACACATTTGTAGGACCGGCGGAGATCTGATGGCGGTTCAGGGACTTGCTCAAAATTTCCGCCGGAATCGATCGACTCGACACTCAACAATCAGGATGTTATTGGTCTGTCGGATCCGCTGACTGAATGCTGCAGGAACAGCTCCGGAGGACACGTCACGGACTCTCAAATTTCAGAGGAAGCTCATCGGCTTCGCGCGCAATGAAAATCCAACGTCGATGTCGGAAACGTTGAGGGTTCCGCCTTTCGACGTGAGCACTGCCGCTGCTTCGGAAACGAAGAACTTTTCCGAGTTCCGATTAGAGGAAATCTGAGATTCGGAGCAATCTCGTGGAAAAAAGTGTTTCCTTAAGGGACAGAACTCAGCCAAATTTAGTTTGCAAGGTCCCTCTGAAGTGGAGTTGGAAGATGGCCTCGCTTCGCTTACAGCTTCTGCAGCCATAGGTTTGTTGGTTGGTTATTAGTTTATGCTTCGTTGAACGAGGAAGGCATTCGGGAGTTGGGACTTCTTCGGAAAACCTATTATTACAGCTAGAGTGCTTTGAAGTTTGTCATCCGTCGGCGCTCGATTGCGACCTAAGAGCTGCGCCTCCGTTCCCCGGGTCGCCATGTCTTAAACACTCTTGACAGGAAACAGCGCCGCCGGGGCGCCTTCGTGCGCACCAAATCAACCTCTCTGTTTATTATGGAAATCAGTGAGAATCTGTTCGTTGTCGGGTGGGGTGAGCGGGATAATAACAATATCCGAGGGAATGAGACGCATCAAAACTCAGGGGATGACCTTTCCGTTGAATAGAACACCGAGAACGACGATCGGAACTGTCGTCGTCCGCTTCTCGTCTTAAATGTTTCCCCGAGAACAAAACTCTCATTCCGTCACCTCTCAACAGTATCGCGCTAACGAGACGCAGATAAGGCCGACAGGATCCAACGAGGGAACCCGGATGGCTTTCTCTTCTCTAGGAGCGGGAGATAACCAAGAAGCTCCGAGTTTGTTCTTTGCCGTTACGATCCGACGTGTCGGTGGTTAGAACCCCGAAACTTTTCCTGCTCTAAACTTTCTTCTGTAATAGGCGGTCTTCTACGTCAACGCCGTCAGTCGAGAGGAGCCCGACGAGTGATGCAACTGGAGTCCGACGGGATCACCTCACCTCGGGCAGATTGGAGCTTGGTTTTCCATGGAAAGTGCGAGAGTTGCGAACTTTTCCTTCGGAGCGAAAACCCCAGATGTGAAGAAACGCGGTGGACGGGAGGGAGCGTATTATAGCTTAGGACTCACGCCGCGACGCTGCCCGATGGGTGATCAATCTGGTTTCACGTTCGAATTGCATCAGTCTCGTGCGGCACGCCGTTCCAGATTGAAGAGCTGCGTGTTTCCTTCATGCTTTAAAGAGCTCCGACTGCAAGTGACGCTCCGGGCGCCTCTTCGGGAACCCTAGCCTCGGCGGCTCGAAGTAGTTGCAATTTTCAGTTCGCTGTGGACGCCATCTGCAGGCGATTAATCGTTGCCAACTGGAAGTGAAAAGGGCGGTAGACTCACTGTTGTCTCCCATCTCTTCCGCCGGCTAAGTTTCCTTGATCTTCTTCCTCCACGTCGAGCAGAGTTCCAACTCTGACTGCTGATCTCTTCGCCAACAGACCTCAGCGCACTCATGAGCTGCAGCTGCTCTGGATCCGAGGTCGGCGCAGGCGGAATGATTTGAACAATTCACGCATCGCCGGGCGGACTTCTCCTCGGCATCGTCAGGAGTAGGTTTTGTCCGAGGGTTCTGATTCTCCGGAACGGCTCGGTCGATGCACTCAGGTGGGGGCTCAGGGGGGCTCCGACACGGGCACCACCAGCGCAGCTCACAATATTTGAATCCTCTGCGCCTTCGATCGTCAGAAAGTCAGTGTTCACGTTTGCTTAGAAGCTCTCCGTCCATTGAGCCTCGTCGGAAGGAGCGAATCGAGCCGAGGGACTTTCGGCTCGAGAAGACCTACCTTCCATGGTTATGGATTTTTTTCTCGCTTATTTTTTCTCGACGATGAGGGCAGCTCTGCTCTGGCTCAGGGGCCTTGCGAGGCCCGGGATGGGTTTCGTCCAAGTCTTTACGTATCAGAGCTAGCAACAGAACTCTCTACATTCATACCACCGATGACGACAATGATTTCTGCTGTGTGGAGTGGAGCAACTCAAGGTGGAGAAGGCCTGCGGTCCATAAAAAAACTGAGAGTGCGGAATGATGGTGAAGATGGAAACGATATGTCTGTTACCATCTTTCGGTCCGATATGACTGTGGGGCGGTAGGACAGAAACCTTTTAAGTCAGTCAGCTGCACTTCGAGCATCGGTGTGGCAAGCCAAGTTTGCAACGAGCTCGTTGGTACTCCAACGAAGATATTTCGAAGAATCATAGAAGTGATGCTCGCCGAATCGACTGTGATTCAGGGCGAAGAACCAGACATGCTGTCCCCCCGTGGACTCGTGTTTCCAATCGTTGCACGTCACTGGCTTCCCCCGGAAACGAAGTGCCCGGAACTGGCAAGTGTCTACAGACTTGCGTGAAACTCCTCCACTACCGCCGACCGTTGTGCCTGTTTTTAACCATTGCTCAGACCTTGTTACAAGGACGCAGCTGAGGAGGCCGGTGAGAGCTGACGTTAAGTTTTTATGCCCGTCACTTCGCATGACACAGGGTGAAGTGGAGTGTCCATTTTCAAATAGTCACCGGACTCCCCGTTTCGGAACGGAGCTTGGACGCAGCCACGAGGTCGTGTCCGTATCGGATTCCATCCAGAGTTACTTTTTCGTCCGCTGTCAACGCGCCCACATTGAATTACTCAGCCACTCCGGTGCCGGCACATTATTGAGTTACTGCGGGCTCTCCCAGCTCGCTGCTCTGTTCGCGATGGCGTTTCTCTGGCCGTCTGGAGTATTCTCAGACTCTCCGTGACCCATAAGCGGCTGATAGCGCTCATTGACCCGGACTATGTCGGTCAATCTAATTCGAATCGTTGCTCCCTGGCAACTTCTGAGCACAAAGGGCTCCTCGGGGATACAGGAGTCGTCGCTCCCTACGTATATTAAAGTTTGCCGACACTCGAATATTCTCTAACCGAACACGTCCTCGGCGGAGAGTCAGGTATCTCGATAAGCTTCTCCATGCGCCTCCTCAGACGACTCATCTACTCGGTCGAGGTTCAGTGGGAGAGAGAATTCCAAAGCTATGCTCCGCCGCGAGCATTCGATGTTTTATGAGCTTGCTCCGTGCGAGATGAGGAATGACTTCACACCTTGATTTCTGAAGAGAACGATCCCAGGAAGCTGTTCGAGTGCTCGGAAGTGAATGACCGAGAGAAATATCCGGACAACGGGGATAACGAAAGATAGGGAGAGAAGCAGAGAGAGAGAAAAGTAACCAACGGTTCCCGCTGAGAAAACGGTTTCAAACAAATCTAATATTGTATTCCCACTGTCTGCACTCACCGAAGTGGAAACTTCTTACTCATTCGATGCGCTAACAAAGACGCCTCTCGGAATTCCGAAGCTTTAGTAATGAAGTTTCCCCAACGCGTAGCAGCACCTGGAGTTTCGACGCGTATCTTCGTCTCTCCTAAGAAGTCTTCGAAAGCTCCGTGTCGAGATTCTCGAATTCAACTCACGCAGATTGCGGTGCGTCTCACACCACCCGTTATTGCATTCTGGTCGAGATTTGGACAGGATATTCGACTGTTCTGGAGCAGCATATCATCCGTGGAAACTCCAGGTTTCCGGCCTGTCTCCCCTTTTCAAAATAATCGTGCTAATCTTCGGACTCATCAGACCCTGAATTCCTCGTCCGGGGAGCGACTGGAGAGGACGGTTGCTCAGTGACTTGCCTCCCGCTTTTCAATGTTTAGAGCTTTCGCTTACATATGAACCAGACGTTCGCAATCTAGCGCTCTACACTGATTGCTTCGATATCATGGTGGAGGTCGGAGGCGGCAATACTATCTGGCCTCTTAATCACTTGAGCAAGGATCTTCATGCCGAGCGCATACTCTGCGAAAGAATTCCGTCTTTGCACTCTTCTGATCAGAATGCATGTCATGGATATTCGAAAGAGAACTCAAATTTATCGATATATTGATTTCTTGCAATCCTCACCAGAAAAGTTCAAGTTCCACGTGTAATACTCTAGACGATCAAGGGAAAGAAATTTTTGATTTTAGCCCGGAATCAGCGGCTAGTCAGCTTCTGGCGCGCGACTTCATTTCTTGTATCCGGTGGATCGGAAAACAACTATAAGTCTCGTTCCGATCGCTGCGAGTCAGGCGGTCGTCAACGAAGTTCCAGAGAAAATGATTCTTGCTTGTCACAGTTTGCAATAGAATGGAGACAGCAACGCTGCTCTCGATTTAGGGTGTGGGCTTTTTGCGATTGACTTCAAGAAGTTGACTGTGGTCATGAAGCGTACAGAATCGGTAGCCGCTCTGAGCACTGGTATGAGTGGCGTTTCCTGTTAATACCATCCACTCCTGAAATACGTTTGAGCGATAGAATTAAGTCTGCTCAAGGCCAGGATTCTTTATAAATGCTTCCGAAAAAGGAGTACATATCCAATCTGCTCTAGATGCTTCCCCACTGAAAAAAGAGTCTACTCTCGGTATCCCTCATATTCGCAGCCCGTGCCCTTTCTTCCGATTTGTCCTTGTCAGAGATGAAAAAAAATGAATTCCTCAAATCGAAAAGCTTCTCTCACGCGATGATTGTTACGCATCCTCTAACGCATATGTTCCGGCCAGTTGCGCGTCACGGAAAACAGCTGACGTGAAAATTGATTCCATCACGGGAAAAAAGAGATCGTGCTATACAAAACAAGGAATCGGAAGGAAACTTTCATCGTTCGAAAACAGGAGCCCAGGGAAAGAGAACGTGGAAACTTTATATGCATAACAAACGTTTATTCCGATTGTTGGCGGGGAAATATCTGTTTTTCGGACTCGGAGAGGCGGTTTCAAAAATGTATTGTTCTTCATAATTTGTCCAACTCCCGTCCCTGCTGAATTGGCAATTTACAACCCAATTCCATCGAGCAGTGGATGAATTAATGAAGCTCTCTTCTCGTCGCGTCGTTGTTCCCGTCAACGTACTGTCCGACCTCATCTCCGTCAGAGCTCAGACAAAGTTATCATCCGCTCCCGCGGAGCAGAAACTATGAGTTGTTGGAATGTTTTGTACAAAGATATATTTTACAATTGGAGGAAAAGTTTTCCATCAGGCCAATGCAATCACCGACGTTCGCTCTCCCTCTCTAAGCCGTCGTCGGAGTGTCGGACCGACGCTTCTGCCTCTCCTCCCGCGCTTGAGACAAATACATGGTAACAGATATAAGAAATATTCACATTGGAATTAGGCGAAATCGATGAATTTACAAAGGTTCCTTGGAATTCCCGGAACGAGGCCGACGGCGATTTCCCAGTGGATTCTTCGCTCCGAGTTGTAGAAATGTTAATCTCTCTCCTTATTATATATGTATATATATATGTATGTCTGTCTGTGTGTGTTGTTCGCGTGTCGCCTCGCCTGCTCCGGTACATGGCGTATCACTTCACAATAGTTGTCGCAGGCCGCATGGATCCCCTAGTCACAGCTCGGCAGAAGTCTCGCTTCTAGAAACTTTCTTCTAAACAGATGACTCGATGCCTGTCGTTGATTCGAGAGCCATACTCGGTTCTATGTCGCCTACGATCGGGTAGGCCGAATGGTCCTCGGCTGCCAAGAGGTGCCCCCCCGGAACAGGTCGTAGCGTCCGATGAAAATCGATTCGAGCGTATTCTGTTGGGACTCCTCCGTTTGTTTTTCTCTGTATACTCCCTGAAGTAGAACGCCCGAGCGCGGCTCGATCGGCCGGCGTCAGCATGACATTGGTCGCGAGAACCAGTTCTGTGTAACCTGAGTCTCCGCTCAGCGGAACGACGGAAGGGCCAACGACCATTTCTAGCGCCTGAAATCACCAGAAGAAACTACGATGAGAACGGAACGACCCCCACGGAGCCCCAGACCCCTTTCCAGACAAGATTCTGTATCTTTCTGCTCAGTTCTCCGATCGAGCGAAGCGGGGTCGGACGAACTCGGTTCGACCCCGCTCATACGGCTCCAGTTCGTTCATGCATATCTTCCGAGCAGCTTAGAGCGACGAGAGGAATTCAAGTGGTGTGACTCTGCTGGGGAGCCGTTCTGGATCGCGAGTCTCCCGAAGTTGCAGTCAGCGAGGGAAGAGTGAATGTTACGCGGGCCTTACCTTTGCTGAATGCCTGCTAGGAGGCGTAGCCCGACACAAAGGGTCAACGATGCCTTCCGGGAGTCCGTCGAGTACAGTTAAATGCTGATAAGACAGGTCAACGGGCTCGGAAGTGCTTTCTAGGTCAACGAAATCTGCAAGAAACGAAAGGAGCTAACATACCATGTCAGAGCCGGTCTCGCCGTTCACATCCCGTGGGAAACGGATAGAGGAAAAGAGATCGAAAGAGAGACGAACAGAGACAGTGGCGTATCTAGCTCAAGCCGCGTCCGGGGCGAACCGTCCAAGGTGCGCCCCCCCCCCCCCCCTCCCACCGCCTCTCTGAACCTGAACGAGAATTTGGTGGGCTAGAGGAAAGGCTCTCGGGTTGGGAATGTTCTCGTAATATTATCACGATACAGTAATGATCTGAATGACGCACGAACAGCTTCAAAGACTGTTTCTTTTTTTCCGTTGCGTCTCTTAATGCTCCGCACCGCTAACGCGGTCATATTATAGTATCTTCACCCGAGATTGTCGCGACTCATGATCCGCTTCTGCTCGTTGGGAAGTTTCTCGCAGCTGGCTATTGTAACGGCGATGATGAGAAGGATTTTCCTGGCAACGCGCGGGTCGGGAAACACTCTCTCATCACCGTATGGGATGATGGAGCTGAGACTGTCCAACGGAATCGCCATTCGTGCATGTTCGACGAGAAGAATTGAATGTTTGATGCAGACACGGATACGGGTGGAACTTGAACTCCAGTTTTGCACCCCACAGATCTATGGGGCGTTTGGGAGAAGAATCGAGTTCATCTTCCGGTAACGTATATGCGGAAAACTACGGTCTTAACTTTGCGTAACTGCGCCGTAACTGCGCGCCCAATCAGCTTTGCGCCCGGGACACATGTCCCTTCCCCCCCCCCCCCCCCCCCTTCCACTAAATATGCCACTGCACTCCGAGGATGCGTTCATAGATACAGACCGAGAGGGAAAGATAGATTAGAGCTCGAGAGATTCAGCCGAGACTCGGTCTGGGAACGGGCTCCGAGACGAGATCAAAATTTTTGATGGATTTCCACCGATAGTGTTCATCGCCCTTTCTATGCGATCCATCAAAGTAATCCTGGGGCATCTCATACGCTTCACTAAGAGAATGAGAATGTGCGACGAGAATCCATCGTGAGAGGAATCTTCATCGTCAGGAATCATTCTGATCAAAGTAATCCGAAGACGATGACAACACGGAATCGTCCCGCTGGAGGCTCTTTGTTCCGCCCAGCTCGGTGAGGGCTTCGCCTTCGAGCTCTGCACAACTTATTCAGAGGGGAGACAATGTTCTATTCCATGCAAGAAGAAGCCGGAAGCGACTACGTACAGCAGTTACCTTGCAGAGGCCTCGTGGCCCCTACTGACCCCAATTGCATTGAAGGCATCGGAATTACATCTGGGCTGGTCTTCTCCAGATCGTCTTCCGTCGAGCTTGTTGGACCGCCATTGACCAGTGTCAATGGCTTCTCCGGAGAGCCGAGAGAGATGTCTTTTTCGCCGTAGGCCGAAGCGTGGCCGTCTGGAAGTGGAAATCGTCGCCGCTTGAACGCATTGATCGACTCTGTACGGCGCAGACAGCGAACAGCCGTCGTCCGCGGTTCCTAGACGACCTCCTCTGCCCCGGAAGGATAACTCCGCTAGTTGAGCGACGCGAATCCAAATCGATAAACAAATGAACGACGAGAGTGTTCGCAAGCGTCCCTCGACAAATCTGCGACCAAACAAAGGAGACTCCATCCTGATTGTTCCCTCCCACGGGCGAGGACGTCGTCTAAATACTTTCTCACGCTCACCCTTATCTCGCTTGGGATTGAGGCGACACCTGTACACGCCGACGAGTATGCCTGCTGCGATGAATAGCGTAATGACGACTCCGATCGCGATACCGACCATCGGTCGGAACGCCATCATCGCTGAAACATCGGCTGGAAGAAGGAAAGCGAGGGGAGCGGGTTAGAATGATTTTCCGGACCCGAAATTTCCGAGAGCCGTCTCAACCACGACTAGAGTCAGGAACCGAAAAGTCAGCCAGCCAGCCAGCCTTCCAGTCACTCTGCGCAGAGCCTGCCATCGTCCCATGCGCTAGTCGCATATTCGACTACGTGCATGCATACTGAGCACGGGAACGCGCACCGAGAAGGACCAAAACACCCGAAACACTCGGAATGCGTGTAAAATTGAATGCACTGAAATGCAATCTTGAGTAGGGCGGTCGAGATCGACGCAACGGCTAATGCATCATTCAGGAGATCTCGAGCGGGTTGTCCTAGAGATGGCCGGGAATCGTATCCGCGATCGTTTCCTCCTCGAAGCCGACCGGTGACATTCATCCTCAGACGCTCGGTGGATTTGAGACGCCCGAAGTCGCTTGCTCGGTCGAGGCTTACCGGTATATCTCTCAGCTGGACGGGGTGTTTGAGCCATGAGGACGAAAGGAGGGCTGGGTCCTTTCGCGTTATTGGCGTAGATCACCACTCGAAAGCTCTGGCCATCGGCCACCTGCCGGATGACGAACACAGGAACACCTGCGACAGAACAGCAATTGAAAAATAATTTCCGCGATTCTTCATATCTGGCGTTATGAGGATCGAGAGGCAGATATTTATGTATATTCGTCACAACGGTGGCTGTTTCCGCCGGCTTCGCTCAGTTTCGCGCGATACACAGCTCGGCTGGTTACCGATAAGTTCCCCATCACACGATGTTGCTCATTGGGACGAGGTGTTCGGTCGGAAAGGAACCGTTGTGATGTTTGCCGTTGGAAGATGATCCTCGGAGTTTTGTTATTGAACCTCTGACACTTCGGTGATCAATCGGATCTGTCATTGGCAATGAAGCTTTGCGACCGTTTTCGAAAAATCACGAATCGAGGCTCGTTGAGGTTCGCCTCTACGTGTGTAATCAGATGGCTCCCATTTGAGAGTGGATTAAAGAATGCGCTCGGTGGACACTTGATGCGATTACGTCTATTCGACGCGGGCCGGTGGTGGGCCCTCAGGTCGTTGTCCTCTTTGCCAATTATCGCGAAGCGGGATTGCTCGTGATCCAGTTAGCACTGTCACGCCCGCTAGGCGAATCGAAGCGCCTTCGGTTTTTGGAAAACAAGGGAAGTTGGGAGAAAACAACTTTGATTTTTCAAGTGGTTTGTCTAGAACAGATCTAGTCAATGATGACCATTTCGAATCTACGCAAAGACTCAGACGCGGGGTCCGCATGAAATATCCGAGAAGTATTCCGGCAATGTAGCAGTGTGCTTTCCTTAGACCGATAGGATGGGAATGGGCCAAGAGAGCGACAAGTGGAAGACAGTCCCGAGTAATCCTGGCTTTCCAATATAATCACACGTCACGGTCGAATAATGACCGTTGACAGCACGGAGTGAGAATAGAACGTCGACGACCAACGGACCTGACCTTTCCTGACGTACGACGGCCTTACAGACCGTCGAGCAGACGAACAAACGAGTAGAGAGACAGTCTGATAGACGAACAGACAGACAAACCTGCTAACATATGCTGAGCCCCGAGCTAACCCTATCCGCAAGCTGCCTCGCTCAGAAAATCGAATGCGATGAGCTCTGTTTGATGTTTCGGGTCAAGCTGAGGTGGAGGTTGTACCGGCGCACCGTGATTTCGAGCACGCTTTCCGGCCAAGAGCTCGAGAACGTTATCCAGTGGACCAATACGAAAATCGAATGCGATGATCGTATTGCTATGGAGATCCCGCGTTATTCCTCACCTAGCGTGGAGATGTTCACCACTGGCGTTTTGCTATTGCTTTCGGCCTCATAGACTTCAGCAATGAACACGGGGTTACTGAGACCGCCGTCCCACATCCCGGGTGCGCATTCGATCGTCATGCCATCCTCCGTGGCATTTATTTGGCTGCAGTTGTGCACGGCGTCGGGTGGCCCTGGGAAAGGGTTCTTGTTAGATCTCCGTAGGATTCTCTGTACTGCATATCACGAAGAACAGATCTACCGACGAGAATCGAAACTCGAGAGGTACGGGAGGAGCGCGTAGTTGATGGCGCCAGTTTCGGGGTTGGGGTGTGTCATTCGGAGTCTGACTACTCAGAGCTTGAACCACATCCCACATGGTATATCTCCACGTACGGCGTGGAGCCGAGAGGAGTGGGAAATTCATTTCTTTCCACTGTGGCGCCGAGCAGGGAGTCACGTGCACACACGCCTAGCGAGAGAGTCTGAGGGGCACTTCATCATCAAAACGTCTTCTGTTCTTCTCCCTCGTGGAAGGGAACAGGTAAAGAGAGAGAGAGAGGGGGGAGGGGGGGGGGGGGGGGGGAGAGAAAGGAGAGAAAATAAATAGAACACAAGACTGAATCGACGGGTGGGTGAGCGAGCCGCCGCCAGCGGACGTTAACGATAACCGATCAATGGATTGAGTGCTGTGCATGCTCATATTTCTGAGCAACGAAGGTGCTTGATTAACGAGCAACGCTGCCTATGCGGGAACGGGAACGACGCGTGCCGCATCGAGGAAAGAGTGTCCGCGGACTTTGTGGAGCAGAGCTTTTCTGGGAGAGAGAGGGATGTGAATGCGACCAGACCGTGAACGTAGGTGTTGAAGGATACAAACCTGCGGTAATCAGAGAAAAAACGCATGGCTCACGTTGCACCCCGACTGAGTTCTGGGCCCAACACAGCAGAGAACCGAAATCCTCATCTAGGAGAGCTTTGTACAACAGGGTGCTCCGACCTCCGCTTGTGCTGAAGCCTACAATAGAAAGAGACGGCCATGAGAATCCCCGATCCCTCCGTTCGTTCGTGCGTTCGCTGGCTGGTTACTTTGTTGCTGTGATTGTGGTTTGATTTTTCAGAACTACTCCTACTGATACCGCCCGCACTTCTCGTTCCCGTCTGAGACTGCTGCTTCCGCTCTGTCTAATACAGTTACAACAGCTACTATTTATTCCTATCGTCGCAGACGCAGTCACTATAACAGCTCCCAGAGCCCGATTCGCTCCGTTAAGAGATTAGAGCCGTCAGCATGGAAACGAACACGGGGATTGTAGCGAGCTTCGGCTCAGATTACGGGGTTCGGGTCGAACTTACCGTCGGAAATCTCTTTCACGGCGCCTGAACTGCTATTTTGCGCCCAACGGAAAGTCACGCCGTCTAGCGGCTCTGCGTCTACGAAGCAATTGACCGCCACGGAGTCCTGACCCGTGACGCCGTACGTGAAACGCTGTTTTGCTTTGCACACCGGCGCAACTGCAAACAAATCAAGGACAGTGAATTCAGAGTGCGTTTTTATTGTCATCGTTGCTACTGCTGCTGCTGCCGCCATCATCATCAACATCATAAATTCGACGGCAGCGCCTGGAGCCGAACAGTAGCGGAAGAAAAGGGATTGCTCCGCCTTGGGCAAAAAATCTACATGCCTCCTGTATTGGGACTAGCTTGCTCGAAGTTTGCGACCGAATCGGGGAAAAACGCAAGAACTCTAGAGCTAGGGATGCGGGGGGCGACAAGACAGAGCGGGGGAGAGTTCCCGGAGAAAAACTGAAAAGGGCCTGTCACGAGGCTGCAACTCACACTTTATGTTGAGCATATATTCATTGGAAACTCCCTTGCCCTCCTTATTCTTGGCATAACAGCTATAAACTCCTCTGTCTTGGACTGCGACGCGCTGAATGACCAGAGACTGGCCTGATATGATGACACCCGCAGTCTCGTTCGCGGCCACCTCCCGACCTGCAAGAGCACACGATGCGGTTTTCAGTGAAACGTATTCACGGATCCATGAATACTTCGGCTTCCATCGGCGCGCTAAATCTGTATGGTATTCTCTACCTCGCTGCAGTTTGTATGAACGCGCCATATGGCTCGTGAACTCGTTCCTCACTCTCCCTGACCTCACCTTGAAACAGCCAGCCGATATGCGAACTCGACGGATTCGACACCACTTTGCAATCGAGGACCACCTCCTTCCCTTCGATGATTTCCCCCTCTTTATGGCTGGCTGCCAGCGAGAGACTCGTTCGTGGTGGATCTTGAAAGGTAGAAGCGCTGTTGAGAAATTCGGAAAGCTCCACTTGAAAACAAACACAATCGACGTTATCATCCGAGCCGTAGCGGGCTCCTGGCGAAGTTCGCGCCGCACTTCTCCGCCGGCGTTCTCGGGACGATTTCAGAGAGCGCTCTCTGTGAACGAGCAAGGGTTCTTGAGACAGTTCTGTCGCGATCCCGGACGATTACACAAAACTCGATCTCAAGACACCTCAGAAAAGAAACCCTCCCCACGACGGAGGTGCTTCCGTCGCGGGGACGGCAGATCTGCGCATGATTTTCCTCTCTCCCACCCAAAAACTCATCTTCAGTAGACCCGGGCTGAGTATGAACAGCTCTCGGAGTAGCAGTGGCCGCTGGAAACGAAGACGCGGAAGCGATGCGGGAAAGTGTGAGTCGAAGGAAGTGTTTTGCCGGCTGGTAATCCATCTCCTCCCGGCCGGAACCTCAAGAGTGCATTACGGCTACATGGCCTCCTGGCACGCTCGCAGGCAGGGAGGCGAGTGAGATTCTTCTATCCCAAACAAGACAGAAATAGGAGCCGCCTCGGTGGGAAGGTGGGCTGTTCGACTGGTCGGTCGACTGGCTTTCGGGCGAGCGGACGGACTGGCTGACTGACTGGATGTCTGTTTGAAGGCCCCCAGGAACACTTACAGTGGACGTCGAGTTTCCACGCCTGTTCTAAGGCACTTCCAGGGATGATCTTGTTCTCGGCGCGGCACGAAATGATTCGGCCGTGGTCATCGACCGTTGGCGTGAAAGTGAGCACGCTTTGAGCGTCAGCCTTGCCACTGCTCCTCTCTACGACGTTGTTGCTGGAAGAGGAACGCTTTCTTTCAGGGATTAATCGCTGACCAGGAACGTTTATCAACAGGAGCCACGTGCCTCTCCTCAAATGATGTGAGAGTGGCTCTGGTGGGAGGAGAGCGAAAACTCCTCCAATCGGGTTTGGGAAAAAGAACCGCATTAGCGGGCACGGAAAGAATATGAACAGGACATGTCATGAGGACGGTGCCCAGGCTAATAGGAACCCAGAAAACGGACAGCGGCATTAGAGCCTGGAGAGCTCTCAGGTGCAAGTTTTTCTGAACTATGAGGCAGAGGAACGGTGGGTAGACTGGAGCGAAGCAGGAGGGAGAAGAACGGAACCGAAAAATGTGAGTGTTCCTGAGCCGGAAGGTGGGACAGCGGCAGGAAAAGTGGGAATGGACGTCTCGAGAAGCGTTTCGAGAAGAAGAAAACGTCGAGATGGAAAACCAGTAAGAGATGGAGATCTGCGAGATAAGGTCCCGCTGGGACACGATAGAGGAAAAGTTCCGGATGATAATCGTATTCCAAGAAGATCGGCTCTCTTATTATCCCCCGTCTCATCGAGGTGAAGAATCGAGTTCAGGGATGGCGAAAAAGAGGTCTGATCTTGATGCTGAACACGACGATAGGGATTTCGGAGGGCCTCGAATTGAAAGACGCCGGTGAAGAGCCCAACCAGTCCTCGCGGTGCCGGAATTCCGCGAATACGAAATCGTGTTCAATAAGCTCGCGATTACCCCATATGAGCAAGTTCTTCGAGAGGAGCGTCCGCGATATACCCGGGGGCGTTGGATTAGTGTCATGATGAATAATGATCGGCTGCATACAGTCCTGTCACGCTAACTCGCAAGGCACCCGATTGCCCTAACAGTGGAATCTGTACGACCAGTAGGGGGCGGCTACGTCCCATATCATTTCAACTCCAAGTTTTCTTGGAGGTGTCACCGATGGGAGCGAGCATAACGCACCGTTCGGCCCCCGACGCGGAGGTCTTTAGGGTGGCGCAAAGGCGAGCAACGAGCTGGGACGGATCTCTTCGGAACTGAGAGCTCGTCTGCTTCCAATTGGTCCGATTGCTACTCCCCTCCCCTCCCTCCCCACTTATCGGATCGTTTCTCTCGGAAACTGTGAATTAGCGAGTTAGTCTTCAGTACAAAGAGAGAGCGAACCCGAGTTCGACGATCTTATGGACGGAGGTAGGGGTTTGAGAATTCCACGAGGCAATAGGAACTCGGAATCCGGGACTGAGGATGTGAGAAAGAACAGTGAGCTCGGATTCAGGGGCCCGAGGAGCTTTCTCGGCTACAGAAACGCGGCAAGGGAGAATGTGCCGGAGTAGTATCGGAGGCACCGCCGCGAGAGTGAATGAGGAATATTACTGCGGCGGAACGGGCACGAGAGGAGGACCATCGGGAGATTCCGAATGTCGACAGTCAGCGAAAGAGAGGGAAACGACGAGGAGCGGGAGGGATGAGGAAGTGGGATAGGAGAAGAGGGAAAAGAGCTTGCGAATCACATCTGCTAGCTTGATTGATGACTTGCGTACCTGACTTGCTGGTTACCACGCCACCAGGACAGGACGGCAGGCGGCCTTGAACCGCTTGAAGTGCATGTGAGTTCGATTGGCCTATTGGCGGACACCGGTCGCTCCGCTGGCTGAATGGTGACATCTTGCGGCTTCACTGAAAGTTCGTCAAAGGAAGCCTGAGGTTCGACGCCATTGAGGATGATGGATGTGTTTTTTCGCTCTCTGCTTTTTCTCGGAACCAACCGCAGCCACCGCGCACCGGCTCAATACACTGATTCCCCGACCTTTCATCTGGCCTGTTGCAGCGCCTTCGCCGACCGAAACGGCCGACGCAGCGCAGTACATGACCCATAGAGCTGCTGACGTCGGCGAAGGGCTCGCCCTTGATTAATGTCTGTTTGTACACAGCTCTGCGTGAGGTTCGAGATGTGTGCGTTCGTAAACTGTCTGCACTCGGGCCCGTACTCACAGTTGAGATCGATGGTTATACTGGTCGAAGCCGCCACGGTAACGTTGTTGTTCGTGGCCTTGCAAACAAAACCGGTGGCCGCGTCGCCACGTGTTAAGGCCGCGATGTCCAATACGTTCTTAACGACGCCCTCTTCTTGGCTGAAGGCGTACGAGTCGTCGATCATGCGGAAGTCCTTCCACCACGTTACGGCTGGTCGCGGTTTTCCTGAACGAGAACGGTCGTCGTAAGCACAACGCTTCGAAGCCGCGGTTTAAGCACTGATTTTTCACTTGTCCGATTCATTCCGAGCTATCTTCAACATTTCAGGGAACTGCGGGATTCGCATCATCCCTGCGAGGATTTTGATTCCAGCTCGAGCCATCGGAGGGGCACCGACTCGGAACCATGTCGTTCCGGTACGAGCGGTCGACATCATCGAAGATGAGAATCTGGACAATGTGTCTCAGACAAGCGCTGGTCAAACTACGGCAATTCCCTCGAGATGTGTTTGTTGACATCGTTCGGTAGTTCTTCCTCAACGAAGCCGGAATCGAAACCTCTGCTCGAACTCCATCGCGGCCGTGGAAAAGAGCCACCAGCCGGCGGCTCCGTAGCAAAGGGAATACTTACCGTGTTCCGCTTGGCAGGTGAGTTTAAGGGAATCTCCTTCATTGAAGGGCCCGATCGCTCCCTGGAGTCGCTTCCCGCTCCCGTCCAGGATCACCGGTTCCCCAGGCGGCACTGTAATAAGACGGCCGACTTGAATAGCAGCTGGGAATTTGTCCAAACCAAAGAACGAATGTTTTTAGACCTAATAGCCGGTTCGTAGAGTAGCTACATAGTATCTATTGGCACCTTCGTTCACAAAAAGTGAATGGAGCAAGTTGTTCGAGAATCCTCCCGGGAAAGGAACGATTCATCAGAATGAGCTCCTCTCAGGAGAGTAACTTGCAATGGGAGACCCGCATTTCGTTCGAGAGAGAGAGAGAATCCCTCGAAAACCAGAGAGAGGGTAGAAACCCAACGGAGCTTCTCTCCTTCAGCACATGACCCGAGCATCAGATCGAGGAACTTCAGGCTTAATGCCGGAAACTGATTCAGAGCTTATCGAGAATGCGATTCTAGCCATCTCCGAGGGAAGAGTCTTCTCTGTATTGCCGAAGTTCAGAAGTTTCTCCGATGAGACCTCCCGCAGGATCCGGAAGTCAGTCGCGCGTCGCCCGTCGGAAGTTGAGAACCCGACCCCGATTCCAGCCGAAATTTATGGATCCTGATAATGATCGTACTGGTTCCGGTACTGAGGCCGCGTGCAGTACGGACTGAGTCAGAAGGGACATAGGCAGCAGAAGACAAGAGCTGCCCGACACACTCGCGCAGCGCGTATCGT
The DNA here is from genome assembly GCA_037576195.1 of Phytoseiulus persimilis. Taxonomy (NCBI): domain Eukaryota; kingdom Metazoa; phylum Arthropoda; class Arachnida; order Mesostigmata; family Phytoseiidae; genus Phytoseiulus; species Phytoseiulus persimilis. The sequence goes on from CM075104.1 coordinate 10,717,358, forward strand.
TGCAGGACGCGAGCGAGCGATCGGATTGTTGGCCGGAACCCAGCGATGAGAGAGAAACTTCGAAGAGATGTCTTCGGGTAATGACATGGAAAAAGATCAGAAACAGGGACGAAAGGCATGAGATGGCAGCGACAAATTCGTCGAGAGCGGAAAACGCCGAAGAACGTAACGGATGGTTTGTCAGGGAATGGAGGCATTTAGCTCCTAACAAACGAAAGACGTTCGCGAATGCCGCGAAAGCAGCAGCGTCGACGACGACTTCAGGCAATATGGCGGCACTGCGGTCGTGCCGAACAGCGGGAGGCGGAATATTGGAATGTCTTCCAGCGAGGAATGCGGTCGAGGTGGAACGACCAACGGACAGCGGCCGCGACCAAAGCAGCAACGAAAGTGAGGGGGGTAGGCGAACGATACGAAAGCCAAATGAAGTCGCTGACTCAGTCTGTTTGTGGTGTGCACTCCGCTTGTAATTGCCCCGAGTAGAGGTAAACTACAAACGGGAGCCACCGGCAGGGAATGGTACAAGAGCTCGCAACGATGGGGATCACCGATGGGGCAGATAGAAATTTGAGTCGCTTCCCACAATCGGACCTTCAACACCCCCATCGGTTGGCAATCCCAATAAAACAACACCTCGATACGTCAGACTAGTGGGAGGGTACTTGAACCTTCTGGCCTTGTAGTCCAATCTGAGTGCCCCCCGCTAGAAGTCCTCTCAAGCGGAATATTCACGCCTGATAGATCCGCTCCGATCGAGTTCGGAATCGCGCCAGCAATCTACGAAGTGCGGCGTTCACCACCGCTTCTCAGAACGGTCAGAATCATGCAAGTTCGATCCGATGAAACAACTGCCATCGCGAGGCCTCGCTCCTTGCCCGGCCGTCGCGAGCATGCCGAGGAATTAGCTCAAATCGAGGATCGGAGCCACAACGCTGCCGGGTCCACTCGTTCGACAAAGCAACAACTGGTTGACTCGAACAGATCGACGGCGCGAGGCTCGACTCGTCTGCATGTGCACGGAACGGCGTGGAAGCACGGGTGATGTTTCAACGATGTCGATCGAAACGAGCTCCTCAGAGGATCTCGCCCTGTAGAGAGCGATTCCGTGCCTCGGTCTTCAGCTGGCGAGCAGCTAAAAGTTGTCACACGACGAGCTCAATCAATAAAAATCATTCTTAGGAAGGAAGAGGGGGGGGGGGTGGACAAGCTGACGATTCGGGCCAGAGGTTTCGGTTGGAGGTTTGGGACGTAGCCCGGGGCTACGAGAAGACGATGATGAGCTTGTCCGCCGCGTATGTGGAAGAATGGGGTAAGTGAGCGAGCGAGTTGGCGGGCTGTCGACCGGTGGCGACGCGTATAAATCACCTCGCCTTGACTCGTGTTGAGCGACCGCTGACGCAGAGGAGACTGAAGTGATCGGGCTGGAGATACAATGAACCTGGGCCCCTTTATAATCCCCTCCGGGTTCACCGGAGATTTTAGTCTGCGGCTCAGCGTCGCTTCCTCCTCTTGACTTCTGGTCGTCGCAACAGCGAGATTTATTCTCATTTCCGTACTTCTTCGTACCCGTCCAAAGCCGAAACAACGGCCCATCGGTCGCGTGCCTCCTCGTCAACGGAGGCGGGACCGGAGCATGGAATCCCGAAGGCTACCGGAGTGCTCCAGCTTTGTGTGTTTGTATGTCTGCACCGCTTCAAGAAATTGCTTCGCACTCTCTTGACGCCGATGTGACTGCTGCCACTAACGACACAACTGCGAAGAGGGAGACATTTAATAAATCAACGACGCGGGAGAATCCGAAATAGCCGCAGCGAAGAGAGTCCTCCCTCAGGAGACGCGATGAACATTTTTTCACTCCTAACGAAACCAAGAAGAGCGTCATGAGCCGAAGAAATCTCGCTTCTCGGCGAAGACACCGTAAGGCACAAATCTCGGTTTCGCACCCTTGCCCTGTTTTCATTTCTTTTCGCCAGGTTGCCATCTCGCTCTATCTCAGCCTGATCCCACAGAAATGGCGTCTGTTCCTTCCGCGATAGTGGTTGTGCGGGTCAGCTGAAGGGCCACCGCTCATTTTTCCGTGATATTTTCGAGATCCGAAACAATCCCTCTTTCCGTCCAGAGTCGTTTCAGGTCCTTCCGTTCGGAATCAACGCCGTGTAGTTCGGGAGATCGGAAGTATTCCATTGAGGAGAATCGAGCTCTGGGATTCTCAAAGTTATCATTACTGATCTCATACTCAACGGGGGTTCCATAGGAAAGAGTGTTTGTCCTAGCGTTGAGCCTAACGCGTAGCAAAGATCGGGGATCAGAGCTCAGGGGGACTGGATGAGCTAAATGAGGATCAGGAAGATGAACAGCGTGTAAGATTGAACAACTCGACCTGAATGAGGATCCCGGAGGATACGGGGCTAGCCTCCTGTATGCGTGAGGCCATCGAGGCCAAACGAAGGCCGCGGAGTAAGAGAGACGAAGACTGAACGACTCCAATCAGGAGCTTACAAATGGAAGAGATTTGCTCTCTCGGAATCGGGCTCCTTCCCCTCAGGATACGGACGCCACCGCAGAGGTCCACCGAATGAATAAATGGAGGAAGACGTATGAAGCTTTTCGCTGACCCTGACATCCGGCTCCATGCGATGAACTGCTCACCGCCGCCGCCGTTGTTCCTCACTGAGAATTTACTCGTTCTTCATCCTGTCGATCTAGCTTCCCTTTTCGAACTTCTCCTTCCCCCTCTCTCCTTTTGTAGCTGTTTTCGGTTCCTATAAATTCCGATGGCATTCCTCGCATGGTCCCTTGGAGCTCGAGGAAGAGACAAAAAATTGGTGACAGCCCGCCACGAATAGGGATGTACCAATCGACCGAGAAGAGAGGTGTCGTGAGGATCGATAGCCATCCTCCCCAGAGGACCTGCGCGGGAAACGGCGTTGAAATAACGCCGATGTGGGCCAAGATGCTCCAACCATGGCCTGAGCTTCTTCCGAACTCTTCCTTCGCATGTGGACAAATCTCGCCGTGCGAATGATCTTGGAAATTTCCCTTGCCCCATGGCGACAAGAACGTACCGTCAACGAGCGGAACAACCCCAAAGGGGAGAAATTTGTGCGTCACTGAAGAATCGATTAAGAAGTACTCACCAACCACACGAAGACTGATGACAGTGTTGATCGAGCGACTCCGCTTGAAGTCGACTCGGCACCTGTATTCACCTGCATCGCCCTCCTGGACGGGATCGACTTGGAGGAAAGCCGGCTTGTTGGCCATGTTGAAGTAGGCCCGGGTCCCCAATTCGCTTTGTGTTGTTCGATCCACGTGACGAGAACGGTCGAGGTCCCCTCGTCGCGCGTCCAGCGTGAAAATCGGCGCGGGACTGTCGTCCTTGTACCACAGCACCAGGACGACTTCATCTCCAGCGGCTGGCGGCTCGATGTTGCAGGGTAGGGCCACTTTGCCTTTAACCACGGCCGAGTAAACGATGGAGGCTGTAATGGACAGGGAAAAGTCGCGGATTAGCGCTCCTGACGCCCCGTTAAAGCCGTGATTGGCTCGTCTACCTACTCCTGTCGTAAGCTGCCTATTTGGGCCGAACACAAATCGGACAAAAGAAAATTCATTATCTTTGGTAGAGCTCCCGCCTAAAGCAAAGACCACCACTGGGACTCTCGTCGGCGTCGCTGCTGCTGTCGTGGTCGGCGTAGCCGCGCTTTTTAACACGTCATTAATTCCGATACGTTCCGATCGGGCTGAACGCTTGCCATGCTCGGCTCTCACGTGATGTTTCCGGGTTCCCGTTGCGACCCCGGGACAACAACGGAACAAGAAGTCGTTGACGAGAGGGCACGAGTGACATGCGTGGAAGCACGCGCGTTCTCACCGAGATGCCGATGTGAAGCCACCAGGAGTAGGAGGAGAACCCTGGAAGTTGCTATCGAAGTTCACAAGCCCTGTTTGCTGCCGAGGCTTGCCGAATCGGTCCTGAAGAACTTCTTCTCTAAACTCGGCCGCGTCCCGCCTACAATGCTTACAATGCTGCAAAACAACTCAACCGCGAGCATGTCGGCTTACGACATCTTACAAGATTCTTACAGAGTTCTGTTAGGAGTGGGAATCGCAGACCGCACTTTCCAGCCTGCAGTACACCTCCAGAGAGCCCAGGGTAATAATAGAACAACTTGAACGAATATATCCGCTCTTGTCGCGAAGCTCCCATTGACGTTCTCTGCGCTACCACAGAGGCACCGCTGGAAGTTCCCCGCCCGACGAGCGCGATTCCGGAATCCCAGAATCCGCCCTGGATTCCCGAGACAAAGGAGCAAATCGTGTCCCTGCTTTGTTTGAAGTTATGGGGTATGCAAACCCACGCTATCGTTCACTCCGGCCTCTCTCCTGAATGGAACAGAACAAACCTGATTAGTCCTGATCCACAGGAAGCGTGGCACAGAATGCGCCCAAGGCCTACCTCATACGAGCGGCAATATGCTCAGGCTTCCAGCACGCATGCCTCTCTATTCGCGCCTCCTGCTCTCCTCGATCGTCTGGCTCCTCTTCTCTTGTCGGCTCCTGGCCGATATTATCTTATATCGCTACCTATGAAGCACGCTCGTCGTCCACAAAAAGAGGACGAGCCACCGCTGCTTTCACTACCGACCGTCATTTACCGCAGCTTACCATACCTGCCATCGCAACGAGACCCGAGTGCTTTACGGCAATCTCGGTCCAGATTCAAGGCCTGGAGAGCTGTGACAGCCACAGGGAGTGTCGGAGAGTATCACTTATGTCAGCTCCGGAGAGTGCCCCGTCGGTTCGCCGAATCCAGGGAATGCTATTTTTTCAAGTTTTTTTCGACATTCTCTCGGTGGAGTCTGCGGTTCCGGTCGTCCCGGGAGACGTTTCAACACTTTATCTCAAACGCACAGGGACCGTCCGTGAAGCACGAACCGGAATGCGAACCGAGACGTGCACGTGGATGAATATTATACCGCGAGACGCTCTTGGAGACGCGGGTGCCGTTCATCCTATCTGACATCCTTTTTCACTATTCTGGATCACCCTAGAGAATATCGGAGGACTTCAGACGCGTACACCGAGACCTTTGGGAGGTAAATTCAAGTACCTCACCTGTGCGAGGGAGCCGCATCTGAAATATGCGGTCTTGGACATACAACGATACCAACTTGTTTTCTCAACCTCGTTCGGGCGAATCTTGGGAATGTTTTTCCTTTTCCATGTGGTAATCACCAGGGATTCTCCTGAGTGCTGTCACGGTCGAAGTCGAGCCGGCCTCCGACGTGTGAAGGGAACCGTGTCAATTAAAAGACTCGTTCAAATGAAGAAAGCGTTATTCCTGCTGTCATGAACAATTCTAGAACGCAGGAAGGTCCGTTTCCCGAAGAGCCGTGTTCGGTGACGGAAGGACTCGTGGCCTTCGCGTCATCCCGAATGTAGGAACGACGCTCGATGGAAATGCTGTTCAAGATCCTCTGGTGCCCAACCTCTCACCCTCCATGCCGACCGTTTGGACACGACCGACCGACCGACCGGCCTGCCCTCGCAGTCAGCCGAGAGAATGTCGGTGTTCCCATCCTCGCCGTAGTAATTTTAATGAGTAATGAGCCCTCCAATTAGTGCGGGGTCGTCCCACTCTCGCCCCGCTTTCCTTTCGAGTCGCCTCTGCGCTGGCCGTGTTGAAACCGTCTTTGTTGTCTTTGTATGGAGCGCTACTGTGCGTAACATTGGTTACAGTTCTCGAAGCTCTCCGGGTTTCTGAAGAGTCAGTGGGGAAAATAACAGCCGCGTCCTCCGACACGGTCCTCGCGACCGGCCTGCCAGTCAGCGATTCAAGCCTTACAGTCGTCCGGACGGCCTCTTCAAATATTCCGTAAGGCAAAACCCGCGTCCCTAAGCCAAAGTGCAGCAAATGACAGCTCAGACCTGCAGGACGTTGCCCGAAGGCATTTCAAGTCGCAAACCCCTGACCCTCTTCCCGATCCTCAAAGGAGACGAGTGGCCGTTGTTGCCGCCGCCGTTGCCTCTTCGTCTCTTTTCCGTATTTTACTCGTTCTTCCCGCAACCCTGGGGGCTTCCTGGTTTCCCAGAGTGCGCTCCGAGAAACGCGACGGTTCGGGAAGCGACTGTTGTGTCAGGAGAGCGTTGCTCAGCTCCACCAATGACCGCCACTCTGAACCAAGACGAAGCATGCCCGATCTCCGGAGAATACCCCGGCTCTTCCCGGGGTATATTCGAACGTTCCTCGACCCGTGCGCGGAGGAATGCTGCTCCGCGCACCGGTCGGACGAACGCAACAGCGGATCGAGTTGCGAAATATTCTGCTGGAATCCATCCCACGATCGCCTGGAGGGGAACGGAATGACCGTGAAAGGATAATGGCTTTTGTCATGATTCTGTGACAAGCCGATACTCGTGGACCGCGGCAGCCTCGGTCGGCTACAAGCTCCATACGGGAATTTATTGAGTTACGGCCTCACCTCCATTGAGATAAAGTGATTTGGCGAGTCGCAAACGAAAATGAATCGCGGGATCGGCTCCGCGCAGCTCCTGCTTTCAGCCCGTTGCCTCCTCCCCATGCGTGCTCGCTCCAGCGGCCAAGTGGGCCCGGAGAATGGGTGCGTGCATGCTGCAGGGCCGCACGTCCGTTTTGCGTAGCATCGAATGGAGTAATTTCGGCTATTACAGCCTTCTTCACTGTACGCTTGTTAGCAGTCATTACTTCCGCTTGGCGCTAAACTAAGCTCATTCCACAGTGAGCGTAGAAAGGAGCACATCTCCTCCTGGTGCCGTGTAATTTGAAAAGGGCGCCGAGGCTCCAATTAAAGGATAACAACTTTGAAGCTCCGGCCAAGAGGAGCCAGAACCGTCAGAAGGAGAAGATAGCGGCGGGTGGGTGTGTAGATAGCCCTCTGGGAGGAGGACGGCAGGGGATCGTCTCCGGATTCGTTCGTCGGGCTGAGCCCAGCGGCTCGACGAAGGAACAACAAGATTGCCCAATTCGGAGGTCATCATCAGGCGACCTAATGGCGTATTTGGGGAACATTCTGAGTAGCGAGGCTGCGAAGGCCACGAAACAAGGCCCGAACGATCCGCCCTAGGAGTTCGGCGGTTTCTCGCCGCGCAGCTCTTTCCTTGTGAGAGGATTCAGCGCTTGTGGCCGAATGTTCTGGTATGCCATCGGATAGTCGGGTCCAAACGAACCGGGGTTGATCTTCTTCGGGCGATGCGAGTTCGAGAATCGGTTCGACGTAATCGAGCCCGCATCGGTTGGAGGTATCATCCGTAACAATAGGCGCACATGTGTCGTTGGGGAGTGCGAAGAACATCTTAATTGGTTTTGTGAGGATGTCCGACGGAGAGGGATGGGAAGAGACAAGTGCGAAGGCGAGACACTCACAGTGCAACAGACAGGAATAGGAGGCGGGCGCGAGAGAGCCAGTTAGCTCTATGTACAGCGCCATTCTCACGAGCCAATTAGACAATCCGAGTGCGTGCTTTGGGCCACGTACCAGCCGTCAATCCGTTCTAGTGATGCAGGAATCGAAGAAGTGCAGGCGCGGTCCATGCACGACGACGTTCGGCGGAATCGGTTGCAAGTCGAAGCATCGAGCGGGTATCGGACGGGCACTCGACTCCCGTCTGGAGTCGGAGAATGTCGCCGAAACGTTCGATCTACCCGACGTGTGATTGTCCGTTGGAGCGTATGAGAGGTATGCCGGCGCGTTCCGTTACCGAACCGCATCGGGGATGAAGAGAGAGAGAGAGGCTGCAGAAAGCGACACAGTCGTTGTGTTGCGAGTGGTGGAGTAGAAGCCAAGTGAGCCATTAGCTAGTCAGAGTCACCGAGGCCTGAGTCGACCTCGGTCGGTCCGCCGCGTGAGTAGCTGATGAAAACAAATGGGCCCGAAGCTCGAGACCGAAGTGACATCGAACTGAGCGATGAACTCTCGCTGATTTACCCCGGCCGCTCCAGCCATTACCTCGGCTTTCCGACCTCGATCCAGCCCTGCCGAATCATTCTTCTACATCGTCGTTGGCGAAAGCATTCACCCACCGCCTCCGTCGACGCCAGCTCGGATCCTCTCTGTCTCGTCTGATTATCTGCTCCGGATCTTCGAGGAGCTCGAGCTGGCCGCTTCGCGACGGCGGGGTCGTCGGGGGACGCGTTCGAGCGGGGGGAACAGGGGCCTAAATTGAGGTGAGGTGCCTCATCAATCTCGTCGATACACAGAGCCCGACATCGAGAATGGTAATTCCTGTATTTCAAACGGGAGTTCGTCGGCCGGCCGCGTAGGTTTGAATTATTTTCATAAACCAGATCGCTTATGCAGATGAGCCCCAGCGCGAGAAAACGCTCCACCCTTGAGAACCAGCCACAGCGGCCGAAGGCAGCCAGCGAAGTGAACGGCTGGTGACCGCGGAAGCCTGCGCAAATTTCCGAGGAGTTTGTCGCAGTCAGATCGAGGACTTCGGAGAAGAATCTGCCACGAGCAGCTCGTCTCGAGCACGGGATGTCAACGAGCATGGGAGCTGTCGCATGTACGGCGCGACGACCGACCGACCGCCCGCCCGCCCGCTCTTCTTTGAGCGCTCCGCTGGGACGACGACGACGAAGAAGCTGTCGTCCTCGAGTCTGCTGTCCTCCTCGAATCTGCTGTCCTCCTCGAATCTGCTGTCCGCCGTGCGTGATCGAGTGGGGATGGCGTTCAAAGTTGCCGACTCCGAATTATGGCAAGGGAATCAGGGGCAGTCCTGACGAGCGAACGAGCTTGTGAACCAGGACAACCGGCAAGCCTGCGCGGGCTCTTTGTCAGAACTCATTTGCCTCTGGGACGTGATGCGCTTACGCGGCCGCGGTCCCCGTCGACTCATCTGGCCCCGTGCCTCGGTTTCGAATAGTTGGTGCGTCCCGCTCGCCTTGAACCCCTGTGACTTGGTTCCGGAGCAGGACGAGAAGGGACTGAGGGTGGCCGGTGTAAACCCTTCGGAAAGCGAAGAAGACTCTGGACGCGCAGCGGCAGAGCGTCATGGCGGCTCGGATGCTTCGTCGATCTGATTTCAGTCCGTAATCTGCCCTGAAGCGCTCGCTGTTCCGTTCCGGCGAACCCGATGTGCCTAAGCCCATGTACCGTTGTTGTTCAACTCTCCCTCCTCGTGCTCGTCGCTCACTGAACAGCGAGCGCTCCCGCCGTTAGACGTTGCAATCGCAATCGTGCCCGATGGCACAACGTGATGCATACCAACTAATTTTCTGCGAATATCTCATCTGGCTGACGTTCCCTCCTTTATCTTCCGACTGGTGCTCTCGATAACGATTCGGTGACGTCTGCAGTGCGGAAAGTCCCCGAACTGAGGAACGACAAACGTGAACTCAATCATCGCGCTCATGTTCGGGTCGAAATTCGAGGACATTCGAGAACTAGACGAATCCCGAACCCGCCTCGAAGAGTGAATGAATCCAGCTCTCAAAGGAGATTTGTGGCTCCGTTGAACCGTTTCGGACTCCTTACGATTGTATGGGGTAGAAATTCTCTCCTCAGAACTCCGCGAGTTCGATGCCCGAAGTCGCCCGATGGTGCAAGCGGATACGACTGACACCCAATGATTCAGGGATCTGGAGGATCATTTTGGTACACTCTGCATCGGAACACTTCTCCTGCACGATCCGAAGACAGTCAGCACTCAGATTTGGAAGGCGGCTATCTTGAAAACTCCATGATGGAGCTTTATGCATTCTCATTGAACTCCCGCGTGCGAGGCGGCGTGGCTGTACGCGGAAGTGTCAATATAAGGATGTGTTGATATGTTCAAGATGGAGGGCTCGAAATTCTGTTCGCCGTCTATTTCGATCCCTGCTCCTCCATCCTCATTAATTCTCCGGGCACTTCGCTGCCGTGCGAAACGGGCATCTCCGATTCCGTGTTTGGGCTGCGCTCCTGACTCATAATGCTCAGCAACGGTTCTCTAACGGAATCATATTCAATCATCGGAAAGAACCAGCTCCAGTGCGGACTCTTTCTCGCCAACGTGTAGACAACACTCCGACCGACAGATGGTGTGGTCATTCCTTCCCAGCAGCCGATGTGAACAGGTTGCGGGTTAGCGCAGCATCCTATCTTTAGTGAGCATCCTTTAATGTCAGATAATGGATGACCCGTTTGTCGGTCGGTCGGCCGACGCGCATGACTTTACTCGAACGAGGCTGCTCGCAGGCTCGCGTTCATCAAGCGCCACGGCAACCCGGTGGGAACTCGTTGACGCTCGTCCACGATTTCCATCACGACTCGCAACGAGCAGGTGATCATGGCCGCGAGATCCTCCCGCAGCCGCGGGAGTTTTAACCCGCAGGCCGAACACGCTGTTCCAAAATTGATTCAACAATCTCGGCGCGATAGTTTCCCTCGCGAGGAAGCGGGGGAAATGCCTTTATCGGTCCATCCAGAGACACAGCCACCCACTCTCAGGATGCAAGCTGCTACACAAAGAGACGGAGAGTGCCTTGTATCTGATTTTGAAGAAGCCTCAAACTCGATCAAACTGGGACGCCCGAGAACCGACCGAGAGCACGAGCTCGTTCGGCTCGAGCCCCAGTGGCTGGTTTTTTTTTGCCTCTCGAGCCCCTCGCCCCCTCCTGCCTCGGTTTCCCGAAGAAAAGCCGCTCAAGCGATGATACTTTCTCTGCTCGCTAGCTCGCCGGCTCGTTCGCTTGACGCGAGCGGCGAAACTTTGCTTGTAGAAGATTGCCACCAACGCTTCTTCTGTTATTAACACGACCACTTGTGCCGCGCTCGTCGCCCGCCTCATCGTCGCTGCGGCTGACAAAACTGTTCCGCCGAACGTTCGACATCTTTTTTCGTTTCCTCTCGCGGCTTCCGCGTTCCCTACAGGCTGCCGTCGACGTGGGTTCAGAAAGGAAACCACGATCGGGGGATTCGGATCCCGCAAAGTCTTCTTCTGGAACTGGTCTTCCCCCAGAGCAAAGAAATCGTTCCAGGACCACATCATGCGCTTGAACACCGTGAACTCTCTGTTCGCCCGAAAGCTTCCGCGGGGTCGTCACGACGCGGAGGCCTTTGTCGTGGGGAAGCTCTTGGAAATCCGGATTATTGCTCTTTCCGAGATATTGATTCGGAAGCGCTTCGTCACCCTCAACGCCCCTCCGGTCGCAAAGTTGGTCTTTCAGCTTTCCTCGTTAGCTATATTTACACGAACCGTTCACCCGATATTCACGAGAAATCGTTGTTTGCACTCCACGGCGGGTCCGCTGGAGAACGAGCGCTCTTCGAACGCGAGCAAATTGGACAAAAATTGAGGAAGTCTGAGGCGAGTACACGACTCACACGGACGGTCGACGAGGATCCAAAGGAACGGAAGAGGATCCAGGAATCGGAAAGTGAACCAAAGGAGTTTCGGAGTCGGAAGAGAGAGAGAGGAGGAGAGAGCGATCGCTGAAGAGAGGGAGAGAGCGGTATCTTGAAGTAGTTATGGAGGTCGCAGACGAGAGGAGGGATTTTGGACTCAGTCAGAAATCGAAGCAGACGCGAGGGAACAAAAAAAACTTGAAAGAGTTTCACCCCCGGGGGAAAGGGTGGCTCCACCACACGAAGGGGATGATCGACTCTTATGGACGGCATCGGTAGTTTGATGACAGATTCGGAGGAGCGAAAAGGGCGTAGGACCTGGAGGTCAGAACTGTAACACTCCAAAGAGGATTCTCTCGAAGGGATGCGACCGAGTGTGTCAGAAAGTAGAATAACATCCGAAAGTTCTTTGTGACGCGGAGAGACAGTGAGCAAAACGGAGCTCGCGACAGGCTCAAGTGCGGATCGGGACTCCCTATTCGGGAGATATCGAATCGAAGACGAATTTGGTTCGGAAGACTCGAGATCGAGGTTTTCGTGTCGGGAAGCACGGCAGGAGTCAACCACAAGGAATCGTGAGAGTCGGATCCACATGCTTGTCATTCGCGTCGTCGGACCCGCCATCCGGTAGCGTTTTAGCTTTGATTGACCTTGTGGCGTGGCGGTAGCCGTTGCTCTCAATCTCGGATCTCAATTGCTTCGTCCTGCGACGGGAGCAGTGGCGGCGGCTGCGGCTGCCGCAGCGAAAGCTCCTTTTGAGAGCCTGACGAGCGCGGGGAACGACACGGATGGCTGGCTGGTTGCCTGCTTTGGTAGATGACTGGTGGGTTTTCTGATCAATTCATCATTCATTAAATTGCAATCTGATCGGCCATTAATCTCTGCAGTGCTTCTGATCAGGCTCCTCGCCCTCTTCCCCCTGCTGCTTCTTTCCCCGTAGTCTTTGCCGGCGCCCCCGCCCTTCTCCGTTGATTTCCCTTCGAGACGACGACGACGACGACATCATCCTCTTTCACGTCACGCGACGGAGCCTCAGCTCTCAGAGAAGCTGCACTTGTGTCACCGAGACGCCGCTGGGCCACTCGTTTTGCCGAAAAACGTGTGAATGCTACCAGGAGCGAAGACGGTTTTTGTGAGGAATTCCTCTTACCTCGGGGAAGCTCACACCATATCGCCAACGAAACCACAGCGGCATACACGCACTGAGGACAAACGCTGATCTCTGAAAAGCACGAACGCAGAGCACGCTTTTCGCCCATTTTCTCAATCGTTCCGGATATCCTCGCACGAAAATTCCACGCTTCGTGCTCTGTTCAAGCGAAGCATGCGTCAAATAACATGGGCTTCACAAACAGTCAGCACCCAGGACTGCACGCGATCCCCTCAGGTATATTCCTCAGCGTTGAATCTCATTCCTGCGTACCGTGCATCATCCGGCTGATCAAACTTGATTCGCTTCTCGAAAGCTGAAGCGAAACTGTTCTCCTCGACGAATCGTCACGAGAACCGTGACCAAGCTTCTCGATCTATCGAGAGAGGGCTCGCTCCCCAGTTTGGACACCCGCGTGGCTCCGCAGACTGGGACTGCTGCAAGTTCGAGGAGGCTTTCCATATTTTTCGGGCCGATGCCGGAGGACCGCCAACACCGAAATTCAAGACAATGAATCAAATTTATGAGTGAAGCATTCCAAAACTTGTGTCAAGCCGTTGATGTAGCCACTGAACCGTGGAACGCCAGCGATAACCACAAACGTGAACAGCATAGGCCTTTCCGAAAGCTCAACGGCTCGGGGACCCGGCGACGACGATGGCACATTGTTCGTTGATCCATCATTGCGGATCCTCGTTCCAGCGGTAAAGCAGCCGGCTCCATCGATACCACTCGGGTTGAATCATTGGTCTCAGCTCTCGCTGATCAACTGCGTCGACGTCGATGTCCGTCCGATATTTGATCCGAGGAAGGACAATAGAAGCCTTTCGATCTGAGCAGAACCCCGAAACAGGGTCCAGGGCCAGACGGTCGTGCTACTTAACCAGGAGGAGTACCGCGGCCGGATGAACGTAAAAAGCATGATGCGCGAACTTCCTAGCTCTGATCACAGTCGACCAATCATCACAGAGTCTGTGATGGATGTATGAATGTACCGCGTTTTCTCAGTTCCGATGGAGCTCGGATATCATTTTTCGACGAGTACCTCAATCCAGGCATATTTCCATGGGTTCATCGATAAAGTTTGTTGAATGATGTCTCGAGTTCCAATTCATCGTATTCCCTTTACCCACGGAGTGATCCAGTTTCTGCTGTCTGACCCGAAGACAGTCAAGCGCAGTCCGTGCGATTTTCCCTCCCTTCTCCCCCTCTCCCCCGACTCTGATTTCGTCACTCGGTGGTTGTATTCCTCTCGTCCGGTGGGAAGGAATAAAACAGGAGGAGAAGAAAACGGGAAAGTTCCAGGTTTGGCGGAGCTCAACGAATCTCAAACCTAGTGACCATCCAGGATTTCCGTTCTTGTCTGTCGCGGTTGTTCGTTTTGCTATTTCCGTTGACAGGCGTTGTTTCATCATCTCCTTTCTTTGTTACTGCTCGAGATAATTGGTTCCTCAAGGTTGGTCGCTGCTGGCGCCTTTGTTGCCGCCACCGACACCGCCGCGGCGACCACGACCAGCCAATTAATGATTGCGGCTCGCTGTGGCGGCGGCAGCAACAACATCAGCAGCTGCCGTTCAGAGTTGAGCAAGAACATGGCGTGCTCGACCACAGTTCCCCGTTAACTGGTTAGCTCAACGACTGGCTATGTGGACTTGTTTGCTCGACCATTTTCGCGCCTGCTTGTTCCCTTCATTCGCTGTCTTAGTTGTGGTGTTGGTGAGCGGATTGGAGGATGGAGGAAGGGAGGGGGGGGGGGGAGGAAAGAGTAACAGCCCGGGAGCGACGCGGAGCAAGTTGCGGTGCGAGCAGTGCCATAAAAAAGCAAACGTTGCGTGGCGGAACGTCGTCCGGCTCGCTCGATGGCTTGCTGGTTTCGGAAGACTTCTGGCCTGCTCGTGGGGAAGCCGCGGCGTCCGAGAGAGCTCGCCGGCAACAGGCATCCCGCCACGCCGGCTCCAGTGCTGAGAGAGACAAAATGACAGCGCAGACCGACCGTGATAACAACGAACCCGGAGCTTCATTTGCGCGTCCGCCTGCTTGCCTGGTCGGCTTGCGTCTGCCGCCTACATATCCTGATGTCGTTCCCGTGTTTGCATCCGCCACCACTACTGTGCCCGATGAGCCTGGGAGCATGCGGCAGTGGCTCCCGCTGAGGCTGCACGCTGTTGGTTTGCCACGTCTCGATCTTCCGCCTCGCCACGAGTCGACTCGGATTTTCGGGCAGCCGATTATTGCCGATCCGGATACCACCATCCGTTGTTGTGCCCTCCCCCTGCATAGTACTCAGTGTCAGCTAGTGCATCGGTACCGTGAGGCCACGACTCAGGCCCAAGTCTGCGGCATCGGCTGCGTCCAGATGGAATTATGACCGATGTTGTCGACTTAACAGCTTGTTTGATGAGTTGACGCCCGCATGCCGCCGCAGAAGGCTGCCATCGCCCCACGCGAATACCAGTTATGTGCTCCTGAGACTCGGTTCAGGCGCCAACAAAAGTGAACTATTAGGACATGGCCTCGGGCCGATTCGCAGAGAGAAATTTTTATGCCCCGCTCGGCCTCGGTGATCGAACGTTCAGGATCGCGCTCCAGCGAGTTTGAGGTTTGTCGACACCTGGCTGACGTTGTTCCTGTTGTTTCCCCCTTTCCAGGTTTCTGGACTCGGGTTCAGGCCCCTTGTTTTTTTTATTCGAAAGACGCTCGAAGGAAGCTTGACCTCAGATTTTCGCAAGAGAAGTTCGTCGTTTGCGTTGCGTGCGACCCGGGCTCCGGTCCGAAGAACAAGCCAATACGTGATGGCAGGCGGAATGTGCGAGTCCCAATAACCGTGCTCAAGCGAAGCAGGAGGGAGGATTTCACCGTAATTGGTGGGCTCCGAGATCAATGAGTACTTGGGAACAACTTTTTCGCCATGTCTCTGGCTGACACGGGTTCATATCGTTCCTCCCATTCAGTGAGCTATTTCATACAGAAAGCCTCTATTGAAAGTAACACAATGTACAGAGTAACTGGGAGAAGGAAGCCTGCGGAGGGAACGTCGGTCGGGGGCGGAAGAGCGAAAGTCGGATGAACGTAATCGCAAGATCGCATTGAGTGGTCAGTCGGCTTGTTCTTTTGTTCGAACCAAACTGGTTCGATCGGACGTTTCGATGACATCGATGACAGCTTCTCCTGATCGGCTGAGCCCGGTTGTTCCTGCCGACCCAATGATATTACTGCCAGCAGAACCAGTCGATAAAGGACTTGTGGTCGCCAGTAGCGTTTCATTGGGGCGACTGGAGCCGCGAGGATGTGTGTCGATTCCGCAGACATTCTTCGAAACAGCGCGAAAAAACTCCAGAAGCCCTTGTCGGTTCGAGCTCACAGGGTTCGGAGAGGAATAACGTGGCGGGATAACGTGGAATCTTAATAACAATCATCCCCGCACGAAGCTCACCTCTCCGGAGGGAACGATTCCGACCTGACCGAACCCTTCAAGGGACTCTCCCGATGTCAACACGTATCGCCTACTTTCTGTGCGAGCCCCGACGGAAGCAATAAGCCGAAGAATCGTCGTCATTGCACACGAAATGATTCGGAGGCTCTGAGACATTTCCGACGACAACGACTCTAGAGCTGTTTCGATAATAGCGCGCTGGCGTCTTCAAATTTCGATCGTCCTCAAGGAGCGGTGACGGGAACGCTCCTTATCGGAAACACTGACAGAAGCCATCGATTGTGTCTTAATTCAGAATCGGAAAGTTATTTCTGGCACTTTGTCGTCGTGCGGAAATCTACGAGGAAGAAAACGTTTTGTCACGCTCGAAATAACCCCACACAGGCGAACTGGCGTGCAACGCCTGATCGCGACTGATACGCAAAGCGCATTCGCCGTGCGCGAATTTTCTTAATTATCTGATGCAGCAGACGTTATCAGCAGCCGTTCTGATGGAATCCGCGATGCGTTCAGAGGCAGTTATTTCTGTTTCGACGGAAGCCGCGAGCTGGAATCGGCGCGGGAACGGAGTCAGGAGAGCGAAAGCGACAAAAAGCCCAACGAAAAGGAAAATCAGAAATCATTTACGCGTTCCACCCGACTGAGCAGCATTTGTTGCTGTCGGCGACGATGTTAGCGTTGTTGAACGTGGACAAGGAGTCATAAAAGAGGGAGCGTTTTATTGGTCTTGCTCTGAGTGATCTCGCGACTCGGTCCAGCCAGACAACAACTGCTCGAGGGGCGGATGCGAGGCCCGCCGTCCGGACACCGCGACCCGAATGTCACTCGAGGTTTGCGAGATTGTCCTAGAAGCAGTCCCCGACCAGCTTCAAAGGGTTCCTTCGCTCGGTCACTAGATCAGCTGCTCGCGAAGCTGTTTGGCACACAAGGCTCGCCGCCGGAAGTCGATATGGCGATGCTATATCCTTTTCGGAAACGGAAAGTCCATTCTATTCGAGCCATCTCTTCCGTCTTCGCATCTCATCTTGGCGTCCGCTTCCCCCGAATACGTTGTTGCTTAATCGTATATTTTCCTCTCCCCCCAATCCGTGTCGCGTAAAACGCGTCGGCGACACGCTCGATGCCGGCATTGGCGTCAGCAACAGCAGCGAGTCGGTAAAGGGCGGCGTCTCGAACGACAGAGCCGCCGGTTCGGGGATGGACACACGACGAACTGCTCAAAACAAACAGCACCGAACATCGCTTGAGCAAGTAAGACAAGAAGACGGACTGAGCAAGCTGACAGTAATCCGTTTTGGAAAAAGGACGGGGCGAGAAGGAGTGGGAGGGTCGCAGCGCGGCGAGACAAGGCACCAACAGAACGAAGGAGAAGAAACAAAGGAGAACAAAGAGGAGCAGAAAGGACAACAGCGGTTCCGTCTCGCTCCGTTTGTTCGTAGTCGGCGGCCCGCTCGCCCACCAGCGAATCTTTTTCTCTGGTCTCGGGTATTTTTTTCCTCCATTTTCTTGCGGTTGTCTCTTAATACAGCTAAGTACTCGGCGTTGTCCTGAGCCCGACCTTGTTTATAAACGATCCTGGGCATAGTGAACCACCGTGTCGTTCAGACGTTTCAATCGACAGTAGCACTCGTACTCTTCGCCAGGATCAAACACACCTCCGAGAGAGTATTTGGAGGAAGTTTGGCCCGCGATCATCACGCGAACTATCGAAAGCGTGAAGTCGAATCTGTTATTTTCCCTTCTCTCGCGAGATCTCCCCAAAGTTTCCATCGGGGGAGACTCAGATTCGGTATTATCGCAGCTACCATTACCTAGATGGGCGCGATCACACGAAGAAAGAGGAGCGGACTCGTTGCGGGCCTCGAACCGCGAGTGTAAGCCGGAGTTCGAGCAGAGTTTCAGGCGGCCCGTAACGGAGCAGGCAACTAAGTCCCTGAGCGCTTTCGGTCGCTTCCATTCGGAACTTGGCTTCTCCGCCGGCCCTACAGAGGAATGCAGCAGGACCTGGACTCGGAACTGAGCTTTACTATCGTTATTGAGTTTGCTCCCTGGTCGGTTGTCACCGAAAGGCTAGCGCGCATACCCTCGACTTTTTCTGGCAACCGCTCTTCCCGTCTCCTCAAATCCTAGCTCATGGCTGCCCATTACGTTTGTCCTCTCCTCCGTTTTCTCTCAAGAGTTTCGCTAATCCGTTATCTCTTCACTTCTTCTTCTCATTTTCAGTTTGATTTCAATCGAGCTCACTTCCTTCCTGAACCCCTCGTCCCCTCCAGCCCGACCCTTCCTCGGCCCAGAGAGACCCCCGTCCCCCACGTCTCAGTTATCTCACTTCGTCATCCATCGCTCCGAGTTTCCCGTTTTCCTCTGGCCCGAGTGCTCTCCAGCAGGCCTCTGCTCCAGCTCTATCCGCCGGAACTCAACTCGACCCGGAGTCAGCTCCCTGCTCTCCCTACGCTGCCCTTCAAAGTCGATGGTGGAGCGGTTTCCCGCCGAAAACCGATGAGAACAAGGCCGGAAAAGCTCCGTCGCCTTCATCCCCGTTGGCCTCGCCTCTAGTGCGACGCCGGAACCGTGCGGGGAGATGCGCGACGACGGTTCGAGCTAGCGGACATCGGGAGAAGGACGAGCCTGGCAGAAACTGTCCATTTTGACGCATGAATGTCAGCTGGAGTCGCCGAGGCGGTGGCACGAGCGAAGGCAGGATGAAGGACGAGAAGAAGAACAAGCTCGTGATGGGAACTTATGGGGGAGCTATGTTCTGCAAGATGTCATGACAATGGCAGGCGTCCAGGCGCGTCGGCGGACAGGCGAAAGGCCCGCCGGCAGCTCGGTCAACCTTCCAACCAGCGATCGGTTGGGCGCAAATTGGAATCGACCGAATCGTGTGTCTCGTCACGCTTGCCAGGCCACAATTCTGATGGACACGGTGGTCGGTGGGCCAACAGTCCAGCCTTCAAGTGACAAGGACATTGTGTGATAGAATGGGAAGACCGTGGGCCGCGGGCACTACCGAGCGTCACGGGACCGGAGGTCTTTCGGTGTCAAATTCAGCCTGAAGCCGAACATCCGACTCCCGCACGATAGGACATTGTCTAGGACTCTGGCGCCGAGCACCACGTTGCAGCCACGCATCGCAAGACGGGGTCACGAGCCCCCGTTCTGAATTTTTTCGTTCAGGTATCATCTACAAAGATGAGACAGTTTTTAGGACAACTACAACGGACGCCGCACACGGTACATCGGGCGTGATAGGTCGGGGCGGGCTCTCGGAGCACAAAAACCCGCGGCCCGTCCCCCACAATGCGATGAGCAGGAAACGACGGGAGGAAGAAATCTCAATAAATCAATTGTTCCATTTTTCATCGCTGGACAAGTCGGAGACAATTCACGCTCAGACGAAGAGGACAGGCGGGAAAAATGTGGCAGCTGTCTCCCTCCGACGGAATCGGGACTCACCTCGATTCGTCCCTCGGACGCTCAGCTCGTCGGACGGAGCCCCCGCGACACTTGCCCGAGACTGAGACCTGGAAGTTCCCCGGGAGTCGGCGGAACATTGCTCACCGAGCGTCTAGCAGACGAAGACCGCGAGCTACCGGACCGGAACGCCCGTGACGATCTTCAAGCCCGTAGGAGTTCGTCGATGAGCGCGGGAAAAAAAAGGGACTCGGCCAGAGTGAGCCGCGCGTGCTTGAAATGCTGCGAAGTGAACTTTTCAGCATTGGACTAACTTGAGCGCTTGCGTCTGACACATATTGTATAACTGTCATGGCGCTTCAGCGAACAAGTGAGTCGACTGCGAGACGAAGAGAATATGAGAGGATGAGTTTATTCCTGGGGGCTCTGACGGCTCAGTTTTTCCCCGCATCCCGCCGCGGCTTTCTACTCCGAACTTTCTCCCCTAGCAGTGTGAAGACAGCATCTCCAGTTTTCGAGATCTGACTTATTGCCAGGGTGCGGGTGTTTCGCTTGGATCGGGCGCGAGTTTTTGTCACATCTTCGACACCCACACTCCGGGTTGGATTTTATGACGTTTTTCACGACTGATGTTTGCGTCTGGTGCGCCTTCTGTCGCAGTTCTTCTCTCCTCGGCACTCGCCCGGAGAAACGACAGCGCATGAACACACGAGGATGGACTCGACCAGAGGCCGATATTTGATCGCGTAGAGCCAGTGTCGTTTCCGGCCAACGCGAGTAACAGCGGACGGAAGATGTCCTCTGTCGATTGTTCATTTGTTTGCTTGTTGGCGAGAGCATAGAAATAGTCTCATTAGGATTCTGTCCACAAGTCGCTGTGGATTCGAGTTTGCTGATACGGAAACGTCACTCGTCCCAGCCGGCGGGCCCCCAAATTCAACAAGCCGCCACCGCCGCCGCCGACTCCGTTGAAACTGAGCTCTCGGAGCGGCCGACCGACGCACGGGCCGAGGCGATGTTTGTTCAACGCCAGCAGCTTACTCGAAGTGTCTCCGTCGCATCGCGGCGGTTATTTCAAACTATTGACTCGAGCGTTGCCCGATGTCAATCCACGAACAGATCTCGCGCCGACGCAGGATGTTGACACGGGCCGCCCACGTCGGAGGGTTGATATGTTTAGATATATATTAGGTTTTTCTTCCGCAGTCTCCCAGCCGGCCATCCATCGACATCCAGTGTCGCGTGCCACGCAGCCAAGGGCTCGTCGTTTATTGTTCGGGCATGTCGAGCATCGTATGCGCGACCAGCTTTCGCATTGGCAGGCGAGTGGCAGCACCGATTTTATGCACTACGATGAGCTTGGGCACCGATAAATCTATCGGCGTCAGCGGGGAGGAACCGACCAACGGAGGATGAAATTTCGAGCGTTCGGAAAAACCGGAAATATCGCTCCGTGGAGCTTCCTAGGAACCGATTCCCTGGAAGCACACAGGACTGTTCCAAGAATATCCTGGTTCCCTGCTGCGCCCTGCTGCCGCTGTCATTGTTCTGCTCCCTCGGGGTACAGCTGTGATGAGGCGATTTGGAACGAGGTTTCAATCTTGTGCGTCCATTGAATTCATCGGCGGAAACTTCGGCCCGCGCTCCGATTATAATCGGATATTCATCCGCTCAGAGTTTCCGCCGACCGGATACAGCAATGCCACAGACGATATCCTGCTCCCATCTAGATGGCAAACACGCGGGGCCCGTCAGCAAGGGATCCTTGAGACTAAAGACCCGACCATCCTCACGGAGGATGGGGAATCCGCTCTTGCTCGACAGTCGCCTGAGACGGCTCCTCAAGCCGTGCAATCAGCAACTCAGATGAGGACGCGGCGGCCATTCTGGCAGCTGAAGCGGCGGGGCGGAAATTCACTGGGGCGCGCAGTTTCAAAAGGCGTCGCAATCGGCGGGGCCGAGGGACGGTTTCGCACTGAACGGTGCGCAAACTCCGGTCAAAACGCTTTTTCCCACTCTCGTCGCTGTCAAAAAAAAAATGCGAACCTCCCGAAGCGTGCTCGACGTGTGCGATATTTGCGTACCGGTGTACGACCGAGCGCGTCGCCCGCCGGTGGGCGTCAACTTTTACCCGAACGCACTCAAACAAAGATATCCGGGCATGAGCAAGCTCACGGCGCACCTATATTTCATACATGGAGGAGCGCAGACATGGGAATAGAAGTCACTCGCTCCCATCCCACCAGAGTGAATAACCACGGGCCCAACAATAGCGCGACATTTGCATTTCTAGCACGCCATGAGAGAGATGCATGACAGCTAGAAACGGACTGCCGCGCACTGTATTGGAACGTGCCTTTAGATTCCTCTGCCATTCGGTAATTTCTCCTACGGCTCTGGCCATCATCGTCTATGCGTCCTGAAACCCAACGGGCTAATACGGCATTGTCCATCATTTTCTCCTCTTCATTCTCATTTTGCCGCGGAAGCGATCGGGAGACGCTCATTGGCGAAGAATGACGACAGAGGAATCTGTCTCGAGGAATTATCGGCAATCGAACAAAACTCAGCGGAGGGAAAAATCGGGAATGGCTTCGCACTCGAGTGAACAAAGGTACGGTGTTGGTCGGAGTTGTCGCGAGCAGGACGTACGTGGAGTTTCGGGAAAGATTCCCGAAAGCAAACAAATGCTCAAGAGCGACAACTCGCGCAGTGGATCTCGCGCAACTCCTGAAAAATCGTGCCGTAGACTTCGCCGTTCTTACCGTCCCACGCTGTCATTCTTAGATGAATTCCAGGTGAGGCTCCCCATCCGTGAAATATCGACTGAGATGATCCGTTCCCGATATTCCACTTTCGTGCTCCGTGCTTGGACACGCTCCAGCTCGAGTCGGACGCACTTGTTTTCCATCCATCTCTTTGCAGGATTGTGGAACGAAATGTACACGCCGAGTGTCTATAGAACCGTCTGCGTCGAGACGCGAGCACTCGCACAATCAAAGGAGTCCGGTCGCCGGTTTGGAGCCTCCACTGACAATGACATGGGATGAACTCAAATGTCAGGCATGGGAGTGAGAGCCCAGCTGGCCCCGACTCCAGATGACCTCTGGACCGATGCCCTGACAGCCAAGGTGTTCACTCTGCTTGAAATTCGGAGCGGTGTACGATCGCTCGAATCAGAACAGGACTCGTTCGAAGCCGCGGAGATATCATTCATTATTTTTTCATCTAGAACGGCCCGCAAGCTCGGAGGAAGTGAACGAAATTCCCGAATTCTCCTCGAGTCTCGAGGACGAGGCGGTCATTGGAATTGACAAACTATGAACTTCTAGCGAGCCATGGCCATCGGCCCGGATGGATTGCCTCAACTGAATCGTGTTCCATCTTTCTTGATGTTCCCAGACAGGGACAATCGAATTTAGCGACCAGGCCCAAATTATCCGTGAAAACTGATATCTTCTCCGTTAATCTCCGAAGAAGAATCTTCATCACGACGGCGACGACAGTTCGACGGCGAACACCTTGAGCTTGAGTGAAAGTTTGATTCTGACCTCGGATCCGTGATCGGGAGAATCTATCTTTGTGCGGCGTGAACGCAGGCGAGGTGAGGGAAAACTGGCGGGGGTACCAGGACTCGGAATGTGTCCCGAGAACTTCGGACACATTCTCCCGCCTCCTCCAGGTCGACCCTCCCCCCGAATCCCAACCCCAGGTTTGGTGCATCCATCATGAGCTCCAATGATGGTAGGTGTGCATCTTGACGGATATCGTCGCCGAACGACTGCCGGAGTTCCGGTTCTGGCGGACAACGGACTGAACTGCTACCCAGAAGCCATGGATGCGATCAGATAACAATGCGAAAATCTGACTCTCAGATTGAAACTCGCATTCGTCGGCTTCCAAATGACGTGTTATGCTGGGAGCCCCGACGATTTTGACGGCGTCCATTCATCTCGCAGTCATTGTACTTTATTCAGAGTAAATGATGCGCGCATTTCATGATGCATCCGTCGTCTACAAAGAGTCTCGACAAGTTGTTACCGCCATCTCCCCCTTTGTCGTTCTTGCTGCTGTCGTCGTTCCTGGTAGTAACAACGTCAATGGCAACAACAACAACGGCACAACAACAACAAAAAAAATAGAAATGAGGCGAGGGTGGTGGACCCCGCCTCTCGAATCCCTCACAATGGGAGTAGTAAGCGGATGGCAACCGTCACCACCCCACGAAGAGGATGGCAGCAACGTCAACGAGCTCGACAACGATAACAACAACGGCAACAACCGGCAGAGTTATAGCGGGAATGCTGAGCTATGATGCCGCACTCGGTAATAAAACGCCAGAGTTGCCGTGGTTTCCTTCTCCTATCCTCCCTTTAGGACGCGATTTCCTGCAGAAGAGGCGTCGCTGTGGAGAGGGGGAAAGCGTTGAAAAATCGGGACCGATGTTTCCTGCGTAAAGATTCCGTTTTCGTGGGTTTGTGAACTAATGAATGGGCGAGCGCCGCTGACCGAGCCAAGTGCGTCATGAATTATTTCTGAACCCGTCGGAAGCCATCGAACGGCTGTTCCTTGTAGACACTTGACTTCTATGACCACCAACGTAAACGCCGCTCTCCAGCTTTCCCCTCTCCCCCGGGAATCTTTCGTAGCAACGTCCTGGAAACCTCTCCATGGCCTTCAAGAGCGATCGGGAATGAGCGGAATCTCCTCGTCTGGCTCACGGATTCGCCTTCAACATCCCGAGGAGATGTCTTTTGATCCCAGAGGAGCGGCGGAATTCTGCTTCCAATCGATGGCGTCGTCCGCTGCGTGGACTGTGGCCTGTCTGAATCCCGGGAATGGAAGTGACATTCCCGCGATAATTATCAATCGGCCGAGAATCGAGCTCGGGTTCAGTCCCATCCCAGGAGACGGCAAAACAGAGGGAGCTCCGCTCGGAGTCGCGGGGCCTGGAGACGAACGTAACGGTCAACCCGTCGACTTTGCGGTCGGAGCTGGCGTCGGTACGTGAGAAACCCGACCGAAGAACGATCTGGTTCGCCCTAAACCGCGTCGTATTTTCAGGCTCAGGCTGAATACGGTCCTGGGCTCAACGAGCCCTGAACTATCGTCGATGGACCACCTCCGACGACGACACACAGTCGGAGAGATTCGGGGCGAGATTATTCTCGCCCCAGTTCGAATGATTTGAATGATGTTTGCGCGGCTCGTTGCCGATCTAGAAAGTAGTCGATGTGTCGGAGGGAGTCGGATGCAAGCCGGGAAGAGCGAGCGGAGTTTTTTGTACGCGACTCCTTGTACTCCGAAGCTCATTTCCTATCTCTGCGGAGACGTCGTCGCCGGGCACTGAGGGAGCGAAGAAATTAGGAGGCTCCAAGTCTTTGACACTGTCTGCCTTGAAGCGTAAAAACTCGTCCTTGCGCGGAGGCTGGAAACACGCTCGGAGCCGGAACGCCAGGTGAGAGAAATTCGGTTGACGACATGAATCGTTTTCGAGGACTCCTTGCCTAGAAGCTAAGGATTTATTCCGCCGAGAACCCCGTCTAAAGGATATACCGGTTCGGAGATTGCCGAAAATCTCGCAATGTCACGGATCAGTTGTGCCGAACAACACACTATCACCGCACGGAGCTTCAACGGTCGTCAACGGAAAAATCCGGGGAGCCACTGCAAGACGCGCTGAGCGACGGCTCGAACAGGCCCGAAAAGTAAAATTCCGGCGCTTGGACCTTGAAGAAGTGCCTCCGAGCATTCTGTAGCAAAGAGCCCCGCGAAAGGAACTCGACGTTAATTATTAGCGAAGGCGTAAAGTAGCCATGGCCGTCCCGACTGTCGTGTTCCGCCCGATGTCGTCTGTTTTCGGGTAGCGGCTGCCACAACGACTACCAGCGACAAGCAACACTGCCGTGTGTCGAGGGTTCAGGTCACTCAGGTTTTTCCCCCGAACGAGGCTCCAGCCCAGAGTACTTCTCGCGCGTGTTCCAGCACTGCCTCGATCTCCGGCCAGCTCTCGGCGCGGCGTCGATCGGCGGTAAAGAAACGGTTTAGCGGAACTTTTCTCAGGCTCGTTTTCCTCTTCGGAAAGACTTTCGCTGGGCATCGGAGGAGGGAGTGTGGTTTTCTTTCCCATATTCTCTCCCTCTCTACGCCTTCGGAAGTTGCCATGTTTTTGACGTCGCCTCGTCCAGGAGCTGTTACGGATCGTTGTTTGAAGCTCTCGAAATTGCCCCCGAAAGTACAGCAGAACAAGAAAGCGAGCCGAGACGCGATCGGCGAACCTCACGCACGATTGAGCGAAAGTCGAGAACGCAGAGCCGACCGGTGCCCGTCGTGAAGCGAGGAAACTCACGCCGATCGTTCGTACTTCATTGCTCTACGTTCTGGAAGCCGCATATCGTGTTTACGGCCGAGGTTTCTCGTATTGGGAAACTCCGGTATTCTGGAAACGCTGCCGCCGCGATTTCGGGACCGTTTCCCTGCGTTCGGAAACCTCTTCAAAATCCTCTGATTCGATCGGCTCGAGAGGAAGCTCTCCGGGGCGAGAAATCGTGACAGGCATGGGGGAGAAAATCCTTCTTGGAATCGGAATGCATTCCGTCCCCGTTCGCGACGGCTCCGCGAAACTCACCGAAAGGCTTCAGTTTGTCC
The DNA here is from genome assembly GCA_037576195.1 of Phytoseiulus persimilis. Lineage (NCBI taxonomy): Eukaryota > Metazoa > Arthropoda > Arachnida > Mesostigmata > Phytoseiidae > Phytoseiulus > Phytoseiulus persimilis. The sequence goes on from CM075104.1 coordinate 10,743,372, forward strand.
GCCGGCGGCTGGATTATGGCGTGGCGATGAGTCCGATGGTTGATCTTGGCTGTTGACAGCGTTGGTAGAGACGCGGCGACACCTGCTACCAGCAGCAACCGGATCACGAGATGTATGCCGGTCATCTCTCGCAGCTTCTCCCACGTTCAGTCACATGTGCACGATTGTCTGAATATCCTTTCGTTCGTGTTCGCGTTGACCCCGTGCTGGGGGTATGCTCGCTGACAGACGATCGTCAATCACTTTAAACGAATTCCCGACGCGTCCGAAGTGTCACGAACATGCAGGGAAGCGAGGGCGGCACCGGCTGCACCAATCCGCGGCTGCCTCCGGATCTCGACGCCGACAACACGTTGCCAACGACTCGATGATGTCGACGACAGCATTTCAGACAGTCATACCGAGCGGTGGTCGGGGAACGTCGTCGGGAGCCCTGCGTTCGAATCCGGCAGTTGATCTCCCGGTGCGAGCCGCGGTCGGTCGGTCGCTGCTCGGTCGCTCTCACTTTCGATCTCACGGCCACGATTCGACGTTACTGTCAATCAATGCGCCTGCACGCTGCACGGCATGGCTAGCTGTAGTTTTTGGTACTTCGACGCACGAGCTCCACACTCGTTCGAGTTCGCGCCAACTCTGGAAGCCGAAGAGATTTGCCCTCCTCCCCGCCGCGAGGATCCGCGAGGGGCGCTCCCGCCTCGCTCCCACTCCCGTTTGCCGGCGGGCAGGCAAAGTCCCGTTGTCGCTGTCCGTTTCTGTGAGAGATGAAGCAGAGGATGTCTAGCGTTCTGAGCCCCGGGAAGAGAAAATGTTTACAGAAGGCCGGATTTCCTTCGGCGTTCACCGCGGTCACGTCAAAGCAGAGAGAATTCCCATTCCGTTGAACTTTCGCCTGTCTTCCGAATCACGGCGAGTGACCGGAGCTGATTGAATAGAATCAACGGAATGAACCGCGGACGGGTTCCGGCCCAAAACGGCTGAGATTCTGATGACTCCGTCGAGTGCGTCGCTCTCGTGGCTGACCAGAGCGAGCCATCCAGCTCCTGACTCGTTTGCCCGCTAAGACAAACAAGAAGTGACGCGCTCTACGTGAGTGCTCTACGACAGCCACCATTCCTGTTTTCCCCCGGCCCCTCTACGACGGTGTTTGTCACTCTACTGGAGGTGTCCTGTAGGCAATGCTCGGGAACGACTGGTCCTGGGTGCATCTGGTTGTTCTGGTCGTGGTGGTTGTCCCCGCTGTTAGCGCGACGGAGAGTCCACGTTGTCGACTGATTGGCGTTCAAGTTCCTCTGCTCCTCCGGTTGTGCTTCCTGCGACCGGTCGAACATTAGCCCACCCCTGCCGGAAACTGCAACACTCTCTGCTGCAATCACCTCGTTGGACCTCGGTGAGGCAAGTCAGCGAGGCTTCACGAGGGAAAGTCTCTGAAGAGCAGGAGCCGAGCCGTCAGTGCACGCGCCGCACCTGACGTGGATGAAGCACGGGCACGCGAACATCCAATGGGGAAAAATGTTCCAAACCCGGCCAAATCGAATGTCAGCGGACGGTTTCTTGGCCTGTTGGCGACAACTTCAGCCGGACGCAGTCGCTCGACCGATGGAAACAACGGTGGACGCGTTCCTCACCCCCGTTTGAATGAGGGAACTTGGAAGCAGGTAGTTCCCTGCTCCCAATCCTGTTCATCACTATCCGACCGACAATTCAATGCCTCGTTCGAGCTCCACCGGTAACATACGGGAACAGCCATCGTGGAGTCATGTTCCCGTTGTGTCTCGATTTCGATCCCGATGCCGCAGAGAAAATATTGAGCATGGATACAACTTCACGAGGAAAAGAGACGACAACTTCCGACAACGAGATATGAAATTTTGGATGGTGGGATCAGCTCGAAACAATCGGTCAGAGCGCGACGGTTGAAGATGAGAGAGAAGATATTCGCAGCAGGAGAAGCGTCCAACCCGCTATTGGAAAAACCGCAAAACGGTCCTGGCGGTTTATCCCTTCCAGGTTTGTTTGTCGAGTTTTTTTCTGAAAAGCAAAGACTCCTCCCCCACATCCCGTCATACCATACCATCCCTGTAGGGAGGCGAAGGGAAAGAGGCGCGGGCCGTTGGGAATGGAAAACGATGCCTGGTATACCTTCGGACTCGAACACGTAAGGAAGGCATCCGTTATCCCTTGGCCGAGGGAGGGCTACACCTCAGGGAGGCCGCGGCCGACCCGTGTCTGATCCAGTGGAGAATCAGAGAGGCATGATAAACTTATGGAGATGCATCCATCATCCCGCCAGAGCGGGCTCATCAGAAATCGAACCCAGGGCCTTGTCCTAGGGCTGTCCAAGGTCTCGGTGACACTCGCAGTGATCGCGACTACCGACCCTCACCGCTGCGGCGGTAGTACGACAGAGGTTGAAAATGCTGACTGAAAACCGGTTCCATTTCTGATTCTAGATGGCGGAGGAACGATTCTGAGCACGTTTCGGGGACAGAACCCTGCGACGGACAATCCCCATCGAGCGCCGTTCCGCTGTCACGCGATTCGAGAAGTCCTCCGATCTATTACTTGTTTTCCATCCTCTCCCCAGATGATGGAGAAATTCCTGCTAGTTTCAATGACTAGCTCCTCTCTCACGTTCCGCTCTCAAACAACCAATGAGTCGATCCAAACGGGAAGAATTGAGCTCTGGGAATCGTGCACGCTCGGGGAACGTCGGAGAACCTCAAGGGACAATGGCGACTGGGAACTGCGGGGAGGGCGCGGCACCACCAGCAGATGTGCGAACGAACTGGAGAGTCAACTGAAACGAGACATCGAGCCCCGCTCTCGAGTGGAAGAATCCTTTTAGCAAATTGACACGTCACAGGATCCGCTGCTTCCAATGAAATTCAGAGTGATCAGAGCTGTATTGCTCGACATTGTAACGAGAGCCGGAGGCCATCTGATGTTAGGAAACAACGGAAGGATGTCACTCTTCCTCATCGCTTGCAGAGTTGGGCATAATCATAATCATAATTATGATTATTAATCATATTCCTAATCACGGGTATGATTATTGATCATAATAAAGTTATTATTATGGTAATTTCTGGTATACTTGAACAACCGGCGGAAGAATAACACGCACACGAGGTTCGTGTGGTACCGGGGTCGATGACGTGATTTCGAGATCATTCTGAACATACTTCTGGGGGACTGATTTTAGACTTCAATGATGACTAATAATCATAACTTGCTTATGAGTGTGATTGGTAATCATGATTAAGATATGATTATTCGGATAATCACAACATTATTATGATTATTAATCATAATCATGATTATGCCCCACTCTGTTCGCTTGCAAGTCATCGCGCGCCGCTCAACCAATGGTGTCGGGGCAGAATTTTCGAAAAAAATCTGTTCTTTTTTTTTTCTCCCACAGGAAGGCGCCAGAGAACTGTTCCCGAGAGGAAACAGGTCTGCGTCCGCGTCGAGCAGTTTAGTGAGATGCGAGGAGCTTGGGCAAACAAACTTTCATCGTACTTCCTCCTCCTCCTGAGATGAGGCCTACCGGAAAATTGGTGGAAATCGCTCTTCGTAGAACTCGCGGAGAATTCCGCTCCCAACATCTTCTCAGTTTTAAGTTCCTCAACGCAGCAGTTCTTGAAACCTGAGTAGCAGGCGTTGTCTGGGTCGGCCGGCGACGGCAATTCGAGAGTTGGAACTACTCCCTCGGCCTACGATACGAACCTGGGGATGCACCTCTATGAAGCCACGAATCTTCGCTATCTTCGACGGAATAGGAGTGGGAGTTTCGAGTGTCAGGGTGCATTCGATGAATCGGATCCCTACACCACAGACAACCCCAGTGGCGTTGACAGGATCAGGCGACTCCGACTTTTTTTTCGTGAGCTTGATGACCCTTCAGCCTCCAGATTCCGCATGAAGTGAGTACATCGAATTGTTCCTTGATCCCAGCGAGGGCCACCGTGGTCGTTACCGCGTGATCCCGTCTTTATTTCATATAACCAGCCGGCCTTTGGCCGACTGGAGTCGGCCGCGCTGTGCGCGGTTGGGCGGCGTTCCGTGGCATTGAAGCACTTTTCACTTTCTTCACTGAGTCAACATCATGGTTTTGAAAAGTGTGGTTAAATTGGTCTCGTGATCACCCCTCCGGATTCGGAGAAGTATGGTCAGATTGGTCCCGGAATCACCCCCCTGAGTTGGAAAGTAATGCTCAGATTGGTCCCGGAATCACCCCTCCAGAGTTGGAAAGTAATGCTCAGATTGGTCCCGGAATCACCCCTCCAGAGTTGGAAAGTAATGCTCAGATTGGTCCCGGAATCACCCCTCCAGAGTTGGGAAGTAATGCTCAGATTGGTCCCGGAATCACCCCCTCCAGAGTTGGAAAGTAATGCTCAGATTGGTCCCGGAATCACCCCCCAGAGTTGGAAAGTAATGCTCAGATTGGTCTCGGAATCACCCCTCCAGAGTTGGAAAGTAATGCTCAGATTGGTCTCGGAATCACCCCCCAGAGTTGGAAAGTAATGCTCAGATTGGTCCCGGAATCACCCCCCAGAGTTGGAAAGAAATGCTCAGATTGGTCCCGGAATCACCCCCTAGAGTTGGAAAGTAATGCTCAGATTGGTCCCGGAATCACCCCTCCAGAGTTGGAAAGTAATGCTCAGATTGGTCTCAGAATCACCCTCCAGAGTTGGAAAGTAATGCTCAGATTGGTCCCGGAATCACCCCTCCAGAGTTGGGAAGTAATGCTCAGATTGGTCTCAGAATCAACCCTCCAGAGTTGGAAAGTAATGCTCAGATTGGTCCCGGAATCACCCCTCCAGAGTTGGAAAGTAATGCTCAGATTGGTCCCGGAATCACCCCTCCAGAGTTGGAAAGTAATGCTCAGATGGTCCCGGAATCACCCCTCCAGAGTTGGAAAGTAATGCTCAGATTGGTCCCGGAATCACCCCTCCAGAGTTGGAAAGTAATGCTCAGATTGGTCCCGGAATCACCCCTCCAGAGTTGGAAAGTAATGCTCAGATTGGTCCCGGAATCACCCCTCCAGAGTTGGAAAGTAATGCTCAGATTGGTCCGGAATCACCCCCCAGAGTTGGAAAGTAATGCTCAGATTGGTCTCGGAATCACCCCCTCCAGAGTTGGAAAGTAATGCTCAGATTGGTCTCGGAATCACCCCCCAGAGTTGGAAAGTAATGCTCAGATTGGTCCCGGAATCACCCCTCCAGAGTTGGAAAGTAATGCTCAGATTGGTCCCGGAATCACCCCTCCAGAGTTGGAAAGTAATTGCTCAGATTGGTCCCGGAATCACCCCTCCAGAGTTGGAAAGTAATGCTCAGATTGGTTCCGGAATCACCCCTCCAGAGTTGGAAAGTAATGCTCAGATTGGTCCCGGAATCACCCCTCCAGAGTTGGAAAGTAATGCTCAGATTGGTCCCGGAATCACCCTCCAGAGTTGGAAAGTAATGCTCAGATTGGTCCCGGAATCACCCCCCAGAGTTGGAAGTAATGCTCAGATTGGTCCCGAATCACCCCCCAGAGTTGGAAAGTAATGCTCAGATTGGTCCCGGAATCCCCCCCCAGAGTTGGAAAGTAATGCTCAGATTGGTCCCGGCATCACCCCTCCAGAGTTGGAAAAGTGATGCTCAGATTGGTCCCGGAATCACCCCTCCAGAGTTGGAAAGTAATGCTCAGATTGGTCCCGGAATCACCCCTCCAGAGTTGGAAAGTAATGCCAGATTGGTCCCGGAATCACCCCTCCAGAGTTTGGAAAGTAATGCTCAGATTGGTCTCGGAATCACCCCTCCAGAGTTGGAAAGAAATGCCAGATTGGTCCCGGAATCACCCCTCCAGAGTTGGAAAGTAATGCTAAGATTGGTTCCGGAATCACCCCTCCAGAGTTGGAAAGTAATGCTCAGATTGGTCCCGGAATCACCCCCCAGAGTTGGAAAGTAATGCTCAGATTGGTCCCGAATCACCCCTCCAGAGTTGGAAAGTAATGCTCAGATTGGTCCCGGAATCACCCCTCCAGAGTTGGAAAGTAATGCTCAGATTGGTCCCCGAATCACCCCTCCAGAGTTGGAAAGTAATGCTCAGATTGGTCCCGGAATCACCCCTCCAGAGTTGGAAAGTAATGCTCAGATTGGTCCCGGAATCACCCCCCAGAGTTGGAAAGTAATGCTCAGATTGGTCCCGGAATCACCCCTCCAGAGTTGGAAAGTAATGCTCAGATTGGTCCCGGAATCACCCCTCCAGAGTTGGAAAGAAATGCTCAGATTGGTCCCGGAATCACCCCTCCAGAGTTGGGAAGTAATGCTCAGATTGGTCCCGGAATCACCCCTCCAGAGTTGGAAAGTAATGCTCAGATTGGTCCCGAATCACCCCTCCAGAGTTGGAAAGTAATGCTCAGATTGGTCCCGGAATCACCCCTCCAGAGTTTGGAAAGTAATGCTCAGATTGGTCCCGGAATCACCCCTCCAGAGTTGGAAAGTAATGCTCAGATGGTCCCGAATCACCCCTCCAGAGTTTGGAAAGTAATGCTCAGATTGGTCCCGGAATCACCCCCCCAGAGTTTGGAAAGTAATGCTCAGATTGGTCCCGGAATCACCCCTCCAGAGTTGGAAAGTAATGCTCAGATTGGTCCCGGAATCACCCCTCCAGAGTTGGAAAGTAATGCTCAGATTGGTCCCGGAATCACCCCTCCAGAGTTGGAAAGAAATTGCCAGATTGGTCCCCGGAATCACCCCTCCAGAGTTGGGAAGTAATGCTCAGATTGGTCTCGGAATCACCCCTCCAGAGTTGGAAAAGTAATGCTCAGATTGGTCCCGGAATCACCCCTCCAGAGTTGGGAAAGTAATGCTCAGATTGGTTCCGGAATCACCCCTCCAGAGTTGGAAAGTAATGCTCAGATTGGTCCCGGAATCATCATCCCCCCCCCAGAGTTGGAAAGTAATGCTCAGATTGGTCCCGGAATCACCCCTCCAGAGTTGGAAAGTAATGCTCAGATTGGTCCCGGAATCACCCCTCCAGAGTTGGAAAGTAATGCTCAGATTGGTCCCGGAATCACCCCTCCAGAGTTGGAAAGTAATGCTCAGATTGGTCCCGGAATCACCCCTCCAGAGTTGGAAAGTAATGCTCAGATTGGTCCCGGAATCACCCCTCCAGAGTTGGAAAGTAATGCTCAGATTGGTCCCGGAATCACCCCTCCAGAGTTGGAAAGTAATGCTCAGATTGGTCCCGGAATCACCCCTCCAGAGTTGGAAAGTAATGCTCAGATTGGTCCGGAATCACCCCTCCAGAGTTGGAAAGTAATGCTCAGATTGGTCCCGGAATCACCCCTCCAGAGTTGGAAAGTAATGCTCAGATTGGTCCCGGAATCACCCCTCCAGAGTTGGAAAGTAATGCTCAGATTGGTCCCGGAATCACCCCTCCAGAGTTGGAAAGTAATGCTCAGATTGGTCCCGGAATCACCCCTCCAGAGTTGGAAAGTAATGCTCAGATTGGCCCGGAATCACCCCTCCAGAGTTGGAAAGTAATGCTCAGATTGGTCTCTCGGAATCACCCCTCCAGAGTTGGAAAGTAATGCTCAGATTGGTCTCGGAATCACCCCTCCAGAGTTGGAAAGTAATGCTCAGATTGGTCCGGAATCACCCCTCCAGAGTTGGAAAGTAATGCTCAGATTGGTCCGGAATCACCCCCTCCAGAGTTGGAAAGTAATGCTCAGATTGGTCCCGGAATCACCCCTCCAGAGTTGGAAAGTAATGCTCAGATTGGTCTCGGAATCACCCCTCCAGAGTTGGAAAGTAATGCTCAGATTGGTCCCGGAATCACCCCTCCAGAGTTGGAAAGTAATGCTCAGATTGGTCTCGGAATCACCCCTCCAGAGTTGGAAAGTAATGCTCAGATTGGTCCCGGAATCACCCCTCCAGAGTTGGAAAGTAATGCTCAGATTGGTCCGGAATCACCCCTCCAGAGTTGGAAAGTAATGCTCAGATTGGTCCCGGAATCACCCCTCCAGAGTTGGAAAGTAATGCTCAGATTGGTCTCGGAATCACCCCTCCAGAGTTGGAAAGTAATGCTCAGATTGGTCCCGGAATCACCCCTCCAGAGTTGGAAAGTAATGCTCAGATGGGTCCCGAATCACCCCTCCAGAGTTGGAAAGTAATGCTCAGATTGGTCCCGGAATCACCCCCCAGAGTTGGAAAGTAATGCTCAGATTGGTCTCGGAATCACCCCTCCAGAGTTGGAAAGTAATGCTCAGATTGGTCTCCCGGAATCACCCTCCAGAGTTGGAAAGTAATGCTCAGATTGGTCCCGGAATCACCCCTCCAGAGTTGGAAAAATGCTCAGATTGGTCCCGGAATCACCCCTCCAGAGTTGGAAAGTAATGCTCAGATTGGTCCCGGAATCACCCCTCCAGAGTTGGGAAGTAATGCTCAGATTGGTTCCGGAATCACCCCTCCAGAGTTGGAAAGTAATGCTCAGATTGGTCCCGGAATCACCCCTCCAGAGTTGGAAAGTAATGCTCAGATTGGTCCCGGAATCACCCCTCCAGAGTTGGAAAGTAATGCTCAGATTGGTCCCGGAATCACCCCCCAGAGTTGGAAAGTAATGCTCAGATTGGTCCCGAATCACCCCCCCAGAGTGGAAAGTAATGCTCAGATTGGTCCCGGAATCACCCCCCAGAGTTGGAAAGTAATGCTCAGATTGGTCCCGGAATCACCCCTCCAGAGTTGGAAAGTAATGCTCAGATTGGTCCCGGAATCACCCCTCCAGAGTTGGAAAGTAATGCTCAGATTGGTCCGGAATCACCCCTCCAGAGTTTGAAAAGAAATGCCAGATTGGTCCCGGAATCACCCCTCCAGAGTTGGAAAGTAATGCTCAGATTGGTCTCGGAATCACCCCTCCAGAGTTGGAAAGAAATGCCAGATTGGTCCCGGAATCACCCCTCCAGAGTTGGGAAGTAATGCTCAGATTGGTTCCGGAATCACCCCTCCAGAGTTGGAAAGTAATGCTCAGATTGGTCCCGGAATCACCCCCCAGAGTTGGAAAGTAATGCTCAGATTGGTCCCGGAATCACCCCTCCAGAGTTGGAAAGTAATGCTCAGATTGGTCCCGGAATCACCCCCCCAGAGTTGGAAAGTAATGCTCAGATTGGTCCCGGAATCACCCCTCCAGAGTTGGAAAGTAATGCTCAGATTGGTCCCGGAATCACCCCCCCAGAGTTGGAAAGAAATGCTCAGATTGGTCCCGGAATCACCCCTCCAGAGTTGGAAAGAAATGCCAGATTGGTCCCGGAATCACCCCTCAGAGTTGGGAAGTAATGCTAAGATTGGTTCCGGAATCACCCCTCCAGAGTTGGAAAGTAATGCTCAGATTGGTCCCGGAATCACCCCTCCAGAGTTGGAAAGTAATGCTCAGATTGGTCCCGGAATCACCCCTCCAGAGTTGGAAAGTAATGCTCAGATTGGTCCCGGAATCACCCCCCAGAGTTGGAAAGTAATGCTCAGATTGGTCCCGGAAATCACCCCCCGAGTTGAAAGTAATGCTCAGATTGGTCCCGGAATCACCCCTCCAGAGTTGGAAAGTAATGCTCAGATTGGTCCCGGAATCACCCCTCCAGAGTTGGAAAGTAATGCTCAGATTGGTCCCGGAATCACCCCTCCAGAGTTAGAAAGTAATGCTCAGATTGGTCCCGGAATCACCCCTCCAGAGTTGGAAAGTAATGCTGCCAGATTGGTCCCGGAATCACCCCTCCAGAGTTGGGAAGTAATGCTCAGATTGGTCTCGGAATCACCCCTCCAGAGTTGGAAAGAAATGCTCAGATTGGTCCCGGAATCACCCCTCCAGAGTTGGAAAGTAATGCTCAGATTGGTCCCGGAATCACCCCCCCAGAGTTGGAAAGTAATGCTCAGATTGGTCTCGGAATCACCCCTCCAGAGTTGGAAAGAAATAATGCTCAGATTGGTCCCGGAATCACCCCTCCAGAGTTGGGAAGTAATGCTAAGATTGGTTCCGGAATCACCCCTCCAGAGTTGGAAAGTATGCTCAGATTGGTCCCCGGAATCACCCCCCAGAGTTGGAAAGTAATGCTCAGATTGGTCCGGAATCACCCCTCCAGAGTTGGAAAGTAATGCTCAGATTGGTCCCGGAATCACCCCCCAGAGTTGGAAAGTAATGCTCAGATTGGTCCCGAAATCACCCCCCAGAGTTGGAAAGTAATGCTCAGATTGGTCCGGAATCACCCCCCAGAGTTAGAAAGTAATGCTCAGATTGGTCCCGGAATCACCCCTCCAGAGTTAGAAAGTGATGCTCAGATTGGTCCCGGAATCACCCCTCAGAGTTAGAAAGTAATGCTCAGATTGGTCCCGGAATCACCCCTCCAGAGTTGGAAAGTAATGCTCAGATTGGTCCCGGAATCATCACCCCTCCAGAGTTGGAAAGTAATGCTCAGATTGGTCCCGGAATCACCCCTCCAGAGTTGGAAAGTAATGCTCAGATTGGTCCCGGAATCACCCTCCAGAGTTGGAAAGAAATGCTCAGATTGGTCCCGGAATCACCCCTCCAGAGTTGGAAAGTAATGCTCAGATTGGTCCCGGAATCACCCCCCAGAGTTGGAAAGTAATGCTCAGATTGGTCCCGGAATCACCCCTCCAGAGTTGGAAAGTAATGCTCAGATTGGTCCCGGAATCACCCCCCAGAGTTGGAAAGTAATGCTCAGATTGGTCTCGGAATCACCCCTCCAGAGTTGGAAAGTAATGCTCAGATTGGTCTCAGAATCAACCCTCCAGAGTTGGAAAGTAATGCTCAGATTGGTCCCGGAATCACCCCCCCAGAGTTGGAAAGTAATGCTCAGATTGGTCTCGGAATCACCCCTCCAGAGTTGGAAAGTAATGCTCAGATTGGTCTCGGAATCACCCCCCCAGAGTTGGAAAGTAATGCTCAGATTGGTCCCGGAATCACCCCCCAGAGTTGGAAAGTAATGCTCAGATTGGTCCCCGGAATCACCCCCCAGAGTTAGAAAGTAATGCTCAATTGGTCCCGGCATCACCCCTCCAGAGTTAGAAAGTGATGCTCAGATTGGTCCCGGAATCACCCCCCAGAGTTGGAAAGTAATGCTCAGATTGGTCCCGGAATCACCCCTCCAGACTTGAAAAGTAATGCTCAGATCGGTTCCGGAATCACCCCTTCACGTTTTGAAAAGTATAGTCAGACTCGTACCGGAATCACCTCTCCAGACTCGGGAGAGTATGTTCAGATTGGTCCCAGAATCACCTTCATGTCTTCCAGAAAAAGTGCGGACAAACTGACTGACAAACTGACAGACTAAGCCGATTATATTTGGTAAGGATAAGGATCTATCGTGATCAAGAGATAATATCATCTGCGTGCTCCCTGAGAGACTGGAATGCCGAGTATCATCCGCAGGATATCTTTTTCCCGCAGGGTTTGTTTGTTGGTTGGAAGACCGTGAAAAGGCGCTCAGCATTGCAGGCTGTGTGAGGTCGGATATACGCTCAGGAATGAAGATCCTTTAAGAAGAGAATTCAGGAATTCCAATGACGCTGTCGAGTTAGGGCCGACTCCTCGGACAGGGAAGGTCGGCATCACGTTATACTGGCCCGAGGTCTTGATTCTCAGCTTCGCAGTGCTCGTTGAGAAGACGGAGCTGGGCAAATATCAGCAAAGGCAGCAGGTCGTTCCTGATGTTTCTTAGGCAAACGGTATAACGGCCGATTTTTTCCCTCTTCAGACCGTAGACGAGCGTGCGGAACCAGTCGTTACCATCGGAGCAATGTTTCTGTTTCCTCGTTACGTTTGCGTCACGGAGGATTCTTTTTCGCTTTTTTTTTCTCTTCCATCGCTGGCGGCTTCAATTGTTATTGACTAGACGCCGACCGATCTCTGGTTCCGCGGCTGCCGTTGCGTCTAGTCCATGGCAACACACGATCGTCGGGGAGGCAGACAGGTTGGAAGATTCCGAGCGCGAAAATCGGAGCCCGATTCGAAGGCGCAATACAATGAGCCTCAGAACGGATCGCACATGAATATCAAACCGCGCGGGCTTCCGACGGTCGGAACCTCCGGTCCTGATGGTCCAGCATGCAGCGGGAAGTCATCGCCGGATTGCTCGTCCAGCAGAACATCTCAACTGATCGAGGGATCGAACGCGATGTCGGCGCCGAAAACTGCGTTGACAAGGACAAGGGAGAGAAGGAGAGACTCGACGACGACGAAGTTACGGGGCAGATCTGCTAGTTGGAAGAACTCCATGGAGGATCTCAGCGGATAGTTGCATTAGCATGCTCGTAAAAGACAGAGTGAGCCGGAACTGACTCTCCGTCGTCCGTCGAGTCGCGAAAGTAATACAGTTAAGAACTACTAGTGAAGCCGTGACGGGCGCCACATACATTTTGAACAAACTGACGCTCGCCGGTCGACGGCGATCGTTACGAGGGCGCGACACGCAGAACTCGACGCTAGTCTCGAATGGCCCGCTGGAAACAAACTCTTTAAAGATTGTCCAACTGTCATTTTTCGAGAACAGCAGAGCGGGCGAAACTCCCCCGTTCATCTGGTCCATCGGAGAAAAAAATACAGAAGGAGGGAGAGCAGAAAAAAAAGGCCGGAGCAACGAATTGCTGCTCCGAGGACGGGAAATAAGTCCCAATGTTCTTTATAGAGCTTTCGGATATAAAACCACTTCAGCGGAGCCTGACTTCGGCCGTGCCTACCATCGGCACCGAGACGACAGCTCTCACCAGCCGGACGGGCGGCCGCCCGCTTCTCCAGCCCGCCCAGGGGTCTTAGCACAGGAGGCGGCAACGGCGAGCAGTCAAAATCGTTTCGAGCCGTGACCTTCCCCCCTTGGCAAGCCTCCCCCCGAGAGACAGCGAATGCAGCATCGGCTCCCACGACCTTGCCAAAGTGCGACGCACCATTCAGATATTGGAGTTTATTCGGACTCTGGAATGTTTCAGGGTTAACTGCCGCAGAGTCAGAGCGTAGTCACCGGTTGTGTACCCAGGTGGTGGACGAAGCACTTACCAGGTGGACGAAGCACTTATCGGAAGAAGCAGGGTCGCCAACGCACGGACGCGGAGCAAGTTTTCTGCACTTTTTCCGATTGTTTTTCCCCTGATTCCGAGATCGTTGGAAGCACATTGGGAATCCGTACGCGACAGTCCGCCTCAGAGCGAGCCCAGGAGATTTGTGCCGCTCAACTTGAGGACGCCGGCGTGTTCGAAGAATTTCGATCCAATAAATTTCCAGCCTGAAAAATTCAATGGAACAATCTGAGGGCTCTTTGAAACCCACGCCGTCTTGTATTCCTGACATTCGATATTCACGTGCCGTCTCCTGCGTACGATCGCAACCATACGTCCGCTCCATGTGCTGTTGGAAACTTCACCTGGAAACCGCCTCTGATGGATTCGCCCCCGGGGAAGCTCGAGCGCGAGAGTTCTGCGAGGACCGCGAAGTATACGAAGGAATCGTCTCTATTCCTTCGCTCGCATCAGCAATCGCTCGGTGTTCGAGTGCGGCCGAGTCAGCCGTCGATGGGACTCCGAGCAGGTACCGGGAGATTATCGCCGACTGGTGGAACGACCGACTCGTCATCCGTCATGGGGATGAATAATGCAAGCGCTTAAAAACGCACAATTATGTGAGGGGATCGTACATCACCCTTCGAGATCCGTCACCTCACGAAGAACAATGAAAAGATTCATAGATATCGCCCAGGGCAGCGTCGCCACGCAGCGATGAAAAACGGATTGATGACCCTGCACGCGTTAGATTCCATTCCGGCGCTGCTTCTGGACGGAACTCGGGTTGCTCCATCATTTTTCTCGGCAGACTCTATTCCGGAATCTCGGAAACGTAGGACCTGCTTCCGCGGATCCTGTCTCGTCGAGAGTCTGTTGCGGGGGGCGGTCGACGTCAATTTCGCGATCGGAAAAGATAAGGAGGTGCTACGGGGGATCATTCAGAGCCGCTATCGATATGGATGGCTACGAGGTTTTCGAAGCAACAACTCACATTTTGGTCAGCGCAGCGCTGGTTTTTCCCTCGTGCATTGGCTTGCGTGGTTGGCGACAAGCAAGAGCTTGTAGAGGTGCGCCATCGACCGTTGCCACGCATAGGATACCGACTCCCCCGGCACGATCTCGCCAGACCAACGGGCGGTGGATGTGAGCCGACACGGAACGCTCCTCGATGAGTAGGCGGAGAGAGAAGTGAGCCGCGATAGAAATAACAGGTTCCGCGCGTCGCTCCCCCGCCCGACAATTACGCCTGATGGTCTCCGATCTGACTTTTGGAGAACTCAATTAATTTGCGATTTCACGCTTGGATTCGCTCCAGCACATCGAGATGGTCAGACAGAGGGAAAAAGAGCGGCGATCACGCTGTCATTTCGCTAATTAGCTCCGAGGGCTGCGGGGCCTTGTGTCACGTTTACGAGGAAAATGTTGAACATTTCTCATTCCAATGAACAGTGACTATTTGACAGCGGTCGGTGTTCAACAGTCGGAGCGGAGTCTCCTAGGTGATCGGGACAAACATTCGCCTAATCGCGTCAACGCGCCCCATCATTCGAAATTGAAGCGAGATCGTCTTCGCTATCGGCAGTTCTGTCAATTGGATCGGGCCCCGATGCCCTGTCGTCATGAAAATGGGGGTTCGCCCTCGCATTGGCTTCCGTTGCTCCCACGGCCGGTTGAGAGTTCCAACGAGTGGAGTTTGCAACATGCTGCAGAGCATTATCATATGAATGAAGCACAACGACAGCAACTGGACATCACGGGTTCGGCACTCTCCAATAGGGGGTTCCCTCCGTGCGGCCTGCGCGAGGTTCGTGCTGGGGATGGAACTCCGTGTTGCCGCCGGCGGGTCGGACCGCGACTGGGTTTTTCTCGTCGAGTGCGGCAGAACAACTTGCTCGGTAGGCTGTTTGGTGATCTGTGGCTTTTGGAAAAAGGCGAGCGTGGAGGGGAATGCACTCGTCACTTCGCTCCATCATACGGCGCGCCGCGGAGGAGTTTTCCCGTCATCCTCGTTTCTCTCCGAGGCAGCCGAGAATCCCGAAGCATTGTGCAACGAATCGAATTCAATCTTCTCCTGTTGCTTTCGCGCAGGCTGCTCACCGACTGCCGGGCAAGCGACCGACCGACCGACCCAGTGGCGTTATAGCCCACCTCTCAGTATCGTCAGCGTCCCCATGGGCCCTGGAAGGAATCCATAGGACTCCGATGCTTGCTTGTTCGCTGCCTCTGTCAGTTCCTGCAGCACGGATCTGGCCCGTAAAGCCCCAGGAGCTATTCTTTTCCTCCTCGTGTGTCTCTGTCGTTGCAGGTTTTGTTGCTGTCGTAGTCGTCCGTCGAATTCAGACACGGCTTCGACCAGGGCTCGGGAGGATAACCCCACCTTCGCGTATCGTGTTATCCAGCAGGATCACGAGGCACCTCCGGTCTCCAACGGAGCATTCGAGCTCCTCTTCACGCTTCGAAAGCTCTGGCTGAGGCATGTGTTCCGCAGTTACGATACAAGTAGTGTTCGTTTCGGCGAAATCTTCGGTCTTTCGCAGTCGGTGAGTTATTGTAACCGTCGGAAGGCCGATGGCGTTGATTCATTATCCTTTTCTTCGACAAAGTGATCTCCGTCGAAGCTGGACGTCAATGAAATGAGTCGACTAGACGCCAGAAGGACGACGATGGAGACAGCCGTGAGGATGTTGGCAGCGGTAACGACCCCTGACATCCGAGATGTTCGCTCCGATCTCGCGCGACTCCGTCGGATCTGTTGCTCCGACCAGCTTGCAGACCGCTATGCCCGCGGCCATCTTTGATCGCCGTTGAAATCTCCGCCAAAACCTGCGCACGTGTTGTTTATTTGTGTATCGATCCTGTGGCGCGTCGAGTTAGTCCTCATCGACGATGTCAAGGTCAAGGTTCCTCCGGTAGCCGTTTTACCGTCTGCAGCCTGCCGTAGGGGGGACTCAGCTCTTCGGAGTAGTCCGGATGTCCTTGGCGACGGCGACTCGTTCTCTCATTGCTGGCTCCTTTGCACCAGCAGCAACTATGTCTTCTTCGGCCGTTGTCCGCATCGAGGCCAGAATGAGATGAGATGGTGAGGACAAGAAATCGGCCACGGTTCAGAGAGTATTTCTGACGATCACTCCCTAATCTGACGACCGAGAGGAGCTTTCGTTTGGCCTCATGCTAATTTGGCTGACCTCGATGCACTCGTTGGGTCGTCGGCGCTCACACCGCCCGCTTTCCCGTCTATCCGTCGTTGCTCGTCCAGGACCTCGTTCGCAAACGGCTGCAAAGATTGTGCTCATTGAACTTCGTATATCGGACCGCTCCGACACTCGAGTTGCTCTGATCCGGGATTGATGGGACTCGCTAGTGTACGGGACGGAGGGAAAGATCCGGAGTTTGGCCCAGTCGATGAAAGACGACCATCGCCGGGGAGTTTCGTGGCTCTGTTTGACCGGGTCGAAAGTGTGGTCAATGGCCGGCCCATTCTCGGACAGGCAGGATGCCCGAGGGGCTGCACGGTCACACGAGTCGCGCATCCGTTCTCATATTCGCTGTCGAAGACGAAAGTTAGCTGTGGGGAAAATAGTAGCTGGAGAACCGGGAGCGATCGGGTACGGTGAACGGCATAAGGTGGAGGGGACGAATGAGAGATCAGCACCGTCTTCGTGCATCTTAAATGAGGAGCCGGATGTAGGCGGGAGACAGGGTTCTCGAGATATCGGATCGTTCGGCACTTCAAGGGTCCATCCCGCTCTTGAGCCGGTGAGCGAGTTTGCAAAGCTACCCAGCTTCGTCAACTCGGCGGTTGGCGGATCAGCTTTTCTCACTTCCTGCAATGCTCATCTGTCCTGGAGTGTGTACCGAAGCATGTGCTCTTGTGGTTCTTCGGAGCGAGAGTCATCGACACTTGGAAAAGTTCGGCTCGATTTCTGTTATGGACACGGGCTCCCTAACCAGGCAGAGTATTCCGTTCCAGTCATTGATTAGTCTCTCCCCTGGCCTGAATGCAACAAAGGAGATTTCCGACGAGTGGGACGCGCTCGTCCGTCAGGAACACGAATGGCGCACGAAGCGAGGCCGTCATCCGAACGTTCTGACTCCTTCATCGAGAACGAAGCTGATCGATCGACCCCATCGCGAGGAGATACATCGAACGAAGGAACTGCCATTCCCAATCCTGGGCCCTCATCAAGGTCGAAGACAGAGATAACGCGAGCGAAAGCTCTTAGCGTTCGTCTAACGCAGCCATCTAGAGCCAATGAGAGCGAGAGGAATACCAGACCTTTTCTCAATCCAGTTCCCCTGGAGCAGACATTCGACGCAGTCGTTGCGATACAAGAACGGCCACAAGAAACATTTATCTGACTTTGTTCCACCGCTCACTTCATCAAAATCAATCAATGTCGATCATTACCGAATGTCGGGGTCGCTCGGCATTCATCTCTCCTTGCTTCCGCGCTCATCGCTCGCCTGTTCATTTATCCGAGTGTAAAGGCGAGCTGGGAACCCGGGCACGAAAAGGGGCTGGGAAGGTCAGTGGATGGGTGGGAAGCTCCCACGGGCTGGCTGGCCCCGACCGATAGAAGGAGCCACTAATTGATGCTCCGGACGACGCCCTCCCAAAGAAAGGTCGTTGCGACCAGCCCATTCAGCCGACCCTCTGATCAACCGACCCGCGGACCGACGGGGGGATGCTGGGACGAAGCAACCAGCTAACTCCAGTGGGGATCTCTGGTTTGCAGTTAACTCTAGATGGATTGCGACAGGTGATCTAAATGACCTCTCCAAACAGCTCGTCCCCCTTTCCCACCGGCTCATTTCGCCTGCGTCAATGATAACGCTGCAACGTTTTGCAACCTGACCTCTGGGCTCCTCTCTGCCATCTTATTCCTCGCTCGAGCTGCGGGTAACGCATCCGCGAAGCGAGGTAACGGATTGTTCAGAAATCGCACAA
The DNA here is from genome assembly GCA_037576195.1 of Phytoseiulus persimilis. NCBI lineage: Eukaryota > Metazoa > Arthropoda > Arachnida > Mesostigmata > Phytoseiidae > Phytoseiulus > Phytoseiulus persimilis. Next base: position 10,761,369 of record CM075104.1, read on the forward strand.
GAACTTCTTACGCGTTCCCTTTCAGCCACGCGCAATCGGAACGCGGCTCCACATATGTGATCGGAGTTTTTTTTTGGCCTCTGCGTTTCGATGAATATTCACTCCTTTCCGGAACAGATGGCGGGGAAGTTCACTTCCGAAAGAGGCTGCGACGCAGAATCCTCGTTGAGTGCACTCAGGTGTCGGAGGTGTCAAACGGGGAAGGCAAACACATGAAACACGTACTGGCACCGGAGTTCCTCGGAGAGGATAATGTTTGGAATGATTTCGGAAGACTTCCCAGCTCTGGCGGAATCTTGACACACGAGAACAAACCGCGTTCCCTCGTTTTTCCTCTGGCCTCGCAGGTGAGCTCTCGGAATCGAATCGAGCAGCCGAGTGGAGCGAGGGAGGTGGTCTCGCAGGGATCTTCGCAACTGACTGGGACGCACCTTAGCAATCAACGTTATGCTCTCGAAAGTCGTCCGACATCCGTCCACGGAGATTGTCCCGGATGCCCTTTTCGCAAGAAGGAAGAAAAACAACATCCAACCGTCGATCCGATGCAGTCGTTGTCCGCCGAGTGATATCACGAGCATAACGCGGGCGTTGGCTGGAATCGGACGGCATATTCAAGGTATGCAAGCCGTTCTCTGATCTCGGGGAGGCTCTTTTACCTCTGTTTGATGTTGAGTAAATTGTTGTGAGGATCTGCCCCGCGGGCGCCATCCATCATGAAGCGGTTCTGAGCCCTACGAGATTCATATCATACGTCATTCAACAGCCCCTCGGCAAGCCATCGGTGCTTTCATTCGCCTAAACTCTCATGTTTCCAACCATGATCCTCGTACCCGGCGCGTTTAGCATCTCCGGTGGGGGCAACTCTTCCCAGAGGCTTGCTCCGCGGCTAACGGAAAATTCAAGCATGAGCTGCTTCGCGGGAATACGTTCCGATCTGGATATCGATGATGACTGCTGGAGGTTGTTGAACCGACGACCGACCGATCAAATTCGGCCCCCCAAAGTGTAGGAGTATGCGGATTGCAGATTGTGGGTCTCGGATGCACCTTCTCTGTCAAGTAGCTGGCGCCCATTCGACCGCCCAGACAGGATGGCAAACGACCCCGCGTAGGAATATCTCATTCGGCTAGCTACTCTCAGCCTACGCGACAATTTGTGATCAGAGAGTTGGGTTCGGGCCGCGTGCACGTGCATCGCCGGCCGAGCTCTCCCTTCACGTGAATAATGTGGGGCTTAGTTTTCGTGCGCGCACTCCCCGCGTGTCGCCGGGTATTGTCAACTTCTCACTCGGCGGGGGGGCTCTTGCGTCTTGTGTCGTCGCTGCCTTGTTGGGTTCGGGGCGGTTGCCCGTTTTTCTTTTCGCTGTTCTTGAACCACGGAAACGCCGTGCTACTTCTGAATATTGTTGCGTGTCATTCGACAATGTGTTCAAGTTGGGCACGAGGGGAATCCCTTTGAGCCTTCTTATGTATGTAAGTGAATGGATACATGCCAGCGGCTGTCGTGTGCGGTAAGTCGGGCCTCAGGATAGTGCTGTGGCGGTGCCTTCGTCGTTGGCACAAGAGCCAATAGCTTATCGAATGAGCTCTGTCGAAGGGCCCCGCCGATTCCTGGGGGAGCGATACATAACATTACGGAGGAAATTCGACTTCTTCGAGAGTCGCTCAAATCTCGCTGGAGATGGCAGGGTGTCTGTCTCTCTGCGGTGGGGTGGTCCTGCGATCATTCCTCTAATGGAACCTCGTCCATTTTCGTCCGCCCGGCGCCCGAGCTCCAAACACGTGTTCTCAGTTTTCGCGACTTCCCGCAAATATTGTGTTTGAAGCGCGGCTCGCAGAGCGCTTGAATGAGAATTTTCTCCGTAGAGAAGGCGCTCGCTCGCTGGACGGAAGTTCGGCGAACCCTGCGTGTTTTTCGCGAGCTTCCGCTCCGGAGAGGGATAGGAGCGGACCCGCCGTGAAGTTTCCAGAGACGTCGAGCTCCACGTCCCGAAACGGAACGGCGACCCGCGTGGGTTGGGGGAGCGCATTACGTTGTTGCCCAGGGGTCGTGGGCATTTCCAGCGGTTCCGCAAGAAGTCCTACCGGCCGAGGAGAAAGCCTCGGAAGGTAGATTTGAGGGGCCCGGCCGCGGGGGAGCAGGTGGACCTTTTCACATGCTTCCCGTGCTCCCCTTGAGCTGACGTTAAACGCTCACAACCTTCAACCGAGTGGCATCGGCGGCTGTGCGACAGAAAAAAAAAACCCAAGAACAAGCAGTTTCGCTGGCAGGCGGACATTGGACGAGGCCTTAGTGGAGGACCGAGCGGCCTAATCTATCGGCGCTCATTGGAGATATCACTCCGCTACGTTGTCCTTCGGTTCGGTTGCCGTTCGCGTCCATTTGTGTGTCAGCCTGGTCGGACAAGAGCCTTCGCGCAGCCGGTCTGGTTATTCAATCTTGTCCTGGTGTGCGATGGCCGGCCCACCCGTAACAGTGGGGTCGAGCGTAGCCAATTTGTCGACACAAAATCGATTCAGAGACTCGAGCTGTTGATCTCGAAGCAAGACCTATATCCGGCTGAAGGCTTTCCGATTTGTCCCGGAGGCCCTACATCATGACAATCTTTTCTCCTTTTCGGTGCCACTTCCAGTCGATGATTGACAGTGGGGCCACGCTCGACTGAGCACACCGATACATCCGGCTCAGTGGATCATAAATAATTTTCTACTCCACTTCAGAGATAGCGAGGAGGGGCAGGGAGACATCGATCGTGTTTTTTTCTCCAGCTCGAAAGATTTTGTGTTTCAGACGGTCCACCTTGGAGCGTCACGTTTCCCTTATTTTGTCGCCGGACGATCCTGCACAGTCGGAGCGGACAAACTCTGTAACTGGAGTAAGGCGTCCAGGTCGAGTTGGCCGACTGCGGACGGCACAGCGTTGTTCCTGACGAAGCCCCCTCCCCTCCCCCTCCTCCCCCCATGTCAACGATATCCTCAACCAGAGAAGGTTGCAGCCCGGAGCCAAGGACGGCGAAGCGAATCCGATAGGAACTCGACCTCGAGCCAGTGGATGTATTGTTCTTGTTTCCAGCGGCCTCTCTGCCGATGCGGGCGCCTCATTGATCTCAGTGTTCCAGATAGGAAACTCGACCGGAGTCAAGGAGGTGCTGTCACTCCGAGAGAGGGGGACTGATTGCTGTATCAATTGAGCGCAGGAGGAGCCTTCGTGGAGCGAGCTTTATCTGGAAACCGAGCGGAATTGTAGGATGCTGCTCCGGGAGGCGCGCTACCTGGGAGGGCTGAGCAGTGACAGCTCTAGATAACACAGTACGAGCACTTGTGGGCGGCCGTTCCGCTCTATCTTCGGCGTCGTTGATGTCAACCTTGGAAATGGCTTTTGGAACGCTCGTAGCGCCCCCCCCCCCCCCCCCAGTTCGTCTCGCTGCTCAGCCCGGAAAGAAACTCTATCACGCATGTCTGTCGGGGACGAGATCGATAAGCTATCTCGGCTTGTCGCTGCTGCGTCTGTCACCGGCTTCGGATAAGGCGGCGGAGCCCTCGCCCGCCTTCGAAGCTATTATAATTTTCAGACATCACTTGCGGGGCGAACTCTGGTCCGCCGCTGAGTTGCGCGCACATCGTTTTGAGCAGGATTCCACGGCCGGCGGATTCCAGGAGAAGATCCGATCGTTCGTTCCGCTGAATGGTAAATAGTGTTCTGCTGAATTGATTGTCACGGCAGCTCGGCGGTCGCAGAAAACGATCATCGGCCGGCGTGGGAGCGTTTGGGGTCGAATGTGGTCACGGGTCCGATACGGGAGAGATCCAATCTCTCGGGTCCGGCCATCAGATGTCAACTTATTGGTAAATCAATCACGGCGCGATTCTTATTAGAAATAGAAGCCGCGAACCGGCGATCGGCTACCCCGCAATGGATAAGAGTCATTGAACGAGATACCTAGTCTTCATGACCTGTGGGACGCGCGCACCGCGTGAGAACTAAAATCGCCCCTCAAGGCTATCGATATCATAAAATCAGAGTCATGCACAGCTGAGGGTCAGAACAATAACTGTGCTCCACGAGTCGTGATCGAGACATCTTGGATTCTGCCCTGGAGAAACTGGGCGCCGACTCCTCATCCCATCGGAGGGCCACATTGTTTCAAACGCGATTGTCGAGGAAAGCCTCTTATTCGAACGTTCATTCACGCGTTCTGCCGCTGCCAAGGATAAACAATGCACCCGTAGCAAAGCACACAGTCGGAGGGCGTGCAGTCGTCTTCCGAGGTGTGCGCGATGCGTGGGGGGGGGGGGGAACTTCCCGAGAAGAATTTTCAATCAGGACGCCATTTTCGCGAAACGCGCTCGGCAAAACACGGCCGACCGCAAGGAAGCCATGCGTCAGAGTCCCATTGACCCCCACCCAGATCCCTCGACTCGTATCCAGTCACGAAGATGTGTTCTTGCCCTCGACGGAGCAGGTTTCTTATCCTCTGAGGGATCGCTCTGCAAGCGAGAAGTTTTAATTGGAGCCGCTGGAGTGCACTCCAGCAGAAACATTCGAAGCCAGAGCCGGAATCGTTCGGTTTCGCAATTCTGAGAAGCTTCACAAAGAGCTTTCATGCTCGTGCCATCTGTTCCGAGAGGCAATCTCTTGATGGTTCTCGGCTTCGACAATTCAATCAGATGAGCGGTCATCGAAGAAGCGGCTACGGAAGAGATCACAACAAGCTCCGCAGTCACTTTTCGCAGCGTACTCAGAGCCGGCCCGAGATACTGTCGATATCTAGACGAACGACCAATTGAGTCTGACAGAGAAAACTCGAACCGGCGAGGACGCCTCTGGCAGCTCTTATGCCTCTAGACGGCTCGAGAAACAAAATCCGTTGTACGGCCCGGTAGGATCATCCGGCAGTGAGGGAAGAGTTTCCGCACTGTTTGACTGACGCTTGATTTTGGCCTGGCGCCGACTGAAATCAGGTCGGAGGTTGAGACGGCTGTCGCGAATCTCTAGTCGGCCCCGTATGCCTGCATTCATTCCTGTTCGCCCTTCAGGCCCCCCGGAGGGTGGTGGGAGGGGGCGCATCCCTGGTCCCGAAGGCATTGTACGTCCAGATTCCAGATTCATGCGAGCTCTGTCCCGCACAAACAAACGGAGCACACAGTCGGGACAGAGGATTTGCCGACTCGCTACAGGAGGTCTCGCTTCGCTCCGGACACGAAACCCTCCTTTGACGTCGCTGGCGCCGCACTCACCTACAATCCCGGCCGCCGGAGTCAGGGGGGGGGGGAGGCAAAAGCTCCCCAGCGATCGGCTGCTCGGCTGCTGTGACGACAGGCGAGCGGAGAGCGACATGTAAAGTAACATTATGCAATGTTTGCTATCCCCCCGACACTCATTCGTCGCTACTTTGCTCCTGATGTCCACATTCACCCAGACGTGATGTTTCCGCAAATGTCGGGCTTGCGTAGATTGAGGATGAATATGCCCCGCTAATTCCCATGTTTGGGTCACGGGGGAATACGAGGACACACTCTGGATGACGGATAGTTATCAGACTCTTATCCCGTCAAAGTGAATGCGCGGATCATCCGAGGCGCTCCTTGCTCGCTCCGAACCGCGGTTCACGGGATTCCGGCGGGCACGCGTCCGCTAACGAGAGCGACCCGGAGTTCGGGCTCCGGGGCCTTCGGCCGCGTCGGAAACCTCACTGGAGGTTTCCGCGACCGATTGTCTTCCCGGCCGGAGGAATCGGCCGGTCCGAAAGGAGGGAATCGATAAATATTTCAGCAGCTCGAGAGCCTCGAATGACGGACATCGCGCGCGTTGACGCCGTCGCAGAATCGTTTCTCTATTCTGAAAGACGTTCTCGGTTACCCAGACAGCCATATATATTCGTCCTCATCCACAGGAGCGAAGCCGTCACCTAGCCGCTCGCCGTCCGCGAGATCGGCTCATCGGTTACGGCTCCAAAAGCACAACGGCGCACCAGCGTACGACAGCGGAGGCGGGAAGGTGAGCGGGACGAGGCGGCGGGAGACGCGGGGGCGATGCGGGTTGCGAGGCTGACAGTGACAGAGCGCCCAACAGCGTTGAAGCACTCGGGCGCTTCTACATGAATGCGGAAGCGACAGGAACAACTGGGCGGCAGGCGGGAGACTTCGAAGGAGAACGATCGACTGCGTGAGCTGCCGCATTCTCCTCGTTCCCGTGTGATCATCGACGCCGTCAGATTCTCCAGCGACAGCTTCTCACAACGAGTCACGATGGAAGATGGTGTTGTCGTCCAAGTACATATACCGTGTCGTCTCGGTTGTGGTAATCGAGTTTCCACGGAGACTCGAATCGTCGACCCCTCCATTCTGAACGGGAGGCGGCTCGGGAGCCTGATTCGAGGAAAGTCTACAGCGAGAAGTCGAAGAGACAGAGGCGCTCCAACCATCAGGAAACTTCTCCGTCGCAAGAAGCTTTCCAAATCACAGGAGAAGGTGCGGGCGACAACTTCCCCGAAATGACTTTCGACGTCGATTTGATGAATCCTCCTTGACGCTCCTTCCGAACGCCCGAGCTCCACAGACTATTGGATCTCTGGCCGGCTCGCCTCCGGTTTGAGCGGTCTGCAAGAAGCTCAGAATAGAATCGAGACTCCCAAAATAACCCTCATTGCCCACCAGAACAAGTGGACACTCTCATCGTCCTTGTCGTCCGCGGAGCCCTGTCGCATTGGGCTTGTCCGCGGATAGAACACAACTCACCACCTGCGGCATTCCCTTCTCTCTCTGCCCTTCTCTTCTCGCTCTGAACGGATCTGAAGACGGAAGCGTCCCCACGAACGATCGGTTCGTCACGGCCACGACGAAACTCTCTCATCGCGATTCGGATGGACACGAGATCGCAGAACCTCGCGCGTGATCCATCCGGGAAGCCCAGTCTGGAAACTCCCGGTGCCCTTTCAATTATTCATTCGCCTATTCGGCGAAATTTCGAGGGAGGGGTACCGTTCGGAGTTGAGCTAGGTTCGGCCCGAGGGATAATGCGCGCTCCATTGTTTCCACATTCTCGCCTCTCCAGGTCAGAGCGTTTCGACTCTAGACAATAGACCACCGACAGATCGAGAGTTCGAACCGATGGCTCACTAACCAGGGAGCTCGGAACACAACGCTCATCTCACCCTCACAACTTCAAATCTCACCCGCATCGACATCATGCCAAGCCATGATGGTATCCCTGGAACCATCCCCAGGAATCACCAGAACGAGCGTGAACGCTGCGGAGGGACTCGCTGCCGAGCGGGGGGAGCACAGTGATCACATCACAATCCCCAATACGGCGACATGCGGCGATGAAATACCCGCCGGGGGCGTTTACGAGACCCTCAAGCGCAGGCCTCGCCATTCATCCGGCGTCGTATCGCGTAGCTCACGTCACCATCATACCAAAGCATTACCCGGCAGGCGCGGCATCGACCCGCATCTCCCTCGTACCAAGCCCTTCGACCGGGGAAGAGGAGAAAACTGGATCCTTCCCGCCTCGTACGTTAAAACGCTGCCAGACAGTGACCACGCGCGAAAAAAAATCCTCCTTGATCAGCCCGGATTTCCTTCTTTTCGAGATATGTATAGCACTCCTAAACTATTCCTCTGCGCGAGCACCGGAAAAATCGGAGTCATGCCTCCTCGGGTTCTCGATTCCACAGCAGTAAGCTTGAGAGCTTGCGGCCGAAGCGGGCATCAGAACGGAGATATGGCGACGACGTGGCATTGATGATTTCTCCTGACTGTTTCAGCGCCGGCCGCTCCGAGGCGGGCCCCGGGTGATGAATGAATAGTTCATTAGTTTACTGCAGGAGGGAGAACTGCCGGGGGCCACTGTCCAGGAACGATTCGGTGGTCGGTCGGTCCGTTCTCTCGTACGTTCGTTCGGTGTCTTTCGTTCTGTGATTATATTCCGTTTCTTCCGAAGCGCGATATTTCATCAACGCCCACGTGCACCGGAGGGTGACGATGGCTTGTGGACTGAGGCGTGGGCGCAGTCATGTTTAGAACTCGGAGCAGAGAATGCTCGAAATTAAGAACTCGCCGAGCACAATGTCTGCCAACTGCAAGGCCTGAATGCTGAACACGGTGACAGGGCCCGACAGTCCCAATGGCACACTTCGCGAATGTCGACGAGGCGGCCGCGGTTCCGGAACCCGGCGGGGTCTGAGAAACCACCAGTCATCAAAGCGAGCGGACAAGGGAACGTGCGCAAGAAACTTCAGACTTCCATATATGCGGATCGGACTCATCGAGACGTTGTCGTCTTCCGACAGGCATTCCGATCCAGCTCCACTCCCCTGGGGCGTGGGATTTTCTGATGCAAGCCCATTTTCGCCCGAAACGGCGAACAACGATGTGTTCCTCCCCATATCGCTGCCACGAGCAACGATGTCGTGGTAGCCATGAGAGATAGAATCTCGTATAGTTCTCGGAACAATCGCCGCAGCGAGCGAAGGAGACATTCATCCATTCGTGAGTGTGAGGGAAGCACCCTTGCCGCCCGCCTGCAATCTATTGCTCCACTCGATGTTCGAGGTGTTTTGCGATATGAAAGGCGTTCGGCTCCGGTCACCCATCTAGTCGCCCTCCCCTCCGCCTTATCCTCTCTCCGGCAATGTCTGACTCCTCCGTTGGTGGCTGCCGCTCGTTACGCAACTGCGCAACCAAAACAATTATCTGAGAGGGCGAAACGATCCTCATGTGACGCCAACCCATCTTATCTTCGAGCCCCTATTAGCGGGTGAAACGCAGAGACTTGCGCAAGACTGTCCCACGTACCTGTGACGGTTAGGAGACGATGGTCACACCTCAAATGGCATCTCTGGCGTTGTCGTTCGCGATCTTCACACAACGGTAGGGGCTAAGGAGTCAAAGCAACGCATAGCTCAGGTTCGGATCCGCCCACGAAGCCGTGTCGATCGAGAGGTCACGGCTGACGACGTGGGTTCGATCCATCCTGCTGATGTTCGAACCGCTCAAGGCGATGCATCCATCCATTGATTTCGGGCGTGTGCCCAGGGGCCATCCCTCTAGCCCCTGGCACACGAGGCCGAACGAGATCCGGGCATCCGGATATCGCGGTCGGAATCATTCTTCTCGGTCGGATTCCCTGGGTTGCGCATACAGAAAAGGTTCGAGCTCCTCCCGACCACAAGGTCAGGTCCGGAACTCGGGCGGATGGACGCGAGAGGCCTCCTTCCCGTAAATAGTCCCGTGAGCGGAGTCCATCATCCAGATCCGGGAGGGCCCATGGTCTTGAGATCGGAAGCGATCGGTCACTCCTCGAATAACGAGGAGACCCTGTGTCGCACGGGAATCGTTCTGGCGGTGATCAGGTTCGAGACCCAACCATCCGCCCGATTCTATAAGAATGAGGACTCGAGGTTCACGTGCGCAGCGTACGGAGAGGGTACGGACTAACGGAATGCGGACAGAACCTTTGTGTTAAGGAGTCCGTCAATTATGGTCCGTCACTACGTTGCTCTCTCACTCGATTCATTGTGTTAGGCGCAGTGAGGTTCTTGACTTTCTGGATTCATCGTTGACGCAAGAAGCAGTCAACTGACGAAAGGGAAACTATGCGAGAGACAACGGCCATTAGCACAGACGACTCCAACTCTTCCGAGCAGCGAAGTGTCGACGGAGTTGCCGCGCGTCTGGCACTCCGCAGGGGTGCGGGAAAAGAGAAGCGAGTTTTCCAAATTGAACAAGCTGTTCCCGCCCGGTCGCTCACCGGCCCGCTGTCGTCTGCTTTCCACCCTGCATCGGATCGACCGTCGGTCGGTAGTCTGTTCGAACGTCGGCGGTGCAAGTTGTACCGTCGGGTTTTTTCCTTGCCAGTTGAGGCGTACTGTAGTGACACGCTCCGGCTCGAAGCCGTGCGATGTATTGCTTCACACCGACCGATGCACCCGCGTTTCGGATACGCACTCTCACACGCACGCAAGAGACAATCGTTGCTGCAATCGCGGCCACCAAAGGCGGAGAAGAACACCGGGAATAAACAAAAACCCCGATCGAGCTGCGAGCGGCGCTGTCGGATTTTTGCAACGAGATATGGCACAGCAACACACTCAGTGATTTTCAATTCCAACCTGGAACAACTTGCCTAAACAGGAAGAGCGAGCTCCTCCATGGACATCGTAGGATGGGAGTCGCAGTGTCTCTGGTCATCATAGAGATTTCGGGAACACGAGAACTCTCCGAGCCGTTTTGTGGAAAAGTCTGATGACCTTTCAACGTTCGAATCCGAGGCCTCGGCTGACTGAGGAATGTTGCCTCGTAGTTTGGAAACGGTGATACGTTGCTGGCCAGGAGCCGGATACCGCACTTCTGAGGAGAGCGGGTACCGTTCGAACAGACTCCGAAGAGTGCTGCACATGGCCGAAACATGCATGTTGTGGGATGCATTCACTTTTTCCCAAGCCGCACATCCATCGCATACTTCATCTTTTCCCACCAGTCTGCGTAAGCCTTCCCCGTGTATTCAACTGGAGATCCGTTCCTCCTCTGTTGTCCGGGTGAAAGATTTTTTCCGAGTCCTCGTGTTCAGAGTGGGATCACAATTCGAAAATGTGCACATTGCAAAATATGGAGGTAGGGGCAGCTGCCTCGAACTCCCAATCTCGCAACTCGCGAAATTCGTGTCTCACTTCCGTCACTGCAAGACCAATCCTGGCTTGAGTCCATGCCCGGGATTCTCGAAGCACGAGGGGACACGTGAAAACCAGCGAAGACAGAACCGTGCTCCTCAAGTCTGTGAACTCAATTTTCAGCGCAATCCTGCATCGGACGGAGTCCTGGCGGATTCACTCAAGCAAGACCCCTCTGGACAGGAGAACATTCACGAGTACCCAATGCTGATATTGTTTTCTCGAGTCCTTCCAACGCTGACTCATTCCGCCAAACCCTTGTGGGTACCCAACCGTTGCATAAAACTTTCGGGATGGAGTCTGACCGGAATTTGCCGAATATTCTCCCGAAAGGAGCTGCCTAATCCTCCGCCATCGATTTTCCTGCCGTACGGCCTCCTCGCCGTCGTTGCCGAGATCCTCGTTAACCACGGAAGCTGTTCTGTCAGATATATCCCACCCGTTCATGATTCCATGGGGATCCTCTCAAGCTTCAACTTTGAAGTCCTCCACTGCGACGTCGCTAGCGGAAGGAGGCAACAGGCGCCCTCCACCCGCCATTGTAAGCCTGAGGGTCACGACGATACAGAAGGGCTACTGTCATGGGTGAATGGGGTGGCTGACAGAGGGTGGCGAGGCTGCTCGCTGCGATGGATGAGTCAGACTGAACATTCATTTGTGAGAGGTCAGTTGCGTACAGCACGAGGCGTTCACATCTGATCCCTCGTCCGGATGACAAAGTTTCACTAATGTTGTTCCCCCAAGTCGCGGAATACCCCCGAGTCGGCAACGGTGCTGGCCGCTGTGAGGATCATCCGCCTTCCGCATGCATTGAACACGTTTATGAGTTCAATGCTCTCTGCTCGACGCATCATCGGGGCCCTAACTTTCGCTCGCACACTGCCGCTTTCAAACTCCCCGAGCTCAGCACCACCTCCAAGGAATGCGAAGAGGAACGAAAACGATGAACGAAACTCTATCCACGACAGATTCAACGACCAAGAACAACTGGAGACGGAAAGATTGGACAATGGAAGGCAAGGCTTCCATCGACACATTGGCGACGGAAGAGGATGTCATAAATGGTGTCTCCATGTATCCGCCCTGAAAACAGTGGACTCATGCCCCGCATTGGTCTTCTGGGGCGACCTTTGCTCGCTCGCACGAAATCTCGCACGTGGGAATCGATGAATAAACGCGGGAATAAATTCCTGCGGTTTCAGTTGACATTCATGGATAAACTGAGGGATCTCCCTGATCACCATGTGATGGGACCGTATAAGCCGCAAAGATCCATTCTGACGGAAAGCAACGACATGAGCCCCGGCGCGGATTCTGTTGCCGTAATATTCGTCTGGTGAAACATTCACCAGTAGCGCGCGCCCCCAGGAAATGCGTTGACAGCCTCGGATTCACTCCATGCTCTCCCGAGAGATTCTCTTCGTCCTCGGATGTGCATTCCGGACGCTCTGTCAATGAAACTACGAGCTCCAATAGAAATGTCGGTGTGCGCTCCCTGTTTGGGGGATAATTCGACCTTCCTCACCCTCCTGGAGGACTTTCTGGAAGCACACACACACACACACCCTCAGTCCTCTTGAAAACCGAGTCAGAATTCCTGTCGTTCTATCATCAGGGCCCGCAGTGACGACCTCGATCGAGAACGATTGCGAGAGAGGGAACGATGTTTCTTCGACAACGTTTCACAGCGGCCAGAAGGTCCTAGACGAGCAGTGGATTTCCGCGCGTCGCGCGCTGATTGTGCTATTTGTTGGCCCGACGCTTTCCCGCACAAAGCCGCTGAAAAGTGACTGTCTCGGCAAGAAATTCATTTTTCATCATCACTCCATTCCGAGGCTCGCGCCCGGAAGAGTCATCCCGCGAGGGAGCCAAGCAGCTTGTTGTAAATGTTTCACTACGGAACCGACAACGAACGAACAGCTGCTATGCCCTGTGGATTATTCATGAGAATGCGGCTAAGGACGAACGAAGAAAAACACGAAGAGCCTTCAGCATAAATCGATTATGGCCTACGTTTCTTCCGTCACTGCCGCCGCCAACGTTGCCGCAATGGATGCCGAGGACGTTTACCGTTTGTTCGCCAGTTTGGCTGGGTGCTTCGGCCGTCGGTCGGTCGGTCGGTCGAACAGAATGTTCCTCAAACCACGTTCTCTTGGCGATCTGCGTTTATTTTCGCCTTGTCTCGAACAGTCGTCTCTTGTGGGCTCGTTCCCGAAATAGTCAGCGAGAAAGCCGTTGGACAGTATCTTCAACCGTCGTTCGACGCTTTCACCACTCATCGATCACGTGACTCCAGGCTCTGGTGCAGGAGACCAGCCTAAGAGCTCTGTGAGTGTCGCAAAATCCAAGGCCGGTTCCGCGGCTTCCTCTCGCGTGATTCTAAGATGTTTCATCCTGCATGATGAGGAGTCACCAGTTCGCGGTGCGAGCGCACGTCAACTCGGTGAGTTCGCGCGACGTTTGAAATGCAGCTCTGACTCTTCGTGCGTCCCTGGTACTTCTCTCGTTCGTTTTCCGTGCCCCGTCGACATTGTGGAATCTGCGGAGTCCTCGACAGCTGAGAGGGTTCCGTGCGCAGACAGCTCCCTCAAGTCGCGAAATTTTCGCACACTCCCGAACGATGCGGTGAGCGACTCGGGGTGTGCGTCAGAGCATTCCTCAAGAACCACAGCGGCCGAGGTGCAGCAAAGCACGGTTGCTGTCGCTGGTCCTGGCGAGAAGTTATTGTGAGCTGGCTCAATGACGTGGGGTCGAGCTCTCCCTGTGAGCCCGCAAGTTGGAGCAGACCGGTCAGCAGCCGCAGCGGGAACGGGATAGCGAACTCGATTTGATCGAATCGCAGAGTGACCGAATCGATTGGGTCCGATTTGGCCTCAGATCAGAGGTTGGTCAAGTCCTCGGATAACGAGTTGTTTTCATCTGAATTTAGACGTTGACTTGACCTCATCGAATCGGATTGAGGAGTTCACCGTCATCCGTCGATTCCGGATCGAAGTCCCATCCAAACCGCAGTCAGATGCTAGCTCTCGATCGCGTGAGTTAGAGTCGCGGTGAACTCTCTTGTGCAGCTCCAGGATAGAAGAAGATCGCCCAATCCGCCCTAAGGCTTCAGAATATCTGCAGTATTTCGTATCCGCCCATGATATTCGCAAGTAGCCGCAATCTGTCCGAAAGGATAGAAAGCCTATACTCGGACAGAAGATCTGTTCTTCGATCGTTTTTTCCTTTCTTTCTGATTGAATATGTACAGCATGAATCCTGATTTGACTCACGATGTCAGTTCGCAGCTCGGACGGGTCTATTTATTAATGAATAACGTCATCCTCGCTCTGCACTGATTTTTGAAGTTTCAATGAGCGCAGTCCGCCGTCGCTGCGAGATGTCCTGAAATCTTTGAAACGATCTCTGTTCAGCGGCCGAGAAGATATAGCCGTATTGATCAGTGACGATCCGGAGCGAATCTTGCCATCGCCCGTGTCGGAAGCCAACTAATCATGTTCAGCAGATTGATACGGATTACAGTGGCTGATGCTCGTCTCAGATTCTTTTCAGAGCATGAGAAATGACGATGATGACGAATTCAACGCCTGTGCGTCCGCAGATAAGATCCTCTGGGAGGCCAGATTCGCCCTACTGATGTTCAACGCTCGGGTGAAATAGCGGCAACTTAGGTCAAAAGTGTGCGAAGCAGCCTCAAATGCGTCGAAGCAAATTGCTAGCACATAGCATCGTTATCCATGGACGAAAATTCGAGTCTGTTCCGAGGTCCTGACCCGATTCAAGAGGGTGAGGATACATTAAACAGGAATGATTTCATCAGGGAAATCCGGCGATCGGGAGATCCGATCCGAATAAGCGGAAGATTTGATCATCCGATGCAACGATCAAGCCGAGTCCCCCGGAACTCCTTGATTCCTGGGCGGCTCCAGGGAGCCAGACCTTCAGCCAGACCTCATCGAGGTCGAGCACTTCCTCGTTCTGCACGAAGGAATGTCTCTATGACGGCGTTGAGGGTCCCTCGTGGAGAGTTTGAGCCACGAGAGGCAATTCATTCATCCCGAGCGACCTTGTCGTCGATGGCTGTGAAAGTTCCAACAGACGCATAGTTCCTCGCCCGATAGCTGAAAATGTCATTGTGCCGGGACGTGTGGGGGGAAAAAAGGAATCACCAGTCTTACATGTACTTTGTGCCGAAGATTCATGCGGCGTGATGGAGCGAGTAGAGTCTGAATGTCAGGAACATCGTTTGTGTTTCACCGGGAGCACTGTGAGTGAGCGCGTCAAGATAGCGAGCGCAGGAATGCCGGCAAGCGACAGCCATACCGAGACCATCTGGTTCCGGAAGCTCCTCCGCACTATGAGCAAGTGTTCGGACGGGCTGCGGCGAAACCGTGAACCGAGAGAACAGCCTGCAAGCCTCAGAGGACACCTCGCGCGCTTCACATCTTGAATGCTGATAACGAAGGACGCTGATGTGTTTCACGTAGAGCCCTAATTCATTGCTGTTTTCCACCTAATGAGATGTGCTTCCGGAAACTGATCGCTGCGACATCGCGACAAAAATATCGTGTGGTCAGATTCAAAATCGCCGTAGTACCCGCACTTGAAACCACTGGGTAGGAGAGAGCAGAAGTTTTGGTGGATAGGTCCAGATGAGCCGTGACGCGTGTTTGTTCGTAGATGTGGCCGACGGGAGGAAGAGGTGGGATCCCTGTTTTGATTTCGGCCGGATTCGTCTGTTCCTCCCGCCACGGCTTGCCGACCGAGCTCTGATTTCCCATCTCAGTTTGCCCAAGAGCTCCCTCCTATTGAGAGCATCTAAGACCCTGACTGCGGCAACACTGCAGATGGCTTTATAGAACAGCGGGAAAAATGGAACAAGCAACGCAGCCACTACCGCCGGCAACCGGCGCCGTCAGTGCCTATTTCCCGTCTTCCCCTTCTTTGGCAATACCAGGACGCGCCGACTCTCCAGTCAGTTCGAGCGAGCGGCCGCCCGCTCGACGGCCCACGAGTTCGCCAGCTGGTTGCTTCGTTCGTTGCGGGAAAGTGGGCAACAACGAGAAGAAGGGAAATATAAATGGCAATAAATTGGGGTTAGTCGTCGGTTAGACGGCCTCACGGTAGAGGAAGCACACAGCGTTGGCCGGCAGGCCGGAGTCTGCCGGCCGGCGGACCAGTTCACCCAACAAACCCACGAAGCATCAGCCACTACCGCCTACCAAACCTAACGTGGGGAAGCGTGGAAGCCAATGAAACCCCCGTGCTTCAGGAGCTCTTGGGGAAGGAGATGCAGACTGTGACCTGCGCTCGCACAGCCCTCCTGGCTGACGGAGACCGACGGGTTCCCAGAGCGAAGATGAGATCGCCGACTCAATTTCTTCCCGCAATGAAACAGGAGGGAACGGAGAGAAACCGGATCTTCCCGGTCGGTGATGTCCCCCGATAGTTGTCAGAGCTTATCGTTCACCGCCGGGTGGGGTTGCCAGACGCGAGAACTACGATCATATGAATTGGAGGTCGAGATGCTCGGGGAAGCAGTTGAGGGGGAGCTCTCGAAAATAACCGCATTCCGAGCTGAGTTCGAAACGATTCCCGGAAATAAATTCCAACAGTGTGGCTGAAACCAATTCGATCAGAATTTTTGAAACACGCGCCTGTTCCGCCTCACTCAAGCCCTTCGCAGATTAGGAGAAAGTATGTCCCGCTGTCTTCCTCGTTCTCCGGTTCCCCCAGGGCTGGGGTATGAATGTTGTGAAATATTATACAAAGCAAGCTTCAACGACAGCGAATGAGTGAGCGGGGATCGTCGGAGAGGAGAAACGATCGATTCGTAAAGCCAGAGAAACGAGAGAACGCCCGCGTGCCCGCTGGAACAGGAAATGATTTGTGGGAGAAGAATCTGGGGAACAAGCCGAGGCCACATAAACGATCGATGTCCGTTAATTGCGTTTCGTTCTTTCTCTCCGCCGACGCCTCCCTTGAGACCGCGTCTCCCGTTTTCCTCGAACCCCTCTCTTTTTCAATGTCGCTAGGATCTCCCTCGCATATATCCTCCCTCTGGCCTTCCCAGCAGAGGTTCAAGTTCATTCGGCGCATGGAAAACGAGTCGGCAGCTGCTCTTAACCACCTCAGGCTCGCGATGAGATCTACCAAAGCACCGTTGATTCTGTTTCGGAAGGGGAGCGGAGCGCGTCAGGGAGGCCGATTTCCTCTCGTTCTCTCGGATACTCCTCGCCACGAAGAACTGAGTGAATGACAGAAGATAACGCGGGAAGGTTTTCGACGATGGGAACTCTGCCAAGACTACAAACTGGGAGCGGGCCGATGACGTTGCGAAAGAGCCACGACGATGGAAACAGTAGCAGTAGAATGAGCGGCAGCGACGACAATATCAACGACAACAAGCCGAGCACAATGGCCGCTCCCTTTATTTTACGCTATTCCTCGACCTATTTTTCAGCCTTATCTATTCAGTAGCGGCGTGACGGCATCTTTCCCCACCGCTGGTTTTCTTCGCGCGCTCTCTCGGCTGTGGGGAATATCTCCCTTTAGCATTTTCAGAATCTCCTCCTCTTAGGAGCCATCTCCGGGAATGCTCACCAAGATCCGTTGACATCCTCCCCGACTTGAGGATGGAAGACACTGTGTGCGCGCGCGCGCGGAGAGCTGCGGCGAAGAGGCAACAAGAGACGCATGAAGAGGCTCCGTAAGGGAATGCTCGGCGTCGGAGCCGCACTTCAGCGAGCGGATTACCGAGTCGAGCGAGTCCAGAGGGCCTGCATCGACACATCTCAATATGTCACGCTGCTTGGCTGTTCCGTCGGGTGCAAAAAATTCCGTTCTTGAATCGCCTCCCGAATGTCTACAAGCTACACGATACCAAGTTGATTCCATCCCGAGAAATCTCATCACTGGGAAACGAGCCCTCGAGGTTCGAAAACCATTCACGCGTGTTAGGCTCCCCCGTTTCCCACCCGCATCTAAATATGTTGACCCCCCCCCCCCCTCGCTCCCCATAGTGACTGGGCGGAACGGAGACGGATCTCCCTCGCAGAAGGCTCGCGGGCAACATTCGGAAGCCACGGGAGGAGTCACTCCGTACATTCATTGATGTTCACTTCCTCGAGGTCGCTTCCGCATACTAGAGCTCGACAGAACTTCATGCGGAGGGGATATATGTATGAGAGGAAGCGAGAGATAGCAGCCTGTGAGCTAAAACCCGGCAGCGCTCCCTGTTGCTGTTTGTCTTGCTTGCTATCATACCGCGCGGTGCCGTAAACGCTATGAGCTACGCAGAACACACCACGGAACGCGCTCGGTCGACCGAACGGCCGCTCAGTATCTAGAATTTATGCAGGCTGCAGCTGTGAAATAATTAGCTGTCCAACGCAGACGAAACTTTGTCCCTCAACAGACTAGTCATCGGATGCTCAATCCGTTCCGGCGTCCACGGGGCGGGGGGTCCGTGCGGCGGGGGCCGCGCAATAGCTCGCTGTCGGGGGGAGGCCTTCCACTGGTCATCGGATCCCCAAAAGGGTTCGATTCAGGCTAGAAAACGCTCTCCCCGACACTGCAAGAAAGCCGATCTCGGCCACTGTCCGCTCGGAATACATACATCGACAGCGAACTGATGACCTTGCGTGACTTCATTTTGTCGCATCAGGCCCTGCAAACACTTGTCATCATTTTTGGGGAAATGGTCACCGTTGGACCTCCCTCCAGTGACAGATTGGCAGTTGGTCGATGTGCACACAAGTCCATGTCGCGACGACATGTTCTCCCACCGAACTTATGGCATAGCGCGCATTCCGTTGTCGAGTTGACCCCGCGGAATTTCCCGCTGGTCAGCTGAGAATCTGCTACGCTGCGAGCCTGGCTGTTTTGTCCCGAGTTCGATCAATTGACGGCCGGCGATCGTGAGACAGAACTCGGGAATCGAGGCTTCATAACTTTGCTGAGTGGGCAGTGGTCAACATATCGTCCCACTTGACATACTGTCGACCCACTAGATTCAGATCCACGAGTTCGGGGCTGCCGATTTTCTCCTCGGCAAGCTCCTGATCCAGCGACGACGTGTATTCCTAGCCTGGACAGTTCGGATTTGGCAATAAAAACCGACCGAATACTCTCGATATCAGCTCAAACAGCCAGAACCCAACCCTTCCGAGTACCGAACAAAAGCCGCCGTGGCCAGCGTTCTCATGATCATTCAGCATAAGTTAGTCGGGGGGGAACGTTCTGCGCGAGGGACACCTGGGTATGCGAATCGGGATCATTCTCGGAAAGAATTGAACTCCTCCGAGTTGCGGATCGCTTGTGCATCACGAGCAGAATCGGGAATCTTCTCCGAGATCACAAGATCACCTCTCAGATTCAGGAGTTCGGGTCTAGACAAAGGCCTCCGGAGGGCATCCTTGAACCGAATTCTCCTGAGTGACTTTCGGTGCGCAGGAACTCCCAGCGGCGGGGGAGCAGCAAAACGTCAAGCCTTGCCTGGGCTCTTTTTGAAGTTTCCCAGATATGCAACAGGTTGCTCATACGTTCATGATCCTCATCATCATCCCGAAGCACAGCTCGCTGCGAACAGAAAGTCGAGACCGACGAGATAGATGGAAGGTGACAGAATATGGGGAGCGCAGGGAAAAAACTGGCGGGAACGACTCCCCCCCTCCCTCTCCCCACTGCTGTTTCGGCTCCCCAAGGACCGAGAGGGGATCTCATTTAATCCTATCATCTCACCGCAGTTGGAGCTCACTGACACTCCAACTAAACCTGCTTATCTCTCGCAGCTTTTCGTCGTCTCTCGTTGTTGCTCTCCATCCTCGACAGGAAGACCTAGAGGAAAGAGCATGGTCGGTCCGGTTTCCAACTGGCAAGTTGCTGTACTTCCAGGACAGCGGACCTAGCTGCGCCGACGGGCAAGCGGATGAGCGGGCTTTCGAGTCCTGCTGACCAGCTGGCGTTTCCTGTCTTCCCTCTCCCATCGTCTCAACGAAGGTCATTTTCAAGATCTTCTCCGGAGAAGGAACCGGAGAACAAACTTTGTCGTTTCCTCCTTCCATCTTCCGCCCGTCCTGATGGATCGGCTCATGGCTAGACCGCTTCTCGCTATCTGACTCAACATCTGAGAGGTGCCGGTAAGCTCGGATCAATGACCGAACTCCGTAAAATCCGACGTCCTCCCAGGGGCTTGAAGTTTTGAGCATCGAGACGGCCATCGAGCAGAGAGAGACGCGCTCAGAGTGCACGTCCAACACAGAATTCTGGAGCAGACATTGTTGCCGAAGGCCTCCACGAATAGACGAGGCGTGTTAAATCGTCTCGGCACAATTACGCTCGTCTAGGAGTTACAGAGTCGGAGAGCAGAAGCAGAACACCTGGCTAGCCCGGAGACGTGCCGAGCAGAGAGTCGCGAGATAACGACTGGAGATGATTAGAACCGAGAGGATTCATAATAGGACGGGCGGGAAAAACGCAGGAAGGACCTCTCGCACGGACGCATGGATGGATGGGAATACCATGCTCAGATGGTGGAATGAATGGAGTGAGGCCCAAAACTTGGGAGGAAAAAGATAAGGACGAGTTAGCCGCCTTGTGCCCGAGCGGTGCTCCCGCTCGCCTCTCGCTCCTCATCCGGCGACTCGTCTCGATCTTTTTTTCCTGGCCTCGGCTTCTTCGGGGCAAATCTTCACAGAAGCGAGTCGGCTGGATGTGGTTCCCAGTTTGCTTTAACAGCATACTGCAGCGACGGGATTGCTAGGAATTTCGCAAACCGAGCGAAACCAACCACCGCGACTCCGAACGCTCGCGAGACGGGCGGGCAAGCAAGCAAGCAAGCGAGCGAGCAGACAGCTCCATCTTTGGTGGTACTTTCTGGAATTGCCCTCTTCATTCGGCTCAACTCCTGTGAAATCACACGTTTGCGGCTCGGTTGGTCTCCAGCTGTGATCGCTGATATTCATCAGCACAAATCCGGATTCATTCCGAAAGACGAATTGAACAACGGAATACATCTTTCCGAGATCTCACCTTCCCAGCCTGAAGTCCAAAATGAGGCATAAAATTTCGGGGCTCCAGATCCTGAGGTTGTGATCAGTTGGATATCATAAACAGACATAGGAACAGCACCGAGATTCCCAGAAGAGTAATACCTCCGTTAATGATTTTCGGCTGTTGGTACAGGAATCAGAACCCTTCTGATGCGGACATCTCGCACGTTATGTCTATCTCTTGATGGGGGGGGGGGGAGTCTCCCGTACTGTGAGAAACGGACTGAGTAACGGTCGAACTACGATGAGCCACCATTTAGCGGCATCTGTTGAGAGTAATCCAGGCTCAATTATGAAATATTTCGAAACAGTGCTGGTGATCGGGAGCGCCTGGATGAGATGGCGAAAAGTCGTCAACCGCGCGAATCAAGCGTCGAACTTCAAGTGCTGGAAGCAGGGCTATAGGGCGCACCTCAGATTCGCGCCATCGGTAACGTATTGTAGTGATTATGGTTGCTTGTCTTCGCTGTCCAGTGGCCCTCCGGCGAGAGAGGTACGTTTCCTCTCGACTCGGGGGGTCGCAGACTCGGATTCGCGAGTCCGAGAAATACAGACTCGTCGGACTCCCCTTTCCGAGTCCAGATGAGGACCACGCAATCCTGTATTTTGAGCCAGAGGCATGCCTCGGTATTGGCGTGAAACACGTCGTTGTCCTCATATTTTCGGAGGTATCCGAGGTTTTCGCGGCTTTCGGAGACCATGCATCGTTGAGGCTCCCACCTATCTACAAAAGTTCGAGTGTCCACCCGTCTGCCTGCGATCTCGTGAGGCGCCGTTAGATGACGTCTTCGAAGATCGATCACGATTGAGAGCGATTCGAGGGGGCGAGGTCACAAGATAGTCGAATCACAAGACTGCTTTGTGGGGCAGAATGAGTCCGGGTGAATCTATTCCGAAGTGAGACAGAAGCATCCTTTTCTGGTAGAGCATGAAAATTGAACGGCACCACGGGTCGATCAAGCCACGTCCAGATCTGAACCGATCCACCGAAACTAGCTCAGAATCAGAGACTCTGGAACTCGAACCCGTATCCGAGATTCTGCGCCCCTCACCTGGACTCGGACTCGTGTATTTTAACGACCCCTGCTCACAACAATTTGAAACGTCCATGAGATTCCTCCATAACGGAGCTCTTCCCTGCCAATTCTCTTACCCCCCCCCCTCTTTCCCAAGTACGCTAGCCATGTCCGATGCTCAAGAATGTCAGGGAGTTATTGAGGAGATGCGCGGGTGCGTCTGTTGACGTTGAGGATTTTTGGGCCTTGCTTGTCCATTTCGAGGAGAGATTTGACACTTCCGACCTATGATCGAGTGTAACACTGGGAGATCGTTGCTTTAACGAATCCGGTAGGTGCGGATGAATGCATTTCTGGTCCCAGCTGCGGCGCGCCAAGGTCACGATTGCCTGTTAGAGCTTGTATTATGCTTCCATCAATGCTCATATCAAAGGCATCATGGGTCGAATAATGGAAGGATGGGCAGAGGAAAGATGGGCGTTTCTGAGCTGGCTCTATCCGACGCTCACTTCCTTGAGCAATCGACTTAGTGGCGTTCATCGGCCACCGAGCAAATCAGTCAGATTCCTGAGGTCTCCGGGAAAGCACGCAAATTAATCTCAGAGGCGATAACAGGTTGCTTGGGGCAATTCGAAAACTGAATGGAATCCCGCGACTGTGCGACCTTTCTGGAGAAACCGGGGCAGTTCCGGTCCAACCCGAACGGAGCCTGAGGACGAATCTGAACATCAAAATCATGATTGAACTGACGCAGGAACTACCACCGGGATGTAAAGAGGCCTCAGGGACCTTGTCTTCCCCACATCGAAACACTATTGATAGAGTTCTGTCATCGATCGCGATATATTCCAATGGGTAATTCCCTGCTGAGAGACCCGAACTCCGAGTTTGACATTAGAGTTTCGGAGAGTGGTCGAAGAGTCGAACGCCTTTCGACTCTTGCTTAGAGAGCAGAACGGAAGGCCACGCAGTCGGAAGTTTCTGCGCACGTGCTTGAGTATGACTCTAGGACGTCGGATGACATCCAAAGCGCAGGACTTGGGACCGCTCTCGCGGCTCTTGACAACGTCTCAACAACCGGCGTCGCGCTCATTCCATTACTCCGCTTTGATCTGTTCACGGAAGAGGGCTCGTCGAAATTTTGAAAATCCCGAAACGGGAATCCTCAATTCTCTTCTAAGCCCTCGAAGACCACACCGCATAGACCAGGCTCGGGGCCGTATCACGTCATTGCGTGAGGGGAGATGCTCGCAGAGGATCGGCCTTGAGCTAATGGCTTTGATGATGATTGGACGTGCGAGGAGAACTGAATCGTGGACTCGGAGACGTAGCTCTATATTCCCGAAACACCTAACGATGTTCTCATGCTATCCATCTTCCATCTGTCCAATCCAGGAGGGTCACTACATTGTCGCTGTGGTCGTCCGACCGACGCAGGTGACTCTGACCGAAAGTTTCGGCTGTCGACGAGCTTTCTGCCCGACGAAGATGACGTTTATCTTTGCAAGGAGAAAAAGACAGCTGGGACATCCACCGCTCTGAGAACAGCTGAATCCCCGTCACGCTCTCCGTGAACAAACGGTTCCCTAAGCCGCATCCGACCGCTGTTTGCATAATATTAGGACTCAATATCGAGGTGACAGTCCGAGCCTTAATTGAAATTCAGGGACGGCATTGGATTCGATCTGAGGACCAACCTCGGAGATGCGTATGGCGTCGATCTCTGCTCGAACCCTCCCTTCGATCTTCTCACTCTACATTTCGACGTTCACGCGCCGAACAACTCACATTACCATCGTTGGAGCGAATCGTAGCACGTGATAACTTATTCACCGCAGAGAGTCATTCAATACGATCAGCGACGGAATCCCTATCTCGCTCAGGAGTCATGCCATGACACTGGCGCGTCACCCCATTCGAGCCTACGCGATGTCTAAGGCTCAGTGACGCTAAGCATATTTAGGACTGTCCTCTGATGAATGTTTAACCTAGAGTTCTTCGTCGGCTTTGTCCATTAGTCAACCGAGAGTTCAAGTATTCGAGAGTTCATGGAGATCATCCCTCGTAGCTTCATTCAACTATATCGGATAACGTTGAGGCTGAGACCCACGATGTGAGGTTAACATCATAAGGATCAGAGTTCGTTCGCATTGAAGAGAGCTCCCAGGGGTGAGAATCCTCCGGATACCTTCTTTGAGAAAGAGTTCCGGCTGAGGATACCATCAGCTGGATAGTTCGAGCCGGTACTCCAGGAACTGGAATACCACCACCTGCGCCTGCGCTGTCCCGTTAGACTCCTATTCGTATCAATTGTCATAATCCTCAATTTTCCACTTTTTTGCATCGGTCGCGAGCTGCAGGAGTCCCTCGGTGTTGCCCATCATCTCGGAGGAGCGTTTTCCGTCGAGTCCCAGTCACTTCTGTACTTCCTCCTCCTGCGTTCCGTTGCGCTCGCAAATTTTGTGGCTCAGGGACCATTTCACAAATGCTGATTCTGACTCCGGGTAGGAGTCTTCCATGACGTTCCTTGACCACAGCATTCGATCTCGACCTGGGCCAGTGAGGTTGATTCTCAGCTGTCGCCATATGAGCTCCCCAGGCAGACTCATCCTCACACGCCGCTGCTCTCTGATCTCCCGAGGGGGAGTGTGAATTCGGATACCCGATCAACTCTCGAGTTCACATCCTTGTTTGTTGATGAAGCTGCTTTTTTCTCCATAAATACCCATAGGAAACAACGGAGAGGCTTGAGGAAGTGGATGGGAGTCAACACTCATCAATGTTGCAGCTCTACGTCGAGTCCGGTATGCCTCGGTCTGATCTCGCTCGGTCAACGCCTCTCCGGTCTCGGAGTCTCCACGGTGGATACAAATAAACTGAAAGAGAAACACTTCTATGGACTTGGATGAGTGGAACTCACTCGAGTAAATCGAAGTCTATGACATTTTGGTACGGTTTCCGGACAATCGATCCGGTTGTTTCGGAGAGACTTGAATAGCGCTGAAAACTCAGGGTCACATAAAAGGTCAAGCACCTTTTACGCTCACCCCACTCTCTCGGGATAGTGCACACCCGATCTTCTTGGTGACAATGCTGAATATCATTGCTCCTCGGGAAAACCGAATCAGGCTCCAATAGAATAATTCCTCGTTGGAGAAAAATGCGTGGGCGTATCTCAGGTTCGGCATCACTCCTGAGCTGGATTCATAGAGGAATGCGGGAAACCACGATTCAGATAACTTCACGATTCATGATTGCGTCCCGGGAAATGTCACCGGATTCGGCTGAGCCACAAACAAGCCGCTGTGCGTCTTAGTAAACTAGTCGTCCTGGTTCCGCTCATCGGTCTGCTGAGTTGATTGCTCTCGATACAGGAAACCGCGGTCAGAATAGCTCGCCGCTGTCGAGGGAATCGAGAAATGATTTTGCCTCGACGATTCCTCCATCGGAACAGAGTTGTTGGAAAACATGCGATCCATAAACTCCGACGATCCGCCGGGAACAGGTATCGAGCTTGAAGATGGAGGCAATCTTGGAGGAGATATCTTAGTGAGTGACTCGGAGCGTTGACAAAAAAACCAACTTTCCCTTGCACTTTCCGGAAGGAGAGACAACAGTCTCACAATGACCAGGCACAAAAACAGCGTCTAGAAACCAATTCGACGTTATTGTGGTGTCGATCGCCCACTGTCCTATCAAGCCAGACAAGGCGTGATCCCGATTCCCTAGTTTAACACCGTCGGAAAAAAAAACAGGTCAAACGTTAACCCGTGCACTCTCCCCGATAGCGGGCATCGCAGAAGTAACAGCGGAGTAGACAACAAGGAGTAGACGACGACTACACTGACCTGATAGCTTTAATCCTTTGCCCAAAGCAACATCGAACGAAACAGTTCGACAACCGGTCGCGATAGAGATTCTCTCTTAGGTTCGGGTTTCATTGGCAACAAAACCAGCGTCTCAGTTGCTTATCTCTTTCGGCTGAAACTTCCCGCCAGGCAGGTACGAGACGACAGCGACGACTATGAACTTTTTACACGAGACCTCAAGGTCGGCGAGGAAACGCTGGTCGGCGCTTCGCTCATGGATGTTCTTACCGTTACTTCCGCCTCGGGCAGCAGCAAGCCAACGACCACTCCTCGCTAACTTCCCAGCCTCTTGCTATTCTTAGCAAAGTTTCGGCGAAGTCCTCTCGACCGTCCTCTTCTATTCCCTTCTTCTTCTCTCCCGAGTCCAGTTGCTAAGTCAGAGTTTCGTTCTCGATCGAGCAGTCAGAGGTCCCCGGCATCAGAGGGACCTTCCAGCTCCAGCAGCGGAGCACGTTGACTTTGATTCCAGTTCTCTAGTTTCATTGTCTCCTATTCAGTCGTCTTGGTAGAATGAATGTCCGCCCCCCCCCCCCCCCTTCTCCTCGACGCGCGCATGCAAGAGAGAGCCGAATTGTAAAAAGAGGTCTCCTCTCGTTCTCTGTGCTTCAGCTGCCGTTCTCCGGGCGACCCGAGCTCGCAGGACGAGTAGTCGAGAGCGTATCGCTCTGATTCACTTGGCTTCTTCAAATTCTATCTCTCCTCTTCAGGTGAGCCTCGTGGAGCGGCTGGACCCTCGCAGCCGATTCTGGCCCCGACGATTTGAGTCGCCTGACCGACTCGCGAAGAGCTAGCTGTAGAGGAGCTCGAGCTTCCATCTGGTCTACAGCGGAGGAGCGTGAAGCTCGGGGTCCAAGCCTTGGTTGACTCCTTCACCGGCCAGCGACGTCTCTTGAACACCCCGTCGCAATGAGTCCGATAAGAGATGCGGGTCGCGACGCCCCTCGGAGAAGCCCAGCGGCTGGTATACCACGCGGGGCTGCCAATGAGCGGGATCGACGAAACAACGAGAAACAACGTTGGCGTTATCTGAAATGCATCCGTAAACTACAGAGACCCGATTCTTGGAGCAGAGCCAGCCGTTGCCGCGACCGTCAGTGAATGAAATCAGCGAGACAGTCTGCCGTTACACTGTTGCCGCTTCGCTCGCTGGTCCGCAAGTTTCTTCATTGTGAAGCGAGAGAAAGGAAGCAGCGTGTCGAAAAAATGCATTGCCCATTCGGCTCTGAGCCGATGATGACCTTCGGAGCACGAGGAAATCTGGATCCGGCGCGAGAACGTCGAACGTCGGCCGGCCCGTCAGTCGGTGCGTCCGTCCGTCCGTGTGTTTGCCGGCTCGTCCTCGGGAAAAGGCAAAAGCTGAGTACAGATGAAAGCATCGCCATCTTTCAGTGACGGCGACTGAAAAGAGGGATATGGAGGGCAGGGCAGAAGACGCATTGGCTTCCCGTTTCTCTCCCTCGAGTCTTCCAACAGTTCTAATGGATTCTCGCCCTGGAAACTGAAGGCAGGCCGGCAAGCGAGAGAAAAATGTTCGGGTGTGTGAAAGAGTGCGCCCTCCCGTCGACAGCGTCGTCGTTGCCGAGCCCTCAGATCTGAAGAGCAAGCGAGCAGGGAAGCGAAACAAATCACAAATGGAAAATGAACGCATATAACTGCAGTTGCTTACAAATACACGCGCTCGTTTGCGAGGTAATGCCACGCCATGGTTCTGGACGGCTGTTCGAGTCATGCAAATCATTCCTCTGGCGGTAAAAGTGCGAGCGGAGTATCTTGGCCGAGTTAAAAAGTCGGAGTCTCGGCGAGCGACTTTTGGCAACGTCACGAAGAGGTGCCGTAAATGACGTTCTCGCCGCCACGAGGAATGGAAATTCAGGGCGTTGTGAGCTCGACAGGAGCCGGCCGGCCAGCGGTGGCGACGGCGACTCGAAGACGGCGGACAAAACCAGCCCAGCAACCACCTTGGCAATCAGTCTTGAACCACCAAACGACTGATTTGTTGTCTCTGCGCAAACTCCGGAAGTCAAAAATTTTGCCCGCTCACGAAACGCACACGAGCGGTGCGGCTCGGGTTCGGCTGCGACCCTCCTCGCAGAACATCTAATTCCGCCTTCTGCGGTCTGGCATAACGAAGCGTAATAACTCTCGCAGATGCCACAGGCAGATGGCGGGCAAACACCTAGACGGCATCAAGAACATCTGCTTCGCAAAATCAACCTCCTCCTCAGAGCTCTTGAGGATCCTTCTCGCTGTTTTTAGTCCGGATGGGGTGCACGTGCTCATGAAAAATGCATCTAGTACCAGTTGAGTGAAAGCTATTCCGAGCGGGAGCGAACTTTGAGGAACTGCGAAGGTGCCGCGTCTCCTGGACTCGGGGCGAATGAAGATGGACGAAGAGCATCGTGAACGACGATATCGGTTCTCTCTCTCGATTTGACGGCGGTTTGCAGTTTGTTGTACGGTGTGACCTGATTCCATCAATCGGCCACATCGCGTTTCTCTGAGGAACTCGATATTGATATCCGCTCCGTTTGAGGCGACAGGGCTT
Organism: Phytoseiulus persimilis; assembly: GCA_037576195.1. Classification (NCBI taxonomy): domain Eukaryota; kingdom Metazoa; phylum Arthropoda; class Arachnida; order Mesostigmata; family Phytoseiidae; genus Phytoseiulus; species Phytoseiulus persimilis. The sequence goes on from CM075104.1 coordinate 10,789,523, forward strand.
CGGTGTCACGGGGGTGTTGGTTTCGGAACGAGGGTGACACCCACCGTCATTTGCACGACGGGCGGGCGAGCCAGCGAGCGGGCGGGCGAGCGAGCCAGGGTTGGCAGGCGGAACGACGGGCGCGGAGAAAATCCGCGAAAGGAAGCGGACAAACACGGAAATGCCCTTTACTTCTGCCTTATTTAGCGCGCATAGAGGAAGGTGCAGGAGTCGATGTCTGAAATTTATCACTTTGTTCCGCGGGCTGGGGGTTGGAGACTCGGCCCCAACGGTCGTGTTTCCTCTCGGTGGTAGCCCTCGTCGCAGTCGTTGTCGCGAACGTCTCGAGCGGCTGGCGGCGGGTGGAATACACGGACCGAAACGGAACCTTTAGCTCGCGTTCAACTTGTGAAGAATGTGCCGTAGCGAGCCAGGACACTGAGAACTCCTCAGACCATCCCTAACGACGGATCGTACGTTCTCACAGCCGACGCAGCCCACTTGAATGGAAGAGAAGTGGGTTCGGCTCAAACCCAGAAGTCCGTTCCCGCCGTGCGAGTCGTCGTAGCGGTGAGTCGAGGAATTTCCCCGAAAATCATCCCTGGATCTCTCTGGGAAATTCTCGGTGGCGCCGCGGCAATCCCAGATCAAATGCTACCAGCTGCAAACGCCTGCAGCCGATGTTTATCCTTCGAGTCAGAATGTTAGCGTTACGAATGAGACGGCCATTTGCAGAGAAACGAAGGGAGAATGAATGAAGGAGCGAACGGAGCAGCGAGCGCAGGAACCGAGCGAGCGAACGGACTGGCTCCTGATTTAGGAGGGCAGCGCCAGTCTCATCTGAGAAGTTCCCTTTATGTCGATCGGACTCCGCCGACCTTGATACAGCCCGCAAATACACTTAACCTTCTTCACTGCCGCGGCACTCCAGTCTACGGCATTTTTTTACGGTGGATCCGAAAGCTCCTGTGTACACCACGTCTGAGCTACAGCTGATTTGGCCTGAGAGAGCACAGTGCTCGGGATGTGAGCTCCGCAAAACGCAGAAGCAGAGCCGGATCCTTGCCATCGTTGAGTTTAGGCGCCGTATTGCGATCGGTTCTTGAAGTTGGCGAGTTGCCCGCTAAATCGGTGATAATGAAGAACCTCCAATCATTGACGGTAAATCGTTTATGGTTTTACGGCGAAATACCAGAAGCTACTTATGCACGAAATCCGAATTTTCCTGCGATTTTCTGAGAATGCTCAGGAGATATTTTGCCTTCTTCTGCATTCTTCCTCGACGCGAAGCTTCTCTGAAGCGCTGGGCGACAGAGCTCAAAGGCTAGCGTCGTACCAAGCACTGTTCGCTGGTGGGCGTTATCCTGAGAAGAGATGAGATCGCAAGATATCTCCAGCATTCTTCTCTTTCTGTTCCATACAGGAGGTGGTGATCCCAGGAGGTGCGCCAGTTGTGGAGTATACATGAAAGAGCGATGATTTCCCCTCAGGTATCCGGCACTCGGACTGGACAGAACGTGGAGAATAATTGAACGGATTTTTTCGGGAGGTTGGTGCTCAGATTTCGAAAGCATCTCGACAAATGTTAATGACAAGTCCCTCGAGTGTTACAGGAATCATTGAGCTGACGGGCCGTTTCAAAAACTGTCGACAGCCACTTACCAAGATGAGGTTCGAACCTTCATTACCTGGCTTCCGACCGTGTCGAGATCGGAACATTCCTAGGAGCTCTAAATGCTATCTGTTTGATCCTCCGAAAGTTACCGGACAGTTTTCCTCTCGCGTGAAGATTCGGTGTAGCCCGCTGTTTTACCAAGCGCTGACCTCTGATTCCCGGTAGTTGTCTCGAATGTGATCCCCGATATAGTGAAGAAGGATCGAATGAAGACAGAATGGGTGTCATCCCAAAGCAGAGTAGAAAGCAACAGAATGACACCCCGATATTCCGCTCGGTGATCGGTGACAACCGCATGCTCGAATCCTCCAGGTTGCTCCTCATCCCAAGCCCCTATACAGGACAGTAGTTGATCCGGCATCCTACGCGCTCGGATGATGTGGCATGTGTCGCGTTCTAGAATACACAATCAAGGTAGTGTCATTCAAGAGTCTAGGCCGAACTTCAGAAGCCGCCGCCGCAGAGATCCAGTATCAAAGAAGGCAGGTTTTGGCACAGAATCAGGACTGCGATACGGTTATAACGACAAGGCTCGCTGTCTCAAATCTAAGGACCGCAGCCTCCTTCCCCAGAATCAGGCTGACGCATTCTCACAGAAAGACAGGCCTCGTGTGGGGGTTGAACCCCGACAAGTCTTTTGTAGATTCTTTGTTGCAGAAGGTCGAATGCTGGTCTTGGCGACACTCGATGCATCGAATTCCATTCCAAATACACAAATTATTCACCGCAAGTTGCCCCCGTCATGCGTGGGGCAAACAGCGCCTCTTATAGCTTTGGCAGGATTTGTGCTTCTCGATACCGAGTTTGACCCTCACGATCGTAAGCATGAATTTCCTCTGCACCTGTCTCGCCCTCTGGTGGCACGAAAAGATTTCCGGACTCTATTCCCGGGCGAAGATCCGATCACAGGAGACCGAGGTCGAAACGTTCGAAAAGCAGCCCGCTGTTCGGGTTTCATTAGGACACTGATACCAGTACCATGAACGCGATGAGCTGCTCGTTCCCTATGGAAGGCCCTGATTCGGAGACGAACGATGGTCGGTGCTCCTTTGATGAGAATCATGTTGACGTTGTTCTCGGCGTCCATCGCTTCCGCCGAGTAAGATGAGGCCAGATCGATTCGTTGTGGTCCAGAGGTCAACAGCAACAACTGTTTTCACGAAGTCAGTCAGTTCTGCGGACGGAACTTTCTCGCGACCCGTGGGTCTGCGATCCAAACATCCGCGAAGGACCCTATCTCCGATCGTTCGGTTGGGTCGGGCGTCGTTGCATGTGATCAATGATCTCCGGAGACATGTGACCGTCTCCCCATGATGGCTCGCCAAACATCTTCTCTAGGTCACCCATGACGCGGGAAAGCTGATAGACTCCCGGAAGGAGTTAGTTGTCGACGATCCAATGCAGCATCTGAGCAGTGCTTCCACAACCCAATGAAGCCGGGTGACTCGGCGCGACAAATTGGCATTATCACAAGGAAGCTGCTTCCCCCTGACCTCTTCGCAGATGCTTGCGAGGCTACGTCTCGACTCTCGATCAATGGTTTTAGTTTTTCGACAGAGCGGAAAGCGCGGCTCCGATCCCGAGTTCCCCGAGGCATTCGCATCGTGATATCCTCCGGAATTACTCGGTCGGCGCCGTAGCCCATCTTACGGCGGAGATATGAGGGTTTTGAGTTGTCGTGGGCGGCTCCAGCTCACGCACTCTCGAGATATTCCATGTGTTCGAGGCCGTTTGAGATTGTTCGGAGGGCCGGAATTGGCATGACCTTTGTGTGTCTGCGAAACGAGTACTCCGACTTCTCTGCAGCCCTGCCCCATGGCAAACTTGTCGTTTGTCATGGAACCTTCTCGCGTCTTTTAGAATCGTCCCCCACGACCCATCAGAATAGAACGCATAAAAGAGCCCGATGGCTGCGGTTTTTGTTCTCCATTTCTCGCAGCATACGATCCGGCAGTCTCCCAGAACCATGATTAAAATCCATCTGGCTGATTGAAGTCTTAGAACAGGGATCGCTGAGTTTCACGGGACGGGTTGAAAACGACGAGGTGACTTACAGAGGTTAGAACCCGGACCTCCTCCCGTACCTGTCGATCAACCTCACTACCACTATCAACCTCAACGTGCGGCACTACGGGCTCCGAAGTGCCTTGGATATACATACAGCGCACAGCCCGGAAGAAAAACCAGTTTTCATCTAGATCTGGAGGGAGTGCCACACTCATGGTGATAAGTAGAGCCAGGAAGTTTGGGTGATTTCTCGAAATTATCTCCTCATCGCAATGGATCGATCCTGGGCGATCGATGGGATGATTTTGAAAAATCGCCCAAACTTCCAGCCTCTAATGATTAGCATCCTCGATGAGCGAATCTTCAGTCCCCACCGACCCAGACTAAGCTCCTGAGACGCCGGTTCAAACCTTTTCGCGGAAATGTTGACAGCATTACCGGAGAACCGAGAAGAACATTCCGTGAGGAGCAACCTGCAGTATGCTCCGATTCTCTCACGATCCCTGGTGAATTTTTGTTCGATGGCAACGGATCCGCGCAGCCGCACATCGACTTCTTCGATTCTTGGAACAACATCGATTCTTGTAGAATCCGAAGATGCGATCGAGTGCGTGGAGATTGATAATGATTCGCGATTACGACACGAACCACGTCTGTGGAGTATACGCGGAAGCCTCGATCGCATCGGATCGGCTCTCGTTTTCCATAGGAAGTGAACGTTCGCCGACAGGGATACAAGACAGCCCGTTTGCACGCTCAACCGCGGCGCACGGAGAGGCAGCCGGGCGGCCGCCCATGCGGAAAATTACAGCTGGTAAGGCTCTCAGATTCCGAACTCGGAGCGGCCTTGGATAGGTGAGTCTTGTCGTGCCTCATCCATCAATATCGTTCGTCTCCTTGTTCCGCTCCCCTGCATTCCCCATGACTGTAAGTGCGTCGCTGTTACCTTCGATGCCTCCGATGTTACCTCCGGAGCTTGCTGGTGTTCCGGCGACCCCTTGAGCGAACACCGGCTCGACAACTTCGCCGATGCGACGAATCCTACGGAGACACCAGAGTTTTCGAGAGCCTTCCTCAGTGCATCAATCCACAAAACAACTGATCGATTGCAGAAGCGGAGGAGCAACGTGCCCCGCTGCCCCCCCCCCCCTCTCTCGCTGGGAGGGCACGAGTCGTTCCTCTGGATGAGTACTTGGCAGGGAAGTATGCAGTCTCCCCTCTTGGGTGGTGTCAGCTTGCAGCCCTGGCGCTCATCGACGGAGCAAATGCACCAAAATCACGCATTGCAAGAGTTTCGAAGGTCGTTTCAGGTTGCGACAAGCATTTGATCAATTTACCGCCGTGCGTGTTGCAAGCTGGCTCGCGTGACCGATCTTGCAGGAGCGAGGTTTGGTTCATCATGGGAGATTTCTTCGCCTTCCTTCTCATTTCTAGGGAGTGAGCCCTAGACTCTTGTACCGATGCGTCATCTGAAATTCGAACATGGAATTCAATCCTAGTTCTCCAACGGTACGTGGTCAAGAACCCATATATGCAACCGCATTCTTCTGTGAGTCTACGGGGGATGAGAGGGAGATGGTCCCTCGTGTTCCCGATGACAAAAACGAAGGGACCGCCGCCTCGCATACGCAGAAAAACCAACGGGGTCGATCCCGTCAAGGAGAGCAACGGCACTCGTCCAACTTCCGATCACGACAGCTGGCTCTTACGCGCAGCGCGGCATCAAAAGATATTGCAACTCATAACGCACCGCCCACGTTCTTCGAGTGGTTTGTTTTTCCCGAGTTCATTCTTGCGGAATCGCTGGATGGGCTCGCGAATGCAATTCCCCATGCCATGATTCTTCTCATCACCGAGTCCAGAGGACCGTCCAGAAAAGAACCCTCCACGTTCCATCAAGCTCTCGGCCCAGTTGGAGATATGGGCGATTTCGACGATGCGTGACCACCATTTACAAGGCTCGTTACGACATTCGAGAATAAACGACCACGTTTAGTTCAGAACAGAACGTTTAAAATGCGATATCAACGAACAAGCGAGCGTACGGAGGGTATTACCCTCTGTGGGGCGCAAGGCGCAACGGACGCAGATTTCCGCATTGTACTGGGTGTACATATACTCCGAGCTGCGAAAATTCGGTGACCTCCGTTTTCGGGCCATCCCTCAGCCCGTCCAATCGGGACGATTTTTTTTTCCTCTAATCGGGAGCTCTCGAAACGCGCATCTCTCCCTTTTGCAATTCCGGAATTCGCATCAGAGTTGCGATTTCCAAAGCCGACTTCCGTCTTGTTCGGGGTCCCTGAAAGAACCGGTTTGGTAATCTCCGATTCTTAACTCTCTCCGAAACACAAAAAAAGAGGAGACTCCCCTCGAGCGCAAAAATAAATGTGAGATCGGGAAACACTCCTCCCATGCGGAAGCTCAAGTAAGCTTCGAGGGAAGCCACATTCGCAAGTTTATCGATTGCAGAAGTTCCTCATTTTGACTCAAAAAAGTTGTTAGTGGAGACCTTTAGACTACACGAGGACTTCTTTGCTACTTCTGGGATAACTTCAACAACATCCCCGGAAGAAGTCTGCCGACAACTCGCCAGAGGGCACAACGGCTTGGAAGAATAACATCTGGAAGGAACGTCATCTTATTGATCCGATAGATTCGTTTTCGGCTGAACTGGCTACGAATAAGATACTTATGATATGGGTAAACTTCACCAGGCGGAAACTTCCAAGGAGCCATCGCTAAGAAGCAATTCATCCCGATAGAATTAAACTTGAGCGAGGGACGACGGAAAACACGGAGGCCACTGAGATTCTAAGTGCATACACCCTGTATACGAATCACACTTAATCCAACAGAGGGAGCGAGGAAACTGAAACAACGACTTGGGGAGACGCGAAATTGTTACAAAAAGGAGGGACGTGCTCCACACAGCTAAAGTGAAACTCATTTCAGCTCAATTTGTGTTCGGCAGGGCACGCCGACGTTGAACGGAGTAGAGTTTGGAAGGAACCGGCGCGCTATAGGGAACGGGAATGAGTCGGTACTCAAACAAACCGAATCTCGGGGAGAGGCAAATTGACAATTTTCAGGAACGCGAAGGGATGAAGAAGGCAGGAGCAGGAACTGTTGCTCCGGAGAACCCCGCGCTCGCCATCTTCCTACTTGCCTGCCGTTGGTGCCCTGCTCGCAGCAGTTTCTGTCGGCCAATCTCGCTGCGGACACAGCGGATGTGCATCCTTACTCCTCGCAGTAAATTGCCCTTCCCCCGCTCCTGCTCCGAACTGGTTCCCAAGCATTCCCCTACCTTAATTTCAGAATGGCAGTCAGAATAAGATGCAGAACGGATGAAGCAAGATCATAACGCCGGAAACCAAGAACAGCTTTCGTCGCTTCCACTGCTCCCTCTGTTTTCCCTCCGCAGCCAAGAGCTCATGTGTCATTCTCAGAGAATTTCGCCCTTGCTGTGCGGGCGAAGCCGGCCATCGTTTAAACTCGACTTGATTCCGATGACTACAGCGGATCGAACGAACGCTCTGAGAATGATGAAGCGACCGGAAAACATTACGTGTTCGCTTTTTGTTCCCTAGGAGTTGACGCAGCTCCATGTTTCGACGGTGGAATGCAGCGAAAGTGGGAAGATACTCAAGTGGTTATCACGATATGTGCCGGCCACACGGAAGCTGTCTCGAGCGGGAATCAGAGCTTGGGCGGTTGGTTCGGTCCGCTGCAACTCGCCTTGAGCGCGGATGGGCTCGCTGTAAATACTTTCGCTGCCATCCATGTCAACCGAAAATCGTTTTCCAGGGGCTAACAATAGTGATGGGACTGAGGCACCGGCGTACCTCATGGCACTGGGAGGACGTAAATTCTATGGAGCCTTCTAAACCTCGAAATTCGAATGAGAAACCGATGGAGAACGTTCGAAAGCATTGAATATCTCAGATTCGACACGATACAACGCAGGCTGATGATTAGATCGGGGTCATCGGGCACTCAATGCGGGTCAGCGTAACGAGGAACGCAAAGCCATTACCCATACCTCCCCCTTTTATCTTTTTTCCCTGTCCGAGCCTCCGCTTCGAATGAGATCGTGGAATCCTTCCCGACGTAGCATCAGGGATGACGGCGGAGCATTCCAGTTGTGTAGATCAGATCTAATAAAGGGGCCTGAGGAGCTCATGGGGATCTGGGCGAATGTTTGGGAGTTCCGGGGCTACGTGAGGAAGATCATGAACTCTGTTCTTTCAGTATTGAATTCCAACCGTTATCAGATCGGAGCGTTCAGCCCATGAGATTATTTTGCCCCTCGAGCGAATAACGGGCTAAATAGAGAGTTTGTCGTTAGCGCGCGTGGTCAGCTCCCTCTCGAAGTTGCATCGAACAGGGCAGTGTACTTCTGGTTCGCGTCGAACATCCATGGCTGTCATCGGGAGCTACCTTTTTGGGAATGAGGCAACACTCCGCAGTTTCTTCGGGTTACGAAGAAGGTGGATCGAGACATTGAGGAACGAATCAATGCGACGTGGAATATTCCGGAGTATTTTGCTCGTAGGGGCTTGAGAGTGACTCGCTCCGTGCACTCGTGAAGCGAAGAACGTATTGACTGTCATCTCCCTCAGGAATGTTCTCCCCGCTCGCCACGATTGTTTCTCAAAAGATCAATACTTAACAGAGACCGCCCTCCTCTTCCTCGACGAGACGGTTCCCTTGCAATATTGTTGCGAAACCAGGCGCGGGAATTTCCGTATTGCTGCGAATATGTTTGGTTTCGCTCCGTTCTTGACGTTCATTTTTCGCCGATGATTTTCCTTCTTTATCGGAATGAGCTTCTCATCCGGGAGCTGTGCCCATATCGACAGCGACGTCCATGACTCGAGCAAGCGATGATTGTCAAGATGATGCGCAAAAAAAAGGAGATTCCTGCTGACGGATTTCGGGGTGGTTTCCAACCGGAGGACGAACGGTTCCGAGAAGGTTCTCCACGCGAGGATCCAGGATCGGGAGGGTGTCGATCCTGGATCGGTCTCTCCGACTCTGGGACGTTCCGATTAGATCAGTCTCGATCTCCCTGGTGTCGAAACAAGGCGTCTCGAACTCCCGACTTAACGAGGATACAGATTTCTCTCTCTTCCCAATCCCAGGCCAGAATTGGATCCAGGAACCCGGGGAACGGAGCGATAGTGGCGACCACGAGTTGGAAAAGCGAGAGAGACCCGAATGAGCCAACGGGCATAAGAAGCACGCGTGGACGACAAACGACCGACGAAACGTGAATTAACTCCAAGCTTTCATTGATTCCCAATATGCAGACAGACGGCGCGGCGGTCGCGTCCTACGGAGTGGTCGAGCGATCTTCAGAATGGATGGATGAATTAATGGCGTAACAACAGAGGCGTTCGAAAGAGAAAGTTACGCGCATGTGCCAGGCGCCGCCTTTGTTGAGACTGGACCACGGCTCTGAATTCGTGCTCATATACGAGTTCCTACGCTTAGTTTTCGATTGCTGCAGCGCTCCAAGGCGCTTTCTCTTTCTTTCTCCCTCCCAGCGACGGCCTTGGGATTCTTTTTCTGCAATTAGTTCGTATAGAGGAACTCATTTGCTCCTATTTGCAATGCCGGCACGAAAGATAGCTCCCACGATTCCATCACAAGAAAGCGCGAATCTCCTCCCTCCAAGGCAATGAGGCCGACGGCAGCATTGATCGGTACACCGAGCTTGCGCTATGACGGTGCTTGCCTGCAATGAAGGAGACTTTTCGGTACCTTGTATCAGCGGAACGTCTCCTACAAATATGGATTCGGGGGCGCGCAGAGGAGATTTTCAACATTGGAGCTGCTGGCGAATCTCGGCGCACCCAGGAGCAGTCGTCATCGCAGTAATTCATTGATTTCAATTATCTGCTATGAGGCTGGGAGCTGACGAAGAGGAGGAAAAACGAGTCCTGGACGGAGCGTTGATTGCTCCGAGGAAGAACCTCGGACGGAGTAACCTCTCTCGTCGATTTCTCTCTGACTTCCACAAGATCCTGGAAATTTTCGGAGGACGTCACAGATTTTCTCAGGTCATTCCGGGAGGTACCATCGGAACAGCCGTCGGCGAGGGTCGAGAAACTATCATTCTTACAACGCCCTCCTCGGTTTCCTCAGAGGTCGCTCGAAACTTTCAACAAAATCTTCAGAATCATTGCGATCTCGAGCAGAACTCCGAGCTCAAGAAGACGGAGTGCGAGATCGGGCAACCGTGCGGGCGATGGATGACTGCCAGCGCGGAGCTGAATGATGATTCCTCGCAGAAGGCTCAGCGGCGATCTCGCAGCGAACCCGAAAGGGGATTCCGAATGTATTCAGATCAGCTGCTCTGAACATTCTTCCCCGTTGACCGCACTCCAGTGTTTCCGTGTCACCCGCGAATTTCCTCCGTCAGACTGTGCTCCGAGGCTCTGGATCGCTGTGAGCCCCGGGGGCTCAGAGGCGCCCCTTGGAGAATCACTGATGTGGATACTGAGCCTTGAACACGCCGAAGCCGCTTGAACCGACCAGGATCCGTCTTGCTGACTTAGCCTCTGGCCCTCTGGCGAGTTTGATGTGCCGGCCGGCCCATTGTAAAAATTGCGCGTTTCTCACGCTCTCATTAGTTGAAGGAAGCGGGAGGACGCTAGGTACTGCTGCTGACCGAAATGCATCGTTCGTTGAAAACGACACTATAATCTCACCCATCTAGCCAGTTTGAGCCCGTGTGGCGCAGAGGTTTCGAGCTCCTGACGGAAGACCAGCTTCCAGAGTGAAGCTCTCACGGAAGCATCATCCCTCTGATGTTGAGGCAACTGATTCCCGACTCAGCCAGCGATGGATAACGGAAATGAGAGCCCATGAGAGCGCCCTGGAGATTTCTTCATTGACTTCTCATTGCCCTTCACAGGCGTCTCCCTTCAATCTGCCCCGCCGTTGACTCACACAGCGAGCAGTGTGCCCCATATCTGCCGGATTCGCCCCATGCGTGAGGCCGCTCTCCGAATCGCAAATCGAGCGAGACATAAAAAGCCCGTTAGCCGGCACGCCTATCAGCCGGAAACTTTCGATGCCGTGCTTCGAGGCGGCGAAGCGTCTCTGCCCACCGCGAAATTTCAATCCCTCGGAGGGCCTCTAGACAGCTGATTCAACTGCATTAGGTATTGAGAAGCTGCATACAAATTACGAGCTCGACTCCAAACGGCGATAAGTACATTTTCGTCACATTCTGGATCTTGAGTTATATCGGATATGGATCAACCTTTGTTCCAAAGCTAGTGTCAGATCGGTGATATTCGTTTGCCACTACTGCGAAAAGAGGCCCCGAGAATAGGGTCATTTCTAGAAGGAGATAAGTCCGTCAGTGGTTCATTGTCAGAAGGGAATAAGTCCAAGGCAGCTGTATATCGAGGAGGAACGTATCCGGAGAGCCACGTTCTTGAGGATGAACGGAGCTCTACGCATGGGAGCGCGCTTCGCAATCTCGTGAGCTAACAAACTGAGATCATGAACACGGCTCTCCCCTCCGTACACGAGAACGCTGTTCACGATAGAGGACCGCGGTCGTTTCCGTTCGGCTGACTTCATTGTTTGATGCAGAAATCATCTTTGATGACAATGTTCTAATCCGGTGTCTTGAACGCTGTCTCTTGTGTTGAATGCTCCTCGTCTCGGCTCGAGCAACAAGACTCTCGATAGAAGGGGTGAGCCAGATGTATTTAGTCCACACGAATGTCTCCCCACAAGTCTATTTCTTTTCTTTGCACGCTTCCATTCGGTTCTCTTGCTCGTTTCTCAACTCGGCTCGTGGCGTCGCATCGAAAGTATCGATGTGAAATCCCACGAAAAATATCGGGAGAATACTGCCGAATAGATCTGGAACCTAACTGTAGAGCCTGAGAACCTGAGATCCTCCAGAGTGCGGTAGAATCAGAAAATACTCCATCCCGCAAAATAAGCAGATTTTCCGACCCTCGACGTAGCGGTGCTGCCACGCCGATGTTTTTGGAACAATTTACTTAGGCGGACGTAGATTTCAATAGATCTTTCCCTTGTTCGTTTCCAGAACGCTATAAGTCCAAACACGATGGGTACATCAGCCGTCCCCTTATGACGCACTGATTCGTCGCGTACTCTGAATCAGGCTCCCCGTCCTTCCGCCTGTCTGTTCCAGCGCTCACAGCTTTCACCAGAATGAAAAACTATTCCCTCGAATTCGGCAGAAATGGATTCATCGCCGTCTGGAGTCGAGCTCGTCAGATGTTCCCGAATTTTCACATCTTCGAGCGAGGATCAGATAATAAGAGGATCAGCCTGAACCAAGAAGAGGGAGAACACGCCCCGCTTCGGATTCCGTTTCCGACATCCATCCCCGATCCCATCGACAACCCGTGTTGTTCACGTATTTCTAGCTCTCGATCTTATCCGGAGCTTCCAAATCGAATGCCGCTATTACGTGAGGTTTCGGGGAGTCGACGGCGAGTCTGATGTTTTTTTTTTTCTTACAGCAACCCGTTTTATATCAACATATGATACATATTTTCGGAAGCAAAAAAAATACTTCCACGAGGGCCTGGCCCTGTCCGTGGTTTCGGGTGGGAACATATTCGACTTCGCGTTATCGGCATGAGGTATACTCTCGGCACTCGTTTCTTTTATACTTTTCTTCTTTCATACTACAGGAGCAAAGAATCCATTTCGTCGCAGGCACGGGTGTAGAGGAATTCCCTGGTGCTTTTCTTTCTATCGGAGATCCGGGAAGACAGCTTTCGATTCGAACAGCTCGAACAACTCGAACAACGATCCGAGCTTGCGATGGGCTGGGACGACGTCATGTTGCGATCTGCGGTCGAGACCTATGTAATCGGGTACTTATCCATCCACTTTTGGAGGAATCCGTTGTCGAAAGTTCCTCTCTTCGCCTCCATGAACCTCCAACTTCAGCTTCTAACTTTGATTCCTCGATGATGTGAGTGGAGCCCAAACTCAGTGCACGAGCCGTTCCAAAAAAATCACTGAGGAATCGAAGTTAAGAGCCGCATTTCTCAGAGAAGTCCACAGGATAGTACCCGATTTAATTGGTCCCAACCCCAGTTCCCACCACGAGGTCGAGCCATTCCCTTGTTAGGCTGAGAGGCGTTTTAGTGCAACACGTGCATGATGACGCCACCCTCTCTGTAGAACCGATGGACAACAGGAAGGAATTCATGAAGATTCGAGAGATTTCAGGTGTGGTAGAGGTACGCAGTACTAGAGTTTGGGGAACCCCGGTTGCACGCAGATCACGCGAATTGATAAACTGCGTTGAGACCCGAAGCGTTCTGGGCTGAAGCTAAGCGCCTTATTCCGTTCGACGATATTCTGAGATCTACAATCTGAATCGGTCGATTCCACAATTGATCTGACTCGGAATTATGCGCCTCGCTAGAACTCTACGAGTGCGTTCCCGATGAGGAAAAGACCCGGTTCGGAACCGGGTCGCTCCGCGATGTGCGAGTCGCTAGCCAAGAACTATACGGGACGCTGGCGGAATCGGCACCATTCCTCCGCTCACGGCTCCGGTTCCGTTTCTCTCGATGTCGAGCGTTCGCAGTTCTTCAAAGCTGGTCTCAATCGCGGATCTTCGAACTCGCCTGAGACGACTGCATTCAAAGGAGGACTCCCCGCTGCTTTTGATCCAGAAACTCATTGTGCTTCGGAGTCGGAAGCCAGCGCTCTCTCGGCTCTTCTTTCATCTATACGTTTTGAGTCCCCGCGGATAGAAAAGTTAGTTTCGTTCTCCGGAGAGTTCGCGTCAATGTAACTTTAACAATCGGGCCCGCTTTCGTCAAGTTTGGAAGAACTTGGCGCTAACTCACACCAGAAACGAACGCAATCCCATGAACTCATGAATAAGAGAAATAAGGAATAAGTGCAGGCCGACTCCGCAGGGCTCGGTTGACCCAGCTGCGAGTCCACTATCGAGCCCACGCGATTTCCACCCATTGTGTCGGATGACGCACTTTCTGAGTCGGGTTACACTCCCGAAAGCTGTTCAAACACAACGGAGAGAAGCGGCGATCATATTGTCAGGATCACGCCCGAGAGCGCTATCGTCGGACCTGATGAGCAAAAGTGGGATTCTGCTTTCACCGAAGAAAAATGTGAAAACCGCGTGCTCAGATCGGGAAGGGTACGCTCGAGGTCAGTGCACTGGCCTTCGCATCAGTGCATACCCTGGATCCCGAAAAATCGAGCCCGAAATGCATGGAGCCGAAAAGCAAGAAACCGATGAGCGTGAAGCCGAAAACCTCCTCCCCCAACAGCGGAGAGGTCGGGACTCGTTTAGCGGGGAGGAATTGCAGCTTCGTTACGCTCAGCCTACCTACTTCTTCAGCCTCGCTTACGTCCTCGCTGTTCCGCATCTACGGTCCCCTGTTCGAACCGAGCAAAGGTGTAGCTGCTACAGGAAGCAATCTGCTGAACGCGAATCTTGAAGTTTCCGAGGTCAACTCGCCAGAACTGAAGAGGAACCTTCACCTCAAGCTCTAGTGCTTTTCGCAGAATACGCTGTTACAACACTTTGTTCTTTCCCACCGGAAGGGGAAAATCGGAATCGATCAGCGATTGCTCCGCTGCCTGGAAGTGAATCCTTTAAGCCACCGGCGGCCGGTGTACTCCGTGGTCAACAAGTGATCCAGTGAACCAGACGGTTCGGTGATATCACGTATCGGTGCTCCCGAATCACCTCAATGAGCCTGTAGCCTGCCTGGGACTCGCATTGGCACCGAGCGGCGAGTCGAGCTCACTGATGCCTCGCAGCAGGTGCGTGTCACCCAGTGGAGTCTGACAAAGGTACAGATCGACGAAACGACACAAGAATTCCATCCCGCCAAAGTAGTCCCGACCACTCCGCTGTTGGGAGAGGAGGTTCCCGGCCTCATGCGTTTCGGGTTCGAATTTTCGGCTTGTTGGACCCTAACCTTCGCATCGACATGGGGGCCGCACTCAGAAGGGTGGCTGGAGTCCCCCTGAGCTCGCTCGCCCCGGAGTCGGGGAGGTCGACCGCGACGCGGTCAGCTCAATCCCGGCTTTAAGAGCGTTCGCGTGATGTGGCAACACCGAGGCATCCGACGAGCTGCGTCGCGTCGGTCGTCCCTCTCTCGGATTTCCGTCCACACCCTCCGTCTGAGCGACGAAGTGAACATTGGACACAACAGGATCATTGGCTTTGTGAATCATCCGCCGGACTCTTCTCCCGAGGGAATACGCGGTGCCTCGAACGGCTTGAAGTTCGAGAAAGTCTGAGCGAGCACGCGAGATCGTTCGTCGAGAACTTGCGCCTCGGAGCCGTCTGCCGCGGCAGGAAGCGAAAACACATACTCGCTATAAAACGCATCTGGAATACAAGCACTTAACACTGAAACGTTCCAGAGACAGAACGCCCGATACCTGAATGACCCGTCGTAGTCACGGGTGGGCTTTATTGGCGGAGCTGCCCGACGACGCTGTTAAAATGGGTTTATACCCAGCTGCACCATAAACTTCTCCACTTGGAAATAGTCTTAGTTTTCAAGCAGCGAATGGCGCACCCTGCTCCCGCCGCGCCCACGTACTCCTTTCGAGCTCTCTCCCGCTCACCTACCCGCACAATTCCGCTACCCGGCAACACCGTTTGGATTACGGCGAACTGAGTCGTGGATAGATGGTTTTTGAGTTTTGCTGCCGCATCAGTCTGCTCGCTGGACTCGCCATTCGGAAGTGTGCGGAACGAACTGGGTACTTTTTTCTGACGTCGTACGTCTCCCCGTTCCGGCATGCACACAGCACTCTCGATTCATCTTTTTGCTGATCTTTCCGGAATCGGGGGCATGGCCGGCGCGGCTGAGCTCTATCTTTCAGGACCGGTATCCGAAGCCGCGCCGAATACTGGAGGCGCAGCATTGTTGCAGAGGATTCCATTCAGCGAGCGCGTTCGAATCCGAGCAAGCAACACCAAACCCCGAGAACCTCGAACGGAACTTGAAAAGCGCTCGATGCGAGCGGCGCCATTGTGCTTCCATGTCGGCGGCGGCGGCGGCGGTGGCTGTTCCTGGATGCCAGCTTGCTCTCTTTGATGCATTCGTCCGCGCGGCCTGCAACCGGTCCTGCGTAATCGTTGTGACAATACTGTTCGCTCCGTGGCAATCGAACACGCTCATTGAGTTTCGGAATGCTTACGGGAACGTCTTGCCGAACATGACATTGTCCGCGCGGCCGCAGAAGCCTAAATCCTGCCGTTCTGTGCCACTAAGTAACAGTTGTTCTCGCGAGCAGAGAAAACCTTCCAGCGGGGAGCAGGAGCCGCCTCGGGCTATTCGACGGACAAATTGCCTGTGATCCCCAAACGGATCCGTTGCTCCGCTGCCAAAACAACGACGGTCCGAGCCATGGACGACGACAAACCAGAATCTCCGACGAAATCTTCCCGCAGATTGAATGATCGGCAAACAACGAGCCTCGCTGTGCGTGGGTTCGAGAGGGACCGACACGAAGCGCAATCAGTGAGTGGTGAGCTCCCGGAAAAGAGTGAAACGGTTACCCCGGAGTCGCCGGAAACGCAGCTTGGAAGAATTTCAGATCCCCCGACCGGAGAGCGGGTCTCGGTCCGATTCCCAGAAACACAAAAAAGCAATCCGAACGAAATGAGGGCTCAGCTCATCGTTGGATCCGGCTTTCCGTCTACTTTCTGCTGCAGCTGGCGACCTGCGCAACCGTAGTGTACAGGCTCCTCCGCTATTTTCGATTCCCCACGACGGTCACATTTCGCGTCGACCTCTCGACTTCCCAGCGGTCACTGTTTGTACCTCGAAATTCCTGAAGCGGTCAGCACTCTGTGACCCATCGGCGCACTCGTTTCTGAGACGACGTCGCAACGACACCACGAGTTTCGTGTACGAGTATTTCCTGGCACAACACGAGGCCGAACTCGAGGGCGCGGTGGTGAACTACACCGATGCGGTTTTGTTCTGTTTCATCAACGGGAAGCCGTTCTGCTTTTCCGGGTACAGCCAAACCCACGAAGAGGTAATATCGTTCCAAGACGGTCTCAACCTTCAACTTCGGCAGACCCTTTTGGACTTGGTCGGCAGCGATCCAGGGGACGATCGCGTTCCCATCCACGAGCACGGAGTGGTCCCAGATCTCAACAAGAATGGAGTTTTCCTCCCCCAAGGGAAATCAACCTTCAAAGGAATCGCATCCACCTGGATGCAAATGCTGGAATCGGCATACGGTCCACCGTGTGCGAAATCATGGGCAAGGTCGATAGTTGGTGGATATGCGTTCGACCTGTCAGAGCCGCTCAAGTACTCGCCAGCTGTGTGCCGGAAAGTTTGTTCGAATCGCCGGCCCATTGAGGTTTGTAAGTGCAACGCGTCGCTCACAAGGACGTTCATGGATCGAGTCGACTCTCTATCCGTGTGCGGAGAGTCGCCTCGCGACCGCAAGATGAAATACCTCAGAGAATATCGGGAATCGCACAGAGTCCAAATTCATCCACAAGCTCCTCATAGGTGAAACGAACTGGGCGCCCGATGCCACCAGCGAGGACGAAGACAGGGCAATCGTCCACATCCACCCCGACGAGATCGCCCTGGTCGAAGAAGTACCTCAGATATCCCCGAGCCTCGTGGAATCAATGGGCTACCTCAGCATGTTCGTCGGTTACGCAGCGATGGGTTCGTTGATTGATCTCGAGAACGCGATTCAGATTCTCATCCATCCAGACGGACGACAGATCCCAAATCACAAATCCCGCATCGACGACGACGGGAAATCATGGAATGGAATATTCCTAGGTGTTTATCAAAGGTTTTTGCATTGAGTGAACCTCTCGCTAGACCCGCAAAAACTCCAGAATGCCCCCGCCTTATGAACTGCGTTCCAAGTGAGATTTCCATGCTGCGGCCTAAATGCTGCGGCCTTCGCCCCGGTGCCCTGGGCGCAGAGCTCCGGCATAAATATGTCTTGGAAGAGAATACACAATCTCATTGCGCCTGCAAAACCCCTCAACGAGGAGGTTCCCTTGCCAGGAGACGAAACAAGAAAACTCATGGGATGGGATAAAAACGTCCGACAGCGTGCTCTGGCACGTTCGCAGAATTTTCATTCCCTTCTGTAGCTAGAGGATCTGCCGCGAGTCCACGATCAGAGTGCAATGTCTCGTTGCCTCGAGACCATCGAGTCCCCGACGACTATGGAGCGAACGAGATGAATATTTCCAGGGGAATGATGATTTTCAGAACCCACCACTACCCACGAAAGAATGAAACTAATTCCAGTAGCAACGGTGATCAGCAATTCGAAAAGCATCCATTCGATCAGACCCCGGAGTGGCAATGCAGAAGATCTTCTATTCAGGGAGGGAGTTTCGAGCCACGAAAAATCGGTGGCTCTTCCTGCCCATCCGCGCTGCATCGACCGGTCCCGTCGCAATGCCAACGCTCGTGTGAGTCGATTATTTTCACCTGATGAAGCAGTGCGTCACGCAGCCTCTGCGGCGTTCTTCATCTGTACCTCCCGGAATGATTGAACTCCCATAACGAGATACTTCCTGCGAAGGCAGCGAGGATCAAGCAGTCACACGGAGCCGCCATGTGAAGAAGCTGTTGTTTTCGACAGATTGGCGATCGGAGGCGCCTCGAATGCTTTGATATCGTGGTTTGAGTGTGTTCAGGGGTAGGGCTCCGTTTGATTCGTAGATGCTGGACGTCGCTGGGGTGCACATCCAGAACGGTTTGAAGAAACTGTGATTTCTCGCCGGCCAACACCGACGAATATCGGATGGCCAGACGGACTAAATTATCTGTATGTTTGTTTCGACTCTCGGATCTTAGCGTAAGGAGCAGTTTGCAATTATAAATTCCCCTTGAAATTCACTTCGTCGAAATGTTTTCAGGTCCGGAATCTACCATGCGCAGGGGTCAGACCAGAGGAACAGGTATCCCATAATATCAGCGAACATGATTTGCCGTTCACAAAGAGTTAGATATCTAACACTGTGGGAGAAATGGCGATATCTGTTGTTGTATATAGCAATTTAGATGGTAGGAAATCAGGTTCGCAGCACGCACAATCACTGACGCAACCATCTTTCTCCCATGCTCGCTCGATCCCCCATTCCCTCTCTCTCTCTCTATCTATCTCGCTGCCTTCATGTTCCATCCTCTCTGAATTCTCAATTAGCAGAATATTTTCCGAGACGCGCCGATTTTTCGATGAAAACCAAAGTCGTTGAATCCTTCGGTAGACTTCGCTCTCAGGTGAATTGGCTTCGGGGCAGCAACTTGAATTATCAGACTTTTTCCTCCGGAATGCGTGATGCTTGGATAATCCCCGTGCGTCCCGAGCCAAATACTGACTGGGGAGATGCGAGACATGATAAGTGAATTCGAAGCTGATGAGATGCGCATGTCTCAGCGCTCCCCAGCAACAGGCTGCTCGTTCACAAGAATGGAGTGTCTTCCTCCTTTTTCCCTATCGATTCACAATCAAATGCTCCCGTTCCTCTGGGAATTGAGGATACTTGAGTGCGGAACTTGAATAAGATGCAAATATAACTTGGCTTCTCGTGCCAAGCTCAAGGTATTTCCCGGATTCAGGTACATTCATTTCGAGCACAGCTGTTTCTCGTTCGATTTCGGGTTGTATGTATGAGGCGGAAGATGAGAAATTCTGAATTGTGCAGAGGGTCGCCTCTCAGGCTCAATGAATCCTAGGAATCCGTGTATATTCTAAGCACCTTTGCTCGGAATTCGATCTTGAAGTCATACCTCAAAATACCAATTGGACGTCGCAGCGGAGGAATGAACAAGCGGAGCTTTCTCCGGATCCAGGCTCTCAGAGAATCTTGATTTTGGAAATTCAGGAGTTGAGTTTTTTTGAATATCGGCTTCCGTGGGCTGAGCCCCACTCAGCGAGGATTCAAGAATTGACACCGCACTATGGTTCTCTTGATTATATCCCTCATCAAAGTGGGCTCCGTGCGCGACACTTGAGGAATAGTGGGAGGAAGCTGAGACCATATTGGGGGGATCCATATTGCCCTTCTATATCCGTGACGCTCCGATGTCATTCCATGAGACTTCACCCTCCGGAGCAAATCGCGAGAAGGAATTTCAGGCCTCAAAAATCAGAGACCTTTGACGTAGAGAATCTGACTGTTCCTGATGGTGAGGTGTCGGACATGTACAGTTCATTTTTCCAAGCATTCGAAGGAGCGCTGGTTTAGCTCAATGATTGTGTCTAGGGTTGGAGAACGTGAACGCAAACTTTCCCGCCGACGTCGATCGAATTCGGTACGTTCCAGCACTTCCTCAGTATCCAAGAATTCACCAGAAACTTCGAATGTGGGCTCACCTCCTTGTATAGATGTTGCTCTGACAAAATAGCAAGCTCCACTCGAGCCCGAACACTCCGAGTACGACGTTCATCGAAGCGATGGTGAAAAACTACGAGACAGGGGCCAACACGGGAAGTTAGAAGCCAGAGTCGGGAGAGCATAGACAAAGGAGGAACTGATTCGGCAAGAAATCATACCTCCCGAGAATCCCCTCCGTTTCGCCTCGCCAGAGCGGCGATTTTTGGGAGTGTTTTTCATTTGAGCGCTCCTCGACAACCTCGCAAACTGAATCTGAGCCAAGTTTCCGAGAGAGCCTCGGCCCAACTCACAAAAAGAGCCCAACATCATTCCGAATATCAACTATCTGGAACGGCCCTGCAATTTGGACAGATGTATTGCGTACCTCATACGGGCTGTTGACCTGTTCCCTGTTAACTTTGCGAGCAGCTCAATTGCTATTGAAAGTCCATGGAAATCGTTCCGGCCTTGGTTCGAGCCCGCCGGGGTCTCTTCGAGGGATTCGTCAGCTGCATCAACGGATCGGGATGATTTCTTCCGAGCTAGAATTCTCGCCGAACTCGATTAGATCAGGTCGACTTCGAGGAATTTCGTATCAGCGTACGGCAACGCGCACCGTTGGTCGGTGCGGAGATGTCGTCAACAAGAACTCTGAATCTGCAGAGACACCGCCTGCAAGACTACCTCGCATTCCTCGTTTGGTGATCTTTATTGCTGCCGATGTTCCGGCGTCTTGATTTTCAACCGTCTCGAGGCAATGCATATCCGGGAAGAAACTTCGACATTGATGCTGTGAGCAACTTGAATGGAACGAACGAAATCACGAACACTGCGAGCCCCGAAGATCTTTCCGGGCCACAATTCAGAGCTCGCCCCATCCGGATCTCAAGCGTATATTTTTGCGGCCACCGAGCTCTCGGAGCGCCTGATGTCCACTTACCTCACTATATTCTTGTACGCGAGGAGGCGGCTTTGCTCGAACACTCGAAATGATCCTTGTTGTCTCGCGACGTCCCGAGACGACGATTGGGTGAATGGATCCGCGTTCAGATCGACTTGAATGGATGGCAGGATGCTGCCGCAGTGGTGCCTCGGCTCCGATAGGCTGTGGTGGTGTCTTGTGAGCGAGCGAGAAAGCTAGTGGGCGATTGGGGAGAAAAAGCGGCATTTTCTCCGCGATCTGGACGCACCCATAACGAAGCACAGCTGCTCGCTGTCGTCTATGCGGGGGATAGTGATTGCATGTCGAAAAAGGAACGCTTCGAGATTTTCCTCCATCACATTTCGTCGCCTTGCTGGGCCTGGTTTCGTATCAAGGATCCATGCGGCTTGCGCGTAATGGACGGGCCATCTGCGCCGCGCCGGCCTAAAACTCGTCTAAGAAAGGGGCCTTGGGAGTTTTTCCGCATTCAAACGCTAAGTGATTAAGCTCCTTCCTGCTCCCATCATCCGTGACCTGGAGCGATTTGTGACCTTGCCACTGCAGCCGATAAGGGTGGAAGAAATCGCTTTTGCCGAAGAGTTCGAGGAAAGATTAAAAAACCGCCGTCGATGCTTGTTTCCCGAACCGGGGAGCCCTCGAACGCGAAAATTCCTCTCGAGGGGTTACGCGAACGACCGGGTCCGGGCGGGGACACTGATAAACAGTGCTGGGCCCCGTTGCGAGTCTTTGCCGTTTACCTGTACGGAGCAGCTGTTCATTTCCCACGTCTTCCCGTTATTGAGACCGAAGCGATTCCCGGTTACCCTAGCCCGTGAATAGATGTGGCGACTCGTCGCCATCATTGAAAGTCCTGCAACCGTCGATGTCGACAGCAACTTTAGCGGGCATTCGTTTGCAAATCTTTCGCTTTGGAATTCCGCGTTGAAACAGACGCATGGGATCCTGACACCTCTGGAGCCGCGTCGAGCTGGCGAACCTGAACCTTTGGCAAGGCAACGAAACAGTCGCAGCCCAACCGGCGGCCAGTCTCTCGTTGGAACACGACTTCCATCGCGTGCCACTCATCAGATAGAACATGAGAGTGAAGATTCGCTGGACGAGTGAGTCGCGATCGAGTCGGAAAGCAACGTCGGAATGCGGCATCGTCTCAGTCGCATGCTCGGGGAGCTATCAAGTGCTCGCATCGGGTTTTTCGTTAGATGGAGGCGAATGGTCATTATCGCGATCTCAGCAGTGTCCCAGCGCTTGGTCGCGAGTTCGACGGATGTCTGATGGCCGGCAGGACGGCTGGCTGACCGACAGACTCCGATGAAGGCTGACTCCAGATCATCTGCCATCTGGCAAAGCGGTGCACAAATATTAACATGTTCGCATCACGCCCGCCACCACGTCCGGCGGCGGAATGCAATATCCTATCAATAGATCGGTCGTAAATCTACGTATCTGGTCGAGTGACTTTTAATGGTGATGTGGTATGCGGCAGTGGGCTCGGGTACCCGGCGAGGCTGACAGCTCGAATCCACTCGAGAAAAACCGAGCCCAGCCAGGCGCCCACGGAGCCGCCCGGGCACTTTGCCGGCTAGGCAAGTTTGTCCGCTAGCCTCTGAGCTAAATATCGTGCTGACTCGCTCTGTGGCCTCTCATAAACTCATTATATGCAGCCAACTCTCTACCAATGGCTGTGGCTTGTGGTTTCCCATCGGCTGCCATCAGTCGCTGGCGACTCGGCCCCGACAGGACGTGCGAATCTACTGCGGACGTGTTTGATTGGTTTTTCACAAGATGGTTGGATTTCCTGACTCCGCCAAAGACGACATGGAATCCGCCCTCTCAGGCTTCCTGATCGAAGCGTGAACAATCTGAGAGCAGATGGTTTGCTCATTGTACGCTCCCACTATCCGCATTTGAGTCGATGGATCGACGCGCTAAGTCGATGAAAATATGCACGAACCAAACGGAAAGCCGGATCACGACTGGCGTGCGGGAAGGGATAGGGAGCCAACATTCCTCGGCGCAGGGAGGAATACCAGAAGCGGGAACTGACCCAGATATGAGATAGGGTCTCTGTTCAACTTTGCAAGCGCCTTGTAGTATTTCCAGGACATCGAGTCGATGATGAGGCTCAGCAAGACTAGGGGCGAAAGGCTGAATCCCAACCCACGGGTGGTTAGGCTCCGGAACCGGGGTCACGCCTCGAGTCAGTTCGTTTCATCCGGATCCCTCGGCGAGACGAATCTGGGCGGATTCAGTTGCGCGGAAAGATCATCTTCATGATACAGTTCATGTTGTTACGCTTAGCGAGCGAGCTTGCGCAATGTTTTTGTGCAGTTAATCCTCACGTCAGAGTTTTCCAAGACCCGTTCGCGAGCGACGAATACCGCGCAGTAGGTTTCTTCCTCTCAGAAACGCGCGATCTCGCTATTGTAACTTCGTGAGTCGGTATAAAAGTTGCTCATTCTTAGTTCTCTTCTTTCGTAATTTTCCCGAGAATCCTACCCGCTCGAGATTCGAACCCTCGATCGAATAAGTATGTCAAAGCATTCAAGAATTCCGCCTCTCTCAGAGCTCTTTCCTTGTGTCTCTTCCTCGGAAGCTGGCGTATTCCAGCAGATTGGCACGAATTCAACGCAGCTGAGCGTCCGCAACGATGTCCAGGAAACGTGGACGCCGCTCGAAAACATCGGGAGCATCCTCGACCGGGCTCGACGAGTAGCCGAAGGCTTATTCCAAGAAAGGCCAAGGACCGCACTGTCATGCCTCAGCCCTTGGTATTTTGAAGGCAACCGCGGCAAAGTGATTTCCTCAGTCATATAATTAGTGCAGCCCGTACTCCTTAGTGCTATTCATGATTATTTTCCATCAGTCCAATGAGCTTGATGAGCTGATCTTTGTATAAAACCTTGTGTCAAGAATACAGAATCGACATATCGATATTCTCATCAACATACTGTCCACCAAGAACCTTTCCATAATGGTTGCAACAGGCAGACAGGTCTCGGTCATGTGGGAGCATAGCCAAAGTATCGTAGAACTGAAGGCATCGGCGGTAATGGTAATAATCTGCGAGAAGTTCCGTAGTCTCCTGCCAGTGGCGTAGCGAGCTTTCATGATGTTCGGGGCGGATTTGATGTCCCCCCCCCCTCTTTTTTTGAGGTCTGAGAAAATGAATGCGTTCGATGCGCACTGATTGTATCTTTGTAAGTCCTCAAACATAAAATATGATTATCTGAAATGGAGATCTTCAGAGAAATGGAGGCAACTTGCGCGAGCTGACCGAAATGGGAGCAAGTAGAATATTATACGAGCAACTGGATTACCTATCCTTGGAGGGTCTATTGACTCCCCGAAATTAAACACCCGTGATGGAGATCCCGATAGATAGGACAGCGAGGTTTGTCAGCTTCGTTGGCTCGATCTCTGGTCCGAGGCAAGAACAAAATGAACTGAATGTTGCCTCTTGATCCGGAAGGAGGAGGAAAATTATATGGTAGGTCGTCAATAGGGTGAAAAATCAGATGCAAAGATCGGACTTCGCCCCCACTCTGAGGATTCCAGAAAAAATCTAAGTGGAAGAGCTCAGAAACCCTAATGTGATGGGCATGGAGAGGCACTCTGATGCCCCTAATGGCGTGATGCACGTGGCGGACGATCATCGAACGATTCGGAACGGGGTTAACTTTCATGGAGGCTCGTTCAGTCGTACCGGGAACGCCATACCTGGGATATGGGGAGGGCTCTAGCAATGGGGCACTTCCAAGCGGATTTGCTCGTAGGCCGGTGTCTTATACGCCGAACCTAGCGCGTTCCTCATATACGACTCTCTTGTAGGTGGGTTCGACTATCATTTGATGACTGCTGATCCAGGGCTTCCCCTACTTCTCCGACCCGACAGCTCTTGCTGACTTCTGCGTTAGAAACATTGGTCTCGACCCTCCCCCTGTACCCCCCATGTTTCCTCCATATTCGCACATATTATCGAGATTCAGTCCAGATCAACATCGACTGAATGTTGGGGCTGATGAGTCTATTCCACAAGGCTCCGTTCGGACCTTTAACGATCGATCTACGGTTGTGCTGGAACGAGGAAGGATGCAGCTCGAAATCGATGGCGTCATGCATCAATCGAACTGACGTGTGACGACTCATCAAGAGTGACGTCTGGAGAAAGTTGGATGCGAGCCCAGTTTTCGAATGCGAGCAGGAGACCCAGGAGCAGAGATGGATCTGAAAATGAAAAGATGTACTTATTTCGAGCTGGAGAATATCAAATCGATGGAGATGCTTATCGAGACTATATCCAGGAGCTCCAATGACCCGCCCGGCGTGGGCAGAAGGCGATGATACAGAAAAAGATTACACATTCATTCTTCAATAGATGTCGAGATCAGTGGAGACTACAGGTTGTTGACGTCCTTCCAGGAGTGGCGAGCGCTCTCATGGTGATGAATCTTGGACTGTTCTAGGAAAGAAAAAACAAGTTCACAGAGAACGCTGGATCACTCCGCCCTCGGGAACCGCAATGTTCTTGTGTTCGCGACCCGGGGGCGACGAACGGAGTTGTTTGCTCTGCTTATACCTAATTCCCGCTACCCAGAGTGCCGTTATTTGTTCTGTTTCCGAAGATTCTCTGCTAGCAGCCGTTGTTGTTCTCGAACAGCCAGGAAGCGCTTACGATTTCGCAGGGAAAAAAGTTTACTGAGGAGCGAACTCGAAATCTCACTCTCAAATCCCCTCCGTACCACGTGACGGCGCTGTTTGTGCTGTGATACAGCCTCCGCCAAAAGGCATTTGCTGTCTAGAATCGTGGAGAGAAGTATTTGCACAGCTATTCAAATGAACTCTTCGGAAGGAATCGCGAGCCCGATGCGTGCAGCTTCCCCTCGTAGCTGCGCAGGAAGGAGGGAACATCGAGTTGGTACTCGACGGAAAATGTGAGCCAAGATCACCGCTTCCAACGCCGCCGCCACGACATCGTCGTTGTCGCTTCATCCTCGTCGTGGCCGCCCCTGCTCCGCCGCTGTCAGGGCCGCTGCTCCTACTGCTGCAAGCCGCCTAAAGCAAAGCGGAAATCTGGTCGACTTTTCTTTCCGGAAAGGACTTCCGTTTGATAGCTAAGAGTGATGTGCATGGAAAACGATCTGTGAGCCACGCGGTCAACGGAGCAAGTCAGAGAACTCGAGATGCATGGCTCCATGAATTATGCTTTCGTCACCAGCCACCATAATAATTCAGAGTCTAATCTAAGACCGCTTCGTCCAGGAGCTACTCTCTCATTTCTTGCTCTCGCGTCCCCGCATCCACGCGCGCATTGATCAACTGCGTTCAGGAGACGCTGACGCGGTTTCCGGGTCCAGCGTTCAACGATTTTCCGGGCGTGGCGCCCGCAGGTCGTAAATTTCTTCGCAACGTCGCTTCTCGATGGGCTGCTCCGGTATTCCCACCAGAGATTGCGAACTGATGATCACCTCATTCGCTCCCACGCTATATCTTGAACTTCACAGAGGGTCGAGACAAGTGAATCAGTAGACGCAACTCACGGCATCATCGTAGACGGCGACGGCCGCACTAGCGAACGCGGATAGTGGTTGAACTCGTTCAGGCAGAGAGAGCCGTCGACCGGTTTTCGGTTGCGAGTCGTTCGTCGGATATCGTCTCGTGAGAACAGCTTTCAGAAGTGGGAGAGAGGCGCTTAGCTAGCTGCAGCTGCCGACGATTCATCTGAGCTGCACTATGCTGCAGCTGAAGGAAAGTTCGTTATTCCTGAATGGATTCGCTTGAGAAACACTCTCACATGACCTGCGCGTTGAAGCATCAGACCGAGCAAACTCTCATCCGTCATGGATCCGTATATATCTGAGGGACCTCTCAGTATTCATGACAGTCGGGCTGTTCCGCAGCTGCTCCTGTTGATGTATTCACAGCTGAATTACTGGTTTGGATTCCTAACTAACTACCAATCAGCTCCGGCTTCAACTTATCATCAGCTTAACGACTGCCACCTCCCTCTGACAGAGAACGCTCGTCGGAAGATCGGGCCGCCGAGTTTGCGAAGTACGCACATCGGAAGGATCTGTTGTACTCCCCAGGAACGAACTCCTCGTGGAGCGTCGACATCCGAAGGCACAACACCCCGTCTGGTTCCACTGCTTAGCGCCGTCTTCGTCGAAGAGAGTGGAACATTTGATCGCTTCCGTTTTTCTCTGGAGCAGAGGCTCGGAGTGCCACTGAGCGCATTAGTTTCATATTTGGTTGCCGTCACGTTGGCAGAGTCCGAGCGAACCGCCAGCGCCAGTTTTTCCATCCTCTTTGGGTATACGTCTCCGGGATTCGGCGAAAAAACAATTGTCAGAAATTCATGAGCATTTCAGTGGTACCGGGAAGCGTGGCTGGAAGCTGCTCTCTCGCAGCGTTCCATTTTTTTGAGGAGAGGCAGCAGATGGAATTGGTCGATTCGGCTAATGAAGACACAGAGCAAGTCGCCGTCGGTTGCCGCTGCGATCTGTTGTGGATGGTTCCTCATTCGAGGAGAACAAACACTTGTGTAGCCACTCAGTCACAAAATAGCATTCCGGCCATCCAGCGAGGGATATAAGCGAACAACCGGGAGACCAGCCGAGCGAAGCAATAGGCAAGCTCTCTGTGAGAACCAGTTGCTACTTATCTACGAGACAAGTGGTGACGTCATTTGCTGAGCGAGGCGTGTCATCCAGGCCCCGTCCTGGGCTATTATCATCTCGGTTAATCCCGAACAACAATTGGAACTCCCTGTGCCTTGGGGGTGGCTCGAGTTGAGTAGAGCGTGCTGCGTGCTATCGGCACCTGCTGGACTCCTGTAGAGCAAGTTCCCAGCACCCAGGGAGGGTCCAGCCCGGATGTTGACCGCTCTTGTCAAAAGGTTGTTGCACATCCCTGAGAACCCAATCCAGGGCTCGGCATCCAGTCACCGCCTGGATCGCGTCACGGGAATCTGATTGCTTCGGTTTTCTGCTGTCGCCGACGGAGTTCGTGGGCCGATCAGAAACGACCCGCGATCGGTCGGCGCAGGCCCTGCGGGGCCGCGCCTCCTCCATATAGGTCCATGCAGTCGAAGGATCTCGGCGAGAAGACACAGAAGAGCCGGGGCAACTCGAAGCCCCCCCCTCCCAGAACTACGTTCTGACCCCTCAGGCCTCACCGCGGCGACCAGCATCGACTGTTGCCATTCCTGTCGAAACTTTGTCAAAATGCTTACGCCGCTCCTCCATCCCGAAGAATCCGGGGAAAGCGGCTTGACAGATAGTTTCTCCCAAGGTCTGAGCGTGGCAAGAGGTCTGATTCTTCTCTGTGTTCCCGACACGGAATAACGGCCGTGCGACATCTCTGCTCCAGTCCAAAGCTAGGGGGAGGGGCCCCTAACGAGCAGCGCGTCGAGGCAACAGTCTTTGTCAGGTAGAGCTTGGCACTGTTGGGTTGCAAGCTTCGATTGCTGAGCACGGTGAAACTTGAGAAGGCAGGACGGTTCTCAGGTCTAATCAGTATCGTCAGAGGATGGGAGCGGATGTTAAACAGCGAACGTCGAGAGCCTGCTCGGTCTTCCCCACGCCCTTTCTTCATCTTGATTGATGCAAGACGAAAGTTCAGATGTGTAAGCCCGCATCGTGTCTTATTTGTTGAGCGGAGAAGTTCAGGCATGGTTTATCAACCATCATCCATCCATTGATCCGTGGGTATATGCATGAATAGATTGATGGATCATGCATTATTGGCATTAGCCATCAGAGACTAATTTATCAATCTCCCCATATGGATAGATGGAAGGTTTAAAATGATGAATGTCGAAACTCCCTAGTTCTACTCATGAGCTTCCCAGAAACACCGGAATGATATTCGGTGGCTCGCAGCCTAATCTTTCATTCAATGTTATACATTAGCTCACATGGGACGAGTCAGGATTATTCCCGAATTTCGCGTGGCGCGCATCCTCCGTCAAACTCTGGCTTCCTGAAATCGATGGGGATTCGTCGTATGGGGAGAGTTCGGCACGACCTGGATCGAGCGACTGCTCATTGCCGTTGAGTTGCAGCCACTCGAACATCTCGAGACACGTATCGAACTCGGGTGCACCGAACCCGTCTCTTTATGCTCGCGAGGAAGCGGCCTTGGCTCGAACAAAGAGCACGCGCAGAAACCGTCCGACGAGCACCGCCCTTGAACATATTCTGAACATATTCAATTTCACGCCGAGGACCCCGAACTCACTCGACTGGGTCTAGACACACGCGGCGAGCTCCGTAGCCAGCTTCCAGGGTTATTTCCGAGGTCGATCCCTCTCCGACGAAGGTGCGAGTCCCAACGTGAAAAGGCTCTGAGGGGTGAACTGCCGGTCGTCCGACGGGATAACGGATGAAACGAGCCCGGATCAGAGCGATTATTGTTCAGTTTGAACGAATCAGCCACTTTTTTGCCGAGTCAGCTGCGCACGGGACAGACTTCACTACCAGCTCAAGGTCATCTCGCTCATTTGCTCATGTATCGCTCTTTTCGCGCGACATTGCATTTCCATGCAACGAAAGCGAGCATTACGCTCCTCGCAACGTCTGAAAATCCGGCTCGCTGTCGAGGTCGCGTTTAGATATCCTCTCTACTTTGCTTCGTTGAAGGCAGCAGTCTCGACTCCATCAATCTCCACCGTTTCCCACACGGTGAGGAGATAGCGTGATAATAGATTGATAGACCAGCGGCAGGACGCCGGCGGGCTCCAGCCGCGCGAGTCAAGCTTGTCTGGCAAGCCTTGCTCGGTTCCTTCGATTCCGCCTTCCTCGCTCAGGGAGTTCGAAGAGAGGGAGACGGCAGGCAACTGAGGGAGGGAAGAGCGACGCGTTGGGCCCTGATGACCTTTTTATTCGCCGGAGTCCTCCGGATCCTCACACTCTCCCCGTGCGGTTGTCAGTTAGTCAGTCATTCTCGCGTTAGTCACTTCTGCGAGTCCGTCAGTCAGACTGGATCTCCCTCTGGGGAACGTCCTGGAACGCATGACGCTTTCTACCATTAAATCAGTCGGCAGGGGGAGCGAATGCCTTTTGTTACCTGAGACCCTGCTTCAATCCATTCGTAACTTTTCGTCTTCCAGGCGCAGGAGTCGCCCGAGCTGCTGGACCGCCCATCCGTTAGTTTTGCTCCTGCTCGCTCGGTTAATCATTCATCGGCCGGAACGTTCCTGGCCTGTCTCTCTCCCCCCTCTCTTCCTCTCTCTCTCTCTTTCTCTCTCTCCCTCTCTCTCTTTCTCTGGATTCCATGAACCTCGAATCTGACCGCGGGGAACGTCAATTCATGCTTCCAACCTGAGATGCGTGCCACATGAAAAGAACTCCGCTCGGTCGGTGATCTCTTATCGTCGTTACAGACGCCGATATCGTCCACTCGAATCAAGCTCCTCTCAATGCTGTTCTGGACCTTCCCCCGGGCGTGAGTGCAAAACAAACTGCAAGGCTCCACTCGCTGCCACTGTCGAGGATATTTCGCCAGAAGCGTTGTTTCGCAGCGACAATACTCTCGACCGCCTGGTCCTCGGAGCTTCGTTTCCGGCGAGACTACGGGCGATGTAGAGTATCTTTCTCCTCATTGCTTCCCGGTGCTTCCACTGCTCAAGCTCGCTTATCTTATAACCTTAGTGTTTATCCTTTGTGTTATCTTTACGATGCACCTTGTTGACCCTGGGCAATGCCACAGTTTTTGCGGGAAACCGTTGCGCCATGAGAGGATGCGCAGTGATACAGCGCAGCGAACAAGTCCAGAGTCGTCCGATCCTTGCTCCGAAACGCTTAGGTGGCGTGGTTGCTGACTTCCTGTCGTTCTTGGAACTTCGTCTCATGCGTTGAATAAGCGATGGCTGGAAGCGAGCGGCCTGCGTGTACGCAAGCTGGGAGAAGCTTACCACGCGTGGCAAACATCAGTTGAGATGGAAAAACGATATCCGGGAGTCAAACTCGTGCTTAAACGCTTCGATGAGGACCACAGGAGACAGATGGTGAGGCACTGAGCTCGGATGCGAGGGAACGAAGTGGCTGGCTGACGACGGGGGAATATTCTCCCCTAGAACAACATTTCCGACGCCCTTTGTGCTGCTCGAAAGATAAGACTGAAAAGTAGGCCGAAATAGAGGCTTTCTCTTCGCTCGCCTGCCCACTCAGTACGGCCGTTGGTTCCCAAGTGTGCGTTTCCCGCACGCGGGTAACGCGATTGCAGTGTCGCAGCCCCGTTCCCGGCTCGCAACTCCGTTTTTATGAAGATTTCAGAAGCAAAACTATGGAAACTTCGTCCCGGAATCAGGGCTCCGTTCCGAGGCCTATCGTCCAATACCTCTTCCTCCTCAGTGGTTGCTTTCCGAGCTCAGACGGCAACGGTTCTGCCTGAGCGTCAACCGACGGGGCACCGGCGGGTCACATAGTATGGACGTGGCACTATATAATCACGAAATGTTCCAATCGGGTGGACGGGAACGTTCGAGTCGGTAGCGCGGCAGAAATAATATACGCGATTCACGTCGGCCGGGACGCCATTTCCTGTTCCTATGACATTTAATGGTTACCTGGACAGCTGGCCAACAGAGAGGAAAAGGCCACTTCCGAAAAACAGGCGTCGGTAGGACGGAGAATCTTTCGCCGTTTGTACCATGATTTATTGATGGCCAGCGGGAGTCCGCCACGGGCGAGGCGACGTTGCCACTTGACCCGATTTGGCCCGCGGCCGCCGACCGCAAAACATGGGATTATTCCAGAATTCCGGGACCATGGGAACTTTCGCTTCCACCTTCCGTCTTCCCTCTCGCCGACTGCGACGAGTTTTGGCAGACGAAGCTCGGGAAAACGGCGTCGCCTCACTCATGAGATTTACGACGACGGAGAAGCAAGATTTCGCATTTTCCAGAGCGAGTTGTACTACACGTCAACCTCGACGGCACGATAACCCGAAAAGGTTTCGCAATCGGTGAATACGAACTCGTTTCCGGTCGGTCGTTTCTCTTTCTTGATAACCGACGCGGTGGTCGAGCGGTCAGCGCGGTCCGATTCGATTATCCGAACGTCAGCGCAGGATACGCCAGGAGTGACAGCGACGACACCACAGACGCGACTCTCCAAGGAACGATCGCAAGGATAGTCCGAGTTTTATTCGAGGACGAAGAGCAGACGAGGAGACGTACCGGAGACGACGCCGACAGAGACAGGGGTGACAAGCAACGAGAAGATCGAAATCGAGAGCAGCTTTTGTCCACGGAGACAGATCGGTCGCGTCGTCCATTGAGTTGATGAATCGGCAATCTCGAATGAGACCTCGTTCTGAACCGCTGCACTGTTGTGTTCGTTACAGACTGCTCCGCGGGTTTTCAACCGGGAACCACAATGCACGACTCAGGCCGCGGAGATTTCTCCGGCGAGTGGATCGCATCTGGCTCGGGCATCTGCAGACAATAAACGGCAGAAGCATTCCTCTTCGATCCGACAACGAGCCCTCAATAGTTGGGGCCGTATGCGAGGGCCCGCGTTTGAGAAGCCAGAAGGAATCTCCCGCATCTCAACGTTTGAATGATCAGATATATGACCTGGAGACGTGGATCGTAAAGAAATGACCACGACGGACGCTCCGAGTGAGCTAACCACGACCCACCAACACAATTCTGGAGACATCGATCGAGAGATGGGAGACGATTCGGCGGAGCTTCGTGTACCGCACGCTCCAGGGACGCAGTGGGGGCATCATCTCAGAGCCCATCGATTTTAGACGGAACCGACCAAAAATGTTCACGTTACGGCTCTTGCAGACATTTTTGGGGCACTTTCTAGACATTGATCGACCGAATAAGGGGCATGTTTTGCAATATAGTAATTTTCGGTCATCAATCGGCTATTTTGTCCGATTCCCTAGGAATGGTCTGGGAGCGCTCGTTACAGCGCCATTTCGAAGCCAGAAGCTTCGGAACGAGACCGCAACAAGCTCTCTAGCCTTGCCGGAGAGTGCACTGCGCGATTCCCCGAAAAATCACGTCTGCCGATTCCTTGATCGATGCTTCGAAAGTGCTCGAAGAACCCTCTCCAAGGGTCGCAGGAGCTCATTTTGACGATGGAAACGGGAACTCACGAACGCAACACGAGCGAACTCGCTGGCTCAGCGTCCGCGGTGAGTCTTTCTTTTCGGTTCGCACTTCATAGGTATACGAGCGAGACACGAACCCAACGCGCAGGGCCATCAACGATGGAGCTCCATCAGCGGCAACGGCGTGACGAGGAAAAGACCCACCCAACAAACGCGTGAACGTCCTCGGTGGTTGAGTTACGACGTTTTGAGACCCAGTTCTGCCAGGCTCCTGTTCTGGCGGCGGCGTGAACGGGGGCGCTGTGGCTGGTTCCGTTGAGGCGAGAAGAAAGGAATAAGAACGGAGGAAGAGTTGCGATGGCGCACGCTGAGAGAGCGTTCTGGCACGCTCTGCTTTCCCGCTCTGATTGGTTGGTTCGTTGGCAGGCGAGATTGCCAGCGAAGGAGAACATTACATTGGAAGTTATTGGGCCCTGAAATCGGAGCGGAGGAACGCTCGAGAGGGAGAAATGCAGACGTAAAGAACACGGACTGAACGTTCGATTGCCACCTCGCAAAGCCGACCTCGACGACCTGGTGCGGCCGCGTCAGCTGACTCTGCAAGATCCCCGCGGCATTTTAGCGCAAGCGAATACCGTCACGAATTCCACCACCAGTCACAGGAATCAGCGCGTTGCGGAAACGAGCAACACCGGCGGGGAAGATTCCCATTCATCTCAGCCGAGACCCGAGATCGAGGGCAAGCACGCATCAGCATCGTTCCTCATGGAAAAAGGCTCGAACTGTTCAAATAACCATGAAGTCCGTCCTGCAGCTCATATTTCCTCCAGTCCGTCGTTTCGCCGTTCCACGTTTCGTCCTAACCAACTGCGTTCCCATCCATGACCACCTCCCCGCAAGGGCGAACGAGAAGAATGGAATGACAGATAATTCTGCGGACCTTGGACGTGGGGTTCGGGTCGAGTCGGACGTGGCTCGGTGCCTTTTCGGCTCGTTCTCATTCCAGGAAGAAAAAACACAACGAAACTCGTGCTCATTGCGGCTCGAGAGGAACAACTTCTATCTCAGAGTCTCGCGTCTGGACGCCCCACTGGCTTCAAATAAGTTTCGCTCGCCGTTTGGAGACGCTCGTTCGGTCCGTCCCCCTTCTGCCCTCCCTATATATATGTTCGTTCGTCTGTTGGGCGGCGACGTTGCGGGAAACGCGAGGCATCTTCTCGCTTCGGCTTCGCCTCTTGATGGCTCTTAACCGGATGTTGCGGCGGAAGTGTGCAAGATGCAAATTAGGCTCGAAGCTCGCTGCCTGCTCGGCTGACTGGCTGCCTCGCCGGCTGGCTGACACTCTGCGTGCGCGGGCTCCTTCCTCTGACCGAGCGGGCGGGAACGCTCGCGGTGGTATCTTATTGCGGGCCATCTGCCGCGCCCGTTAAGTGTCATTGACTCGATCCCCCGACGACAACTGCGAAAGCTCCGGCTCAAGCCTTTGGAGGGATTTATACGAGCATCATCGACTCTGCAGTTGTACCTAGCGCATGATAATCTCAACTTCCGCCGTAAACTTCACTCCTTCTCGGAATCACTCCACGACTCTCGAGACCCTTTTTTTGATTGGCTCGCGTTCCGCACCCGGCGGGAAACGTGCACGGAGGGCAGCCATCAGCGCGAAAACCGATCGTCGCCTGGGAAGGATTCGGGCGACGCAGCTTGCCACCTGGCGGCGAGCCGATGTGCTGCAGACATCGAGTAGCGCGTCCCGCAACAGTCGAGCAGCTCATCGCCGTCCACTTCGCTGTCTCCCGATTGTGCGACGAAGCCGAAGAATAGGTTTCATTCGAAGTTCCCCGGGAAGACACACGCTAGCCTTAAAATAGTTCGTCTGTTTTCGATAGCAGTGGACGTAGGACAACACCACAGCGTTTCATTTCCAAACATCTGGTGGATTCTGGACTTGGAATGATTTTTCCGCTGCCGATAGCTGGGCCGATGACGCATCTTTCCCGTTTTCGTTAGCACCAATCAAGAAGCCTGGAGCGGCTCGAAAAGTACCTCCTTCCTCTCTAATCGTTCCACAAATATGACCGAGAGACTTCCAGAATCAACCAATGTAGTTGATATTGGCTCCTCGGGTGGGGTAAAGTATTCCATCGACTCGTCATCAGAAGAGGCGAGGATCGATCCCGAGCTCGGATTTGGCGACCGATCTGATCAGCCGCAACAAAAATCGCTGATTCTTTGACGAGGTCTCGTCCGCGATGCATCCGCCCCCACATCCTCCGGTTCGGGCAACTTTTTTATGGCAAGAAGTTCTCAGATTCGTCGAAACTACGAGAATCTGGAGCTGCTGGGTCGATGCGACCTGGGCGGAGAAACTGAATGGAGAACCGACTTATGAGCAGGAGGAGGAAGGCTGAGGAAATTCTCGGCCTACGATGACAACCCAGCACTGACCTGCGCGTTCCTCTTCATTGATCTGTTTCTGATGCGTCACTTTCGTGCGCTGATTGCTCCTCGACTCGAAACCAGAGCTGAAATAATTCCCCCCTGGGGGCTTCGCGAGTGACGCGCGGACACAATGGACTCCGACGATGGTTCCACTGGGAAAAATGAACGTCGGCGGGAAAGTAAATGCTTGGGGAACACCTCCATAGTGCAAATCCGTCACGCGTGCGGCATGGACTTGGCTGCTGGCAGTAAACTCTGGATTTCCAGAGAAGTCGATGACTGCGAAACACGCGAGTTTCTGGCTTGCCGTGGCCTGTCTTCACCCGGAGAAAGTTCTCCTCGGATTCCCCGAGATTTCGCAGCAGAGCCCTCCGGAACGGATACGATATTCAGGCTTAACTTAAAATAGTCGACCATCTATGACTATGAGTGTTGTTGCAGTCTGGAGCACCGAGGTCCGCTCAGCGGCGATAGGCCGATTGCTTTCGAAGCGGGCAGAGACAGCGAAAACCAGTCGGCTATCACGAGTCCCGGAATGCGCTGGAATCCAATACAGTTTGTCCTCAATTAATCGAGGAGCGAGCCGAGGTTTCGAGTCACTTCCCGAGCGTTCCCACCTCGAGTGAGGCTGTTTCGAACGGTAACACAACTCGTGTCGCTGTTGTGACATTCGAGCTGGAATTCGTAGTTCCTCAGATTGTGAGTGAGGAACTTTTTCTTTTAGACCGGTGCAGTCCCATCCGGCAAACACAGAGATTAGAAATTCAAGCGACGATCTGCTTTCATTAACGATGATGTATTCCACGATGAGCCCTCTGAATCGTAGAGGATAGGCGGTTGAGAAGCCAACGATGGAGATATAAGCACCCCAAGACATCTCGACATGAGTAGAGTTTATTTTATATGCACCGCTGCAGCGGCAATCCTTTATGAGGAACGCCAGAGCATCGGGCGGAAACCGTGGGTTAGCGCAAAGGCCAAAGCCGACTCTCGGCGTTTGAGCCCGCTGGTGGCGAAACAGCAGAGCAGCCAACAGCGACGGCGGCGGAAGCGGCGGCCAAGCGACCTTGGTGAATTATTAAAGCCGAGTTCGGTCGGGAGTGAAGAGAGTCACCTTAGCATAAGCTCCTGGGACCATAAGA
This sequence comes from Phytoseiulus persimilis, assembly GCA_037576195.1. NCBI lineage: Eukaryota > Metazoa > Arthropoda > Arachnida > Mesostigmata > Phytoseiidae > Phytoseiulus > Phytoseiulus persimilis. The sequence goes on from CM075104.1 coordinate 10,826,167, forward strand.
GTTAGTTTTATTCGCTAATAGCCTTGATTAGCTCCGAAGCATTCCAGTCACGCTTCCAGGCTGTGATGATTGTTCAACCTTCTTCCATCTTATATTTATTGGCAACCCGTCTCTTGTTCTTTTTCGGAGTGACGATACAGAGAGCGTCTTCCCCGGCATCATTCCCCTATTAATAACGATCATCCATCCATCCATAGATTCGAGGATGAATGAATGCCTAGATCGATGGATAATGCATTAATGCCATGAGAACTGATAAACACAGCCGTCAGAAACTCTTCTATCCATCTCCCGATATGGATGGATGGGAGGCACGAAATGCCTAATGCCTAAACTTCCGGGCTCTAATAATGAGTTTTCAGGTAATCAGGGAATCCGCCGGTGCTGGTACCAGCAGTGATCGGGCGACGCATCGTTCCATGAATCCCTCACGAGGTCAAACCAAATGTACCAAAGGTACCGTGCGTGCTGCATTGTGAAAACCCGAGCTTCTTCAGAATCGAGCGGAGGGAATTCCTCCCCTCGCCACGCCACTGAGTGAGGAATGGTAATTAACGTATTTTTGGATGCGTATATGATAGTTCGATGCTGGCCGCGGTCAGTGGACAGTCATATGATCATGCGTTCAGCGCAGATGTGACGGAGAACATGATTCAGGGGAGTCTCTACGTCAGCAGCTATTCATAAAGTCGGTCAAAGAATCACGGCCGCGTTTCTCAGTCGAATCATCATTGCACTGATGTGACCTTATCAGTGCCGTTAGAAATCTTTCGCCATCTTCGAGAAATTCAAGGGCGGAATCGTTCCAGATCGTAGGTGAAGACACCGGAACGGTGACTGAAGGGGGAGGGTACGTCACAATCGAAGGTACTACACTGTTTGTGTTCGGAGCAGTGTCCCTCACGGCCACTATTCAATAAGTGGGCTCAGGTATCTTCATTACCCACTGTATGTCTTGGAAGGGGTCGGACCGAATCGACCAAAGGTGCCGTACACATCGTGCTGCACCCTGAGCAGGTCCGGATTCGGTGGTTCAGATCGACGCCATGGCGAGTGCTCTAGCTTAGAGTGCGCAATCGAATTATATTCATGTTTTCCGATGCTCAGATTGCTCAGAGTAAGATCGGTTCCCTATAGCCGCTTGACTTGGTTTACCCATTGCTTGTCTGAAGTTGGATGACCATTCTTGTACTTATTTTTCATCCTCAATTAGATGGACTCGAAAGGCTGGTGGCTAAGACTGAGGGAGGGAGGTTATTCGAAGAACTCCAAACGAACACTAGCGAGCCTTGGCCCCTGAGAATCCTTCACGAGACCAACTCAGACTCATGTGAGCACTTCCATGCGAACAGGGAGGCCAGCAGTCTTCGGTTCTGCTTTCCCTGTTGGCGGAGTGGTCGAACTCGAATGCTTCTACTAATGAGTGAAGAGGATCTCAGACCGCCGCTCTTGAAGCAACTGTCGTGTGAACTCGTCGCATGAACAACTGAATCCCTTGAGCCAATTCCTATAACGGTGCACAGAGCGGAAAACTTCTCGAAACGTGTCGCGTGGCCCTGTAACATCATGAACCCCTGTCGTGGACACCTTCCTTTCGTCGCTAATTCATGTCTCATTCGGTGATCTTGAACTCCGGTCAACCTCCTGGCGCCCTCTACAGGGAACACGAAACTTGGCATGCACGTGCAGTTCCCGACAACTCCCTGCCAGCGACTGCTCCGGTCTGCTTGACGGTACGCTCGTCTGACCGACTGACGGGTCGTCTGACCTACTGGCCGACCATCCACTATCAGTCCTTGCAGCCTGTGCAGCCGCTCGCCATTCGGATATTGCCCTATTCCATCATCTGGAGCTATTGTTGGAGCAAATGGCATGCAGCCAGCAGAGGGCCGCGGCCTCTGGGTCGTAAATGCTCACTGCGAGTGCGACCGGAAGGAATTTTCCGCTCCTCGGAAAAATTCACAATCGCTCCGAGACACAACAAGACTGCCGACCGCAGCTCACCGGATTGCTTCTTCCCGGTCTGTTTCTTCTTCCTACTCTCCCCGGCCGTCCTCACTCTCGACTGTTTCCGCAAGCATTATCTAATCATTGTGAGTAGCTAGCCGGCACGACTCCGACACAAAGCGTCTCGCAATGGAGTTATGGCATATATCGGCTTCAGGAGCTAGTTGTCCTCTTTGTCGCTCTCTCCGACCGTGAAGTTTCTTCTCGGGCGATTCTTGTCGAGCAGTCGTCAGAGGAGAAAGGACAGTTGGGTGGATCAAAATAAAGAGACTGGGTGGCTCTTCGGCTGTACGTACATGTAATCTTTCCATAGCGAGGAACGACTCCGAAGAACTTCCCGTATAGTTCATGCACCTCCAAGACGACTGCTGTTTGCCGCGATATATCGGAGTGACGATATTTATATCTATTTTATGTAATCAGGATATCACAGCTGACTTTATTGTTGCCGTTGAGACGAGCGCCAACATATAATAGCAAGCCTTGCTGACTCCGATCATTTGAAACTCGGAGGTGTGCCATCGAAGTGAGTTACTTATGATGTCAGGAGTGATACTTTTCGCCGACTGATATAGCGTTCGAAACGGAACCGAAAGAATCACTTCGTTCGAGCCTCTGATGCCCAGCCCTTATATTTAGTACATTCTGCATCCATTGAAGCAGGGCAAGGCATCCTTGGCCCTCCCAACGGTCCGCCCCGGGCGACACCTTTCAGGGCAAGCATTTCGGTGTGCAGGTGTTTTCAGCACCGCTTTTGATCCCGAAATTAGTGGACACGGGGCTCATACATGGTGGCATGTTTTTGGCGGGAATTTTCGAGCCTGATTGTATTCCGGCCATAACTCTGTTTATATTCTTATATTTCCCTAGAAATGAAAGAGTTGAATCAAACGTTAAAGGATTCCGGGGAAAGTTATCGGGGAACGTCAGCTTTTATTGTGTCGGACTCATGTTTGTCGCATCCGACGCGTGGAAGGAAGCCGGTCATTCGCCGAAAAACCGTCTGAGGTTGTCTCGTTTTGAGAATTGCCGGTGTCGAGAGTGATTCTGGCGGTGCGCACCCATTCGCCTGAAATCCTATTGGCCTGAAAACCCATTCGCCTAAAAACCCATTGGCCCGAATTCTTCGAGAGCTTTCTAAGCGAGAGCGAAGCTTCTACGCGCAGCGCGGAGCCGTCGCGCTATCAAGCGGCATCTCGTTCCCTCCAGATAGCTTGCTCTACATGACAATGACCAGGATGGTATGCTTCATTCTATCACTGAAAGTCTCAATTATAATTTCACACTGTTATTCACCCGGCAAACCTACAATTGTATCATGTTCCCTGTAGTTCCATGGAACACTACAGCCGTAACATTAATTCGAATCTCACACTCGTGCAGAGAATCGGGAGTTTACCTACGAGCGGACATCGATTTCCGAATCGCCCGAATCCATTTCCAGAGCACTCTTAAGTTCCAATCCCAATTTTCCGAGAGTTCGAAATCCCGAAGTCCGGAAATTCGTGTCTATTTGTCTACCCGTCTGCGGGATCAGCGCTGCGCCTAGAAGCCTTGCTAGCCCAGAAAGTACTCTCTGAATTTTCGGGCAAGCCGGTTTTCAGGCTAACGGGTTTTCAGGTCAATGGGTTTTCAGGCCAATGGGTATTCAGGCGATTAGGATTTCAGGCCAATGGGCTGTGATCATTCTGGCGACCGGAGGCGGAAAACTGAATGAGGGTGATTTTTTTGATGGAAATAAAAATCGTCGAACCTCGCAGCTCAATATTTTCCATCAATCAATCCCTCGCTGTGGAGTTACGAGAAGAAATGCGTTGAAAAGCTAGGCAAACAAAATGAGGCAACGCGCAGGGCCTCTGAGAAGGGATGGGTACGATCGCGAGCCGTTTTTCGAGGAAACCAGATAGTCTTGATCGGTTTCCTGGCAAATGATCGGCTTCATTTTGCGCGTAGAATGCAATCCCCACGAGTTCGTTACGAGAGCCGCTCCCCGATAGTTATTAGGAGGGCCTCGGAAAAAATTGGGCGTTCTCAAAACCATCTCCTGGCCGCCATTCTCCTCATATCTACTTCGGGAGGGATCGTGATGACCACCTCGGAATCCTCTATCGATCACTACTTCCGGATCCGGAATCCGGAAATTCCGTATTAGAAATGACACCCTGCATAATCATATCCATGTACAACAGTCAACCGACCGGAGATTCCTCTTTTCTCCCAGCAACTCCGTGTTCAGCTTCGAGTTATGTGGACCAAATTTTCGACCTATTCCATGTGCTTTGTTCCTCTGGAAATCCCTCTTTCGTTTTTCGACGAAGAAAGTTGTTGTCATCAGAGGCAAAGTGTGACTCCCATCACTTTATGAAGTTGGTTGATAGTGATTGAGCGAACTCGCATGAGGGGTTGCAATGCTTCTCGCTGCCCCGGGCGGCACTCGATAACGGTCCGCCCCTGCATTGTGGGTCGGCGAGACAACTCCTTCATTCCAGGCGTCCTCTCTTCGCTCCCCTACAGCTCGGAAACCGCGGATCTGACTCTATTGACAAATCGTCGGTTCTACGGGACATCATTTTTGACATCAATCAGGGACGAATAAAGGCAGCATATAGCATAGCAGTTATATCTGTCGTTATTTCTCTCCATGGTCGGATCCACTGCTCCGGGGAGCTCCTTCCTCAAGTCTGAGTCCAGGCCCAACTTCGAGGTAATGCCGGAAGCAATAAAAAAGGTCCTGATCGGTCTGCATGGGGAATCATGACGCTATCCGGATCTCGATAAAGTCCAGCTTGACCGGGAATTCGATCCCGCCTGCGAACGATACGGCAATGGTTCTGACCTCGACCGATCGCAGGATTCGACGGAGAATGATTCAGGACTGTTCAGGAACGCTGTTCTTCTGAGAGCGGAAGCGATCCTCCGCGATTCTCGCAAACCTTCGACTCCGATTTCAGGCTTCGCTTCCGTGAATCCTCCTACAACAATCTATTTTCGAGTGGTCCCGGATCAAACAGGCGAGTATAACTCCAATCTAAATTCCTTATCACTCTTCTCGCGATCGATTTATCACCTCCAGAAACCCCAGCGCCCGAAACTTTGTTGACAGAGGCATCTATGGAGGGGTGAGGAGGCCACGGGCATTCCGTTACCGAGTCAACCTTCAATCACCCATCGTCTAGTAGAGTATTGATGACGTACAGAACTTGAATTTTGTTGCCTTCATTGTCTTCACTACGTTGTGATGACGTTTCGACCAGTGTTCCCACACAACAGCAAGCCGATTGAGGACCCTTTAGACACAAATCGGGAACGCGGCCGCATGCGGGGGAACGTGATGAGTCGCGGAACCGTTGTCGCGAAGCCTGTCATTAAATTTGTGAGCTCCAGTAAGTCTCTAATTGTCGCGAGGGAGTCAAACTTTTCGGACAGCGCACTGTCATTAGTTGACGCGCACCAGAGGAAGAGGACACAGCTCGTCCGATAAGCTCTCGCTTCGGGCGAGCGAATTGAGAAGCTCCGGGAACGCGCTGTTGCCACGGAATCGCATCTCCTCGACAGTCTTCAACAACATCCAAGACTGTCTGTGATTTTGATTGCCGTCGGTGTCGAATGGAGTCAGGAGAACCTTTCTCCGATGCTCAGGCTCCGTCGGATGTCTTGTTCAGCAGAGATGGGCATGATTGAAATTCGACAATCCGAATCCGGCCAGCCAAGAGGTTTCGGATCCGAATCTTGGCCGGATCCGACCTTGGGTTCGGATTCAACGGAGGGATTCGAGTCTGGATTCGCCGGAAGAAGCATGGATTCGGGTCGCCGAATCCGAACCATGCCCATCTCTTCTGTCTAGATCATGCGCTCCCCCATGCTGGACGGTGAGAACTTGAGAGGGGTGTTGGGGAGAAGTCAATTAGCCGCATAGTTCTTGGAAAAGAGCAAATAACTATCAGACAGTGAAGTTCGACCCGATTGGCGGAATCGCAGGAGAAGGAAATTGGTTCCCCGATGCGGTTTCTCTTGATGGCGTTAGGTGGCGCGCGAGTCGGAGCTCAGCCACTCTCGAGTCTCAATTTTTTGAGATCTCAGAGGACTCGAAGCCTCCCGGGCAAACATGTTCGTATTTTTTCCGGGGAATTCAGATTTGCGGGCCGAGACTCCCGAGACCTCAGCCGAAATCTCAGAGCCAATAGCATCGTCTCCGGGCGCTAACATGCATCAATCAGTTAGCGGGGTAATCCTGCGAAATTCCGGGCAGACGGCGCTGGGAATCGGTCGAAGATACTATTCTCCTCATTTGATTCAGTGTGTATGAAATCAGCAAGTCGTGAATGAAGCAGCGAATCGAGGTCGACAGTCAACGACACAGGCGAGCACGCGAACGAGTCCCTGTTCCCCGAGAGCCTACCCCCTTGTGAATAGAAGCTCCGCTGGTGAAGGTAAGCCATGATCTCGAAAAGAGAATCCAGTCGACGATAACTAGAGCCCAGACTCCGAAACATTATTCATTCGATTTTCTTGAATCCACACGTTTGTCCCAACCAAGTGCACGAGGAAGCTCAAGGACGATCAAGCCGTTGCTCGAGACTGGCGCAGCTCTTTTGAGATTACCGGAATGGGAGTTGCGTTGTTGAAGGAGCGTTATTTTTCTGTTTGCGGGAGTCGGCTAAGCAAAGAACAATGTTCTCTCGTGGGGACTCGTTGTGGAGTAATGGCATCAAGCCTCGATTTGGGTCGTCTGATGCGATCGGTGATTTCTCCTCTGCCGGAAGCCTCAATAGGACGAGCTCGCTCGGAGAGACCCATGTTGCAACACATGAGACACTCGAGCAGAGCATTCGCTCAGGAGTAAGCTGACGACATGCTTGAGAAGCTGTGGTAACTTATTTCTGAAGATGATGATCGCCTCGTGACAGAGTGAGCCTCGAACACCTGTTGTCCTTGGAAACGTTGTCTGATCGAAATTCCAAAACGTACTCGACTTGGTGTTGGGATAATGGGGGCCTGGATTCTTCCGACTTTTGATTGAGATTGACCAACCTCCATCAGAGGAAACGAGCAACAATTTTCCACCTGAAGGCACTTGACACGAATCCACTCCGATTCGCCTCTTCTCTTGACATCGTTGATGCCGGGCAACTGTTGATCAAACCTACATGTCAGGGTACTTCTGGTCCAAAACCATTTCGATCCACGGTACCTGAGCCACCATCCCGGTCGCTAGCTGAATGTGTTTGCAGAATCCTCTTCTGAGTCGATATTTGACTACGATTCATGCCGCCAATCCCGGATCACCTCAAGGTGTTGTATTTCGAGAACTCGGTTAGCGACTTGCCTCTGCTCCGATATCGTTGAAAAAATATGAATCATAATATCTGGAGCGAGCGGAGCAGACCACCACGAAGTTGTCACAAGGCGCCACCAGGGATATGGATGCAAATGAATCTCCTACCGTCCTCTGAGATCACGGTAACTTCTCAAGCAGTTCGATGAGGCCGAACGGCTTCTCAAAAGCTACATGGGGGAGCCGGTGGGAGAGCATGTGCTCAGCTCAGGCCACCCGTTACCGGAATATAACGCCGCCCCTCAACGTGAAGAGGATCCGGGGAAACAGATCGTAATGCTAGACGAAGGAACGTATTTGACCACATTGTTTTCCGAATACGTCTGGTGTTCTTTGTCGGGTTGATTACATCAAGTGAGAGGCCCACGTGTATAGAACCAGTCGGCCTGGAGCCCGCTTATCCGCTCTTCTCCGCAGTTTCTTCAACGTCAGAACAGCCTGTTCCAGAATTATTCCGGAGCCTTTACGAGATGACTATTACGACGGCGTCTCCCACGATAATCTCATCATGACTTGGGAGGGTCAGAATGGCGTAGAACTCATGAGCTCATCAGGAGCTTTCACCTACCCCGTTGTCCTGATCCCTTGGAGAACCGTCAACTCCCTGGCCACGCACGGCAGGAGAGGCAAGATTCCCTGACGAGTTCAGATTAGGAGAGGAAGCGGTCTATCCAAAATAAGAAATCGAACGTTCGATTGCAGGACCAGCGACTGGCAGACTCCGGCGAGGAAGATTTCTCTAAGTTCACAAGAGCGCTGCCACCGTAGTTTCGACGCGAAACCCCCCGATTTGTTCGTTGGATCGCACCAGTTGCTAGGCTTTGCATACGACCACATGCCTGAATAACCGCGGTTACGGTTAACCAATAACCGTAAATTGATAAACGCCATAGCGGTTGACCGCAAAATCAGGGGTGGAAACCGCGGCTATAACTGAAATAATCGCGGTTATATGGGAAAGTGCCCGGAGACGTGATTCCGAACAGATTCTACACCGATACCATCGTTTGCACACCTAATCATACTGAAACGAGTCATAGCCGGCGGCGAAGGAAAGACACAACAACTCCTCGATATCCTTCCCAGAGGAAAGTTTCCACATGAGGGAGAAAACTTTGTTTTATTTCCAGGAAGCTTCTCCTCTTCCATCAGAAAGGAGGGTCTATAATTCACGGATTCAACGAGATCTCAAAACACATCTCATAGAGACTCGTCGTTGCAACTCGACCTTAATCAGATGGGGCCCGGAACATTGCTTGAACATTTCAAGTCACGAAATCTTTGACACAATATACTTATGCAAAAGAGATCATCTTGTATTCTGGAGCATTCCGTCCGATGAATGTGGTCAGCGATTCCGGGTTGAACTCCTCACGTTCCGCTAAAGAAGTGATGCCCACTCTGAAACGTGGCATTGGGGCCGATTTCACGAGCGAAGAGTGCCCGAGCGCATGCTTCTTCGTTGGGTCGGGATGACTCACGTGAATTCGACGTGCTGATTCTCGAATTGCTTTCAGTTTTCTCTGACTCCAAGTTACTGCTCCCGGCTTCGATATCATCGTTGCGGTCTTCAAAAAGGGCGTATGTTCTCGGTTGCGACCAGTGCATAAGAGATCCCTGTTTCTGGTAGGACTTCATCACGCTTCTCTCATCGATGCCTTCCAACGGGGATGCAACCAACACAATAGCTACTTCCGATGTGCTCTGTTCCCTGATCCTAGCAAATGCGCAAAGCTCTGGAAAATTGAGCCTTCCGCGTCCAATGCTGGCTCATCGAGTCCTTGAGCGGGCTGCTCATGCGGACAGGGAGAAGGTGCACCTGACTTGTTATATGTCCAGGTATAATTGCTAGCCGGATCCGGCTTCGTGTACGAACTTCGTTTAACGAGAGTCATCACACAAGATGTCATAGTTCCAGGAGCGACTCATTTCTCCTTAATTCTTAGCGCCCGATTCAAGATCATCAGCCAGAGTACGCTCATCAGACAGGACGCTTTCTCAAACGATCATACGGTTCGGAAAAATCCGGTCGAACGCGGTTGTAACCGCGATTCGCCCGCGTTTTTAGCGGTTATGAACCGCGGTCAAAAAACCGTTGCAAAGCCTACCAGTTACCCTACAAAGCCGCGGAGCCCTTTGAAGTCGACCTCCTTCCCACCATCGAAGATCGCCGGCGGAAGGATCTCCGAGAGTCTGGTATTAGACCGGTTTCTTTCGTTCTACAAGGGTGAGGTCACTTCGAACTCCAAGATCAGCTGACTCTGGAACAGGGAAACGAGAGTTCTGCTCGCTGCCGCGCGGACCAGAGAGACATGGAATTCGATCCCTGTGTCACCGGTTACTCCACAAACGCAGTAGATGAATATAATTTCACGAACGAGGACCGCACGTGATGGCGGAAACGAGGGCATTATTCCTTGTAAAGGAAGGAGACTTTGTCGAATAGTCAGAGATGTTGACTCAACCTTTATTTCGGAGCTTTTCATTCGACACACGACGGAACTTTCGTGAACTGAATCCTCTTTGAAGGGCACTGTAAATTCGATTGCAATTTCAGAGTCAACGTCGTCGTGTGCCTCAGGCTTCAGTGTTCGCCTCATGATAGCTTGAGTTGGGCAACCGTTTTCGACCACAGAAAATACTTCATGTACTGTCTCTTGAATTGTAGCTAAGCTTCGCCAGAGTTCTGAGGTCAACATTGAAGAACGATCCCTTAGCTGATCGAGTGATCATTTGGATTTCAGAATATTTAGGAAGGTCATTCATATTCGAATGCACATATATCCCATGGGAGGAATCTCCGTCGTTCTCTTCGAATGAAATGGTTGATTGATTCCTGACCTGAACGATCCGGAGCTCCTCTCATGGAGAGCAGTCTCCTCTTCAATTCACAGCCGCGTTTCCTGATTACATAGTCTGTTGCTGGTGGGGGGAAACTTCTGAACATTTTTGGTTGGAGTTTATCACAATGGAAATCACAAAGACCATCTCCGATATATTTTGGGCTCAAGGCATATCATGACTTCCGTCGGAGAACATGCTGATCTCCCGATAGTTCGATCGGACGAGCCGCGACACTTCATGTCAGCAAAGAAGTTTGCTAAATGCGGAGGTGCGCTAATTCGTCATAATCATAGTATTATCTCGTCTAAGATATAACAGTCGGCCCGTAGGAATCAAGATAATCTTCGCGTGACTGAATGTCCACTATGCATGAGACGGCTGAGCAATGTACGGTACATCACGCAAGTATGTTATGATTGAGTATGTCGCAGACTCATGAGTCAATGCGCGCAAAAAGGAGGCGTCGTTGGGAACGTAGGCTTGGCGAAACGGAGCCAAACCGCATTATGGAATCGAGCAAAGGGCTGGGTTCAAGATCGCTGGTACGTACGGAAATTTCACACCTGATCCATAAACAATCCTGACTAAGCTAATGTTTTGGGAGGGGAAACCTTGTTATGTCGACGCTGACAATTGCTGGAACGTTTCGAAGGAGCCCACAGCGTGTCCGACGTGCTTTGTACCTAGGCATGAATGAGTTTGATGAGCGTGACGATTCCTCGATGTTTTCCGCGGCACACGAAGAATTCAAGGTTCGCCATCCCACCTGCTTGCGGTGTAGGTCATTTCGTTCTTTCCGCGATTCACACAATCATGTGACCGAAACTTAGACCGCATCGCGAACACAATTTTTCTCGTGCGCGAGGTACAACACTAAATGCTCTCCACAAGCGGTCAACGAGCATCGATTCAGGCTGTGCACGGTCCGCATTTGACAGCTTAGTGATCTGAGCTGTGGGAACTTCCTGGATCCCAAAAGCCCTCGACCGTGATCACCACATGACATCGCGGAACGTTGAAACTATATCCGAACCTCGCTATGTTCAGGGAACGCGGGACTATGGACAGCTGACCAGGCATTTAAGACAGCGTTTCTGTCGGAACTGGTTGATAGAGAACTGACTTCCTGCGATTGCGGCAACACAACATGCAGCACACAGATGACATGAGAACGACAGCGCTGGAAACGGCCCCCACCAGCAGCATGGTAGCTGGAAGAGACAGAAAAACATATTTCAACCACACGGTCTCCATCAGGTTCCGGACACAACCTCCCACCATCCAGAGGGATAGTGAAAGCTCCGAAACACGCGACTGGAGTTCAAAAGACTCCGAAGAGGTGGCTCTCCGGGGACCTAAGATTTCTGGATTTTTTTTTTTCTCAAATGAAAAATGACACAATCACACGGTGGTAAATTCAACGAGTGATCTCTCATTGGCCGATTCCCTCGTTCGCACCGAACGTTCATCATGCGGGAACTACGGACACAGAGAGACATATGCTACAGTGACAGACATTGGAATCGTAGAGGAAAAAGTACAAAGATCGAGAGATGAGAACATAGGAATATTAGATGGGGAAATTAGGCAAAAAACATTTCATTCACACGGCGTCTCCCTCCGGGAGCCGAGAGACTCCCGAAATTTTATTCGTCGCTCCAATAGCGGAATTAATTTAAAAGCCAGCGGGAGCTCGTGTGCTGATAACGCAGCTCCGTCGCTCGTTCGACACATTTTCTCCCAAAACGGCAACTCATACTCATTCACACAAATCATCCGCTTACAGGAAATTCTACGAGGGAAAATCTCAAATAGATTTAGACGGTTGTGCGGTTGAAATCTCGGCGGGCAGTTTCACTTGGGAGCAGTCATTCGGGATCCTACTTTCGAGCCGACTACTGACCTCTGTTCCTGAAAGCAGGGAATTTCGATCGACCTCGACCGCACTCCAAAGCCCAATCCTCCGGCAGTTTGTTCGAGATGCGAGCCTCGAACTCACTGAGTGGCAAGCTCAGAACCAGTCTGGCGTTCATGCTGAAGTAGTTCGAGTAGTAGATCTTGACGGAGTAGTTACCACCGGAGACGTCCTGCCAAAGCTCGACTAGAACGGTGGCGCAATATTTCGGAGCTTTACCGTCGAAGACCTCGAACAGTTGAAGAAGGGACGCGATTTCAGTGTCATGCTGTCGAGAACCATATTGAATCAGTTAGCTCCTCCGGACTCGTTTCCGTAGAGCGAAAGTCATTTGCGAACTATTTCCAATCAGAAACTCTCCGATTGAAATGAAACTCACCGTGGAATACATGTGAACGCGGACATTGGTGGGCATCTTCGTCACTTGGAGCATGTTACTAAGAATTTCCTTGGCCAGCAGTCCTGCTCGCAGCCGTTGCAAGATGGCTGACTTTGCGAACCAAATGAAGCTCAAGTCTTGTTGATTTTCAAGATCATCATAGAAGTCGATCGCCCACTGAGGAACAGTCAAACCGTAGAGTCGCTCGATCATGATTGTATCGTAGATATGTCCAGCGGTATCCCAGTCGGTGATGTTCGCCCCCGTCCATTTGGTCAAGTTGTTGTACAGCACCTGATACCTGGGAAGTTTTTTCAATTCAGCAAACTACAAAACAGCGCATCGAGAACGTATTTGGAACACTCAACTTCGAACTATGACGCAACTCACTTCGCTATCGTCCGCTTGGCTTCCGCGGTATTTTTGAGCAGCTCGTACGCGCGATCCGCGTTTGGACAGTTATGGTTCCCGGGAGCCAGGAGTCCGTCTTCGTCATTCGGTCTGGTATGCACAGGAACCGGTTGCCAGGGCAGGCCCACTAGGAATCGCTGGTCTTGAGAGGGCCTGTACATTCCAGCCAAGTGACAAGACGCCGAGTCTAAGCATCGGTTTTTGTCGGAACTTTGAACCTGAATCTGTTGGAAAATCGGAGCGTATGAGGAAGATATTCGGGGCGAAGACCTCTGATAGAGTATGGATCCGGATACCGCCTGGTTTTCACCTCTTTGGGGTCCCCTGTGATGAAGTTCGAGTAATGGGCTTTGAGGAAACCCCCCATCTTGTAGTGCATCCGACATCCCTCTTTAGTGAGTTCACCCAAGCCTCTCTTCCAGAACGATTCCTTGTTAGGGTCTTTGGGATACAGCGAAACAGGAGCTCGATCTCCATGGCGGTAAGCCTGCAGATAAAGAAGAAAACTTGAGCTTCACAGCATATCTTACGCGTTCCCTCAACTCGAACCAAGCTTGGATCGGATTCGAGAACTTTGAGCACTCAGAAAGTCACCCAGTTTTGGCGTTTCCAGCAACAGCGTGAGATGGGGGGTGCCGACGCCCAGGATCGAGGTGTGACTCGCCTAAGCCGGGATTGTCCTGAGCGAGTGCACTCCGTTTAGAGCATCGGGAATTTCTAGTCCAATCCGAACATGATGTGTCCGCAGTTTTCTCGAAATTTTACTAATGCAATGTACTCCGGCTGCGAACGACGTAAGCCAGAGTCGACCCGAAGTTCAACGAATGGAGGAACTCCGCGCCCAGGCTAGCCGTGCGGAGCCTGCAGCTTGAGCTGCGCACTTGCTCAGTCCGGAGAGCGATTGATCGAAATCAACTGTTGCCCACCACGTAAACAAGCCATATGTCACGACAACCAGCCTCAGCATTGCCGCATCAACAGCCTGATCCAAGCCTGACGGTTTTGGAAATTTTTGTCCAGAAAGCTGGGCAGCGATGTCCGAGATCGCGGAATCGACGAGAACTTTCCGGAACTGTTGGAAACCCCATCTCACCGCCTCCATCTCCGCGCTCATAACCTGTCATCTGTTAGGATTCTCACACAATCCAGCTGTATCTGAGAGAGCAACCATGGATCGAAACGACGACCTGTACTCACGATGCTGAGATGAACCAATCTCTCCGAATCTCCGGGAAAGTCTTGACAAACTGCGACGGCAAGCAAGGCCAGGAACATCGAAATTCGCTTCATCGTGGAGATCACACGGAGCGAAGGCTCCAGTCAGAGAGACGGCCTTCTACTTAAGAGTGTTGTGATGATCCGGTAGAGAAACCGGGGGTAGTCTGCTTCGAATCCGAGCGCGGAATGACCCCAACCCTCCTACCAGCTGCGTCGAGTCTGAAAAGAGAACTTGTGAGGACACAGTTTCCGGCCCGCTTTGATTGAACGAACGAGGTTTTATGGAGTTGCGCTCCTCTTATGGACCATCCGTTTGCGCCTGAAATGGGACCACCCGAGTGGGGATTGATATGGACGTGCAAGCGAAGCCCCCACATCCAAGAAGACGGAACGTTTTGTTGTTATCTTCTGCGGACGACGATTGCTGCAGAATAGACAGGCGCGAAAAATCTACTGAGTGAATCGTTTATTCCGCTTCGCAGACGGCACCTTCGCGGTTCATATTATCGAGATATTGCACTTCGAACCGATCACCAACAATCTGAATCTTTTTTCGAGGTGAGATAGGTCAGCGCAGTTGATTAGCGGAGAGCGCTCAAGCATAAAGCAGATTCAACTCGAGTCAGCATAAAGTCTTGTATGAGTCGGGTGAAGCTCGTAGGTTGATGTGACTCGGTTGAAAACCGCAATCCCATCAAGACCGCGAGAGTAGGCGATTTCCGTCGTAGTGGGGAGTTCCTAGTTGGTGTGTTCCCGAACCTCTCGGAGTCCGAGGAAGCCAGAACCATGCGAGGTGCTCTCGACTCTTTTCCCGATCTGGAACTGATTCTTCATCAGCATCGTCCATACAATGGGCTCGAACACGCACGGTCGGATGACTGCGATGCAGCAGCTATGTAGATTGCTTATCCGATATCAGAATTGGAAAACTATCTGACAGACGCTTTTAAATTTGCGAGCACCTCTGCTCGGCTTGGACTTTTACCTACGCCATCCTACGTTTTCGCGCGAAACCTGTCAATGTGGAGGCTCTCAGAAATGAACCCGACGACAGCGAGTCGGCCGCAAACGGCTTAGTCGAACGGCTGATGAGTATTCGGGGTTGCTAACATTCAAACCTCGCGATAACCTCCGCAGCCGAATTAGGATAGTATTGGAGGCGCAGCAAAAGCAACTCGCTTTTTTGGCAAGGCAGCGATCGCAGCTCGTTCCTAACGACTGCAGAGCGGTAGAATATTTTCTCATCTGGAGTGCTCGACGTATCACGAACGCTCTCGATGTATCAATGCGTTCCACACAGCTCGTGGATCCACCGGCCCCGTGTCCCATCGTAGCTCCGTTTGGCAGGCACTGCGATTCTCTCGGGGGCCACTTCTCGCAGTCGAATCGGTCCTTCTCTTGCGGTCCTTTCTCGACTTCGATTGCGCGCCGCAGAATCACCTCGGAGGAAGTTAGAACACTCGACTCAAGGTGCGATACTGGAGTTCTGTGAGAGAGCGTGAGTCATGACAGTCGCTATTCTGGAGGGTATCTGTATGAGTACCTGTCATGGTCCTCCTCGGCCCGCCGCAAGTCTTGGGTGTACAAAGTAGACACCGGGACGCGTGAAGCTTCGCGCCCCTGGATGGGTACAGATGAAACAGTGACGAAGTTCTCTCGAGGTACCCACACAGACTCTCCGTTCAACAAGCTTCCAATGAGGAAAAAACTGTCTGCTCTTCTCCATTATCGACGGGTTGCGCTTAATGATATATTCACTGCTTGACAAGTTCTTTCGTTGATGACCTTTTCAAGGATGAGGAATTGAAAAAAAAAAAAAGTAGTCATCTGAAAGGTTCTGAAACGGAAGAGAATCAACCATTTTCAGCGATGTGAATTGAGAGTGGCCGCGTCAAGTGCAGGGGTTCAGAAATGCCCAGGTTTAAAATTCACTTCCATGCCTCGTGAACATTTTGTGAACGTAACAATAAGAGGAGCAACGGAGCCATTCTCCGAAAATCGATTCGGGTTCGGAAACTTCGAGTCGCGGCGGGGTCGGTGCTGACCCCCACTGCAGCTCCTCCCTTCTCTTGGAGAGATTTCCTCGAAAGGAGTCGAACCTCTCTGTCCTGAGTGACTCGGAACTCGGTTCACGCTGTTGAAGTTCCCTCTTCTCAGAGATCACATGCTATGGGGGATTCGAGGAAGTTCATCGATATCAACAGCACAAATGTCCTGATATCGAAGCACGACTCCCCGAGGGATCATATCTTCCTTTTCTCTCCGCATGAAAGAGCCCAGAAAAGTCGCTTGTGGCTTATTCAGATGAATATCTACTCCTATATCAGCAAGCGGGCCGTGTAGTGAGGGGAGCTGTCGCGGAAGCCACGAGATCATCCCAAGGTGAGCAAAAGCGGTATTCGGTGGATACGCGTTACGTTGACATTCTCAGAAGGAACGTACTTCGAAATTTTTCGAATTGCTCGTCCGGAATTCAATCGTGAGTCAATCATGTACCCAGTGTAAACTAGGGAGACCTGACGGCCTGAACATATATTTCGAACTCGCGCCTGAATCTCAGAGATCCTGTATCAGTCAACTTCGAATAACTCTCGGTCGCGAATCCTTTAGTAAGCTCTTTCGATAGCTTCCTTGGGCTCATCCGACAGGTTAATGTGCTTCCGTTGAAAGCTTTCGCTGAAAGCGGGTGAATCGTAACGACCGAAACAGGACGTTGATCCAGTCGCAGCCCGAGAAATAGCTCCTCACAACTCACGTGGTCTGGGCTCACTGCGGAATCCCAGTGCAATACAAAATCAGCTATGTCCCAAGTTTCATCGCATAGCACAGAAACGTTTCAACGACATTGATGATGTTGCACCATGGTCCATGTTATTGCTGAGAGCTTATTGCGTGGCCCTACGGTGCGCCCGACCAATGTTTTGGGTGAGTACAGAAAACCCTCGCCAGATCTGGACGCGCTTGGCATGGCACTCATTTGCGGCTGAATTCGACTCCTGTCAGGGTGAAGTTTTTGTCACTGGTATCCGGTCGTTGCGAATAGAGATCCATCCCAAAACGCAGGCAAGAACCTAGATGTAGTTAGAAACGTATTGCAATGCAGAGATTCAACGTCGAAAGTTACGCTTTCCGACTGGTGGAATTGGTCGATTCGATTCCATCACCCTGATTCGAAACGAAGATGTGCTCCCTCGTGCATTTGAGCAGGTAGCACCGATCAAAAGCTGCATCGCGCTCGATGATACACGGAGCCAAAAGAGAGTGCGGTCCCCCGGGACAGGAATCTGGATCTGCGGCGATTTCCCTCCGAGCCGTCACTGAGAAGTCCGATACGTTGTAACCATTCGCAGCGTCTCAATATTTGATCCCCGTGTCGATTGGCTTCGGATAGAGATCCGCCACAGTTCGTCTATCCGTTTCCCTCTGGCTCGTTTCGCTCTTCTTTTGGCGGACGATCAGTTCTCTACGCGGCCCTAAAGTTGAAGCCTCTTTTCCTCCGCTCGATAGCAGACGATCTTGACGGAGGGGCGAGGGTCTGTGCGGCCATGCGCATGTGTTTGGTTTGGCACCCTGTCATATGTTCGAGTCTCACACAGGGAGCATTGACGACAGCGAGGAACGCACTCTGAGTCGAGATTATCCATCACGACCGCGCTGTCTGGAGAGGAGAGTCTCATTCCAGGAAAAGAGTGCTCGACGGTGGTTGCTGTTTACCCCGTCCAATCAGAGACCTAAGTCCCTTGTTTTGCTCGGCGCACATGGAGAAGGTCGATTCATCTGTTGGGTGGGTGAATATCTGCTTAACGCTCGGGACAATGGCAGCGATGTCAACGTTGGCGGTTTTCGCAAAACGCTTGTCGGCGCTCCGTTACATAGCGCATCGCATCGACAAGACTTCGAAAGTGAACGGCGGCGACTTGGTTGCCAAGGTGCTCAAGGCCCACGATGTCAAACAGGTTTTCACTCTGTCCGGCGGCCACATCTCGCCGATTCTCGTCGGCGCGGAGAAGCTCGGCATCCGAATCGTTGATACCCGGCATGAAGTGAACTCAGTTTTCGCGGCGGATGCCGTGGCACGGTTGACTGGCAACGTCGGAGTGGCTGCCGTGACCGCCGGACCCGGGGTCACGAACACGATCACGGCGGTGAAAAACGCTCAAATGGCCGAGTCGCCGGTCCTGTTGCTCGGAGGAGCCGCGGCCAGTGCGGCCAAAGGTCGTGGTGCTCTCCAGGACATCGATCAGCTGTCGCTGTTCAAATCCCTCTGCAAATATTCGGCGTCTGCGGCCACAGTCCGAGACATCGTACCCACTCTTCGCGCAGCTATTCAAGCCGCCCTGTCGGACACTCCGGGTCCGGTTTTCGTGGAGCTCCCCCTCGACGTTTTGTACCCCTATGATATTGTCCGGAAAGAGGTCGTCGGCAACGAGTCCGGACCAGCGAAAACTTTGGGACAGAAAATAGTAAAATGGTACCTCGAATTCTATTTGCATAATTTATTCGCTGGCGGACTCGACGCAACCGAGTTTGGACCTCTGCCCGTGAAAACGCCTCTGGCGACAGCGAGTCAGGTGGAGCGGGCTGCCGATCTGCTTTCTGGAGCGAAAAAGCCGGTGTTCATCCTTGGAAGTCAAGCCACGCTCTGTCCGGAACACACCAAGGATCTGAAGAGTATCTTGGAAGGTTTTGGAGTGCCGTGTTTCCTCGGAGGAATGTCCCGGGGCGCTATGGGACGCGACAGCCCTTACCAGTTCAGGCATTGCCGAAGAGACGCTCTGAAAGAAGCCGATGTCGTTTTCCTCATCGGCTCGGTTTGCGACTTCCGTTTGTCATACGGTCGAGTTTTCAGCAAAAAATCCAAAATTGTGGCGGTGAATCGGAGCAAGGAGCAACTGTTGAAAAACTCGGACGCTTTCTGGAAACCAACTCTCGCCGTCCAAGCTGACGCGGGCTCCTTCGTAGCCGACCTGCGCAAGACTCTGCCTTCGTACAAGTGCGACGATTCGTGGATACAGGAACTCCGCGCGAAGGATGATGTCAAGGAAAAGAGGAATGCGGAGATGGCGAAAGCGCCAGTCGACAAACATCTGAACCCGATGAGGGTACTCGAAGCACTGGAGGAGGTTATGCCTGACAACACGATCATAGTCGCCGACGGAGGAGACTTCGTGGCGACTGCTTCTTACATCCTGAAACCCCGAGGTCCTCTTCAGTGGCTCGACCCCGGAGCGTTCGGAACGCTGGGTGTTGGAGGCGGATTCGCTTTGGGGGCGAAGCTCGTACATCCGGAAGCTAACGTAGTTATCATCTATGGCGACGGCGCGGCTGGCTTCTCGATCATGGAGATGGACTCCTACACGAGGCAGAAGATTCCAATCACAGCAATCATCGGCAACGACGCCTGCTGGACACAAATCTTGCGAGAACAGGTTCGTGGCCTTTTCTTTGTCATCCCGAATCAAAAAACCTCGATCCACCGTCGGAAAGACTCGCTTCAATGCAATTTATTTGGAAACATTGCAGGTCAACATATTCAATTCTTCGGTCGCCTGCCCACTGGCGTACTGCAACTACGATCTCGTCGCTCAAGGTCTAGGCGCGGAAGGCCGTCTACTGAAGGCTGAGGACGAGAATCGGTTGGCGGACGCCTTCCGCGAAGCCTTCAAAATGAACAAGGAGGGGAAGAGTGTACTG
Source organism: Phytoseiulus persimilis (assembly GCA_037576195.1). Taxonomy (NCBI): domain Eukaryota; kingdom Metazoa; phylum Arthropoda; class Arachnida; order Mesostigmata; family Phytoseiidae; genus Phytoseiulus; species Phytoseiulus persimilis. The sequence goes on from CM075104.1 coordinate 10,845,970, forward strand.
TTGAATACTTTAATCGGAAAGACATCTTTCCGGGACGGGAGCATCTCCGTATGAGCGTGCGAGTGTGTCCTGGCTCGGATCGAGTCCACTCGTCGGGATCACAGCGATTCCGGTGCCCCGCCGGTATAGGGCCCCAGCCGGAATGCTCAAGATTGAATGACTCATGAGTCAATCAGTGGTCTCCAACTATGCTCTCGATCCCCACTCAATCGTTGAAACTTTCTTCTGATTGATGACGCGAGCGTCGTTGATCTGCTACAGTCGGAACGAGGAATGTTTGTCGCAAGAGAAGCTGGATGAACGTTCAGCCTCTTTTTGAACCCCGAGGACTAGAGAACACTTATTCTTCCAGGTTTGAAGACTCCCACTCGAATATTCCGACTTCGGTTTTATTTACAGGGACTGGAATAACTAATTTTCTCACTGAATATATTAAATTAAAATTTTCATTTCCATATGTAGGCGAAACAGTGTCTTAACCTACCTAATAGGAACACCCGTCTAGAGAGTGGGTTTGTAGAAAAAGGAAAAGAGCCGAGAGCATCGAGACCTATCGGACAGAAAACGCCGCGGGTTGACGTTGGGAGACTCTCCATTCTTCACCTCGAGTCCCCAGGGCGGACCGAGTTTCCTCCGTTCAATCGAAAAAAGCACGTCGAACCTTGGAGCCCGATGAACGAAGCGGGAACTGTACGGTGAAGATCGTCGATTTGGAAACATCAGCAGGATGCGTCTCTCGAGAACTTCGACGCATTCGATGAGGGACGAGGAGCTGGTGGGCACCCACCGAAGGACTCACGGCGTCCATCCGATAAGTTCTCTCCGAGTAGCTGCTGCCTCAACTGGTGTCGTTCACGACGAGCTACCGCTCTATTTTGGGTAAAGTGATTGCATTAATTGAGAAGGCGGACTCAACTACTTGAAGTTTTCAGCTGGGAATACGATGGCACCGTTAACAAGCGTCCGTCCAATACATCTGTTTGGATTCGTCGCGCTCATTCATGCTATAATACATATCACTCGAATTGGCATCGTCAGCGCGTCAACGCAGAATGCTTGACATTCAAAAAGACGATGTGAGGGCTGGAAACGAAGATGACTAGGCCGAGATCGGAGTTCCTTGACTGGAACCAGACGGGCTGATGACTGAGCTGTTCGGAGAGCACATGCAGTACATGAGACCACAGGAAACGCATGGCGTTGTCGATGTCGCGCGTGCAGTCACTGAAACGAGGGAGAAAGTTCTGAGCTCCGGAACTCTCTAGAGACCTCCCATGAAGAGAATTCGAGGTTTTTCCTCGTCTGAACAGGACAGAGACTCGGGATTGCGAGCTCGAGGTCGACGAGGTCCCCTGTGACCCGAATGCGGGAGTGACTCCGAAAAATACCGGACCCGGACTCACCTCCAATCGGTTTATTGTTGTTCTTGTTCTGGTTGTTATAATATTTCTTCTGACGGGCGCGAGAATTTTGAAACCAGACTTGCGTGACTCTCTTGCTCAGCCCTGTTATCTGCGCGATCCGTTCGAGGTCCTGACCATCGGGATTCGAATCGAGGTTGAAGTTAGCCTGGAGAACCGAAAGCTGCTCTTCCGTGAATGTTGTTCGGACTCGTTTGGTTTTCGCTCGCGGATTGTGATCCTGATCCGCGTTGTCTGGAATCGAACGGAACCATGTCGAAGCTCGAGAGGGGTTCGATCCAAGGAATGAACTCGCTTTTCCGAAGTTCTCACTCACCATCTGTCGACTGGCTGCCGGGATCGATGAGTTCGCAGTAATGGATTTTGCAGAGAACACGGCCGTCATGTAATGCGAACTCCTCGCCGGTGGACAGTTGTCTTTTACATTCTTCGCAAGCAAAACAAGCGAGGTGGTAGACCTGATCTCTGGCTCGACGGACCCAATCCGATGACTGGATTCCTCGAGTGCATTTCGAGCAGCGAACACCGAATTGCCTGGAAGGTGGGATTTTTTGAGCTCGGAGAGGAAGCAGCAGGAGTGTTCTGAACGTGAGGGATGGTTGAATGTTTTACCCGGCTTGTCGGCTTTCTTCCCGTGTACAATCGACGCCCAGGCCAGTTTTGACCCTCCATTCCTGACGAATATTCCCATGACCAAGGTTCATAAGATCTACGTCGCTCGGAATAACGATGGTTGCTACTGAGACCACACACGATAACACCCCGGCTGTCACCGAGCTATTGTGGTTTTCCTGGTTAAAACCAATGGTTTCGCCCGCGAATCATGTGCTATTGGGTCGAACGGATTACAGAGTATCTATGTCCTACTGGACGCCCTGGTGAAGGCCTGTCTGATGCCGGATGTTTCCTCTCATTCACTTACCCCGAAATTCCACGTATAAGGGACCCCCCAAATAACGGATTCCGGCTCCCAGGTCGATCTGATCATGGTTCTTTGGGCACGTCAGCGTTATTTCGGAGTTGATCTGACTAAACTTCCCGAGGAGTATGGAGATGATTCCGGAGTCGATCTGACCATATCTCTGGGGGTCCGTGAGCGTGATTTCGGGGCCGATCCGAACATGCTTCTTGGACTTTATGCAGGTGACTCTGGGATCGATCTTAACATACTTTCCACGGAGGTTGTTTCAAAATGCTGTCATCCCACTTATCTGATACCACTGCCTGACAGTACTGCTAGATGGACTCTTCGCAACATGGAAGACACTGATCCAGTCTGGGGTTTAACCGTTGACATACCTAAGCGAAGCCCAAACACCTATGACCAGATTGGCCACAGAATCATGTAAAGTGATCTCAAATGGTATGGACAGATCGATCTCGGAATCGCCTATAAATCGGTGGTCGGCCATCGGTGGTCGGCGGTGAGGGCCTTGAAGAGTCCGTCATCTGAGGGGTCCGTTGTCTGAGGGATAATTTGCCGAAATGAAGGATTTAATATCAGAGGGATTCGAGGATACACTTTCTCCCACCGATGTCATCAGCGAGAAAGAATCGCGGGGGGACCGCTCCCGGTGGTTGGGAATTTCACTCCAAAGTCGCGTTACCCCCACCAGTGGGGAGAGGTCAACCTGGGGAAGGGTACAATCCTCCAATTCGGTCAAAATGAAACTCTCATCCTGAACGTCGGCGCCTCGATTGACACGGAGTTCGGTCTGAGGAGAGAGAAATCGTGAAGGGCTCAATTTCCCTAAACTCTCGGAATTCACGCCATTGGAGTCCCTGCTCGATTTTGAGTAAGTTCGAGCAACGCGTGGGAGAATCTGTCCGAAGCACGCCGATCATCCGCACTCGTTCCGTTCAGTCCGTAATTTGCACGTTATCTATCTGACATGTTTCGCGTAATCATTGCCAGTTGCTGAGCTCATGATTTTACATGAATCAAGAGGACGCCCTATTCTCTTCCCCGTTATACAATGCTGCCTGGGAGAGGATGCTTTTCCAACTCAGGACATACCGCCTGATGACAGCTCGAAGATGCTGGGATCTCAATACAGCGACAGAATGGCTGATTCCAAGCGGGTCAGAGCCCCGCGTTCTCCTGTCCAGAAGCTTGGCAATGAAAAGACTGTATGAGAAGTCGATTCGGGCGACACAATCGTTCTTTCCCTGTTGCAGCTTGAGCGCAGACTTCGCTCCTGTTCCTGATTGTAGCGATTCGTAACTGGAGCCACATAACTCCGGGCGGACTCGAGGTCGATCGCCACCCTGGCTGAATTCACTTGTCACACGGTTCAGTGTTTCTACGCACGATAGTCGACCGGCTCGATTGAAACAAGATATGCGGAGCAAGCGATGACATATGTTTTGACTGACATCACGAATGCAGTTCGCAGGAGCCAGTGCATCGTCTAATTCAGACTCATCCTATTACAACTGGTGATGTGCTCCTTTGGGGCGGGATGTGTTAATCGTATGGAAATCACTGGGACAGATGTTCGGCAAAGGGAGAACCGACGAGGTGTCTGAGCCTGTCTCTCCGCCACCCGCTAGCCCGGGGTTACATTTCGAATGTGAGCAAACTCCAACGCCGAATCAATGGCTCAATTTGAGCCGCTTGTTGCTTGTAGCCTTTCGGGAGCGAAATTTGCTAGGCACAGCGCCGTAGGCACCACCGGCTCTTCCCGTAGTGCCCGGAATCAGTCGAGGATCCGATTTTTTGAGATTTGTTGGAGGTCCGCTGAGGGTCACGACTCGTACAATAGACGGCCGCCATTGTTGCTCTCGTTCGAGAGGTAGCAGACGAATCCACTCGCAAAAGCATTAGAACACGGAATCGCATCGCTATTCGAGTGGCCCCGCGTGACAGTCGGTGCGACCAGTGTCACGTCTGGAGCATGTGTCCCTTCCTTATCGAAGTTGTCGCCGTTTCCTAGCTTCGATTGCTGCTGCTGCTACTACTACTGCTGCCGCTGCTGCCGACTGGTTGTGTGTTGGCATAAACTGATTTGCAACCCGAGTCTTCTTTTCTTCCTGCGTCTCCCATCAATGAAGTCGCTCGGTGTGGGTATACGGGTGAATCGCGACAACTCGATTACTTGTTCGCCTATTCCTCTCTCGTGCTTCTACTTTTCCGAAGCTGTCTCAACTTCACACCTATTTCCCCCGACTCGCTCGGCATTAGTTCTCCGCCGAGTGTAGCTCCTATATTTACTCCTTAACGAGAGACTGGGGTTCGGGTCGTCGCCGGAACCTCTTGTCCACCAACATTACTTGAACTGGAAGCGACTCTGATCTGGAAAGTTGAGCGCCTGGTCGACCCGGCTCGTAGGAACTGAGCACAGAATCGAACGTGTGGTCACATGGGGTTTCGAGAGTCCTAGCGGACGTAGCGGCTTGGGCTCTTACTCGCTTAGACCTAACGATGCCCGCCGGCGATTCATTTAGCGTCTTTCCTGATCAGAGCCAGCTCACTGTGCGTCCGTCCGATCGAGCGAGCGACCGAACGACTGCCGGCCGCCCGGCTGGGGTGCCTGTCCGGTCGAGCCGAGCGACCGGCTTCGCTGGATGTCTTGTGTACCGAGAACGAACATCGGTTTCGATTGCATGTTCTATTTGCCCAACATATCTATCATGAGCAGAGAGCAAGCGGGGAACGCAAGAGTTTCCTCATGGAGGAAATGTGCGCCGGGTTTCCGCACAGAGCACAGGCGCTGAGTTGGGCTTCCCTCTTGGCCTGTCCAGGAAACACAAGGTGCGAGCATACGAGGTCTTGGTCAGATGGGGGGATGTCACTGCGGAACGCATGAATTTCGAACCCAGAAAGGATCAGACGATAAGGGAGCAATCCCATTCAGCGCAAAGGGGTCAGCGAATGCGTATGCTTTTTGGAAAACACAAACACATGCGGTTTGAAGAACCATCGGGACGAGCTTTTTTGACCTCAAAGATCCGAAAGCGTGTACGAAGTCTTGGCGGTGTCATGGGATGGATGAATTGCGACAAGAGCTTCAGCTGGAAACTCGTATCTGTTCCGTGTTTTCGGTAGAACGAGGCATCTGAATGGCGGGGAATGAGGAAGGGGAAGTCGACATAAAAATGCTTTCACCTTCCCGAGCCTTTTTTCGGTCGGGACAGCTCTTGCCAAATAGCTGGCGAGTGAGCGAGCGACTGGCTGGCTGGCTAGCTAGGAGAGAGTCAGAGATATGTAAATAAGCCCTGATTGGGATAAGTTTTTGTCCAAATACAACAGCGTTGAACGAAGCAAGGGGAACGCTTGGCAAACGCTCCGAGACTGTTGTCGCTTGTCGGGGAATCGCACACAGCCCGCTTTCTCTGCCGCTGTCTGCCCCTGTAGTATCGACTCGGAACACCGGTTTGAGCTCGAAACTCGAAAACAACTTTTTTTCGGGTCGTTCAGCGCTGGGTCGAGGTGTGTCTCAAGGGGAGCGCGCGGGGACAGTCCCGCCTCAAGCGCCAAACTTCCAATCCCGCAGGAGCCCGAGAATGTTCGACGTCGGGAGAGATTGGTGGGGACGACCGTGGATGCATGATCTGTCCGACATGCGTGTGGACCAGCCTCAGAATGTTCGTCACTGCGAAACGTTCTTGGCTTTGGATGGGAAGCCATGAATGCCACTACTTAGGGGACTCATTTCCCCTCGAGAGGAGCCCCCAGGTCCTCGAAGTGAATGTACTGGAGCAGCTGTCGACAAATGGGCATCATTCATCGGATATCCGATCGAAATTCGGAATTCACTCGCGGGGAAATCTGCAGTGTGTACCAGTGGCTTGTTTCGGAATTTTCCCCTTGTCCGACGGAGGTTGAATGCGGAATAGCCTCATTTAACGCTCTACTGACTCCGGCTCGGCTGTTTCCTTCCTCCTCGTCTCTACCGCGGTCTCCTGGCCCTGAGCCCGCTGCCAAGCCTGGCGGTCCCTTGGCCGCTCCCGCAAGGTAGTGCGGGCAGCAGGCGAGCTAGCACCTGTCGACGACCACTAGCTTCACGGCCGCTAGCATCAGCACCGCTCGCTCTGAGGTCCTGATTGCGGCTTTGAAGTCTCCCGCACAAAGATGGCAAAACGAGAGGAGGAGGAAAAAGGAAAGTGTTTCTGCCTGATTGGTCTTCTCTGTTGGACTTCGGACCCTTGCTCTGCCGCGGCGACCACATCTACAGTCTCGACCCTATCTATCACCCCGCAATACAACCTCGACGGTTGATGGTACAGTTACTCTGGATCCTCCTCGAACACTTAACCATCAGCGACCGCCGGAGCATAAACAAATTGCATCGCTTCCGCGAGCATCAAAGCGCGTTGATCTGGCTCATCGATCGGAGTAGCCATCCCCATGTTCCGCGATAGCCGAGCCTGCGGGTTCAACTCGAGGATCAGGAATTCACAAGGTTCTGGTCGGAGTCGCAGGCGGCTCCATTGTGCACTCGGAGAATTCGGGAACGACTCCTCCAGAGTCACAGCCCCGAGGGGGCCTCGGAAACGTTTGTCCGTCGAGGAAGCGCAAGCTTCAGGCGAAGCCCCGCCTCCTGTCTGGCCAATGGGAGCAACGGGGAGGCAAAGGGAAGCTCTTTCTATGTTCGTTAAGGCTACGCACGAGTCGATGCACGTCTTGCTGTCTTGTGCGGTCGAATGTTTTGAGCGGAAACGTTGAACCTCCAGGAAGGGCTCCCGTGAAAGGCAGCCCTTCTGCTGTTCGCTTGGCCTGCGCAGCTCCAGAAAAGCTGGGCAGGTCAAGCGACGGCCTTTGTCCAGGAATAACTGGCGGTGTCCGTTGATTCCACGAACCAGTGAATCCGGAAAGTTTCCGGACGCCCAGCGACGGATCGGAATTCGTCGGAGCTCCTCGGGAGCCTCGCGTTGGGGCGCCATCCCGAGCGGGGGCAGAGAAGGAGGGAGCGAAGCAAATCCAGCAAAGTATGATGATCGCCGTTCAATTTTTCCCCATGAAGACAAGAACGAGCCGGGAATTCATACATCTTAAGCTTGTTAGAGACAGGCAAAGACTTGTCATTGAGCGCAGCCAATTCGATTATGTCGCTCACTCCCGGCCGCTGTCTCTGGCTGAGCTCCTTCTCATCCTCGGCGGAGTTCGCCCATTCGTCCGCCTCCTCCTCCTCTAGCCATTCTCCTGGCCGCCGCCGCCGCCGTGGCAAAATCAGCTGATTTTTGTACCTGTCGCTCGCGATCCGAGTGCGCTGGTGGAATCCAGGAGTTCCCGGTGTTCGTCCCTGCCCCTCTGTCTGGCGGTGGAGTCTAACAAGGTAGAAGGATCGGCTCGATTCAATCATCATCTCTGCTCGGATGTCGGATGGCTAGACGATGGTCGACTGACTGGCTCGCTGACAGTCGGAGCAAAAGGACGAGGCAGCGGAGCGATCCAGCCAGGTAGACAGCGCACAGAAATGCGCGGTAAAAGGATTCACCCACTCATTGAGTTAGGGAAATGTTCATCGGAGCGAACTGTTCGCACCCTTCCCTCGTTTCGAGGTTGTTGCTGACGACCGCCAACAACATCAAACTGTTTTGTTTACACTTGTCCTTCGTTGGGGATGGCTGATTAACGACGTTTGTCTACATGCGTGCAATGAAAATCGTCGGCTTGCCTGCGCGCTAGTTTGCTCGTTCCCTCCCCCCACCCACCTGACTCTCCAACTACAAGTGTCAACGCTTACCTTGCATAATCCTGCCGGCAGTAAACGTTGTTATCCCGGAAGTAACACCTCGAATCTTTTTCGAGCGGACAGTCGCACACACAGCAACGAAGACAGTCAACGTGCCAGGAACAGTTGTCAACCTGGAGCTGCACGCGTTCCAGGATCTGTTGTCCGCAGCCACCGCAGGTTATGCCTTGCTCAGCCTGAAATCGGAACTTTTGCTCAATGATCACAATCGTTCAACCTCCGCTAAGAGACGGTCGTTCCTAAGCTTGTCCGAGTTTCGAGGAGCTCTCAATTGATCGAGGAACATGCCTGATCACGATCTCTCAGCGTCGCGAGAACCCGGAAACTTTCAATAACAGCTCCCATCCTATGACATCGCTGCTGACGGATCCTCAATCGACGAGAAGGCGAGAGAGGGAGGGAAATGTGACATTCAACTGATGGAGCCTCCGCCCAGACCACGATCCGGGAACACGACGTTGAATAGCAGTTGTGCGTCGCTGCAGCGCATTCGAACGGCTGCCCGGACAAGTTCGTCGACTTGTTCATAGTATGGCGGACTTCGTCGACGACCACACACCGAGCTACAACTGCAAGTTCGATTTCCTGCTCCGGCGGAATAGACACGTTTTCCAGAATCATGAAAACGGCTCACACCCCGGCTCGAGGCGCAAGCGGCGGAGCTTGACGAGAAGGGATCCGGCGGCCATGCTGATTGCGCGGATCGAGTTCCTTCCTGCTCTCGCGAGAGGTTACCATTATCGGAAACAATACTGGTTGAGTGATTGCGCGGACTAGGTCGACCTTGTAGGGACGACTCGCACTTCGAAGGTTTATTCCGCGAAACGCTGTATCCATTCATGCTGACGGAGCGCTCCCGGAATCATATACTGTTAGAGCGGGTCCTTGGAGTGGAGTCGTAAATCCGTACTCCGGCTCCACGAGGTCTTCGTATCCCAGACCCTGTTTCATCAGTATGGAACTGCACAATGACCCGTCGAAGCAGGGTTGGAAGGAAAGTAGTCTCGATGCTGTGGAAAACCGCCGAAACATTCGTCATTTGAATCGCCCGAGGAAAACTCTACAATCGCACGTATAATGAGCGATGTCCTCGTGCGTACATTTCGCTCCAATGCCAGCCCTACTCCGTCGGCATCATCGGTGTATAGAGCACGTACGTAAGTGCATATTTCTAACCAACTCTCTCACTTGCCCTTATCGGTAGATTCCTCGTCAAAAACCGCGTTTCCACGGGGGCTCCGATGCAGGCTGCCTTCTTTCCATATACGCGACAGGAGTAGTCCGTTCAAGGGTGGTGTGGCATTGGGGTTAAGGCAACCACCCCGGAACCACGAGGTGCTCGACAAGTTGTGGGCTTCAAAAGGGACGTAGCGAACCTTCGCATCGTCTCGGGTGGACCTCGGAGGGAACTGTGCGCCCCGACACACAATTATGGAATAGACGTCCAAAAGCACGGGGGAACCAAACGAACACCGCCTCAGAAATCACCAAGTGCCGCCGGTCCAGAAATGCTACCGGTTCGGGCCGCGGATCGAGTGCTCGGGAATGACATTGCCAATGTGACATGGAAGTGTTTCGCATGCTTCCGAAGAGGCCGTATGTAGAAAGCTACTTCCTTCAAACGCCCAGTCGCGGTTCGTTTGGCTCGCGAGAACGCGGCCTTTCCACTGTGGATCACTCATTAAACGCGAACGTCGAGCCAGACGCGGCCCTCCTCATTAACGTGACAGAAGTCGAAAACCCCGGAAACAGGAGTTGATGTGGCATTTTCTCGTTATTTTGGGGTGAGAGCTCAGTGTCACTGAATCCAGGCCAGGGATGCGAGACCGAAGCACACGCGAGGTCTCCGTTCCGAGGGAGCAGGACCACTCCGACGCGACGAGAAAGAAAACCAAGGGACGATGAATTCTGATCGAGCCGGAGTGGGAATTCTGAGAGGAGGGGAGATATTCCCCTGCCCCTGAGTACTCCTCGTACCGGCGGATGATCCTGTCGCTTGCAAACAACTTAGTGATCCTGGAAATTCATTCCGGGTCGATCCATTACCTTGATCCTCAAAAATTCTATCGTGAAAAGTTGAAGAGGGGATACGCGGAGAGCGGGAGGAACGGTTGGTGGGAAAATGATACTCATTCAGAGCTCAATGTCAAGCTTGAGAAACAGAGCTTGTCTTCCTGTGGATGGAGTCCCGACGCGACAGGACGTCGGACTCCGCGATTTTCCGATAGCACGAATGAAAAACATGCTCCTCGTTCCGCCCACATTCCGTAGACGTAGTGATCGAAGTGTCTGGTTGTATCGAAACTCCGTTCACAGCGGACCCCGTGGGCCCGCTCGGAGTATTGAGTCCAAATGACACTTTCTCTCTTTTGACCGGGTCAGGAATCGGCTCAACCCGAAGATGGTTATCGTGGCTTCCCTCGAGCGTCGCTGTGTGCTTCGACATCGGGGTCAGTGTCAAAACAGGCGGATTATCCGATGATCCGATTGGTTCATCGTGTTGCTCAATGGATTGGAGTGAACAAGTCCGGCGTTCCAGTTCGGATCTACTCTCTCCTCTTTAGCAGGCTCGTCTGGTGACTGCTTACATGGCTGCTTTGTACGAAATGGAGTTCTTGCGAAAGTTCACTCACGCCACTGCTTGGCGCTTATCGTCGCTGAGATCTGAGATCGAATTGCCGAAACACAATAAGCGAGGAAGCTAAAGCCATTTATCTTACATGACTTCTCAGGGCGAAGTTTCGGCGGCGGCTGCTGCTACTGTGTTCGCCCGTTGTTTTGTGTTGAACTCGCAACTCCCGGTCGACCGACCGACCGGCAGCAGAAGAACACCGACATACGAACCGAGAGAAGTACCGTCAGACGGGCGAGCGAATGAACGAACGGACGGATCGTCGCGAGGACAGACAGAAGGACGAACATACATACACCGACCAAGGGAAGGAAGAGGGAGAGGCTTTGTGAGAGCCTCTTGAGATTCTTGAGGACCGCCAAAGCACTGAGGAGGATCGCGATGCTCAGAACACTTTAAACAGGATCAACCCTTGCGGACGAAAGAGAGAACTAGCCGGCTACTCAGTCAGCTTGCGACTAAGTGGATCATCGAACGCAAGCAAGGAACCATGTCGTCTTACCTCACGGTATCCGCTGGGCTGTGAATTTTGCAATACCAGCAGCCGTTGTTCCGATCCCACCCGAGCCAAGTCTCGGCTCGTGGGACAACTCAACGTGCGTTCGATATCTCAAACCCTCCCCTCCCCCCACCCACAGTTTCGACGGCCGCAATCGCACAACTTCCAATCATCCAGGTCCCAGCTCCCGGATCTGACATTGTTTCCGATGAAGAAGCCTCCCGAGAATCCCTTCCGCCGAAGAATAAGAAGTCAGTGGATGTCGCCCGCTTGGCTGTCTCTTCACTGAACAGACGGTGACTCGTTATTGTGTTGTTGTTTCTTGCATTGAGGTGTGAGCGCCGATGGTGGTGACGGTTTTGGGCGACTTGAACAGCGGTCGCAAGCGCCGAAGCAGAAGGCGCGTCTGAAGAACGCAAAAGAGAAAGCCGCCACGAGAGTGAGCAGTGACTGAGTGGTACTGAGTAGTACAATGTGTTCTGTGGTCGTATGTGTCTCCGAAAGCGACAGAGGCGAGTACATGGGCGGGTGTATTGGTTGGCTTTGTGTGCAGCGATACCACAAACCCGCTTGACTCGCTCGCTCGCCGGGTTCTATGGTTGGATAGCTCGATTGCACCATGTCGCATGTACGGGGTGTTCTGGACTTTCACAACCCCTCACGGTCACACGGGGAGTTTCATTCCCGGACCTCGAGCCCAGATTTTTCCGAGAGGCAAGGAGGACTAGAATAGATGCCGGACAACATCGCAAACTTCCCCCCCGACGAAACAAAGCTCATCTTATGGTGAGTCGCCCGCGCCCTTCGCTTGCTGCGCGCTCTCGATTTCACATCCCGCTTGAACACTCCACAACGCTCGAGCAGAGATTCTCCGACTCCAAAGATGGATTTCGCCGTTCCCGTCGAAGATGATCTGCCCCAATCGTAAATCACACGGTTCATCGAGCTGGAAGTATTTCTGAGAAGCTAAAGACCTCCCCGTGACGGTGCTCCGGCGCGGTTTCTAGTGAACACTCTGTACAAAGTAGTCTCTCAGCGGAGTGCATTGTGTCTACTCGAGTGACTTTTTGCTACGAGGAGAGAAGTCGGTTCGTTGAAAGCCGCTCAGTCGCTCGCTCCGACGCTGTATCGCCAGCGAGCTCGTGATGTAGACAGGAGGAGCTGCGGCGGCCGCGATGACTCTTCATGAAGTTCTAGCCACTTCAGCAAACACTGTGCAACAACACGCGCATCGGTGTTTCGCCTGTAGAGCATGTCGGGAAGCATCGATTCTAATCGGGCTCCACAGTTAAAGTCGTTTGTTGCTCTGAAAAAGGTGCAGTCTTGTCGATGAAAGTCTCATCAACTCCGGCGCAGGGAACCCGTCACGCCCGTATCGCAAATAAGCCTTGACATTCTGTTGTCATCGCATGCTCACTGGGGAGTCGAGTTTCCTTTCGATTCGATGCCTCGGGCCACGCGCCGAATAAAAAGCTCAATTAAGCGACCAGAGGCCGGAGCAGTTATTCCCTCTTGCAACTAATCACTGCTAACACGATTCCAGCTGATCGGACTTCATGGACGTCGCCATACCTGGAATCGGAGCATGCGTCTCTTGAAGACGGCGGAACGATTCGGTATCTATCTTGGGCCCTCGGACTCGATGCCTCCAGTTCGTCACGGTAGTTGTCATTCCACGCCACAGTCGGATGAACCGCGGGGGACGCTCGAGCGGAAGGGTTGGCAAAACTGTCACGTTGCTAAGTTTCCTTATTTACCCTTGTGTTCTATCTTTTGCTCCAAAAACAACTCCCCAGTCGACAGCGACAGAGCACACTGAAGAACCGAACAAGCAGACCATTCCCCAGCGTCTCACTTCTCTTAAATCAACCGAATTTCGGCAACTCTGTGGACCTTGCCAACACGAGTCACGTACCAAGGGAGGAAGAAGCGAACCAACCCGACCACCAGTGCCGGCAGGCTGTCCTCAGAGCCGCTGTTCAGCTGCATGTATCGTGGATGTGTACAGTGCGCGCTCGCGGTTTTCCCCGATCGCAATGCTGGTTTTGTGAACCTTCACACGATTCGCCTGGCTGCCCGAACGAGGTTCTCGATCGTACTTGAAAGAAATCTCCACGAGCCGTAGAATTCGGCAGGATGAGTGGTTGTTGGTGTCCAGTTTCCAGCGCGGATGTTTCATTTAACTGACATCCACCCCACTCAAACTCTCGCTCGACTACGGTCTGACACTGAGGTGGTCCTACTCACCGTCGGCATGAGGAGCTCCGAACGGTGGGGCTTCTTCGATACTTGCAGTTAATCCAGTGGGTGGCTAATTAGCTTTACTCGCAAGCGGATAACTAGGACAAACGGACCCCGCGGCGAGCGTACCTCTTTAGATGCTCGTTAACACTTGCCCTCGCATGAGGGGTGGTAAGGACCACCGCTGGAAAACCACGCGGGAGCATTGAATGAGCTGTTGAGCTGAGGTCGATATGGGGAAATATTGGTGGACTGGAACCTGCCTTCTCGTCCCATGCCTCTCGGAATCAATCCTCATGCGCTCATCAAAACTTAAAGGAGACTCGTGGAGAGTTTTTCGAACCTTGCCCGCGGACGGCCTAGGATCGCCCAGACACCAATACAGCCCACGAAGCGAGAAGAGTTACGCAATTTCATCAGGCTCTGTTGAGACGGCGGGGCTTGGAAATCTATCATTGTACGCTGTTGATACATAAGAACTCCCAACGGAGCGTCAGTCGGGATAGTCCAGTCATGCGGTGCTCGTCGAACCCCGTGGAGTACCCTGGTCCGAATCAGGGTTGAAGCCCAGATTTGTACCTCGCCTCCGTGCGCATTCGACAAAGTATAGAAATTCCATGACCGAAGCACAGGGGAGTTCCTGACAATCAAATAATAAGTCGGAAACCGGGCGGAGGGTAGCGGGCCCCGTCCACGGAATGGTTCATCGGAACGCTACACTGTGTTTCACTTCTACGGGGCCGAACTAAGAACTGTTCAAGAAACCCTGCCTGCAGTGGCTCAGCCTTCTGAGCTATCCCGATCGGGCTTGGAATATGTGTACGCGATGCAGATGTTCCAGCCTTTCCGCAGCCGACGATGCGGAAAGACAACGAGACTTTGCCGAGTGGAAAATACGTTTCGCCGGTTTCCTTCATACTTCCACCAGTAGCTGAGCCGCGGGCCGTGGGCCGTTTGGGAGAAAGCTGTCAGCTCCTGCTTCCTCCTACATGCCACTGGCACGCGATTGAAACTCCGTTAGTATTACACACTACCGCTTGCGTAGCGTGAAAACGTTGAGTATCTGCTGTGAGTCCCTGGTGAGATGAGTTGCGCACCGGATATGATCTTTCTTCCAATCTCGAGGGGCGATGTGTGGGGCAATTATCGAAATCTTATTCGGTTCTTTCGGTGGCCCAAAGCTTTCAACTATCCGCCTCCTGAGCACTACGTGAGGTTTCCGAGCGCGCAACTCTAATATGGGCAGAGAGTACGGAATTTCTGACCGAAACTCTGGGATCTCTAGCACAAGATCAATAGCTCCCCACTGTTCGAGTAGAAACGTCGTTGTTTGATCAGCGATCTTCAGTTGAGGCAGCTTCGTGATTCAGATTGCCTCGAGATTTAATTTTTCTCTACTCATCAAGTCGTCTGCATTTTTGTCCAATGTGAATTAACGTCCTGAAACCCTGACCTTAGGCAGAAATTCACAGCATAGCGTCTGACACGCCGATCGCATCCGGGTTCTCCGATCAAATCCCGAAATTCGGTCAATTCTCGAGGTAGAAATGATAGATTGAATAACCGTGAACTGAGGGGTGGTTCGACAGTGGCACATACGGGTATCCACTTCCCTGCCCAATTGATTCCACTGCGTCTCTCGGAAACTGAGGAAAACGATCATACATGCTGATTCCCGAGCTTACCGAGCGGCTGCACATATTGATCTTGGACTCAATCTCAAATTTCTCGAAAGAATGCCGGAATCGAATGAGGGCTTCTCCCGTATATCGTGACCCTTTCGAAAAAATTGAAGGGTTTTCGGTTCATCACGAGCGAAGTTTGAGGCCAGACCGAAGCCTCGAATTCGTTGCATGAATGACGATTTACTAGCAGAGTGTACCAGAGCCACAGGAAACGACGTTTTCACGTCAAAACATATCGAACGCCACTGCTCCGGAGGCTATTCGAAACTGTTACCCTCTCTTCCTCTCCCGAAAGCGAATTTCCATGTCTCTCCAGGATGTCGTCAGAGATAGTCTGGACGTTCAAGCGGGTGATCCTCATCCCATCAGGACTCGGTGGTTTTATTCAGATATTCGTTGTGACGGACTACGAAGCTCGGAGGGGACCGTTTTCAGACGGCGATGCGTGTAGGCAACTCAAAGTTTCTCCACCTGGGCACGAGGGGAATCACTCCATAAAGCAGAGACTTCCGATGTCTCACATGTCCAATGAACGATGGTGTCAACCCGCACGTCCAGTGCTTCGCCTTTCCTTGCCTCATTCCATGTTGAACGACGCGTGCCGGGCTCCTCGATTGCGGAAACCGTCTAGTATCACCCGATAAGCGATTTTGAAAGACTGGAAATTCTACTCCGGAAAGCCGAGGAGCCGAATAACATTCTAGCTTCATTTCGTACGCACATTCGAACATCTCTCGAGGGGAAGGTTCGAGACGAACATCCGAACCCTGCTTGCTCGACATGGCAACAGGCCCTACAGTTTTGAAACCTGTTGTATCCAGATGCTGATCGCTTCCCTCATGACAGCCACCGATGGCCGAAGATCCCGCGCTCAACTCATAACTGACATCAGAGTGTACTTGGAAGACTGTGAGAAACATATACCGCTGGTACGGAACTCGAATCTCTGTGAGGGTCCTGACGCTTTGCCTTGTTACCGCTCCCATCCTCTAACTTTTTCTTTCTTTTCTAGCGGACGGGCGCTTCACTCATTAATACTTATCGGGCGCTCAACAAGTCACACTGATACAACGTTTGCGTCCACAGGTTATCGATTGTTCGCAACAAGTTCCTACTCACTTTGACGATGTCGAGGGGAATGTTGGCGTTCCGAGTTCGTCGCAGGCTCTTCTCGAAACTTGTGGGTCGCGGAAATTTGGTCAGCATCAAATGATCCTCGTCGGCCGACGAAGAGCTACAAGACGTCAACTCATCCATGTAAACCATGGCGTCCGACGGGGACCCCAGCAACGTTTTCAGAGGGCTGGTGAAGTCGTCGAGCGACATCGGAGCATCGGCCAGGGCTCACCGTGCTCGCTCCGAGCTACTTCCGACCAAAAATCACACTTGGGCACTGTAAATTATGATCACCGGGCACTGTTCGAAGATCTTCCTGAGAAGGAGGAACGCGGCGAGTTTCCAGCAGCTTCCGTCGATATTTGCTCTCTCAGTGGAGCGACATGGTCATATGAGGTAGTCGCTCTATATCCTTGCGCGGCTTCGACCGCGATCATTTGTATCTAGTTTAACGGTTGTCAGAGCCCAGGACGGGGCGGGGCCTCCGGTGCGCCCGACTCCGCCTCCGCCAATAGCGAAACTCGCCGAGTGCAGATGTCGTCCTCTCAGATGGATATTTGTGTTGAAACTATTACCAACCACCATTGTTGCCGCGCTGGGCTCCGGATCGAGATACTTGATACCAGCGGCGGAGCAGTAACAGTACTTCCCAGTTTACGACGCGATGACAACGTGACTTCCGCTCGGAACCGCCACTTTGGGTCGGAGCCATGAGCTGAAGGGTGAATATGGAATTCATAGCGGTGGCTACCCCGGCCACCCAACCTGATCATGGGACATGGTCAATCGCTCAAACGGGCTCCATCGTTCTGGTATTTCTTATCCTTCGAGCGATGAATCGCGGGGCTCAGATTCGCCCCGAAATGATCGACAAGGCTGCGAAAAGAAAGATTAAAGCGTTCGTTTCCCGAGAACTCTCCAAGAAGTGGCAATCTGGCAAACCACTTCTTGGACACCGAGTCAACGAGTTCGGAGAGGGCGTCGGCTTTCCAAAAGGAACTGCTCTGCTCCATTTATCGCTCGCTTCCTGCACGCCTGCGCACCACAGTCTGTTATCATTTATGTAATGCGACGGATTATGATCTGGAATAGAGATGATTCCTCAGACATGGCCGCCGCACAATGCTAGAGGGCGTCAGAAGCTTGAATCTGCGATGGGTTCGCAAGCAGCTCGCATTCTCGCGAAAAAATGCGGGTCGAACGAGCTCGTTCAAGAGCCAACGTTCCTGGAGTTCAACAATTCTCAGCACATTGGTGTTGAGGGTCTCGAAACTCTTGAAAGTTTTGGCTTGTCGGCAGCGGGGCAGCTTATTATTCGCTGCGTCGATCCATGAGTTGGGCTCCAAGAACCATGGTTACGATCCGGAATTTGAGCCTTTTTTGAACCGGACACAGCTCTGGAACAGGAATCAATTAGATGGGATGAAATTCATCCGGTACCGGTATCGACAGTTGAATCAGATCTGCGATTCAGAATTATAGTCCCTGATGATAACTCGGATATCTCCTCCCTTCCACTGAGATTTCGTGAGTTGGAATCGTCCTGCATCGTGTTCGAACGGGGACCCGTCGGGAGGTGAAAGTGTTGAATCGCCCCTCGTATCCGACAAACTAAGAGACTGAAGCTCGAGATCCATAACACAAACATACGGAACCACCAACCCCGCTGAGAACTTCCCTCTCTGATGACCAGTAGAATAATTCGCATGACATGGAGGTTGAGGCCGCTGGCCCACAGCTATGGAAATTTCATTCCCGCGCGGGTTGACCGATCCCTTGAGATGTCTCAGCGGTGGCAAACTGAAATAAGAATCACCCCTTCTGATCCGGAGATCCGCGACTGGCGGGAATTATGAGCTGAGGCAATGAATTGGCATCTGGATACGAAATATTCCAACGCCAGTTGTGGCGGATCTCGGACCGGCCACCCGCTCGCTTCAGAGCTCAAAGGTGAAACATGAAATGCTAAAATCGTGGATCGTCATCTACGCATGCTCGCGTTAGCTTTCATTCGCTCCCCAACCGACGGCATTCCCTTCGAATATCTCAGCAGCTTTCGAAAAATTTCGAAAACCTCGCCGGTGAGTGACAAAAAAACTTCCTCCCCGGATCCCGAAGCTCAGTCGGGTCCCGCAACTGCTCGGCGTTATCTGGGCGTTTCCATGCTATCGGAGCACAAGGAGCCCTTTCATATTCCACCTGTCCGAATAGGGCAGTCGACGTGTATAATTCGCCAGGACACACGTTGAGGCGAAAGGAGAATGGAGAAACGCTGAAGGCAACAATGAAAGGAATTCGGATTTGGCTGGGCCTGACTGATAGTTCGCCGCTGCGTCGGCGCGATCATCGAGGGGGAGAAAATAGAATTCGATAATGAATTGCAGCTACGACAGCTCAGTTTTTCTGATGCCAGGCATCGAATCGTCCTCCCTTTCTCCCAGCTATCCGCCCGGAATGAACAGACTTCCGGTCCCAATCACTGGCATACAATGAGAAGATGAGCCTCCCCGTGTGTAATGAGTAGAGATAGGGGTTTCAGGCACTAAGAAACTCGAGAAAAGACTCGGCAAAGTCGACATCCCCCTTTTTTTCCACTCACAACTTCGACAGGCTCGTAAATCGTCGACGGATCTGTGATTTACAGAATGATATCGATCCGTCTTCCAACTTCCTCCAACATGCGCCCATTGGAGTCGCGATGGAGATTATGTCATCCCCAATGGACGGAGACGCTGCGGAATACGAGCGAGAACTTCCAGTGGATTGGGGGGATATCCTGATGTCATTCGAAAAAGGGCCCAAGAACAGGGCTCTCCTTGAACGACCTCACATCACAACATTGGTATTGGAGAATTGAGAATGAGAACACTTTTGAGCTGAGTGGATAACGAAACCCCATTGTCACAGTCGCTGGGCGGAATACGAGTGCTCGTTCCGTTGTTGATATTATCCCAACGCAAATATCGCCGTTTCTCCTCACACTCCGTTTACGCTGGATGGATTCGCACTGACTAGAGGGGCAAACTCGAACGACGCCGGGTTTGACAAATCGCCGCGCTTGGGCCCGAGAAAAATTGCCTTCCTCGTAACATGTCCGAAATCAATGATCTCATCGCGTTGAGAAATTCAGGAATTCAGATCTTCATGAGGGTCCGTTGTGCGTTGCTCAATTGACACTTTGCGTCCGAATTAGACATCATTTTCCGTAGTACGGAGTACGGCAATTCAATTTCCGTACCGGGGCGGCGAGGATGAATTTCCGTACCAGAAAGTACAGAAATTGAATTGCCGTACTGGGCCGATACGGAAATTGAATTGCCGTACTCCGTACTACGGAAAATGATGTCTAGTCCGAATTTCATTTCTTTTCATCACCTCTTCATCTTTGTTTTCCGGCTGAACCTCTCAGCCAGCCCTCAGAAGTTTCCCGGAATCACCTTTCGGTATTGCTTCAGTGACACTCCCTATCGCCTCGCAAATCCCATTGCGGGCGGTGGGCTTTGGTCTCAAGATGGTTCTGATTTAATTCTGATGTAAATTAAATCCTCTTTCTACCACATACAGCCCACAACACGAAATTATCCACAGTCAAGTTTTCTAGACTATTCCTGATGACAAAGAGAGATGATGTTGATGCTGCCATGGGATACTCCCAGCATCACCACGATTGTGGCGATAGAATATTTCTTCGATTCGAGGAAGACGACGCGTAAGATTCCAGAAAATCGATTTCGAGCCGTAACATGAAATTATCGACAGGCTGATTTATTCCACGATTTCGGAATTCTCGAAAGTTAATACTTCGTCGAACCCCCTTTCGCCTTGATGACCTCAAAAATGCGCCTTGGGAGAGAATCATAGAGTGGTTTTATGTCTCGTTCCCCAATTCTGGCCCAAGAAGAAAGAATCGCATGTTTCAGTTCTTCTCTTGAGTTTTACTGCTTCCCATTGGGATAGACGAGCCGAGCTAACGTTCCCCAGAGGTTCTCAATAATGTTCAGGTCGGGGCTCTTCGGAGGCCAGTCAAGAAAACGTACTCCGCTCTCCCGGAACCAATCTTTGATTATCGCCGCCGTGTGCACGGAGGCGCAATCTTGCTGGAAGATGAAATCCGTTCCAACTTTCTCCAAAGCTTGAGGTCGCAGGTGGTTCTCGAGTAGCAGCTTATAGTCCACGGAACGCATTATTGTCTCCACGAAGATGATTTGGAACGTCCCGCGGCGACTGACCGCTCCCCAGATCATAACTGAACCGCCCCCGGACTGTCTTTTGGAATAGAATCGAGGCTCTTTCCGAAGATCGTGATAGTAGTTATGGAATCCATCCGGGCCGTCCAGATTGAACTTTTTCTCATCGCTGAAGACAACTTTATCCCATTCCGAAGTCCAACTCATCCATTCCTGGGCGCGATCGAGCCTAGTGTCTCGGTGCTTTTTCGTCAGCGGGGGCTTCCCGCACAATTTCTTGAATTTCAGATGATACGCACTTCTCAAAACGCGCCAGACGGTCTGTTTATGCACTGGGAGGTTGTTTGAGTCTCTGATTTGAGCGCAAGAGACACTCTTGTTGCTCGCATCCTGAATTGTCTTCCGTTTCTGACGATCTGAGAGCTTTGTGCTTCGTTTCTTGTACGATCTGATGCCATACTCCGCCCCTAATCTCAAATAACGCAGCACTACGTCCGCTGTTCTGCCGATCTCTCGTCCGATAGCTCTTGCTGCGAACCCAGAGCCGTGTAATTGATCGATGCGAATCCTTTCTTGAGGAGTCAGAGCCGGTTTTCGTCCCATATTGAGGGAATGAATTCTTTCTCACAAATCTTGACGAGCCGGAGTTCTGAGTCGACAAATCGTACTTGTGTGTCCTTCGTTAGCACAAACTTGACGTTCGTCGGTATCAGCCTCACGAGAAAATGCTGAAACTCCAACCGAATGCGCGATTTCAACGCTGTCGATAATTTCGTGTTACAGCTGGATATCAAAAATGTTCGATCCTGAGCCTAACCTTCGTTCTTCTCAGTCGGTTGATATAATCTCAAAGTCTGTCGCACCTAGTGGAATTCCCATGGCAACACTGACTTCGTTATCCAGCGGGTGCGGAAATCATCCACATAGAATGCGTGTCGATAAATTCGTGTTGCGGACTGTAAGAACTTTGTTGTCCCGGCCGGGGATCGAACCCGCGATTGCTAGCTTAGCGTGGCACCCAAGGCGTTGGTTTATGCCACACGGCCAACGAGATCACCTCTTCATCTGGAGTCAGATTTGCCATTTCGCACTCGATAGTCAGCAGCGCCCAGTCGTTCAATCGTCTCTCCACCGTCGTTGACCGAATGAAATATTTGACTCGTTTCATGCACGAGAACGATCTCTCTGCCGTGCAGTTGCTGACCGGCGTGGCCATGTAGATTCTGAATTCGATATCTACGTTTGGGAAGATGTCTGAAAGGTCACCGATTCTGATTGCGTCGCTCATTTTATTGGGGTTCCGATTTTGTTTTTCTTTCACGGCGACGAATTCTTCAAGGTGCCGAAGTTGCTCAACGATCTTTCCCGCTTCATCGTTGTGGTATGCTGAATGAATCACATTGCCCCATTTTTGTTTCCTGAGGCGGACAGAGTGCGGAAGTTGAAGAAGACTCCGAAGGTTTCAAGAGCGCGATCGTATGGACTCTTCCTTCGGCTCAACTCTGTGATGAAACTGTTGACTGTGATGGAGAACACGTGGTTTTCCAATTTCTCCTTCGTGTTGAGCGCAGCTTCTCCATCTTCTCCGCTTTCGTCGAAATGTCGTTCCCGCTTCCTCTTCCACCAACCCCCCCCCCCCCCCCCCCAATTCAAATCCGCTCCCGCTCCGCAGATCCCGAATGGTTTTTCCGAAGAGCGCTCCCGAAAATCTGCGGCCTTAGGCTCGAGCCTAAACTGCCTAATGGGAAATCCGGCCCTGACAATGGGCCTCGTGAGTTCATCGAGCGCGCGTCGAACGTGCGTTTACGAAATCGATGACGCGGACACAAGCGATCCTCGGAGGGAATAAAGCATGCGCTATTTAGAGCAATGGCAAAATGAGCTTCTCCGAACTGAAGTTCTGGGACACGACTACGAGGCTTCCAAGAGATCGCTTCGGAACCTTTCCGAGAGTGAATCTCAGTTTTTCGTACGATCGGTCAGTCGCGAATCTGCGCGGCTCCGTGACTCTGTTTCAGAGATGGGTTTGCAAACGTCCTCTCCCGAATACACTTCTCCTGCGGTGTTGCCACGCCGTTGACTCAACGATGCGTTGTTCACCAAATTGTTTGGCCAGTTCCTCGTGTCTCGAGGACTTTGAACTCGAGTAAACGTGGTTACTTGGGGTTCTTCCGCGTCACTCACCGGTCGCGAGAGCTCTCGGATGGGGATCACTGCTCTGCCATCCCAGGATCGATCCATTCATTAAGCAGTATATCCCCACGCATCTATTCAGTCTTCATCCTGTCCTCAAAAACTTGCGATGTCATCCATTATATCCAGTTCTGGTTCGGAATCTTGTGCGAGCGCCTTCAGGTCATTGCAGGTTGCTGCCATTCTCCACCTAGGAAACCATTCACGATCGGGTCTGATGGAACGAGGCGCAGGGTGAGAACACTCCGT
Organism: Phytoseiulus persimilis; assembly: GCA_037576195.1. Lineage (NCBI taxonomy): Eukaryota > Metazoa > Arthropoda > Arachnida > Mesostigmata > Phytoseiidae > Phytoseiulus > Phytoseiulus persimilis. The sequence goes on from CM075104.1 coordinate 10,868,891, forward strand.
TCGATTCTCTCTCGCACTGCGCAGCTTGCAGTGACGACAGTTTTCGAGACGTGCCTCTGGAGCGCTTCTGTCCTCATGGCCTCTGAAATCCCGGTTGTAAATGACCTGTACACAGTGAGAATCGATTGACAAAATATCGCCTCCGATGCGTTCATCCCCTCCCCCAAGATGTTCCCAAGGATGCCTATTCCGAGAATATTTGTCAGAATCCAGCCAGGGCGTCCATCCAACCACTTTTTTACCCGAACCTATCGAATTTCCCCCCTTTCGGTGGAAAATTCCCCCGAAAAAAGTGGGCATAAAGCGACGAATAGACGCGGAAACTGGGACTCTGGGTGGTTTGGATCAATTGGAGAACTTTTCACCATCGAAAACTTCCCCAGAATCGCCGAATCCGATTCCGAATTGATCACCGGGGATAACCTGGTATCTCCGCCACAGAGATCCTGTGAAAATCTTCGAATTGGAAGCATCGGATTTGGTATTGCCTGTCGGCCGGGTTCCTCCGAACACTTCAGGCGAACTGTCAATGATCTGTCCTGGCACGCGGCGGGTACCTTCTCAGATGCCCGAATCTCATTTGCCTGCTCCGAGGATGTCCGACTCACAGTTTCAAGAGGGAATCTCACAGTTTGTCGGAACCAGCTTCTCAAGAAATGTTCGGTCTTCGTCGTAGGTTTCCTCGTTGACAATCTGAAAGTCGGCAATCCCCTTCACACCTCAACATGGGGGCGCTTATTCGCCCACCCTCCATGGGAGCAGAAGTCTTCCAGCCTCACAGAGCTTGCTAGGCTGGAAAATCTCCTGCGTCACTTCCCGTCCTATCTGTTCAGAACACGTAGGGGCACCAAGTGAGTATTTCTGCGCTTTTTGGTTCAGTTGTAGGACCGAAGCGGCCGTCGAGGAGAATATGGTCTTCGTAGCCGAGGTTCAGCGGCTGAGAGCCGAACCGAATAGTGGCGCAGCCGGGAGTCCCCCTAGGGGCTGAGAGTTTTCTCCGTGTCCCTTTCACGCAATCCGTGGTGCTCTGGGGGACCCTCCCCTCTATTCTCTCCCAAATCATGAAGGAGAAATCCATTGATGGAGTCTGATGAAAGCGGTTCTGGGCAGTGGTGTTTCTTGCTCGACCCGCGCTCTCGACAAACCGGCAACGATGTGCCCTTCACCTCACCCCGCACGAGGATATGTCTTCCCGAGCTTAGGGATTTCGAGGATTCCTTCCTTCCAAATGAAGCTCCTCGTTTTGTCTGCGATGTGGCGCGACCCGATTGACGCTCTCCTTCTCAGTTTCGCTTCGAAAGCAGATTCACGAAATTGGCGAATCATGCGTGGGAAAGCGGAGGAATTTTTTCAAGTCGAAAGAAGGGAATGTTTAATCAACGGCTCCCTGTGCTGCAAAGCTCAGAATTGCACACAGTGGGCCCTGACTGCAGCGTTGCTCTCTATCGCCGCTTTGAAATGTGTATTTTCCGTTTCATCTGCGCCAATGCTGAAAACCGCTTATTCGCTCAGCCTTTCTCGAGTCTAGACACTTTAGCGGATGCAAAGATGCCATCATCAGCTCGTCTGAAGAAGAGCCAACTTCTCCAAGAACCGTGATCCAGTCCTGCTTTCTCCATTGGTAGGGAGAAAACGCCCGCTCCACTCGTGAAGGTAATGACAATCCGATTTCGAGATTTCAACACGGAGACATCAGGGAGCAACAAGCAAGGAGGGGCTCCAGGTTTTGGATGGTCCCTTGTGAAGTATAAGGGCAAAACTGGAACTCCGGATCTGCTCAGCTTCTTTGCGCATTTTGTGAATACGGATATGGAAAGAAGCCACCTCAGCTCTGCGCGCTCTAATTGCGTGTTCCCTCACCTATGGGACATCAGTTTCGCCATCTTCGCCTAGACGTTTCATTGAATTTCAGGCATAAAGTCACGCCTATTACTCTATCGAGCATGACCTGTGCATCCACGGTCCCTGCCTGAGTTCTCAGGACGCATGCTCACTGAGGTCAGACCATTAGGCCTGCTTTCAGTCATGACTCATCATTAGGGCTGGACGTTCATCGCGGCCTTTTGGCCGGGAATTCGCGGCGTGATCGTGTTTTTGACGTAGGATCTGTCATAGCCCGCAGCTTCGCTTGGAAATCGAGGGCGATAACATACGACCAAGGTTTCCTCTCAAGTGATCAGTTCACGTCAGCCGAAGGATGCTGGAAACTGCTCGTCGAAGAGCCCCTCCGAGAGCTTCACTTGTTCAATAGCAACAGCTCTGAGAGCAGCGGCAACAATGTTCGCTCAGTGATAGAGAGGATGGACGTTTCTCCAGTCCAAACAGGTGGCTCTCCTTCTTCAGGGAGAGCCCAAGTCCGTAGCGGAGCACGGAAGGGGCAAATACGATTTTATGATCAAGGAAGTTCTGTTACTCGCACAGCCTAAGATGGCTCCAAGCCATGCCTTGTCGCTCTCGATTCGTTCTGAGACCTACTCACTGAGCCTAAGACCGTTGATTAGTTGTAATTTGTTCGACTGGATCAATCTGGTGATTGAGCATCACCAGTTTTTTTTTCGTCGAAAATTCGCGGACCCCGCGAAATCCACGACAAGTGCCGTGGAGCCGGCTAAGAGGCACAAAATGTGGTCGTCCTCTATCGAGCGTCTGTCATCGCGTAAAACACCGGCATGTTGGTTGGAGGACCTCCTATAGCGGAGCTGTTGATCGGCTCAGATACACAAGAGCTATTCCGGAGAGCTCTGCCGATTTCCCGACCGATCGCTCTTATTCTTTGTCATTCTCTGGGGGATCGGTTCTCTCGATGCCACGAAACGTTGGAGTAGGGTATTTCTTTCGACTTCCAAGGAAATTCCAGCGAAAGCTCTTCGTCAAAACTGTGTTGCCAGAGAAAGCCGAAATTCGCGGGAGGAAGAAAATCCCGTGGTAATCGGCGGATATCGTCGCGGCTGCGAGGAACGTCCAGCCCTACTCATCAAATATGACGTCATTATTCATCACCAGCCGACCTTCAGACGACCACGCTGGCCGGGCCGTCCCTTGCTTCGGAAGTCTACTGCTGATAGACAGAAATTCCCTTCTGTGTGGTGTGTCATGAGACCTTGAGGGGTTACCATGGATTTTCGCTACCATCATGTCGGGGTGGTGTGCCTCATAGTAGAGACTCGTATCCCGGTCAAGAATGTGAGCAAACACAATCCGGCAGTGTCTGGCATGCAGATACTTCCCTCTCTCTTCATTGGGTCAGCACGTCAGCACCATCCCAGAACTATCTTCTTATTCGGCTTATCAGCGCATGTCGTCTCTCGAAAGTATGGTCAGATCGACCCCGGAATCACCTACCTAGACTCCGAGAAGTGTGGTGAGATTAATTCCGCAACCACATCCTAAGACTCCCGGAAAATTTACGGATCGACCTCGGAAATACCCACCAAGACTCAAAGAAGTATGGTCAGATCGACCTCGGAATCACCTCCCTATATTCCTGAGACTATGGTCAGATCGATTCCGGAATCACCTTCATAGCCTCAAAAAAGTCTTCGTACATCATTGCGAACCGCTCCACAACATGCCGCCAGTTCCAGGCCGGTCCAATCGATCAATCCATCTCGGCAGACTTGAATGAGGACAAGCAAATAAACAGATCGTGTATTTTCATATATATAGATTCATGCCGTCATGATTCATGACGTCAAAATTCATCATCTATGACGTCATGACTGATCTGAGGAATGTTTCCAACCCTCGAAAACAGTTGAACGTTTGCGCCGCAGAGAAGGTCGTCACAAGCAACGTGGTGAGTATCCGCGAGGGGATGGGAATCTTGGGGAGCGTTTCCGCGCAGCAATGGGTCAGGGCATCGATGACGTTCGCCAATTTAGCGTCTGGAGAAGCATCAGCCAACTTCACTCCCTATCGTCGATACTCCGCATCAAAACGTTCGCGCTACATTCCATTGGTGTTCAGGATACTGTAGTTTGCCCCGCTGTCACGGAGATCTTGAGAACGTGGGCCAACTCACCCATCAGTAGGTCGGCCCAAGAGGGATAAAGGGAAATACTTTTTCATCTCCGTTGAAGGGCGACTCTCTCAGAGAGTCATTTTCACGCGGAGCCGCAGCGAACGGACCTAGACTCCGAGATCAGCGCAAGCTTCTGGCGCCTTCTCATGGAGCTCTCCGAATGGTCTTGGACTCATTCCGACATTGTCCCCATACCCTGATCATTTTCTGTGCCTCAAAAATAGCGTGATATTACCCGCAGCCGAATGTATGGAGGCAGCGAGAGAGAAGCGAAATATAACGTGATTTGGCGCAAGGAATAGCGAAGGCGGAGAAATGGTGTCTCTTCGTCAACAAAATGAAGGGAGCTAACGTTAGAGTTGGAAGCACAGAAGGGACGCGTTTTTCATTCTTCATTTAATCGAGGGTTGGGGGTTTTCATTGCTCAGTTACGGTCAAAAAGCAGTTTCATGAGCTCGATTTGTAAGTAAGAATTGGGAACTTCTGACGAGGGAAGACTGATGTCTGCTCAGCTAACCCCGCTGGCTACTCTAGGCAGACTGAAGCGTGTTTGGAAAACCATATCGAGGGAAAGATACCATGAGTCCTATCCTCGGCGTTGTCTGGCCCCCAAGAGGCATCTGAAGGGTAACCTCACCTTCAAGCCAACACTTGCTGGAATTCCTCAAACATGTGTGGGGGATTCGTGGATCGACGGGCTCCGCAGTCTCAAGGGCGGAGCAGACTTGGGTGGAAATCGCTCATTACTGCTTCTGGTTCATGCCCTCTATTTCGCTCGATTACTCTCCGGAAAACGCGTCTTATTCGTTTTTCGTCTTCACTATCCGGTTGGGTTATGCTTAGTGCAGAGCATATCGGAGTCGACTGACCCGGAATTCCGGCGTATAGGGGACTACTTCCTTCGACTGGAAACATTACTGAAACTACCAGTAATGTTTGTGACGCAAGTGAATATCGATACTTCTGCACGGTATGGCAACGTTCCGTCTATTACGGGAGAATGCCATATGCTGGAAATTCCATCGGTGACTGTGAACCCTGGGTATTTATGGTGGAAAAAGTAGTCCCTCATACGCCAGACTTTGTAGTCGTTCAAAAGCGACGCACCAGAGCGGGTGGTGTGCGGAAAAAACGTCAAGAGACTTGATTTAATGATAAGTCCTATTTTATTTCCGAAAATACAAACCCTCCATCTTCAGACCGCAACTCCAAGAAACCTGCCGACAGTGGACTATGGGGAGCGGATCGACTTCACGACGATAGAACATTGCGAATAAAGAAGGTAAAATATTACTGACACCTAACTTTCAATCTACTTCACGTCATATGGTGTTTACAGTGTATTTTTCTCGGATTAGACATTCTGATCGATTAGCGCGGGAGTATGTACATCAGGGAAGATACAGGACTTGAACGTCAGTATCATCTACGGACTGCCTATCCTCGCTCCTTGCCTGCCACAGCGTTTGAACTAGAGCGGTGTATCACTCGCTAGTTTGCTAGAGGCTCCGTTAGTCGAAACCACGGCAGTGGTGTTTCGCTGTGGATGATATCTGCTCCGAACGCATTTTGCCAAAAGTTCTTTGTCTACATCGGCGGGATTGTTGATTCCGAAGAACACCGTTGAGATCAGTGCAACGACTACGGTCACAGAGAAGCCTGAGATGGGGACGAGGAGGTGAGATATTGTTGTGACCGCCTTCTCGGCGGACCCTTCCATCAAAGTAGTGAGGGTGGAGTTCGCTTCAGAGAAGCTCATGGAAGAGTTCGAGCATCCTTCAATCGATGTCTGAAGAGATTGGAAGTCATCTGATTTCAGCGCCGTCGAGACGATGAACAAACAGAGGGCCTGTCCAACCATCAGTCCGAGTAATGCCGATTTTCCATTGATGTGAGGGACGACCATTCCCAGAGTGAAGACTCCTAGCAGGGGTCCGGAGAGAGCGCCTGACATGGCGAAGGCGGCTTTGATCAGACTTCCGATCGAGCCTGCTAGGAAAGCGAGACCAATGGTCAAGAAGCCGTAGGTTGCAGCTGGAACGAAGACAAGAACACTCGGTCAGATGACTGATCACTGAACTCGATCGACCTGTTGCCAAATCGGCGGATTACGCAGGTTTCATTCTCCACGGAACAGTTGGAGACTCACCGGCGATTTTGGTTACCAGGATCGCGGGCACAGGCAAATTGGCGAACTGTAGGAAGTCCTCGTAGGCAACAGCAGCCAGTGAGTTGAAACCCGAGCTCATCGTGGATAGCGCGGCAGAGAAGATGACAGCTACGAACAGCCCGGGCAGTCCCGGGATTCTCCCGAGGACTTCCATGACGAAGTAGGGCATCAGCTGGTCAGACCTGTCGATCCGGCCAGCTTTCAGGGGATCGCAATCGTGGTAATTTGCGTAGATAACCAGACCTGTCGGGTAACAAGCTCGATCTGAATGACGGGCCGAACAGTGGACAGACCTGTCAGGTTGGCAGAAATCAATGGCTTGATACCGGTGTTGACGTGGAAACAGATTTATGCTCACCTGCGAGGCAGCCGAGAGATATGTTGAACATCACTCCGGGAATGTTACAATACAGCGCCAACTTGGCTTTTTTGAGACTGGAGACTGAACAGAACCGTTGAACTTCGGTCTGAGATGTCCCGTATGATCCCAACCAGACCATTGTGGTTCCTGGGGAATCGAAACGATGATAACTTGGAGCTCCATCGCAGGAGGAGGAACGGAATCTCCGATACATTCGGACCCGATTCCACAAGATTCGATTCGCTCACCAAGCAGAACGTTCCAGAGGACGGTGCCGGAACTTGGATCCCAATGGGTATTGAAAAACTGTAATCGCCCACCTTGGCTGGCTTTCTCGAAAACCTCCCCAAGGCCACCAGCTTTTACAATACCCGTCACACAAAGCGCAACCATTCCAAGCACAGCTATCGACATCTGAATTACGTCAGTCCAAACCACGGCCTTGACGCCTCCCTGAAGGGTACGAAAAGAAGACTATACCGAGATCTGGAGGTTTTCAGCGAGGCCACGCGGACCATCCGGCTCGCGGAACTCAGGAAAACTCCCAGTGGATTGTCGTACTCACGAGCGTGGTGTAGAATGTACAGAGTAAGCCGAGACCAACGATGGATATCCACAAGGGGAGTCCAATCACTGGTTTTAGCGCCTGAGACGGTCCATACAATACAACTCCCATGTAGAGGAGGTTGTTCAGTGTGAACGATATCGCGCCGAGCATTCGAACCCATCGATTGAACCTCCGCTCCAGATACTGGAATGGAGACGCGAAAGTTATCCATCGCTATCTCGCACGTCGATTGAGGGGTTGAATATCTGCGCAGTTTATGGACTCTAGTAATCTCCACCGGAGCACATTTTTTTACGGCACGTCTAAACTTTTCCATCAGCAGCATCGATATCAGCCGGGGCTTCGGCCCGTGATCTCACTCACTCAGTGGGCTCTTCTCGCCGAACCATCAGAGAGCGGAACGAGCGTTATTAGCTCAGGTTCAAGAAGGTCCGGAGCCTCTCGAAGGTTACCGGTTTGCGGGTCATGCTGACTCGTGTCATACTCGAGCAAAGTTCATCTGTTTTTTATAGCTCCATCGACGGTGATAATGTTGACACGCGCGGTGGTTGTACGTGACTGAGGAAGGACTCACCGAGTTCACAGAAGTCAGCTTGAGCTCATAGAGAACGGGCAGATAGAGCTCGGCGGCGATGATGTTCGAGATAGCCAAGCCGAATATGGCAACCCAATATTGTGTTCCTCTGTAAAACATCTCCGACGGATATCCTAGATACGTGGTCGCACTTTGAAACGACGCCATTAGCGACATCGCCACGGGAAAAGCTCCGAGCTGGCGGTTCGCCATGAGGAACTGTTTGTTGCTCATATTCTTCCGATCTTTCCACGCGAAATAGACTCCGACCATCGATGAGGAGGCCAGAACGGCCACCATCATGAAGTAGTCGAAAAACGTGAAATGATTTTCTGTCTGCATGTTTCCGACGTTTGAGATGGGCCGTTTTCCGGTATAACGATTTGTGTTCGTCTAGTTGAAATAACGATTGGGTCCTCGGCCGACGGCGGTATGTTGTCCTACAAACAGTACATCACGGCTACCTGGAAGGAACATTTTCTCTGAGCACTTGTCGAATCGATATGTTCCTCTTCCAATTGATTTGCTTTCGACGATGAGCGGGTCCTCTCGGGTCGCCGCGTTGGCGATGTTGACAGTGTCAAGAACGGAAACTTTCGGAGCCGCGTGCTCCGCGAAGATTCGTTTCAAATCAAGAGCATTGCGTCCCAGGCGCCAGAGTGGCCGGAATCTCATGTATTTCGGAGATAACGAGACAATCGAGTGCCGAAACGCGAGAACATTGCTAATTTTCGGCGTCATCGCGGGGAAAATATCCCAAAATTTCGAAACAGAATTTCCCTATACACTATTTTTTTTTTGAGGGTTCTCAAAGCTTTCATAATTCAGAGATGATTCCTGACCATATCAGGAAAAAAAACTATCGTTCTCAGCTTGTTTCTGGGAGCGAACTGTTTGCTACAATGATCACTTTCTTCAAGACTTCAGCGGTCGGAGGGAATCCCATGACGAATCGTACCTCCGGGACGATTCCATGGAATCAATTAGTTGACGGATCTCCCCGAAATAGATGGCGAAATGCCGGGAAAAAACTCCTCTTTGGAATGCCGTTCCTCTGGGAGACCCGTTTGCGAGGGAAACTACCGGGCTGACCCTCGACGTCTCTTCCGCTCAGAACGTGGGGAAGAACTGACACATTCCGCTCGATAGATCGGATATTTCCAGCAGTTCTTCGCGCAAGGGCTGCGCACACCGAATTCAGAGGCTGATTCTGATGCTCAGGTGCGCTGCGGCTCAACATGGAGTTCATTGAGGTCTGATTTGAAATTCGCAGAGTGAGCAAAGGCGAGCACTCAACGATCGGAATCGATTCGTACGAGGTATAAATAAGACTTCATGGGATTGACCCGGGAAGCCCCAATCTCAGCCAGTGAAAGTCGAACAGGTGTTCCGGAGTTTCACGTGGAGCAGTACCGAGGACGATTCGCGCCTTCAAACGAGTGGAAATCGCGACACGAGAAGCGCATGGATACAATGGAACCGTTGGGTCCGCGGCAGCCACGTGGCGATTACGGAGTACTCGACAGAGTACGAGCAAATCGCACCGCCAAAACTTAACGGCGATCGTTCCCAGGTCCATGCGAAAGAGTTCATAATCCTCGTCCCCTTCCGCGCGGAAGGGTGGCACAGGGAGGTGCAGAATCTGAATTTGGTTGGATGCTCGTTTTTTCCCTAAGATGCCGGCCACCCTCGCAGAGAGAGAATTTAGAGTCGGCAGTCTCCTTCACGGTGGAGATTTCCAGATATGAAATGTTTTTTCATGCTGTCAAGATGCGATACCCTTCAACGACCCCACCTGCCAGCGTTGATGGTCTCCCCAGGGCATACTTTTCTGTGTCGTTGAAGAGGTTCCGAGACCTGACGCTCGTGCAGTAGGATCGTCTGATGGCGCCGAATCCCAGGGTTTGTATCACAATCTCTCCTCGGATCAAGCCGTCTTTGGGCCAAAAGTAGGCCGAAGAAAAGTCTGTAACCCCCGCCCTGCCCGCCGAAGGGTTTCGGTGGGTTACTCCAGCTCCGAATTCTGGCGCTCGAGCGCTGGAAGGAGAGCCTAATTCCAGGGCCGACGTCCAGGAATCCCAGGTCAGGAATACTGGAGTGAATCCACCGGAAGGATTGTGAACTCTTCCCTCATGGGTCCTGGGCAGGATTCCCGTCTGCTTCTCGAACGAAGCGATCGAGAAGACAGGCACGCGACCATCGGTAAGAGCTTACGTTGTGACGAAAGCTGCAGATGTCCCTTTGCCAGAAACTGCCCTCAAAGCTTACTCAAGAAGAACACTTGTTGCAAAACTTACGAGACGCTCCCTGGCGTTAAATCGCACATCCGGAGTCGACTGTCTGTTGTGCGATTTGAGCGCGAACGCACATTTTCGACATCTGTTGCGATAAACGTCTCTACGAACGTTTCCAGCCCTCCGCTTGCTTCTGATCGGCTCAACAATTCAATGTGAGCATCGGATCCGTTTGTCGATCTGGGGTTGTCGGCAATCAGCGTAATGGATTAGTTTTTTTCTGTCAGAACCAGATCTATTAATATCTGCGACCCCGCCGCATCGGATGCTTGACAAGTGCAGACAGCCTTGCACTCCTCGTACCATTCAAACAGAAACGAAGGACTGTGGCGCATATTCATTGCCAAGAATATTCTTCTGCGATGTCAAAAAACCGGAACAGCGCCAAACTTCTCATAGAGTCTGTCGCGGGATCTGTCCTCGACGAAATTCGCGCGGTCGAGACTCATCAAAAAAGTTCTCCACGAACAGCGTCCCGAACGGCAAGCGGACAAACTGGAACGATATCAGTGGAATGAATTCTGCGCGGGATCTGTGGCTCGTATTTCCGAAACAGTCGCGCCATCTGATCCGGCTCGTACAGATGTGCCGCGAGTCCGGCTCTTGTAAGTTCTGAACAATACACGAGTCGAGCATTATTGTCCCACGAAGAGTACGTTGGATGTTTCAAACGTTCATCGAACGAAGCGAGGACCCGCGCTCGATGCCGTCAACGGCTCGGAAGAAGAGGTACGCGAAAGTATTCCATCTTTTGTGGGACGTTTACACACGTTCTGTTCTGACTCCAAATCAAGAAATCGATGCTACTCGGACGAGTCTCCAATGGCGCCAAGCTCCGATCCCAGGCCGTTTTTCGGAATCCTCAAGGTTAATGCGATCAAACTTCATCGAGCAGAAACTTCCCCAAAACACTCATGCCTCCCACCGCGTTCGTTCTCGACGTGACGACTGAGGTAGAACGCTTACAGCAATAACTTCCTGGGATGAGCCCAGAAAAACACACTTTAACGGGGAACACACAGAAATCAAACAATGACGATCAACGCGAACACTGAAGGGGTTCCGAGCAATCGAGGATGGGCGATTTCAAGCAACATCACTTCAAACGAGGGAACGAAACCGAATGAACCCACCACTCTACGACGGATAGCATTCCGAATGCGCGAAGAGGAACCACACGTAAGAAGGCAAAACTTGGCCGCGGGAAGGGCACGCTGAATGGAAAGAGAGAGCGGAAGAGAATCGCTTAGAGAGGAGGCGGCCTGTCTCAGGAGCTCGCATGACGAAAAAATGGAAAAACGACGGGGCATCTCCAACGACTACATGCTCCTCTCCCTCCTAATCCATTGGACCACTGGAATTTCGGTAGAAAGCGAGCGGAATAATCACCCTCAGCCCTGGCGTGGCTCATCAGAGTGAGCCGACAGAAGACTTCTGTGACTTCTGCGATCGACGGGGATGATTAGTGGCTCGTGAATGGAGTTGAGGTGCCCATCATTATGGACGAAGTTGACAAGGCAACAAAAGGAAACAGCGCGAATCGTCCCCACGGGCAGAAACACACCAATGAGTCGGCACATTCTATTGTGGCCGGTGATTTTTTTGTTCCTGGCTGGTTTCGCACAAAGACTGATCAGGAACAAAGCTGTGGCTTTTAGAAGTTTCCGTTTCTTGATGACTGTGTTCCAAACATGAATCATTATCAACATTGGACTAATGATCAAAAATTTCCCGCTTCTCCTGAGCCTGCCAGGTGAAACGACGTCCGCGCAGCGTGTCGTCTCATCTGTCCAAGTTTTATACTGGGAAATACATATTGCAAGAAAACATCGTTGAAAACCGCTACATGTCCGGAACGAGCCTGTGGACGCGCTCTCCGATCATGAAATCTCACAATCAGGTAACAACATTCTTCCGTACCCTGGTGGGTGTGCGCTTGGAGCGGTTTCGGGAGATGCTCACCATAACGCTCGATCGTGATGGGAATGTCAATTCATACCTCTGGAAGATGATAACAGGGGGCTTCCCGATCGTACGTAGTGAGATTTCGGAGACATTCATTCTGCGCTTGTCGTTATTAGCTGTTCGGGCCACGTGGCATACACAGTACGGGTCGATCAATCCAGAAACGACCAATCCGTTTCTCCAAGCACGACAGATGTGAGTCAGAGCTTCCCTAAGCTTTTCGGAAACATTTGCTGCGAGTTGGGACGGAACCTCGATAGATTCCGTAATTTCCGCTCCACATGGTCCTGCGTATCGAAGACGGAGCTACTAGATCGGACTCGATGGGCTACTTCAGAAGCCGCAGATTCCGTCATGCTCCGGAATAGTTCTTGCAAGGAATGGAAGAGGAAATGTTGTGGACAAACAAGGGATAATCGGGAAGAACGTGAGCGGGCATCAGCGGTGGGCTCTGTTTAGCACGGGGCCGTCTACGAACTAAGATTACGATGTAATCAGTGAAACATCGTGGCAATTCCTTACCCGAGAGGTGTGCGGTGCATAGATGTCATTTCCTGAGAGATTATGTTAACGATAACCGCATGAGATTGTCTAAAAATCAAAGAGGGTATTAAATGAAGGCTCCGGGACTGTCTAACCAATGGAGATTGTGCCCGGCAGAGGGGTAGTGGGTCTTTCGAGGATTCGCTGCCGAAATAAGGGAAACATTCCAAAGAAGAGAACGGAAGTGAGACATCGATGGTTTATTCGGATGAGTTGAGCCCTTCAAACCGGAATATACACTTGAGGCTCCAAGGCTACCATGTCAGTCTCAAACACTGTGAAACAAACGGATCTCCAACACAAAGTAAAGTCATGCGATTCTAAAACACGGCAAAGCAGAGCAAAAACATTCAACATCAGACAACTAATCGAAGTAGTCTTCTAGATCGATGTCCGGATCCAGAAGTCTATCTTTGAGATCAGTCAGGTCCAATTGACTGTAATGCAGATTCTCGATAACTTCCTCGAGGTCCGTTTCTCCGATCAGAATCGCGCCTTTCATCCGGCCGTCCTTGAGGATGAGCTTGATGTACTCCCGGCCCGGCGTTGTTCGAAGCAGAACTTCATACCCGTCATCCAGAGTCTGGCCGTTGAAAAGCCCGATGAGCACCACTTTGAAACCGAAGAAGTGGGTGGCGTGTGCGAAAACCTCAAAATACGGGGGTATGAGATGCTCCGGTCCGGACATGGCGCGGGCAGCGGCGTCGCCCATCTGACGGGCTTGAGTCCAGAGCCGCATCTGGAGCCAGAGGGCTTCGCGGTTCTCTAAGGAACAAACGTCTCCAGCAGCGAAAACGTCGCTCAGAGATGTTTCGAACTTCTCATTAACAGCGATTCCACCGTCTGGAGCCAGCTTTAGGCTATCTGAGAAACAGCCCGGATTAGGAGCGACTCCGGTGGCACAAACCACGAGGTCTACAATGATCCGTTTCCCGTTGGAAAGCGAAACCGCATATTTACGTGTCGATTCCTCGTATTCGACAGTTTTGATATCACAGGAGTATTCGATGGTTATGTTCTTGTTCGAAGTATCGCCTCTGAGTTCGTTCTGCTCGGCCCAGTCAGGTCCTAACGCTGTTCCATATTCAACCAGCGTGTCCCCCTTCTCTGTGATCGTGTATCTCATGCGTTTGTAAACGGGACACGATTGATCTGACTCTATTTCCAGCGCAGGCGAATTCACAGAGTCCAAGAAGAATTTCGCTGCGCCTGCATCGACGAACGTTGAGCCTATCGATTCGTTCCGGATCAACCAGTGAATTCGACAATGCTGGATTTTGTGCACGAGCTCCGTAGCAATGCCCCCGTTGCCGACAATCGCTATTTCTTCTGCTTTCGAGAGCTTCCCTCGGAAATCCTCGACTGTTCCAGTGTCCCGAATCGCCAGTATCCCCGGTGCTTGCAGAACACGTGTCGGTATGGCACCGGTGCAGATACAAAGTTTCCCGTAACAGATTGAGGTCTCGTTTGATAAATTGAGGCGTTTCGTCTCTGCGTTCCACGCGTCAACGCGCGCGTTGTGAACCCTCAAATTCGGAAACTGTGACTCCAGAGTAGAAGCAGGCGATTCTTTGACAGTGAACTCTTCGATGTTCCTCGTTATCTTCAGAATATCAGCAACGACTTTAAGCACGGGGGCAGCCGAGATCAGGCTGACAGACTTACCGGTGTTCAGAAAACACAGTTGCTGGGCACAGGTCACTCCGGCGATGCCACCGCCAACGACAGCAAAATCCGCGCGCTGGCATTCGCTAGTCATCATGCAGCGATTGAAGCTCGATTCAAACCGTCAGCGACGAGGAGAGCATCTCGAAGGTTATGCCGCAAAGTTCCTCCTGGACCTCTACCCTTTTATCGCTGTTGTATCGTGCCTCAAACTGTTTCGGTTTCGAATGCTTCGGGCGCCGCCATCATAACCAAGGAGACGAGCGCGCATGCGCCAGCCCGTCTCGTTGTGCGCGCGAGTCAGACTTGAAGCTCCGATGGTATATTCCCAGCCCCTCGGAGATCGCAGCTCCAATCCCGAAATCAAGAATGCACCGCTGACCGATCGTCCACTCGCCGAATACTTCGGGAGCAAATTTTCCCGGAGGAGACGCTAGATTTGCCAGCGCAGAATGAGATCCTCGTGGAGTTTTGCCCAGCCACGCTGATGCGGCCTCGAGTGGGAGGTCCCGGCGTTGAGATCGGTGTCGCTCCCAGCAACCTGCCGCCTGCGCTCTCAAGAAGGGTTCTCATCCTCGGCGGGTGAATGCTCACGTAGTTCTCTCAAGCCGTGGCGATGACCCCTGGGACCGTCAGGTCCATTTATCAAGTCGTCCATTGTCTCAAGGAATCAACAGCATGTGTTCGAGAACTTTCGTTGAATATACGGACCAAGCACCGGGAATGCTCTCTTGGGTTCCCATCGGGGTTGGTCCTTCCGAGCATTACCAGTGCCTCAGAAATCGAGATCGTGATTTTGCGACTCCGTGAAGATCGAAATCTCACTGGAAACAAGCCCCAGCCACCACTTGATACCGAAATTGTGTAGGAAGAGTCCCAGGGGTGATCGAGATCCTCTACATAAATTCAATTTTGAATGAGAAGTTGCCCCATTGAATCATAACAATCAGTCGAATCTGAGAGGTTGTGTGACTTTTCGAGATTTTTGCATCAATCGCCTGAGACTGATCCCTCGCTTCCAGGCTCCAGTGATCACAATAAGATAGTCTAGAGTCAAGACATCTCCTGCCAGTAGCGTAACGAGCCTCCATGATGGCATTCTCCTACAAGGCCTTTGGATAAATGAAGAGAGCCCGCGCAAGCTAACGGAGATGTAGAGGACTTGCGCTCTCCGCTCCAATCTCTTTGTGAGCACCTAGATCACTTTCCCTTTGAGCTCGATTTCCGTCGCCTTGAGAGCTGCGGACGATTTCCTGGACTCCTCGGAGGCCAGCTGATTCGTGACGGTAAACAATGAAACGGTGAATTTTAGTTTTGGAAAACTCCGTTCGCATGCATCATTACTCGAGCCGAGAATGAGAGAGAGCTGAAGCATCATCACAGTGTATTGGCGATGCCCTCTGATCTTAGTTGGAAACAAAACAAACTGAACGTTGCCTCTCGCTCGAGGACGAGAGCACAGAATAGATGGTGATTCGTAGGCAGGGCGAACAATCAGATGCAACAATCGAACTTTCACCCGAATCTGGAAAAAAATCTTCAAGGAAGAACTCGAGTTTCCTAATGTACCGGGCCCACTAGGGTACTTCATTCCAGTTCCCCCACCGGACACCGTCCATGGATTTCGTTCAACCCTGAATTTCCTTGGGTACATCATGAATGACAGCACCATCCTCACGTATGGAGTTCATTTCCCGAATACACGAGCTGTACAGAATTTATTCACAATAATGGAGGTATTTCAAGGATCAACCCTTGATGAACGAGTTTTTCGAATGCGGTACCAGAACACTGGCAGGGTTTCAGGCCGCCATTGGATTGGCGTGGATGGTGACAGAGTTTATGCGCTTCTCCAAGTTCGGTCGGAATGTTTTCGGATTGACTGGAATTCTTTCCAGCTGGTCTAAGACTTCGAGGCCATCGATCACCTGAAGAATGAGCGATCAGGTTGACCGATTAGTTAACTTCTGAAGTTCAGGCATCATTCATCGCTCCTTGCCGACTTATTCATATTTGAATATGTATGTAGAATATATCAATATAGATTGTTGAGGGGACGCAAGGGTAGATCGATCATGAATGCCCAGCGGCAACCAGAACCAGGAAAGGCATGCAATACATTATGCTTCGGCGTATCACTGTGATTCATGACCGGTCATTAGCGATCACTCCAGAATCTTGCAGATAGCAACTCTAGAAGGAAACGAACCAATCCACATCGGAGGAGAACACTCATGCGAGCATCTCCCCAGGGACGTTATTTTCCATTGAGGAGAGTTCTCCGCGGAGGAAAGATTTTCGTGTGAAAAGCTTCGACGACTCGGAACTCTGTTTGGGTCCGCTATGGTTTGAGCACCTGGACGGGAGCTCTCGCCGAAAGCGACCCACCAGGCTAGGCGCATGAATCCAACGAGATTCTCTCGATCGCGGAAGGGGATCATTTCTGGCATGAATCCCTTTGCGCTGCAGAAAACCCGAGCTTTTCACGTCACTCACCTTCGCGAAGATGGTGTATCTCAGATCTAAATTCGGCTGCTTGGCGTAGGTTATGAAAAACTGAGATCCATTTGTATTTGGCCCGTTGTTGGCCATCGAAACGATGCCTGTAACGGCGATATGGGTTTATTGGGAGAGAAAAGTCGAGAACCGCCCTGATTGCACACGACTTCCTCGTCATAGCTTGTAGAATGCGATAACTTAGAGGGAAAAATAATAGTTTGGCCACCTCTTTCATAATGCTTCCGATCAGCTTTGAACTCGTCTTCAAATTTCGTCCCCCAAATGGATTCACCACCTTTGCCAGTGTTTGTCGGGTCTCCCGTCTGCACAATGAATCCCTTAATGTTCCTGGAAAGCGGTACCTTCGCTGATTATTACCAAACGATTTTCGTTCGATAGGTCACATCTCATTATCATAGATCTGATTCTCTGATCTGCTCTATCTGCTCGATCTCACCTGTGAAAAATACATCCATTGTAGTAATCGGACGCACAAAGGGCTAGGAAGTTCTCACAAGCTTTCGGTGCGTCTTCACAGAAGAGCTCGAGCTTCATGTCACCAACATCCGTGTGGAGTGTGACCGACATCACGCCACGGTGATTCTGTAAGAGACAGAGCTGGTCGTGGGAACACTGAACTCCCGCGAATGTCACGGTGAGGTTCGCGTTCCACGGAGTGTGGGTCGAGTGGACGTTGGATGAGTACTGAAAGTATGCAGGAAGTCAACCGAACGTTCAGCTGAAAGAGTATGACAAGAGCCTTGAGTTTTACGTTGTTCCCCGAAGCCCCGAATTCACTTATCGCTCACCGTCACAACGCACTCCTCGGGGATCACTGAAGGAGCGGAATCAGGGACGCATTTGAATATCAACTGAGGTTTTTCAACTTTCGGAAGTCGCAGAGCGATCCATGAAACTCTGTCGAAGTTTGCGGTGTTCCGAGAGCGCGATCGAGAACGTCGTCTGCTAGTCGCAGACAAAGTGCATCCTTCTCTTTTGAATGGATTTATGTGGATGATTTCTGTTTATTGAGATACTAGGAACCCTCGAAGAGCCCAGCCTCGAGTCGTCCCCACGTTCGCGGAGGGGATCAAGCTTTTTTCCACAGTCTCCAAGAGTTGCTTTCTGTTCCAATGATATTGCGAAAATGGGGTGTGTCTGGGAGATTCATGTTTTCGTTCAACGGGGCTACGGTAGACTTCGAAAACATTTATTCGACAATTAAAGTGATAGTTCTTCTTCTATGTCGAGGCGGGTCGTTCGAAAGACACGCAAAGTACATTCTGGAGTCGACACACTTCCGTTCAGCAACGACATTGCGCGAGTTCAAAGGTAAGAGCTGTTCGGCTCCGCTTCCCTATAGGAAGCCCTCCCTCGCGGCCTCTCAGCCGTTCCAGACGAACCGAGATGGTTTACGTCGGATGCTGTAGTTCATGCTCGATTCAGTGATTGCTCCGGGCCAGCGTGCGAATGCGAGCACAGTGTCGTGCATGGAAGGTGACCAGAATGCGGAATCCAATCGTTGCCTACATTGCCGGAACTATGGCTGGCTTCGTATTCGGTTGCCTCTTCAGATTCGATGCATATCTCACCAAAGGTCGCGGTGCTGGATTCTTCTTGGGACCACCCGATCAGAGATTGATCTACGTTGTGACTCCAACGTACGCGAGACCGCAACAGAAAGCTGAGCTCACCCGACTGTCTTACACCTTGCGTCTAGCAGGAAACGTTCATTGGGTCATTGTGGAAGACTCCCCGGAACCAACGAAGCTGGTTTCGAAGCTGGTGAGACAGTCCGGGATACCATTCACTCAGCTCCACGTCGAAACCCCCCCGGAGTACAAGCTGAAAACGAAAGATCCCAGCTGGCTCAAACCCAGAGGAGTACTCCAGCGGAACGCCGCACTGCGCTTCCTGAGGGGAAACACGCCGGCTAGTGAGGACAGCATTGTGTATTTCGCCGACGACGATAATACTTATGATATAGAACTGTTCGGGGAGATGCGCCTAACGCAGAAAGCTTCTGTGTGGCCCGTGGGTCTGGTTGGAGGCTTGTTAGTTGAAAGACCGATCGTTGTCGATGGTCGCATCAAACGTTTCAACGCCGTTTTCCGACCCGACCGTCCGTACCCGATAGATATGGCAGCGTTCGCCGTGAGTCTTCAGCTCCTCAAAACGCACCCGGACGCAGTATTCTCGCTGAATGTTCAACGAGGTTACCAAGAATCTCATTTCCTCTCACAACTGCTGCCCAGAGTGAGTGAGCTCGAACCCAGAGCTGACAACTGCACGAAGGTACTGGTTTGGCATACGCGGACTGAGAACGCAGATCTGAAACTCGAGAAGAAGCTTCCAGTACCTTCTAATGACGGAATCGAAGTATAGATGAAACCCCCGGACGAACGAGCGTTGCTTGTTGACATTCACGCCCAATTATCCGGTCGAAGCAGGCAGACTGAATGATTCCGTGATTGTTCGTTTTGGGGGCGGTTACCGCCTTCGGCTATGTATCACAACAGACGGCAAACATGTGATCGCGAGGGCGGAGGTCAGCCGGAATTCACTTGTCAAACTGCAGAAGTCTCATTTACAATAACTCCATGGCGAGGCTCACGAGTTCTAGCAGGTTTACATCAACGACGTGATCGAACATGGCTTTCATCCCATCTGTGAATCGCTAGGATGCTTTGTGCTGTCCGAGGAAAAAAAATCACTTCGTTTAAATGTTTGTTGACGAAGTCGATATCCCAGTGGACTGCCCGCGAGCCGCCGTTCTGCCAACAGGTTGAACGATCGTCCCGGGCCGATTATCGACTGGAGCATTATTGTGGGTTCGACCAGACTCCACCGAGTTCGAGCTCTGTTCCAGAATTTACATATAAATGTTCATACGGGTGAACGAAAAGTTGCACTGCAGTGATATTTCCAAGAGCAACGAGGGACTCTTATGATTTCTGAGGGAGTCAGGTGCTGAAGCATCGTTCGGACGCGTTTGTGCCTGTCAGGTTCCCATAATTTGTTTGAAAATCCACTGTTCTACATAAGTTGTAGGTTTGGGAGTTGAGTAGCGTGACTGAATGAGGGATTGTGAAGAAGTTGTAGTTAGATGGGGTGCGACGTAGTGAAAGTGATCATTGATTACGTACAATCAGTTTTGCTCATCGACAATGAATGACTGTAAGTTTATTTGGAGGAAGAAATACCGTGTTTTCAATTGAATCGCTCTCTCTCGATCGACTGAATCTCGAGCATCAGGCCAGGCTTCGGAATTGTGCCTGTTGAGTGGCGTCGTGATTCTCCTCATGTCAGTTTCGCCATTTTGCAGCCGAAAGCCGTCATGGAAATGCCTAGTGCATCGGGCACATCTTCGACCTCGGAAGAAGATGATCTCACTATTCCGAGAGCTGCCATGAATAAAATGCTGAAGGAACTCTTGCCCAACGTCCGTATCGCGAACGAGAGTCGGGAGCTTGTGTTAATGTGCTGTACTGAGTTCATCCACCACATCGCTACTCAAGCGAACACAGTTTGCAATCAGAACCAGAAGAAAACGATAAATGCAGACCACATTCTGACCGGTGAGTTCGTTCAGCAGAGCTAGGCTCATCCCGATCCACGTTTTCTGAGGGTTTTTATTCCTCTCATTCACCTTACAACGCTCAAGTGAACTTTGACCTGTCTCGTTTCGACAGCGTTGGACCAACTGGGGTTCAGTGAATACCGCGAAGATGCGCAGAGAGTCTTCGCAGATTGTAAGGAAGTTGCTGCGAAGCGGCGGAAGCAAAGTACAAGACTTGAGCACCTCGGGGTTCCGGAAGAAGAACTACTACGGCAGCAGCAGGAATTGTTTGCCAGAGTGCGTACCGTCCATTCCTTTTGCGCCTCTCTCTCTCTCTCTCCATCAGAATGAGATCACGATATCCAATCAGAACTTTGTGTTCCAGGCGCGACAGGAGCAAGCTGAACAAGCTCAACAAGACTGGGTCCACATGCAACAGGCTGCAGTAGCGGCTCTGCCAGCGGTGAACGATAGTGATGACGATGAATATTAAGTCGCCAAAATGTTACCTGTACTTCATCGTGTTTGTACGTATATTTCGTGCATTCCTGTGGGCTGGTGCAGTAAAGTGGAACGCATTTTGCACTAGATCCGTTCATGGAGTCTTCTCGCTCATGATTCCAGCGTAGATCAAGTATCATCGGGAGAATTGTCGAGAGTCTCGGACTTCGAGGTCTGATTGGAAGAAGATTAGAGCTTTTTGATTCGATAGTTTGATATCCGTGATAGGGAGGGAGAAGCTGGCTGCATCCTTGCTCCAGTTCCCTCAAACACATCAGCCGATGATTCTGAAACCACTGTGGCCTCCCGTCCGTTGTTGGTGGAACATCGGGGAGGATAATGCGGAGATAATGCTCAAGGGAGCCACGGCAACTCGCCCTTGCACAATTCGGACGGAACAAGCTCAACCATCTCGTCACACATTCAATGTGAATCAAAAGTTCATCATTGAATGTGCGTCGGAGGGCATTATGAGCTGTTTATCAGCATTCCTTTTGATGTCGGAATTCCTGCATTGTCTTGACGCCATTTTCCAGGGAAGTTCCCAGAGAGCTCTCTAGGGTTCGCCATCATTTTCGTGTTCCCTGATCCGTGACCACACCGCTGCCCCCCCCCTCCCCCCACAGAACTCGCAAGCAACACTCCAGGAGGTGGAGAGGTACAACGGCGCCTCTACGCCTCATTTCAGCAACTGCTCCCTTCGTTTCCGCCTGAAGGCCTGTTTTTCTGTCATGATGCAGCCCACGTTCCTGGTGCGCCATTCCACTGCGTCGTTCCGACCGATTCCGGCTTACCACGGGCCTGGATCCCGTTCCGCTCCTCGTTGAAAACTGAACCAGTCGTAACTGGATGGGAGATCGCCGGTCATTGAGACAAAAACGAAAGAGATTGAAGGTTGGCGAAGTCATGCGAATGCTACTGGTTAGCATCAGAGCCCCTGAAGTCAGCTGACAGACGGCCTCCGATGCTTGCTCCCTCTATTTGGAGCAATTCTTCCAGAAACACATGGTTCAAAAGTGGATCCATCGAAACCTCCGGAATCCGCTTTTTTCATCACGATTTCATGTCCGCCTGAGGCAATCTGTCGCTGTGAGACCCCCTCAGCTGTCTCGTAATTTTGAAGTTGCCCGTCTCGTCACTTTCGCAGAGGAGGTGCACAATCCGCAAAAGACACTGGATGGTCTTTGTCACCGACTTGACTGAACTGACTCCGAGCCTCTTCGCCCGAGATGATTTTTCGTGTTGGCTGATAAATATGGGAGTTCTTGTTGGAAACGTTTCTCGACTCGCTTCGCAGGGTACTCTTCGAGATTATTAGTGCTCCATATTTTCGATATAAACGTCACGAACCTACTGAGTTGAGCGGCAGAAACTGTTGACAAACAGCGAAAGACTCCAGCAGGTGATCTTGCTCCCGATTCACGAGAGAAAGTGAATTCGATCCGCGTGACTCACTGGTCGGGGGCACCACGGATTAACGGAGCCCTCTCGGACCATTCTCCAGTTTGATTAAACCTGAACAAAACTTTCTTCCCGCCGAATGATCTGATACAAATACACACGATCGCAATGTATCCCATCCCTCCAGCCGCGTTTGAAAATCCGGGATGGCATTCCTCGTCGAGTATGCTCGAGAAGAAATGTTATTGCAATGCCCGAGTGACCTCGCGGATAATAACCGCAGGATTGCGACGGCTCGTCGAGAAATCGCGCTCATGTCTGTAGTTCCCGAATTGGGAGTATGCTCCTCGGAGAGTCATAGTTTTTCCCGATGGAGAATCAGTAAAGCAGTGGGGCCACTGTGTTGGCGATCCCCTCGTTGACGTGAAATCCCTCCGGTATGCACGCGACGTAATTGAATCAGCTGCGGGGCCCCTTCTTCGGGTGCCTTGAAACGAAAGAAAAAGCGAAATTCTCCGACGAGCAGCCGAGCGAACAACACTTGTACATTCTCGAATTATCGCTAATAGCTGCCGATGTTCGGAGACGGTACTTTCCGCAAGCCAGTCGATAAATTCCGAGCCGAAAGCGCGGAAGGGTTCCGGAAACGTCAGTTATCGACTCGGATACCTGCCGTGAACAGAAAGCGAGCGACTCCGTTGGAGAATTTTCGGACCGAGTTCTCGAAGATCCCGCTTGTGTACAATGTTCTCGCATGAGTTTTCGGCGTTCAGCGGACTCAATGAATAGTGCATCGACATGAGTCTTCTTGTTGTGAACTTCTCTCCCACCCTCACCGCTCCAACAAGTGACTGAGCGAGCGAGCGAACGAGCCGCGGCGGCGGCAGCGGCGAGGATAGGAGCTGCTGAGCAAGATGGCGGCGCGGCGTATGTTCTTCTTCTTCTGATCATCTCCGTAAGACAGAGATACGGCGACACATCAATATCGAGTCGTATTGACAAATTCCAATCGTGCGTCTTAAGCGCAGTGGATCAGTGTCTGCCGTCGAAGATCCACAATGCTGGTGTTATCTCCCCGTGTGGACTTGTGAACTCACCGTGTCAGGTGCTTTCTGCCAGAACCGATTCCACCGACTCGATCCAGAAAAAAAAACGCAGTGAGAATCCGTCGTACCGGAACAGGCCAGACACGATGTTGGACTTCTATCAGTGAGCTGAGCTGGATAGGGGCTGAAGTAAGACTCGGATGTTACTTACGTTTCTCCTCACTGGTGGTGGAACTCACAAACAACAGGTAGTGGATTCTGCCCAGCTCACGACACGAGAACATCGGAACCAGCGATGTGTCTGGAGAGCATGCTCGATGGAGATCGGTGGTGTTCATTCACCAATTAACCTGTTATGCGCATGCGTTAACAAGAGCATGAGCTGGGTATGATGTTCATAGAATTTGGAGCGAGCTCCCCCAAGATCCGGTGAAGAGTGCATGTGGCACCGCGACAAGGTACAACAACAGCGTCAACATGAGCAGCGGCATGACGGTCGCCAACGGGGTGGCGATGAACGCGAAATTCTCACAGTACGAAAAGACTCCGCTCAGCTTTGGCCAGACCTCGGCCGGGGAGTTCTCCAGGTGACCGTCGAGGCTGAATACATCCTCACACGATGCTCCGAATCTTCGCTATCGGTTGGTAAATGGCATCGGATGCGGCCAAATCTTACGTAGCAAGCCTGTCAGATCTCGATAGTCGGCGTTTACGGAATTTCGGAAGCATGCATTCGGATTCCGTGGATCCGAAAAGCCACCAGCAACGGATCCGGCAGCAATCGCTCTTCTCACAGAGCTTTCCGAATAGATTTCTTGTGAGTTTACCTCTGAAGAGCTCCGGCTGAGCGAGCGTTCCTGGAGATTTTCTGATCGTTTGGCAGCTTTCGGCCTCGGTGATTCTCCTGGGCTTCTAAGCATTTGTGTCGTTCAGACGTGATAAGTTCAGACTGTCGTGACGTGAGAAAGAAGTTCGGCAGATCAAACAAAAACATTTTCACCAGTTTGCGGTTGTTTGTGCGCGTTCGCCGTTTTCGTGAACCGAGGAACTGGTTGAAGTAGACGTGGGGAACCTCGACGACGATTACTAGGAGTCACGGAAAGACGCGCTCTCTGCGCTAAAAAGTCTGAGTGTGGATCTGACCCAAAGATAGCTCGTGCACAACACAGTGCTAACGGTAGTAGCTTGTCATTAAACGGCTTGATTCACCTTGAGGTTTCTCTTGAAGACTTTCTCCTCCGACGCAGCGATGCAGAACAACAGTGGGCGGTTGTGAAGATGTTCATCCAGCTCGCGTTACGTAAAAGCATTAGTTTCAAGGTTCAAATCGGAATCCGATGGAGGCACGAATGCCTATTGAGCTTGTGACCTTCAATCACCGAATCCTTCATTGTTCAAAGTTTTGGTCGATTCATCACAGCTATGGACTTGCTGACGCGCAGTTGTTTCCGGCTCGTGAAATTCGTCAGGGGGGAAACTTGACATTTGGCGCTGTATGAGAGAAGAGATACGAGAAGAGAGAAAAATATTTTTAGGAAATCCGTCGTCAAAAGCTTCACTTGAACTCTCTCTCTCTCTCTCTCTCTCTCTCTCTCTCTCTCTCTCTCTCTCTCTCTCTCTCTCTCTCTCTCTCTCTCTCTCTCTCTCTCGGTAATCGCTCCAGTGCGCAAGCTCATGCACTGAGCTGGGGCTCCACAGACATTACTGAGATATCAAAGTTCAGAACTGAAGACGCACTTCTAGAGTGCGCGAATCCAGCCATGGATAATATGTTGACTCAGAGAGCTGTTGAGACGTGATTCTTTAGCGCGAGAGTCGTCGCTGAGACCGCCCAGTCGTTTCAAGTCGCGGAATGGCATTGGGGACATGAAGAGTTTCGTGAGCAGAAAGTCGATCTTGTCACTGCTTTCCGACGACCCGGTCGAGTGTTATTGAGGATTTTATGAAACGACTCGGTGCCCGCACACGTCAAGTGGATACGAGTGCATGGTGTTCCATTTGGCGTTCGAAGTACGTGAGCTCGTAGAGAGACCCATAACAAATCACCTCACCTCCCTCAGAGCCAATGCTCGTGGAAGGAATGTCTTCAATACCTCCGTCGTTGTCGACTGTGACCATCAATGGCAATTACCTACAATCCAACAACGCCGCCTCCGCACTTGCGAAGCCCAACGTAAGTATTTTGTTCTTCTCGTAACACGTCGTTAATCAAAACAGCACGAACAAAGAGCTCTTACATCAAACGCCTCAAGAGTCATAAACCGAGACTGTCGACCTCTTCCACGCAAAATCGAACGAAACAATCAACTAGGGAGCTAAACGTCTCGAACGAGTTCAGTCCTCTGTCGATGATGCTCTGCGACTGCTGGAAGTTGGTGACAGCAGTCAGAATTTTCGAAGAATTTTTCCGGGCGGGGGAACGAACAGTTACGTTGGTCTGATATCTCAATCCGAGGAATGCCTGGTGAAGTTCTCACGTTCTTGCAGCTTGTCACTGTTGTCAAGGTTGGCAGTCCTCCAGCTTGGGGAGAGGATGCGCGGTCGTTGACGTCGTTCCAGACTTTTCCTCGCTCCCACTCGCGTACGACTTCCACCTCTGAACCTATTCCGGACCTGAACTTGAACCCGCTGTCCGCCGAGACGCCGACTCGGGATGCGTTCGCCATTCTGACCGTGATGATACCGCTGGCCAACGGCGATCGACGTTTCGGCTTCAGTGTCATAGGGGGAGTGGACGAGCGCTTCGCTCCGAAAATCGAGGCAATCAACGCAGGTTTGTCACTCCGTCTCCCCGTCAGCCGGGGTTCCCCAGAGAATCAGACCTGAATCCCATCTGTGTGCAGGGTGTAGAAGAATGTTGCTGATTGATTCCAGGATCACCCGCGGACCGCGCGAACATCGAAGTTGGCGATGAAATCCTCGAAGTCAACGGCCGGTCCATCGAGCAGTGTACACACACAGAGGTCATTTCGCACATCCACCAGTGTATCCGATCCAGATGCATCTGTCTGAAACTGCGTAGAACGAAATCCAAGGAGCATCGGCCCAGCAGTCAGCTTGGAACGAGCAGTACTTCAAACGGCAACTATCTTCCAGCGCCGTTATTATTGCCCGGCAGCCCCACCCTCAAAGAAAACGGAACTGGGGTGAGCAGATGCGTGACTGACTAAAACCGCAGAACTTGAACGCGCGATTCAGCGTATTGTTGGGATCACGCATCACTACGCGAAAGCAGCCACTTTCGCTTGGAGCGTTGTTTTAGACGGGACCGAGTTCTCGAATCACGTTTGAGCTCCTCTGATGCGTTTGCGATCCCAAACAAGAGAGCAGATCCGAAACGACGCTGAAAAATAGCTCTGGAGTTTCATCTCAGAAGTTTACTGCTTTTCTGGACATATTGCCCTCCATTCCGACCGAGGGTGATTTTTATTGAAAAGAATGTGTGATACGCGGGTCGGAGCGATCGCCGATTCTATACCTGGACGAGAGTGGAATGGTTTACGTAACTGAGAAATTGCGGCATCGAATTCCCGACAATGATCCACGTTGCTGTTCGAAGGCTCATTCAGTCGGGCTACGCGGCTTAGCTGTAGCCTGCTCTCACTCGCAGCGTTGGTCAGCGTGTACAGCTTGGAGAGAGAGACCAAAAGACTTGCCAATGTGTGCTGATTCGGTCACTGGAACTAGACTTTCGAGGGAGTCAATCTCGCACTGGCAAGCGTTCGACAGCCTGCCTGACCGCCCTCTCTGTCAGATGGACGAACCTCGTCGAGTCGTGGTCAAGCTTTGGCTCCGGCCTCGGGTATTTTTGCTCGGAGTTATCCTCCCCGGCTCACTAGCTCGTGAAAACTCAGCTGGATAATTAATTTGTTTACAGGTGTTTGACGATCCTATACCGAATGTGGTGGATGCCCCTCCTCCGCTGGGTTTCGCCTCGGATGACCCGCCGATGCTCATAAATCAGCCGTCCACACAGCCATTACAACCGAGAGCCCACTCTCTACTCAGCGGCAGTGTTGTTCAACACAACATCCAGCACAGCATCGATGACAACTCCGCAGTTCCTCTGACACCGCTTCCAAACCCCGAGATTTCCGCGAATGCCCCGAGTCCGCCCGCGAACTTGAGCAACGGGAGCGCTCACACAAAACCTGGCAAGTACCATCAGACGAGTTCCCTGCTCCGCCGAGATGGCGATCCGAGCTCGGGTGAAGCGAAACTGATTGTCCCCGATCCTTGCAGTTCCTCCGCCGTTGGCGATCCCCGTCCCTTCTCCCCGGAGAGCTTCGGAGAAACTCCTGAACCGACCGATGCCGAGCAAGATCGAAGTTCCTCAGTCTCCCCTGTTCAATAATGTCAGCTTAGAGCAGCTTCCTCGTTCACCCCTCGCGAGCACGTTTTCCTCACCACCCCAGTCACCGCTGTTCAAGGACGCGCCAATCGGCGCCCAATTGGTGCCTCTGAGTCTACCACCCCGACCAACTCTCGAACTCCAATCGGGAACACACCGCGAAATGGCCGTTGATGTTCCAGACGCGTTCATTCCCATGGCGAAGCAGGCCCCGCGGTGAGTAATTCCAACCACTCGTTCCCCATCTTCGACAAAACAGCTGATTCCGATCCGCTCGTCAGTCAGTCTGTCGGTCGCTCCCACCAATCGAGATGTTCGCATTCTCACGACAGGTACCCGCCCATGAAACCGTCGAATGACACCCTGTCGAGGAACACCGAAGTTCCAAAAATCGACAAAACTCGAGTTTTACGCAACGGGAGTTCCGGTCAGACGCCCCAAGAACAGCAAATGGAGATGTTCTTGAGATCTTCCATACGACAATCGAAAAAACTCCGAGAATTGGAGAAGAGTCCGGCGCCGGTCCAATCGAAGGGCGTCGTGAATAACGCATTCGAGCCGGAGCAAAGCCCCACGATTCATCCTCCGATCGAGCTCCAACCAACGGTCGATGTCACCAAGTTGTACGATGTCAGCGCGTTGCAAACGGCTCTGAGTCGAGTCATCGACTACGTCGGCAACGACGGGGGCGCTTTCGACGAAAGTCTGGATCTGGAAAAAGTCATGCAGCTGCTCGATGCCGAAGAGTTTCAGAGCTGCCTCGCAATCACGAACATAATCAAACAAATCCTGTGCTCCCAAGCGGCTCCGTCCGCGCCGATTCGCAGTGACGCGAAGGAACTGTGCGCAGAGATTTCCCAGAGCCCGATCGTTCAAGATTCGGCTGTAGGTCAAGAATTACTGGCGATTCTGAACGACGCTAACATTAGTCAACTACTCGAGTGCCATGACCGCATATCAAAAGTATTCGGAGCTCCGAAAGGAGCACCCACCAGCTCGGTTCCAGCCTCGGAAACGCCGACGGTACGTGCAATCGCTTACCTCTGAAGATTCCGAGATGCTCCCCCCGAGAACTAACTTCACGAGCGGTCCAGGCGCTCGGTGTGCGAAAAAGCTCCATGTTAATCTCGGACCCATGTCGAACTTCCAGGTCCCCAGAGGTGCGACGAATCCCCCTCAGAATCGCCGCATAGTTATTCCCCCACCGGAGCTGGGAAACTTTCTGGATGAAGGAGAGAACGCGAGGATCATCCAGATTGACAAAACTTCAGACCCGCTCGGGGCAACAGTTCGTAACGAGGGCGAATCCATTATTGTTGGGCGCATAGTCAAAGGAGGAGCGGCTGAAAAATCCGGATTGCTCCATGAAGGCGATGAAATCGTCGCCGTGAACGGAGTGGAAATGAGGGGCAAGACGGTGGCGCAAGTCAGCGATGAACTGGCTAACATGCACGGCAAGCTCACCTTCGTCATCATACCGAGCGACAGATACTCGGCGCCCGAAGTACAACCCCAGACGCCCGTCATGCACATCAAGGTAAGACGATCTCCCAAGCTTTCTGGTTGGCCATGTTGTCTCCGGGAGGAGACGAATCTGGCGCACATCGAACAAAGAGTGAATCGTTGCAGGCTCACTTCGATTACGACCCCGAAGACGATATGTACATTCCCTGCCGCGAGCTCGGGATCGGCTTCCAGAAAGGCGACATTCTTCACGTGATCAGTATGGACGACCCCAATTGGTGGCAGGCTTACAAAGATGGCGAGGACGAGACAACGTTAGCAGGTCTGATCCCGTCGAAGAGCTTCCAACTGCGACGGGAGGCCATCCGCCTGCAGCTGATGAATCACGGAGAGGGAGAGCGGGGCGGAAGTCAGCGTGGAAAACGGCTCCTGTGCGCGCCCGCCGTCGCCAAAAAGTCTCAGAGCATGAAGTCCTCGCGGAAGAACTCGAAGGGGAAAATGTATAACTCCGCGACCCAAGTGACTCAGGACGAAGAGCCGCTCCTCTATGAAGAGGTTGGTCTGTACTATCCGAGAGCCAACAAGAAACGGCCCGTTGTGCTCATCGGTCCCAGCAACATTGGGAAGCATGAGCTACGAGAGCGGCTCATGGAGGACGCCGCGAGATTCGCTGCTGCCATACCTCGTGAGTCCCCCCCCCCCCCTCCTTTCCACAATCGTGGATTCGATTCTCGCTGTATACGGTCAGCTCAACGCGCTCCTCAGAGGTGGTCTCATGGCAGCGAATAATATTTCCAGACACTTCGAGACCCCGGAAAGACAGTGAAGCGGACGGAGCCGACTACCATTTCATCAGCCGTGCCCAGTTCGAGAACGACATTCTGAATGGTCGTTTTGTCGAGCACGGCGAGTACGAGAAGAACTATTACGGAACAAGCTTGCAGGCTATTCGAGCCATCGTGCATTCTGGACAGATTTGCGTCCTGAATCTTCACCCCGAATCTCTGAAGGTATAGCGGCTTCTATAACGAGGCGCAGAGCGATGATCCGCGAAAAATGTGCGATGCGGGATGTTTCCTCGTTGAACTGATGCACTTCAATTCGATTTCTCTCACAGATCTTGAAAAGGTCAGATCTTAAGCCCTACGTCATATTCATCGCTCCACCTTCTCTGGAGAAACTGAGACAGAACAGAGTCAAGGTGGGAGCGAGTGTGAAAACCGAAGAGCTTAAAGAAATCATCGAGAAAGCAAGAGACATCGAAGAGAAGTAAGTCACTGAAGTTATTGCTTGGAGGCTGTGGGGAAGCTGCACAGAACTCGCGAATTTTTATGGATTATCTCGGACTTTCAGCTACGGCGCCTATTTCGACAGTGTTATCATCAATCACGACCAAGAACGGGCCTACCGAGAACTTCTGAAGGAAATCGCTTTCATCGAAAGAGAGCCTCAATGGGTTCCTAAGCATTGGTTGGACTACGAATGACCACACCTCGGAACGACCCCATTCGACGACCGTTGTGATTGAATTATTCGCGAGATATGTGCCATCTTTTCTACTTGCAATGCCAAGGAAACTACGAGCATAATCAAGTCAAAAGACCCTGAAACGCTATATTGTCTTCTATAAGACTGTGTATGTACAATGTCTACCCTGTGCCTTAACCTGACTAGACAGAACATTGCAATAGAATCTGCTAGCTCTCGGCTGTATTAGCGAACAGTAGTTGAAATGTATTACCTTCATGACATTGCATATCGGAACGGAATAAAACGAGATTTTGAAACCAGGAGAGCCACCACCGTCTCTTGGGGGATATAGTCGGGCCCGTCGCTCGGACCGATTCAGATTTGAAATCATTCGATACCTCATCTGCACTTGTGTTCCATTCCGTTCTGGGATTGATTCATTTTACTTTTATATTCAGCATCTCTTTGCTTCCATTGCCTTAGGATCTGCTCCGTCCTACTGAGGTCCTCCACTTCGGAGAGCGATGCTCCTCCAAGCAACCGCTGTTCCTTATTACACATCTGTTGAGCCGGGATGTAGTCCTCGTCGCTCCGAGCACCCCAGCTGAGAGTGTTCCCTCTGCCGCATTGTAGAATAATGACGTAATTGTCCGGGGTCACAACGACAGCTCCTTTTCGGACTCAAAAGTGCCATTCTTCAATGATAGGGAATCGCGGGAGGTGAGTCTCATCGGCTCGCCAGGGCAGAACTTCTGAGCGTAGAGTCGAAATCACTGGTCGCAAGGAGCGAGCAGGTCGGCAGGAACCAGCCTGTAACGTGAGAGGGGGAGGGACGTGGATGTTGGCTCTCCTCGAGAAGTGTTGGAGGAACTGGATTCCGACCCTCCATTGAGTAGGAGCCTTGTGAGAGTTCGAGACCGTATATTCGAGAGCTGTCAATCAATTTCCTTTGAATTCATGGAGTGTGGGTGATCGACAAGGAATCCCGTTCGCGCAACGCGCCTTACGGGTCGACCATCGTTAGTTCACGGCATACGGCGGCAAAGTCACGAACGTGGTCCTCTTTCGATCAATTCACTCAGTTCTTGGCGCGCCCGCATTCAGCGCCGCCTGTAAACAAAAGGACGGAGAAACGTCTGCTAGCCGTTCCGAGAAGAATAAACTTCTAGTGGGCAGCGTTTATCGCAAATTCAGAGTTTGAATTGCGTTTACACGCGAAATTTTCGAGCTGCACTTCTTAGTGCTCTCCGATTCCGCTCACCATTTCTGTCTGAGGAGCCGTAGAGTTACGATGTTCCTACAGCTGCTGCGACGGAGTTGGGCTACTCCTTCCGCAGAAAGGCTGGTTTCTCCAAGGTTTGTCTTTCAACTAGAACTCCTAGGAAACCCATCCTGACGCTCCCTCCGCTGCATTGGTTATGCCTTACTTTTGAATGAGAGCAACAAAGCTTTACGGAACCCCGGAGCCCTCCAGTCGTCTCGTGTCGGTTTCGCGCATCTAGCGATCACTGCCTCAACTTTTCCGAATTCAGCCCGAATTGCATGTCGATTGGCTGGTGGAAGCATGTCGAGAAAAGGGTACCTTTCTGCGCAAGAATCATTTCCCTAATCTTTCATCCGCGCTGTATCTTTTGGAGCGTGGGGGGCTAACTTTGTCTGAGCTTGAAGCTCTGTAATAAAAGCTTGTTGTTCGAAAGAACCAAGAACTATCACTAGAATCTTCTCAGTCACCTGAAAACCAGGGATGCGAGGCCTTGATAGAAATTGGATCGTTCTCCGCCTGAGGACGGTGCTCGTGTCGTCAGGGGCCGACAAGTTGGGGGGAGTTTCCAATGTTTCTCTTCCCGAAGTTCTGCTCATTCCAGCAATCCCATCTTGCAATGCCGATCCGCGACATCGAGGAGCTCCCTGAAGCAGCTCAGGAAACCGAAAGCTTCAGCCTACCGCTTCTTCATCGCTGAAGCTCATGAAGCATGCCGGAAGAACATGCCAGATGCCAAACAGCCACAAATCTTCTCTGCCCTCGCCGCTCAGTGGAGAGCTCTCGACAGCGCAAGCAAAGAAGTTCGTTGGAATCTATCGAATTGCTTCGCAACGTGCGCGAATCGCTCCCGAACGACTCGTTTGAAATGTTCTTTCCCTCAATGAAGGTGTCTCCCCTTGATTTGCAGAGATATAAGGAACTCAGTTTGCAACAGCACAAGAGAGACTTGGAAAATTTCGAACAGAACCAGGTGAGCTTCCTCAGCTCCCTGTCGCCGGAACAGTTGAATGAGCTCAAAGACCTTGCCAGACAGGAGCAGTTCAGCAGAATAAAGAAGCAAGTCAGTAAGATCGAAGACTCTCTTGGCAAACCCAAGAAAGTGCCGAATCCTTTCGGCCTTTTCGCTCGCGAGCTCGCCGAGTCCGATCCATCTGCCAAGGTAATCATTTAACGATCAGGAATTGACTCTCGACTCAAAATACCCTGAACCAACATACGAGCCAAACGTGCAATGAACTGAGAATAAATTCGATCCTCTCCTCCCCAATACGACAGCTTATACTGACGGAGGCTCTGAAAAAATGGGCTGCGCTTTCCGAGGAGGAGAAACAGAAGTATCGGGATCTATTCCGGGAGAAGTCTGGAGAATACTCTGTCGCGAAAGAAGAATACGAGCGGCGGCTGATCCGAGACCAAGAGACGTTCCAAAAACTACAGGGCCTACGAGAGAAGTATGCTGTCCTTCGGCGCAAACGTAATCCTGAATAACTAGCACCGACTCCGCTCCCTTTCACTAGACGGGAGCGGGGACAGGCCGAAACCCTGTACAATGAGGCCTCGATGGAAGTTGGAAATGATAATCTTAGCGATCGAGGCATCTCAAGAATAAAATCCGAGTCTCGAGAACAACCTGGATATGATACAAAGATAACCGATCGAGCTCTGGCAGAACTGAACGACCCACTTCCTGAGATTCGGGACTTTGAGCCCGGCAACTCTTCACGAGCGGAGGAGCAGGGCAACAATTTTGTTCGTTACGGCGTTCGCTTGGAGACAAGCGAGCGATGCCGAGACGCGATTGAAACTAACGACCAGCCGTATTCCATATTTTGGAAAACAGCTGCCGGGCGCAACGAATGTGCGTTCCAGAAACCGATTTCGATGCGACCGCAAGAAATTTCGAGCTCGATCCTCTGTCGGAAAAAATTCTCCTCTCCGTTGACTCATTCTTGCGCAATGACAGAACGGTTCGTCGAGCTCCGAGAAACCCACACAAACGCCGAATCGTTCCATCTTAAGAGAATGACCGATCCAGAGTCGCGTGGAGCTCAGTCGCGTCAGACATTAGGGAGCGTTTTTAAACCACAGGATTCAACTTCGAATCAGTACACGAGCGACAAGGTCGAATCTGGTGTTGCCCGAGTGAGAGACCCCTACTTCCCACCGCATGCTCGAAAACTACTCGACAGAACATCCAAAGACGGCGGAACCCGCCGATCGTCGCAAATGATCAGAGAACATGTTGTTTCACTCGATAGCGACTCTGCGAAATGTTGGACAAATCGTTCGTCTTATAGAGCCAGACCTGTGGGAGAAAAACGAGATATTGTATCCGCTCTCAGTTCGTCCAGATTCGACGCTGAATGTACAGACTCCAGTGCAGGCCTGTCGAACAAAGGTCCGTGCGTTCCACCTCATGCATCGAGACTTGTTGCTCGACGGCCTGAATCGAGCCCCTCGAGGTTGACCGAAAGTCGCGAGCAGAATATGGCCTCGAGTCTCATCCTAACCGAAGCAGAAACTGATGGAACGCGCCATGGTTCATGTTGGGCTGGAAAAGTTGCATCCGTTCCGCCTCATGCATCGAAACTGCTCTCTCGGCGGAACGGGCTGCTGTCTGAAAGCGTTAGCAAACAAAACCCTGGAAATCTCACCATGAGACCAAAGGAGACACAAGTCGGGATGGGAGGCTCTCGTGACTCCACGCTAGGAAATGAATCGAATCGATATGGTGAAATATTGCCGAATTCCACATCGGTTTTGAGCCGCAAACTGGCCGAATCAACTGTCGCACCCCCTGACGCGTCAGCCTTCTCTGACGGAACTTCAGCTGAGCCTCACTTTCCTCCACATGTGCGGAACGTGCGGAATCGGCTGCGCGGAATGAAGATCCAACGAGCGGCTGACAGATTGAGCGCCGCCCTTGAGGTGCCACAGATGTCGCACAAATCTTTCCCGTCGCATGCGAAGAATCTCCTCGAGCGACTCAATGGATGCCGCGAACCTCCGAAAACAACCATCAGGAATCGGGTTACGTCCTCTGAGGTTCGTGATCGAGGTATCGTCGTTCACGAGAGCCCAAATTTATCAGCCGACGAAACCTCTGCATGTGCGTATCGTTCGGTGGAGCGAGCCGAGCGGAACTTGGCTGTGAAAAATGACCCGAGTTTCCAAGGAACCTTGTCACAGGGTAGTGACACCGTGGAAACACTCGGAGAGACGAGAACAAATGACGAAGATGCTGGAAGTCAAAATAGACCTCCCGATAATGCATCTCGCACACAGGTTATCCCGCCCCACGCTGAACTGATGCGGAGGCGCAAGCTCCACGTGGCGGAGGCGACTCCTGAGTCTTCCGAAACCACTTCTCCCTCGACGCGGGCTCGGAACTCGCAGCAGACGTTCCGTCGGGCTTTCATTCCAATTCATGCGCAACGCGTGTTGAGGCGCGACGCCGAGATCAGGGAAACTCACACAGATGCGGCTCGACAAGAACTGACCCGTTTGGATAAACTGCGAATGCGACTCCTGCGTTGGTATACTGATCCTTGGTAGTTGTCCGAGGCTGTCCTTTGCACTCCTAGTGTCGAATATGTTCTTTTGCGGAGCCTCGCAGCCGGCAGTCGGAGCGTTAGCTGAGGCATCGAATGCGTAGTGGTCGAGGCAACGTTACCAAATCGATGAAATCAATAAATCAGATCAAGTGTTTGTTGATGCCGCCCAGAGAGATCTCACTACGTCTCGTGCATGCATTGTGAGCTCTTCCAAGAAGACCGATCGCCGCTACCAGAAAAAAAGTGTCCCACTCCTGTAATGATCGATCCGTCACTATTTTCTTTGATAACAAAATGATATCTTATCCTGTATTTCCTGATCTAGGTGGATTCTCCTGTAGACGGACACTTTTTGGAGCTCGAGCGATTGAACGAGGCTACCTATCTGCCGTAGGTAGCTACGATAGAAATCTACTGTCCAAGGAGCGAGCGGCCCAAAATAGACGGGCACTCTTTCGAGCATGGAAATCAGGTGGTTCAAGTGAAGGGAGCACGGTACCCGATCAGTTCAACGCGCGTTGAGTACGACTTTGCATCGTAGGGGGCCCTTGAGTCTCGACAGAAGCGATACCGCCTCGATTTCGGGCGGAAACGGCGGGGAATTCGATGTTTTTTCCACCCGGAAGTGCCAAAGCAACTCAGCAATTATCATTTTCATCTCGAGCTGAGCGAACCGCATGCCGACACAGTTACGTGGACCCAGCCCGAAAGGGAGCCACGCTGAAAACTCAGAAGGTTCACCTCGAAGAAATCGAGATGGCTCGAAGCTCTCGGGGTTGCTCCAGTACTTGGGATTGCGGTGGACGTCATTGATAGACGCAATGACGTGCATTCCCTCGGGAACCTTCCATTTCCCGTAGACCTTATCTGAGCTGGCTGTCCGTACCACGAAGGGTCCAACAGGAGGAAACAGCCGGAGGGTCTCTTTGACCGCAGCGTCCAAGTATCGCAGCTTTTGCAGCTTCTCGAAGTCATGAAACTCGCTCGGCTCATTGAAGTTTTCGAATATTTCCTCTCGGAGCTTCCGCTGTACGTCGGGCTTGTGGATCAGGACGTTCACGAAGTAGCTCAAAGTGCTGGCGGTGGTTTCGAAACCAGCAACTAGAACCGCGAACGCGTTTTGCACAATCTGATCGTCGCTTAATTTCATGGCGCTCGCCGATGTTGTCTTCTTCGTCACGTTATCGGCCTCGTCCCCAGCCGTGAGGTCTGAGTCGTCGAGGTCTTCGTTGGCCGACGCGCTAGCATCCATCATAAGTTGCAAAAGGTCGTTCTTAGTTGATCCGTGGGACCTGCGAGCCTTCACAATCGCGGCGCACTCCCCCATGATACTGTCAAAGATGTTTTTCAAGGCCAAATTCCCTCGGCGATGACGGAAATGGCGAACTGAGTCCAGCAGCCGCTGATTGGCGTTCAGTCCCAGTGCCAGCCATTGCGCCAGGTCGATGCCTTGGCCCAAAAACTCGCGGACGCGTTTGAAAAGTTCGTTGTTCTCGGGATCGTTCTGCATGTTGTAGCTCACCCCGAAGGCGTTTCGGGAGACAACGTCCAACGTGACAGCCTGCAGAAAGGTTTTCACGTCGATATCCTTGTTGAGGTTCTCGTTGAGATTTCTTGTGAATTCTTTGATGACGGCGTGCATCGGAGGCGCAACTGCTCTGAGTTTGCTCGACGTGAAGGACGGAGTTATGATGCGGCGCATGGTCTTCCACGCGGAGCCTCTCGCACTGAGCAAAGACTTGCTGTGGAGGCGAGACCCATGAATCTGGTCACGGTCGGTGAAGTCGGTGAAGTCTCGGATGAACACATTTTTCAGAAAGTCCACGTCGGATACGAGCATCATGGGTTTATATCCCATGAAGATCCCGACGACGGGGCCGTATTTTTTGTGCCACTCCCTGAAAACTTTGACGTGACCTTTCACGTGGTACTCCCATGCATTGCCAAGGACGATGTTCGTTTCCGGACTGGGGACGCCGATCTCTTCGAAAAGCGAGAAATGTTTCCTCCTTCCCTGGATCCATGAGTACACCAACAGGCTCAGGATCGAAAGCAGAATCCACCACATTCCAACATGCAAGCACTGTGGGGATCGGATGAATTTATCGGCAGCGTCTCTTCGGTGCGATGGCTTCCCAAACGCGTACTCGGTAAAAAAAGGGCTCATCCTGGCAATCGCGCTCGACCTGAAAGTGTTCTAGGTGAGGAGGTCTGTCTCGGGAGAGATGCTCAGTTGACGAAGCATCTCGAGGGCAAGGTTTCGTCCTCGACACCTTCCTCGACACGTTACGCGATCAAAGATCGATAGATACTCGTACTCTAGTCTGCGCCGCTCCCTCCACCCATCCCGAAGAGATCGAGATTTCGCAAAGGAGGAGCTTCCCTCTGCGAGATCCGACAGAACATCTCGTTCAGATGAAAACTTCTATCGATACTGCGGGCGACTTGGAACCTTCTCATCGTGTGAAACTGAATGCGACTCTCAAAGAAGAAGTCGTTCTGTTTGTTCCACTAGTGTTCTCGCTAAAAATCTGTTGCGGCGACTGGATTCCTTATCTCCGTCTCAGGCGATCTTTCAATTACCGAGATGGTTCTAATGTGCGTGACAGAGATCAGATGGCCTGTATTGGCCTAGAGCTCTGTCACGCAGAACTCTCAAGTCTCGAACCGATCTGGAAGTCAATCTACAATTATCGTGCGCAGCTCCACAAAGTAGAGGAGGATCGAAGAAAACCGACACAATCATTGTCGATCGCAGCTCGAATCACTGTGGGGCTTTCGGGCTCGCCTAAACATCGAAGCTCCCGTTGCTCCTGTCTGAATTTTTACAGCTGATTGTAAAAAGCTGACTTTGGTCGTGAAGACGGTTCGGTGTTGCTGCTGGCTTTGCATGCTCGCTGCGGTGGCAAGCGCCGTAAGCCGCCGCATGAAGGAGGTAGGATCGGGCTCTCCTTGGCTCGCCTCTGCAGCGGGTCGATTGTGTCGTACGCCAGCCGAAGTCTAACGAGCAGAGTGGGCGGCAGTAAAACGCGTTGCGTCTAATCTGAGACGACG
This sequence comes from Phytoseiulus persimilis, assembly GCA_037576195.1. Lineage (NCBI taxonomy): Eukaryota > Metazoa > Arthropoda > Arachnida > Mesostigmata > Phytoseiidae > Phytoseiulus > Phytoseiulus persimilis. The sequence continues at coordinate 10,907,215 of CM075104.1, forward strand.
GCTAAGTGTTTGAATCGAGGGCTCGCGTGCGTGTTCCTACCGTGCTCAACTGGCTGTCGACTGGCAGCGAGCGAGTAGGTTCGTCTGCCTCGCCGCTCTCTTCCGAATGCCTCGGATGACTGAGGGCTGTCCCTCGAGGCTCGTTCGGGCGGCTCCGGAGGAGCGGATCAGCTTTCGCTGCGTGAGTTCTTCTACCTGTTCGCTCGGATCGTCGTCTCCGTCTAGGTTGTCGTCGTCGTCGTCATCAACCGATGGCGGCGTTTTATCCAGCCCGCAAAAAAGAAAACTTCTGAGATCTCCACCCTAGCGACCGACCGAGCGGCCGACTGCATGAGTGGGTGAGACACCTCACCCCGCAGCTGCAGGACATCAATCCGAGCAACTTTCGGAGAACCGGAGGAAAGAACATTGTCGAAACACGACGCTTCGCGCGAAAACCCGATTGGCTGCGGGGGAAAATATTCCCTGCAGAATGGACTTCTGAAAATGGGCTTTCCGCTCAGAACAGGCTCGCTCTCCATGTTGGATTTGTGTTATATTATGAACCTGTTGTAGACGAAAACTGTCGTTCTACTGCGCCCGAGACCGACGGTCGGAGCTCCTTTCTTACGAAACGAATCCCGTCCGTGAGGCTTCGAAACCGCGCGCTCGGTTGAATAAGAGTTGGTTGATGATCATTATGTAAAGCTGTTGTTTATCGAGAGGATCATAACAGAGATTTGTCCGCCTGGTGTCTCGAACGGAGTGGCAAGCCACCGCGTTGTCTGATTAATAAAACGGACAACACGTAGTTTTGCACTGCCCCGCGTAGTTCTGATTCCTGACAGGTCGCAGACCCCGTTTCATTTGGTCGCAGTTTTGACCGGGATGCCTTCCAGAGCGCCGCAACTAATATTTCAGAGTAGCAGTAGATCTAGCGAGGCTGAGCGGAGGCTGTCACGCGCATGCCCATGTGCGGTATGTTGCCCTGCGAGCACGCTCCTTTGTTTGACCGTCTGCGTGCGATGTTGTACGAGCAAACCGTTATTCCTGAATAGACGATTCGTCGTGCCCATCAAATCGACCTGAATCGCCGTGGATTCCGTCCCTACTGGGAAAACGATCGGTTGTTGATTCATTGATGCCTCTCCGAGGTCGATTGAAATTTTCCTCGAGACCCGTCCGTTCCAAAAGACCGCGGCCATCCGTTCTCATGCTCATGGCGAAGAGAAATCTCGGAAGCTCCGAAGACGCAGCAAGGAGGGCTGAACAAGGACTATCCCGTCGGTGGTTCGAAAATCAGGGAGGGAAGATGGCTCAGAGAGGAATGAAGGCTGCTCAAAATTCGGAGTCGTTAAATCAGCTCGAATTTCTTACGCCGTGACATGGATAGTTCGTTGTTAAGGTTTTATCGCCGATCTCCTCTCTCGGTGGTATCACTTCTATCAGTTCCTGTCTAGGTGTTCCCACTCTCCGCCTCTGCTCATCCCGGTGTCTGTCGAGCTCAGTTAGGACTCAGTCACGAGATCCGCCGTTATAAACCTTCAAGTTTTATCGTTTTTTTCATAAACGTCATTGCACCCTACTGGCAGCTCCATTTTTCGCTCGTGTCTCTTATTCAGACAACGTATTAAACTCAACCGAGAGAGCTTCTCTGTTCCCATCTTTGCTCCCCTTCCACGAACAGTCTCTCTCGAGCTCCCTCCTCGCGACGGAATCGCTACTTCGTTGACTTGATTGTGGATCTCTTTCTGCTTTCGGTTGCTTCATCACAGTCGTCTCGCTTTTCCATCGTCCTAGAGCCGTTGCCTTGCTTTCGGCCCGGTGCCTCCCTCTGCCGCCGTCGACGACGTCCATCTGTTTTTGGTTCAGCTTTCTTTTCTCGCTCCGTCTTTCAGGCTCGTCTGGCTTCCATATCTCATTTCGGGCTGAACGGTGAAGCATTGGGTTTCCACGACCACGGCGACGTTGAGGACAAGGAGAGCGTCGGCGGCGGCGGCAACAGCAGCACAAGGAGCAGCGGCGGCCGCATAGAAGTTCCAGCAGATCTGCATAAAGTGTCTCTTTAGCTTTGCTTGCCCCTCCGTCCGCCGGCGCGCCTATCCGATCCCGCTCCCTCCTGACCGGGCTTCGTTTTCTCTCATCGCCGCCATTCTTGAAGCACTCGTTGGTTGGTTCCTCCGCGTCTCTCTGTCCAGATGGCGTCGTCATTAGACTTAGCTCTTTCAGCCCTCGTGTGGGTTGTATGCTGGCCCCCATATGCTCGTATCCCCTCTTCTGCTCACTCCGGCTGGCAGAGGCCGCCGGTTGACTGGGCATGGAATGGCTCGGAGGGCCATCGAGGGGGGCGGCGCGGGGCCGTCGCGGGGCATCGGGTGAATAATTCAGACGGCAGAAGAGAAGGAGCAAGCAGCGTAATGGCAAACGCCCCGTTCCGCCAAGAACTCTTTCTCCCCGTGGTAAGAGCGAGGCGAAGGGACCCGCTCGAGCCTCTACTGATGTGCGAGGCAAGAAATTAAAAGGATTTCGTTCAGGCCTTCTTCTGGTGTTTGCCGCGCCTTTTCCGCTCGTTTCGCCCCGCGCGGCCGAGGCATCGGTAGCTACTTCGTACCAGCCGAGTTCTGTTGCTTCGGGAGCACAGCTTTCGGCCGATCTCCATTAACCTTTGGAAGCATCGACGTTTTTCTGCTTCACAAAAACGAGCCATTCACTCGCGCCACAGCATTTCGCCGAGCCCACAGTATAATTAGACGAGGAGCACGGACCTTCAGCGAGAAGGGACTCCGTCGCCGGGCTGCGACGTGGGCGCTTTCCTCCGATCTAACTTCTGCCCCGTTTGCTCCCAGCGTTCGACATTTGAGGAAACGAGTCGTTTCGCCGCGCGAAGTCTTCTCCGACCGTTTCCAGCATGTTGCAACTGGACGGGGGTGCTGGGTCCGTACCGGAGCTGGCCAAGGCCCGGACGCTAACCTTGGTGCCGAAACCCTCTGTGTGACGAGCATCGCATCAAAATTCCTTCTATGCGTTTGTCGCTCGCTCGATACGTTCGTGAATGCTGCTATAGGTGGCCGATGGCACAAGCGGCAACAGCAGTCGCAGCATCAGAATAGCAGTTTTTGTTGTGGGGCTGCGAAACGATGACCAATGCATTTTCGGCCCGATCTCCATAATGGATTTGGCCTGGCAATATTGGTTGCCAACCGAATCTTGGGGGGAGCCGATGGCCAAACCCAAATCACTATGGAAAGGAATGGCCTCAAAGTGCGTTGTCAACTCCATGCCGCCGCGACCTAAACGCCGAAGTTTCCAGTTTCAAGCGCCGTTTTTCAACTTTCCTCGTCTGTACTCAACGAGTGAATACAACGAAACTTCCGGCCGATGCCGTAATGGAGGAACCATGGTCGAGGAGTCCCACCTCAATGAGCTCGAGCTACGCTCAATCTTCGGCGCCACGATCCCCGACCCTCGAGAGTGACTCTTCTCGTCTGTTTTTCACCCCACCCTTCCAAGATATCTTCTCCACCTTCCTTCATCAAGTAGAGCCGACCGATCGTGTGACGGACCCTCCGTGTTTCGGTCATTGCTGCGCTCCAGATGCCCCGCATTTCAGACGCGGCTTCCTCCGAAACGGTTCCTTTCCTCTGACAGGCTTCTTATTCGCCTCCTGAGGAGCGTCAATATTCTCGGAAGGCGGCGAGCTACGAGTCAATCGTGATTTGCGGCTCAAGGGAGCTCACCAATGAGACAAGCAGTGTTTTTTGTTGGGGCAACTCACTAAGGGGAGACCATATTATTCACGAAGGGAACTGTGATGCTACACGAAGGAAAATGGCAAGTCCACACATTCGTTGCCCTGCACAGTTCGACGGTGCCGAGAAACTGGTCTGCCTCATGAGTTCTCAACCAAAGGAGGGGAAATTAGTTTGTGCCACTTGATGGGGGACCGAGGACTCGGAATCAGCAGCTTGCTGTGCTCTTTGTGGATCTACGGGAGCTCCGTTACACGACAAAAGCTTCACGAAGAGGTTCTTAAACTCTCGTCAGGCGGCATAGGCTGACTATGATCGAATAGGCTCACTCGGGTGCCATGTAAAAACTGCTGGTTTGATCTGGAGGCAATACATCGCGTCTTGGTATTCTCAGGCCGGAACGACCTCAAAAAGATGGGACATTCCATCAAAAACACGAGCGGGGAGTTCTCTCTCCCTCAGAACGATTCGCACGCGCTTATCTTGCTCCACGTGTACTCTAGATTTTCCGTTCAATCAAATGGAGAGTCAGTTTGCAGAGGTTCTTCAGTACTCGTGGAGATTCTCCTCCGAGACCGACGGACTCACTGTGCAGAGAAAGAGAGAGAGCCAAACGGCCGATCGACAGACCGACTTGCTGAAACGGGAAAAAATAAGAAACGGCCGACGACCACCACGACGAGGGCCGCGCCGGCAGCAGTGGCAAGAACGACGTCCGAGGAGAGAGGATTATTGGAGAAATATCTTTCTTCTGAACCGCTTTGTTTCTCTCTGCGCCCATAGCGAGGTATCGGACGCCTTCCAAAGAACAAGGACAATCGGAACTCGGAAACTTGTTCGAAAGCGGCTGAGCCTCCAGTGGTTCGGGCGGAGTCAAGGAAATGGTCACTGGTCTGCTCAGAAAAATGCGTTCTCATAAACTCCACAATAGACAGAGGAACGGATGAATCCCCCTGCGATTGTCAGTTGTTCATTGCGGGCACTCATCAAATTTCCAGGATTGAACTCGTGGAGACCGTTCCCACCGTGCAGACGACGATCTCGCCGTTGTTGTGTCTCTTCTTTGCAGAGGTCTCTAGTCCGACGACATCTATGTATGTACATAGGAAAAACGGAGGAAAGTCATGGCAAGTCTTATTCGACGCTGGTTATGCTCATCATGCTCCAAGTTCGTGGGTCGCGCACCGGTCGGAACGAATCCGGAACTTCAGTATGAAGCATTCCGTTATCGAGTGTTCTGATTTCATCCGTTGAGCTGGTGAATATTCTCATATAGATGAAGGTTTTCTCGAGCTCCAACAGTTCCACCGTAGCGCGCCGAGCTCGCTCTAGCGGTGTGAAATATACAGTAATCTCGTCGTTCATTCCTAGTGGATGTCCGGCTTTGGAATCGATCAATGCGGATAGCCCTGTCCCGCGCTCAGTTGGTTTCCGTGCCTGGTATGGAATTGCGAATTCTTGGCGTTCAAACCGTTCAGAATTCGATGCTCAAAGGACGCAAATATGATGAACTCGAGGATCAAAAGGAATATGGAAGAGACGGACTGTTCGATTTTGAGGCGTCTGTGTCCATAAATCGACTGATGTGGTCTTCTGAAATAAGAACTGTTCCTTATGATCGTCCCATGTTTGCGAAATCAGAGGCAGTTACAAGAACTCGGCGAGGATTTATTTCGAGAGATTGAACCTTTCCACCAGTTCTATGCCGGGTATGAGCTCACCGAGGCCTGCGTTCAACAAACAGACTTCTCGGCAGCATCGATGCCGCCTAGATAATTGTTTGAACTTGTGGAGCGGGGAGAGGAGAACCGGTCGATGATCTGATGCCACACTGCGGCAAGCGCAGCACCAACGTCTCAGCTACAAGACGGATGGAGAGCCTCGCTTCAGCCTCTCACCAAAAGACCAACTCCCCCTAATGGAGTTCTGTTCGGCGGACCGAGGGACAAACGGACGGATTTCGGCGTTTCATTTTGTGCTCCCTCATGGAGGATAAAGTTCGTGGTTGCGCGACTGTGAGGCTTTCTCTCTGTCGCGCTCCGAGCAGGAAGCCCATGAAGACACGCTGGAATTCTTTTCGTTTTTTTTTATTGCGAGACCCCCCTCTCTCTGATGTGGGACCGGACGGAGTAGAGCCAGCTTCGATTGGAAAACCTTCGATCAGGAGGGTGGTCCGTGAAGAGCACCCCTAACGCCTTGGAAGCACAGGGGGAACTATGGCCGTCAGTTTGATACTCGGCGGCGCCGAAACTTCCAGGGTCCCCTAGCGAATATCGGCGAAGTTCACTCCAAAAGCGATGCGCGCAATCTCAAACTCATGAGAGCACTTGCGCACGTGGCCGCAGAATGTCTGCGTACATCCATAAGCAAGTCGGAATGGATTCGACTGGTTCTCTATCATAACATGAAAACGGATTCGTCAACGAGAAACGCGGCTAGTCAAAAATCAAGAACTTTCCGCCGCTGTTCGGGGAGCTCGCCTGATCGCCTTGGCGCGATTCATTGCAGAGAATCGGAATCCGCGCAAACCCCTCCGTCGTAAAATGCGCAAAAATATAAAACGACGACACTGCATGGGAGTGGGGGAGCTGCTCGGCTGGCTCTATGGGTGTGCGTGCGTGCGTGCTCTCTATTTGTGGTCGATAATGGCGGAGGCACATTTGAACTTTTGCGATAGCGACTTTGGCGCGCAGGCAGACGACCGAACGGTCGGTAGCGGGCATCAGTGTCGGCAAAAGCTCACCCATCCTCAGCCATGGGCTCCATAATATCCAAAAGCGCTCGACGTCGTTGCCTGATAGCGACGTTTTATTGGACCGGCTCGGCAAGGAGCAGAACATGAGCTGCGGGGAGTGGGAGCCGATCATCGAGGAAACTCGAGCCTAAAACTGTCGTAATGAGAAACATCCATTAGTCTCTCCGCAAATGAGAAGCGAAACACGAAGTCAGGAATGTCAACGTTCCGATACCCACTCTTGCTTCGAGGCTAACGTCTCACGTGGTACCACGGATGGAGCGTCCGGTGAGCCGTGGACTCGGCGAACCACATATTTCACCACGAAGGGTGAGTCGGCCATTTCCAGAGATACTGATCCTGCACAATGGGGAGGGCCAGCTAAAATGGAAGTGGGGAGGAGAGAGGAGGAAAAGCCGGACACTTGGACTCCGCACACACTGCGGCGTTCCTCGAGATCGCCCGGAGCGATGAGACTTGGCCACTCCGGACAGCATCTTTCCCGACGCTGAAGGAGCTAGAGCGGTAGCCATAAAAACTGTTGCTGTCTTCTCTCCCTCGACCGAGGAGCGGTCGGAACAGATGAATTCCCACAACAGATCCCTGAAACGTCTCCCCGCAGACCGACTTGGGAATGTCTTGACTGGCTTCCTCGGAAGCAGGATCATAACCTGTCCTTAGCTCGGGTTATAGAACTTTGACGACTTTCGGCAGCGTCCCCGAAGAACGGCTCACGGAAGCATTGAGGCAGGCGGGCACACTCGACTGTCGGATTCAGTTGTCGACGTCTCCGAGAGGAGAAGCATCCATCGATGCGGGGCCGACGGGACATGAGCAGACGAAGAGCTGATCGTCCGCGCTGGCGGATCATCCTGGGCTGCACTGTGAGCTCACTGATGAAGGAGATTTCCGGAGTGAGATTGACGGAGTTCGGAGGATCCAAGCGAGGAAGCTCCACTCGGAGACCAAGGTCATAAACCAGTTGGAACGATTGGGAGAGGAGCGCGGCAGTGCCGAATACGCACAAAGAGTTCGGACTCGGAGCCCAGCTCTATTTTCGCTGTTCATCTCCTCATCGAGTGCTACTATCGTTCGTATCCCGCAGCCGACCGAGAGCCGAATGAACGACCGACTGGGGCACAAGTAACGGCGCCGAACGCTCCGGCCCGGTCTTTAGTTAACAACTGTAGATGATGAAGAACTCTTGATAAGTCAGACGCTGAGGGCAGAGAAGTGGAAAAGCAAAGAAGAGAAAAGCCGGCCTAAAAATTGAACTCGGCCTGCCAGGCCGTCGAGCCGTCTTCGCCCATTATATTTATGGGTCTGGGAATCGGCAGGAAGCTCGAGGCGCCGGCCGGCCGTAGTGGGGGGGGGGGGAGCCTAAGATCTTCATTTCTCCCTCGTTCGTGGGATACGGCATCTCCCCATCTCTTTCAACTAGCCGACCCCGAGAACTCCTCGGGGCCCTCGGAGACCTCCTCAACTCTCCCCTACCCCACCTCGGAGGGGGACCGCCGAGGCGTCCCGGTCAAGGATTGCGCCAACAAAGAGCTCTCCGTGACCCTCGGAAACACACTTAAATCCGTCTATTCTCCCACACATGGATCCAGGAGCTTCCTGGATTCTGGTTCTCCGGTGACTCGTGCCCGCATGCGTGACTGTGGAGCGGAACGATCTAACTTGTTTCGTAAATAACTGCTTGGAAAGAACCGCATGAACCCTAAACGACTGGGCTTGATACCAAAAGTTAGGTCGAAGCCTTGTACCTCCCCACGCTCGGAGACCGATCGGGCCGAATGTTCTTCCATTCAGCGTTCGCGGTCCGCAGTTGTTCCAACCATCCTTCCCGGAGTTCACGCTCTTCGGCGACGTCTGTTCGTTTGGAGCACCGTCAGGCGATCCTGCTTACGACAACTGGCCGGCTAGACAACAGGACAAACAGGGACCGTTTCAGCAGACAAGCCAACGGACGCAGGGCAGAGCCAACACCGGGCGGGGACTGGAAAGTGGCTCTGCTGGCAGAACTTTTGGCAAAGTTCGTATTTTCCGTCCCAGCTCGAACCCGTAATCCTTACGAAAAACAAGCTTAGCACGGTCTCTGTTTTTCTCTTGGTCGCTTTCGTCCGCCTCGCTTCTTTCTTCTTCCAAACGACGAGAGACAGCGAGCAGTAACGATCAGACTCGTAAAGGTAAACTTGGCCATCGTTGCCGCTACCGGCGCTTCCTTCCTGCCCACCCGGGTCTCTTCGTCCTTTTTCTGTCTTTGCTTCCTTTGGGAACGCCGAGGGCAATGCAGTCACCCGGCCGAGTCAGTGAGAGGCCATCGAGTCCGTTGATGCCACGGGGGTCCTGAGTGAGGCGGGGCGGGCTGGCGGCACAAGGGCGTCGGAAGAAGCAGCGGCGGCGGCGGCAGCAGCAGCACCGCAACCATGTTAAGTTATTTTGTCTTATTGGACGGCCCTTGAGCCCTTATAATAACTTGTGGCATCCCGAAGGGCCTTCGGTCGCTTCTTCTTCCTCCTCCCGTCTTAGTCGCTTCTTTTTATTATTACCAGCGGCGGCTGTGCGACAGACGCAGCCGTTTTCGATCCCTCAGCAGACGTCGGGGACAAACATCTTACTTTCGCGTGCTTGTCTGCTCCCTCTTCGCCGGATTCGCTTGAGCGCTGGCGAGCGGAACACGAAGCCCGGAAGGCCGGCTCGCTCGCGAAGCTCTACCGATCTTTATCTTCAAAACGACAACCACCAGAGTTATGGGAGTCCTTCCCCAGAGATAAGAAGCGCGACGGAGACTTCCCCGCTCGACCGGCTGGGAGGACTTTTTACTCACTCTCTCTCTCTAGCTACTTGAAATGAAAAGCCGAGAAAGCGGGCTCATTAAATTTTCCTTTTCATATGCTCAGACCTGACATTTCGCGTCAAACGACCGACCCGGCTCGTGTCGGCCTCCCTTCGCGATGCCTTGGTCCGCGAGATCCGTTCTCTCCGAGAGAAATCTAACTGTCGTTGAAGCCCTCCAACCGCAGTTCCCACATCTCTTCCAGCACTTGAATTCTCGCTGCGCTCGACAAGACCAGCGATCGTGACATCCACCCTCTCCGGCCAACTTATCAAAATAGGTTATGCGGCGAGAACCCTGCTGCGCCACCGGCGATGTGGCTTACGTTTGACGCGCGAATTGAATTCAAAATATTTTGTCAACGAAACCGTTCTGCTCAGAGGAAGCGACGGCTCGCATCCTGCGACGATCAGCTGTTTTCCTCCCTGGGCGAAGTTCAAAGGAAAACATCCCGGCCGGACTCCTCCGATCCCCCTCAAGGAGTTCGGGAAGCTCACTCAAAACTGCGTCCTTGGAATCGATTCAGGCGGGGCGTTTCGTGCGGACGTTCAGCATCACTTTCGAGCCATTTCTCTCGGAGTTTAACCCATGAACGGTGCTGTGGAACTGCTCCTCGACTCTTCCTCCAACTGCCGCGATAAGAAGTGAGCTCTTCTGGAAGAGCACGCTGAGCCGCGCTCCAAACTCAGTGGAATCGCTAATCCGATTCAACTGTTGGTTCGTGGAATTAACGTCGTCGTCCACGAGGTTTCCTGCGCGGCGGTACGCTGTGCTTGAGGAAAGAAGAAGCATAACTCGGCGGGAAAAGAATGTAAGAGTGAAATGCCAAGAGCCGCGACAACCTGAGCAGCCCGTCCGACTCCGAGCTTAATCACGTACTTGCCGTCGGATCAAGATACGAGATATAGGATACTTTCTCGTCGCGTCCACGTCTCTTCCTTGTTTCAATCGCGGAAACCGAAAACTCTCGTGCTGCGCCCGTTGTTTAAAACCTTTTGGATTTCGTTCGGAGCTTTTCATTAGGGCTGCTTCTGTCGATCTTTATTCGGAAGATGGGAATCACTCGAGAGAGCTCCACGAATGGAGAGTTTCCTCGAGGAAAGAATGAAGTTTCCGAAACTCTCGCGAACGAATCGATTGTTTCTTCAGGAAAACTCGTCTCTCACTGGGCGAGAATGCGAGAGGGCATCTTCTCCTGTTACGACGTCCAGCAGGCTCGGTGGTCCGAATGCTCTCTCAAGGGAGCGGTTCTCGTGTTTACGTCAAAGTTCGCCCGTATAGAGTTTGGACAGCGCGGCCCTCTGGGGTCCTCGTCCGGTGGGGACGACGTGCCCAGGCATGGCTGTCAGAGTAAATCGTCTCCTTTCTTCCCTTCGTCCTACTAGCAGACTGCGATTCCCGTCAGACGCGACGGCAATGAACTTCAAGAGATTGGGACTTTCTTCTAGGAATCGTCCCAATCAGATGATGTCGGCGTGTCTGCTAAGCTAAACCCTTGCCAGAGCATGCTTGGTTTCAAGAGTTCATGCCACATGAGCGTTCTGATTCACTACACCGCTCGTGCTCTTGAGTTCAGGCTGATTCCTGTAGGGGACACCGGCCTACAGAATTGAGCCGCTTTTGATTCTGGGCCGCGTGACGTGATCAGCCTCGAGCCGATGGCTCGTCCTGAAGTTCGATGATGGCCCCGCCGAATGCCGCGAACATTCTTCCGAGAATGTTGCCGTGTTGCTGTGAACCCGCTCGGGTTGGTTCCTGTTCATTTATCAAACGGGCAACGCAGTGAATCCTGTTCCATTGCATGTTTCTCGAGATAAGTTTTCGATCCGCGTCTTACGCCCGCTGTAGTGGAAACCGGGAACACAACAACCTCAAAAGCAGAACAAGCGTGTACTTTACAAAAGAAGAAATCGATATATTTTATTATTTCGGCAAACGCCTCCTCATTGTTGTTGTTGCTGACGTCGTCATTATCCCAAATCGATCGAGCCCAGCACACCATCGTTCGGACGACGATTGCAATCAATATGTTGATCAATATATTACTGTACTAGGGTAAGGGTGCAAGGATCTCAGGCAGTTCGCCAACGTTATGTACAGGAAATAGCGTTTCTCTCGCTCGCCATTTTCATCCGGCGCAATTATCATCCACCAATTCACCTAGATGCTCACTCTCCTTCCTCCTGATCTCCTCTACAACAACTTATTTCGTCTCTGTTTCAGCGGTTCCCTTCAGTCGGGAGAACGTTCAGTTGATTTCTCGGTCGCCGGGCTTTTTACAAAATACTCTGTACATGGAGTTGTTAGTCGGTCCATATTTCGTCGTATGGTACAGATATGGAGCGATCGACGCAGCGAAAGCGGCAACAGTACCACCGCGTCGCCATCGATATTTTCTTTGGTAAAGGCTGCAGAACATCTCCACGGGAATCGTGAAGATCGGGAACGATCGGGGGCCCTGAACCAGAGGAGCCCGAAACGTTCCCTTGCTAAGAACGTTTTTTCAGAAATGAAAAGAAGAGAAATATAGAACTCACGGGTATATTTACATCCTGTGTGAGTCGTCCGCGTATGTCGTCTCACATAGCTCCAACGGCTTCATGGAACCCAGTTTTTCAGTTGATTCGGCTGGGTTTCACGCGACCCATTTGTCGTCGTCGTGGGTAAGCCGATACCTCGCCGTCATTTAACTATAATCACATTCAGTTATATTCCAGATATTATACACAATGTAAAAGCCAGAGTCTTGGATTCGATAAAGGTGACGATGCCTCACGAGATTCCGCAATCCGCTCGTGCTCGACCTCCCTGGGCTCCACAGCGGATCGTTCATTGTTTGTGGGCGTGCTCGATGAACTATCCCGAACTAACTGTGGACACGAGCTGTGAAAGTTGGCAACGCGGCACTTGCTCGGCATCCTCTATCTAACAACAGCCCGTCGTCGTCGCCAGCCTTCAGGGCTTGCCGCGCGTGGTAGACGGCTTCGGTCCATCATAATTGCCTCCCGGGGGGGGGGGGGGGCGGCGCGACGTTCGTTGACACTGAACTCGTCGTCGCTTCATCGCGTTTCCACCAACTTCATCTCGGGAAAGTAACAACAACAAAAGGTAGATTTGTAAGGTTTCACATTTCGTCATGATCTCGTTTCTGGTTCCTGTGCAACACGATATTGGCGGGATCGTCGGCCAGTTCGGGGTAGCTGGCGACGTCATGGTAGTAATCCCCACGATAGCCCGGTGCCGATCCCGTTCGGATGATGTCGTCCTTGTCCTTCTCGGTCCACTCGAGCTGGCCGGACTGGTCTCTGCTCAGCAGTTCGCGCTCCTGAGCCCAGCGCTGTGTAACAGCGTGCTTCTTGGCATGTCGTAGAATCCTCTGATGTTCTTTCGCCATCTGAGAGCCGTAGCGTATGCTGAGCACGGCGTACGGCGTATGGATTCGAATGTCGGAGAACTGGTTGCTGTGGTCCGTGTGATGCGTCATGTTGATACTACTGCCCAGTCTCTGCAGCTGGGTGATGTCATCGTCGAATTTCCAAGTCGTTTCCTTCAGGAAATAGAACACGTCGAGACCGTGCATCACCAGATGGAGATTCACTAGCTGAGTGTTGTTGAATACGGCCATGTAAACATCCTTGTTAATCTGGTTCGCTTTATCAACCGACCGAACCACGGCTCGGCCCTCCATTTGAGAAATCGTGATGCCTGCAATCAACCAGATCGGGAACTTCATCAGATCGAGAGAAATCGCCAACTAACATCTCTCATTGCTCGTCTTCTGCTCCGCTGCGCCTCCTCCCACTTGATCAACTGCGTCCATAGCTCTGTTCCGTGGCAGTGGTGAAAGAGCACCACCACCGCCGCAAGAGAAAAGGGAAAACCCGTCGAAAACTCATATTCGGCGGGACGGAGAGTTATCTCTTCGGGTGAAAAAAAATGTCATAGAGCGAAGCAAGATGCTCAACTATAGGGATGCGCAATAACTTGGGACCAGGTTCGAGATCGGTGAGACCGGAGGGGACATGCGGCCTAATGAGGATTGTAGGATCTACTGAACGCTTGAAGAAAAGAGCGAGCCTACGGTTGAGGGTGAAGCTCGAGGATTGGAGCAGGTAAATTGAACGAAGTAGAGAAAGTCCGACCCTGGACTCGGTTCTAGAAAGTTTATTCATTAGGAACAGCTGGAGGCTGGAGTGGAATACGCGGCAGCTTCTCCTCGGTCGATTCGGAGGGTATAGGCGCAGGTAATCAATTGAACCGCTGCAGTGAGTGTTTCTATCTTCATCGATCCGATGAGTCGAACGAGGGGATCACAAAGAAAAAACCTCCAGGCTCAGAACTGATACCCTGCACCAAATAAAACTCGGTCCTTATTCGGCTCTTCTTCCTTCCATAGCGAGCATTCCGACCGCACCCACCAATTCACAAAGCTCGTCGACCGGGAACGCCAGAGTTTCGATCTCAGTCGGAAGGATCCGTGATCGGGATCGCAAGCAAACTTCGAAAACTCACGGAGCATGGTGCTGGAGCGGAAGGGGGAACGACTCATAGAGTCGGAGCGGGAGGTTTTATCTCTATGATGACAGGGGTATTTTTCAGGAATCGAAAGGAGATTCGAATAGCTTAGGAGAGATCATTGAATGACCCTCTTCCTGTGGAGGGCTAAGTCTACTCGGGAGAGGAGCGAACATCCTTAATCCCTCCTGTCCGTCCGCGGGATCGTCTGTCGCGACTCTTAGATAAACGTTGAGACACAGAGATGGGGCGAGCCGGAGAGACTCGCTGAAAGATGAGACCGTCTTCGTCATCGATGGAAACTTACCCGAGCCAAGCGGGACGTGTAGAGTTGTGAGCTGGTTGGCGCTCAGGAAATCTTCCTGTTTCACTCGGGAGCGGTCAACAGAGCTTAGCCGCGCGAAGTTCGCAAGTTTGCGCTGCACTGAACACACATAGCCCGAGATCAGCGGAACGGATGGCAATTGTGGAAGCACGGAGAATTTGTCGATGTTGTTTCGACTGTCATGGAAACCGTTGGCCGTTCGCATAACTGACGAAGGACGACCAAGACCCATCGTTTCAATGTCGATGCCCTGGCTGGCGATCCAATCGGGAGTGTCTGCAGTGGTATGAGAAAACGTGCAAGTCAGTTCCGGCTCTCAAAACTAGGTTGACATCAACAACGACTGACGAGAGTGAGACGGAACGGCTACGAGCCACGGGGATACTTTAAAGAAGAGGCTCCGAAGATCGCTGAAGAGCCCAATGCAAAGGTCGGAGCCTTCGGCCGACTCACCGTATTTGTTCTGCTGTTTCTTATGCAGATTGACAGGATCGTTGTTGTTGAATTGGTACAGGTGAAGATGCCGTATGTCGTTGACGTGATTGAGTACATTCTCATAGCGGGGCGTCATCCACTTGCCGGTTAAGGAATCGTATACTTTGTCTCCGATGTGCAGCAACAGCGTCAGTGGGTCCAGAATTCCACCCTGGAAGTCGACAGGCACATAGAATGTCGGCGTCGAATCGTAGATTATGTGCCCGTAAGGTCCTCGCAGAACTTCTTTGATGACCTCGCCGTAACGGTCGAATATCAGCGTCGGGCTTCCGTTGTGATCGGTCGCCACATAGTAGCTGTCCTTGTTGACCAGTATATGAATCAGGAAGTCGTTGTTGTCATAAATGAGACTCATGCTCCGCCCATCGGCGTTGTTGTATATGTGGGTTACGAGGTGCGGGCGAGTCAGGTCGGCGTAGAAGAACTGTGTCATGTTTCCAAAGTGGTCCTTGCGCATGGCAAGACGATTCTGGGCGTCGTAGAAGTATTTCACCTCGTACTTTCCTCGGGTCCCTGATGCTCTGATCAGCTGACCCTTGACGTTGTAATGGAATCTTTCCTCTCCTCGCTGAACGACAAAGCCTCGATCATTAACGACAAATGGAGTTTCGCCAAACCGGAGAATCCTGTCACCCACGTCGTGGAGGATTTCGATTTTGTTGCCCATGTAGCGCATGGTGACGATGTTTCCGTTATCGTCGTAGTGGAAGTTCCAGCGGTCCTTGCCCACCATCTCGATGAGCTGGTTGTCGAGATCGTACGAGAAGTTCTGAGTTCTCATCTGACTTCCGCCTTGGAGCCGCATCAGCGTTTTGCTTTGAATGAGGTTGTTGTTCTCGCCGTAGGTGCAATCCAGGCTGTAAACCTCCTTCTCGGCTATGAGCAGGCCGCGATGCTGGATGCGAGCCATGCCATCTGTGAGTTGAGTGAACGTGGCCACGCCATCGGCAAGTACTGTGTCGTTGGGGCTCTGGGTAAACACGCGGAACAGTCCAATTTGCTCACGTTTGCCCGTCTCGGGATCGTAACTCAGATCGATATCGGCAAACTGCAGGGTTCCAACACGAGCTCTTATGTGTTTTGGCCGGAACCAATTGTCGTACTGATAATGGAAATTGGCCGTCGTGAGCTGGAACTTCGAGTAGAACTTGGCCACACATTGGGTGAGCATGGCGCCATCGTAGAAATAGTCGTATTTGACCTCGACGTCGTTCTCACTCCAGGCCTCACTTTTTACGAAACCGGTCGAGCTGTAATTGGTGACAGTTTTTCCGCCACCGTAAACGACGGCGCTCAGCAAGCTCTGATTGTTGTAGCGATAGAGAACGCGACCGTTGTCTCCGGGGAATATTTTCAATATTGGCTGACCGCGGTCGTTGTAGTAGACCGTCAACGGCCCGTGGTTCCCGGGCGGAGTGTACAGGAGTTTGTAGAAGCCGATCGAAACGAGGATTTGGTAGCTGTGGATTGTCGATTTCGGCGTCGTTATGCTCTCGAGGCCGCCATTTTTGTCGTACTTCAGAACGTACTCCCGACCACTGGGCAGCTTGACTTTCGCGGGCTTGCTCAAGCCCTCGTACGAGTAGTGCATCTTGCCCTCGTTGGCGAGTTTCACCTCGCTGAGCAGACCGCTCCGGTCGTATGTGTAGGACTCCTGCATGGCGCCCTGGCTCCAGCCGGACGGCCTTCCCAGTCGATCATATTGGATGTTGAGCGGAACTTTGGTGTCCGTCGGCAGATATTGGATCGGCCTAGAGAAGGTGTCGTACTGAATCACCAGGAATGGTCGGCGAGACGCGTTGTACACCATCTCGCGGTCGGCCATCCAATCGTATTCGGTCGTCAGGTACTGCGACGCATTCACCTGGAATATATTCTTGCTTCAATCGAGTATTCCCCGAAACGAGCGAACCGAACCACGCGGTGCCCCGCCAGAACGGCAAGAACGCCGAAACACGTCGACAGGACAACAGAACATACCAGCAGAGTTCGTTCGACTGCAGACACGGTAACGGCATCACGTTCCTTCCGGTTGTACTTGACATCGTACTTCCATTCGAGGGAATTGCTGATTCCAGCTTCACCTTCGGTGTACACCGTTTGTTTCACCGGAATAGGGAACATCCCAGCCTGTACTGCGAGCAAATGGTTCAGAACCTTATGAGTAGCTGCTTCCCAAAGAGCTGACGTTTTCCAGGGTGCACGGATCTCGATGGCTCCGTCTTGATGCATCGTGGACTCGAGGCTCACTCCACCTGCAATTCGGAAGAGGGGTATTCTTGTAGCACAGCCGAGAGGAATCGCCCAATGGAGCAGCAGGAAACGATGAGCGTGGCTCTCGTTTATGTTTCCGGAGCTAGACCGTGTCTCTTCCAGATGCAGCTTCCACGAAATTCGTCTAGATCTCTGGAAAACGTCCTCCTCGAGAACTTAGTCGAGTGGGAGCTCCGCACAGAATTTCGATCAAAAGTTTTTCGCTTCTCGGAACGGAGAGCGGAATATGACGAGGAGGGCTGCCGAGGTTTGTGAGTTGGCGCGTGATTTTCAATCCTTTTTTTTATATTTGTTCGGGGCTGCACGCGGCACGCCTTCCTGGCATTACGTGCAGCGCATTCCGAGCAAGCAGGAACACGAGCAACTCTCCACGGAGGACGAACAACACTCCGAGGAGGACGCGACCGAGCAGGGAAAAACAAGAAAAACACGACTGTCTGTGACATGACGGCAGCTACGCATTGCGAGGCTTCCTTCGAACTGCATCGTAGTAGGATGTGATACACACAATGCAAACAACGAGCCCGAAGGGAAGAGTTGCTCTGTTTCCGGTGTTCCCCTATTCGTCTCCTCTCCCCGGGGCCCCTCTTGCTCACTCGGTCCGTCTTATAATTGCGTTAAAGATACTCTCGATGCACTTCAACTTCGACAGCGGCTTCCTCAAACAAAACACTGCACTACAAACAGAACCCGGAAAACGGTCAAGCGCTCCCGCGGAAGGGTTTGTTCAGATGCTGGTGGAGGCCTCAAATCGAACTTACCGGCAGTGGTCGTGACGCTGGATCCCTTGACGATGACAATGTCAGTGGATTTCTCATCCTTCGCTGACACAGCGGCGCCTCGGTCCGAGAGATCAAACTCGAGTTCCACGATCTTTCCAGAGGGTCGGACGACACTCGTAAGACGACCATTTTCGTCGTAAATGTAATGGAATGTCATGCCATTCGAGTCGTGCCTGAAACGACGGAATCGATTCAGCGGAGGGCAATGGTGGAACTTTCAGACTTTCGGCTGCGTTGCCCGACAACGGATTGCGTCGGCTAGAGCCTCGTCGAGGACTTGTTAGGCCAGCGAGCGGTCTTCGTGAGGCAGCTCACAGCTGATGATCTTACCGAGATGTGAGGAGGCCGGTGACGCTTTCGTACTCGAAGTTGTACTGCAGGTTGTCAGCGTTGGTGAACGATAGCAGCTGCTTCTGTTTGTTGACGAACACTCGGCATTTCTGACCTCTGGCAGTCTCAATGCTGAACATATTGTTGGCTGAATCGCGCAAAAATGCGACTTTGTTCCCGGAGGCATCGGTGACAGCACTGAGTTTCCCCAGCGAGGTATTCACGTTGTACAGGAAAGTGTATTTCGTTTTGCCGGTGAGAGCGCTCTTCGTCAGGATGTGTTGGCCATATTTGTTGAACACGTAGATTTCGTGGTTTTCGGGGAACGCTATCTGGTACTCGTTGTCTCCGCTAGCTTCGGGGAGGTAGGGCACGGCCGACAATATCTGGAATCATTGAGTGGACTCATGATATGGGATCTCGAGAATCCATCGGGCCCCAGAGGTCAGTCAATGACTCCCCTCCGATTTAGCGGGCGCCGGGAAAGAAGACAACATGATCGCAGAACAAGTCGAGTCGGAGCGATTCCGATCCCGATTCCGGCCCCAGATCCGAATTCGGATGCCCTCGCAGAGAATCTAATCATCTGAGCTCGGAGCGACGTCAATAAATCGATAAATTAGGCGGCGTTGACGAGAACCATTGCCCCATGTGGGTCAGCGAGCTCGCCTTCGATTCGAAAAAGCGAATGTTTTTATAATGAGAATTCGTTCGTTCTTTCGTCCGTTAGACCCAACGAACTTCACGGTTGGGGAATTCATGTCTGTCGCTCGCTGTTTCGGCTTCTGCTCGCGAGGCGAATATTCAATCAACCGACGACGATGATGATTATTCAAGCTAAATGATCAAGAAGTAGGGTTCGAGCGACCGCCTACCTTGAAGTTGGCCACGTCAGCGATGTGCACAGTGCCGTCGCTGGTTACGGTCAATGACGATATTCCGTGGAGTCTGGTCTCAACAGCGAGCTGACTGCCGCTCTCCTCGCAGGGTCTGCACGTCGAAGTGTTCGAGTTCTTGGGGCACATCCACATGCAGTGCGCGGGTCGTTCCCTGCCGGCGAAGTGGAGCATCTCGCCATCGGGATGCAGAGCGTGAACCTTGTAGTTATCCTTGTGATCGACCTCGGCCAGGTACATGATTCCGGTGGGGCCGAAGGAGAACGAAATCAAAGTGCCGAGATTCTTTGAAGCGTTCTTATCGTATTTGTTGGTTTTTCCCTTGGTCTCTTTGCAGTAGGAAGGTTGTCCTACTATGGCCGTGACCCTGCACGAGGAGGAAACTCGATTAACAACAAGTTCCGGCGGGAAAAATGGAACGGAATCGAATTCCGATCCGAACGGAAACGTTGGCGAGTGGAACAAAGAGAACATGGACGTCCAATCACAGCTCGCGTAGCGAATAATTAGCGAGTCGAGTTCCGGGCAACAAACTGCCTGTTTCTTCTCCCTTCTCGGAGCGAATCCCCTCCTGGGCCACTGCCCAGAAGGCTGACGATCGTCGCGCGGACACTCACCTTTTGTCTTTCGTCAGCTTGATTATCATGTGATCGTCGATGAAGTACAGTGAATTGTCCACTGGATTAATGGCCAATTCAGTGGGCCAACGAAGTTTCGTCTGGTCGATGGGAAGAGTTCCCACGCATGGTATGGGACGCCACTGATGTCTGCCGCGCGGTCCACCAATGACGGTGTGTATGACACCTCTCTTGTCCACCATACGAATGCGGGGACCGTCAGCGAAGTACAAAGTGTTGTCCACCGAGAAGGCCAAACCTGCGAAGTACAAAAGTACGTCTCAAACGATCCCGGATGTTCCTGCAACCAAACTGATCCCACCACCCGAATGACCCGCATCCATGTCTTGGTGTCCACAGTCGAACCCCCCCCTCCCCCCCCCCCCCTCCCCTCTCAAGCTAACGCATCGCCCCACTGCCTGGGATCGTAGTTTTTTCCTACGTATGAGTGTGGATCATTCCGCCCGTAGAGCTCAGATTAGCTCCTGCGGGCCGATCCCGACGAAAAGCGAGCCCGCTACCGTGGGTAACGGGTTATTCATGACAAATGTCTCGAGCGCTAATTTAGTCGTTCACCGCGTAAAGCTAGCTACCGTCACTCTGTCTTACTTAGGAGGGCCCCAACCATTAGTCCCCTTTTTGCTCTGACTCTCACTCCGTCCCGTGCGTTTGCTCGTCTTCATCGCCCACTCTGTTTCATTCGTTCGCTGCCGGTGCTTCGGTCTATCTGGCCGTCCATCTGTCTGTCCCCCGACCTTTCCGCCCGCGTGTCGGCCGGCCAACCCCTTGCCCCGGAGTGTCTGCTAAGCTGACACACTGTTCCTTTCGTCCACCGTCTCACCCCTCCAAAACCCTTCTGAACTACGAGGGTACAGCGGGAGACTCTCGACACGGAGTGAGGAACAACAGCAGCAGCAGCAGCAGGACAAAAGAGGAATGAGGTGGAGAGGCGCACGCATGCATGGGGGCCGTAGCCACGGCTAATGTGCGTGATGGGCTTTAGAGGCAGATCAGACAACTGGAGGCATTAGTGAGCCTGCTCGCATCTCTTCTATTCAAACGGCCCTGATGCACGCACGCAAGCCGTCCGGTGCGCCGAACGGACCAGGTCATCTGCGAGTCTGCGGAAGCTGCTCAGGTTTGATAGTCGGACGAAAGACCCCATTCGGAGGAAGCCTCCAAATGGGCCCTCTTAAGTTCTGAGGGTCGGTAAATGAAAATATGCCCGGTGAATAATAAAGCCTTCGGCGAAAACGCGCGCCGTGGCTTACTTCTGCTCGTTGCCCCGACGACCACGTCTTTTTTTCCGCCTCCACACCACAGGCCTTGATTACGTACCCGGAAAAGCACCGTCCCACAAAGTTGCTGAAGATTAGTCGAGCCCTGCTCTCGTTCCCGCGACTCCATCTCTCCATCCTCGCCACAGTATTTCGGTCGCCTCTGGTGGAACTAGTTACCATCTCCACTCGATCACCCAGCAGCAGCGGCGGGGAGAGCGATCAAACAGAACCGCATCCTGATTGGAGGGGACCTTACCTTTGGGATAGTGAAGTTTGGCCTCCATGGCTCCGGTCCCGTCGCCGCACAAGTCGATGTCTGGGTCGACACATCTTTTTCCATTGCCAACTACACTGTCAGCCGTATTGCCCTCAACGGCTTCCATGTGCTTGTCAAGCTGGACCCGAACGATCTGGTACATCTCAGGATCCGAAATATAGAGGTGGCCATCCGTGGGCGACAAAGCGATGTGGTATTGATATGTCAGCTGATCTGGCAGGTTTCTGTGAAAGAGCCAAACTTCCCTCAGTTCCTGGATCGAGACTCCACGCGACTCGAGCATTATTCGTGAAAGTTCAGTCCAACTGAGTACTTCTGTCGGATCTCGTACTTGAGCGTGTAGACGGTGTACACCTGGCCCGAGGGCGTGATTCGTCGGATGAGGTTGTGGTCCCCGACGTAAATGCTGCCGTCAGGACCTGATGTCAAAGTGATGGGATTTTCGAGTTTATTGCCCTGGGCGCGACCGTTGCATTCCGGGCAAATCCTCGACGTTCGTTTGCGACCGGTGCCTATCAGGGTCTGAATGACGCGAGGCTGGTGTTTGAAGTAAACAGTGGAGCCGTCGCCCTTCTGGAGCACTCCCTCGTGGAAGTTGTAGCGGTGGTGGATGTCGAGGTTCCACTGACCCAGCTCTGAGATGTCCATGTCGAAGCCGCGCAGCGTGGTCGACTGCGATGTCCAGATAGTTTTGTCGCAAGTGGTGTACTGGTAGCCGACGTAGACTGGAATGCAACGAGTTATGTTTGAGCTCGGGTCCAAACACCCTCGCTGACAGCGACAGTAGCAACAACGTCAACGACGAGAGTAATGAGAGGAATAACAACGATGCCAGCCCGCTTGCGTTGTTCGTGCTCGGCTCCGTTAAGATGTAATGGCGCGAGGTTAGAGCTCGTGGAGCGGGACCGTCATTAGGACTTCACACAAGGAAACACTCACCGAGCACGGTCGTCAGTCCATAGACCTTCTGTTTATAAACGTTGCGTTTGTTCCACGCGAACGTGAACTTGATGTCTGGGTCCGCTTCGAAGGTGTTCTCGAACAGGATCCCTTCGACCACGATGCGAAGCTGGACCAACTTGAGCTCTTTGGCAACGACGGACGGTGTGAGTTGCAAGTGAATCGTTGAAAGGTAGCCTTGACTATGACTGCTCTGATAAACTAGACGGAGATCAGAGCCGGGAATAGGGAGAGCTTCCTGGATGACCTGAAATTTTCAAGCGCAGTTCCCGTTTAGCAGGAACGTTCCCGAAGCTGACTTTATTCTTATCGCCAAGAGCGATGTCCTGACGCACGAGCGGTGGATTTCGTTCAGCATCTGCCCGAATTTAGGAACAACTAGTTCTGCCGTTCTCGACTGCTTTTCCTTCGCTCGCTCGCCCATATCCGGAGGTCAAGAGAAAAATTCGCTGTCAAAGGTAACCACTCCTCCTCCTCCGTGCTCTCACCCGCTGGGGAGAAGGCCCGCGCGGACGGAGACAGAGAAGAGCGGCGGCAGAGACCAAAGCGAAGGAAGAAGGACGTCGTCCTATTTTATTCAGGATGCAGGACTCCACCCCTCTATCCTTTATAAGTAGTGACAGTATATTGTATTACCTCATTACGGCGGGGCTATCCAACGAACACCGCCTCACCGGCCGCGCACTCGAGCCGTGATACTTCAGTTCGGTGAGAAAAAAAAAAAGGCTTGTGCTGGCGAATTCCGACAGTACTCCAGCTCCAAATAGAAGCGATTGGGAGCACAAGGTACGGGAACGATTCCAAACTTTCGCTCCAGACGCCAGGAATGGGATCGATTCCGATTCCAGAGGGCAAACACACTCCTCAAACAAACACGCGGCCTCGGATCCCTGCCTCCAACACATGCCCGAAGTCAATGAAAATCATAGATGAAGCGGGAAATCGAGCTCTGTGATGGAACGTCGGCGGCAGGGACCGACCCTGGTGCTTGCGCTTTGATCCTTTCGGCTTGATTCGCGTTGATGCGAATCTCGTCGATGAGTTTTGCCAAGGCGCCAACGAAACCTTCGCATATCGTACCGTGAGCATGTTCCCAACCTCGGGAGGCTCCAGCCGGCGCGGGCGAACGAAGTAAAAGATCAAGCAACGCGAGCTCGCGCAGCTGTCCGTCAACGTGACTGTAATAGAATTGCGTAACAATTCAATCAGCACTCAGTCGACCACGAAAACGGGACGGTCGGACGGCGCTCCAAAAGTCAGCAGGCCCTCTCCGTCCATTTTCGAAGGTGGAGTCCTTTGAATCAAAGAACCCACAGTGCTCTCGACGGACACGAAAGCAGCGTATTGAGTTCGAGCACGTGGCAGACAGCGACCTTCGTAGTTTCTCGGAAAGTCGGAATCGAATCGCGCTGAAGATGACAGTAACCTACGAAAATCACGAGCGGTCTCGGCATTGGTTCCTATTCGGAGTGACGCTACCGGCTCCGAACCAACGAGGATTTCGCGTCGAAGGGGCACGGCGGGCTCAGTACGGGCCGCTTTGGCGAACGTGATCTACTTTTAGGTTGCTGATAGCGGCGGCCACGCACACACTCGACGACATTTAATTTGATAATTGCAGCCAGCTGCCCCGTTCACTATCTCGCCAAGACCTCACTTGGGACCAAGTGCAAACTGAGGATTACAGGAGTCCGATGTAGGAATTACTGGGATTTCAAACGTCATCACCGAGCCGCGAGGTGCGCGCGCGCCTGTGTACCGATGCTCGTATCTTCCTCTGTTCAGCGTCGTTTGAGGCAATGAACTACCACTGGTCACTATCTCCTACACTAACGTAGCTGCGTAGGTGACGCTGGTCGTCAGCGTCCTCGGGGGCATTTGTCAAGTGTTTGTTCAGGAACGTAATTAACATAGATATCCAGGGCCGTGCGGTCTGTCACCGTGGAGCAGGAAAGCCGACGGCCTCCCAAGACCACGCCCAAAACACAACGAGCGACGTTGCTTCACGAAGGCTCCCTCGAAGATGCCCAAGTCATTAAATTTACAACACGCTCCAACGACCCCTCGTCGCCCGAACTCGAACAGAGTATCGTGTGACATCCGACGACCCCACATCATCCGCACGCTGGAAATTCTCTCTCGGCGCTCCCGCACTCGAATCAACGCGGCGAACGTCGAGAACCTAAACATTTCGAACACAAACCTGAGTTTCTGCAATGATTGCCGATCGTTCAGTGCAGCCTCCTTGAGAGCCGGGCCGCCACGTTTGATACACGATGGGCTTCATTCGATCGTAGTCGTGTACGAGACACCCGCCCTGCTCTTCGAACATCGCCTCGCCCTCGTTGGGGTCCTGGGCGACGCTCATCATCACGACCGGCGACATAACGACAATATCGTTCCATGGAACCATGATTGTCCGCTTTATCGGATGGAACGGGTTGCGCTGGAACTGCAAAGTCACCGCCCCGCCTCCGTTGACCAAGATATCGAACCTGCAAAGACAAACGAACCTCAGAACTGGTCCTCTGCGATCGAGCTCCTGGTATCTTCAGTTCCCTGATTGAATCACTCGTCGTCAGGTGGACAACAGGAGTCCCAACCCTGGAGTTCTGTTTGGGTCACTTGCTGGGTGGGTGGTCGGTCGGTCGGTCGGTCGCATTCTCGTTCGAGGAGATCGCGTTACGTCGCGAATTCATCAGTTCCACCCCGGCAGCACACCCTCCCCCGAAATCCTTGGGCCAGTCAAGGAGTGAGAACAGCTCCGACTACTCCGAGTGCGCCAGAGACCTAATCACAACTTGAAGACGACTCTCACCGATGTTTCGGCTAATTCCATTATAAGTTCTGCTCTGTCGGCATTGCGAACCGACTGTCTGGGGATTGCTCTCCGGTATTCACTCATTCGCCCGCTGCGGCCACCTTTTCCAGGGCGGCCGCAGTGAGTACGACCGACTCAACTCCTCTTTGACTGCGTGTTCGCTCTAATCCATGTCCATGCGGCCTTTCGGCGCTGTCGTCGTCCTGGCGGCAGATGCTGCTGGCGGAGCTTTTGTCGGTTCCTGATCAGGACCCGAGAGACACCTCTGATGCTCCTCCGATCCCATTCGGAACGCTCGTCGGCCAGCAGACGGCCGACGAAATTGAGTTTCCAGAGCTTCGCTTTCTTCTCTTCCTGCCTCCTCCACTTAGTCGATGAAAGCGGAGCGTGCCCTTCGCAGAGCGGCATTATTTATCAGGAGCGGATCTGACAGAGGCGACACGAACAACCCCGAGGAGGCGAAGCCCGATCGCAAGGAAACAGCACTCAATCTCCTACAAACAGACACAATAGCATCGAGACTCGGGTAGATGGGAGTGGCACTGGCAACCCTTGCCCCGCGTCCCAAGATCAACCGTGGTGTCGAGTCGTGGAAATCGAGTCCCGCGAAACACGCGACTCGACCCGGCACAGAGCAAGGTCATGATAATTCACGGGCGAGGAACTCCGTCAGCGATCACTATCGACGAAACGAATCGTAGAGGAGGAGCTAGCGGTGCATTCTCAGGAAAAACTCCTTCGATGGGAAATCCGCCCCTGACTTCGTGTCTTCCCGCTATTTCTTCGAACCGAGCTGCTCAACATAGAAGCCCGAGTCGGCTGAAAGCGGACGACCACAACCACGGGTCGCCCATGTTGTCCACAAAGGCTGCTCGAACCCTCCCGCCAGCCTTCGGATCCGATGGATTCAATGCCTGACTGGATCTGGAACACGTCGATCTCGGTTGAGTGGCAGACGTCGGAGCCGTGCGCCGGTCCGATATGATTTCTCCTCCGTCGAATCGAAGCTGACCCGAGCGACCGAACCCGTGCGTGACCCAGGCTCCCGAATCCAGTTCGGGAGACCTCAGAATTAGAGCAGGATCCCACTCGAGCGTTCGGAGCATGGAGTCAAACGAAGGAATGGGGACACGAGATACCTGGAAAAAACTCCAAATGGGAACACTTACCATCCGTCCGGCCGGGTGAGAGTGAATCCAAACTGCGGGTCTGTTGCTACGCTGACCCTGATTCCGATGAGTCCGTTGCCTTCACGGCCGATCACTCTTCCTCGAATCACTGAGACGCGGCTGGGTTGGTCAAACCGACGACACCGTTAGTACCTGAATGTTCAACCAACACCGAGGGACCGGGTATTCGGGACAACCAAGGAAACAACCGAAGCTGAACAACAACGTCGACGACGACGACGACGATGCCGCCGGTAATTGTTATTACAACCCATCGTCGCGGTGTAGTTTATACAAGCGAGTCTATCTTCCAGCTTGGAGTGGAGACGGCAAAACTGGTTCATTCTCACAGAAACCAGGCCGACGATCAGCTCGAATCGGCATGAGGAACCCGACAACGGCAATTGAACCCCTGAAAGGGAACACGGAGTCCCCTCCGAGGGCGCCGGGGAAAAATCCTCTCCTCCAGCCGCAATTTCATTCCTTCTCGTCGGGCGGCTTCGACGCGCGGTTCGCTCGCGGGCGAGCCGTTGTTATGAGTTCGAATTTCGCTCCGAGGATTCGAAAAATTTACTGGTTCGGCGGTTTCGTTGTTGCACCCCGCTCCGCGCTGCTGCGAGTCTTTTTGTTCCGTGCGGAGCTAATAAGCCTTTGGCACACCATGGCACGTGGTCTCACACGAAAATGAGAAACTACGCCGACGAGGAGGAGGTAAGCCGCTTTACCGCAGGAGCGAGCTCCATGCAGCAACATCTGCAGCAGCAACAATATCTGCGGCGGTACTCATTTATTGAAATATTCCTTTCAGGGTGGAACTTCAGCTGTTGAGTTAGTTGAGCTGTCGCTGGTAGTGAGGCACGCTGAGGGGCTCCGGGTCGGGAACAACAAGGATTCGAGCTGCGAGGCGGAGGGCAGAGGAACAACCCGCTTACTGCCAGAGGACAAGTATCGCCAGCAAGCACCGTGTTTTGCGGAACCGACGCGGGAGTCTCGCATACTCGGCGATTACTCGACAATCGAACAATTTCGAGGGCGGACCTCCCTGATCACTGAATTCCTGGCGTGTCCTGGAGCTTATGTCGATTCCTCTGGCGATCTTGCAGTTGCGTGGGTAGGTGGGGTGGGGTCGGGTCGGGTCGTGGAGGGTGGCACGAGGAGAGTATTCTCGAAGGGTCGAAGAGACGAGATCGTTCGGAAGGATAACGCCTTTCGTTTGACTTTGCGACGCCGATGATAAGATTGGCAACGAACGAGGGGCTCGAGGACGACGAAGAAGACCGACCGGGCGAGTGAGTGAGCGGGCGGGTGACGAAAAAAATTGAGCAAGTCGAAGGGTTGGCTTTTTCAGACAGCTTCCTTACGACTCTATAACCTGACTCCGAGTAGAGTGGAAACTCTTGAGAAAAATTGTACCGTGCGCTCGAGTCGCCGATATTAAACCCTCCAGGGCGAAAAGAGGGTGGGCGGGTGGTTGAGCTGGTGAACGGGTCTAAGTGAAATAAGGGATAAAAAGGCCACGGGGCGCAGAGGAAAGCATCGTCGCGGATATCTTCCGTCAAGATGTCGGCGAAGAAAGGTCTGACAAAGAAGAAATGCCGACGAGACACCCTGAAAACAGTCGGGCGACGCCATAGACCCCCATCTTGTCCTCGGAGCTGTTGCCCGCGGTAACTCTATTCCTCTCCCGGCGCTTCCGCGGAGACTGTGATGGAAGTGATGGGGATCGAGGCCGATCGGTCGGGTCCTTGGTTGGGTCTCACAAGAAATCGACTTCTTTCATTCTTCAATACGTTCGGTCGACATACCGTGCGGGCTGTCTATAGAGCAAGTGCTCGATTGGAGTGCCATCAAATGTCGAAAACATGCCGCCGTTCGTTTCGCCCCTCCGAGGCCTTTTCCTTCAGAGCCCTCCCCTCGAGATCACTATCGCGTCCGTTCGGCGGTTGCTTGCTCGCTCACTTTCTCTCCCGGACGGTCGGTTCGCGCGAAGAAAGTGACTTTCTTGCGTCGAACATGTTGATGGGGAAAATCTTGACGGAACATCGGGCGATCGCGATTGAGGGAGCTACACAAACGCCGCTTCGTGCCACCTTCACTTGGCCGGTTCTTGGAGAGTTTGACGGTTAGACGCCGAGAACTGGGTTTTTCGAAATTCAACGGATCGCACTCTTCAGGAAAGAATCAGAGTGATTGAGACGCAGTTCTGTTTAGAGGGTCAAAGTCTCAAGAGCTGGAAGTTTGCTCCCTGCTCGACCAGAGGCCTCGGAGAACCGCGGGGAACGAAATGTTTCATGACGAGGACTCCGGAAGGTCCCGATATGCAACACAACAACCAGAGGCTCTGCTCTGAGAGAGGGTGAACCTGTGAAAACCTACCCACATGCTAAGTTTTCGAAAGTCCGGAATGAGGGCTGCAGCAAGAATAGTAAAGCCAACATGTCATCGCTATGGCATGGAGCATAGCCTTGACGCTGAAGCTGTTCAGGGTCGACTCGACTTGAACTTAGTAGCAATCTCGGCGGGTACTTAGCACTTGATGGTGAATGTAGTTGGATACCTTATAGTGAAGAGGAAGAATAACGAACAACTCAACCACAAAAAAAGCACGGAATCACTGAGGAATGATGTCTAACGAAATTCGATAACTACTTCACGGGAAACCAAAGGAACAACGGAAATCGGATGGACCGCTCGAAATTTTATAGCACCGCCTTCCGCAAGCGCCTGAGTCGGCCTCTATCCACAAACAACATACACGTCCAGGAATCGGCACACTCCCGCGAACCTCCTAACTTTTGTAGGAAGGTTGCGTCCTGTGCGTCCGATCTTGTTTGGTACTTTCTCCGTTTTTTGATTCAGCTCGCATACGTCGAAGTCGTATCACCGATCCCCCCCCCCCCCCCCCGCGATATGAACTTTGGTGCGACTCGTAGGAACTCTCTGGAAACCATCTCGACTCACTGGAGATTTTATAGCTTGTCGTAGCCTCAGTGGTCGGTGGAGACCTGAGTTCTGTCTCAATTCGTCCTCGTCCTTTATATCATCTGGACTCGGGCATCGTCTTAACGAGATCAATGCTGATCAAAGTGTTCAATAGTGATTCGGTTGTTTTGAACGTTTTCTCTTTTTTCTTGCGAAAAAAAAACAATCGTCGGTCGCACCAAAACTCACCTTTTAACGAAGGCACTCCAAAATTGGCTGCGAAGTATAAAGAAATTTATATAGAACACACACACACACACAGATTTGAGGTTGGCCCGAGCGGCGAACCTACGTCGGATGCGTTCACACTAAGTCTACGAAATCACGAGATTAAATTCGATTAGGTTTCGACAACACGGACGGATCGATCGTCGCTTGCGATTCAAATGGATTCCAAAAACTCCGCAAACTCGCGTGAAGAGCGATTGACACAATGACGCTCCAGAACGGATTTCGGCCAGCGTTCTGCCGATTCCCGCGGAATTTCTGGGCCACAGTTCGAGAATAACGCAAGCCCTCGGAACCTCGATATTGCGAATCTGGATCAAATATTGGCTTGACACCAATAGGTTCAGATAGGCAAGGGAGAGTGTCTCAATGATTTTGCGAACCATCAAGCTGAGCGGTGGTTCAGCTGCGAGCCTGCCTCACTTACTCCATGAAATATACATCCGCTCAGATTTTAGGTCCAATCAGTGAGCACACGAATATTTAACATATGAATGTCATCGTTTGCCGTTGGGAGTTCCGAGCTGAAAAATCCATTCATCACAATACACTGACAGCTGTTTCAAACGAGAGCAGAATCCAGAAAGCTTCCGGCAAAGAGAAACGGAGAGACGAGAAGAGAGGAGCTCGGATGCTTTGATATTCATCGGGTTGCTAAGAGTCTGATCTCCTATCTCTTGGTGCTCTCTTCAAGGGAGCTGCCCTGAGGCAACGATTACTCTCAAAGTGGGGCAAACCAACGAACGGATCTGAGAACACGCCTAGATCTGCTCTGGCCCGGAGTTGACAGACGCGACGGCTAATCGATGGAGTACAGGGTGACGTTCCCCGTCCATCTCCTCGCTTCTCGGCGTTCGAAAGAGAAAATAGCGTTCAGGAGAGCGCCTGATCTCCAATCTCGAACTGTTCGATTGAATCTTGAAGCTTTTGAAACGTCATTGAGCCGTTCAGTCAGATATTTTTTTCGTCGAAGGCATCGAGCGGCAGCTGACCTCATTCAACTGGAATCCCGCGGAACATTCGCATCTAGGTCGAATTCGCTCCAGATATCAACGAGTGCAGAATGGAACAGAAATCGATCGATTTTGATTCTGATCGCGATCGGTTCCGATTTCGGACCTCGTGTTGTGATCTCGATGTCGGCGATTGATTCATTCAGGAGTCAGACTGATTGGAGATTTATTGCGAGCAGCCTCCAACGACAGTCGTCGTCAAATTATTCTGCGATCGGGGGAGTACTTCGACGAGCTCTCAACTTCTTCCGACTTTTGATTCGTTCGTGCTTTGCGCTCCTCTTCCATCGTTTTTTGCTTCTGACGTTTCGCCTTTGTGCCGCGATTCACAATTAACAAGCAACAGAGAACGAGTAACATGACCTTTGTTTTTAACAGGGATTTTTCGAGCGAAAGGGTTTCGAATAGTCTTCTCTGGAGAATATAGTGCGATCGACGCTTCGAGCGAGCTTCTCGGTTTTCCCTTTTCGGGATTAGTCTTTTTTCTGCACCGTCGAAAACCCTTTCGCTCAAGTCTCCCAGACTTCCGTTCACAACTTTTGGAAGGTTCTCCAGAAGTCCCAGATTTTTTCTCGGATATCGTTGCCAATTTTAGCAAGGTCATTTTGTTCCAGGAGGCTCTAGGCGCTCCCAGCCAAACATGCAACATTGAACGGACTCGGGTAGGGATTTGAGGACTCAACGAGAGAACACAGAACGTGGAACAGTCAACAGTTGCCGGGCGGCAGAACGCGGTTACGTTCTCGTTGATTCGCCGCGGCAGCATGCAGTCGAACGGAAAACCGGAAACGAAACTTCGGAAACTAGAACGAAAGCCAACATGAAACACTAAGCGGTGTCCTACCTCTCAGAGTACTCATCCTTGTGCGAGTAGCTCTGTACCGAATCTTCTTCGATGAGGAACTTCATCTTCTGATAGAACGATGCCGTCACGGGAGGAGGTTGCTTCCTCAGCAAGATATCCTGCGGCTCTGGAGAGTGGATGCATAGAAGACTGTCCTGGCATTCCGGCCGATAGCAGCACTCACTGTCAGCGCAGTCCATCAGTCCGTCTGTAACGAGACACGGGATGACGCACTTCGTTCGTCTCGTTCTGAACGCACCGGGAAACACCGGTGAAAGACAGAGAGCTTGATCCGGTGAAGGAATAAGCGGGAAAACGCCTCGATCGACAGTCAAGCTCACCTCCATCGTTGTCGACTTCGTCTTTGCATTTTGTTTCCTGACGTACGCTACAGTCGCTCCCTCCCCATCCGCTCTGGCAGTTACATTTCCACGATGAAGCTGTTTCGTCTTTGACGCAGCTTCCTTTGTTTGAACAACTGCTGGGACAGCCCTCTGGAAAACAAGAGAATCAGGAGCTAAGTAGTTCGTCCCGCGGCAACGTATCGAGCTCCGGTGGGCAGTTGCAGCGCTGCTCCGCTGGCTGAGGCGGTGGCGGGGTTGGTGATGACCTTTTTGCCCTCGGTGAGCCAAAGGGCAACCCATCGTCGATTTGTCAAGCTCCCGGTAAATTGAATTTCCCGGCTGTTCGTCGAGTAATTAACGCGAAAAGCGTAAAACACGCTAACTCGCCATTTTGGAAGGGTTTCAGCCTCCGTGGTCGAGCCATGTCCAGCGTGCAGCAAGACAAGGACATCCCGCGGCGTGAGGAACGCCAACAACATCCAACGCTGTTATTGGGGAGAGGAACTGAGTGGTCGGGGATTCGATGGTGAAGGAGGTGGTAAAAGTGTGCATGAGGAGAACGGGCCGCGCGGGTCTCAAGCAGAGCGCGTAATATGACAAAGTTTGTTCCATCGGCCGGGTGAATTCCAATAATGATCTCGCTTGTCGGTTGAGCGAGCCGATGAGCTCCTTCGCCTTGTTCCTATCGCTGTTGTCAGACGTTGTTCCTGCTTCGAGTGCAAGCAAAGGGACGCCTGTACTGGAAGAGTGGCGGCCGCGGGAGCAACAACAACCTCATTTTGGTTCACTCAACGCACAACAAAAGCTCCGGTGTAAAAAACTGATCGTTGACAAAATCTCGGCCTCTCGCCTGCCTCGGTGAATCCGCGCGTATCCGATGCGAGCAATAATGAACTGCGTCACGTCTGCCGCATTCGGTGCGGCGGCCGATCAGGAGATTGCGGGAGCCGAGAACAGCGTTTACGGAGGAACGATTGTCGAGAGGAACTTACAGTCGGTTTCATCGCAAGCAGATCAACGGATCAGCGGCGGAGGAATCAAAGCGTCGGGCATCGTCGGGCTTTGAACAAACAAGCCCCAGTCAGTTCCTCCGGAATTGAATTCTTCTCTCTTCATACCAAAAGCTGATCCCCACGAGGAGCAGGAACGGATTTACCAAATGATGCGCGAAAATGCGGCCCAATAAAACGCTCGAAGCGTGCTGATTCAAGGGAGCGATGCGGATACGTGCGTTGACCGTGCAGTGCCGTGCTGTTGTACTGTGCTGCTCAACGGTATTCGATAGACTCGAAAATTTCATGTCGGAGTCTCCGTGGAATCGACCGAAGGAAAACGTATGCTCGGAATGGGAAAAGCCTCTTGTTCAAGAGAACTCCTGTTCCACAACCCTCTTTTGTTCTTCTTTTTATGATGGTTTGAAACAATATGCAGAACAACGCCCATATAAAAGAGGAGAAGAACTGAATAACTTTTCTTTAAAGGAAAGTTGACATTGATCCCGCTCATCCTCTTGCCTTGGAGATCCCCTCACATACCTTCTCGCTCAACCATATAAACCCCTGGTGAGGGATCCACGAGCTCAGCAGCACGCGCTTTTCCCAGCGCTGGGAGGTTAGGACGTGGGAAGAGAAAGATGGACAGAGACAAAAACAGAAGGGCGTAGCATAGAGGAGTGGCAGAAGCCTATGCAGGGTACAAAGGGATGGGAGCGGAAGACACTTGAGCTGGCGCGAATTTCCACCCTCCGCGAAGAAGACCGAAGTTTGCCAGTCTTCCTCGTGTTATTCAACCCGGCCGCCAGAGCGTTGAGCCAATAGAGTACTTCCACCAGCAGGAGCCAGTTGGGAAAGCAAGAAGAATCTTTTTAATATCAATCCATCCCTCCTCCCTCTTTCTCGGCTTCTTTTGCTCTTGTCCTCATCGTCGTTGGAAGAGAATGACAAAGACGAGCGCGACGACGATGCCGGTGACGATGGACGGGGAAGGGATTCCGCAGATTCCGTGATGGATGCGCTCTCTTGCCTCTGAGACCGAGCGGAGAGCGAACGTTCGGGAGCCGGGAGAACGACTTTGGAGGGAGACTACTGTGGCTCTATAGAACACTGGACACTCCGGCCGCCTCCTCTCCGCTCTGATGGTAGGTCCAAGATTTCTTTGAACGTACAGGGTGTCCTGATTCTCCAGAAATCCGATTCAACGACAAGCCGTTTGCTCCGAGACCCGCGGGATTCCCGCCCCCGAAAGCATAGAGCGGGAGATGAAAAATAGCAGACGGAATTTTAGCAGAAACCAGCATTGAAGGAATCTCCCTCGAATCTTGGGTCCGGACCCCTCCATCTGAATCGCTCACGTTGGAGTGCACGGCGGAATACCTCAATGCTACCGATCTTGTCGCGTTATCCACTCAGACGGTTCCGAAAGACGAAATCTACATTCTCGCTTTCAAAGCAACCGGTTGCTGCGGCACCAGCAGTCGTTGTCGTGAGCGGCAAGCGAACAAACAGACAAGAGAAGAATGGCTCGCTGAACACCGACGTCCGCGACGGGAAGCGTCGGAACGCAGCGCAGGCTTCAGATAAGAGTCCTCAAAGATTTCCCAAAGAGCTTCCCAAGAAGACGAAAAGCGCCAACCAGAAGATGAAGAAGAAAGAGGGAAAATATTTTTGTGGCGCCATCTTGCACTGAAAACGCCGTCGAGGAAATAAAGAGAACCGAAGCCGAACGAGGAAGCCCGGCGTCCTGCGTCGCACCGCTCCGCGAGCAAGTCGACGTCAATGATGATGAAACGCGAGGGACGTAGGGCGAAGCAGGAACTGATTTGCATTCTCATTGCCACCCCACGAGAAGTTGGCCATCGTCTCACTCCTCTTCAGTACTTTACTTCGCTTCCTCCAAAGCAAAAGATACCGACTCGGACCGCGTCTGAGGGAGCGGTCTTGGTGGAGAAAACGCCACTTATTCGGCTGCAACCCGCCGCCGTTTCCTCAGCCGTTGTCGACAACATCGTTGTCAGACAGAGCGATTTTTGAAGTGTCTGCAGAAGTGTCCCAGGCTCTTTCGGAAACGGCCGAAACCAGGAAACGGGGTCCGGATCGCAGAGGACCCCCGATGAGATAGCGACCTTCTACAGCTAGTTTGTTCATGGCGACGACTGTAACGGTCCGATTCTCGAGAGTTGAATAGCCTCGACCGAAGTCAAGCTTTCACCATTGTCACTCACGGCGTGAGCTCCTTTTTTCCTGGATAGCACGATATAGCAGTGCCGTTCGAATCGCCTTGGCTCGTCGCCTAGCTTGTTTGAGAACTCTCCCTGACAACTACACTTGGTCGAAAATAACTCCACTTGCTGCCGTCGCTGCGGCTCATTTCAGAGAAGAATCACAACTTCAAGAATCCTTGGAAGGATGGTCAGTTATGGTGAGTGTTTTGCGGGGTACTGACCGATAGTGCAGTGTTTGCCCATCCAGCCTTGGATGCAGACGCAAGTGCCGTTGTTGCATTGGCCATGCAGTTGGCAGCGAGGGTCGCATTCCTTGAGGTCGCATTTGTTTCCTGTCCAGCCCGAGTCGCATCTGCAGCGACCTTCCTCGCATCGTCCGAAAGGTCCGCAGTCGAGATTGCATTTCGCTGTAAACGAAGGAAGAACCAGAATGTGAAAACCTCTTCCACTCTGCGCCCGCCTCGAGTTTGAACGTTGGCGCGCTTCCGCAGACGCTTCTCACTCTCATCGTCTCGGAGGGGCCGTGTTAGAAGTCCTCTTTCTAGACCTAGAGCCAACTCGGTAGTCCTTTGGTTTCCGAGAGGGGTTTTTGCTCGCGTCTGTGATTCAATTCGCGGACTGCGGAAGCGATTCAGACAGCGAAGATTTTTGCTGAGTGCTCAAGTTGTTGGGCGCGAATAATGAGGTGTTCACATCGGTTCCGTTTTTGCGAGGGGGTTGACGGCTTGCAGAGAGCGTGGAGGGCGTACTTCGAGGTCGGTAACGAACGTCAGTGCAATCCACAGTATGTCCTGGTGGACTGGAGGCCGTGTTGGCTCTTCTGGGCCCGGCCGCGTCCTTCCGGATAAGCGTTCTATAAAAACGTCGAGCGGCTGGGAGGAGCCCTTGGGTGGGACCAGCAGAGAAGGGTTGAGTACACAAATGACTCAGTCGAATAAACGAACGGAACGAATCTGAGAGCCCGAATTCTAATCCTCTGAATCTGCGTTGTACGAGGGCTCTGGAGAGCAATGCGCTTATCTCGTGGACCGTCTGTTCCCTTCCGGCAAGTAGGGCGCAGTTTGGGAGCGCCTCGGCTTTCACTCAAACTATTTCCTGAGGAACGTTCTAACCCATTCCACCGGAGCGTCGGCCGCGTGGCAGTTTGGAACTCAGAGAAGTCTGAAACCTTATCGGTAACTGTGTCGAAGTAAACACGGGCTTTGAAAATAGAAAGCCAACAATCGTTACGGTAGCAGCAATAATGGAAGTGGTCCGGTACAAACCTCGGGAACAATCGGAGCCCGTCCAGTGATCAAAACAGATGCACTTTTCGGTTTCTAGGTCGTAGACTCCGTGTTGCGAGCAGTCAGGGAAACAACGATTTAGGCGGTCGTCCGGATCGGAACAGTTTTGACCACGCCATCCAATCTTGCAATGACATAAGCCAGCGGAGCAGACGCCGTGTCCTGAGCACGAGGGGTCCAAACAGTCAACTGCAACAGCGAAAGACGTTTTGTTAGATGGCTCCTACGTAGAGGGCTGCTCTCGAACCTAGATATAAAACACAAGAATCTCTGGAACAACTACGGAAGTCAGTCACTCGCTCGACGAGAGATGCATCTCCCGACATGCTCCCCAATCCCACCGGGGAATAATGTTGTGGGTGATACGGTCCGTCATGGCTCTTGGAAACCGTTTGCGGTCACGGATCCAAACCATGACAATCAGGTCGCTGCCGCTCAACAAGCTCTAGCCAAGAAAGCCAAGGAAGGGCAAAGCATACAGCCGGCCCGCTACCCATGAGTCGAACACCGCAAATATCTACCTGAAACCAGGACCGTCCTGAGAAAGTCCTCCGGGCGCTCATTTCGCGACAACTCTGGCGGCATCTCACGGGGCTGTCATGTGCAGAAGCCTTGCGACATCTTAACGAGCGCAGAGAGTCACGAATGGAAAGCGAGAACCCTCTACGAGCGACGAGCAGGACACGTTTAAGGGAGCCAAACAACTTCCGTTTTCTTTGCAACCTCTTGACTCGAGGGTTTGAGAAGGATGTGAGGAAGAAGAAGAAGCGGATGTGCGGTGGGTATGGGCAGGAAAACGGGAGGAAAGCGCAGAAAGGAGGCAGAGAAAAATCAGGAGAACCGCGTCGAGAAAGGGAGCTCCCCCGTCCTGCTGTAGAACGATGCCGGAGAATTTCGGGGTCTATGAAATGGTTGACCATCGGCGAGGCGTACTGATGATGGAGGACAACGGAGACGAAAGGAGCGACTCCTGTCCGTCCGACTGGTTCGATATAGAAGATTTGAAAAGACAGATACTCCGGAAGAAGGGAGCCAGGAGACAGAGAAGGGGATGGAGCGCAATGGTGGAGACCATGGAGAAAGGGATGAGGGACAGGGAGACCAGGGCAGATACGGGGTGAGAACAAAGAAGCAGAAGAAGAGGCGGGAAAGACCATTATTTTTAAATGATCGACACTTGAGAGGAAAAAATCCGTCTCTGGTGGTCGGCTGGTCCGTCCCTCACCGAGTTCCAAACTGTCGAGCCTCTTCCCAACGAATTTTCCCCCGAGTTCCCTCTCTACCGAAAACTTCCTGCGTTTGGCCAGTCGCCCGGGAGGTCCAAACGCTCTCCTACAGAGTTGCCGAAGCGAAAGAAGAGCTCTCTATGTCCCGTCCTTGAGCTGCGCTTCCCACTCGTCCTTGAACTATTTCTTCCATCTCTTCCAGCTTCTTCGGCCTGTTCCAACCCGCCATCCCCTCTCTCGTCATTTTTTCCTTCCAATCGTCTTTCATTTACTTCTCTCCAATTCTCGTGCGTGCTTCTTATCACGGCCGGTATGGTTTTCATCTCCTAGGAGTCAACTCTCCCTCTCTATCCTCGCTCCATTCAAGCAGTGGCTGGCGGTGGTTGGTTGGATTCGGGCTTTTTACCCGGAAATACGAGGGCGGCGGAGTTGTTTGTGCCAATGTTGGCCAGGAGTCGTTATAGCGGTGGTTGTCCGGCAGGGTGTCCTGTTCCTTCGCTCCTACCGTCGCTCTATCTTTCAGTCAGCCGGTCGACAGACCAGCGAGGTTCCTCCCATCCTAAAAAACTCTTCCAATGGAAGCCAGACGACGCAAGGCTGTTCTCACAACTGCTTCAGCCGACGACTTTCGCTGTGGAAGTCGTGGGGCGATGGGAAGGTGGGTTGCGCCACTAGCCCAACGGGGAGGGGATGTCTCTTCGGAGGAGATGTCTCTGCGGCTCTACATTTCCTCAGTAAATTAGGTCCCCTCCCTCCGAGTTGCTTCCGTTTTTCCCGTTGGTGCGCCTTCTATTCTGGAGGCAATTGCGGCATCAGTGGTAGTATTGCTTCGGCTTAGAGAAAACACGTCGGACGAAGGAGGGAACCGGGAAGAGCGTCGAGAGAGAGGCAACGAAGGCGGACTTCTCTGCCGCGGGAGCTTAGCCAGGCTGAGATGGATTCTAGTCGCCTTTTCTCTCGGGCCACTCTTGTGAAGCGACACAGTATCCAATACGTATCGTTCCCTTATTATCGGCTGCCTCTCGTACGATTTCTTACATATGTTGGGGAATGACCCTGTCTCGGTGATCGGAGCTTCGTGCCTCCAAGTCGTTAAATCAATGCTTTGTCACGCGAACCCGATCTCTCCTTTGCGCATTGCAGCCGTCGAAACATCCAGCATCAACACAGTATCGCGCAGCGAGGAGTGATCCGTCCGCTCCGAGAACTTCCCGTCTTGCAGCATGTCTGGCATTCCGTTTTTGTTAACTTCCTGGAGTGGTTGATGACATCGCATTCCTCTCGAAAAAGGCTCTCCATGCTGATGATGAAGGGCTTTCCGAGTGCCGGAAAACCCATCACAGCTCTTCTGGCTCATTTGTTCTTCGGTTCGACTTTGGAGTTTTCAATCTCCAGCAGACGTGACCGACGCGAGAGAAACTGCTAAGGAGCCCTGACCGAGGACGAAAACGCGGAGTAAATTGTTGGCAAGTGATGCGTGAGTGGAAGGAACGATACGCCGAGGGATAGATTGATGGGAAGAGGGAGATAGAGGAGCCGGGAAAGGCGAAAGGATGAAGGACGGATATCAGTTGCAATCAGCAGCAGCAGTGGCCGCAGAAGGAGCTGATGTGTGTCTCTCGGGTCTGGCAAGTCAACATTCGTCCTCGGGGAAACATCAACGTCCTTGCGTTGGCTCCTTCTCCCGTCCAGAAGTCAACGGGCAGGAGAGCGCCGTCCAAAGTTGTAGCGCTGGGAGAGAAACGAAGGCAAGCAAACGATACGAAGGTGGCTGGCCTGACGGCCTTGACCGACCCAGCCCGGTCCCTCTGACGAGCTGCCTGACTGACTCAAGTTGACTTGGCTAGGCCTTCCTAAACAAAATAGGTAAGCCTCGAGAGGATCTTTCTCTCTCTCTCTTTCTCTCTCTCTCTCTCTCTCTCTCCCCCCCTATCTCTCTCTCTCTCTCTCTGCCTCGGCGCAGGAAGGACGAACGGCGGTGAGGGACAGCGGCGCGTCGCAGATTTCCGGCAGAGTGTCCTGCACAGAAACTAACCATGACACCCAGCATGCGCTCCACGGTCATGGCCGGCGACTGTTGCGTTTCACATGAACGGATCCTGAGGGCTCATCAACGAGCCCAGGTCGGATTTCGAACAGAACTGAACCAGCGCGCGACTCAGTCTGCATAGAGTTCCGATACAGGCGAGCGCTCGCATCGCGCTACCGAGACAGACAGCGCCAGTTTACGCCCGCTTCAGGAGAGACGGAAAACTCGCAGTGATTGGCCAGGAGACATCTGATACAATGTGTTACTTGGCCAGGACCGGCGTCAGCGGGGGTGTTTTTCACGAACAGAGCCGAGAGAGACCAGCGAACACCGGGGAAGCGTTACGGTGTCGCTGAGGTTATAAAACAAATCCCAAGGGCAACGATAGCAAATGTTTCGCTGCGTGCGGCGCAGGTCGGTCGTTTGCACGTCGAGCGGGAAATTCCGCGAAGCGAGAGATGCATACCGTCGAATCCTCCCATCCCGCCCGTTCGTCTTCGGTTTCTCGCCAACAGAGGCAACACAACAGCAGCGAGGGGAAGCACCTAACGGATATCGACCTCTGCGCCGTTATCCAAAACAGCTGAGCGTTCCTCCTCAGGGCTGCGTCGTGTTCCGTTCCGAGTCCCTTGGCATCTGGGCGAGCGGGAACGGATACAAAAACAAAGAGACACAGCGGAACAGCGATAGCCATTTGGGGGTAGCGACGTGCCACGTGGCAGAGGTGGCTCCCTCCGAGTCTGAACGAGCATTGATCTTGCGACCCCGAGTCCATGCGTCGCTCGCTGGCAGACTCGTTCTTTGTGCTCCAAGCGAAATGCGTTCGCTGCCCCGGGGAGCTCAAAGGGAGTTCACGTAAGCCCCACGTCGGAGAGAAAGCCGTCTTACTTATATTGGAGTCTTATTATAGTCATAATAATAAAGCTGGTCAGTCGGTCGGTTGACTGCCTGCCTGCCCGCCCGCCTGTCCGGTCCCGCATTCCCGCCAGGAGGCCCGTTAGACG
Source organism: Phytoseiulus persimilis (assembly GCA_037576195.1). Taxonomy (NCBI): domain Eukaryota; kingdom Metazoa; phylum Arthropoda; class Arachnida; order Mesostigmata; family Phytoseiidae; genus Phytoseiulus; species Phytoseiulus persimilis. The sequence goes on from CM075104.1 coordinate 10,947,433, forward strand.
AACGGTAATCCCCGCGGCTCACGACGTTTTTTACTCGGCAATCAGATGCTCCCGGGCACCGGTGACTCGGTCATTCTAGCCTTGTGCTGACTTCCTGTCTTTATTCCATTCGCTTCCTCTGCCTGACGCCTGCACTTTTGGAACGTCCCAGATCTCTCTCGGACGAAGGAGAGACTTATGCGACTCGGAAGAGAAGACGGCTCGCGAGAGAGATGCCGCCCTGAAGTGAGCGGTGGATTGCTCACTTCCGTAGGTTAATGTTCCGATGAAAGTGAGCCTGGCCGCAGGTGAGCCGGTGGTAACTCCGGCGAATTCGCCTCCTGACTGTTCGAGCGACGAAATGCGAATCTGGGTTCGTTTTGAGAATCTGTTTCCCGCTGAACGACGTCGTTGATGAGCGTCCCCGTCGGAACCAACACGTGGTTCTACCAGGTCGTGTCTCGGAACAGCATGACTGGACGCGTCCTGACACCAGACGGGGCGGCCTGGCGTAGGTAGCCAGGTGAAGAAGATGGACGTGCACCTCTTGGAGTTGGACGAATGCCGGAGCTGTCTCGGGTCAGGCGGCTATCTGTTCCTCTCCACAGCAGTGGCGTGCTCTTGGCAAGAAGAGACAGAAGGACGGCCGAACATCCAAACGACCGACAAACAACCAACGGCAGGACAGTTCCTTCGTCCGAGGTCACAGCTAATGTAATCCGGGCTCAGGATGCAACATTTACAAAAGCAGCCCATCGGACGGAATGGGCTCGATGCGGGTACAACGTGACGGCGAGCAGTGAGTTGCGGGCCGCACGGCGACGAATTCATTACTGTGACACCGGAGCTGACTAGTTTATCACGAAACTGGACGCACTTCAAGGGCTGTGCTCAAAAATTCATATTCGTGTCTATTACTCTCGAGTGGGCCATCCTTGGCAGGCCACTCTGAAATTCACTGAGTCGGGGACGGCGCTCGCGAGAATATGGAGCAGACTTCTCGGGATAGATGGCGAACGAGGACCCCGAGACGGAAAGTTCGAGATCCGAAGGCATCAAATCAGAAATGCGGGAATCCTGCATAAAAGCTGTGGATTCTGAACAACGGGAACGGAACTCACCTTTCTCGCAGACTGCGCCGGAGAATCCCGGCTTGCAGACACATTGACCTCGGTTCGAACAGCGACCGTTTCCGTTGCAATCAGGAACTTCACACTCCTTCTCGGGCACGCCACACTCGACTCCTTTCCAGCCGGATTCGCATCGGCAAACGCCTTGCACGAAACGGCCGTGCCCGTTGCACAGCGTGGGACATACACCTAGAAACGGAAACCGCTAAAATAGATTCCATTGCCTCGGCTCTTATCGATCATCACGCACTTGCCGGGAGCGCTTGTGGAACCCCTCGACGTGGGCTCCTCTATCGTTCCCAGCGGCCAACGACTGAATAATCTCGGATCGCTCGGGCAGGACGACGAGTCGGTGCAATAAGAGTTCTGCGTTCCTCAGCGAAATCTCCATCGCAGTTTCTTTCGTTCCGCCAACCATCCCCGGTCGGGAATGTCTCGCAAAGAAATGCTCCGTCGTCGCCCGACCATAAAAAAACTTGATGGAGTTCTTCATTGGGTAGACAAAGAGAGAACACAGCTCGCGAGCTGGAAGAGAACGGACACAACGACCCATGTGCAATCTCGGAAGAGGGGGCAGACTCCGTTTGCCTTTCCGTCCGATGGCCCGCGGTTCAACTCGACTACGGATGCTGGCGTCGGCCAGGCTCCGCGAGAAGGCCATCACGGTCCTGCGCGAACTCTTGCTGCTGTCATGGAACGGCACAGGTCCGCTCGACGCGGAGGACACGCTGCCTCCTCTGAGAAGCGTGCAAGTGCTAACGCCCACGGCCGCGCGCGGAATCGCGTTGCACCTCCATGCGAAACAGCCGCCGCGGCTGCAGGAGGCATGCACTCCATTGTTGTGTGGAACGACGCAATTCAAAACGAAATACCAGTCCGTCGGTCGTCCGACCAGATCGGGTTGCCCATATGCCAGACCCAGAGCGAGTCGGATCCCGACCGTTCCCCTGCTTCCCCGCGCGGGCTTTAAAACCGGCCGTGAGTGAGCAGCCGTTCTGCTCTTGCGTTCCCAGATAGCAGAGCAGCGTGCCTGCCATCTCGTGGGTCCATAATCTGCAGCGCCATTCAAGCGTCCACTTTTTGCGCGTTTGAGTACGACTGCTGAACGCACAAAAAAAACTCCGTGGCTAGCCGCGAGTGAGATAGCCACACAAGCACTGACACGGGCCACTTCAGAACACAACGACGCTGTCCCTGACCGGGAATTTCCGACCGAAAGCGCCGGCCCACGCCCGACAGGCGTCCGATCGAAAGTTTCTCAGGCACCAGACGCCAATCGGCTGGTGCGGAAGACTCGGGCCCTGGATCAGACTGACGCCTAGTGTCTCAATGTGTCGATTGCGGCGGAGCGCGGTTCCCCGCGGGGAGATGTCAGCCGCAATCGTGATCGACGTCATTCAGCAGCAGAAAACTCATAGCACTGCGAGCACATTCGTTGCACTTATCGCTGTACAGTTATTCGCTAAGTATTGCCCATAACTCTTGTCGTGGAGGCCATTAAGGGAGAAGAGGAGCGAGGAGCGAGCAACTTCCTGAGAATACCCACGTCTCACCCGACGAGCTTGACGAGATAAAGCGAGCTCGCGCCGGGCCCCGCCAGAGCAGAGTCGCCGTTAGTTGACAGCAGAGCGACAAAACTGAGGAGTACGCTCAGCAGGTAAAGATGTGAGGAGGACATGTTAGGAGTGCTCGGAGGAAATGTCGGGGGGGGGGGGGGGGAATCCTGCTCGAGAGCGGGTCAGAAACTCTCAGTTCTTTCGATCGGTGAAGTTTCAGTGTCCAGGGCGAACAGAGAGAGAGAGAGAGAGAGAGAAAGGAGAAGAGAGAGAGGGGAAGAGTGAGAGAGAGAGAGGAAGAGAGAGAGAGAGCGTCGGTGTCGAGGAACAGCGGAGAATGGCCGCACGAGAGCGGCTAGAACCAGCTCCAGCTCTTCGCGAGCTGATCGTACGTCATATTTACGAGCAGTCCTCGCGGAGGGAAGCACATAAATTGCGCCAGTGGGGACCGAGCAGCTCGACAGAGTTTCGCTCCGCATCCCTTCTGGCTCCGCGGCTGGCGAGATTTCCTCACTCTCCTCCACTGCAATGTCTACGAAAAAGCGTCTCATATTGTTCGGCAGCCCCTCTCGCGTTTTACAGCACATCCGAATCATCGACCCGGCCCTCGAGAGCGTGCTCGGCTCACTGGGCTGATGCAGGCAGGGTCGCTGCTCGTTCATTCCCTCGATCGCTCCCTCGACCAGAGTTCGATATCCGACCAGCCTGGAGAGCCAGGAGTTGAGTTATGAGCGATGGCCGCGAAACACGCTCTCTATCATAGACCGTACATCAAGTTGAGCCGAAAACGGCAACCACAGCGGCAGTAATAGTGGAAGATGAAGTGGCGGGCCCAGAGACGAAAGGCATTTAATGAGAGATCAGCCCTGCCGGAAAATGGCCACGGAGAGAGCTCATTGTCTTCGGAGTCTCTCCTCCACCCTACTTCCATCCATCGGGGCAGGGAGCGCGCGGCCGAGCTAGCCACTCAGCGGAGCAGCGTTTTGCCAGTTCCCCCGCCACTTTTCTTCTGAGTTCCCGCAGAGGATAATTCCCTTCAGATCGAGTGGTCCCTTGTGAACAATTTCCACATAAATTACGACACTCAGTCAGTCAGGGAAAAGAACGCAAGCGTATCTGAGGAACAGGCGAGAAGGCTTCTTGGGGGCGGGGGGGGGGGGGGAGACATCTGAGACGCTTCAGACAGTTTCAAGGGCATGAGGATGAGAACACTATGGAATGAACTCCGATGCAACATCCGATTTGTGAATGGAGCTCCGTTAGCCGCTCTGAGCGAGAGATCGGCCGCCGACGCTCCATCTGCCCGCTGAGTGCCGACGGCGGGTTCGGTGCGGGAGGATAGAGAACGCGTTCCACACTTTAATTACGGTTGTTAATGGAAAAGAAAGGCTTCTCTCGGTTGCCGCCGCTTCTCTCGCCACGGTTGCTGCTGATGTATCCTGCTTTCCTCCACCCCCGAACTTAGAAGGAAATCAGATAAACTGTCGACGGGCGCAATTATCAACGGAACGGAGTGACAGACCAACAAAGGGCAGAGTAGCTCATGGAGATGTCGACTCTCGATGTCACAGTCGACGCCGAATTCAATTGAATTATCACCGTGCACGTCGTTGGAGACGTTGAAATGGCTCAAGGAATGGGGGTGTCGGGAGGTGAGGGCGCAGGCGGCGAGAGATCTCATCGAGGATGTTCATCACTGTTTCGTTGCAATTTCCGGTAAATGGATCGCGCAGCGCGGATCTAGTCTTCTGAACCGAACACTTCTCTTTCATGCACACAGGCGCCGGACGAACAGCACGAGCAGTTTCTCGGAAAGTAAATATTGGCTCCAGCTAATGAACAATAAAAACTCTCCGCATACTTCGCTCCGTGCGTCGCATGTAAGCTGACCGTGTCTTGGAATACGGCATTGTGTTCACGCTCCTCGAGCCCGCTTCATTTCCACGGGGTGTCCGCTTTTCCGTGGTGCTCCCGCTCACGGGTAAAAAGTTCGAGTGCTCTGATGATATGCACCTCGGCTCAACGTACTCAGCTCGAGCTAAATACGGAGCTCCCCAGGCTATCACTGGATTTGTACTTACTGTCGGAGCAGTCGGAGCCTGAGAATCCGGGATGACACTTGCACTTTCCCATTTCGCAGCTGCCGTGACCGGAGCAGCCGTTCGGACAGTCCGAGCTCACGTCTGACGCCACCGTGGCGGTGATGGCCATCGTAGTTTCCAGGAAGTCATCGTTGACGATGCTGAGGTACCACGTGCCCGCCTCGAGGTAGTGTATGAGTTCGACCTCTTCGAGCTGCAACAAAGCGAAACATCATTCCAGAGCTAAGAGCTCCATTGATCGTCATAACGGCGGGCTGTAACGCAGACATGTTGAGAAGTATTAGTCTTGATCGTCATCGATCTTCCCAACGAGCGCGCGCTCTCAACGAGGATGTAACCATGGCAGCAGCCAGTCCCACGCTCGTGGCAGACCACGAAAAAAGCAGCACGATGTCGATGCGAATGACATTCGGCTGGCGCGTGCGATCCAAAGAATGGAGCCGAATTACGCGCGAAGAAGGCGGACGAGACGATGAAAAGCTTCTGTTGCCGAGTGCGCAACAGCCACTACAAGGCCAATATGATGGTCAGAAGCTGGAAGTGGTAATTTGGACACGGATCGACCAACCAGCCGATCCGAACGCGACTCACGCCCCTTGGACCGGTTTGAGTATAGAGCATCGCATATAATCGGAGGCCTCCGTGGCTAAAATCTGACCGAAGGACACTCGGACGCAAGAAACCAATTTCGCTCCTCGACTCTCTCGTTGTGTCATTATGGGGGAATCCGAGGCCACCATCAGCGACTCCAAACATCGAGACACGATCGCGGTGTATCCGTCAAATCGAGAAAATTCTTCCGGTCCCCGCCTTGGCATGGCCCAAGCCGCCGGTTTCAGAGGTAGCGATGGCAACCTCAGAAACGATTCTATTTGCGAAAGGTGCGACAGGTTGAATAGATTTTCCTTGCGATTCGAAACCGCCAAGTCGGTCGTCGACGTTCTCCTCCCTCCGCTACGTCAATTTAATCTAATGGCCTTTGCGGCCGGTTTCGTTCAGGGGGGGAGAGGGACGCATCGGACGATTTCGACGTTCGTTTGTTCGACACAACAGCGGTGAGGAGGGAACGGAAAAACGAACAAAGCTAAAAGCTCTTCTGGTGTTGAGGGAAGGAGCGCAAACAAGCAAGCAATCTGCCTTGCAGATGCCTCGCACCTGCTGCGGGGGCGAAGCCTGACCCGGCTCGGTTTCTCGAGGCCTGGGTCCGACTCGCCGGGGGCTTGGTGAGGTGGCTATCTCATTTTTTTTCTCTCTTACGCGCTTCTGGCCCCGCTCAGACCCGGCTGTCAATCACGGCTTCGTTCGCTGCACGGAGTCCGACCGGTACACGGGATCCAAGGACGGGCAAACGAAGAGAGGGTCGGTCGGACGGACGGACTAGAATGCGAGTGGCGGCCAACCGTGCGGGCGAACCGACGAGTTGGCGGCGAACGAGCGAACCGAAGCGAAGGAAAGCCGAATGCCCCCACAAACGAAGTGACGGACATGGGCTTTCATTGCGATGTCAGACTGACAGCCCCAGCCCGCCAGTGGAACTGGCGAACGAACAGCCGAACGGATAGACAGACAGAGCACCCAAAAGGCACGCGGGGAGGCATGCGCCCGTGCAGGTGCATTCCGGGTGTCGCGTTCGTTTCAGCGTGTTTACATTATCGCATCCGGAGCAACCGCAGCTACTGGAGGATTGTGCCAACCGACGCAACAGCCAGCCAGCCGACCGGCCGGCCAACCAACCAACCAAACGAACGAACGAATGAGCGAGCGAAGGAACGAACGCCGACGACCGACTGCCATTGTGAGACAGACAGATCGAGTGTCAGGACGACGGACAGATCGGCTGTCAGGTGGGTACACGGATGGCGAGATGAATAGATGGCAACGCCGAGCTGCAAACCGAATAAAGCTGTTGCGCTGGGCTGCGATAGCAGCTGGAAAGGAAGGAGCACCTTGATCCTTCAGCCTTGTTCTCCAACGAGATGCATGAGGAGACCCCGCGCCAGAGCGCGAGTCATGAGAGGTACCTGAAGATGCTTCACGAGATGCCAAACAGTTTACGACTCTGCACTCAGATCATTCGCATCGACTGCTCTCCGGACGCGCCCTAACAAGATGGGCGAGCAGAGCGGTAAATAGGACCTCGCGAATCTGTCCTCTGCCACTCCTCTTCGTCGCGCAGTCAGACGAAGAGTGGCAACCTTTGCTCCGTCTTTCTTTCCTCCTTTGTTCTACTCATGTCAACGACGTCATTGTTCCAAATTGTGATTCAGCCGGCTCTGCTTAATGGAAGCTTTGACGGATTCTCTCGACTACCGTCACAACGGCAAGGACACCTGAACCGTTGCGCCTACCTCGGCGTCGCCTCTGCCGTTCCTCCAACACTGGAGACAGGGGTAGGGAACAAGAAAAGAGCTTGACTCGTGGCTTCTTCGATGGGGTCTCCGAATGTGGGGTAGGCTGAAGGATGGTTGAGGAGCTTGCTCACTCGTTGACTCGGACCTATGTCGCCTCGTTCGTCGATCGAGCACCGCCCCGGGGACTCTGAATGCCACGGTGCCGGCAAAGGAGCTCGGAGGCAACGTCGACGAGGAGAGGGAACAAACGCACGCAGTGTGGACTTCCACCACACTTTTCACTGTGCTGTGATGGGGCTCTTGTCTCTTCGCGTCGGCCGTAGTTGCTCGGTTGGACGACTGCTGGCAAGCTCCGTTCGCCCGCCCATCCCAAGTGCCCCAGGGGCTTCACAATCAGGATTTCCTACAATTGATTTAGAAGGAAAGCCTCGAGGGCGCTTGTTTCTGGCTCAAGAAGGGAGCTGCGCCGCACTGCGAGCCAACCGATCGTCGGGGGAACCGTCGACGACTTCTCTCGACGTCTGAAATCCACGCAGGGAGGCCGCGTATATCTCCCTGTTTTTATCTATCCTCAAACTAAGCAATGCCGGAGTTACAACCGGTCCCTACACGCCTCCTCCGCATCGAGACAAGCGGCATTGCCGGCGCCGATAAGTCGTCTCCAACGCCGAGATACGATGCTCTAATTTCAGACTCCTTCAGCTCCGAAGGCCGAGGCCCAGTGTCAACTGAAGGGAAGGCTGGAGGAAATCGGAGGAATACTGTTTCGTAGAGGAAAGAGAAACGCGAAGATCCCGGCAATCTCTCCGACTGCGAGCACACAATGGAACAACAGATCAAACGAAAGAAGAGAGTTAGAAATTCAAACCTCTCGGACGACTCCAGCAGAGACAGCAAGGGGCGCTCCAGTTCAAAGTCACTGCGATCCCAAGCATGATTTGCATCTCAATGCATTGCCTTTTTTATCGTCGGAGCTCTCCGTGACGTCCTGAATCGATTCCTGCCCGATCATCTCTGTTCTTGTCGGGGTGCGCTCGAGCTGCTCGTAAGCATTAAAACCTATTCTCCGATTTTGATGGATCGATAGCTCACGGAGGAGCTGCTTAAAAAACGGTAGGTCTACAGTATGGGTTCCATGTCTCGCTCGGAGAACGTGGTCATCGAGATCCCAAGCTCCTGCGGCTTGGGTGTGCCGCCTTGAAGGAGTCTTCGATGAAGTCTCTACAACTGTCGCGAACCCCGCTCGTACGTGGCTCGATTTCGAGTTTGCTCCATAGGATAATTACACAAATCTGGGGTTTCGAAATTATTCCTCGTGCTCACGCCTCTGTTTCTCCTTTTCACTTCGATTCATCTTAGTTCCTTTCATCCACTCGGAACCCGTTCAAGCTGCCGTCGAAACGTTTTTCATCGAAACTCTCCATGAGCGAGCGTTCCTGTTCTCAGAAAAACAGAGAGATTCGATTTCGCCCGCGGCTTCAACTCGATTATCCATCCGCCTTATCGTCTGTGTTTCTCTGCGGCTCCCGATGCGGATAATTATGCAAAACTCCTAAACTGTTCCCACCGTTCCGGTTGCAGCACACGCGACAGACCTGTGCGCCTGGTGCTCGAAACACGGTTCGGGACGAGCCAGAGCCGCGCACGCGGTGAAAGGCACGAAAAGCTGCCGTTTCTGCAGTTCCTTCGAGAGCAGCGGCTTCGGTTACTGGCAGCTGAGTGCGCGATTAATTTTGATAGACCATTAGCTCCCCAATAAGCCATGGCAGCCTTGACTTGGAACGGGCGAGCAAGCAAGCGGGCGGTCGAACGAGCGAACCACCGGGTTCGACGGAGATTTGCCTCGCACCGAGAGCAACTTCTCGTAAGTGCGGCCGTTGCGGCTATTGTTGTAATACGCGACGCCTCGGGTCATCGGTACCTCTGTTGTGTTCTGGATGAAAAGCCTCCGACAGCAGCAACGAAACCTACAGCAACACCAATGTTGACCATAACGGCTGCCAAGACGAAATAAAAGAAGAGGAGGACGACGACGGCGCGGCGGGCGCACCATGCGGTGGTCTCCCTCCGCTTTAGCCACTTTAGCTGATTACGCTAGGAATACAACGGAGCGAGCAGAGAAGCAAGAAAGCCCAGATTATTGATAGAGATTGGTAAATAAAGGCCTGCTGATTGTGTCCAATGGGCAGAGACGATGGCCGGTTCGCCTCTTACTTTCCTACTACTTCCCCAAACCAATCCTCCATCTCAACGGCCAGGCGGAGGAACGAGCGGGACCCGGCGGAGTGACTCACGATTGGTGGCTTTTGACTACATCGTCATCTCTTCCTCTCTCGTGATGACAACGTAAATCAAATCGTCACGGCGCGCCAGCTATTGCCGTTGCTCCGTCGCCTCGAATGTCGGCGACGTAATTGCAGGTTCCAATCAATGCACGTAGTTCAGCGGCTAACGCACTCGCTCGAGCAGGGGGGCCCGCCACGACCGCGGCCCATCCTCGCGAGGGGAGCTAACGCGCAGCAGGGAACAAACCGGGAGTACGCGGGAACGAGCTGGCTGCGAAGGAAGTTTGAGGAAGCGACCCCACTTCTGGCGGAAATTAACGAAAATCGACACAGTTCGCGTGGCCAACGACCTGTCAAGCAATCCAACAGCCGAGAGCGCTTACCGTCATTCCGACTGCTCTTCGAGACTTGGTTGACATGTGGAACTCGGCGACCTGGGGGGCTTCGCTGCTGATGGTCTCCCTGAAAGCATTTACTGTCAGGGTGGGCGGGTTGTTCTTTCCGGCGAACAACGCTAATTTGCAGCCTTGTTGAGTTGTGACGTTGAAGCGGACGAACGACGGCTCGTGGTGGTTGAACCAAATGTTCCAAGACTCCTGAGGCGCGATAGTGTGCGGCGTCTCATCGCCGAGCTTCATTTGGTTGAAACTTTCCGCCTGATGAGGAATCAGGCGGCAGCCAGATGAAGACGAGTGCGCTCCTGGAATCGGTTTCGAATAAGTCAAATTGAAATCCGGAGTAAGAACGAGAAGTGTCTTCCGGTGAATTCGTCAGCCACAATCAGATGACGACGTGCGCAACAAATCTTTGATTCGCTTCGAGAGCCCTTATTCATTCGTCTTCCGAACGGATCTGCTCGTGCCATTCCGACTGGATGAGGAAAATCCAATTTACATCGAGGTGTGAATAGATTACGCTCCCGGAGGAAGGAAGAACAAGAGGGATTTGAGAGGCGAAAAATCGTTCCGAGCGCAGCTTGAAGCGGCTCCACTCGTGGGGCAGAAGGTGGGCCGCTGATTCGAGATAACATTCAAAAACGAGAGGCCGTTTTTTTTGGCGCATCGCTCGCGAGAAGGAATAGAAACGGTTCCGCAACCAACCGAGGGGAGGGGTGGCCATTCTTCGGAGCGCCGGGAACTCACCTTTGACTGTCATGAGATCTGAAGACACTGAGGCTCGGTCGCTGCAGGGTGGAATGTGTTGGAGGGCTGTCTCGTCGGTGACGCCGCCGACCATGATGCAGTTGGAATGGTCTTGCGCGGGAGTCGCAGCGAAATATCCGGCGAGAGTGGCCAGGACGACCGAAATCATTAGAAGTGCTAGTGTGGCTAGTCTCCAACTACACCGATGTCCTCCGCAAGCTTTTTGCAAGTGGATCCGCGAACTTTCAATAGTTGCCGAGTTGAACAAAGCCGAGAACGGCCTACCCGGAGGCGTACTTTGTTGCTGTTGCTGCTGTTGCTGTTGTGCCTGGAGTTCGGCGGCTGCGGCTGCGTTGATGCTCTGCTGAATCAATTGGGGATTGATGCAGTTCGGCACCGGCACCATCGGGCCTGTCGTGGAGCAGGGGGTCGTACAGTACACTGGTATAGTGTTAGAGTACGTCGCATTGCCCAGAACGGCCGTCTGGATGGCTGACGGAAGCACACCGGCGTGACTTCGCTCTGTGGAGCCACCGCCGCTGCTGTCCTTGTCGCTGAGTTTCGATTCCTGCTGGGTGATGATGTTTTGTGGCTGGCAGTAAACTCTGTTCGGGGAGAAGACGAAACGTGAGCGGAAGAGTCTGATCCCAGGATCATACTCGGTGCAGATGTAATTAGTGGGAGCTCTTTTCGAAGTCCCCGCTCCTGCCCCTTCGAGCGCGAACCTCCCAAGAATACGCCCTCCTTATCCCGACGGGGACTCGATGACGCCGCCGCCGCCGCGCGTAGATATCGATGACTTCGCCCGGGGGTCAACCGCGCGGCGTTTGGAATATCGACTTCAGAGATCAACTTGAAATCAGCGCTGCTCGCGGCGTCTCGAGTCGACTGCGGCTCCGATAATTAAAATCAAGTGGCTTTCTGGCTTGATGACGTTCAAGGCTGTCCTTGAAGCACTCGTCTTATTCTCGGTCTCGATACGCTCCTTTCGAGTCGATTGATTGATTGACTATTTGTGTGCCATCGTCTTGATTTATTTAATCTCCAAGTATTACGGGAGACCCCAATCAACGGGCGATGACTCATCAACCACTCCACATTAGGTCAAGGTTTGTTTTTCGGGGCACGTCATCAGTTCATCTCGGTCTCTGTCAACCGAAGTTCGGAGTCCTTTTTCCCCCGAAAGTATGGTTCTCGAAGCTGGAGGCAGGGGCTCACCTTTCGTTTTCTCTCCGGTTTATCGAGTTACGTAACTGGTCGTCGGGATTGGTGACGTCTGCAAATTAATCGAAATCGTCCATCAGTCGGAGGAGGAAATGAGATTTAGATGAACACGGCTGGGGTTCGAAGAGTACTCATGAGAACTCCCCGTACGGCAAACTCTCGCACAACGATTTTTCCTTGTCGCAACGGCGGGGGGCGGGGGAAGGTTATTCATTGTGCCCAGGACTGGGTCGTGAGCCATATTTTCGGAGGCTCCGAAACCCTTCGGCGTTCGGAACATGGCGTGTCGGCCCCGAATCGTGAACTTACGTATACTTCTGGGTGGAGACTTGTCACGAAGCCGAACCTCCTAAATACACATTTTCTTTGTCCAAAGCGAGCCACTCGCTTGTTTAATGATAAACAGGGAGTCACCATGATCCATTGGATCTCCGCTCCGTTGTTTGAGGTGGAAGCCAAAACCTCTTTTCGGGAAGGGAGCTCATTCGATCTTGGACCAGCGGACAAACTCCTTTGATCAGCTTTTCAACGTTGGCTTGAGTTGTTCCGTGCGAGGCTCAGAGATGTTGTCCACGTATGCCGCGGATTTCAGCGGAAGTGAGGTCACCGAACGGGAGTCCAAAATCGAACGCATGGAATTGCTTCGAGGACGTTTCATGACACAAGTCAGCGAGCCGGCTCGGAAACCTTTTTCAAATGGATTGATCGCCTTCCCCCACTTCTGTGGCTAGTCGAAGCGTCTTCTGAGACTCCCCCGTCTCTGTCGCAAGAGTTCTAGCGTGGTCCGAGCTCGTTCGCGCTCAAAACTTACGCCCCGTGTGCTGAAGACAGGTTGAGAGAGAAACACGAATTTGACCAAGTCGGAACCGGTGTTTAGTGTCCACTCTGCGGAAATTTGTTCGAAACAACCGGAAGAGAGTTTTTCCCTCTCTTCTCGTCAAAGTAGACGACTTGTCACCTGCGGGGTGATACTGGGTGCCCAACGACATCGTCGTATGAATTTCACCACCAACGAACAACCTTTTCAGGAGTCTCAAAGGTGTCGCCCTCAAAAATGGAAACAAAAGAGTGACTTCGAGATCGGACAGCCACCAGATGAAACCAACGGGTCCGGTCGCGACGAGTTCCCCCTCGAAGGTTTTGAGGCAGCTGCTGATGATTACTCTGTTGAAGGCGATGGCGATGCTCTCCGTGCCGGTGGCCCTCGAGAGCTCGACCAGCCAACGACGCAGGCAAACGAGCGGCGGCCCGTCCGTTGGTTCGTTTCATGTAAATAATGATAGGCCTTCGTATTCTCCCTCTGTCCGCTCGGTAATTACTCGTCCGCGCGCTGGCACAACCACGACGGCGGCAGCGGCGATGACTATGACGACGGAAAGGCGTCGGCAAGAACGACGAAGACAATGCGGGGCGGGTCCTCTCCACTGAACTGATCTATGAGCTTTAACCACGCGGCCATTCTTCGCTCTTTTCCTCCGAAAGTACGAACGGTTCCTCCGGGCGGCCGAGTTCGGCTCGAGCAAAACGTCCTACACCGACATTTCAGTAATATAGACTCAAGACCCCCCGCCCTGCACCCGGCCTACGGCCGGATCCGCGGGGCTTTATTATCATGCAGTGCTTATAACACTACGTCACGCCGTCCGTGGCGGGCACGCCTGCTCCGCAATCGTCCAATTTCCACCCAATCTTCGTCGGCTGCGAGCTGAGGGGAGCGTCCGCCAGTGCAGACGAACTCTCATATACGGACGGGACGGGCTTCCCGCGTAAAACAATCATCTTCAACGGTTGCCGACGGACACAACAACTCAATTATCGAATGGTGGAGGGAAATATTAATTCGCTCCGCAAACGTGATCCAGTTCAAACAGCGCGTGCATTATTAACCTGCGTGCTGCGGATTGCAGCGAGCCTCAGAGGACCGTGTGCTTTGCGGCAGCAGCGCAGCTTCACGATTGAGTTGGAGTTTGAGAATTTCGTGTCCGAGTCCTATTTCCGGCACTCCGTGGAAATCCCCGCAGGATTTAGGAGAAGCGCTCGCCGAAACAGGACGGAAGCCACATCAAGGAGCGACAGGGAGAGCTCCCGCGATGTTTCGCAGGAGCTCCCCCACCCCAGTTCGCGGAAAATGCGAAAAGTCGTCACAAAACCGCCGTTGAGCGCGTCGATCGACGTCCGTGTTTTCGAATGATTCAACTGGTCCGTCCGGTCACATCAGAAGTTAGTTCTTCTCTGGAGCCACCGACAGCGGATGGACGTTCCCTTCTCGACCGAAAGACGGCTCCAGGGAGGACTTTGCCGCCCTCCTCTCGAGCGGACGGTCATCTGCGGATGAAGCTCGTGCCGTCCCGCACTGTCTGACCGGCGGCGGTCCGAATCAGGGTCCGAATCAGGGTCCGAGTGGGGTCCTTCGACCCCTATCCGGAAGCTCCGGTCGCATTCCGACCGGGTCGATATCGCGGGTCGGAGCGGACTTGCAGCTTGTTATCAAGCGCAGACCCTGCACCAACTCTTCGAGCTACAGGTGAAGCGGCGCGGGGATCCTATCTGTTCCAGGGTTTAATTGAAACCTAAATCGAAGTCTGGTTTTCCGAGTCTCACCTGGCGTTGCGTAGTGTCCTAAAACATCGGCCATGTACTCCCGATCGTCGTCGAGCATATCCTGTCCGTTGTCCATGTAACCGGCGAGTCTGGCTCTTAGCGAATCGGCAGTCGAGTAATTATTTCTAGGAGGGACGTTTGGCGGTGCGGGGTCCGGTGGACTGTCTCTCAACGCTGGAAAGAGAAAGTAACACTCAGCATCAGCGGGGAGTCGCTTCCAGAATCGAGTGCGCGAAAATCTTTCTTTTTCGGTCCCAACGGAAAAAGTATCGTGTGCCGGTGAAAGCATTTGTGTGTTAAATGTGTCAAAGCTATACGGCCCGAGGAATCGGGAAGACAAGGATATGGAAGAAACAACTGCGCTCCCGACAGCCCAGAAACGAAATCGCTCAACGTTACACATCGCCTCTCCGAAAAGCGAACGAGAATTCGTTCGCTCAACTGACGAGTGTCCTAGACGCGGCCCTGTCCTCAGCAGAAAATGTCAAATCGAGGGTCCAAGCCCTCAGATCAGAATAGACGGAAGTGGAGGCCAACGAAAAGAAACTTGCTGAGCGCTCTGTCGGACTCCGGGACGTAGCCAACTGTTTGGTCAGCACCGTAGCCGTCTGTTATTACCATATCGTTGGTTCTATCATTCGCCCGCAACTGGAATTGATGCCTGATCCACGCTGGTACAATGTCAGTAATATACTCGGGTGCCGGCACTGACGGCCGCGAACTGGTGTGACAACAACTTTTCTGTTTCCGAGCGCGGTCGGCGATGCGCTTAGCAGCGCACTCGACGAAATTCGGGGGGGAAAGGCGACGTCAAAACGTCCATTCGTAGACGATTGGTTACATCCACGCAGATGCATGTCTCAAAATTCCGAGGAACTGGCTCAAAGGGTCAATCAAGCTGAATCATCCTGGGTGGCTTTCAGCGGCACTTGCTAACTCTTCATTCGTTTCACAGAGGTTTTTTTTGGGCACGAACACGACGCGTTGTCATCCGAAGATTATTACGGAGCCGCCCTGTCGAAGTGAGTAGGCGACCAGCATGCTTGGTGGCGCCTTAGAATCACTCAAGAAAAACGCCCCATGTTTTAAGATCCCAGAGCTCAGTTCCTGGACGAGAGGAATAGAATATTTGAGGCTGATAAAGGGAGCCGCAAGACCCTCCTGAAAAAGGAACTTCCCCCGAAGGAGATAGTCGCAAAAGCTGCTGCAGCGTTTGGAAATGATGAATCTGGAGACGTTCGTTGCCCAGAGAACAAGTCCGGGAACGAACAAAAGAGCCGCTCCACACACAAAGAATCGGGGCGACAGCATCGACAAAACCAGGAGTTGTCACAGGAGCAGATCTCGAAGGACTTCAGCAATCCTGGAACCAGTGGAAGCTCAACTGCATCGGCAAGTTGGGTGAGGGAAGTCAGTGATCGACTACTTTCTTTCGATCGACACAGCGTCAGGTCAGATCGGAACTGAAACCGTCGACGAGGTCATGATCGTGGCCCCCAGCGATAATAATAGTCTGAGACTGTGTTGCAACTCTCAACGGAGTCATGCACCAAATAACGATTCACGGATTCATTCCGTCCTTGCTGCGAGAATGGTTGAAGACCAAGTGGGGGCACAACGGGGGGGAGCTCTCTGTGGTACATAACGACTTACAGGAGAGCGTCTTGAGAGCAGTCAAAGTATTATCACGAATAGTCTAAAGCGGCTACCGAACTCTAATCTGGTTTAACACTTCAGACAAGCTTACTCGATACGGGAACCCTTGTGGCCGACTTTGGAGATCGGAACGTGGATAGAGCATTGCCGCCAGGAAAGGCTGCCGATGAAAACAGCGGCTCTGAAGACCCGGCACTGATTACATCGATTGAGCGCCTGGGAGCGCAGGAGGGGAAACGACGCACTCGCCCTGCGGATATTTAGCGCCCAGTCAGAGCTCGAACCAGATCACTTGACTGATGGAGCAGTTTAAGTTCCACTGGCTACCCCAGACACATTCGGCGACCGATGCAACGAATTTTTCCACAACAACAAAGCTCTTGCTGCTCGCCTGGGCTCAAACAGCGAGCTGAATCATATTTTGGTAAGGATAGGAAAGCGACTCTTCGAAGCATGGGAAGGCAGGAGAAGGTGCCGTTGAAGGCGCTTCAGTCTGACTTGGAAGTTCGACACAGTCTTCGAGTAGCGCGAGTGGATCATAGAGAAACTGTAACAGATCTCAAGATCGAAATAAGGAATTGATCCCCGATCTGCTGTGAGCTCCCGGCCCTAATCCCGAGAGCTGCTTTTGTGCAAATCGATTTCGGAGATATGAAGCGTTTCGCCGCGCGAGTTTCTCCATTCCGCTGGGGCAGGTCAATGATCTGCCGACGCACAATCAATTAGGGCGATTTCGGATTGCTCAACAGGAGAGAGGAACAGAGCTCTTGCGTCTCGGGACGATGATGGAACAAATGAGAGATGTCGGCTACCGTCTCGAAAATCGGTTCCAGTTCCCCTCATGGAAGAATCAGTCTTTGTTTGCTCTCGGGTGAGCGGAAGATCGAAGCGGAAAACCGGAGTTTCTGGAAACTTCCAGACGACCTTCACTAAAGTCAGTCGTTAGGTCGACGCAAAAGCAGGTAGGTGAGGGCAGCGGAAACGGGAAAGTCATTTCGCCACAAGGCGAAAATGGCGAAAACGACCAAAGTGGACTCATGGGGCCGGCTCTCGATTCGGCAGTGGCGTGATAACGCCCGGACGGCGGCATTGGAACTGTTGGACAGTTTGGCGGTTTTTCTGCGCTCGACGCCGAGTTAGCAGCTTCAAGCAGTTCCGACCGCTCCGTGGAGACCTTCCAGCGCACATAATACGCTGATCAAGGTTTCTTTTCGGCCGCCTTGGTTTCTCCTCAGCTGCGCTGTCACTGGCTCGCCCTTGCCGCCTGTTGTTGTGTTTATTTTGGTCTCGAGATTCTTGAAGCGCCTGTTTTTTTTTCTGCGCGTCCCGGCGAAGAGGGCGCCTCAGTGTTTGTATTCAGGAGAAAGTCTCCTCTGCGAGCTATGAAAACATCTGCCGCCCTCACGCGCGCTGGTCGTATTCTTCCCGTTTTGGCTCTTGCAAGCTTTGCTGGCGTTGCTTATTCCTCTCCCCGGTCGTGCCTTTGCATGGGCAGACAAGCTCAGATGCGCTCGCTTACATGCAAGCGCGATCGGGTGGTCTGTTGGTGAGGTCTGCGAACCGAGTACTTAAGTACTCCTCCTGGTAGACGGAAGTGGGTTCAAGAAAAGGATCCTCGCGATTGAGCCTAGAAGTCTGATGGAAAGTTGTCCGAGTCGTCGGACTTTTTTCCTTCTTCAAGAAACATGAGCTCTTTACGGCCTCATATCGGGCCCAAGGCACGCCGGCAATGGTGATGGCCGCGCCAGCAGCGGTGTTCTTGGTAATGGCAGTGGCAACCTGTTTCATAAACGCCTCCGCCGTCAGCGTTACAACAAGCGGTTGCTGGGTTGTACGTTCTGTCGTTTTTCCATCCCTCCGTCCCACAGTTTGTTGACTGGTTGGTCCGACAGTTTGCCACTCGAGCGACGTGGTAAAAGTGGCAAGCCCCAGTTTCTCTGAGGAAGCTGCAACCACGTGGCTCGGACGAGCGGATTTTTAGTAGGCCATCGGCGCCCGACACGAAACCAAAAAACTGGCAGTGCTACGAGAGAGGGAAAAAGAGCTCTGTTCGTGAACGTCACCGAGAGTTTTGCCGGAGGTGGCTGTTCGTCGTTGTTGTCGCCTGACCGCCGTCAGGGGTTTAATGAAGCGCCAAAACAACGAACGTCAACTTGACGCAAACAAAAAAGGGTCGAACGTGCTCGCTACTAATTGACACCTGCTCCGATAGCAGCTGGACTCCTTTACCGTTTCTTCCTCTTCGTTCGGTAAGATGTTGGCGTTTTTTTCAGCTCCACGGATTCCTGTCGCGCATGCTCACGGCGGTGAAAGACAAACACAGAGGAAACCGTTCTAGAAGCCCGGCCAACGTCAAAACGGATCCGAGGAGCTGAGTAGAGCTCAGAGCTTGTCAGCCGCTCCTGCAAGGTGAGCTCGCCGACCAGTGCCTGGAATTCCGGTCCTAGGAGAGGCGTTCTTCGTTGACCTGTTCCGGGCCCATTCTCTCTGGGGAATTTTGGAACGGGACATGCTCGTTGCTGACCTTTTTGCTCGGTGAGGACGGAGGACAAAAATGTGAAGCAATAAAGGGGCAAATCTGCGACAGGGCAGAGCCATTCTGTTGATGGTGAAAAAGAGTTGAACCCTGCTGGCCATTTACGACCGGAGGCGATGCTGATATTGCGAGCGAAAGCAAAGCAAGTTGCACAGACCAGAGGCGTCGCCCGCAGAATATCGTTTCTTGGAGTCATTGACGGTATGCATGGCGTGCGTTTCGCCGATTTGGGACGTCGTCGACAACGACGACAGTCAACTCTTGATGGCCTGCGAGTCGACTCTGACCCCGCTTGGAGAGGAATAAGGAGCGGACGCGTGAAACTCGGCTGCTCATAGAAACGGATAATTCTGGTTCATTTGCGAGAAACGACCACGCTGAGTCTCTCGCGCCCGGGGCAGGCCTATTATTTTTGATTAGAAAAGGAAATTGTACTCCTAGGGTCGATGCGGCTTTCTGGCGGGCGAGGAAAGGATCCGACGGATGAACTGAGAGGCAGCCCTCTCTGCAACACGAAAGTCACCGCCATGAAGACGATTCCAAACAGGAAACTGCTTTCCAGGAGAATCATGCGGCGAGGTGCGCAGATCCCAACGAGGCAACGAAAGCCCTGCGTCACCGCACGGGACTAGAGCCGTCATGGCGGGATCAGGCGCATCCAGTCGGAGCGCAAAAAGAAAACCCAGCTATAATCCATAAATTAAGATAAGCTCCACGAGCAGGACTCTTCCGCCCTCCAGCTAAATGCCTGGATGCCTGGTGGCAGAGAGCTTTACTTCACGGACGGATACGAGGACGAAGGCAAGCAGACGAACGGGCTGGCTGGGCAGAGGGGAGGGCAATCTTTCGTTCCCGCTCTGGTCGACGCACATTAATCGCTGCATACAACAGCCGCATCGATCATGATAATACCCGCCTGGGTGGTTGGTTCGGGCTCAAGCACAGTCGTCCTTCTTGCCGCCTCCGGATCCTTTTCCTCTCTTCTACGGACCACCTCTGCCGATCAATCATCTGTTGCTGCCGCTCCCAACGCGGCGGCTAACGCTTGAGCTCTGAAGCACAACTCGCCCACACGGTGGTTATGCGCGCACATACTCCGTCAGGGAGAACACAGCCTAAACTATTATGCCGGGGCGTTCATCGAGCTCGCGTCTTGTGTGCGACTCTCAGAGAGGGATCCAGATAGCTCATGAGGAAGTTCTGAGCTCAATGGCGTGAGGATTCGACAGTACCTCTCGAGAAATGAAAATGTTTAGAGGCCAAACTCCTGAGCTGAGTAAGTCCTCATGGCCCCGGCTCACGCGGCCAACAGCCAAGCGCCTTCCGCCTGCGCAGCTGCTAGTAGAGGTAGCTCAACCACCACCACGACTACTCGAAACGGCGGCTGGCGGCGCGGCGGCAAGCCCTTGGGACCGAACTCATCTTCTAATGGCTTCCTTCAACAGGATACTCCCTCTTCATCCAACATCTTCCTCACTTCCTTCACTTCATATATACATGGACGGCCACACTGAGTGAGCCAAGCGCACATATACCCATTTGCGTCTCAGGAGGCCAGCTGACCAACGCAATTTAACTTCGGCACTCTTTCCAGCGTTTCGGGCCTGTCGCTCGAATCTGTCCGCTGTTGACCGTTGCGCACGGAGTGGCCATGAGCGCGGTTCAAATGCCGCGGTTCAAATGCCGCGGCTCAAGCTCCGGAGGCTTTTCGAGACCGCCAGCTCTCCGTCCCGATCTCAGATTCAGTTCCCTGTTGTACAGCTCCAAGTTGAGCTATCAGCCTAATTCACGTATGTTTGGACCTCGCCCGCAGGGGTCGGACGGAGCGCGCGGACCACAGGGCAGGGCGATCGCGTGGGTGCAATCGAGAAGAGTAAACATGATGCGCGCTATTTGGGCAGGACAAGGGGATCGGGCTTGGACTCGGGGTTGGAACTCACTGGAATCCCTACTGGCCGCAACCATCCGACGGCTTTGAGCGTTCACTGGCAGGTGAGCCGTTTCGCTGTCTGTGTACTCTGATTGGTTGTCAGACGTCGACGACGACGACGGTCCGCGTCGCAAGCCCAAACTCTCGTTTGCGGTTCGGTTCGACCGATTGGTTCCGTTCTGGCGTGCGTGTCCGTTACTCCGATGCCGTGACGACCCTTTAGTCCCATTCTGGCGTGGCAGTGAACCTAGAGAGACAACAACAGCAAGCTTAACAGCGATTCCATCAACGAGATCGCCAGTGGTTCCGTCAGAGGCTCCCTTGGAAAATACGGGCTCGGACTCCGACGTTGGGGTCGACCACGTTCGTCTCGCCAGGTCGCGTGTCTGGACCGTAATGATGACCCGAACGCTAGAACTCAATTAGCTGAGATCCTATCGTTCGAACAAGCCTCCGAAGGAGGAACGTGGCCGGACTTCGGTGATTTCGTCCATCGATAACTCACCTGTTCCGTAACCGGGATACTGTGGCGGTGGCTGAAAGTCTTCTGCCGGTGGGTTCGAGACGCCGTAGCCCCTCGCGTTGATCATTTCCATGGAGCTGAACGAGCCGTTCGTTGTGCCGTTCGGCGTGCTTCCCTTGCGGCCTTTCAGGCCCGTTCCGTTTCGGCCCGCGTCTGAAAAAGAAGAACAGCGTCGTAACTGTTGTTTACCCGATCGAGAGTTTGCAGCACGATCGCCGAAGAAGTTCGGTAAACAGAATCTCGTTACCGGGAGCGGGATTCGCCGACCCTGGTGGTTCGTTATCACGAGGTCCACTACACGGCTGTGGGGCCATGATATTTCCTGTTGCTCTCATTCCGTTCGGCAGCTGCGAACCATTTGCGTGGACCGCGTTTCCCGCCTCTCTTAACCATGCACGGATACAGCAAAGGGCTTCGAGTCTTCCCATGCCGATTGCGAATCCACTTTCCTTCGAAGTACAGCTCGCCTGCCATCCAACGAACAGTGTTCGCATTCGTTCGCAACTGAGTTACAGGTGGATTGCTGCTCACCGCTCCTGTTCGAGAACACGTTGCCGGGAGAGCTGTATGCATTTCATACGAGTAGGTGGTGCATTCAGAGACATGGGAGTTTTCCCGATCTCATCGATTGGAAACAGTGGTTGTAACTGAAGTGGCAGACGCAATATAGCGGAGCTCATCGGTGTATCGGCTGCGGCAGACTCACCGAACGCTAATGGTGGAGTCGGGTCTTAGGGCGCCATAAAAATGCCCCTAAGAAGCCAAGTAGGAATCTGCATCCGAGACCGAAGCTACAAAGCGTTCTCTTTACGAGACAACACAACTAGCGAGCGGAGGAAATGAGCAGAACTCGGATCAAGAGACGGGATGGAGGGCCGGGCGGACTCCCTCGCAGACGGCCTCCATCAATTCGGAGATGGACGATCCGACTTTTCGAGAACATTTCGAACGACACGCATCCGCGACCGGGGGATGGCTCGACCGGCAGTCCGCGTTCGTCGCGGCGCCGTAGATTCGTCTCTATAGTTTGCTCTCGCTTTGTCGAACGGCTCTTCGTGTGCTCGCCGCTGCTTTTGTTACGTCTCGTAACAAAGAATTGGCTCGTAGGAAAAATCCTCCGAATGCGCGCGAGCGGGACAAGATCCCGCTTCGACTGCTCCGCCCGCCGCATAAATCGAGCGTGATGGCTTTTCTGCCGCAAGCTCCCTAAATGGTCATCGTAAAATGTTCCTTTTTCCCCTCACAGCGGGCCCAGACGAACCTGAAAGCAGCGACATTCTCAAAAGTAGATATTCCAGGACACGAAGCGTTCTCCGGTATCCGGCCCGTTCCTTAGAATGAGCTAATCGGCTTCGGGTCTTCAGGAGAAGAGATGTTATTCCCTTCTCGTTGATCTGCATCCACATCGAACTGAGGAGCCGGGACGGCGACAAAAAGCGAGGTGCGGGGAAATCGAACATCGCTCCGACAGGAAGGCCGACGCCCGCGTCCGTCGGAGCAGCTGAGAGCCGACCGGTTCAAGAGTGGAAACCAACCAGTTTTGCTCCCTCCGATTTTCGCTCCAGCCCTTCAACAGCTGCCGCCCGCGCGGTTTTTTCGTCCCCCTTCCACGCCCTCTCAGCCAAACCTCCGAGCGCTGACGCGTCTGAGATCGCGAAGGGGGGAAATTCAAATGATTCCACATCCTCGGATTCTTTTGATGCAGCCGACATCATTGAACGCGTTCAGCATCCTCCAATCTAATTGCTAATCCAAGGACAGACTCGCGTCCTCGTTGTGCGGCCAATCCTGGAGGAATTTTTTATATCACTCGACCCAGAAACTAGATCTCCGTGTCTGCGAAGCTCGACGGTCGCGACGAGTTCCCTCGATTCCATGACGAATAAATATACAAATGGTGATTATGCTCCACGGAGGACTCCCCGCCAGCGGAGCTTCATGAATACAGATCACGGAAGCAGCATCGGGAAAAGCATCTCCGACGAGCATTCCACTCCGCTAGATCCGGGAATTCGTCTCGTCACCCCGCCGGCAGGATAGGTGTGCTCGTTGCTGCTTCACAGGAGCCGAGGAGGAGGAGTCCCTAATCTGTTACGACAAGATCCCTCGGTTCCCGGCGTGCCTTCTCGCTGAGTAGGTGAGAGGGGCTCCCGTGCCACCTATGTCAAGCGAGTTCTGGTCGAATGATTCCCGACTTTGCCTCAACGTCTGGTGCGGCGGACCAACCGAAAGCTTGGTGGTCGCGCAGCTGGTTCGCAGCGGTCTTCTACCGTCGTCGTCGACGACGTTGTATTTCCATGGCCGTAAACAGCACGGAAGACCAATTTCAATATGCTAATGCCCGCATCTGACTGCCAGCGTCTCTGGCAGCCGAGGACTCTCGCTTCGTACCACTGTTCTTCCGTTCTCGGCGGGATGAATGGAGGGATCAGCGGCTGAGCCGAACACACGAGACTCCCGTGAACGGAGGAGCACGCTCGAAGACGGAGGACGACGGCGATTCCTCGGATCTCACTTCTGCTGGTGCCGAAAGAAGCTGATTCGATATGGAGTGGGTTGGACACCGCTGGGAGAACCCCGGAAGCGGATGCCGTCCCGTGACGCCCAGCCGACCAATAACGTATCTGAACTCCATCCGTCCGATAGACTTCGATCCGGGCAGGGCCTCACGGACCCATCAGAATTCCTCCTTGTATCCCGCTCCGGCAGAACGAAGATACGTATTGGATTCGAGTCGTGATGCGCGGCTTTGAAAGTGCTTCTTGTCGTGTTGGAGTCGTCTGTCTGAGGAGCCCACCGATATTGTCATCGTTGAGGACTCGCCTTGTTTCCTCGAAAGCCGTCGAGCACGTTCCCAAGCCGACCCTATATCTACAGGAGGGAAAACGGGGAACGGCGAGAGATTGCTCGTTTGATCGCTCACAGAACGTCCTTGAGCAATATGAGAGAGGAGCGAATTCCGACCGATCCGCATCGCTCCCAACTTGTTGGTTCTCCATGCGGGCAAAGACGGATCTCGTATAATCAGAACGAGTGCTTCACGACTCCTTCAGTCGTCGGTCGGGATACGCTTCTCTCCCTCGTACTTCTGTCGGATACGTCTACTCGGCTCGCGACTCTCTTCTCGGATCTATGTCTTGCATCTCGGATGAATAGGACGCCATAACCTCGTTCGGGGTCTCCCCGACCGAGTCGAAGAAGGAGAGTTTGACCGACGGAACGCACAGAGACTAAGGAGCATGCATGAATAAGGAATTGCTCGCTCGAATAGAGCGAACCGGTGCCGGCGGAAGCGCCTCGAACACGGACAACAGAAAACGATTCGAGTCGAGGAGCTGTTTGTGGAAATCCAACCGACGCGAAGCCCGGTCCTCTCGGTTCGAGTTCACGTCTTGCTTGATGATCTGCGTCTCAGAGGTGAAAGCCTGTATTCACCCAAATCCATCCATCCGTCGCCCCTCCGGTTTCTTCTTTCCCGATCGGTCGCGCTCTCTCGACCGCCTGCTCGCTCTACCAGAGGCGATAACGATATTCTTATCGGCAAATGATGAGCTAATGGTGTTTTAATGGTTAGTTCCGTTCGCCCGTTCGTTTTCTAAGATATCAACTTCTTGCGAGCCATCCTCTGCCTGCCGGCGATGGAGCGGAAGAACGGAGCGCGCCGAAAGAAGCAAGCTCAACGAAGTGGCGCTAACAATTGCGAGGAGAAACTTTCACAAATGATCGATGACAGGCGCAATAGTCAACAAAACAATCAACTACAACCCATCTGTCATCGTAGTGTTCTCTTTGCTTCCGCTATGGAAGCTGTCGAAATGTGGCATCGCCGCTCGCTCGATTGGCTCAAGCCCGCAGCGTCTTTGGACTGTACGTACGTGCGTGCGCACGCGTTCGCGAACGAACGCGACTTCGGGGCGACGCCGAAGACAGATAAGGGGTGAATTATGATTTTGTCCAAGGAATTCTGCTTTCATTGAGATTATTATTATCCATCACTCTCTTTCTGGAATTTAAATGGACATATCATTACAGAAAGCTGATAATTAATCTCGTTTTGGCAGCTCGGCCAGGTTCGCTGGGCCGCGCCCGGTTAGCGAGAGCTCTCATTAAGGTCGACGACGAGTTAGTGCAAGTGCGCGCGCGCGTGTGTTTGCGCTAATGTTGGTTTTGAGCTTAAGTTTGAAGACCGAGCCGAAGGTGGTAAGCCAAGAATTAGCATAAATTGCGCATATATAAATATGTGAATCCACCGGCAGAACTCGGCCGGCTTCGAGCTCGTGGCTCATGACGAGGTTCACCAGCGCGTCGAATGAGTTCGGAACGGCCGGTCAATTCACCTCTATAACGGCCGCGTTTACGTTGCCGCTATCGGCTTCCTGAGATAGGATATTCGACGGACGTGATTATTTGGTCGGCTCATGGCCTCAACCCCTCTCTCCGCTCGGTCTTCGTCAGTCCGGCGTTCCATCTCTATAATTAAGATAACCGGGCCGTCGATCGTACGTTGAAAAATGACGGCGGCAACGGTCTATGTAACGAATGTCTATAGAAAGTACGAGGGAAACGGAGCAAGCGACCTCGGCACTTTGATCGCCAGAGGATCCTAACCCGCAATTTGGCGGGCGAAACAGACAGACAGACGAGCGGATAGACGTACGGACGCGGGGTTAGAGCTCCGGGTCTCGTGGAATTACTCCCCATTCAGCTACCCGCACTAACCGGAAGGCGCACGGGAGCTAATATCTCGTTGTTACAAAAACGTTGTCGAGCGAGCAAGAAAAACAACGTTCGAGCAACAGTGCGTGATGGGCATCCGGCGGTTCGCTCCCTCCGCCCGGAGCATGGTGGAGTTTTCCTTCCGAAATGCCAAGTCGAAGTTCCGAGGTTTCCTTCTCGCAAAAGGGTTCGGAGTCTCGACGCCTCATAACAGTATGAACCGGGACTCTCGGACCTTTTCCGATGTCGTTGATGAGTTTATCCTCGATGCTGCTCAGGGATGGGAACGAGTTTGACCCCCGATTCCCGCGACATCACCGGGCGAGCGGTCAACCACTCAGATCGTAACAACAATGCGGTCGACGCCTTCAGGGCGTACCCTCCGAAAAAAAAGGGAAAGTAGAAAAGCGAGAACGGCCGAGCGGTCTGTCGGCCGAAGACTCCAGTTGCCATCCGCTCGTCTCAGAGAAACGAAAAGAGCAACACGAACTTGCTCAGTCCGGTCACGGAGGGGAGCTAGCTGGCCGGCCGACCGACCGGCATCGCGTCGGCAGAACAAAAGTTGATTAAGCCTTGATACCCTCTCAGCTTGACGGCTGCTGCCGTTGGTCTTGGCAACGCTGCGGTGCGGGAGCTGCTCCTCGGTTCTTCTTTTGTGTTTCCCGTCGACTCCCACTCTCTAACGAAACCCCAACTTTGGACGCCATGTCGGTTAGTTGCTCGGTTTGCCGGATGAATGCTCTCTCGGTTTGCTTGTTCCGATGACACAGCTGTCTTCGTCCGCTCACCATTGTAGTTTTCGTGCGCAGTCAACCTCGAACAAGTGTTCCGTCTACAGCGGCCTGCGGACCGCCGGACGCGATTCGAGGCCTCCCGAGCAATCACTTCGATCCAGGTACGGCCCGTATCGATCGTGGAAGCGCTCACTCCGCATCCCGTGCGTCACGCGCTCGGATTGGAATTCGAACCCCACTCGGAAGGGTTGTTTTCGTGTAGTTTCTTTTGAGCAAAGAAGCGATCCCTCGATGCTCCTTTTGAAAACTGATCTTCGAAGATTCATCGCCGTATCACCCTCTCGTCCTTCGTCATGACTGCTCTTCGAGGGTTTGTGCGATGCGGGTGAGTCGGGAGCAACAATGTGAGCATTTCCTCCTCTCCCTCGTCTCGTTCCGAGTCGGGACAAATGGACAGAGAGACGCGAACGAAAGCGGGCCGGCTTCCCGAAGGGCGGCTTCGCATCGTTTCCGATAGGCGTATTGGTTTTCCCGGTCCACGGCCATCTATGCCATTCTGCGCGTCTTCGGCGGTTTGATTCGAGCGGAGGGCGAAACATCACCGTTCCTGCTCGCCCCGGAATTAGGTTGAGAGCACAAAGCAGTCTCTCACTTATGCGCGTCCGTTCTCGAGCTACGTGAGTGAGGTTGCGGTATGAAGTCCGCCTGTTGAACGGGGTGGCTCTTGCGGAGTTTACTTTGTGTCTGTGTGCTTCCGACGGGTGGGGAGTTCGGTCGAGTGCACTTCGCTGGAACCTTGCTCCTCTCCCCCGCTCCAGGTTCTCGTTCGCTATCTATCTCTCCTGGATGGCAACATCACAGCGACCTGTGCGGGACATCCTCATATATCTGATCTACTTTGTATACGTTTCGGACTTGTTGCTTCCGAGCGGGAAGGTAGATAGCGCCGCAGGATGCGAGCGCTGCGCCGAAGGAACAGGGAGTCTGGCTTCGTGGTGTATCTGTCGCCACGAACCATCCTCGCACCGAGATGCAGCGGCACGGCTAGGGTAAAGCCACAAAAAGTTGATATGCTCATCCCGCAACGTCCGACGTCACATGGGGAGGGACGGAGTTCTTTGAGTGACTGACACACTGACTGTCTTTGCTTAATTAAACATCTCGAAACTTAGGCTCCCCCCCCCTCCTCTCTCAAACCGCTCGACGAAGATCATACTGAGACGCATAGGTCCGGAGCGTCGGCTGGACGGCGCTGGAGACGCAAGACCGATGCGACGCGAGATCGAAAGTGACACGTGGCGGGAAAATTCAAACGGGACCCCGGTAGGAACTTCCCTAGAGGCCACCTCCAAGGAATCGCTGAACAACCGACATTCTCACTTCAGAGCCGATTGAGCGAAGATCGTTCATAGAGACCCTCGGATCCCTTTCGATAGCCTTTCCGGCTCGAGTCTCTGGCGGGAGCGGAGTCTCGGATGGAGCCTTTCTTGGACGGAGTCTTTTGGAGAGGAGAAGGGGAAGAAGGAGATCATAACATTAAAGCCGCCGTCTGTTCGCGCGAGGGGCCGGACCTCATTGCGGCGGAGGCCGCGGCGGTAGCAGCTCCATCGGAATAAAAGGAGAGGAAGGAGGAAGTGGCTCCTGAGCGAAGGAGGGGATGATGATGATAAGAATATCGGGACTCGTTTGGCAACATCTTGCGCACACGGTAACCAGGGAAGAGGGGAGTCAGAAAAAGTTATTCGGACTTGATTCTTGGAGTCATATGGTCCCAGCGCGCGTGTAATCATCTAGCTATTCTTCTCAACGCCTTTTCCATATCGTTCTTGCTCATTTGTGAAGTATTTTCCGGGCGCGGACAACGAATGCCACGGAAGCGCGTGCACTCATCCTTTTTGGCCTCAGCCTTCGCTCCAGCGGCGAGTCTTCGTAGCTCGAAGCTTAGAACTCACCGAGAGATATCTTGCGGGCCTCGACCACGTTTCGAGGTTCTTCGTACTCGTGGTGGTGGCTCATGCTCATCCCCTGCGCGGCAGCTTTGGCATTTGCCCGGGGGTCCTCTTCGTTGTCCGAGCTGGAATCCTGTCTCCACTCCTGACTCTGGTTCCTGAGCAGCCGATTCCCCCGGTTCAGAGCCTCCATTGTCCGGAGCTCCGTCCTGGCGCCTCTAAGGGTTCCGTCGCTTCATTCTGGAAGAGGAAACGCGCGTTGAGCCCAGAAAGAATTTGAGGACGAGTCTTTGTTGACACTCGGGTGGCAGCAATAAGAACGGGGAACTATTTCGTAGAGGCAAAGTTGACTTTGACCGAACTTTGGCTTTTTGTGTCGACTCTACGAGACGACTATCCGGAAACATTGGCGGCCATCGCTCGGCTGGCTAACTTTGGTACTGTGGATCAACGTGCGTACAAACATCATTCGGTGGCCTCTGTTCTGCGTAATGCCAATTATCGAGGCGAAGACCTCGTGTCAGATAACGGTCGCAGCATGTCGTTGGGCAGTGTGGTGGCTATTATGATTAATACATTTCCAGGTTAACGAAGCTGATTACGTTGTGCGCGAGACAACGCTGTTCCGGCTAATAGCCGAGAGGACCAATGGGCGGACGAGCCGAGTGGCGACCAGGCGGCCTGCGCGACGGAAGTTTGCGCGAAGACCCCCCCCCCCCCTCTCGAGGGGATGGGGGGGAAGGCGAAAGAGGAGGAAAACGTAGCAAGCCATACGATTGTTAATAGCCGGTAGTTCTGCACGTCGCTAGCCGGTCCGGCTCATTCATTCGACTCCAACGAAAAGAAAGGCCTTGCCAACTCGCCTGTCCGTCTGCCAACTAACCAGCCGTTCTGCCCGCCGGCCGAGGGTTGGGGGCGGGTTGGGGGCGGGCGGGTCGGCTGACTGACCGGGAGAGCGGATTAGGTATCCCGCTGCAGGAAAGGAACGCCCTGCGAGGTAATCACAGGATAGCATTGTTTGGTCAATACCTCGTTACCCGACCGGCTTTCTCTGCTATGATTTCTGCAAGCCGCCGCGTCGACCCAGCCATCAGACCGGTCATCCGACCGTTCCAACGGACCGTTCGCTCGTCGCGGTGTCTGGAACTTGAATACACCCGAGGTGAGGCACCGGGCGGGGATGTCGCGTGCGAGCGCTTCGTCATCGTGAGGTCACGTAACTTCGCTCGGGCGACGGAGATTCTGCTGTTATCTCGGGCATCTTCAATACTGTAATCCTTTCGGGGACGAGTCTTTCCGCCAAGAGCCGGACAATACCGAGCGTCGAGAGCTGCCGACGTTCGTGCCAGCAGCAGATGTGCTTGAGCACGAGCGTGCCGCCGCTCACAACTACCTGGAGGGCACTATAAAAACTTGGAATCAAATCAGCCGAGCGTCGTTCCGCGTGAGAAGCAAGTTCTTCCTCCGGATGAAAGTTCTTTCATCCACTCTCGTCCGTATCATTCACTACGCCTGCGCATCACATTGTGGATGGATGCTGCTTTGACGCAGCCGACCGCGGGTCGTTTGAGTCCGGCCTCCGGTTTCCAAGAGCCCTTTCTTGTTAGCTCGGGGGAAAACAAAGGAAACTCGACCCATTCCCGAAATGGCACAGGAGCCCGTGTCGCGCAGCGCTGCTCAACTACTGCTCCCGCGAAAGGAAACCTCCGCCCAAGGAACAGGAGAAGTAAGGCTCGGTAGCTAAACGCAAGGCCGCAGTTTTCCCTGATCCCAAGCACCGATTTACTCTATAAAAATGGGACGCCGAGTGTTGGGCGATCTGGCGACAGGCACCACCGACGGGGAAGAGCCGTCGAAAGAGCGCATCCAAATGAGCGGCCGGAGGGACTCGCATAAGGGAGGTTCTGTTCGATCGCAGAGACGCCGCTGGGTGGGATCTCGGTTTCAGATTCAATGGGAGCATGAATAGACTTTCCCGCGGACCGGGAACGTGGTAAGAGCAAAGGCAGCCAATCGGCCGGTAGGCGAGCGCAAGCAAGCGGGCTCTCGAAGAGCGTGGCGAATGTGGATTCGCATGAATTCGATGACTCTCGAATCTGAATTAGTGTGGGGTGGGTTGGCTCCAGGGGGATAGCAGCGAAAACAGGGAAGTTGGTCGGTCGGCTCGATGTCTGCTCGGCTGGCTGACTATTTATCAATATCAAAGCGTGTATGTAACTCAGACGGACGGACGGACTGTCTCTCGGGTTAGATCTACAAATTTGTTGCGCTTCACTTGCTTTGCAAAGGAGTGGGCGTCGGCCGGGTCGGTCAGCCCGTGAGCCAGCGCGACAGTCAAGTCAACCCGACGAGCGACCCTCGAAGCGTTCGTAGACGGTCGTGGTTTTCGCGCTACGACGATGGACATGGGAGAGACGACTCGCAGAAGCTAATGAGGAAAGCCGGCGGCCCCGTCATCGTTGTTGTGGGGGATCGCTGGCTCCTCCCCCCCCCTCCCAACAGTGTTCCCCTCGACAATGGACCCCGTGCTTCTTCCACTATTCGCTCTTAACAGTCTCCTCTACTTCTTTCTCTTTCATGTCCCCCCGAACACAAGCTCCCGTTCGGCGTCCCGTGCCCGCAGTCGTAGCTGGCTAGCCGGTTCCCGAGAGGAGGGAGTTTAATTAAAAAAGTTTGGACAAAGGCCGAACATCTCAAAAAGGGCCAATGACAGCTCTCCGAGGGACATTGGGAAAGATGTCATGGCACCATATGGGATACGACCCCTCCCGGCTCGGGTCGTCAGTCGGCCGGTCCCCACCCTCCGCTGTTCGTCCGGGGCCGCGGAAGGGACGGTTGACCTGTCCGCGCATCTCGGTCAGCGCATCCTCCGTTGAGATCCAAGGATCCGCTTTGTGGCGGCTCTTCACTCATAAATTCGCCCTCCGCTCTGGGGAGGCTTTCCAGTGTTTAATAAGGATCGAGCGTGGACTGGACGATGCCGTTGGTCACATCTCCGATGACTAGTTTCGTTTCGCGTGGACGGTTTCATGATGTTTCATTTACCCTTTCAGGCCGCATCTGTCCATTCGCTTATTGCGGGGGAGTTTACTACCGGGAACCGTCGCTGTTACACATTTTGCGCGAGTGACGAATAAGTAAACACGGGAGCGATACGAGCACGCGAATCTCGAACCGGGGTATGTAGACGTCATGCCGTGCACTCGCTCGGGTGTGACCGCTGCGGCGTCCGTCGACAGCTAAAAAGTCTCGATATCTTCATTCGTACTGCTCGTAGAAGCGCGCGTAGAGATGATGGAGCGGGAGTACGGGTCGCTTGATGGTAATAATTAAATAATTCACTCACTTATTCGTTTCCAAGTCCTATCGGACCCCGCTCGGAGTGCTGACCCGGGTCTCCCCGACTCCGCTTGATTGAGTGGCCTTGCCGACTGTCCCGGAGAACCGCTGTTCTATCAGCGCTCCGAATCGTGTTGCTGTTCATCAATTCACTCATCCGATCGACTCACTCGGCTCGGAGCTGTCGGTTCCGATATCGTCGCATGACGATGGCGCTCGGCGCCGATGTTTTAAAAGCCTCGAATAGTGAGGGATTGATGATCTAAGAAAGATAGTTCTGCAGTGCAACACAATAACAAGATTACAGCCACAATTCGTCTCATTCCTTTTCTCGCGGCGGGTAGACAGCGGGTCGAGCTCGCGGGTTGGTGGCGGCCAAACAGCGGGAAGACATCTCTTCTTCCTCCCCAGACCGCAATTGCATTTGGAGGTTCGGTCATTTGTTATTGTCGCATTTGTTCTCCTTGTTTCGGGAGAGCTCCGCGAGGAGTATTTTGTGCTTCTGTAATAGTTCGCTCCGAGGGGACATTCGGCAGATATGCAACGTCGCGATTTCCATTAGAGAAACGTCGAGTAGTCGAACGAATCGAGATCGGGTTCGGAGTTGGGTCCTCGAGCATCTTCGAGCGGGCGGACTGAAGCAGGCACCGACTCAGCACGAACTCACAACTCTAGCATCGCGGCGAGCCTCATCATAGTCAGGAGCGGACAGTGTCGAAGATAAAGAGGGAGCGCACTATAATCTTTTGTGCAACGAACTGCGAGAGCTGCGAAGTAGGTAATGGCGACCACGGCGGTCGCACCATCTGTTCTCATTGCTTCGGAAATTTCCTCAATTATACCGAATAAGAACCAGGGGAACGGGAGGGAGACAGACGAGAGTTTGAGAAAGATCTCAGAAAGGGGGAAAAACCCGCGCAAACAAAGCGCACCCAGGCGGGCTATACAAACAAGATTGCAGGACAGGCAGAAGGCCGCCCGGACAATGAATAGAAGATCGGACCGAATGGAATCAGCGTTCCTATGCCGACCGTCGGATTCGAAGACCTTCTGTTATTCCCCATCCACGAACAGCCCCGTCTCCTCCGGAGAGAAGTCCTCCTTTCAACGAATGGTAACCGGTTCCTCTTTTTAGGTCCAGCCGTTTCCTGCGCAACCTCCGCACTCACGAAAGCGGCGAGGGAGCTGGGAAAATGGTTCCACGAGGTGACAAATCGTGTTTGGTTGCATCGGGCACACGAGCAGGGGTTGGCGAACCATTTTGAGTGCAACGCGGTCATCGTCTGGTCGCGAGGCGAACGCGGAGCACGACGAATTCTCGAGCGAACCAACCGACCTTCACCAGCAGCAGCTGCGGTAACTAACGACGCGAGAACGATTGGGAATCGTGAATGGCTGGCCCGAATGCACGAATCATCATCAGGTCTCAGCTGACAC
This sequence comes from Phytoseiulus persimilis, assembly GCA_037576195.1. Lineage (NCBI taxonomy): Eukaryota > Metazoa > Arthropoda > Arachnida > Mesostigmata > Phytoseiidae > Phytoseiulus > Phytoseiulus persimilis. The sequence goes on from CM075104.1 coordinate 10,980,623, forward strand.
TGTCGATCTCCGGCACCACCGCGCATCGAGGGCCATTGCGGCATAAAATAGAAGTCGGAATGAAAGTCCGAAGAGAAACCCTAAGACAACCGACGGCAGCATACCAGAGGAGACAAAAGGAGATCACGGCCGACAAGAGAAGATCAAAAAGGTAATGCCAAGGAATGTCGTTTGTTCTTTTTCGACAAACTCGACCGATTCAAAGCTGAACTCCATGGGAGGAAAATGGTCGCATTCGTTCTGGGTCGCTCCGGTCAGCCACCTCCCTTCGACGAGCACGGCGTCCGAGGTAGGAGGGGACCGTTTGGCGCGAAAGCAACTGACGGAGTCAAGAGCGGGCGAATGAATGATTTGCAAACATGAAAGTGCCAAATGAAGCGGAATCTGAAGGCCAAATTACGCCTCGCCGCCTGCCTACAGACTTCGTGCACACCATGCTCCGACAGTTAGTCCGAACGCTCAGGGAAACAAATTCCACCAAAAACCCCAGAGAGAATTTCGGGGTGGGTTCTCGGGGAGGGTTGACGGGGAGACAGAACTCTCAAAAAGCAGGAGAGATCGGAGCTAAGAGAGCTGTCTGTGTGGAGGAATCGTTCGCTCGTTGGCCACGTTGCTCGTATGGCTCTGGGTAAAGGCACTGTTTGTGTGACTACGAGTGAACAAAAAAAAAAAAGCGAATATCAACGAGGAACATGTCTCGGGGAGGGGGAGTAGATGAAAAAGATGACGCCGACTACGACGGTTGGGAAGAGAACGCCGGGGCCCCACGATCGGTGTCAGGGGTGCTTGAGTGTTCGCTGCTGCCACATGAGTACGCTCTACATGCAGTGCTTCAAGCCGACACATCGAGACACTCTCTCCGTTGTTCTCTTCCCGTTCTGCCGAGTCACCCTGAGCGAAGAGACAAGACAGTAGTGGAATGGGGAAAATAATACACAGAGCAAAACACACATCAGCCACTATCCAGACAGGGGAGCTGCAGACGAAGAGCAGTCAGCCGTCAAACAGTTTGCATCTATCCGAACGAAATGCGCTTCACATGGACTGGCAGACAGATCGGCTGAATGGATGATGGACGAAGTGACTGACAAGTGAAAGACGATTTTTCCTCCAAAAACAGCCACCTTCCCGCTAACATCTCCATCCCTCTCTCCCGCAAGCCTTCCGTCATCAAACTCACTCCTGATCGCTCTGAGGGCTTTGGATTTGTGCTCGGAGCCGGTTGAGTTAGCCCCCACACCCCCCTGACAGACCTCACAGCATGAACTTCTGAATAGCAACAGGAGCCTCCCATTGCGTCAATCCTTGAAGTTCCGACATTCTTCCCCCACTGGGGGGAACTCCGACCCTTGTCGACTGGCGGGGAAGCGAGCTGGAGAAGGTGACCGACAGCTTAGATCCCGCATTGGAGAAACATTGTTGTTCCCTCCCGTGACATGTAGAGTTTAAATGCTGCAATTGCGAATCATAATTCAATAGCAGTACCTCCTACCCCGCACGCTACGATGCCAGGCTTGAATCCTTGACAATTATTCAAATTCGAAAAAAGCAGTGCTTGTCTCATAAATAGACCGAGCAAAATGTCCTATTCAGGAACGAGCTTCGAAGTGTCAGTGTGACGAGGCGAAGCAGAAGGACATTCGACGGGAGAACAACAGGCGGTGCATCGTTCATTTTTGTTTCTGAAGTCGCACGATGCTGATGTCTCGAACAGGAATTCGTCATCCGAGTTCCATCAATTTCCGCTCAATATTTCCCCTACGCATTCTTTCTTCAGCGAATCGAGAATCCAATCGACCATCCCATGAACGACCGGCAGAGACGGGGCCGGCGACAATATATCGCGCGGCATCGCAGCACTTCTTGATTGTAAACGAAGATCGTGAGACTGACTGGCAGCGTTGTACCGGCCAGCGGAGACGAAATGACGGGTCAGAGGGAGAAAGTCGAAGGAGAGCAACGAAGACAATGAACCCCGACTACAAAGGAGCACCCATCTGTCGCAGCGGGTTAACTCGTGACACCCCCCCCCCCCTCCCTCCCTTTCCTCTCGTTCACGGTGCCAGCAAATCTTCGTTTCCGAGCCGTCCCATGGATCTAGTTGTGGTTGGTTTCAATATCCGCTGACACATCTCACATGGATCGGTTAAGCCTTTCGGGTGCCAACTGACGTGCCCGATGAGTGGCAGCACATCGCGAAACGCTACCCCTCCTGACCGCTGCCGGGTTGGCTGCGGCACAAGCTGATTGCGCCGCGGGTCGATTCGCTGCGCAGCGGATTAGCAAGTGTGTGCGTCCATCTAGTGGAACACAAGCAACAGCGAGTGTCTTCTGAGGCCCGAGGAAGGAAGCTCCTAAGCCTCATTCAGATCTGATCTGCCTCCTCTGAAGTCTCATCTTAGCAGCGTCGTCACTGATACCACGCTGAGTGGAGGCCACAATCAGCTATGAGTAATTGCTCGGCCGATGAGCCCACGAGTGGAGAGTACGGTGCCTGTATCTGAACACAGCATGATGCAGCATATTTCAACACACATCGATCCACATTGATCCGTCTTGGTGTTGGAGGACAGGGAAATCCTCGTCCAGAGTACCGATCGTTACGCCCTCCGATCATGGGAATTCCTTCAAAATGGCGGCCGTCACGTGATGGTGCTTTGAGAGAGGAGTACACACTGGGAATCCAGGAGCTCATTACGTACGGATATAAGAACTATTCGGGCTTGACTGTGTTCTGTCATCAACCTTTTCCGACGCCACCTTTTTAAATGTGGGAAGCAGGATCCGACCAAGCGTGCTCCTTCTCTCCGAAGAGAATGGGAATCACTGAAACCATTTTCGGAGTTGAGCCTCGATCCGCTGGAACCGAGCCCGACTATTCTTCGGCCTTCTCGCAAGCCTGCAGTAGCGCAGGTGACAGCGAATATGCACGTTAGGTACGCATCGCGTCGACCTCTTCTTCACCACGTCGCCACCATGGAATGCTTTCGAGACGAGCGCATTGTGAGAACAGGACTCCATAAGCTTTCATCGATCTTCTGGGAACATTGACTCATATTATTAGGCTCAATCATCATTCTTTCCCTGGCTGCTCGCTACAAACCTATGAGGGAACCTGAACTTTGATAGGGATGGAGACTGTTTCCATGCTTGTTCGCTGACGTTGCGGGAACTTGTTTGGTCAGATCAGCTGAATTTATGGGTAGCTTCCCGATCATGTTGACCTTCGAGGCGGAATTGACCGAAATCGAGCACGCTTCGCTATCCGTCCTTCTCCGGGTGCGTTTCGTCCGACGAGGAGAGAACGTGAATCCGGGAAGTCACAGACCGTGGATTTGATAACGGGAAGTTATTTCGATTCCGTTCTGCGCATTCCTGAATATGGTTTGAAACTTGAAGTGCGAGGCTTCAATTGCCGCCTGCTGTGTCCGGAGAACAATCACAAATTATTGTCAGCCGATTCTCGTGACATTGATCATATTTGCGGGCACTCATGGAGAAAACATCGGAACACCATTCAGTTCTGACACGTTCCTTTTGTCAACGTTAAGATCAGGAAATGAAAGGGCTCTCTACTTTTTGTGGAGATGTGCGAATCGGTCGAGAGGGTTGACGTCCGGTTTTGCTGTTCCATTGTACGTGGAATGGCAATGGCCCGGGGCGTTTTCGAATCTTGAATCAGCCGCTGTGAAACACTCTGCAGCTCATTGCCACTCAATGATCGTTTTCGGAAATAAGATTCCCGAAATATCCCCAACGGCTGCATAACTTTGTCTCGGACGCTGCGTGGAGCACCGAGAGGCAATCGTGCATGCCCCCCCCCCCCTCTCACTTCGTTTCGGCTCAAGACGGAGAGATGCGCTGCCTGAAATCTCCGGCGCCGTGGCTGAGTCTCTCAGAGAACATTGACGAAAACGAGTTCCCCAGGAGTTGCGATAGTTCCTCTGACGCATATTTCACCGCCTCCGCGAAGGCACAACGCTGGCGACCGAGCATCGGTGCAGAACTGTTTTCAGAAGGGAATGCAAAACGTCGATTCTTCGTTTCGAGCAACCCATCTTCGATTTACCTCTCCAATATTCGCCTCCCGCAGCCGGAATTCCCGCCGGCGAGTGGGGTTTAATAGTCGAAAATTGTTTGTGTTTGCATACAGAGACCTCTGAAGTTTTGGTTGGCCTAGTGCGTGCATGGTGGCGGCGCCGAAGTTCCGCGGCGGAACGCTCCCGAAGGGAGACCCAAAACAGACGGACCGAACGGTTTTCCTGGGAGCAGTGATTGCCAGGCAGACCGGAACAAACGCGCTGTAACGTATGGTCATTGACCGCGCGAGTTGCTCGATGGAACAATAAACCAGTCGAGGTAGCCCGCGACTGTAACAAGCGCTCGCCGGTCAACTACTGAGGCAGACCACGCACGCGGAATTGGATTGGTTCGGTACTCGCACGCAAAGTCTCGTAGAGACCAAGCAGCAGAGGAACAAGGAGCGCGTCGTATCCCGGAGCAGGAGGCAGACACTGTATAAGATGCATGTCCGCTGCAATCACAACAGACAACCGCTTCTTTTCTCCGAGTGTAGTTTGTTCCTCGGGCACGGCGGAAATATCCCTCGTATCGACCGTACATGCACGTGCATGTTGGACCTCGATGCTTGGTAGAACATTTGCCGCATCGGAGCCCTGGAAATGACATCGAACGACGTCGCGCTCGCCAGTAGTGATCGACAGCTCAGAGTCGTCAGGGAGGCTCGATCGCTGAAAAATTTCACGTCGTCTGGAAAGTATCCATGCGATGATTTTCCGGGCTCCAAGAAATCCGTCAGTTCGCGCGGAGACTTCAGTCGATCCAAAGCGCTGCGGAAATCAAACTCTCATCAAGTTGGAGAACCCTGCAGCTGATCACGTCGTTCAACTCGTCAATCTACAACGAGACAAACTCCGTTCTTGAAAGAATTCATCGATGTGATGTTCTTCCGTGTTCCTCCACCGTAAGTTTGTTTCCCATGTGGATTTTGCGTTGTACAAGCAAACGATGGAGTGAATCATTCCCGATGGAGACGTTCAACCGAGGCTGGCGGAGCCGTTCTGATCGATCCGCGAAGACTCAACTTCGTCACTGCAGGTTGGATCTCGGCGATGGCTGGCATGTCAGAGTGCGACCTCGTATCTGAAGTCGGAAGTGGGGAGGCACAATTCGAAACGTTTTGAAGAATGACTATGGCTGTCGCGTAGTAGAGTTGTCGCCACGGTGGCTTTCCAGTGACATTCGCGGTCCATTTTGCTCGTTGACAGGCTGGCAAGCCACCAAGAAGTCAACTCGGGCGCTGACTTGAGCGGCAGCAGCGACCGTCCGTGTCGGTCGGTTGAGGATGATGCGGTGTTGGTGGAGGACGCGGTTGGGACAGACCAACGGACGGATTGCTCTGTGGCTGGTTGGTTGGATGGGTGGGTCGGTGGGGTTGGTTTATGATTGATGGATCGAAGTGTTCACGTCTTATTCAGCCGCCGGATGGCGACGGGAGGGAAGGCGACAAACGAGATAAACTGATTGAGAGACGTACGAGCGGACTGCACAGTGGGTCTCGAATTTGTTGCACTCATGACGGAGGAACACTAATCGCAGGAACGTCGGCAAGGGGGGCAAACGTATCGGTACATTTCGGGAACGGTACCCTTCGATTTCCGGCAACCTGATTGTTTCGAAGTACGATCCGGGAGTTCACCGGGAAAAACGCCGGAACTTCCCTCGAACAGAGGCGGAGAACCACGAGCGACAAATCTGTGGGAGTCCGATCGAGCCATCCGAAAATAGCTTTCTCTCTTCATGGAAAATTTTCTCTCGTTGGGATGGAGATCGGCTTTGTGGAGTCTCGGAGAAGCCGCGTAGAAAAGACGCAGGATCGCGCTGAGGCATGCAAACACGCACTCTCATCATAAAAGGAACACACACCGTAAGAACAATAACGCTGTGACGTTCATCTCGTCACAACGGCATCGTTTGGGAAGATAAACTCGACCTCAATTTGAGAATACTTTTATGTTCGATATCCTCGCTTGCTGCACGTATCGCGCCCTCTCCCTCACCCTTCAAGCTCACGTGCCCCCATAAGGGCTTTTACTCCTCGAGGAATCCTCCTTGTTCTTCTCCCTCCTCCACAAAATTCGAGTCCGAATTGACTTCATTATGTGAGGAGGAAGAATTGTTCCCCCTCTGGAATACGCCGCTCCTACGATGCTCAGGAAGCCCTATCGGGGCCAAGTGTTCATTGCACGCGGCACGATGTTAAGAAAACGTGAAGACCAGTCTCGGCGAATTGAATTGTTGACTCTACTGCTCGATATCCTGCGTCTTCGCTGAACCTTCTTTCGCTCAGATCATCGCTAGTTCCGCAATATCGCTTGGAGTCTTGTTGTTCCGCGAGCCTGAATGCGATCCCCAGGGTCGAGGACACAAAAACAACCACAACCGAGAACATGCCCCGTTTCTCGTCTCAAATCGAACGTCGGCTTGGTAGAAGGAACAGCGTTCCCGATCTCCATCTCTCTCTCTTCGTTCCTTCCTTGTCATTTTCACCCGACTACTTTCTCTCACGCTCGGCTACAACGCACGAGGATCTGATCGCTGTGTCCTGTCGTTTCTTCTCATCGAGCTGCTGGCTGCTCTTCTTTCTATGGAACATTAGCACATGCTCAATCATTTGCCTTCATCCGAGGATTTGGCGGCGGCGACCGAGAAGGACGAGGCCTCAGGGACAGGCGCTCTTATACGAGAGGAGGCTGAGAACGAGGGAAATCCACCCTGAGGCGAAGAGAAAGCAGTGAGTGCTTTCAATGCGCCGCGTAGGAACCCACTTGGAATACGCTGGAAATTCCGATGGCGCATTATTCCCCCATTCGCCGCAGGACTGAGAGGAACGAAAGGCTCGCGTCGTCCGACTACAGCTGCAACAGCGATTTTGCACAACAATCAGCTGCACTTGTAGCGAACTATCCGGTCCCATTCGAACCATCGTGACTTCAATATCAACCGAGGAAACCCTTTCGCGCGGTTAGATAGCTCCTCTGAGCTGGATTTTGTGGATTCCAGCGGAAATTACCAAACGGGAACTGTTCGGACCGATGGTGAGCACATTGGCAAAGTTGAATACGACTGAAGTCGTTCCCCGAGCGACCATCCACGGCGTCGTTCGGATGCGGGGGCCACGAAATGCACCCTCACACGCGATCTAGCTCAGGTGTGAGTGGGCAATTCAGGAGCAGTGGAAGCGAGCAGAGAATAGAATCGCCCCGGGGCGTCCACTCGGGGGCGTTCTCCTGTTTTTAAGCAACAGTGGCTAGCACCGTCAGCAGAACTCCAGCGACAATCCAATGGCTTCGTTGCATGTTCTCCGCTGACGCTGATTTTTCTTCTGGCTGTCCTTGTGAGCTCCTCGCCGGAGCCGTCGTGACCCTTACCGGCGGCATGGCCGGATGATTGTGGCTGTCTGCACCTCTTTCACGTCCAAAAGTCGATCGCGGTTTCCTCTTCGGGCTTGCGCCAGAGAGAATGCCTCGACCTACGGCTGGAAAAGACAGGGTAGGCAGGGGGGGGGGGGCTGTTCCCAGATCATAAAGCCAGGTGACGCATTTTCCCAAACTCAGAGAAGTGTGAGAAGCTGTCAGATAGGCGTCGAGGACTGAACCCACTGCGATTGGCCGGGCAACTCGAACGCGGCGTGACACTCATGGCAACAAACCCTTCGGATTTTTGTGTTGCTTCTCGGATCTGGTCCAAGTCGCCCCAAACGTGGAATAACTTCGTGGAGCAGAATGACGATTCATTTCTCGGGAACCACGACACGACATAGCGGAATTCCCGAAAAAAACAGAGCGAAAGAAACATCGGGACACGGAGAAGGACTAAAAGAAGAAGAACACGACCGAGGGAAAAACTGGCATAAACGTCGCTCATCCGCTGGTTTCTTCTCGACCATTTCGCAGCGCACGTCGGCATCAGACGACTTCCGTAGGGGATCACAGAAGGCTTCCATCATTCGGAGGCTCCCTCTGTTCTTCCGCTTTTCTGCGAGGGAGCCAGGGACGCCGAACGACTATTGTCTTCGCCGTTATTCTGAGCAACCGGCAAAAACTTCAAGCGCCTACCAGCTCCAGCAGAACCAAAAAAAAAAACATGATTCCGTGGAATCGTCCACGATGGGGATCAATCGCAGCAGCTCGTCTCTGCCGTTCTTGACCGAAGCATGCGAAACTCGCGTCGCTCCCAGCTCATCTCAATCAAGTTTCAACCATGGACTCCTCAGGGTCTTCCTCTGTTCTACACGTGCGACCTGCCAGCAGCTGGCTGCGACACCACGAAGTGAAAATGAAACATTCGAAGGAAGAAGTGAAAAAATAACTCCGAACAGACCTCCGTTTTCGACCTTGAATCCATCCATTTTATGCACATGAAGAGTTTGGACTCATTCCCCCTGGATACTGCGAGAAGTACGACCGAACTCAGTGAATGGTAGAAACAGGAACAGTCCAAGTCGGGGCCTGCTCAATCATGAGTCTGCTGCAGCACACATGATTCTCTACTATCGGTGTAATAGAAACTCGAGGAGAGACAGCGAAAAACGGAATGCAAATGAGATCGTTTTCGCCCACGCAACTTGACGACGACCCCACGCAATGAGGAGCAACCAGGCGACGAAATTTGAGCTCGGCCGGAAGAATTGTTCTTCATTCAACCCCTACCCCAACCCACACTCCTCGGCAGTGAGCGCTCCGCATGGGAACTCGGAGCTCAGCTTCATCTCCCAAAACCCTTGAGTTCTTCCTCCGCAGTTCCTCGTCTCTCTCCACCCGCTTTGTATCAGCGAGCCGTCGGACGTGTTTGACGCTCCACTCGCACTTGGCTGACAAAACGCCCGAGCCATGAGCACCTTGGGTGTCAAACGTGCAGATACGCGAGTGGTACCAGCGCCACATCGCCATCGGCTCGAGTCGCAGTTCGGAGCCTAAGCGAAAGTATCGATCGCAGCCGCTCCGGCTTCGCACGAGAACGAAAATAGCATTCTGGCTTTGTCCGCCATTCGCAAACGCCTCGACATACCCATCATCGACTACAACCACAACACCAAACCGAGCTTTTTGTTAGTGAAGGATGGTCGGAACGTTCGCCTGCAGACTCGAGAGCGAGATCGAATTCAGCAGCCAAGCGTGAGCATTTTCAGAGCAAGCTCGAGAACGCGGCAACTGTGAGACAACGCCAACACATAAGTAACCGAGGGATGAAGACGAGGCGCAGAAGACGACAACGACAAGTGGAAGGCTTTTCATCATACTCCACGAAGAAGCCCGCCGTCTAGGGACGTCCACAGAGAAGGATGAAGACGAAAGCCACCAGCTAAAAGCCTTCTCCTCTCCAGTCAAGATATGCAGGACATCAGGTAGAACGAAAGAGGGGATGCGAACGGAGAGGAGGCCTACAGAGCACCGGTTGTGATCGCGACGGCCTTGCACATGCTCTGCCTCGGAATTCATGAGCAACCACTCCGTCTGAGCGACATGCGCACTACGTACGCGGCGCCAAGCAGTATCGATACAATCGCCATCTGAATCCCACCACGTTGCCGGAGATGGGTTGATCGAGCCATCCAACTTCCGTTGACGCCCCCTCTTCCAGTCGTTCTTGTGATCGTTTACATGAGCGCGTTTCATAGAGCAGAACCAGGACAGGGGCTCCGCTCTCGCGCCTCCCTCTGCGACCCCTCCCCCCTGTACAATTCTGTGCTCCAGATTCCCTCAGAAAGCCCCTTTCCCCCTAAGGTCCCTCGTCCCGATACCATCCGCTCCGTCAATCCTCCTCGCCACGGTAGCGCCCGAGGGACGAGTCGTCGGGGGGTTTGCTGGTCACATTTATGTTATCTGCATTGCTCTCTCTTTTTGAAGCGTTCACTACCCGGCCCCAGGGATCGGACGCTAGTGTTTTACGCTCGAGATACCGTTTGTTTTGACTGCCCGGCGGCCGCCCAGCCACCCTGACCTCTCTCGCCCGGCCATTAGCCAGCCAGCCAGTCATCTCGCTCGCTGCCAAGCATGCCAAAAGCTTATCGAAATTCATATCGTGCTCCGACAGCTAGTGAGCTCGAGGGGCCGGGCGCAACATTCGGTTCCGCGTAAATTCACCTCACAAGACCGCTCCCTCGGCAAGCAAGAGGCCCGGCACAGAATAGCCGAGGAAGAAACAGTACGGCCGAGATTCGTTACTTTTGCGTTCCTCGATGGAGATTGCTCGCTACTCGGCGGACGGACGAGCGGGCGGCCAGCCGAGTCGGAGCTGCCATTGCTTGAACCAACGCACAGGGCGCTCGTCGAACAAAACCAATGCAAAAAGCAAAGTTTGCTCACCTAGAGCTCCGCGATCTCTCGTCTGCGCTCCGCCATGCTGGAGCGGCGGCCGCGCCACGGCACGCTAAGTGCCTTCCCGAGCTAGCTGCAATTTATACCGCAACCACCTCCATCGGTGCGGCAAGGCTGGAGTTGACGACGAAGATGCCCTACTTCGGCACCATCGTCTCTTCCCCCTTTTTTTTCGATCGGCTCCAGCTGCGTCCACCCGATTCGCAGGTCGAACAGAGCGAAGCGGCTCGAGGTGAAACGACTGAATCATCTACGCCAACTTGGGTTGAAGTACGTAGCGAGAGCTAGTTTCACCGTGCCCCGGAATATGCGGAATCCCGGATGTGCGCAATCGAGTTCCGCAGACGAATCGCATCGATATCCCTCGCGCAGCGTCGGGATCGAGAACTAGCGCGGATGTTAAGGTTGCGACTCGAGGCCGTTCCGCTGGATGTGATGAACACAATCACGATGGTACTCACCGTGCACACTTCTTGAAGCTAGCTCGTTACCATAGCCACGCCAACGAGTCCTGGAATAGAAGATGCCTGGTTAGTTGCTGCCTCGCAACCGAATTCCTAAAAGCCCATACCAAGCTGCTCGGTATTTATAGCAGCGAGCTGCAACTCCGTTGCTTCGTATCACTCACTGCTCTGCTCCTTCAGGATGCTATGCTGCGCCTCCACTCCCACGTCAACTATTCCCGCTACAGTTACGGCCTCATTGAGGCGGGAGGAAACTCTTCCGCAGCGATGGAATGAAAAATCCACGATCGCCGACTCGGCCGACTTGTATGTGTCGTCGTTTGAGTTTCAGCTGAAAAATCATCGAGCAATCCCAGATACCGACCACAAACAAGCTGGTAAATATTAAAAGTCTGATTCCGTCGAGCCGTTTTCACTCTCGCTCGCCGGAGTTCTGCTCTCTTCGTTCTCGGGTGGGAACACGGGGAGGAACGGTTAGAACCAAAATTTCCTCTCGTACTTTGCTCATTGCCCGGTAGGATCGCAGCTCGTCGTTCATCTTCCGCTCGCTCTCCATTACATCGGGGAATAAAATGTGCGTGTCTTTCCGAATCGCGATTTTGTAACTCAATTTTAAAACCCACTCATCCGTTCCATGAGTATGTCGGCACAGTGTGCGCGAGCGGGGCTGAGTGAGAGGGGAATCCATCTCGACGCCGATCGGCCGCCAGCAGTCCTCTAACCTCATTACGACGCGCGTGTTCAACATTTTCCTTCTTCCCTCCCACTGATTTCATCATCCGTCCGACTTCTATATGATATTCGTCCGTTCGGTGCCGACTGTGTACCGAACGGCTCCTAGAGCTACCCGCGCAGATCGATCATGGGCGGAGTCCTCATTTTCCCTGTGAGAATTCCAACTCTCGATGCGCTCGTTGTGGAGGTTCCAGGACGGATCTGAATGAACTCCTCCGAGAAACTCTGGGCGCGAGGCCGAGTGGGCTCGGAGTCTCGGTTCGTATGACTCAGTCGGATGAAAAACTGCTTGTCGTTTCGTAGGCAGGTTGGTTCATCAACCCCCTTCACGAAACAAAGCCTCTACAACAATTAGATTTCAGCTGCTTAGCGAACGGCGAACTCGCAGGTGTACGAGCTGTGGATTCGAGCCATTCAACTTTGACGCTGAACAGTGCTGCTGGTGCGGATGTCTGATGCGGTAGGTCGCCTCCCCTTGTTCGTGCTCTCAATTCTCCCCCATTATCCTGCTCAGAATCTCGCGAGCCCTCTTCATCTGTGTACACAAAGATCCCATTCTTTTGCTCTCTCCCCCTTACTCACACTCTCCCATCTCTCTTTCCCTCACTCACTCTCTCCCTCTTTCCGCAATCGCTTTTCGTTCATGGAGGAGCCGCGGTGGTGCAGGTGCTCTTGGTATCGCAGCTCAGCATGTTGCGAGCAACGATGTCCGACGACAAGAGCATATGGTGAAACGAACCTGCTACCGAGAGCGAGCAAACGAGCCAGCAATCGATCCTTGTATCCGATTTAAATGGTAATTCATAGCGGTGTCATGCGATACCCGCTCGCGGCCGCGTTCACATTTCAGATGAGCTCCCTTTCCCGGCCAGCTCCAGTTCTGCGTCGCTTGTGTGATTCCCCATCTCCAATCTGTATCCGGCTACCTATTCTACTTGCGACCCGCCGGTAACGCGCCCGTGGGTACGTGGCCACGTTCGTTGACTTGCTGTGTGCAGCGAGCAATATCGGCAACGACAGCTCGGTGTCGCCAATCTATTGCTAATCTTATTGGTTGGCACGAGCTTCACAGAAAATGTTTCCTTACGTATTGGCATTTTGCTCGCTCCCCTTCGCGGGGCTGTAGGTTCGCCAGCCGGTAGAGCCCACTGTCTTGATTTCCGAAGGGGCTCGTTCGATCGAGCAGTTTCATCTGCCGCACAAAAAGCTCCGCAGGCTCGTCCGCTCGCCTGGCGGCTCCTGCTATGGATCAGAGAGACATAACAGCTGGCTCCTGGAGGACCGGGTGACGGACAAGCTGACCGCTCCAGTCACGGTGCGACGGCTCCTTGCGACGAGGCATCGAAAGCGTGCGAATGCTTCCGCCCAGCTGGAATCTCCGTATCGAATATTTGTCATCGCATCCCCGACAACACATTCCGATCAGAACTTTCCCATCACACGTCCTCCGTGCACTGAGATAGTATCTGGCTAAAAGGACCGTCTTGTCATCAGACATGAGCCTGTGGATAGCCGAACAATTTTTCGGAACTTTTCTCAATTTGTGTGGGCTCAACATTGATATCCGAGTGTGCAACAACGGCCCAAGAACCGCAACTGGGCATGTAATCATTGCATTGTCGAGTATGACTGATAGAGTTTGTGTGAGCGACATGAGTAGAGCTCGAGACAGTGGCGTAGCGAGCCTCCATGATGCCCGGGCGGATTGGATGCCCCCCTTACTCTCTTTTTTAGGAGTCCGAGAAGATGAATGCGTTTGATGCGCACTAATTGTGTTCTTGGACGACCTACATGAATGCAGAGAAAAAAAACTGCTAACTCTCTATGAACTCCACAAAGTCGAAGTCATCCGTGATGGACATTTCGATAATTAGGACAGCGAGGTTTGCCAACTTGCCAACTTTGCCAACCGTTGGCTCGATCTCTGATCCGAGGCAGAAACAAAATGAACCGAACGTTGCCTCCCGATCAGGAAGGGGGACGGGAAATAGATGATGGTTCGTCAGAGGGGGAAAAATCAGATACAACGATCGGACCTTGCCCCTACTCTGAGGATTCTGGAGAAAAAAAATCCACCCGGAACAGCTCAAGTTCCCTGATGTAATAAAGATGGGGAGGCATCCTGATGCTCCTAGCGATCTGATGTCCGGGGCGGAACGCCCCCCTCTTGCTACGCCACTTCTCAGAAGTTCAGGCATTCATCATTTTATAACTTCCATCTATCCATATGGGGAGATGAATGGATGAGTCTCTGATGGCTGAGTTCATCAGTTCTCATGAGAATAGGGCAGTATTCATCTATCGATCTATTCGTCTACCCATAAACCGGTGGATTGATGGATGATGATTAATAATACTGCCTGAACTCCCAAGCTCCAGACATGAGGAATCATCACAAGATGTAAGAGGACGACGTAGGATTTCCCGTGAGCATGATGTTGTTCTTTTGCATTGTTATCGTCAGTTATCTATAAATACGGTTGCTCCCTGAACCCTCCCCTCAATATCATCCGTAGTAATCCCGAATTCAACAAAGCCGCCGCGCGCTTCGCAGACATGATCACCCCATGTGTAGGGTTCGAGCTGCAGGCTTTTCGTGACAAAAATATCAACAGCCATGCTGTGAGCCCCAAGAGCTTCTTTCGGAGACGTAACCAACTCCACGCGCGGGCAAGTATGCGAGATGTTAATGAAAGAGACCTTTACACACATAAGCCACGCGAACGCCAACTGCATTCCCAGCTGAGAAGAGCTAATGCTTTCATTTGCATACGTAGGCATTCTGACTGCTTTCCCCACCGTTCGCCCTCCCACCTGCTGAACCCCCTATCTGACCCGCGGGGTGGGTGCCTTTCCGTGTACTGTCCGTCCGTCCAGCCGTCCCGTATGTCGGTAGGCGGAGAACTCATCGGTGGGCAGCGAGGTCAGAACGAGAATGTGCAACAGTGAACAACAACAGCGACAATGACAACGGAGACGACCGAGAAACCTACACAGTAACCGACGAACGGGCTTCAGGACGAGTGCTTTCACCAACGTCACAGAGGGGGCGTCCACGGAGGGGAGACGCACGGACAAACAAATGACCTGGAGCGAGAGGCACGTATGAATAGCGTTCGTCCAACGAGTCGTTCGAGCGTCGACTCCTCGGCCGCTTTTGCTGACTCAGCCCTAGTCGTCTCTACTGATTTCTACGCGTATGAGAGATGGAACTGAGCCCGGATCTGAACGGCTCTACGTACAGGCAACGAGCCTCGGCATCGAGGTCGCAGCCAAGACGTAAGGAGTTGACGAACTGGAACCCACAAGGATGCTACGATGCTGGAGGATTAAAATTACTGGAATCTGACGGAGAAATAACTCTTGAACTCGACTCCGATGCGCTCTAACCTCTGAGGAGAGTTTCGATCAGTCGCTCTCGAGAGGAGAGAACAAAGGTCCGAGAATGGTTCTTCATTTCATATCAGAGTTGTTGCTTCTAACCAGGAGAACAAAAAGTTGAGGGATTCCCGGAACTGGAGGCCGGAACAGGTTCTCCTCATTTCTTCGGCTTCCAGCCCGCACTCAGACGGAAGCGGATGCGAGGTGCTTAGCTTTCTTTTCCTCTTTTTTACTTTGCCCAGTGACGACGTCGGTTTCTTGGAGACCGCCACAACACAGACCACGCAAGCGAGGGAGGCGGTGGCGGTAGCAGGAGCAGCTTGTTGGGCTTTACTGCTCCTGGCTTCTTTTTTGCGAGGGTTTGAGCCTTGCCTCCGTGTACCTTCCACGGGGCTGGTCGCTGGTTTCATTCCCTGCCGCTCAACTATCCTAATCCGGGTTCAGCTTTTCCCCGAGCTAAACACATTTAAAATTGGACCACTAGAGCAGGGAGTGCTCTCCGTTTTTAGAGGCGAGGAGAAGGAAAAAATATAGTGGGTTCGGGACGTGGTCACGAACGTAGACTTCTACCTTCCAACGAAGAACGGGTAGAACGTGAGCAGGAACAATGGGGGTCAACAATGGGCCTCCCCCCTCCGTTCCTGAGGCACCTGACCAAGGGGAACCAGGAGGGTCAGGAGCGGGGACATGGGATGTGACAGCAGCGAAAGCCAGTAGCGTTCCTGATCGCCCGAAGATCAAGAGCCACGGAGTCTGGACGCACGCTCAGAGCAACTCCTGACCTTCGACTGCAGAGCCATAGGAGGCACACGTCCTCTCAACCCCAAAAAACCTCGGCATCATCAGGTTGGACATCTGAACTTCTCCTCTCTGTTTCCCATGTACGATTGTCTCGAATTTCTTCAATCGGCATGAGGCAGAGACGCAATAGCCGTTTCTGTTACGATTCATCAGCCAGGAGGTTCAAGGCTTGCCCGTCGCTGACTCCTTTCAGCCTGGGGCTCCGAGAGCCGGCAGCTCGAGAGACGTCCGTTCGGAGACAGATCCATCCAAGCTGCGCACGAACAACAACGTAGTGCACGTCCCCGGCATTGGCTCTGCAGTGATACCGTAGACCTTGATGTTTATTGATACGATCTCAATGTAGACGCTCTCGGATGCCTCCTGAGTCCCCGATAATAACAGAAGACGGTAGGAGGCGGCGGCAGCCGCGGCCTTCAGGAGTCTATGCGGGAATCGTCTGTCGTGCTGAGTGTGGCAGACCCGCGATGCTCCCCCTGTTTTCCGCCGTCAGGATAGATAAATGGTCTTCTCGCCGTTCCATCGCAACTCACTGCAGACCGAGAGGACAGAGCGCCGTCCCTATAGGAGGCTCGCAGTTAGCCGGCCGACCAGCAAGCGAACTCGCAATTCGAACGAACACAGTAACGCCCGATGCCGCGTCAGCTTTTCGTAACGACGGCACATAGTCGACTACCCGACCAGTCGGAGTCGGGCGATGGAAGCAAGACAGACGAACCGAACGGAGGACCTCGTGCGGCTCAATCATTAGTTTCCATTATCTCATTTTCTTCGTCTTCCTCCGGTGGCAACAGTGACGCATTCTCCTGGATCGCGATCGGCAGGATCTGACGTCGATGATTCCTATTGACAGGACCGGACGAGACAACGGACAACGTGTTATGATGGTATCCAGTCGAGGATGAGGAACACAGCGAGGAGAGTGCCGACGGGGGAGTAGATCGATAGAGAATCCGATGAAAGGTTCGTAGCCGGCTAGCTCCCTCCGGTAGGAAGACGTCAATCAGCAAAAAGAAACCGACGTCAGAACAAACACTCCCGGCGGAGTTCCTGCTGCAAAGCGAGGTTCCATCCTGGCCGAGAGGGCTACTGCCGTTGGAAGGAGTTAGTTACTTCAGCTTGCCGTCCAGAAGGAATTCGCGCCGTTCAATAAAGGACAGCTATTCGCTCACAAAGAAACCGGAGAAGTTTCTCCCTACATCCTGAATGACGGTTGCTGAAGGGTAAAGTGCAGAAGTATCTCAACTACCGCCAGCCTCACCGAAACTTTGATTCAGGTGACATGATGAAAACGGAGCCGAAACTAACTGGCTGGCTGATATTGGTCAGAGAAAGAGCTCGACGGGGAAAGGTTCGGCGAACGCGATGAAGGGTGAGGAAGCCGACAGCCATCCTGTCAGAGGTATCGCCGTTGCTTCCTGAAAGCTCTTTTATATCTGGCTGTCGATGTTTATGGACAACCGTGCCATCAAGCAGGCCGGACAGCCGGCTTGCCAATGAGTCAGTCAGCCGGCCGGTCAACAGACCCTTCGGTGACTCGGGTGTCCAGGAGAGGCACGCAGTCTCGACCAAGGAGTCCGGTCAACAAGCCGGTCAAAGGTCATTGCGGTGCATTAGGCCGTGCTGGAGCTCTGCTCTTGGAGTTAGTGGCGAATGTAGTGAGTTGTATAACACGACACGGTCAACACTGCCCTGGTGGCAAGCAGGGCTAGGTCCTGGAGCCAGTCTAGGTGCAGGTTCGCGGGCAAGGAAAACAAGTTTGTTGCGTTGAGCACCCCGGCCGGCTCACTTTTCATCTACTGGCCCACTAGCGGCAGGGCCCCGTTTCCTTTCATCTACTGCTCCACTCCGAGGCCGCTTGCCAAAATAAGTTGGTGAGATAGTGGACTCGCTGGCCACCGAAAGCAGCAATCGAGTCGTTCGGAGATCCGACGGAGCAAAACTCACTGAGTTCCGTCTTCCTCTCGGTCCAGCCGGTCGTGTTTCCAACAGATCCTACGCCTGTGAACAGCCATTGAGGAGAGCTATCTCGGAGACTGTCGAAGGCCGCTCCCCTGACAGGGTATGGAAAACCAAGTCGGGACTACCAGGAACCATCGAGAAGAAATGGAACACGAGAGTCCTCGTGCGGAAGGGAACTTCTTGAATGCTCGCTCGGCTCGACAGGCGTTTCACGGTTTGAGCGTTCTCGCCGCCAACATCCGCTGTTTCTGAGCAGTCAGTCAACCATCCAGCTCTGTCGTCCCGTTGGTTTTGGGTCTTTCGTTCTTCTTTTACTCTTTCCCTACGGTTGCAGAAGGGAACCAAGATTAATGGATGGAGGCTTTGCTCGCTCACTCTGCTCGCCAACAGCCTCCATACACTGCGCAGAGGCTGCAGACTCGCGAGAGCGTAGGCGGGGCAGGGGGGCATTTGGCTCCCCTTTCCCTCTTATAACTCTCTATCGTTCATATTCTGGTTTCCTCTGTGTGTTCCTCTATTTCTCATCCGCTCTGCATGTGCTCCTGACCAAAACTGAAATTGGAGGGGGTGGGGGGTTTCTCGTGTCCCTCCGAGCTTTTCCTCCTCCCGGCGTGCGACACGCGTCTTCAGCAGCTAACCATGATGTATGTATTAGGGTGAAATAGACATGGCGGCCCCAAGCCACGAACTGGAGTTTGTTCAATTCGCTGAGGAGCGGAGAAAACTTGTGCGGCTGGTCGTTGCTGGGCTGACTGGCTGCCTGTGGTTTGTACGGAACAAAGAAGCACATGAGAAAACCCATACGGATCGAGTTCATACTCGGTTCCGTTAGTTACTCCGAGCCCGAGTACATGCGCGAAGGAATACCGAGGGACAACTGGCGAGAAAACCGTGAGTCCGACTGGAGATTACAGCATGTTAGGCTCTACAGTCGACGCCCGAACCAATCAATCTCCCAGACCTCTTCGCGTACATTTCCGTGCTCCAACGACTCACGAGGATGCAGCGACCCGGAACACGGGGAGAACAACGTTGAGCCCTCTCTGAGAGACCGCCGAAGTGCTGCTCCCGGACGGTGCGAGCCAGCAACCACACAGCCGAGAACGGATCGAGAGGACCGAACTGATTGAATGACGGGGGAGAACGGCTCTTCCCATACGGTAGCGAGACTCGCTCACTAAGTCGGCGAGATAGGCGACTTGCATGCGCTCCTCCAAGAGCTTGCTCGCGAAGCAATTAGCCGTTGCGAAGGTGAAAGAAAGGAATAGCAGGACGAAGTCCTAATCAAGCTCCTCATATTACGGCGAACTGTCGCATCTGGCATGACACGACTCCAAGGAGGACTGAATACAGCGCAAGAAACACCGGCTGGACTTCCTGGTCACCACGCAGCGCTGCAACAGTCTGTTCGGAATGATCCTCCGTCGTCGACTGACTGACTGCAAAGATGAGCGGATGAGAGATCCCTCTGCCGAAGTCGTCAAGATGGTCGAGATGCAAAAGAGGTCACGGAGAGTCTTTCGTTCGCAGCAAAGTGCTCCACTCGCCGCCAGCTGCGGATGAGATCATAACAACTTCGGTGTAATGACGACCCACCAAACGGAACGAAGAGCGTTGTTTGGTTTGTTTCAGTCCCTGCCCACGCTGCTGCCTCCATCATCGCCCTGGCACCAGCAGCTACACCGGTGGCTCATAACCCTCGTCGTAATGCTTGGGGCAATGGAGCAACAGGCCTCAGCATGGAGTCCGTAGTTCTTCTGTTCGTCCGTGCGTCTCGGCGTCGCTCGCCCGCCTGCCTTATTTCTTGCTCCATCCGCAGGGAGAGCAACCAAGCGGATGGGGAGCAAAGGACTCGGCGGGAGGGGACCTAATGCTCCCAACAGCGGGGCTTCAGCAGTAGCTCAATAAATATAGCTCAAAGCCTCATTTCCCTCATCCGAGGCAGCGTTGCCGAGCGGCTCGGATTCTACACTTACGAGAGTCTTGTAGGGCTTCGGAAAGTGGTCAACTTGTGACGAACTTGGGAGATAGCTTCTCCCCACTCTCATTCGACACGGGTAACTTTCTACTTCGAAAAGCATGGCCCGAATGGCGAGCGGAGCAGTATGAAAAATCGTCTATTTCTTCGGGCTGCTTTTCATCCCGGAAAAAGACGACTCTAGCCGCTCCTCTTCGTTTGATGCTGAGCTCCGCCGCGAACCCGGTCCTAGTCGAAACAAGCTATTACGAACTCATGGATGCATGGTGTTTCCCCTTTGTCCATACGGAGGGTTAATCCTACGTTCATTGACTAATACGCTCTTTCCTAATTCTGACATCGGCCGGTCGAGAGTCCACATGACGTCCGACTCGACACACTCGGCTGCCTGATGACGTTGCAATAGCGTCACGCCAACGGAAAGAAAACATTCTGGTCACTCAAGAACCCGAAGAGAAATAAATGAATCGGGCGTCTGAAGTTCCCGGGGAAGAGATGCACGCAACTTCTCCGTGGTTCAACGAGGTATTGTGCGAAGGAGAATGTTAGTGAACTAGATGATTCTTGCTCCATCTATCCCGGACGGTGCACCGCTCTTTTCGATCCAACTCCGGAAGCTCTGGAGATCAGGATTCGTACATCGGATCCCACACGTGTACATACAGATGCTTCCATTACATGCTTCACTGTAATGTTCCTTCGGGGAGACTCTGACGACGTTCGCTCCGTGAGCCGTTCCAGAGTGTTCTCTGTTGGACTCATTCTTTATGCTGATACCGGTGTTTGAACTCTTGAGCCAAATAGCGCCTTGAACCGCAGGAATGAGCCGCGCAAGAGCTGCTCGGTCCATTATGAATCAAATGCCTATCGTCGGATTATCCGCTCGAGTGAGGAATCAATCCGGCAATTTTTAAGATCCGACTGCGCGAAGCTTAGCATCGAGAGGTTCCGACTGACCAGATGAATTGTGCTAGTTAATTCACAGCTTTGCAAAGGCGAAGGAGGGATCGCGTCATTAATTCCGAGCAAGGAAGCTCCTCATTTCGCAGACTTTCGATCTTTCACGTACGTCCTGAATCTCCCAGAAAGCTAGAAGTGAAGTTGGCGAGCATATATCCAGTCGAGCACCCAGCGGCCCGAGCGAGAGTTGTTCTTGTGTTTCGAGCACTGCAACCTGTGAGCACCACAGAAGAGCCAACAACAAATCAGGAATTGAGATACTGACTGTCCATGAATCAGTTCGACGTTGAGTGAAATGCTACCTCATGGGATCGGTCAAGCGGAAAGCAAAAAAAAAAGGCGGCTCTGTCTGAGCCTGGCCTTCATTGAAAGTTCCCTCCCGCCACACTCCGGGATCTCTCTTTGGTCGTTTTCTGTTGGCCGAACGAGGGAGCAGATGAAGCACCGCAACTTAGCTTGAAAGCCAAGCGGACCGCCGGCGAGTCAGTCAATAACCGACAGCAGCTGAGGGAAAACCCTATGAAATATGGATTGCACTCAAGCAGTCGGTGTAGCACAAACTCAGCAGGCACAAGCGGGACACAGACGTAACCTCAGGTAATAAAATACAGTGTACGGCTACTAGAGTCATCGATTATGCTACAAACAAATATCAATCCACGAATCTAGCGTCATCTCATTAAACTCGAAGCTATGGAACTAGTTCCGATCACAGATAGTTCCAGGAGGGCAGTCGAGTCGGTCGTTGGACTTTTGCCGGATTCTACAGGTCAGAGGGGGTCAGGGACGGGGGTTCGTTAGCAACGTCAGTCGTGGAATTCCGCAAGAGCTTCCAGGACTTTGGACCCGCCCGCTTCATCGGTCACTTGTTCGTTCGGTTATTCGTCTCGAGGCACCGGGTCGCCTCTCGCCATCCTGCGTTCTCGCTCCCACGGAGTGGCACACAAACAGGCGGGTGGGCGCGCGCGCCGGCGATTAGTCACCCCCACCCACCTCATTCTGTCTGTTCATACTAACGATGCTTCGGATGAGGACCACGACGGCAGCGACGGCGAATCCAGGGAAAGGAGAGTCCGGACGGACGGATGAATGAGTGAGTGAATGGGTTGTTCGCCCGCACCCTCGCTCGCGCACGAGGGAAAAAGAGAACAAACGAAGGAGGACGACGGACGTCACTTCGGCGGAGGAGAATTTCGCGCACGTGACTTTGGTTAAGCGAGAAGATGTGGCACTCTCCTATCCTGCCTGCGGGACTCGCTCCCGCAGTGGATCCGGACAGCACGCACGATCCCGCACGGCGCGCTTGTGAGTGTGCACACACGAGGCATATAGTAGGAAACGAATATGAGCATCAGATAATTAAGGACAATTTTCGGCGACCGCGACACTGTGCTCCGCCAAGTGTGTTCATAACTTTCGGTCGGAGTCCTTTTATGATGAGCAAAGTCTGCCTGGCTGGCACTCAGCCACTCGGCCAGCCTCGGGCCATCATCCAACCAATTCACTCGTTCATCCACGTGATCGCGGAATGTTGAGAATTTTTGCTGTCCTCGTTGTTGACTTAGCAACTTATATAGGCCCTCGCCGGCAGCGCCATAGCTCAAAAATTGCTTTCGCTGAACTCCTCCTCCTGGAATGTGCGGAGCACCCGCTCTTCTCTTTCCGCCTCGTGGGAAGACCCTCTGAGCCGGATGACTTTCAGGAACTCACGAGCAAAATATCGCCGACGTCGACTCCACCATCACGGTCTAATCGAATCAACCCACCTGAAGAGAATAAGAGAGCCAGGTTAGCTTGATGCAAACTTTCAATGGAATTATTCGCTTCCCCCGGCAACTTTCACGCGAATATTCCGCGGCAACAGCCGACTTACGGAATGGATCTGTGCAGTAAGCGCCATTTGGAGCTCACAGCAGTCAATCTGGGTTATCGAAGCTCAAACTACACGAATGCACCAGTCCCGGCGATCGTGGAACGCGACGAACATCACGAGCTAGTCCGACCCCAGAGGCGTTTCGACGAATGACTCAATCGTCCAAGAAACGGACCCGGAACAGTGAGGACAGAAGCCTGTGGAGCAGTCAGTCGTCCCCGCGGGTCGAGGCACGAGATGAAAGCGCACGAGTAGATCAATATTTTCACGAGAGTTGAAATCTGCCCGACGCTTCCGGAGTTTCTCGGAATCATCTCTCTCCGTACAGCAGCGTTGATCGCTGAAAGAATACTCTCGGAGCGCGTCGAGTGCAACCCGCCTGGGCGCAAAACCAATTCTTGTTTCATTTTTCGCGCTGGACGAACTAATTTCGCTCGGTCTCGTGTGAAATGAAAACACACAGACAGAAAGACTTGATGAAGTATTGTACAAAAATGATCTTCGAGGGGAGGACAAGGGAGTCGAGGAAAATGAAAATAAATAGAAAAACTGGGACAGTTGACAGAGCTCCGGCCGGAGCTCAAACTCAGCCGTTTGAAGTGTTATTCTAACTCGCGTGAGGCGATCTTTCCGGCTCGCCCCTCTCACCCCCCATCCTCCACTCCTCTTCGTGTTTGGTCTTCTCCCCTGATTCTCGCCCTGTTTCGATCGAACACTTTGCCGTGACCGGTATCGAGAGAAAAGGAAAAATCCAGCGACTCAGTTCGTTATGGCCAATTCGATCGTTGAGCGAACTCCAGGAATGCCCGTCCCTGTCCCTGCGAACTATCGGAGAGCGGATTCCTTCACTTCAATGCATCAATTCTCTTTCGATTCTCGTGGAATCGTTGGATCGAGGCCCAAATAGAGCTCTGAAGGACGACGAGATCCAGCAAAGGAGGGAGCAAATGGCGCGGCGTCGAAGGCGTTTCGCATCCAAATGTAACTGAGCCTCCACTTGGCAATTCGAGGCAGAAGGTTGTTGGAGCACAGAGAGCCCGAGTCTTAGCGTGACTCGCGTTGATTACCTCTCCAACTAGCAAGGGAGCGAATCAGCAATCTACCCCTCAACCCCATCTCCCCGGGCCGCACGGCACGTCGCACAGATACTCGAGTCGACAGGGGCCCGAGCGAATTCGGTTTGTCTACCAAACCTTGCCCCCACCCCGCCACGATACTCGAGCGCCGCTGATGTCGTCGACTTTTTCCCCATTCGTCGTCATCTCGTGTCCGTGCCGAATCGATCATTGCCAACAACATCAGCGCAATCAACAACAGCAACAACAGGAGCGGCATAATATGCATAAAAGTTCTCCCTCAGAATCGCCCCGCAGCTCAGCCGCCCACCAATCAGTCGTTCCCCCAGATAACCCCAGATATGTTACCCGTCACTATTACTGCACACCACTCCACTGCATGGACTGCTTGGGGCGGAAACCAGGTCTGAAATCCGAGCAATCGGAGGTGAATCCTCGCAAAAATCCGACAGTTGGATCTTTCAGAGCTCTCCTCTCTGTTTCACGGGCATCAGCCGCCTACCAACGTTGATGACATCATGAGCCGACTCCGGACCCCGGTTCGAATCTGAATCAGCGAGTAATTTCACCCCTGGAAGAAAGGGCGGGACATTGAAGGATCGGTCGGATTCGTTCGAAGACGGACGACTCCGCGGGCGAACGACTCCAACAAAAGCCAGCGATCGCGGACGGAATGTTTTTACGAACACGCTGCGCACTCCGGTCTAGTCTGAATGCATTTTCTGGGACCTTCTCGTAGGCATCATTATCGTGACGCGGCTCTCGGTCGAGGGAAAAACGAGACGCGAGCGTTCCGCGGGCAGAGGGGAGACGAACGAACCGATCGAACGACAAGTCGGACCCTTCGAGTTGAGTTGGAGCGGGTCGAATGGAATCATGCGAAATGTCTAAAAACGAGCAATCGAAACGCGCAGTCATCAACTTGCGGTGGATGTAGTCGATTCGGCCGCCGGTTCATCGACTCATTAGGAGCTACGCTTCCATGTATCCAGCCTGCTCGACACGATTTGGAGAAGGAAAAGATCTCCCTCTCCAAATCCACGGCGGCGGAATCGATATCAATAACACCCACGAGGGAGCGCATCACGCTGGCGAGCGTGTAATCAAACGCCTCAAACGCACAGCAGAAACAGATTGACTTTCATTGGCTTGTTCTTTGTGTGGCCGACCCGGATTGCACCGAACGGTCTGTGCAAGGTGATTTCTGTTTCGTTCCTCGGCGAGGAGATCGTCCAGGTCGAGAAAAGGGATCCACCCGAACCAACCGCGATGTGGGAGAGAGCTGAGCGCTCATGGACATGCACGGTCTCGTGAAGCGGTCTGTCTGAGCGGGCGGGGGACAACTCGCCTTGAGCAGAATGAGAAATTAACTACTCTTGGTTGGAGGCCGGGACCAAGGAGGAGAAGGGGGAGGCCGACCGGCACATGAGCGAAAATTTTTATTGAATCCGATTCAACCAACCGCGCACACGAGGAGGCGAGCAACAGAACATCTGTTCTCATCGGAACCTATTAGGCACGATCGGTAAATCTTGGCTGTAGTATTCCACCCCACGTTCCCAAGTTCCTGATCGCCGGTAAGAACAGTCGATCACTAGAGACGCTAGCTAGTGTAATATGTACTGACTTCTTCCGACTAGCACGCACCGATGCGCGCACCGGAGTTCAAAAAAAATACAAGAAACCGGCTAGCACAAAATGAGAGAGCGCGCAGTGCATACACGCCTTTCAGGAGCGGCTCCGGACGCCTCCTCGGTGTTCGATTCGTAGAAAATCGACGGTGCTCGCGAATAGTTGATACACTGCGTTCGATCTCCGGATGGGCGACAGACAGACGAGCGGAAGTTACCCACAGCTATCCCCCCGCTACCCCGTTGTTGCGTGAGCTGAAGCGGATCTTCCATCAATGGCTACAGCCCGCTGTCCACGAGTCCGGGCCCTCAAATATCTCCCTGTGTCGTCCTGAACTCCGCGAACGCGAAGACGATGAGGGAGGAGGACGAGCGACTGTGGCAAACGAGCCAATCGATCGATCCGTTCACTGCGGACGACAGCTCTCGAACAGGGAGAATGCTGCCGGAAATGCTTAGCAATCCGCTCTCGTGAAAGTTCGGGAGAACGAGTGTCGAAACTGATCGTTCGTCGACGGAATCTGCGAGGTCTCGCTCCAATAAAGTGAGGCGGAGAGGGGGACACTGTGCGGAACCCATGGTTGGAGCCCAGTCCGTGCGGCTCTAAGAGCAACCTCCTCGCAACAGGGTGATGGTTAAAGGCCAGCTGGTGAGCCGAGCGGTCGTCTGGCGGGCGGTCCGACCGACCAACAGACTAGCGGAGCGATCAGCCAACTGTAATAGGTGGTTTTGTATGAGAGAAGTGGAGAATTGTCGGATCGGGAGCAGGGTCGGCCGTCACGCAGATGGACAACAAACGGCGCGAAGAAAACTTCAAGAGCAACGCCTTTCGATTCGGGAGACCATCCGCGTCGATGTCCGACTGTTCCAGTCTCAAGAACGAACTCCATTCATCTTCTCGGTCAGCCGGTAGTCTTCGCGGAATTCCGGTGCGCAGTGGCTTAATTAGTGAGATTAATCCGTTTGTCGGCGGGATTTGGAAGCCCAAGGGCTCGTTTGGCTCGCGGGTCCGGCTATCTGGGCGTGGGGCGGGGCGGTTCAGGAGAAACTAACATGAGAATAAACAAGGCAAACAAACGCTAACTGGGGCACCGAATCAATTACAAGGAGTAGATTAATGGCAGGCGCCCTACTCCGAAGCACACTGCCGCCACTGCAACTACACCGCCGTCACCTCCAGCAGCAGCAGCACCCCTGTACTATCGCAGTCACTCCCATCGGGGAGGGAGCGAAGGGAGTTCGCAGCGAAGCATCCACGGCGAGAGCAAGGGATCGCGCGTTCGGCTCCAGTGCGTGCTCCGAAGCGGCTCTAAGCCTCTATTTGGCAGCGACGTCTGTCTTTCGATCACTCTTTGTAGTATTCCGCTGTCTGACAAAGAGGCGCACGACGAACCTCAACGCAGCAGCACTCAAATATTTACCCTCCGCCTCCGACTCGCTACCAAACTCGCTCTGCTCGGTTGGTCAAGATCAACGGTGAACCTCGCCTGATCACGAAACTCGGAGCCAAGACTTCTCGTTGATAATTCACGGAGCCAGCGAATGTTGGCTGTGTCGAATTCGTCTCTTCTCCTCTCGTTGACTCCTCGGTCGCCGTTGTTTCCAAGTCTTGCGGAGTCGACGACAACGACGATTCTCCCCGCCCTCCCGATCATCGATGTCCGCTTCCCGTTAGAAACGGAAGAATATTGAAGCGCTGTGTCCCTCTTGTTTGCACGGCGTCTACAGTCACTTGCGCAGGGGACTCCTTGGAGAGCACGAGCGTGCCTCGGCGCGGACGGCCATAAAATTCGCGGATGTCCGATCTCCTTCCTTCGCTCCTTCCTCGGTCACCAGAGTTGGTAGCCGACACATCAGGGCCGCCGCCATCATCGTTGTCTTCGTTTTCCGAACGCTGTCGTCGTCGTCGTCGTCACCGCCATCGGACTTCCCTCACCTCGTTCCGAATGGCCCGCTAGAGACAACTTATCGCATGTGCCGAACGCTTCCAGGGCGCACAGCTGCTGATAACGGCAAGACGGCATCTTCTCTTGAACGAGAGAAGCCGCCAAAGCCGTTTGAGCGGGCCTCGAGTGGAGCATCTAGTTAGCAAGTAAGTTATTCACGTAACGCCAGCTTATCCGCCGCGCGGGACGATTCAACAGCAAAATAGGACAGCGCGCAGTCTCCTCGAACATCTTTCGCTCGTTCGCGCGGAGGGAAGGCCTGAGCTCGAGGGACGCGACGGACTTGCGGAACGTCCGCGGCAACGGGCTCGGCGGAGGATGGCCGATAGGGAACGCGTGAGCTCCGCAAGCCAGAGTAAGCCTGACTTAATTGGGACGGAGCAGCATCTCCTGTCAAAGAGTGTTCAGGCGTCAACTCAGACTCTCCGGTGGGGCGCTCGCGACTCAGCTTAATGAACCGAGTTTCCTGGGAACTAGTTCCCGGTGTTCCAACGGCCGCCCGCCCGCCCACCTCCCCGCGGGAACAACTCCGCGAAATCGCGCGTTTTTCTCCAGGAGTCGATCCGTTTGAATCGTTGATTCACCGAGATAATTATTACTGATCTTGTTTCGCAGTTTGTTACTGCGAACTGGCCGCCTCGCAACCTGCTCGTTTGCGAAATCTCTGCGGACGAGTATTGCGCAGCTCACTCAGAAGGCTCCAGCGCTCGAGTAGACTCTCGCTCCCGATCATCCTCCATCTTGTTTCGGCGGAACAGAAGAGCGCATAGTTCCACTGGAATACGACACATGTGCACCCTCGGCATGTTCAGCTAGGAGCAGCTCTCTGTTCGAATGAGATTATTCGTCCCTGGTTGCTCCTCGCAGGCTCAACGGAGGGATTCTCTTCCTGAAGGGAACCCAACAGCAGCCGCTTCCGATGAGGGTTAGTCGCCCATTTTCTCCGCCCTCCAATCGCATCGAATCCATATAGATATTTGGCCATTAGACCCTCGCTGCCATGGCGGTCCAATTCCGACGACTGTGGATGACCACCATCAGAGAGGAAGCCGGCGATGATGCTTTTGCCGCTGTGGCCACTGCTGCGCGAACGGCCATCCGATAAACATTAATTCAAATGAAACGCCCAGCTTTCACCAACTCACTCAGCCCACTGAAAAGCTATCATGAGTGGGAGAGCTTTGGACTGAGAATTATTGCGGACTAGGGGGCCAGCTGAGATTTGCGGGAATCGCTTCGGGAGCTCACACTCGAAGTCGTGTGACTCGTTGTCGTTCGTGTCGTCGTTGTCGCCATGGAATGGAATCCGTGTAAGCTGATTAGCTCAATCCGACGATAATGATCTGTCACTCCCAAACCAACACTGCAGCGACCTGGAACCGGCTCCGCTGCTACTTTCGCAGTTGGTAGCTCGGTTTTCGGGCTCTTCGGGAGCTCGGGCTTTCCGCGCAGGTGTGTACGTTCAGCGGACAGACCAGAGCGAAGTCGGAGAAGACTCCCCGGCGTGCTCGCATGATCGGCTTGCGAAGCGGGAGGAGACGACAAGCACGACTCGCGGAGTTGATGGCGTGTGCAACAGTTTGGGCTTTTCGAAAACCGTTCTTAGATGTGCTAACATCGGTCTACCGCCGTCGGGGGAACCTCGAGGATCACGAGAAGGCAGGTAGGGGTTCAACATCGATAAGGAAGTAGACCGACAGAGGCGTCGTGGTTAAGTAAATGACGAAGAGATCGCCTTTCCTCGACTCCGTTCGCCAATCGCAGAGCGCCAGTCAAGTCTGGCTTCCTTCCTCCCTGACTGCATACGATACCTGTCGAAGCGGGATTAGATGAGTCACCTGTCTGAGGCGACGATATCAACCAACCAACCAACCGACAGAGCGAGCCGGTCGGCATCCCAGCCGGGCGGACTGTCAGCCAATATCTTAAATGTTCTCGCCGACTACCCGACCAAGCGCCATTCTGAGTCAGCGTGTTTTGCTTTGCCCCTATTTTTTTCCTTCGCTCTTCCTTATTTTAGTTCAGCGCCGAGTTCTACCCCAACCCTGAGTCTATGCGGGCGGCTCCCTGGCCGCGATGGCAGTTTGCCCGGCAGCAGTTGCCGCTGGTTGCCCGGTTGGCAACTTCGTAACCGACCGCCATGATCAGCGTGGTGGAGCCCGCGGTAACTCCGGCATTGAATTCATGCATTCTCGGAGAAACTTTCCTCGTTTGTTGGGGGAACGAGCCGGAGAATATTTCCCGGCGAAACTGCACTCGAAATCTCTCGGAAAGCTGAACGAGGAGCACTTTGGTTTCGATGAATTAAGAGGCGCACCCCGTACAATTGCTGAGACCAAAGCGCTGTCTCTGTGCATACCTAGGAAGTCCAACTTCTGTGGGATCGAGGAGCGGAAAATAGTTCGGGCGCTTCGGTGATTACTCTCATGGGCCGAGGAATGCGATCCCGTTTCGTTTTGCGTGTATCAAGGCCGCAAATCGTTCCTGAAGGATCGCGACTTCGATTCTGGGCTGCGTTTGTCGCAAACACCCATCTACGGCTTGGAATCAATCTCAATCTCGAAGCTCAGCGACTGAGCCTGCTAGGTCAGACAGGGCTCGACGGAGAGTACTCGATGGCGAGCTGCCACCCAGAGAAAGGTTTGCGTTGCGTGAGCCGTTGAGGGCGCGGCTCGTGTTGTGCCCGAGCTGAGTCAGTCACACCCATACAACCGCGCTTCTGGCGGAGTCTTCGGCATTCGTCCGCTGTTCACTCCGAGTCAGAGGAAGTGCGAGGTCCCTTTCCACGGGGAGCTGCTGAAAGTCTTGCGACGATCCCCAGAGCTCTTTCTTCACTACGTGCATTCCGGTGATCGTATGAGGAACTGATCGTAGCGCGCAGCTTAACGCAGCTCACTCGAAATATGAAACGAGGTTTACTGACTCTCTCCCCGAACCTTGCGCGGTCTAAGATTTTTACTCCAGTCGCGGCTGTGGCCGGTGGCAGGGTGCACTATTGAAAGCCGCGAGCAAAAAGTTGGCTCTCGTGTTTTCTTCTCTCAACAGCCGCTCCCAACTTACGGCTTGCACGCAATAAGGCACGTGGCCCGCTGAATTTATCTGAAAAGTCCCCCACCAAAAGGGAGCCCGAGAGTGTACGGCGGATATCCAAAAGTGAGCGCGAGAAAAAAGTGAGATAATAGTGTCGCCGAGATTCAGAAGATCGGCGCGTCGCGACTGGGACGTGTATCAGGGTGTGGCGAACCGAAAGGAAATCTACTCACGGAATTCGCTTCATGTCTTCGCTGTCGACAGCTCCGCGCGTCGTCGAGATCCTGGGAAGCGAAAGGATCGCTTTTCTACGGAGTGGGAAATCCTCTGAATCCAGGTTTCCTCGCCGGATAGTCGGAGCTCGAATGTCGGAATTCTTCGCAGCGGATAGTCATGGTGACAATGAATAGAGGACTAGGGAATAATTCTCGTCGGCAACGGAAGTTCGATGGGAAAAATTGGAACTTCAGCTTCGAGAATGTCATTCGCAAATCTTACCAAGGGGAGCTGTCTCGAACAACTCTCTCCTCGAGACGGCTACGGGGGCCTGGAAAGTTGGAAAAAGTGCCCCGTCATCCGTCGAGGTTCCGGAGACTGCTGCGGGAGCAAGCTGTCCGAGAACACGCGGAGGATTTTATTGAATCTTTATTCATTGGAGCGAAGTTCGAGCTGCGTCGTTTTTCGAAAGTGAAAATCAACTTAGCCCGAGGTTGGTGAATGGCTGCTTTTCCTCCTGCTGCCGTTCGAATGAAGCGTCTTTCAATGGTCCATGGTCAGGGACGTACACACACGTGCCGGTCGCTCTTCGTGTCGCGTGCCGACTCGAATCCGCTCTACGACTTTCTTTCCGGATTTTTCTTTCTGTTCCGGTTGACACATCTCTAACCAGCTTCTACCGTTGGTCACTGTCCGACCACGTCGTTCTGCCTCCCGCGAGGCGTTTCGCCGAGACTAACTCCTCGGTGATACGCGTCCCCAGCTCTGACCCGCCTCAAGGTCAATAATCACATTCAATAAGAACTTATTGCCGACGCTTCTCGTTGCGTCGCCGGCACGAGTTCGGTTTCTCTGCCACCCGCTGCTCCCACAAGTTCACTCTTGGCTCCAACACTCCGAACGAACCGCCCGGTGGTTCGCGATACTCATATGGAAATATCGAGCGAGTCCCACAGGCTGCTATATGCGTGCATGTCGCCCAAAGGCTTCGGTTATCCGGGCTTAGATGGTACCCGGTGAGGTTGGACTAGCGAGAAAAGAAACCAAAGAAACAACGGAGTCTTTGACGAGGCGAGGGAGCAACGTTGATCGCTCCTCCGCTCGTTCTGCTCTCGCCCGGAACTCAGCGTCGGGCGAAGCCTGGCGAGTCGCCGAGCAAGTCGGGAAGCCGGCACTAGTGTTTCGCGCAATCTGCATGCTAACCTAATTTGTTTGAGCACCACCTTCACGCTTCGCGTTGTTTTCGCGGTGTAGTTGCGCAGGAGACCGCACAGACCGTGCCGCGGTGGCTACGCGCGTTTTTTGACAAAGTGCCTCCGCGTCGTCGCAGAGCCTGCGGTATCAGCAACAAAGACCCGGGAGGGGCTTCTTGGAGTTTTTTCGCTCGCGAACTTGCTCTCTCTCTCTCTCTAGTGTTTCTGCTTCGGCAACTTAACTTATCACATTGCAGTGCGCGATCGTCTGGATCGTTGTGCCAGTTCACTGAGAATAGCAGCGGGCGTGGAGGGAAACCTCAACGACTACGGAGGGGACGGGGTGCTACCGCTAATGCAGCTGCTGGTGCTCGTCCGAGCCGTGGAAGCGTGCAGTAACTTTCACCTGGGAGGATTCCATACATAGCAAGCGAGCATCCTTGTTACCGCACGCTAGCATTCATGGTTTCCTAGGAAAATGCTCGCTCCCCCCTGAAGAACGACATTCTTCCAACTTCTCAACCCTCTCAGAAGCCCCCTGAAAGTGGCCGCGTAGTCTAGCTCCAGAGACCGCCGCCCAGCGATCGCAGAAAGCCATTCGAGCCATGGAATCGATGCCTCGACTGTTATCCTCGACTCCTTCCTGAGTATTGTTTCGTGAACTCAACGAAGCTCGAATCCTCCCGGGTTAGTGGGAGTCCCGACCCGAGCTCGGTTCGGATCCAAACGATGAAACCATTATCTAAGGAGGACATTTTGAGTATGACAAGGAGAAGACCGCTGTTAGTAGATGGGCGGATTTTCTCGGACGGATCACCTGCATAGAAATAGGCGGAACGAACGTCGGCCGTGATGGCGGCCATTCCCGCTATTAAATTTCTGATAAAAAAGCGTGTGCCTCCCCCCCCCCCCACTCTGCGGCCCAGTCCCTGTCTTGTGCATCCGCCGTGTGCGAACAGCTTGCCAGACAACCGATTCCATCCGCGGTCGTAAACTGCTCTACTTTGATGTGATGTCCCCGTCGTCTGCTTCGTTGTTTTCGCTTCTTCCTCCTCCTCACCCGGTATCCTCCTGCCGCATGCGCTCCCGCCTCGGCGAGAAAAAATAAAAATTTGACCCCCGGTGCAGGGAGAGCTGGCGCTGTGCATCGTTCCTCCCAGTTGAAGCTTTTTCCGTTCGTCGTTTCCTACGCGGGCTGTTCGCGAAATCAGCGGAGGCTCGCTCGGCAGGCAACGAGGAACAGATTTCATTATAAATTCATTGTTACGAGATTTGAAATCTTGACGATTCCCTCGAGAGCGAGTGAGCGAGAGCGTGGGCAAGAGAGGCCTCGACAGCAGCAGCGGGGCCAACCGACCGAACGAGATCAAGAGAGTTTCCTTACCAGGCAACGCATGGTGAGAAGATGTGAAAGTGGCAAAGAGACGTGGCATACCCGGCAGAGTCTGCGAGAAGGGAAACAGAGCCGAGAAAATCGCGCCCGGCGTTATCATCGTCTCAGTCGGCAGCGACGACGATGGCGGCGGAGATGATGCGAACCCGGTCTGAAAAACCTCATTCGAACGGGGGAGGAGGCAAGATGAAAACTTATTTTCCCACTTCCGCAGTTTCAGCGGAGACAACGCCTTCGCAGCTGAATTTTTTGTCCGATGCCGCTGATCCTACCGCTGGGCTCCGACTCGGCTTGGGTTCGAGCGGGCCAATACGTTCGCGTGACTATTCCGTTCAGGAGAGGAATTATTTCAAAAGAGGGAGGACTGAGACTCGGGAGAAAATGAAAGAATCGCCGTGAGGAGGAGCGACCAGAGTCGCTGAAGGACCCCGCGTCGTTGCCGTTGCAGCGGCGGGAAACGGTCAGCGTTGAGAATTCTTCGGCAGCTGTGGGGAAATTCAAATTCTTAACCATGAACTGCAAGCCGAGGCGCAGCAGTCTATCCGAAACGACGCACGGAGACTTAGACTTCTGCGCGAGGGAGACGACAAGAGGGAACGCGAGGCGGAGTTCGACCCCTGCCCTTCTAAGATGATCCCCTCCCTCGGTATCGAAGAATATTTTACAATTAGAGCGTCGAAAGCACGACTCGCAGGTTGGCAGCCACTCAGGCTCGGATCGTGCGCATCGAACGAACGCATCGGAGTCGCATCACGTCGCACACTTGGACTTTCGTCGAAACAACGGAGGGAAAATGGCAGCGTCTCCAACAGCACTTTATCTTTTCTCCTTCGGTTCTTTATGTTTCGCTGCTCTTTCCCGGCGGTGAAACTTTTTCAAGAGCGTCTTGCAGAACTTTGAAGGAACGACTTGGAGTGGGAAACGTCACGTCATGATCAACTTGAGAATGTCTGCCGCCAGACGCGTTCCCTAACCACAACAGGCTGAGGCTTGAATTTGCAAGTCAACGGAGGACGAGATCGAACTTTCCGTGGCCTTTCGGGGAGCTCTAGGTGGAAAAGGCATCTGCTTTTCCACGGCTACGACGCGCACCGAAATGGGTTTCGACAACGAATTGCAGAGTGATTCTCGAACCCTTGAAGTGTATATTTTCCCCAGTCCAAGACATAGTGTTCGCGTTCTCGACATCTGACCAAGAAAGAAAAGGAGAGAGAGGAGCTCGGCCGCAGAGCAGAACTCTTGCACTTCATTCTGAATTCGGAGAAACAATATTCAGTGTTCGGTTCATTTTCATGATCGTTCGTTTTCCCTCTTGCCGTGTTCGCCCTCATCCACTGAATAGCTTTGTTAACGATTTATTAGTAGAAAGAGGGCAGAGGAAAAGGAACGACGAGCTACTGAAAAGGCGAACTGCCTTCGTGCAAGGGTGCGCGTATTGTCGGCGGTGAACGAGGACTTCGACTGACGAGGGGTCTCTCGTTAGAGCCAATTGAAGATTCCAAAGACCAGGGTTTCCTCCCCAGTCTTCTCTTTTTATTGAACTCTCCTGAAAGCGTTCCACCAGCCGCGGACCGATCGAGGAATACTTGGTTTTGCTAGGCGCAGAGTCTAGTTGGACTGGGTGATTCACCGTCCGTTCACGAAAACTGCTCCCTCTCTTATATTGCTTCGACGACAGTTTTCAGACATCCCGGCACCGAGCAGAGGGAGGATCAAGACAGCTACGGCGTGGGGCCACTCACGCGCTGGCATCCGGGAGGTTTGTACTCGCGAACCCCTCTCTCCAAACAAGGGAGCACCGAGCTCGGCTTCCCGCGATCCTTTCCTGGCGGCGCTGAGGTGATCTTCGGATATACGGGACAGTCGAAGCCCAACCTCTGTGCCCTTTTGGCGTTCATCCCACGACAAGGGATGCACGGAAAAACGGTCGCGGCTGACTAAGGCCAGAGGACGTCACTGTCACCCGTCGCCATTGTTGAATTCGGTTAGTAAAACAACTGTGCGCTTGGTCAATGATAGAAGGAGACCCTCAAGCGAGGCAGACCACTCACCTACCGACCGACCGACCCAAACAGGGAACACGAGGGCAGCGGATTGTAAGCAGGCTATCGCCAGGGAGCGTCGGGGGTCGCGGCACTTATGTCTTTGCCTATTTTGGTTCATATTAGCCAGTGCATAGAAGGAACAATGCGAATGGGTCACAATGCGGCGCTCTTGCTGCTTTTGGTGGGTTGGCCGGCGGACAACGGGTTGGTGGGGTTCGGTCGGTGGCTCGGTTAGCTGGTTGTGAGGCGAAACAGGACAGCTGTGGGCCGGGTTGGTGACCGGAGGGAGCGCGCGCGGGCCGAGCCGGGGCCCTGCAGCTTATTCCATTTTCTCTGTCTCGAGCTGCAAGAGGATTACATGGATTTTTCGCAACAGCAGCAAGCCGAGCAAGTGATCCTTGCGTGGCATTTAATGCGTCACGCGGGCCGTGCCGATGGGGAGCAACCTATCAATGTTCGTTTGTGCGTGTGGTCGGGGGTGTGTATTGCGCCTATCGGTAGAGGCACTTCGAGCAGCAGCATTTCGCTAGCCTCGCGGAAAACAGTGGGACGAACGACCACAGCTCAAACACAGCTTGAGGACGAGTTCCTTGCTTTCGATCGAGCGCTGCTGTGGATGCTCTTATAGAGATCCTGAACTGGGAATTCAGAGCTAAATGATTGTGAGGGGGGGGGGGGGGGGGGAGCGGCGACGATATCAGCGGTCGGTGTTTTCGTCCGTCCTCACTAACCGAAGAACTCTCCTCTCCCCTTCCGATCCCCATCCTATAGAGGACACCGGCCATCGGTTCCTATATCGTGCTCCAGCAGCGGCTTCGACCCGCCGGGAGAAGAATAACAGACAAACAGCTAGCCGAGTTGACAGAGAGAGAGAGAGTAACCGGCAGACTGACAGGTCGGTCGTCCACTCATTCTTATGGTGATTCACACGCTGTCGGAACTCGCTCGAGGCTCGATTTGTCCATAAACAACAATTATATTGAAGTAGCAGGAGGAATAGCCCAGCATCATCAAGACACGCTGAAAGCAGCGGACCCGCTCGCGGGGCGGACAGGCTTTCATTCACAATCGAATTCACAGCTTTCTTCTCACTTCCGTAGCGGGCCCAGGTACTCTTGAAAGCCCTCCTGGGGAGAAACCGTCGAGTGGAAGACTGCAGCCCATGATTGGGACACTCACTTGCTCGGTTCCACTCATTCACTTGGCGTCTGCCCCGCCGCTAGTCGGACCGGATCCTTGCGAGCCTCATTCAATCGCTGATTCAAGCGTTCACTAAGGGACGAGCGCCGATGGGACGAAAGGAAACGAGAGCAACACGCTATGCCATGCTTCTGACTGAGTGAGACTGAGTCGTGCCCATGACGAGAGAGGTGAACGGGGAAGAGAAGAGAAAGTGCGGACGGAATACACGGCACGACCGTGTCAGGAAGCCGAAGCGGAAGCACTGATTGACAAGCGCATCACATCTCTCCGCTGTTGCAACATGGCGCTGAGGAGCAGTGCGATGTCCGTCTCGCCAGCCGCTGGGTCTTCCTGTCGGTGGGTCCGTTACCTCGGTATGGATCCTGTCGGATCCTTTTGTACTCTCGTGACGCAACGCAAGCAGTACGACGTGATCAACGCCATTTCGGTCATCCATCGCAAAACTTCCAGCCATCGCCCACCAAAACAACTTCCGTGGGCCCAAAATCCATCGTTATCAGCACCGATCTCACCATCCCAGCTGACTGAGTCGAGCAACGAGCGATCGTAGCTGTTCGGTCCCAAACCTTGGATGCTCAGGATCGGAGTCTTCTCACCCAATAAAACTTCTCCTCTGAACTGGATGTCGGGCCGAAGATTGGCGCTGGCCAAAATGACATCGCAAGAAGCTCTGGGTATCAACACACCCTCGCTCACACACTTTGACGCGGTATCGGAATTCGAGGAATGCCTTAGTGGAACATGAGGAGTAGGAGGAGGAAGAAGATGAACGCAAGGGCGCGAAAAGCGGCTCACTCAGAGGGTCCGTTGGACGCGTGCGTGGTTGGCTGGCTGCTCGCTTGCTTGCTCTTACACCTATCTGCAATATGGTTCCTCGGTCGCTTACTATCGTCGGCCGGATTCCCCATACGGAGCCGAACTTTCGACAGCAGCCCGAAGGAGAGCGAGACGATATTCGCGTCGGTCCAGTTTTTCGTCTGCTTGAGATTGCATCTGAAACACTGTATGCAAAACACGGTTCCTCCAGCGTCCTCTCATTTCAAATGGTGCGTCAGAAGACACCATTCCTCCCTTGTTCTTCAGTGAATCCTCTTCGCAGAGAGCAATAAGGCAGAAGCAGCCGTTCCCATCTAGAACGCCGTTCTCACCTCTGCCGTGGCCTGTTCGCTCCCCGGGATCTCCGCCGGTCAAGAGAAAAAATACCAGCGGTAACTGGGTCAGAGCGCATCTACGTTTGAGCACAGCTGCAGGAAACAAAACTCCTGGCTGGCGAAGCAATCGTCTTCTTCAGAACCGAAGCCACAAACTTTCGGAGCCTGCAAAACCCGCAAGTTTGACAGCGAATCGATCTGAGCTAAATAACCTTCGCGACCATGCTCGACGACCACGCTGCGCGGTGAAAGCTATGGCTACGCGACCGCCGCCATCACCATCATGGTAATGGAGAAGATTGTGGTGTAAAGTGAATCGGGGCGCACTCAGTGTGAAAATCCACGCCCCCCGATCAAGTGCGCTGTCACCGCGTTAGCGAGTTCGTCGCTCATCGCAATTGGATACGTGAATTCATGGATGTGGCAACAGCAAAACGCTCCACGAACCATTAGCCCTACGTGGGCCGCTCAAGACAATTATCGACGATGAGGAGAGGCCAATGTCGCTGTGTCGTTCGGAGTCCGGCTCGGAACCCGACTCAAGTTCGATTGCTCGAATAGCTTCGAGGAGCCGATGTCGATCGTCGGAAATAAGGGACAGAAGTCCTCCTAGACATCGAGGCTTCTCTCAAAAACAACAGCTCCACGCCGAGGGCACATCGTCGGCTCCGCTGACGTCTTCGTTGATGACACAGTTCTTTACCGATTGGAGTCTAGCGAACTATGTTGCACCCTTGCAGGTTCGACTGGTCGCGGACTCATTCTGCAGCTTGACGACGGCGCCGTCGGATGTGATAGGTTGTTGGCTCGGCTTGAGTCTGCGGCCGACACACATCAGCGGCAGGTGAAGCGAATCAATTTCTGCGGTGTAAATTATTCAACATCCCATCACATGATTCGCACAACCTACACACACAACCTACACACACACACAAATACAGATACGGCCCCGCTATAGCACAGCAGCAGCAGCGACCTGGATGCGAGCCTACATCAGAAAAAAAAATTGATTTCTTCTCTCGAACAGCGGCGCAACGTTGGGACGGTTCATATGGAATGAACGGCGACCCGAGGGACCGATGTCGGGCCTTTGGTGGAGGAGTTGATCTACACGTAGTTATCAGTATGTGCATTTGCAGCTCGCGTCGGCCGCATCGCCTTCGGTTTTTTTCTGTGCGATCCAATTTCGTCAAGAGAGCTCTACGAAACACTCGATGCGATGAATACGAGCTATGCGGAATAGAAGCACTGGTTCAAGCTCGTCCGATGAAATAGTGCTCCGCGTAGCATAGGGGACTCAGTCCGCCATCTTTCGATCATCGAGAAGAGCTTCGAGCGCGGGCTGATTCCTCGCAAGGAATCGACGTTCCTCCGCTCTTTTACTTTTCGGCTTCCGATACTCTATAATGAACGATTCCGACGACCTACGGTCTCGAGAGGTCCTCTCGCTCGCTCTGAGCCTTTGCGGACTGGACAGTAAATATGGCGGTTTCGCTCACTCCCGCATGCGATCACACATCACATCTACGTTGGAGGAGGCGTGGATCATATTTAGCCGGCGGGCAGGCGACGGGCCAGCAGGCAGGCAGAGCGATCGTATCAACTTAATGAGCAGTGGGCTGCTGCTGTTGGCGGCCGTGGCTCTAGTTGCACGTTAGACAGACTACTACATACAGCATACACATGGTCGAGCACACAGAACAACTATCTGCTAACGGTACGGATGGATAGATGGATATATAGCACACGATGGCATGGGCTATTAAAGCGTTGAGTCGGCCGCTACGACGGGCCACTAAAGCTCTAACGAGCCATTAATTGTGCCGACGACGACGGCGGCGGCGACAAGAGCAGCGACGCGGTGGTTGCGGCGACCCGAACAGTACGTTGTCAACAACCTCGCGGGGAGCAGCATATTATCACCCTTTGTGATTGACCGCAGAACAGCGACTTCGTTCTCGTCGAATTTCTCTACGAATCCAGTGGCTTCGATTCGGAGGAGTCGCGCAAAAAACCAGCCCCGAGTCCGACGCTCGGGGTCGTCGTCCATGACGATGAAGGCAATGAATCATGACCGTTTCCGAGTGGATGCCGCATCGAGCCGCAACCGGCCAAATAGAGATATTCCAGTTGCGCAGACGCACGTTCTCACTTGGAGAGATCGAGCCGAACACGTCTACCGGATATAGCGGAACCGCTTTCTGTCACTCTCTCACGTTGAAAATTCAGCCGTGTGTCTACAATACACAACGTTATCCCATTGGCTGAAGACACATTTATCGAGGCCTTTATCGAGGTCACGTTTTGATAAAAATAAACATCGGGAACGCGCGACGAGCTGACCCTTTCGGTACGCCGAGCCCTCAACTAGATGCACTGCCGCAACGTTCGCCGAGGTATTTATAGAGTCGTTTAGGCACAATTAACGCGATACCCGAAGCAGCGTCCTCGTCGTTAGCAATCGTGCCGTTTCTCTCCCGCTCGCGTCAACTTGCTCTCGGCTCGACAGAATCGCTGAGCAGCTGTCGTGCGTCCGACAGAGAGAACGAATAAACAGAGAAAAAACGCATCAGTCGGGTTCGAGCACCTACAGTCAGCACAAACCCTTCGTTGAGGGGAATCGTACGGAAGCGTTCAGGCGGCTCGATCTTGCACGTAACTCAGCCTGAATAAAGGACAAAATGGACAGTGGGTCGAAACTCAGAGCTGCCGGGCTTCGACAGAACCGCTTTGTCCTCAGAGCCAGTAGCTGCGATTCCGGCGAGACCAAAAACTCGGCCAGGAAGCGACAGTCCAAATGAATTGACGAGGCAAAAAACAAAGACATCAGAGCGTTTCAACGTCGTGCGTCGCCTTTGTATCTTTTACGAGTGTTGGCAGGGCGACGTTGGTATGCCATTGTTCCCGTGTTTGTTTGTGAGCGCATCCGACAGGATCCCTATCTGCCGTCAGCCGCGAAGGCCGGCCAGCGAAAGGATCATAAATAAAACAAACCAGAAAGAGTCTGGCAACGTGAATACGCCACGCTCCAAATCGTTCCTAACAGCGATGATAGTCTTTCCGACGGTCTCATGAACACCGTTCCCATGCAAAACGTTTTTCGGAACAGTTCCCGCCCTGGCTTTGAGATTCTTGAAAATTTACATCGAGACCCGCATTTTTTCCTCTCTGCCTAGCTTTGATGGTGCTCGCTCAGATAAACTCTGCGCGGAGAATCGGCAGGAGGTCCGTCAATGCTCAGAGGGGCAGTATTCGCAAGCAGGCCGCCACCGCCAGCAGGCCTTCAACAAACGGTGCCTGAGCTCTGATAGGACGCACTGTCGGATGATGGGCCTGCGCGTCCGCTAGCCCGCCTGACTGGCCGGCTCACTCAACTAAATGAGCCGGCAGCCGACTTCATGCGATGAATACTTACATACAATGGCGACGGGCGGCGCGTTGTTGAAAAGAGAGCTTTTGCTGGAAAAGGGTGGGCTGGCCGCGTTTCGATGCGTTCTTATACGCCTAAACCTTCGGAACTCGTTCTGCTACAGCTCCGGTGATCATACCCTCTGATGCAGGATCGTTCGAGGCTTGGAGAGCGCTCGTTGCTCGTTTAGCTCGATGAGTATTCCTAGTTACCCCCCCCCCCCTCTCCCTCCTTGCCGCCCCCCACGAGGGATCTTCTCGAACGTCCGGTGGAGCTGCCAAGTTCGCTTACCTGGAAAATATGGAGGAGAACATTTAATTTTCGAAATGGACCCGCACACCAGCGTCTCCAGCGCACACCAGTCGGCGCAGAGTCGGCGTCCCCTGCACCTTTTCCCTCCCCATCCCCTCTCCTCGGCTCTGCGGAGACGATCCCACATTCTCCAGATTCACACAGCCGAAACCCGTACGGAATCTGGAATTCTCGTTGGGAACGCTATTCGAAAATGAGAATGAGCTTTTCGGTGTTGTGTCTCAGGGAAGGAAAGAACCTAGGTCGATTCCAGGCGGTCAGAAGGAAAAAGGCGCCGGGACGGGGAAAATATCCGCGACGAACCAAACTCGACAGTGGTACTGCGGAAGCCATTGGTGAAGAGTGGGAAAAGTTTCCCATTCGAGGCAGCGCTCTGTTTTTTTGTTTCCCTTCCCTGCGAGACGTTTTAGAGAGAAATTTGCCAGCTACCAAAACGGCCGACGACGGGCCGAGCGACCGAGTCGACTCTAGGTCGGTCGAGGAGCGGGTAACATGCCGCGCTCTCGTAAATCTTGGCGCAGATTGTTCTGTCACGCTTCGCACGGCGCATCGTGCCGGGCAACGGCGGGGTCGACCGAGGAACGTTTCAGGATGGCGGTCGTGCTGGCTGCGAAAGGAGAGGGCGGAGCGGGTATTCCCGGACGGCAAACTGAATTGGGAGCGTCGCTCGTCGCAACAATTCCGAGGACGCGATTCCGAACAGGTGGACTGAAAGGGAACCTGGCTGGCGAAAGTCATCCCAATGGCGCAAACGACAAAGGGGCACGAGAAGCGAAAAGAACGGGCTTGAGGTCACTCTTTGTACGACTCCATACAAAGGATCTCGACAAACAGGACATGTTGACGAGCCCCTCATCCCGGCAGTGGGGGAAGGGGGCTCGTTGCAGCGGAGGGAACCACGACGGCGGCGATGAGCGCCAGAGGTTGAATCCGTCACCGCTCCAGACATCTTACTGTGCTCGGATTCGATCATTGTAATCCTCACCCGTCGATGGATTCATAGCACCAGTCAGGCCGAAGAGTGTCCAGAGACAAACTGAGTGCTTCAAGAATTACAGAAGAAGTTCGCGAAACGGAGAGTTCGGCAACGGTGAAGGAATTGCAGCGCGTTCTCAGTAAACTGGTGATCGAGTCCGCGTACTGCCAGATCTTCGGCCGAATCGTGGCGGCGATTGAGTGAAAGAGCTCCCGGATCCGACTCAAGTCGGAGAACAGGCGTCTGCCCTACGAGGAGGAAGCAGAGATTCCCCTTGAGTCCTCCGTCTTATCAGACGAATGAGTATTTGAGATGCTTTGTTCCGGGAGAGTGAATTTTGACATGTTCTTAAAAGGAGAACAGCGTCAGGAGAGCAGGGAGAGGGCATAGGAGACAGGGCCATATCTCTCTAGTCGCCTTCCGATAGATCCTTCCGATCGGGCTCATTGTCTCTCCTAAGCCCCTCTCGAGAAGTTCAGCCGGTAATTGAGACGTCTAGTCGTTCCCGAGTCCAGATCAAAGGCGTACAAGACTCTGACTGATGTGGTTTTTCTACGAAAGCTCTGAGGGGTTCCGGCGCGGGAAAAGTTACGATCGAGGTTTCTGATTGAGCTTTCAGAAGTTTCCTTGGATTTCGAAACAACTCAACCGATCGTCCCCGAGTGTGAGTAGCGGGCGGCGACACGTCGCAAGAATAAACAGAGCAGGAGGTCATGCGCGATAACCTCGAGTTCGAGATGCAACACCATAAGAGCGAGCATGTAACGAACCGACGGAAGCGGCGGTCCAGGAGTTGACGGAGTCCGAGTCGAGCAGGTCCCAGGGGACCATCAATCCGGGCCCGTTGTCTTCTCTGATTCGCCCCCACGCCCCTCTCCTCCCCCAACAGCGGGATACTGGAAACCCGCTCTCGGGAGACACAACGAACCGAGATCGAGCCCCTGAGCGGACTACGGCACCGGCAAGCGAACGGTCGAGGTGGAATATTTCAAAATTTTAATGGTCGCATCTCTCGGTTTGCTCCTCGTCGCGATCGGACGGTCGGGGTCAGCTCGCGCTCCAACAGAAGAGCGGGGAGAACTACGAGGAAGAGCACGCCGAAGAGTCGACGACGAAAACGACGACCGGGAGCAGCAATACGGAGAAACGAGAATGAGGAGAAATGTACAAGCAAGCCAGCGAGTTCGCTTTTG
Source organism: Phytoseiulus persimilis (assembly GCA_037576195.1). Lineage (NCBI taxonomy): Eukaryota > Metazoa > Arthropoda > Arachnida > Mesostigmata > Phytoseiidae > Phytoseiulus > Phytoseiulus persimilis. The sequence goes on from CM075104.1 coordinate 11,023,951, forward strand.
ACAGCAGACTCTCGGGAGAGGGACGAACAGGATGAAGCTGTCCCTTCAGGACACCTCGAGCACTCCATCGTCCTGGGCTCCGCTCGCCTCGAGCAAGCAGCCGCAGCAGCAGAAGAGGCAAGGAAGAAGCCAAGCAAACCAACCAGGGTCAGAGCCGGCACAGTGAAGAGTCCGCTTGACCGGACCGCTCGACCATTGAGGTCTCCTGAATGCCTGCGGTGGAGGAAGTGAGTCACCGCTCAGGCTCCGTTCTTCTGTTACGTGTGTCAGAGAAGTTTTGCAACAGCAAACGCAGTACTGACCGTGGACGAAGGATAGGGCCTGGAGCAGAGTAAGGAGAGCCACTAGTCGAGAGTATCGGCAGGAGGGGCAGAGGGCAAGACGTATGCACTCGCGAGAGCTCTCTACGTATGCTCGCCATCGGGCCAGCTATTTAGCTGGTGAGCTCCTTTTCCTCCTACTCTGGCCGCCGCTTCTCCTTCCGTATGCTCCTCGTTCGATCCCACGGCTCCCCATCCTCCTTAGCGTTCGCTTTCTCGGGGCAATCTCCGCAGCAGTAGCACAAGTGGTTTAGCCGTGCTTTTTCCTTCACTCCTGCTGCTGGTGGTGCTTCTTTATTCCGTCGATCGCGTCGTCGTCCGAGTCTAATAAGGAAGCTTCTCGTATAGAAGGAGATCGGATCGCTTGCCGGGTTCATGCACCAGCTCGCCCGCCAGCCAACCAGGATAACCAGCCAGTAGGGAAAAAGGCAGGAGGGCAAAGGACTACGATTCAGGAAAGAAGCTGCTGCTGTTGGTTGTGGGCCGTCGGTAGGCCTAGTGTACTCAGCTAATAATAAGAACAAAACAGGGGCCCAGGGGGGCGAGGAGCAGGGCCTGCGGCCCCTGGAGAGCAGATAAGGAAATGGCCACCGGGATAGCAGACGAACGCGGCAGTCGACCAACCGGCGAGCGAGCAAGCGAACCGAAGCGAAAAGATCTTTCCTCCTTCTTTCCCGCTCTTCCTTTTTTATGCTCTCTTCCGTTGCTCTCCCTGCAGGTGGAGACGATGAACAACTTTGTGGCCCTGTTCTCTGTGTTTTTTTTTTTGGTTCAAGACAACCAAATAATCGGATGCCTGGTCAACCGTACAGCTGAGCAATCGTCGGTAGAAATACTGGGGGGTGAGACTGTCGGTCTCAGGACGCGCGTTCCCAATCAAACCAAGGCTCCCCGGGCAGATATTTGCAGATATCTTGGGCAGATAGAAGTTGACACTCCCTCCTGCGGATGACCAGGTTCAGGTGACTGTGGCGCTGTGGATATACCTCCTCGAGCCTTCTGGTTCTCCTGAGCGCATATTCTGCCGGGGAGCCTCGCGTTGTCACGGAAGGTTCTCCTTTCTTCAGAATATCTCTGTCCTTGGAATTCCACGTTTGATTACAGCTCATCGATCAGCTTCAACTGGACCCTAGCTCGAGCTGTTTCTCCAAAATCGTGCTTCGATGCGTCAGATCAGCAACGAAGCAAGACTACCTTGAAGCGTACTGAGCGAAAACGGACAGTAGTTCTCGGTTGATTGGGCGGCCATGATTGCCCCGTAGAGCTTGCGGCCAGTCTAATCAGGACGGAGATGGCTCTTAATGTTGCGCTCCCGGGTCGCAGAGATTCACTCCCCTCTTATTGGCTTACGTTGTGACGATTCTCGCCATTCTCAGCCATGAGCCTTCATTTCAACTTGCCCGCGACATGTCAGTCATCGCCCTGCCCTTGATGGTTCTGCACGGGGACCGCCTCTCTGTACCTGACCACCGTCATAAATATGATAACAAATTTTCCATTACGTTCCCACTGGCGCCGGTCCACTCGCTCCGCAATCGGAAGGCCGATACTCCTCCAGCTGCTCGCTCCCTAGGTCTTCCCGCTTGGCATGACAGTTACACGACACTTGCGATCCATTTTTCTTTTCGCAGTGGCGCGGGCGAGGCCGTCAGATCCGCTAAATAATGCGGTTAACCTGCGATGATAATAAATAATGACGGAGATAGCGTCGGCCTAGGCTGCTCAGCGGTGCCGAACCGTGCGACTCACTCGGCGAAGCGATTTGCAAAACATGCCGTTTCTGTCAGGCGAGGGACGCCAGCCTTCTATGACCGAATGCCGCCCCGAGCTCTGTGTTCTCCGGCAACAACAGAAAGCGTCAGCATTCCCATCTGGCAGTCTTGGACGAAGGCCCCTGATGGATTCACGCGCGGCAAGTTCCGGAAAGATAAGCCAAGGAGGCCTGATACGTGATTTTCGCATATTTCCTCGTTCGGCTTCCGCCATTGGGGACGGTGAGTCCAAGTGTTATGGAAAAAGGGCGGGGTGGAATGGAGCTCTTCGGAATTAGTTTCCTCCGTCCAGCTCGTTCCTTCCTTCTTTTTATAGCATGGACATACCGAAACCTCGTGCCAGGCGAGGGCGAGCGAACTGTCCCCATGCTCTGAAAGTCAATATTCGTTATCGGCATACACTCGCACAGTGGAGGCGAATATGATGACGACGGGAGAATGAGGCGCATGGAGAAAGGGGCCCGCGGATCGAGGCCGGCAGCCATATTTCGTCGTGCACGGAGCCGGAAGAAGGACACGCTGGAGAATACATTTCAGGCGATCGTTCTTCATTCATGTGCATTCTATCATGATCATCATTGACCATAGCCGACCATGCCCTCATGTGGCAGCGCTCAAATCATCGAGTCTGAGTTTATTTCCGCTGGGATCATGTCGAACATGGCTCCTCAGACACTCCCGGACGAGGCCGAGGATTAACCCACAGACGCTATCGGACATTCTACTCTCACACGCAGAATGTATCTGTTCGTTATTCGCCGAAAGCTTCTTCGTTCGCAGACAAAGTACAAACAACGAAATTGTGGGGAACGAGCGGGCCGCGCAACGAGCGTTTCTTAAATCACATTCAACGCAAACAAACGATGCCTGATTCGGCGGATCTACGCAATGCGGTAGGGTTCCTTTTGCTTGAGCAGGCTTTTGTCTGCACCCGGCGAAAGGAGGAGGCCTCCTAGTAAGTCGACCGACTGTCCGCCATAGAATGAAGTCCCGGCGGCGCCTGTCCCGCAAAGACCACAACAAGGTACATATCACAGTTGTACAACGACTACATCTATTGTGCACGTTCACTGCCGTAAACTACTGTCGCAACTGTAGTCGCTGCGGTGGCGGCGACGACGACGCCGGCTTCTATTGCCACTGCTACGACCATGGCTGGGAAGACCACCGGCTCCGGGAACGTTATATACACCGATGCGAGAACAGCAGTAGATCCGCTCGGGCTTGTAAGGAAGCTACACGGCCTGGAAGACAAAGCGTGTTGCCAAGCAGTTGGGTCCACGAAGGGACTCGTACAGGGAGGGCTGACGGACGAACCGATGGGCATATAGACACACAGATGGCCGGACGATGTATCGTGTCGTTCGACGACATTGAGAAGCCACACCAGATCGAAATACCCACCCACTCGCCCAACCACCCACCGACCGACAGACAGACCGATCCACCGATAGCGGAGCTGAACCGAACGCAAAGTGGGAGCCAATATGAGCCAACGATCCGTTAGGACTAACAGCTTGTTGACATCAACTAATTGATCGCCTCACTGGATTCAGTAGCATTACCTAGCCTGGGAAGCCGGTCGTCTTCTTGCCGCGTGCCCGTCGGAACACTCACACGCTCGCATTACTGCGTCTACATGATCTTGCATTGGCGGAGGAACATCACACTTGCCGGCACTCTGCTGCTCCAGGGCCACGCTGATGACACCGTCCTGGACGGCCAGCTGGTTAACTAAACTGTCGTTACAAAATGCACGCAACAAGCTCCCGGAACTTTTTGGACGCTCCTCAACGACTGCTGCTCTTTACAGGGACGCCTTGGAAATGACTCCGCCATCGACGCAGCAGGACCGCTCGGTACGCGATGCGCAGGAGGACCGGGACGGAATTCTCGGTAAAATTTGGGGAATCAGCCGGCGGGGACAAGTGACCGTAAAGAGGTAGGAGAAGACGGCGCGACGCTCGGAGGGGAAAGGAAGCCAGCCGGTGGTTATTATGCGCGTGCGTTGTTTTTACGGCCAAGCGCACTCGTCGACGTGGAATCGGAGAGCAGTCATTGCGCCGAGCTTGTCTTTAAGTAATCTCCAGCACGAACAGCAAGAGGAGAGAACAAAAGTGCAGCAGCGTTTTCAGAAAGTGCCACATCTCAGGCACGTAGTCCTTTTCCACGCTTCTCCACGTGCGTCATTTCGCTGCCTACGTTATTTCGGGGACGTCCTGTCCCCCTCTCCCCATGCCCAGTCTATCCTCGTATCGATCCCTGGGAGCCTCGAGCACGATTCCAAGCAGAGCGGTGTCAAACAGCTCCTCAAGAACGCCCTCCCTGGACGTGTCGAATGCCGTCCTCAAGTGTTTTCCAGAGGAAATGCCTCGGCGGACTATCGGCCCGTTCTCTACACAAGAAGAGTGCTCCGAGCGGGTTCCATCGATCACTGTCCTCTCCGGCTGAAGTAAACCCCGGACGAGGGGCAAAAACGACCGGTTCCACCGAACCGAGCTGAAAGCTCATCCGAGTCTCTGCCGATCGGCGGCGAATTCCGCGAAACTCGTTCGATTCGCTGGAACATTTCGCACAGTCGATCAGTCGCGTCGATGGTCACTGGCATACGTGAATTTCCGATGGAGTGTATTTTTGCGGCGCTTCATCGAGCCCAGATTCCGTGAACCTGGGAGAACTGAGCTCATCAAAAAGACGCGTGTCGTGCTCAACTTCGATCGCTCCTGGAAACTCGACCGACGATCCGTCGAAAGCCGACCTGTCCAGGCGAGGGACTGGCAAGCTACGGGGGCAACGATGCCGACCGCCAGAACGAGAGGCCTCGCCACAGGAATAACGAACATCATCGGTCGTGGGATCCGGCGCATTATTATACCCATTATTTCCAGGGAATCCAGCGCGCAGTAAAGCGGGCCTCGGCGAGGTAGCTCGTTCACTGATCTCATTCATTCATTCGTTGCTTCGTTCGTTCGTTCATTCATCCGAGTATTCATAGCGCGTAGACCACGTCGGCCCCCAACGACCGTTTAGTTTTATGAGCGACGAAGCTTGCAACCAACCGGGCAACCAAGCTGCTGAATGACTGACTGAGTAAGCAGCGAAATAGTGGGTGATGCCGGAGAGAATAATGCCCGTAAAACGGCAGCAGCGAAACGGGACCGTTACAAAGTCGCCAGTTGACGTAATTTCACGGAACAGCTCGGAGTAGCCGTTTCGGGAGCCACGGTGCCTTTAAAATTTTTGCCTCCGCCGGTCGAGTTCACTGGAGCCCCGCTCCGGATCTCGTCCCGGACCGGAGGCCGAGAACAGGACCCACTCTGCGGGCTTGGCCCTAAAATTGGAAGTGTGCTCGCCCGAGGTGGTTGGAGAGGAGCGATACTCGAGTTTCAGGGTTGCCGGTCCGGGAGTTAGAAGTGCTGTCTCAACCCTCACTGTCCGTTACCGCGACCTCGGTCTCCTCGCGCACAGGGATCAACCAACTCAATGAGTTCGAAATGGAACCCCTGTAGTGGTGATCCCGTGCTTGAACGAGTTTCTAATAATGGGATGGCGAAGATGCACGTGTCGAGGCGAGCTCCTCCGTTATTGCCCAACAAACAGCTCCGCCGGCTTCCTCTATCCCCTTCCGCCACCGACTGGACCTTAAAACGCTCAGGCCATGAACGCCCGAGACTCCGGATGATCTTTGGGGAAGGAATCGAGAGATTGGAGGAGCGGGCGAAACAACGGAGCAACGAACGACTGACGAAATCAAAATTCCAAAACGCACAATCTCAGAAGAACGCCTCGCACAGCAGCGAGGAGAACAGCGCCGCCGAAGGAGTGCAAGCTAGCGGGACTGGCGGCTGGGAGGGAAGCGGAGGAATGCGCTTAGTTGGAGAAAACCCGAAAAGAAACTCAGCACGCCAAAGTTCTCCGCTGTGCTCTCCGTTCGTGATCATTCTCCTTCCCTTTTTTTTCTGCCTTCCGTCTTCAGTGGAGGCGTAGCAGTTGCTGCAGCAATGCCGCCAGCAGGGAGTGCCTCGATCGCGGCCGCGCTGGCGAGCGCAAACAAGCAACTACGGAATGGAGCAAAATTCAATTTCATTAGGTTCCTTTTCTAATCGTTCTCCTCTGTCGCGCCGACGGTGTCCTCCCCGCGAGTTACGTCTGCGCGTGCTCATCTTGTTGCCCGTATTCGTCCCGCGCTCACCCCGCCTGTGGGACGCTTGCTCCGCCGTCATCGTTGTCGCTGGGGCTATTGTTGTGTCGTCGTGATTCCATTGAAGAGTGGATCTCGTTCGCTTGAGGAGAGCGCTGCGCTGCCTCTCAGCACGAGGACGAAGACGACAACGGCGACGAGGACATGTTCCAGTCGGGGGTTCAGTTGAACAGGTCGGCAAGGGAGCGGCGCTCGTGCTCAAGACGCCGACGCAAATGGTGAGAGTACCGAATACGGCAGAGCAGGAACCATCCCACTCGATTTTCCAAGGAGATGCTCGGAAGGGAAGTTCAGCACGGCTGGGAACTCTTCTGTTTTATCGTCGGGTTTTTCCACCGGGATCCAGGCCAACCCTCCAGTTTGCAACTTTTCAGACCAGAGTTCCCATCGGGGTTATTAAGCCGGCTGCGCGTTACGCTCGGCTTCTGGAGAGATCTGGTGAACATCACCACGATCGCGTTTCAGCCTGGATACTCGGCGTCGATCACCATGGCAACCATGGGAGATCGCGCGCGCGCGTCATTCGTCGATTTTCGTCATTGATCATCACAGGGCCGCCGCCCAACACGCCGAGAACAATTTCGCGCCAGATGATGGCGAGGACGCAAGATTGTCGCAATTGGCGAATCGGATCTTCGCTACGTACCGTCGGTCATTTTGTGCATATCTTCCCCGCCCGGCGACCGTCGTCGGCGGCCTCCGTGGTATTCCTGGGGTATGGTTCCGCTCGGTATGCTGATATGTACTCGGTCTGTTCCTGTCGCCCGTCTTATCGGTTCCGGAAAAGGCTGCCGCGATGGGTAGTGAAGTCAAACATTTCATTACGGCCAGCTGTGGCTGGTTCCGCCCTCGCTCCTTCCCGCGAGCTGGTCCCGGTGGTGGATTTTGTCAGAAACAGGTGTACCAGATCAGATTAGATAGAAAACGAAAAAACTTCTCTATCGGTAGCAGTGGCGTAGCGCACTCGGGAAACCGTGGAAGGATGCCTTCACCCGGTTCGTGACCGTCCGCTCGCTTCCGTCAAGACGGAGCGGGGTTCCTACTCCTCGGAGCCCCCGAATAGAGGATTTTCAACTGAACACGGATGAGAGTCACGCATGAAAGTTTTGACTATTCTAACGTGAGTCGATCGCTCCTTGGCGAGCTCCTCACGAAACTTCTCGGGGCTGAACGAGTCACCGGGCGGCACGAGAGCCGATTGGATCGCGCTAATCCTCTCGACAGGCTCTCAGACAGCTCTCCACTGAACGCGCAAAAACCAACCGGGCGACCGAGACTGACGTGGCGGCCCTGTGCGCGCATTTGGTCGAGAGCCCGAGTGGCTTTCGGAATGAGAGCGAGCTTACGCGTTTCGTCGACAGCCAGAACGAACCGATGTCGAGCCTCCACCCCTTCCCGCGAGCTTCGTCCGCGAGCCTCCTCCCACCGGAGCTTCATTTTGCCCTCGTTTGGGACATATGAAAAACTCGCTCCGCACACACGCACTTGAAGCTCAGTAGTAAGAGTCCTCGACCGATATCACCGCCGCCAGGTCTGAAACTCAATATGGGTGTGTACCACGCGAGTGTCTTCGTATATATATTCATGCAGATACCCATATATATATGTATGTATACATGTATATGTATATACGAGAGCGACTCGGCGACAGGAGACAAGGACGGAGAGCCTGAGACGAGAAGGCAGAGAGGGAGCCGTTCGTTCGGGATATAGAGGAATTATACAGCCGACGCTGGCGATCACGGATCCCCGAAGCAAGCGAGTCGGTAAGCAAGCCAGGACCAACACCAGCAGGGGGTGCGTCACCTCTATCCTGGCGAGTCACTCTCCGATTAACTATGATTTTATGTAAATTTCGACTTCAAACTCTGCCTCATATCAGGCCTTTTTGACCGAGGCGAACCGAGCCTGACGGTGCGCCTGACCGTGATTCGAATACACAGAGTGTAAATCATTCGTGATTCCTCTATTCGGCCTATCAGGTACCCCCCAAGACCGGCCGCCCGCCCGCCCGCCCGAACGCCCCGCCGTCTTCCCCGCTCGCGGGCGGCTGGCGGGTCTGAAACCGCTCCAGCGACATCTATGCACTGCTGACTTCGATGCGAAGAGCACGCAGTGAAAACATGACAGGCACCTGTGCGCAAATCCAGAGGTCTATTTTAGTCTCGGCAAACAATGTCCACCTGGCTCGAGCGACCAATTGCTCGGTCCCGGATCGAAGGAACTCGACTGGTCGAAATCGCCTCAAGAGGCGGGAGGAAAAATAATAATGTGAACCGGCGGAGTTCTAACAATGTTCTGCCTCGACACGAGCGCACTCCGCTGACCAGCAGGCAGCCTGAACAGACCCGCCGAGCGTGCGTCTATCATATCCAAACCGGACACGTTCGGATAAGGTTGCACGAGCTTGCTTTGTGTACTCCGCTCGCAGCTCACGGATGACTTGCCCATGGCCGTCTGGTGAGTGTCAAGTTTTCAAGGACTGCGCATATGTTTCAAGAGGGCTCTTCTGCTCAGTTTGTAGCGTTTACTCTCGCTGAAATTATTAGCTCGCCGTTCCTGCGTAGGATGCTTCAACTTGCCGGCAGTTGACTGGATGACTGCCAGCCTATCAAAACCAGATCCCCCGAGGCAAATGTTGCGAGCGCTACATCGGATTAGCGAGGTATTTGTATCAATGAGATTACCAGCTCCGCGGAGTCAGTTGAGCGGTTCCGAGCGAACGCGACTTTCGACACGAGTTCCTCAGCCGCAAATGCGTCGGTGAACTCCGGCGCGAGCGGAGAGGCAACCTCCGAGGAGATCGCGACTGAACTCACTGAGCCTGCCGCACGGAATCCATATGCAACGAACGGACCACGAACAGAACAGCAGGAGTAAAACCTCGTCGTGCCCCCCTCCCGTCGAAACTTCGTGTCTCTCCACCGTCCCCGAGTGCTTGCACTTGCTCGAATATTTATGATGAGCTCTCGTGCCGACTACAAGCGGAGCGCGTTGCCGAGATGCTGGCTCGAACTCGACCGCGAATGTACTCATCTCGTGCGCTGTGGATCCTCTCGCTGATGCCGACATGAGTTTGGAGTCAGATTATTCAGGCCAAGGTTCGATCGATTGCGATCGGACGTAAATCGGTGGGCCGCGGCACTGTTGGGCCTATTGACCCAAGGCCACCGGAGGAGCTCGGAATAGATTTCTCGGGCACAACAATAACGGTTTCGCGCACCTCTACACTTCGTCGAAGTCACTCGTCTCGACTAGGAGACGTGTTCCGCGCATTCGTCCGCGGACCGACTGAACCAGCTTTCTCCTCCTCTCCACAACGGAGTGACCCGGGCTCCGAGAAGCCGATTTCATGTTCCGCGGCAAAAACTCACCTGGAATAAGCGAAACGCGCGTTTGTTAGGCATTCACTCATGTGATACGAACCGGCATCAGCAGCAGCAGCAGAGTACACAACAACAACGCAGAGAAGTGCAGCAAATATGAAATCCGATGCAAATGCACTCAGCGACTTCCTTCGGCTGCAAAGCGCAGTGTCTAAGTGCAGGCATTCGTGTAATGCGAAACCCGGTGGATGCAGCGAGAGCTGACTTTAAATATCGAGGAAGCTCGAATCGAGAGACCAAGCCGCCCGAGACACTGTTGTATCCGGTGGAGCCTTCGCGCACGGACGAAAATGCAGAACGTGAAAGGAAATACACGGCCCGCATCAACAACCGAAACGATCCAACCGAGAGCTATCGGATATATTTTTCTTGATTCGTATCACCTCCCTCACCGCCGCAGCGAGATCCCCCACCCATTGCGGGAGCTGACGGCGTGGTGACAACGGCATGCACTGTTGAGATCACTCGGTTCCTTCTCGCCCGCAATTCTTTGTTGTCATCTCCTCGTCCCTACCCTCATCTAGAGTATCTCAGCGGTCCCTCGTTCTTCTTTATTCTCGCCGAGATAATCTGCATCATAATGCATCCATCTCACACCGCAATTTTTTCTCGCCCTAGTTTCCCGCGATCGCACCCAGCGATTGCCGACCTCCGAGGCGGAATTTCCGACCCGAGCTATCCTGCCGCCATCGCCTTCTTCTTTCGTGTCCTACGCTGATTGGCTCGCACGTCCCCTTTGTTGTGTTTCCATCGCGAAACGCGTTGGCTTCCTTGTCGGCCCATGAAGCCATCTTCGAATGATAGATCTTCCTAGACTCTAGCTGCCTAAGCAACCGCCACGGTGTTGGGGGTCGTTGTCGTGTTTGGCGGAGAATAATCTCCCGCAAAAGTTTTACGGTGTCGCATCCCACATGAAGTGGTCTGCCGTAGTGGCTGTTCGACGGGGTACTGGTCTACGAGCTACTACCGTCCGGGGAACCGCTCAGTATACTTTGCGCTGTGCGTCTGTCGCAGGAGGCATTCACGCAAAGTCACAGCCGGGCCAGCCCTTCACAGGAGGTTTCGTTGGCTGCTTGATGCAAATTTGTTTTTTACGCGGTCTGCCTATTGTATAGGAAGCTCGCCTCGTCGTTGCCGTCACCATAGTCGACAGCAGCAGCAGCAGTCACACTGAACGCGCTGGAGAACATTGCCTCCGGGATATGCCCGAGCACAACGTTGCAATTAAGCCGACAACTGACAGAGGGCTCTATTCAACGGTGCTGTGGTGCTCATACGATGCCTCCAACGATCGGGACGCGCGGGAGGCGAGGAACAGGCGGCGGGAAACGAACGGGATCAGAGGCGAGGGGCGCAGACCGGGCTCCGTGGAGGAAAACCACCCGAGGAAATTCAATACTCCACAATGTCACCTAACCCTGCCCCCCCCCCCCCCCTCTCGGCGAGTGGTTCGCAACGCCCGAAGAGCATCACACCGAGGAAAGGCAATATCTACACGAGACTCGGAACGAAAAAGCGAATGCCTTGAAAGAATTCCGCGGCCTCAAAACATCATCGACCAGTTCCGGGGTAGGTACTGAGTTGCCTCCGATTAGAAATCCAGACGAGACCTTGGAACTATACGGAACAATCGGACGGACGGGTGTGGCTTCTACCCTGTCTCCCGACGCATACAAGAGGAAATAAAAGTAAACGGACAGAATGGATACCGAGGACAGATATGTACATCCTCCCATAGAATAAATGAGGGTTCCAAGAGGAAGAAGAATCAAGGCTAGTTGTCCCGCGACCGGACATCCTCGCAGTATTCGTATACTCCGATGAGAGCGATGCATCTATCCACGGTCGCCGCAGGGAATGACCGCGAGTAGATTCCGAAACTTCCTGCCAGTCAGCCGGTTGTTCTCTTCAGCACCAAATCTCCACTCGAGAGGCCGGTTTCTGTTGGATCTGGCTTAATCCGGGGATTACTCGCTCATTTCGAGTGTGAGAAGACTCCGATCACAGCTTTTCCGGATACCGTTCAACCAAAGTCTGATTGCCCGATAGATCTTCCGTTTTCCGGGTACTTCCAGTGCCAACTCTGGGAGATCGTCCTTTCCGGAATATCATCGTGAGCTTCTACATGAGCTTCCTCCTCCTCGTTCATCGATTTCTAAGATCAGAAGCCGATCGACTCGCTGATCGCGGGGCGGACGACATGGAATCGAACTCGTCAGGCTCGTGATGGAGCTACTTCGAGCCGAAGCGTGGCACGACGCTGGCAGGCGTGGAGATACCAGGCGAACCGCGAGCGACCGGAAGCGGAACAGGACGTCAGAGAAATGAGGAAGACCGAGTTCTCGTCAGAGAGGTGACCGAGGCAAGGCTTGGAAATTGCGAGCTGCGCACAGGGGCTGCGGGAAGACACTCTCGGAAGACCGACACCCAGCGATCCTCCATGCACCGAATCGAATAACGAAAGACTCGAAACGTCTCACTTTCTTCGCACCCACCGCCAATTAGACGACGTGCGCTCTTTCGCACGCCTGCTGCTCGCTCCCGCGCACCCGAGTTACGCTCCGTGTCTCCGGAGAACCGAATTCTCATTCGATTTTTTTCCGTTCGTGTCTTCAATGGAGCCGTCGTCTGCTTCTTCATGACGCCTCGTTTGAGAGGACGACGTGTCAGTCATTCAAGTTACGAGAGCTGATTCCAGTTCAAATTGAACATTCCAGCGTCATTTGGACCTCGACGATCTCTACCCCGTTCAGCACGGAAACTCGCCCCCCCCCCCTCCCCCCCGATTTCGCCCCTCCATTTCAAACTGTTGATGAGCGTTAATGGTTCTGAGGCGAATGTTCAGTCCTGATTCCAAAACTACACGCCGAGCAGTTCTGCGCAGCCTCTCGAATTTTGTATCCGTCGCTCGATGCCTCGATCGACGTGAGCCGGTCTTCGGAGCAACATTGGTGTCAGAACAGATCGACGGATCATCATCACTGGCCACCGCCAGAGTACGTCAAGCGACGAGCAGCGAGCGATGACTCAGGGCGTTCGCCGATCGCGAGAGACTGGAGGGGTACAAGGGATGAGGCCCGTCGCGCAAACGTTAAGTGATATTTATTACTGAGGAAGGGGAAACAACGTTGTTCCATCTGCTGTGACGCCTGCTCGAAAGTACAACTCCCGTCAGCGCCGACAGTACTCTCGTCAAATCAAGCTGGATGCTGAACGATAGCACTAAATTAGAGCACTTGGGATACTTTCGGCGCCCCCTCCGTCAACCGTTGGGTCGCGGACCACGCCGTCCTGACGGACCGAGGAGAACTGGATGCGTCTCCACAAATATCGGTACCAAGAATTTTTCTTCCATTCGGAGTAAGTTCGAATGGATCCCGACTACTGTGAGGAGAAAAATGCCCCGGTTTGCGACAGTGTAGTGTGAGAGGGGAATCTCTTGCCCACTGCATGTCGAATTCCGGGATGCTCCGCAGTGGTTTCGGGTAAAGAAGGTCGCGGCGAATCGCGGCTGCTAGAATCGTCCTCAGCATCTTGGCGGATTCAATGAAGCCCCATCTGGTATGGCAGGAAAACGCGTGTCAGGCGATCCCTCATTTAGCTACACTCCCGAAAAGGACTTTCTGGCGAACGAAATCGTCATGACATTTCCGCCGCGTGTTAACGAGAAGTAGTTTCACCGAAGGATGTCAGAACACGCAGAGCGGGACTCATGGTAGTAGTGTCATTAGACTCTCAAGTTGGCAGTTGTAAGACGGTAGAGTGACAATGTGGTCGTAAGTAAGTGGTTCCCCAGCAGCCTGCCCGCTCGATTGGTGCGCTCGGTGGTCCGCTTGGAGAACCAGCAGCAGTTGTCGCACACGCGCCAGCGCTAAAAGAAGTGAGCAGGCGAACAAGGCGCTGTATGGAGAGCACGTCAGAAAAGACACAGTCGGCGATAATTGAGTCGGGCACGGCACACCTCTCATGAACGCATCTATCTTTCGTCGGGATCGTCTGCTGCGTCATTGTAGTCGTCTGAAAGGCCAGTTTACTCTGAGAGGCGGCCGCATGACAGCTGGGGAACCGCGATGTCACTGGCCGGGGAGATGAGCAACGGCTAATTGATCGGAAACACGGGAAACGGATTGTCGGAGATGTTTCGCATCGGAGATACTTCGCGCCGAAACATTCCGTTCCCGCATGCTTCGGAAGGTCTGTTTGTGCCGCTCGATCACCGGGCCCTGTCCTACCGCTCGTGGGGTCGGCCGCGCTCTGTCGACACGAATAGTTACATTTTTTGAAGAATTCGCGGCGGTGCTGGGAATTCTTGCGACGATTTTGAACGAATGGACGTCGAAACGGCTGCCCGCCTCCTTCGAATCCGTAATGGTGTGCGCTCGCCAATGACGTCGGGTCCGGTCGTCCCTTCCAATTTGGTGACAACATTCAAATCAATTGGGATCCACCCACGGCCGGGGGCGGACTGCAGAGAAGAGACTCACCACTACTTCAACGGACACCTCGATGAATGAGCTCGATGAACTCAAGCCGGAACAGCCCGTGTGGCCGAGTCAGCGGGTAAGTGTCCAAACCCTGGGATCACAGTTATCAGCCGCGGATATTTCAATTGAATCCTCGCGCCGCCCTGCTCACGTTCGTGGACAATCGCATCGTGCCGCACCCCCGCCCCTGTCCCCTCCCCCACTCTCGGAAATAGTTACATACAGCTTCTCATCTGTCGATTCGTCTCTTTCTAATCATAAGGCTTCCCATTTTGACCGAGGAACGAATTGTCGTCTCCTCTTCGAGGGAATTGTGTGCACAGCAACTTCACGGAACAGGACGTGCTGACTGGCATCGCTACGATGTCACTCGACTGTTGACTCGAAACAAGTCGGGGACGGTTCATTCTCTGACCCTTCGTGGTGCTACAAGCTGTGAAGCGACGCGGCGGAAATTCAGAGGGGAGGAGAAGAGGATCGGGTTCCTGAAGGGTATTCGAGAACGGATGGGGAAAGAAAGGAGGAAGGCGTTTCTAAAAAGCGCACAGCGTAGCAATTAGCGGAGGAGTATTGAAGTGAGATTGAGGGACCTCCTCTTCCTCCTCAGGGACCACCGGGGTATGCGGAGGACAGAGGTGACTGTCAGGAGCGTTTTTTTCTGCAGTAATTGAACACAGAGCAACTCGAGGGCGTGATTCGAATACGAATAGAGCGAGGAGCGGTGCCGTGCTCAAAACACACACGGAAAGGCCGCCCGCGTGAGCGAGTTCGCAACGAATGGATCACTGGAATGAATAGAGCCGAATCGAACTCGAAGCATGATTGTCCGAGCAGCGGTACGGAGAAAGTACGGCAACCCCCGTCATCGGTCATTCCTGAGTCCGCCCTGGGTTCTGAGTGAGCGCATCGGGCACAGGTAAACATATCGACCGCTGTTTGTTCGAAAACTGTCTACGGAGACCAAAGGAGCGTCTCGTGCTGGGTCATCAGACCTGCGACGGCATCCAAGTTTCGGTGCAAGATGAGTATCGGCACGAGGAACGAGGACATAAAATCATCAGATCGCATGCGGGCAATCTCGATTCCATCTATGTGTTTCCGATTAATGTGAGGATGCATGCGAGGGCCGTGTCGAGTCTATGCATGGCCGCGCGAGTTAAGCGTGACGGGGAGAGCCAGGCCGGGAGGCAAATTTCAGCCTGTTCATCAAAGTCATTAATGTGTCGCAAGATAAAAACGCCTCATCAGAACTTTTGAGATCGCAGCTGGCTTTCTCCCTCCGTCCGAGCAACGTCGCTGCAACGCTTCCTTTGTGTATTCAAAGAGTTACAAACGCAGGAATTGTCTTATATGAATACTTCATGCGGGTGCTCGGGTTTGCCCTTAGATGCAAACGAGCGAGCAACCGCGGGAAGCCGGGGCATCTAGAGCAAAACAGCACTGCCACGAATGTTTGCACAATCGCAAGTTCGACTCTGGAACCTCGAAGCTGTCGACGCTTGTGGAACTTGTCATTCACTCAACAAAGCACAACGCGTATAGGAGTGAGATCAATCCCTCGTGCGATTCGCTATCCTGCAGGAGAACGGGTTGCGATGGCAGGTCCGGCTCCCGGCGTTGGAATCAGAGAGCGTCAGACTCCCCGCGTCCAAGGGAGTGATTCTTTTTTTTTTTTTTTTGTATTCGTCCATTCTGCGACCGTTGCGCCCCGCAGCCTCCGAACCTCGCCGATTCATCTCAGACTAGGAAGAACATTTCCGTCCACAAGAATGCTCCTCATTTCAGATGTTGTGGGCTTGCCATGAGGATGCGTCCGATGAAGAATGGAGGAGTATGGGAGAAGAAGGTTTCTCAACTTTTCGGCGTCGCTGAAAGTCTAGGAATCAAACTTTGGTTGACTGCTTTGCTGGCTGGTTGGTTGGTCGGTCGGCCGGCCTGCCAGTCAGTCGGTCGCTCCCTCGCCTGAGGGACGGAGTGTGATTTGTCAATGCGAAAACGGAGCCGTCCTTTCACCCAACCCATTCGCGGTCTCTCACTGGGCGATCCCCAACGGCTATCTGGAGCCTTCTTCTAAGACTTTAATACTGAAAGCCCGAAATCGTCTGAGCCTCGGATGGCGGAACAGGCAAGCTGGACAAGTGTCAGAGACCAATAGCTAAATTTGGCAGAAAGAGGAAAGACAGTTCAAGACGGGATTTATGGGCTGCTCCGCTCTGCTGCTGCGTGTCTCTTGAAGCGGACTCGTTCTCGGCTAGCTATAAATTGACCACTTACGCCGAGCCCACCTCACCGACCAACCTGAAGGCTCTACGGTGGCATTCGTTTCGAGCTCCTTCCCCACATCTCGATCCCATAACCAGCGGTAGTTTGGTCAGCTTCTTCCGTTCGACACTCTGAGAACTTCCCTCCGTCGAGATGAGTTCTGTTTTTGTTTTTCGGGAGTATTCGGCGTTCTCGGCACGTCGCCTAGCGGGGCAAGGCTTCGGTAGGCGAGCTCTCTACGAGGCCAACTGCCGCCAGAGCCGTTGCCGACGTCGTCGTCGATGAAGAGTCTGAAGCAAGACGAGCGAGCTCAAGCAAGCAACGCCAGGCGTCATCGGGCTTTTTGCGCAATTAGCGGGGAACGGACCCGGAGCTCGCTCGCTCGCCCGGGAAACGCAAATAAACCGAGAGAAGAAGCGTCGTTGGTCTCAACATGGGATCTGAGCCCGACTCGAACGATGGAAGAGCACACTCTTGGATTCAAGAGAAGCGCTGGATAGCCCCAGTTGTGGAATCAAAGCGTCGTCCTTGGAGCCGTGTAGACGGGACACGGAGTTGCTCCGGCAAACATCTCCGCCTTGAAAGCTTCTCGCAAGAGGATCCCTCGCGGAGAATCTCTCGACAACATTCAGCGAAACACCTCCGACCGTGGTGTCGCGTCCCGTAGGTCTGAGATAGGGGAATATTTAAGGGTCTCTCGAGGTGCAAGTGGTGGATAATGCACGAGCGGGCGACGCACGGAGCGTTCATGGGCTTTTCCATCTTCTTCTCCTCCCGTCTGGCTTCTGATGGCCAATCACGCTCTTGGCGACCGACGTCTTCCTCTGGTTTGGTGACAACGTGGTTCATGTCATCTCCAGTGGGCAATTATCCTTCCGCCTGCTCTCTGACTCCCCGCGAGGCTGCGTGGATGACTGCTGTCTGGTCTGCAGTCTCGCAGGCCAACGAGCTGAGCGGCAAACGAACGTCGCCATGCTCGCCACAGTGTTTCCTCCTCCGACCGGATCGGGCTTGGAAATTCCCTTCAAGTCTCTGACGGCTCCATGTCAGCCAACGATACATGTATGGAGGCAATGAGCGTCATCTTCGCCGAATGGAAGGAGTCACTCTTTGAGGCTATTTTCGAATCCTTTGAATCCTGGACTCGGATTCGCCCGCGTCGTCAAAGCGACTCCTCCGCTCAGACCCTTCAGCTCAGTTCATCTGCGAGGCTTGTGAACAGCAACCTCTTTGCTAAGTCCCCTAATCTTCGGGCCCGCCCCCTGCCCCTCAGTTGCCTCAGATCCGCAGGTCGAAGTTGCTGGCCTCGATCCGTCGAGGTAGAAACCTACCTAATCAGCACCTCTCGGAACGCCTGGGGCCAGTTGGCAATGCCGCAACACGTCGGATTGTTTGCACTCATCTCCTCGCAGACGAAGTTGGGAGCTGCTGCGGCGCTCCTGCATAGCAGTTGAGGACTCCAGCAAGTGAATCAGCGATCAATGTGAAACGGCTCCCGGGTGAGGTCACAGAAGCCAAACGCCTCGTTCAGAGACTCTCTCCCATCCAACAGCGGAAACTGCGGCCGCTGCTGTTAGGTGTTGTGAAGAAAGAAAACTCTTTTCCCTCAAGATTCGACCGGAGCAACCGGGCATAGCGGCAGCCAGCCGCAAAATATTTCTGGGAAGCAAAAGGCCGATTATGGTTGGGGCTCTTTCCTCGACCTCGCTTTTTTCTAAGGAACGTATTCGCGAGCCGTATTTCGAAACCACTGGCGAGAAAATGGAAATTCTCTCCCACGACCGAGGCCCGCCAGATTGGAACAGGGGGGAACTGAACGAAAGGGCTTTTTCCCGTTCGACTGATACGCGTCGCTTGTTCGGATACGTCTCGGCTTCGAACAGCTTCCAGAATCTGAATGTCTGGACCAGAACACGCTTAGAACTCGTACGCGCGTGTCTCCGAGGCATTTCGTTCGGTGGGTCTCTCGGTTGGTATACCTCCCGCGGAGTAACTCCAACGATGGAGGATCGGATCTCCAATCGGAAAAATCCTCGCCAGCTCGGAAGACCTCGGGAGCATCAGCCCTCTAATCAAGGTTTCGCTCCCGTTGAAAGGTTGCCAACCTACTGCGATGTCCTGCTTCTACTCCGAGACCAGCGCTGACGGAATGGATTTTCGTCGGAATATCTTGGGAGAGAAGTTCGACCTCGAAACAGCAGATGCTCCAACGGCGACCGACGGCTTGGCGGTCAGCTGCTGGCTCCGCGTGAGTATTATACAATATGAGCTGTTGTACGCAGGAGGCTTTCGTGGGCTGAAGAGCGATTGGAAATCAGTTAGGCGGCCCTCGTCCACCGCCGAAGGGCCAGACACCTCTCCAGAAAAGACGTTGGCAGACAGCAAATCTCGATCGAAATCGTCGATCACGGTTCGATGGATCACGTCTATCACTGTTATTCCATCGGAGCTTCGCCCTACGAGTGTTCCTAGCTCAGGGAATCAAGAAATTCCGCTCCGACGCTTGAGAATTCGCAGGATAGATAGAATTGTGGGTCTAAGAAGCCAGAGGGGGCGAGGTTCGAGAGAAGTTTGGGGGGTTTTCGGGTCCTCGTCCACTGAATTCACGACAGCTCCAGCAGCTTGAACAGCGAGCTGACGCTTCGCGAGGAAAGAACTAACTCGTATCAACTTGATGAATCATGTTGAATGCACGATCGTACGCTCAACGAATGCTCTGTGCGCGAAATATTCACCAAGCAACGGCACTGCAGGCAAGCTCCTCATCAGTGGGATCGGAACGCACCCTAGCACAGCGGGCCGAGCCGAGCTCCGCAAACGGAGCTCGTCGGTTCTGAATTCTTATCCGGTGGATTCCACGGTGGATTAGGCTCCACAACTTGGCATCTGAAGAGCCCATACGAGCGCTGAGCGGAAACGTGAGAAACGCGACGCCGATCAGGATCCGGACGGAAAGAACACACTGGAGGAGGAATCTTAGAAATGCCGACGTCCAACCGCGAGGGGTCGTTTCATAACTCCTGCAGATGGGGTTGTTCGATAACGTGGACACAAGCGATCATGATTCAATCAAAGCCTTATGAAATAAGAATCGTTAAACATTCAATTTCGTCGACAGCAGCGGTTGCCCGCCGGCATCGGAAAAAAATGACTCCGCCGTTCGGAACGACCATGTCACAATATACTACACGAGTACGTTCCATACCGCTTGCAAATTGGCTCTTATGAAAAGAGAGAGGTGTTTCTCCTCTGCGGGAGCACCGCCTACAGCAATCGCTACAATACTTCGTGTCGACAGTTCGTTCGGACTTTTTATGGCACGTTCAATATAGCTTTCGTGGCCCTACATCACTCGCCGATCAGTCAGAGCTTCGGCAGCCGGTCCGCGTGTTTGCATGTTCCGCCGTACGTGGTACTGGGTCTTTCTCGGAAGAGGAAATCGTCAATCCTCGCCTGGATTGCATTCCGAAACGAGACTGAGCAGCCTAGTTCCTCGGAGAGCTGGCTGTCAGCAGGTTCTGACACGGGGACTGGCAGCCCGTGAAGGGAGGGACACATCCTGTTTTTTCATTCGTATGGAGCGCTCCTGCTCTCAGTCGCCTATTCCTCGATTCGTATCCTTTTACTCCGTAGTCGGTGACACTTCCGTGAGATCTTACCTTTCCGGAGCCGACGACAGAACTCTCTCGCGCGATGCACCGGGCTTCAGATTCCGAAACCACTCGTGCTAGCGCCAACACGCAATCCTAAATCGGGGTATTTTCCTCTGAATTTATAACTGTTCCTCGAGTTCAGTGAACAACTCCGCTTGTCGGAGCGAATCACCTCACAGCGTGCTTCCCAGGGTTAAGCACAGAGTTCGACGCACGGAAAACCTCGTAACTTCCAATACAATTTACAGTTAGGCACAGAAAAGGGGCACCTGATGACAAATCAGCTGACTCGTCGGCCAGCGGAGTCGAGCACGAGTGACGGCTGGGCTGGAGAGACCGACGCACGAGAATGCCCTGAGTGAGAACATGGCGTGGATCAGCGAGTCCCTTCGCCGAGAAGACTCTCGCAGCGCGCATGCGCGTCCCGAGGTCCCCGTGGTGGCCGGTGTCTCCCTCTGGCGAGCACCTCAACAACTCGCAGAAGCACTCACCCTCTCTTCAGAATCTCTTCGCGGTGACCACGTCCAAGCGCACGACGAGCACACTGGGCAACCACTGGGCGATGGAATTGAATATCGATAAGAACAACAACAGCGACGACGTCGAGAGCCATGAACCGAATTGGAGCGCGGCCGACTCCCTGATATGACTCTCATCCTGGCATCGCATCATACTTCTTCCCTCGTTCATTATCCGACCAATACAATCCTTTCCCTATCCCGTGGAGGGCAGGCGTTGGAAGAGTTGGGGGCCTTGGTTTCTGATCGGAGTCATGCAAGAGTTTTCGAACATCGAGGCGGGGACCGGAGCACTTGGTTTGCGGGACAAGGGGTCAGTCGGTTCCCTCGCGTCCCGGGGAGGAGAGGGACACAGGCCTTGGTCGGGCACGGGCCTGGTCAGCGTAGAGATGGCACAAACAACATTTTGGGCTTTGCCAACACAAGCGGAACGTGGCACCCGTTTGCTCTCACTCGTACTGCAAGTCGCTCCTCCAGCTGGTCCCAACTGCACGGTCAGCAGATGGCAAATCCTGATGACACGCTGGGCGCTATCAGTGGACTATGTCCTTACAAACGACAATCCCGTCTCGGAGTCGTGACTCGGGAGAGCTCGAGTCGAACGTCGACAATGGAGCGAGGAATCCGCGACGTCAACTTTTGGGAGTCTCGAGCTCGGAGCACAATGGCTGAAGTAATTATGTTGAAAATTGAAAGAAGACGGTTCCGAAACATTGAGACAGAAAGTTCTTTCAAAAATGACGCCTTAGGGGGACTTTGAGCTGAGCGGAACAGAGGACTCGGACGAGCGGAGTGCAGTTTAGCGTGAAAACGAAACATCTCAATTGGCCAAGAGTCCGCTGTGGGAAAAGCTGACGCAAAATTGGAAAAAGGACCCCCTGCGATGGAAACGATTCCGAAGGCGCCTAATGGAAGGACGGGGAAATGGGACCGATGAGGCGGTCGGCGAGAGGATGGTTCGATGAGCACTTGAATGGATAAACATATCCACCGATTCGAGATCTCTGGAAGGCTAGGAATGCTCCAGGCCGGAGCTTATACAATGTTGAGAACACTCGAGTCGCTCGAAAACCTAGCCTGGGGAAGAGTTGAATTCCCGACGCTCAAATTGGGAATGGACATCGCTGATCATCTGGATTTCGGATAAGTAGCTGCTCCAGTCACAAGATCCATTCTCGCCTCGTTTCTCCACGACCCCCTCCCCCTCCCCTCATCTAGCAAATTGGACGACTCCGAGCTATCTCGTTTGTGCGTGACTGCGAGGCGGGGTGAGAATCTGTGCGTGATGGGTTGCAGTGTTTGCGAAGCTGGAAACTTGTTTCTGTCAGGCGTTTGTTCCAAACCACATTGTATCAGCGTCCACTGCGGAGTCCGCAGCGGAACGTTACGCCCCCTCCTCTGCGGAGTCCTGATGTGTTTCAGACTGTTCGTTGAAACAGGCCTTGTCATGATTTTCCAATCTGTAAATAGCGAACGAGCGAACCCTGGCGATGACAATGTTCCGTTCCCCGAAAGTGATCGCGGAAGAGCGGACGACTCCAAGCATTCGTCCTGATCCCCGAAGCGACAGAATCTCGAACGGTCCTCTAGCCCAAGGATTCTCCCAGCAGTGCTTTCGCCCGCCGCTCCGGAACAGTTCATGGAGAAAGATCAACAGCCACAACAGCCTCACGTGTTCAGCTCCTCAAGTCTCCCGGCGTCTCATCGAGCTGAAGCGAGAATTTGAGCGAAACCTCAGGATGTGCGTCGTGCGGCCCTCGGCCTGCAGAACTGCGTCGTTTCTTTCCTCCTCCCCCTTTCCTCTGTCTTTGGCGGAATGGTGCCCGACGGTCCCCGTGCTGTTCTCAGTTGACATCTAGGAGCGGACAGACGGTCCGGGAGTACAACGATAGGGGCTCCAGATGTGTTTGACACCGCGAGATTCCCATTATAGGCGCCCATTGAAATCGTTGTGATAAAACTTCACCTACCGAAAGAACGCGGCGCTCCACGGCTCTCGTCGTCGTCGTCGACCGGTAGACAATGGCTACTGCTGCGTGCCGGTATCTCGCTCGACAACGGATGAATGTTGGTGTTTTGTTGGCAAAATGACACGCCTCGAGCAATTTGTATTTCCCGCCGTCGGTGACGTCCCGACAAGCGGAAGGTCTGCAGGCTCGGATTCCATCAGCGCTTTTGTGCCTGTAATAAGCGTGTCGCCGTTCCGGACGACCTCACATTCTCTCGGAAGCCGCCGAGACCAACCCTCAATATCTCCCAGAAGTTTCAACGAGGCGGAAATTGTACATCGCAGCAACCTCTTACGCCGTCGAACCATCAGGTCCGACGACCTGAATGCTGCTTCTTGTTACGATTTCGGGAGGGTCAGCGTTGGGAATGCCCTTCCGGCTTCATTAGCGTTTTGATTCGGGGCGAAGGTCGACAGTCCACGAAAAGTTCAGTGAGCTCGGAGAGTTCCGACCGACGCTCGGAGCCGACTCCTGTTGCTTCATTTGCCGCCTGAGAGATTCGGTGTGGAGCGCTGCAATCTACCCGGCGAGAGAGTCCCTCTCGTATCGGATTCCAACCTAAACACTTCTGCTCCAGCGGGCTGCAAGCTCTCGATTGAGGGCGAATGAACGAGCGGACAGCCTCGCTGGCGTGCCTTCTCTAAGCTCGAGATGCGTCCAACACCTTGAAGACTTGCCCTCGCATTCGCTGAGTCACTAACGAGATTAAACTCCTATTGGATATCGACAACTCCTCCTCAGGGCTGCTGCACATCCCGGCCGTGAGCTCTGTCTGTGTCTATTGCTCGAAGCCCCAGGAAACTTCAAAGGACATCATCGCTTCCAGTCACCGATCACCGGATTCCCACCAGTCATCAGAAGAGATTCAGCGAATCACGTCCCCGGTCTCCTGCGATGCTTGCGACAACAACGATGATCGAGCGGCTGGCAACAAACAGCGAGGCAAGGGAGCGGCACACCGGTCGAGCCCTGAGTTCGCCCACCTCTTTTCGAGCTAGGGGTCATTGCATAACACAAGGCACAGCTTTCACGCGCACTACTGAAAAACTCTCGCAATCGGAGTCAACTTTACTTCGGAACGTCACACCTGAGAATTTCGAACGGATTATTTCGGGTCTGCTGTCTGCTCGGCGCGCGCCGATCGCTTCCACCGATGGGTAAATCGCGCGCTGGTTTCGATGGCAATCAAGTCCGAGTGCTTCCAGTCGGATGATATCGTACGTCTCGGAATTTACTCGGGGCGGATCTCGTCAGACAGCTGATCGGGTTGACGGCCTTCTCTGCGATGGCCGAGCATCCAGGTGACAACTCTCTGTGCCGCATCCATTGTCGACTCCACGTCCGCTGGGCTGCCAAGCCTCGGGTTTACTTCCACCATGTCAAGGACTCTCAGCGTCTGAGTAGACACCACTGTTTCAGCAAGTACGGCGGCCTCTCGCAAAGTGAGTCCACCAGCTACAGGCGTCCCTGTACTCCGTGCCTGAGTTGGATCCAGTGCGTCGATGTCAAAGCTCACATGCAGAGACTTTTCTCCTCGGGGATTGACAGCTTGCAGAGCCAGTTCGGCCACTTGCTTCATTCCCAGAGAATCCACGTCACGGATCGAGAAGTTTGTTATGTGCAGCTTGTTCAAGAAGAACCTGTAAGCGCGAAGCCTGGTGTGAGTTTCAGCTCCCGCTTCTGGACAGGATTTCCAGCCTCTCTACCCCCACCCGAGCCCCGGGCGTTGACACCGGAAAGCTTCGCTTGGAGCGGCATTCACCTCTCGCTGGGATCGACGTCTCTCAGCCCGATGAAGGCGATCGACTCCGCCGCCACAGTGGAAGTCCATCCGGGGATTTCTTCTGGCGGAGGGAGATATTTCGTCATTTGGTGCAACACGAACGAGAGCGGCATGCCGTGCCATGATCCAGAGCCCGACGTGATCGGCGTGTTGATGTCCGGGTGAGCGTCCACCCAGAGGACGGCCACGTCCTTGCCGAGGGAGCGAGCGAAATCCGCGTGTCCGGCTATTGTTCCCATTCCGACGGAATGATCTCCTCCGATGTTGACAAGGACCGAACACCGCTCCATGCTTGAGGCAACCGAGTTTCGCACGAGTTTCGCACTGTCCATCATGTAACGCCGACCGTCGAAGGCCCCACAGACGCCAAAGTCCACGTCACCGAAGTCTAGCGCTCGAGTGGCGTCCATGCTCTCGATCGCTCCGAGCAAGCCCCGTCCGCGGAGCTCGCCAGGAGCGAGTTCTGTGCCATGCTTCTTCTGTCCTCGCCAGAAAGGCAGGCCCAGAATTCCGACCGTCTGCGAACTCCGACTGCTGAAGTGCATCCGGAGCTTTCTTTCCAACGTGGTCCTGACTACTTTAGCCATGGCCGTTATGTCTGCAATTCTCTCCGGAGGATGCAGTAAAACGTTCCTGTGAGCGTCAAGCCGGGCGAGGGAGCCTGTTGTAAACAGAGGCTTCTAAACCAAAATCTCAGCTGATTATCGATCATCTCGGAAAGATACCCCTGTGGAAGCGGGAGGAATCGATGCGGACGTGACGGGGCGTGAGCACTCAAACACCTCTGTGGCGAAACAGGACTCCTCTTGAATCCTGTTCACAATCAGTCGTCTGCGATCTCGCGGGAACGTATTCAACGGCTCGGTGCTGCAGGGTGAGTCGCGGTGGTTCGCGGTCTAACTTTTGCTTTTTTGAATGGCTTTCCGAGGCCATTCCCGAGGAAATCCTGCTAGCCGCGGGACAGTGCAGGACTAGCGAACCGTCGTTCGAAAACAGGCTCCTTCGCTCAAAATGCAAACGATCATTTGCACTGAGCACAGCTCTCGGGGAGAAGGCAAACACCTGCCGATACGATTTCGGCATTGATCCAAAAATCATCAGAATCTGAATGAAGGGATCACGACAGCCTTTCGAGACGAGTGTGGGAGGACTCTTTCCTGCGGGGCTGGCGGAGCCATTCTCGACCAAATTGGAAACTACAGTAGAACACTGCCCCCTCCACAAATGTTCTGGAAGTACGCTCGTAAACCCTTTCTGGCCGTTGCTCCTTCTTGTGTGTAGCAGAGGTTTCTTGACACTGGCCCCTATGGAACACTCTTGAGTTGGCAAATCAAGGAGTGGTTCTCAATCGTCGTGAGCGAATATGAAGAGTCGTGAATCGGGCCGACGATCCTTCGTTTGCTGCGTCGAGCAAGCGATGTTCACGACGCCATACCGACAAGCAGAGTTAATCGTCTGCGCTATATTCAGAACTCGAAGAGCTAAAAAAAACTGAATTTCATGGGACAGTGCACAACGAGTGAAATCAGTATTCAGAGAAGAGCGAACCCGGAGCTCACCCCAATCGCCCGCCAGCGCTCGGCTCCGCTCGGCTTGAGCAGACCGTCCCAAAGCAAATAAGGATCGCGGAAGAGAGTCGTCCAGAAGGGCCCACCGCACGGAGCCGCCTGTGGGAAAGTGAGCGCGCGAACATTTAAGACCACTGAGCAAATACCTCCGTCATTCTGCTAATCGATTTCCTCCGAGTAAATAATTCCCCGGAAGCTCGTCGATCGGGCCATCCCACCAACTCGTCAAATTTCGCAGAGGAAGTGATGTCCCTCGCCAACGACTGCAGGGCAATTCATCCTGTCTCGGTTCTCCGGTCGAAGACTTCCCGAGCTCGTTCCCTCACGGCGGATTCACGAGAATCTGGGAGTTCCGAATCGACACGATGTTGTTGACGGGGAGGAGCGTCGAAGGCACGTCGAGCTGGAGCGACGTTCGAGCTTTCGAGGGAAAGGCGAGATAAAAACGATAAAAGAGCGCCCGATGCGACGCGTGGATCGTTCACGGCTTGATTCCACTGATGGTGATTGATGGAGGCTGTACAACACATCCAGTCAGCTCCGCAAAGAGGCCGACGCTCTGTGAAACGAGCATGGAGAGAAAGCAATCCCAGTTCAGAGCAACGGTGATTCTGAACGAGCATCCGATCGAGAGGATGGCATAGAGGGCTGAGAATGTGGAAATCAACAGACAGGACAGATACGAACGTAGACTGAACAATGGCGATGTGGTGGCTCTTCGAATCGTTGTTCTCGCTGCCGTTTAGCTGCGAAAAGGATGGACCAGCACAATCCGTACAGTCCTGAAGAATCCCAACCGAATGAACTCCGTCGGAGAGTCATCTCGTTTTGCGATCGCAACAAATCGTAGCCACACAAAGTGAATGGCTCCTAGCGCTCAAAAAGTGTGGACAGTAACAACGGCCAGTTGCGGCTATCGTCGGACGATGGGCTGATGCGAAACCATCGCCCCTGAAACGAGTGCTTTAATATTCGTAGGTTATTTCGCTTTCCACCTCGGTAACGGGCACGCAGCGTGGTTGCGACTGGGGCTGAGAGCTTACTCGACCCGCGCTAGCATCCTGGCCATGTTGCTGATTCGTTGGCTGAGCACAGCGACCCTGCCTGGAGGGGCAATGGGTCGCCATGCCCGGTTGGCCAAATGTTAGATCAAGATGTGCTCGCTTGGACGCTCGCTGTCCTTTAGAGAGGTTCGCATGCTCTTTTGTCCGCAATAGCCAAAACGGTACGGAGTACTGTGGCGCTGTGCGAAGCAGCACTGCGACCACGGACGGAATACAAACAACTGCGGTGCGATGTCGAGGCCGCACAGCGCGTATAGGATGCAAATTCAAGCTTCGTCGCTCTCTCTTTTCTGACAGAACGCACTCCATGAACATCTGGGTCCGTCCCTCGTGGTCCTTCTCCACTCTCTCCCTCGCTCTCTCTTTCTCCCCCAACTCTCTCTCGCTCTCTCTCTCTAACGCTCTCTCTCTCTCTCTGCTCGAACACGATCCCCCGGCACAGCGGCTTTGTTCTTGAGTCACGAATGGCATAAAAATGGTTTGCTTCACGGAGAACGAGTTTGCATCGTCATGCTCAGAGTAATGTAGTTGTCGAGACCGGAAGTGAAAACGCCTCAGCAAGTGCCTGGTCTGCTCATCGTGTGCCGCCGTTATAGTTGCTGATCCATGCGGCGCTCAGGCCATCTTCGGAGTTCGAGAAGGCGCTCATCGAGCAGTTCACTCAACCCGACTTCCGTCCTCCAGCAGGGTCGGCTGTCTTCTGTCATCGATGAGCTCGACCGAATGCAAGTCATCAATCGAGTCATCATACGAACTCGGTAAAGCCACCACGTCGGGAGCTCTTCCTCTACACAGCATGAGCTGGAAGACTCAACGTGGATGGACTGGATCGCATCTTCATCACCACCTTTTGGATATTCCCTTTCAGGTTCCGTGCAAACGATTGGCGTGAATCCGATACAAATCCTTCGAATACCACAAAGCGGAGTGAAGCGGATTGTCCTGGAATGGAAACAAGTCGACTGTCACCAAAGTGAAAACTGTCGCCGTATCGAGTTAGCATTTATATTGCGATTCGCTCTACCGTCCGAGCCGGGCCAGATCTGAAGGCTACCAAACAGCTCGGCAGTCGTTCGAGGTGACTGATTTGCGATCGGGCGGACACGGCAGAGCCGGGGGGCGGAGAGAGAGAGAGAGACGGAAGTCTGCCAAACTACCGGATGGATCTCCACTGCTGAATCCATTTCCAATGAGAAAGGTTCGCCTGTTCCCGATTCGAAATTATCCAACGGGAATGAGAGTGGAAACCTGGCTGGAATTCTGCCGCGGACGACGTTCGTTACTTCCTTCCGGCTTAACGGACGACATTTCCTTTGGCTCGTGATCGATTTGTTCCTCTCATTGAAAATACGCTTCTACTCCGCTGCCGCTTCCAGTTTCACCACCGGCGCCGGCCTCGAAAGCTGTATTTCCTTCCTTCCTAAACTGGATTTTTCGACTCCCAAATTGTGCAGTCAGATGGACAGATACGTATCATTCCGGTTCTTCGAAGCTAACTCCTTTGCCGAACCCGACCATCTTATACACACGAGGTTGAGACTCGGAAGAATAGGAACACTCTAGAACTTCCGCCCGATATATATTCTTGGAACAGAGTTGGCTGATGGCTGGGGCTGGACGTCCATCGCGGCATTTGGGCCGGGAATGCGGGGCGTGATCGCGGGTTTTCTGTCGAAAATTCACGGGCGCAGCGTAGTCCACCGCGAATGGTGTTGGCGGGGGAAAAAGCTCAACGTATCGTGGCAAGCAAGCCGCCATTAGGCAGGAGTGTCACAAGTCAAGGCTGATTGTTCTGATTCCGTAAGCTGTACATTAAGAGTTTCCGTCCTTTATCGAGCGTCTGTCATTGCGTGGAAGACCGCCATATTGGCTGAAGGACCTCTCTGCAGCAACGCTGTTGATCGGCACGCTCAGACCTCAGACACACACACAAGATCTCGCTCAGTTAGCTCAGCCGGTTTCTCGGCCGATCGCTCCCATTCTTTGTCATTCTCTGGGGCATTGGTTGTCTCGATACCGCGGAACGTTGGAGTCGGTTTTTCTCTCGACTCACTGGAAATTTTCAGCGAAATTCAATCTCAAAACTGTGTCGCCATAGGGAGCCGAAATTCGCGGAAGGAAGAAAATCCCGCTAAAATTCGCGGGACGTTCGCAGTTCCAGTTTCAGTCTCATCCGGTGGTATTCAGGCCAATACCAAGCTTGATGGCGATTTTGAATAGTTTTGCCCCGCGAGACCCCGCACAGAATATTCGATGATGGATGTCATGCCGCATAAGGAAAATAGATGTTTGAAGCTCGGATCGGTCTAATCACCGGCCTCACGGAGGCTCCGCCGATGGTCAACCTTCACGTCGTCCCTCGTCACCGGATTCCGCAACATCGAGTCTCCTCTCCTGCCGGGAACTTGGCAACAGAGTGTACACGTATGGCATACTTTGAAGGTCTTCAGCGGATCCTAGGGGCTCTGATGCCGCAGCCTTCAAGAAAATTGAAGCTTTGGAGGCGTCCCATTCCAACAGCGCCAGTGATTTATGAGTTTGACTTCGATTTCTAACGATCGTCATTTCGATCGAGCGTAGGTTCTGATAATAGTCATTCAAAAAATACGGAATAACCTTCACAAAGAAGCCGAGCTCTGTATTGGCGGGAGATCTCGGGCATCAAGATCGGATGACCTGATCTTAGTAATTATATTCGGAGCCTTTTGCCAGCGGGGCCCCTCGTGCAGAATGGGGAATAGATTCGAAGAATGGCGAAAGGGGTTCAAGGATCTGCACGCCACGCTGGGTGCTACGTTCTAACACCCCGTTGCCGTATCTGCTGCCATTGCTCAAAGCAAAGATCTGGAAGAAAGCTCCTGGACTCAGGAAATGTTCTGAGAGCTCTCCACATAAACTTCCGGTCCATGGATAATCATACATGGGAAAATTTCTTCGATTTTCGATTGTCCGCTTCAGCAGAGTTATCAGCTAGCGCTGGAATTATGGGGAAAATGTGCCGGCGTGTACAGCGTCTGTAGCGGTCAGGAAAAACGACGAACGATAATCCAGAAACTGAAAACGGGAGGGATAGGAATGGGGAAACGACTCATCTGGCATCGAATTTAGAGCGATTATGCAAAGACATCGATCTCCAACTCGGAAGATCATTCTGGCCACCTCCGAAGGAGAAACGAGAGGTGCCCGTTACCCAGGTAGCGCGCCGGAAAAGAGTCAACGCGGCTTCGCGGGCCTTTTAGATGAGTTTGTGCGTAATCTTACGAGAACATGATTGTGCATCGGAGAGAAACGCCAATCGCCGAAGTAACGAGTACAATCGGAGGGAAAACTTGCTCCGTTGTCTCCTGTCTTCCGCTGCGTTCGTACTCGCCGCTGCTGCGGTTTTCGCCGTCGACGCTCACGCAATGGTTACGCGGAGCTCAGTTCGATCCGAGCCCTGCTGCGGTCACACGGTTTCTCGTTCATCGACGTGTGACGATGATTCGATGTAGCAGAATAGTACACCCAGTCGCGGTCTTCTCTTGGATTCGATCCTACCACTCTGACTTCGAATGTGGCACGACAAGGAGAACAGATTTCGTGCGGAAAAGGAATGCACGCGTATCCCAACATGCAGCTCCTCAATGCGATAATTGTTCTGTCTGATAGGTCAGTATGGACGCTTCGAAGGTGAAATTTTATCTCTCGTCGAGCCTTTTCTGTGTCCTTCAGCAAACAGGGCAACTTGTGTTTGAGGGAAACAATCCTCGTCGATGAGGTCAGGTCGACGCCCAAGGACCCCTTGAGGAATGTCGGCTCTAATAGCTAGAGTCGAGCGAAGTCGCGTTCATTCATCCAAAGGGCCTCATAGAGACACCCAGGTCGGATGGGAACAGCGACATTTCAATCGATAGCTCGGGAGATTCCTTGATACTGCTCGCTGGCACCGGAGCTCTTCTTCGCCTTTGCAGAAGTGTGCCTTGCAGAACGAGCTCGATGATGTCAGACTGTTTCTTGGGTGCGCGAGCACATAGATGGAGTTGATATCCGAGCGAATGTTCCCTTCCATGGCTCCATGGCTCCGAGTTTTCACTCATTGGTCTCCATGTGTTCGAAGCAGCAGCGATAGACAATCGCTCTCAGCGAGCCCACTTGTCTACCTATATCGGTCCGTCTTTGATGGTGATTCTACTCTGCTAGATTGCGCTCGGCGGACGCGGACTCCCACTTGCAAGCTTCTCCAAGACAGTGCTCGGGTTCCCGTTTCGAATGCACACCGGCGCTTTCCTCCCGATCGTTCAATATTTTCCCCCCAAACTCTGTTTCCGTAGCCTGACCTGTTGCTGCAACCGAAATTTTGCTCAATCGACATTGCGTCCTTCGAGTCAGGATGAATAGTCAGACTCCACACCAGGGGGCTCGAGAGGGGACGCAAGTTTTCGGAACCGACCTCGAGATGCCTGAGGAATCGCTTCCGAATTATTTCCTGTGTGAACCGTGATTCCAGGGCCCGATGGTCAAACGCGGGAGTCGCAAGGATCCGCGGCTCTCTGGCTCTACTCCAGAGAACGAGCACATCATTTTTGAAACGTGTCCTCAAAGTGTAACTCAGACTCTCAATTTTTCGTGAGTATTCCGGTGAGTCGGAACGACGGTGGTTACGTGCACTTATGAGTGGATTGACATAACGGAAGAATAGAGCTTCCCATTCATCTTCGATCCAAGTACCATGAACCATTCGTCTGCCAAAGAGCATTATCAGCACAGTTCTGAAATAAAAACAGGATTAATAGACGGCAGAATACGTTTTGAAGTATTTGATCGTGGATTGGGTGACCACAGGGGCGGTGATCGATTACAAATGATGATCATGATGAGACTCTACAAAGTTCCGTATCACTCCATTGGATATCCAGAATTTCTGGCCAATTTCACCAAACCCGTGCTTGAAGGTCCGAATCGCCTCAAGAACCCCTCCCTCAGAGAGTTCTCACTCCTATACGATTTTCAGGACAGAAATAAACACGCAATCCATCTTTCATATACGTAGACTCTGACCTGCGACCTGCACTCGACTGGGAGCTCTTTTGGCCTCAGTATCCCCGTACCGTCCTATTTCGATCAGAACGTTTCTCTTGAGACGTTTCCCTAAAACCATTCCAGGGATGAAAGAGACAACGCGAGAGTATCCTTGGAATTTGCTCAAAATTTCATTGATTTTCCATTGGTCTCAAGGGAGCTGAAGTAATATACTTCCTGTACAAGTGATTACGTGACCGATCGAGACCGCAAGTGCATTCATGACATACAATGGTCCGACTCATACACCGTCCCAGGAACCGAGCGGCTGTTCCATGGAGAAACGAGTGAATGGGAGGATGGCTTAATGCAGTGGTTCCCAGCCGGGTTCTACACGGATCCTGGGTGGTCCACAAAGCTTTTTCGGGGATCCTCGGGGGTCGTCGGCGCGATCAAATGCTCCCCGACGAAACGAGTTAAGAACACCGTCGGAGCAAACGTGAAGCACCCGACAAGATGATTCTTGGCACAGCATCTCAAACTCGCTGAAATCTTCCACCGTCCGACGTTTCACTCTGGAATCAGTATTCCACTGGTTTCAAGTACCCCCTTGATCAATTTTTCGAAAAAGAGGCTCTCCGTGACCTTTCCATCCGGCTCGATTCCAGAGTTTGCACTCCGCGCTAACTGTTTCCGCATCTGTCTCGAATTCATCGATTTCAAAGATATGGGTTCATCTTCGACTCGAGCGACAGGTATGTCGACCGATAGTTCTCTCCTTGAGCTTTCCAAAAATAACTCGATCGGCGCTTTGGCCCATCTGGGACCCGACATATGAGCCTTTGAAGTTGACTGATTTTTGTCAAAAGTGGTGAAAATCAAAGAGGCCGATGATCTAGCCTTGATGGCCGAGACCCTTCCAAGAAGTGATGATGGAAGTTCGAGAGAGCGCGGGAGGAAAGCGAGTACAGTCATACTGAGACGATCCCATTACGGCAGCGGATGACTTTTAGGAGCACTTGGATCGAATTCATAATGTGTTCGAGGCGTTGAAGCAGGCGGGATTGACGACTCGACTCAGGGAGTGTCAATTCTTCATGAGAACGGTTCAGTTTCTCGAGTTTCGAATATCCAAAGAAGGAATTCAGCCGAGCACGAAGAGAGTGAGAGTGATCGAGAATTTTCTGAAGCTCGCGAATGTGTATGAAGTTCGACGTTTTTAGGACTTACAAGTTCTTTTCGGAGATTCATAGTCGGGTACGCAGCTGAAGTTAATCCGTTGACAGCTTTCAGGACACGACATGCGATTGGAGTTGTCTGGAGAGTGAGAGGAAGCATTCGAAGAGTTGAAGAGACGGTTAGCAGAGGAGCCCTTTCTGGTCCGCTTCGAGTCAGGAAGAAAACGGAGTAACACTGCGATGCGAGCACACTGAGGCTGGGAGCAATGCTGATGCAAAATAGTGAAGGGAAATCAATTGATCAATGTATTCGCCGGGAAATCGTCACAATTGGAGGCGGATCATCGCTCCAACAACTTCGGAATGAAATTCATGGTGGTGTTAGGGGCGCAGCCGGATCGATCGTTGAGTCGGAGTTCGACTTTGAGACCAGGTACCGAGCGAGAACGGGAATGGCGGACGCTTTGAGTGAGTCGCCATTTGAGGAGACGCCAAGTGAGAGCGGGAACAGCGACGAACTGCACGGGGGTCTGGAAACGGGTAGGGTTCGAGCTTGCACGATGGATTACAGCGCGGCGGCAACGATGCGGGCGATCGACAAGGATGTACGAGAACTGCTCGCGATATTCACCGCACACAAGAAACCGGTGAAGCAACGAACGCTCAGAGAATATAATATGGTGGATGGATCCGAAGTCATAGACGGATTTCCGATGAAAGTTATGGAGGTGCGGGATAACGAAGTAAGGAAATCGAGCTGCATGGAGAGCGTTCGGAGTTCCAACGACGTTGCCAAAATACAAGATGATCTTCGCACACGAGGGAGCAGGGCATTTTGGAAAGAGAAAAACGCTTGAACTAGTGGGAAGACACTATTGGTTCCCAGAAATGAGAGGATACGCGATTTTCCATCTGGACAACTCTTGAACTGTCTGTTTCACAGAGGAGCGTCGGGAAGGAAGGAGAGTCAATGTCGTCCAATCGAGCTGAAATAAAGACTTCTAACGAAGTTTTCATTGATCATATCGACCCATAGCCGCCATCGAGCGGGAAACAGCATGTAAGCGTGTTGATCGATGGATTGACTGAGCTCTTGGTGATTAAGGCGGTGAAGTACACGGGCAGCGAAGGAGTAGGTGGATTTCTCGAGAAGACGGTCCTGGCACACGGAAATACAGAGGCGTTGGTCTCAGAACAGGGTTCGCCGTTTAGAGCCGCGGATCTTGAGGAGTTTTCGCCGCCATGAGGAGTACGCCGCGTATGGGTGTCAACACAGGATCCGCATAGTAACGGTCTGTATGAACGAATGAATCAGGTGGAGGCTAGGTTATTTCGAAGTAAGGTTAACCCAGTTTCGTCCATGAGAGCGGCATCCCCACCAGAAAGCGCGGTTCAGGTAATCACCACCTTTTTAGTGGCTTTGCGGCTACCACAGTATCGTGCTGGATCTGTGGCATGGTCTGCATCACGCATTCTTCTCCCTGGCCCCGGAAAAAAAGTTATTGAGGGCGCCGAGCGAAAAAGAAGACAAAAGCGATGGGGCATCGAAAATTCCGGAGGTACGAGCATTGATCAACAGAACGGTAACGCGTAGAACGGGGAAGGCGCCGTGTGAGACATTGCACGGTAATCTTCTGAGGCTCGACAACTTCGCGCAGATTGTCGCGGCACACGGTTCGGAGACGGGCGTGACAGAATCAGGATGGAATAAGGAAAGTCTAGCGAGTCAGAGCAGCAAGCGCGAAGTAGAATTGAGATAATGATGGAGGAAGCAGAAGACGTTGAGTTTTGCGAATTATCGATGATGATGGACGAGTTGGGAGGAAACAAAGCCGACAAAGAGCAAGGAAGTCAGGCGAGGCGAAACACGGATTTGAATTCGGCTCTCATGGAGACGCCGGTTGAGTCGGGAAGAACTCCTCGGAAAGAAGTAAGATTTGAAGGACAATATTCCAAGTAAAGGGATAAAAATAATTGGCGATCGCGATACAAAGGAAGCCTAGGGAAAAGTAAATTGAGAACCCGTGGGTAGGTTCGAAGTAGCTCCACAAAGTTCATGCTGAGGACAGCAGCACCGCCAGCGTGGACGAATGCCACTAGGGGTGATAGAAGTCGACCTAGAAATAGAAAGCGGATGTAACTATAAGCGGATATGAAGTGCAGGGCATTCAACGTTTATTGAGCCTCTTGAAGAGTTCAACCGAAGAGAAGTCGAATCAAAGATGGTCCAACCAGAATGAACGATGAAACAGGCTCAAGGTCTCACGCGACGACCTGTGCGCCGTGGTGGATGCCGTAATGGCTCTGCGAGAAGTGGCGGATTGGATCTCCTTGGCGGTAGCGCGAGTCGGGCTCGGAGAGGTCAAAACGGAGGAGCGGGCGGTTACCTCCGCCACGGAACGGAAAACGGTGGAATTCTACGCCGAGGACGAGATCGGAGTGGAGCGACATGTCCACGAGGAACTCGCGGCCGGAACCGAAGAGGGAGGGATCGTTGACTCGACCGAAACGCAGCCCGGGCCGAAGGACGACACAGTGGTTACCGATGGGGAGCCGGGAAGCCCCGAAGATCGAGCCGTTCAGGAAACCGAAGTGCAACGACCACAGTGAACCAATGGCGTATGAAGGTGGACGACGAGGTTCACGAATATATATGTTCTCTTGGGAGCAATAAAAGCGCAGGTGACGTGGTGAACGAGGACTCAGTCTTAGGCTAGATATACAGGGTGGTGAACGTGAGTCGGGAATTGTCTTATCCTTCCTCCTTTTGGTTATACCTCGGTCAAAAATGGCCCGATTCTGGAAATCATTTTTCGAATCGATAGCTGAAAGGATGGCGCATCTTGTCCAGTCTGATTTGGTCAAAATGTGGAGAACATACTTTTCTTGGAAGCCGCGAGAAATGCCAATTTTTTTCAAACTTCCTCGAAGAACTGCCCGTCACAAGTGAGCCGATCCAGTTCGTCATCCCTATTTGGATGCAGCAGAGGATGTCCCTCATTCGCTGAAGAAATGACGAGAATCGGTCGGAAGCACGACAAAAGGCGAAGGATCGCGTCAGCATCACGGAAATCTCTCGTATGTTGACAAAATGTTGCCTCGGTTCAACCGCCCCCGTATCTCCTCATGGAGGCCGGAATCGAAATGTTTTCCGATGGCGAAAAATTCTAAGATAGGTCCGAACTATCCGACTATGGAAAAGTCTTGGTCGATCCGACCACTTCTTTTCATCAAAACGTGAGCTTTTCAAGTTTCTCGTCCTAGAAGGAAAACTTGGGTGAGCTCGATTTTCGGGTGAAAGGAAAAGTGGTTAGATCGACTCGACAACTCCATTGTCTACCCTTCTACCTTTCTAGTTTAGACCATTATAAGAACTTCTCGCCATCCAGTTTCTTCTCAAATTCGGCTTCCCTGAGGAGATACGGGAGGAATTGCATTGAGCACGAGATTTTGTCGTCAGATGAGTGATTTTTGTGATGCTGATGCTATCGGTCGCCTTTTCTCGTGCTCCCGACCGATTCTCGCCATTCTTTCAGCGAATGAGAGGCATACTTTGCTGCATCCGGATGAAAGGCGACGAGCTGGATAGGAGTGTAGCGAACTCATGATTGTCATCTGTTTACGTGGAGCGAGCAGCAGACGGGGGCATTCGTGCGCTGCCCGAAACAAGAATCAGATCCTTTTCCTCATACTGTCAATACGTCGAATCCGAGTTCTCTGTCTTCAATAGACATCAAAATCTAGCTCGAACTTGGAGCGCAATTCGTCTTTCCTGTTTTGCGTCTCCATTTCCTGCATTTCTGCACACAGGTGAAGAGATTTTAGGCTTCCAGATTCAAAACGTCACATCTCCGTCTGCCCGATGTTGGGTTCGACCGTGTTTCCACGGGAATATTGATTGCTTTCCATAAGAATCACTAGTGTTCGCGGCCGTGTCAGCTTGATCCAGTACCGAAAACTTTCGTCGAATGGATAGAAGACCACAGGTTTTCGTTGTTTTCTCAGAACCCGAGAAAGTGGATGCGACGTCTAAGAACTGGGCTCTTCAATCCGCCTTTCATAGTTGTGGATGGTTCTAGAATCAGTTCATCCATCATGCTCTTCCATTCAGTCGCTATCTTATTCCCCGAATCACCCTCGTTTTCGGGAGGATTTTCGGCCGAGATGTCATCATCCTAACTATGACTGTCATCGGCAGATTCAGGTTCCGATTCAAAGGGTTCCGCAGCCGAGCCGTCTCATATTGGGAGAGACGCTTCTTGGCCTGAATAGTGGCTGATTCTGTGAACAGCTACGGAAATCTGGAAGTTCGAGAGGCTCGGAGTCTATTTCTTGTCAATGATACATCGCCTTGTTTGGTTTTTCAGAGCGAAACAAGCAGCTACTTTTCTCGGGGTCGGCTTTGAAAGCTAGGAGGCTGGTAGTGAATGATGGGAACTTTCCGGATGCTTCGCATGCTCCGACTTTGCTTTCCGTTTGGCTTTCCCAGATTGACTCTTCAGAGTTACGGTCATCGTATACATCCAGGGCTCCGTTTGGCGAGAAGCGGGGCCCTGTACTGTTACTTTCACAGCAGCGAGCTCGAGAAGTGCTACTGAGAAGTTTCGCCTCCCCGTCTTGAGTTGCAACCTACCCGAGGATGTTGAGTTCATCCATTGCCGTGAAGATGAAACAAGCCTAAGACATTGGCTTCCCATGAGTTCCCGGTCATTCGGAAACGGAAATTTGCTCAAACCATGGAAAAGCATTCATAACTCAGGCTACTTCGGAACCATGCTCAGTAGCAGAATATGTGGGAAAGAAACGTGTTCGAAGAAGTTAATGCAACTGGAAACGTAGACGCAAACGGAGAAACACAATCCACGGCACCTTCCGAGCGGGAGTGTGTCGCCGGATCCCTCTTGATAAGACACAATTCATATCGCGCAAACGTGCTGCTTTATTAGAATGTACAACTTGCGGCCTCCAACGCGTCCGATCAAGGGCGGCGGCTGAGCCCAAAATAAGTTCACGGAGCATCGTTCCGAAGATTCAACCACTCTTGACAGGGAATCCAGCTGCAGCCCTCATCTATTTGTTGTTGCGAATTCAGTTGACGCGTACGTTTCCTTCAACGAGGAATTGTGTCGCGATCTCGAGACTGTTTGTGTTGTGATTAGTACTCCATAACTTCCGCGACGCCATGCTTCCTGCATCTCAGAAACGTGTTCAGGTACTCGATACGTCAGTGCAGCATCGCCAATGAGGATCCAACTTCAGTCGGAATCCTTAAGCACCAACCATCAAACAATTTACTGTCACGCACAAGTTGTCAATACCAAAATCTCCCACAAGAAGGACTCTCGCCGAAGCTGTCGCCTCGCGGCG
Source organism: Phytoseiulus persimilis (assembly GCA_037576195.1). Lineage (NCBI taxonomy): Eukaryota > Metazoa > Arthropoda > Arachnida > Mesostigmata > Phytoseiidae > Phytoseiulus > Phytoseiulus persimilis. Next base: position 11,062,514 of record CM075104.1, read on the forward strand.
CAACAGACCTGAACTTTCAAAGCATAATTCGGCAAATCGCGGATGTTGGAAATCTGCTCCTGTTGTTTCTAAGCTCGTTGAAAACGAGAATTTGTTTTCTATAGTGATAAGTTCCAATATTTTCCACTAGATCGAGCACAGGGCGTTATCTTATGAGACCAAAGGAAAATTATCCTTGGCTGCATCCGATACCTCTCTTGCCCGTCAATCTTTGAAGAACTTGACAAACCGATTTCGAATATCCGCTAGGCCCGACCATCTTATTATCATTTGCGAACAACATTCTCGCCATTGTCAATCATCGCTCACGACTCCATGGTAATGGCGGAACAGACATCAGTCGTGGCGGTAATCGTGGGGGAAAACATATTACGGAACTAACTGGATCATATTTATAATGACCAAAGAAAATATCATGATGGTATTAGCGTAATCAGCATAGAAAAACCAGCGTCGCAACCATGGTAGAACCAGTTGCCAACAATCAGCGGCTTCCTCGCACTTGGAGTTATTTGGTGCAAACACTCCAGCATCATCGTGTTCCTCTCTTCCTAGCTCATGGGTTGCGTTTCCCACTCAGTATCAAGTTAGCTGGAACTCACTGAAATGCAACCAAGAGGAACTATCGCCTCGGGCATCTCGCGCCGTTTCATTGAAAGGCTTTCATTGTCATCCGGAATCTCTCGCTACAGGTGCAATGCATTATTAGAAAGCGGAGAGCTCACTCCATTGAGACCACTTAAACTCATTAGATTCTCCAATCCTTTGAAGTCAAATCATTTTTCCCTTTACCAGAGCAGTGATTGATACCAAGTTCGGAAGGCGCACGGCCCCCCTCCATCTGGTCATAATCTGACGTAGACTCGACCAACTAGGTCTACCTGGCAGGGCTTGGCGTCGAAGTCCTTATTTTTTCTCAGCAACTTTTTGAGCCGCTGCCGACGGTCGGGTCTGGTGACCCCGTTTACGCTCGTCGTTGTCCCGCCGCTGGCTCACATTGCTTTGCGAAGACGAAGTTCTTCTTCGGCCCGCTTCAGCGGCGCGTTGCTTCTGGTGCTGACGCTGAGCCTCTTGTCGACGCCTCTCCAACTCTTTCTGGTTGCGATCGTACTCTTCCGGCTGGAAAATTAAGATTAGTTCACGATTTTGAGAGGTGACGAGGCGTTCGTGATGAGCCAACATTCAACCGGGTCAAATGGAGACTTCGGCGGAAGACTCACCGAGACTTTGAAATCATCGAGCGTCCTGAACTTCCGCAGAAACGCTTCCAGTCGGGGCTCCACTGTCAAAATGTGCGAGTCCCTGTAAAACTTCCTGAAAGCCCAGAACTTCTCCAGTCCGTAGAGCTGCTTGTCTTCTGCGTCAGCGATGACCTCTTCTTGGAAGTCATTATAGAGATCAGCTCGATAGTGCTTCTCGAGCCCGTACGAATACATACGGAACAAACATTCGAGACCTGAAAGTTCAGCAATTATAAATCGCCATGCTTGCATCAACAAAACATAAGCAGAGAGCTCTATTCTTGCCAGCCAACCAACCGTATCGGAATCCGAATTGCGCGTCTTCTTTGGCGATACGCCTGAACTCGCTGTACATGTTCTTGTTGAAGTGATCTCTCAAGAAGTAAGACCAGAAGCGGAAGAGCGTGTTCATCTCTAAACTCTGTCCGATACCAAGTCGTTTGCGCTCTTTCAAGCACTTGTTTTTGAAGCGATGATAAGCTTGTTGCGTGAAACCACTGTCCTTCAACAGAGCATGAGAAGGATGCTCGAACTTCGGCAGCGAGTTTGGAATCGAGCTGCAGCTTGACGTAAACGAAGGCTCGACGCTTCCAGTCAGCGATGATACTTCTGACTTCAAGAGACTTTTGGAGAAGCTTCCACTTCGAGACGGAATTTCTTCATGCTCTTTTGTATCCAGAATCCATCCGACGTGAAATTCTTCCGGTGGATCTTCCCCATGTCGAGTCTTCTGTTTCCGAGGCGTTCTCTGATCCACTGGTTCGTTGGTTTTATCCTTGACCACAGGATAGAACCGCGGAACGACTTTCGGATCCTTGCAGAACCTCGGTGTGCGGCCCGGCGTCACCGGCGGACGCGATCGCGGCGTAGAAATCGGAGTGGTCATAGCAAGCTGACCCTGTTCCGAAATCTTTTCGAGACTTTCCTGGTCGAGCCCGTACGGAGGCGGCGGTGGTGGTGGAGCCTGCTCTGATTTCACTTCCTGCTTTGAATCGGTTCTGGCAGGACTTATCAACTCCACGGATCTGGAGGGGAGAGCGCAATGAATATTTGCATCGAATTAGTCGAGGTGGACTCGAGTTGCGTTCCATCCGCGCATGGCCAGAAACCTACTTGTATTGCATATTTTCGTGGTGGTGGATATTCGTCCAAAGATCTTCTTCGTAGTAATATAGCCCGTCGTTTATCACTTGAGCCAGTTCTTGGGTTATTTTGGTTCTTGAAGTGAAGTTCGCTGTACGATCGAAACCTTCATGTTTCTTGGCACGGCCCACAGGCGGAGTTTGAGTAACTGAAACAGGAGGTTGTGGCGTTCCCTGATCTTCTTTTCGGAAACAAGTAACGGAAGTATCCTTTCCTGCGCCCTTATTCTTAGACGAAAAGTCGACGAGAACAGGGATATCGAACACGAAGATAGCTCACCAATGATGATTTCGATATCTCTTCGTCGTTGATCTCATAGTCATCATCGGGATCTTCGTCTGAGTTCCACTCTTCAGTGAAGCGATTACAGCGCCCACCCTCGTGTACGAGGTCTTCGTCCAGCTGGAATTCGAGCTCTTCTTTCTCATCTGGGACCTCTTTCCTCGTCGAGTTCTCAACAGGCTGCAAGGGAGATCATGATAGAATACTGTTTCTTGTGAGTCGAGAGACTCGGTTCAGGGTTTAAGAAACTCCGACGTACCGTTGGCTCCTTGCTCCGGCTCTTCTCCCGATTACGGCGATCTTTCTTAACTTCGGTCCACTCGCCCCTCGCCGCGTCGCCCTCAACCGTTTCTTTTTCGCCATCGGCTGTTTCGGATGTCGTTTCTGATCGGAGGAGAACCCGAAAAATATGACTTATCAACAGAGGTTCTACAATCCCAGCTACTCTGGCTAATCCCAACGAGATCCGCAATCGTCCGCGGCAGGATAAACATGCAATTTATGGAATTCCTAGACTCTGCTCAGCGAGGACACTATAACTATTGGGTCTTATTCCGAGTTCAGATGTATCATTCTCTATTGATCTCTCCCTCTCGAATTCCCAGCTCAATAGAAATCGTGTACCTAAGGGTGTCGGTTCGCGACATGGAAATATTGAACAACAACAGACAGAACATCCAGGACAGCGAGCGCGCAGTGTCGACGGAGTTCAGTCGACTGGAGAAGCAACGATGCAAGATTATCATCAGTTGTACATGGGACAAGAGTCCAAAGAGCGTGAAGCTTCGAAGCTTCGTGGTCGCTACGTTGGATATTCGAGCCAAGATACAAGAGACGAATCAGTTCTCGTGAGCTCTGGGGTTCTGGGAATATTGCTCGTAGGCTTCAAGGAGGTCACAGCAAGCAGGCGGCGGAACAAATGATCGTCGTGGGATCGGACATTCATTCATAGAAAATGATCAAGGAACGGAAGAACCATTCCAAGTACGAGTCCCGACGAACGATCGAGACAAACGTTACAGGGCTCGCGAGCGATTTGCTCGAAAGTCATCGAACAATGATTATTTAACCATCACAATCATGGCCAATCAGCTCTCTCTGGGCATGAAAAACACGCGGATAGCAAAACTTAAATCTTTATTATTATTATCGTTATCATCATTTTTTATTATCATCGTGATCATCCGCTTCTCCTCCTGCTCAGTCTCCAGCTCCAACGATATTATCATCTTCATCATCTATTCTCCCTTCAGTATCAATCCGTCTGACTGACTTTCATCATCGACAGCATAGCATTTCCCAATTTTTTCCTCCTATTTCGCTGCCTCTGTTTCCTGTTCATTCCAACTTTTCACTCTATTTTTGTGGTTCTTGTAGCTCTGTATAGTTTTCGAAAATGTTTTTTTTTTGCTTGTTTTCTTTTTTTTTAACATTTTATTAGGTTTTCTGTTGCGCGCATTTCGAAGTTCCATCATATCTCTTGATTTCACGGCTTACGACAACTGACTTCTCATAACCATTGTTTGCTATTAATAGTGAATTATGAATATTATCATATAGATCATCCGCATTCTTGTCTCTACACTGTTCATCATCATATGTATCATCATCAGTATGGGCGACGGCCTTTTCTGGATCAATAAATCACACGATATTGATGATCATCTCATTATTCAGGGTAATATTCGATAGTAGTAGTTGTAGTGATGATTAAAATGATGGTATGCCGTGATAGAGAGAGCTGATCCACAGAATTCATGTAACGAGTTTGCTGCACAAAGTGTGGGTGTTGTTTGTAGTGGTCGCAATATCTTCTTCTGTTGTGGTGGATGTTTTCGCCCCTTGAGTTTTTTGCAGGAATCTGCACGCTGTGATGATCGTGGCTCAGCCTGGCGTGCAAAAGCGGCTGATGATGGATACGGCTGATGGAACCGCGCTGCCGTAACGACCATCGTTGATGCAAATCGACGATTCCGACGACCAAGACGCGTTCTCTGCTCTCGATGCCGGCTGGCAGACTCTCGTCAAATCCAGAAGGTACTCCGCTGTCAATCTGTTTCGGATAACTTTTTTTCCCAGAATTCTCAATCCGACCCTCGACGATACAACAGCCATCCTTATCAGGTCCATTATCGAAGCTGATGTTGTTGTAGTTGTGGTATGTGCTATGATTGGCATGACCGTCACCATCCTGTCTAGACAGCAGTGCACGTCAGCAAAGCAGAGACAGTATGAGCAATATAAATCGATCTCGCGGTATCGATACGAACTTTCACTAAACTGGAGTTGCGGTTTCCGAACGAGAGCCGAAACGCGGAAATTGCTCCGTTCGATTTTCGCTTAAACGTCAAGACTAGCGTCAAAAGAGGGCTTGGATACATTGCGCCCTCAATATTTCTCACGCACGCACGCTTGCTCGCTCGCTCACACTCACAAACCACCTTTCAAAACGCTGACTCCAAGGTTTGACTGCTTTGCTGCAGTATTTGAACCATCAAGCTGTTGAATTTCATCATAACTCAAGCAAACGGGAGCCCAGTCTCCCGGTGTCTGCCACTCTGGCCATGGGCCATTGGACCATAGGACGGCCAGAACGTCAAGAAATGATCCATCTTCCGCATGGAGCACGCGGTCAACGCCGCCGAAGGTTTCGGCATCCGGCATGGAAAGACTTCGAACACTGTTAGAAAGGAGGAACAAGAAGCCTCATGGAACAGTGAACTGAGGGACACGAGTTTGCTGAGCTGAACAACCAGAAACTTGAAGGAAAACCTCCGGGAAAACCCAGTGAATAAGGCTGGAACCAATCTACTGACGAGGGAAGCTCCAATAGAACTATCCAGGGACATGCGCATGGCTACTTACATTCGATAACCAATATACGAATGTTCGGTACTGCGGGGAATCGCGAGAGAACAAATCTAACATTGGGCTGGAAGAGGCGAGCAGTGACTCAGCAACTCCGAACCCATGAAGCTCCGGGCACCTGGGTTGCCACTACAAAGGTAGCGGGGCCCGGCAGCTAGATACCATCTGAACCCAACACACTCAAACGCCACATGGGGAATTCTCATTGCTCAGGACCAACATAACGTAACTATCGGAAATCTAAATGAATCATATAAATATATATTTAGGAAAGGCTCAATGGAATCGTAGAACGTGTTGCTGCTTGCTTGGTAATGGTTCCTGTGTGTTCGTTTCAGATGACAGAATCTAGCTGGTTTTGCTTTGCTGGTGCGCCGTACACTTGTTTCCAGTTTATACTTCCCTCAGCGTAGAGACTGTTATCCCCGTTCTGAACTTCTCTCGTGTGAGTCGCGTGTGTTGGCAGAGTACTTGCCCATCTTCTTATCTCGCTAATTCTCACTCTTGTACACCAAGTACTCTGATGCAGTGTTTTTGTGTGTTTGCAACGCGCAACCTCGTGGAACGACTACCTTCTACGGCCGGAGCGTTGTTCTGCTCGAGATTCCGAGGAGTGGGTCGCAGCTCTGCTCTCGCTGGGTCTCGTCTATCCGTTTGGTTTCCCTTCGCTCAGTTCCTCTAACCAGCATTCCTAACAACGGGTATGGCTGAAGCAGCAACCGAGACATATCGTTGCTGAACCACCACAAGACAGAGAAACTGAGCCGGAAGATCCATCATATTTGTTCTGGATCTGGGTCCAGACTCGCGAAAATCGCGATGAGCTCAGCATCCTTTCAGTTCTAGCCACACAAGGGGGACGAAGGAAACATCCCATTGCTTTCCGAGTCAGAAGCAAACGAGGGAGAAAAAAACTCGACTTCTTCAATGAATCGTTTAGACGACTCGATGCATGATTCTGAAATGAGTTTCTCGGCCGTCGCCTTCCCAGCCTGAGGAGCTTCCCGGTTTCCATAACAACGACATGAAGCGAGCCCCTCTTGTATTCCATCAATGACACCGTTTCCACTCGAAATAGTGCAACGTGGCTCTTTTCAGAGGAGCGTATTATCCCTTATTTACACTTCAAGCATTCCTCTGCAGCTGTAGCTCGTCGAGCATCGGTTCACAGATGCCTCAGCGCCTCATTACTCAACTACCTCGGTTTTTTGATTAAGGATCATTTTGACATCGCGCGGGGATTGAAGAACTCGAACGCAACCAGATGAATTAATTTCAAAAGTTGCAGCTCATTTCAGGAAGTTTTCTTTCGGAGCTAGAGTGGAGGTTCGTCTCCTATTTGCTGGCCTGCGTTCTCGATTTCATCCTCCATCATTCGGGAGACACTGCACTGAGAGTTATGCCGGAGGAATTCTACCTGCCAATCTGTCTTGCACACGCTTTTGTTCTCGTGAGAGAAAATGAGGCCGTTGCGGGTACGCACGCTCGGCTTTTGCACTTTTTGTTGCCGTCGTCATCACCGTTTAGCGCCGTTTATATTAATTGTCGCCGTGAGAGCGTCGGGGATAACCCCTGTGCTTTCACCATAGGAAAAACAGTAACAGCCGAGAGTAACGAACCTCGGAGCGGATCATGCTCTCCTATGAAAATTTCAAAATTCCAGCAGTCTACCTTCGACCCCACACGGAGTTTCGATGGGTACCTGAGAGAAGGTCGACTCGGCGACATTTTGCGATGACACATTCTAGTCTCATGGTTTTATCACTTGCACGTTACGTTCGCACCAGCGCGAGTACTCTCATTCCGCAATTCCTGTCAAACTACGAGCTGACAGACGTCACAACTTCGACTTTCCGTACCGCCCACGCCACGACAGCAACAGAGGATCGTCCCCCAAGTTAACATTTGAATCAGTGCAGAGGGTAAGGGCACGGAAAGAATGTACCTTTCCGAGATTTGAGGAAGACGAAGTTATCTGACAACTCGAATCGGATTGAGGAGGAGTACGCGAAGGTCGATACCTTCAAGATCCTTCTCGTTTGAGACTGCATCCTCATCTTGTTCCTACTTTCGACATCTCTTGGCGGAGAAAAAAGTCGAGGCGGTCGGCTGTTGAACCTAATCTCATTTCAATGGATCGAGTAGCGCACGTTGCTGTTTGCGCAAAGGGTTGCTGGTCGCTGATTCCATAGAAAATCTGAGGCAGTCTGGCAGCATCAACAGAAATGCACGACAATCAAATCGACAGAAATAGTGCTCGGTAGTTTGTGCTTCATCTGCACACGATAGACTCAAGTTGTACAGGAAAAACCGTTCAAAAAGTTGCATTGAACTACATTTTCACAACTACAGCCATCATATCAAAGATAGATAGTAATAGGCTATTGATAGACAAGTTGATATCTCAATAGAATATCGACAGACTCGCCCATACGTAGTTAGGTAGATAGACTGATTGATAGATAGGTAAATAGGTAGTTGATGGTTAGATAGACGAAAAATATAAGGCAGTCGTGTGGTCAATCACCATGCCGTGATCCCAGCGCTCACTCGCGGAAGCTTGTCGATGTTCGCTCACAGAGACCACTCCCGTCAACCAATCGGCCTAATGATCATGTTCTAGAAATTAACTAACTATCCGATCCTCCACAAGTTTGGGCCAGCATGTACATCCCGAAAACAACTGATGTGGGGTTGGTGGTCCGCTACGACAAAAGAGACCAAATAGCTCTACGATGTTTCCGACAGTAGTTAGTCTTGTCGCCGTCAGTTCTCTGGGGAGCAGAGAGTGTGGTAATGATTACCGATTCGAGTTGGAATCCCATTCTCCAGACGTCAGAGAGAAAGCTTGTGAAATCGGTTCACCGATCTGCGATCACTCCATCTGCTGCCTCAAATTCGGACCACGGTGGAAGCCAATGAACGCGACGAAGCACTGAACTTTTCCGAACAGTTCGAAAACACGTATCGATTGCATTATTAATTTCCTGCTGTCATTGCTCAGACTTCGCTTGCGGTCGGAGAAGCCGCCGATCCAAGTATTGAAGGAGCTGAATCGACGCCAGACGTCGCTCGATTGCCGTTGCAGTTTAGTTCGCCGCGTATGCTGCAGACGACGGGATCAATAGCTCTTCCGTTAGAATATTCCCAGGAAGATCCACTCCGAGAACAAATCCCCATCCTACTGGGATAACAGGCTGGGAACTGAAAACGTTCCAGACACCTGCGACATTCCAGCTCCCGTCCTCATTCGAGAACGACTCACTCCTTGCTTATTTATGTACAGTTACGACAGTCGGGAAGAGTCGATGGCCGGCGGAAGAGAAGTTGGCGAACTTCAATCGCTAGGGTTCTTCTCGGCTCGGAAAATTCTCAACCGAATCGCTCGAGTTTGCCGGTCCGCGGTTCAGCAGTCGCTGATCATGGGTCTCGTCAAACTTGGGCCGATTGGCCTCGAATGAATCATTCGGTGTTTGCTCGGACGTGCATAGAGTGAACAAGTTCAGAAAAAGTAGCGCCGAACTCTATTCAAACTCGAACCGTTTCTCCGAAGATTTCTTTCTGCATTCCGCGTCCCAGGCCTGTTGTCTGTTGATATTGTTGTTGCTGTGATGATGCTAACATGTCAAGCTACGAGGCTTTCGCTCTGTGCGAGATACTGTGATGTCTAACGCTTGTTCCGACTGTCTGGTGGTTCACGGATTGACTCGTTATCATTTCCCATAATTTCTTTTGTTGTGTTGTTTTCTAACCGATGTTGTTGCTGCTGTTGTTTGTGTCTAGTCTTCCTTTGGCCGGCCTACGCACCGTTAACGACGACAGGAGCACCACCGCCGCTTGGGGGCGGATTTGGTGAAGGGTCCTGAGAAGCAGCGGATCCAGGACCCGTTCGTTGCGGAGCGGGCGGCAAAACCCCGTTGGGGACATCTGGAAGCGGCCAATGAGTCGGCCGTTCCCGCGTCCGTATTTTCAAGTTATCTTTGAGGTCCAGGAGAGACGACTCTTTCACAGCCTGGGGAAGGATTGAGAAATTAGAGTCCACGCGTCACACTCAGCGTACGCTGGCTGCGATCAGCAACAGTACACATCCAAGGTGGAAATCCGGATCCTTTGGCGAACTGACCTGGATGAATAGATTGATGTCCTGCGTGAGAGCCTGTATTCTGTGGAAGCCAGCAATGAGGCTGACGGGGAGGTACCCTTCGCGATCCATTTTTCTCCGGAGGAAGAAGTCTCTTTGCAAATTTTCTTCGCTGAAGTAATATTCTACTTGCTTGCGAATGTATTCCTTGAGCGTGGGCTCGTCCACAGCTGCAAAAATTCAAAATGACCGTTTTATGTTCCTTGAACGGCCCTAAATCCTCTCGCACGACTCCCGTTCATCACTTGCGCAACGCCGTCACGATTGCTTCTCTATCCGTGTATCGAGTGCCCAATCTGTTCGAGCTCCTTGCGATAGAACAAGGAACATTTCGGAATTCTACGCGTCTAACAACTCCACTACGTAGAACGGCGAAGGGCTCGCGCTTGAGGGAATATACCTAACCACTCCCAGCTGTGTTCCCACGCGGCTGTAATTTCACCTGATCCAAGCATTGAGAGCCGAGAAAGATCTTCTTTGTGGATCTCGAACCCGGCCTCCATTGCGGACGACTGAGAAATCGGCCACTCGAGCCAGGCACGATTCTTCGATTCACTTTTCTATCACTCAAACCGCCGACCACAATGACTGTGAACGTTCAAGGTTCGTACGGGAACGATATCTGTCATATGGTTGACTATCATTCAACTGTCCGTGCACCTTCGACGTGCGACACTATCACACACCGATCACCACGTGGTGCTCGTTTCAAAACAACAAAAACAGTGCGCAGTCGGAGCGAACGCTCGAAGCAACGCAATCAAGAGAATAGACACGCCAGCAGCCGCAAGAGCAGCAGCAGACAGTGTCCATCGGCCAACATGGACGAGTGAAAGAAGCGTGACACTACGCATGCGCGCTCGCCGATCTGCTGCTCCGCTATATCAGCTGTATTCACCGGCGGAAGCCAATTCGCAACTGACGACTTCACCATTCACTTCGCAACTGCAGCTGAGTCAGCTGATCCACGGCGCGTATCCAGTGCTTGGAGATAGAGCATCGCAAGAACTCACCGAGGTATGGGCCTCCCAAGAATCCGAATCTTGGCGGAGGAACCTGAGCTATCGGTGCTGCCACTTGTGCTGCCGCGCCGCCCGCGACGACGACGGCAGCAGCAGCCGGGGGGATGAACTGACTTGAGGGAGGTGGTGACGGAGTGAGAGGTAGACGTGAAGGAATAATCGGAACCAAGAAGCTTGGAGCGGGGGCAGCTGCGGAGAAAGAGCCATCAGATTGGAATCCGGATCCCACTTTCCACCTTTCCATCCCAAACCATCACGTTGATTGTTCCACCCCTCTATCGATATCGAACGTACCTTCCATGACGTCGGCCTGCTGCCCTGGCCTGCTATTCTGTTGTGGCGTCGCAGTCCGCACCCACGACGGAGGAGTTGAGCGTCCTCTCCCTCGTCCTCGACTTCCTCCTCGGTAACCTCCTGATCCACCACGGCCCCGACTCGATTCCCTTTGTCCGTTCATTTGAGCTCCCCCGCCCAGGGCTCCTGGCCCGGAGCCTACGAACGACGTTCCGTTGGTCGATTGCCCTGTTGGGAAGGTTCGAGAAAATGCTCTAGTCGATTTCCATGATCGAAATTCGAAGAGAACTCCATGGAGTCGTGGCCTTCGCCGTCCGGCAACGAGGACTCCCGGGAACTCCGACCGAAGATACTCACAGTTGGTTTTGTTCGACGAGACGTTGTTGGAAATTTGAGAAGCATTTATGGATTTCTGCGGGTTGTTTGAGCGCTCGCCGCGATAAGAACCTCCTGACCTCGGCTCTCCTTTCCGGTTTCCACTGACAGGCTCAATAGCTAACGGAACCCACTTCGGTTTGGCACCTAGAATCAGCATTCTTTCCTCTCAGACGACTGGTCAGCTCGAAAAAGGCACAGAACCAATCAGAATACGAACAGAAGGAGTTCTCAGCGTGTCTAACCTTTCTTCTTGTTCGAGGCATCCTTAGCAACGAAATGCTGTGAGCCGTCTTTCAGGCTCTCCCTGAAATCTTCTTCAGCTAGTCCGGCAGAGTCTTTTGATGCTTTGGGCGAAGCGACGCTTCCATTCGATGAGGCGCTCCCGCTTCCGATCGCTTCCACGCCGACCTCTACAACTTCCCCCAACGTCGGCCACTCTGAGGAAATCGCGGATCCTTGAGTAGTCACGGAATTCACTCTCGCTGCGGAAGCTGCTCTAGCAGGACTTTGTACACAAATACTCTCTTCTGCAATCGGAACGATTTCGTTAGCAACCCATTCTGCATCTTGTTTCAGCATCCCCCGATGCCGATTCCCAGTCAGTGAACACAGCGATCCCAGTCAGCCCGTGTCCTCGGCATCGGGAGGCGCTGCTGCCGCCAGGTGAACGAACGGTACCTTGACTTTCGATTGACATATCGCACAGCGCACACCGCACACGAATCAAAATGAAACACTGCCCGACATCTCCACTCAGGTCCCGGTAGATTGGTCAGCTTCCGCCGAAAGTATCGCCACTTCAGCAAGCTTTCGCTCCTGAGGTTCTATCCCGACTGAGAGCTGTTGGCGTTGGTGCTCACGCTGTTGGCGCTTCTCCACCATATGCTCTGTTCCGTCGTCGACGTCATATGGATTCTTGTGGTCTTCTGCTAGCAGCATCGGCAACAGCACTAACAGCAGCAGGAACGCTCTCACATCAACGGTGACGTCACAGCTCGTTTCGAGTTGGTTTTCGGCGCCGTTCAGTGTTTCCACCGATCACACGGACGCATCACAAAATTAAACAATTCTTGAAAGTCGGCGATGCCTCGATCGTTTCTAACAAGCTCGAGAGCGTTGTGGGACACAACAAACAACGCGCTGCCGCTATCTCCCTCTTTGTCACTCTCTCCAACACTGCCAGTTGAAACGGCGAACAATCGACGCTCTGGCCCTGTTGCTCAAGTGCAGATCTTTTCGAACTCGAGCAACTTACTTTCCCTTATGACCGTAGAGATATACTTGTCACAATCGGGGTTATAGAAGCTCGAGAGCCTTATCCAGGCGATATGCCGCTGGAGTCGGGTGATACAGACTCAGAGTGGATAGGTCTTCAGCGTAAAACCGCGACGGAGCTCGCGATAGTTACGGCTCGAGTGATCGCTGCTGGTTGTCTGAATGCCAGGATGGCCACAGGTTTGGATCCCCCGCAGACATTTCATGAATTCTGAGCGGAGGAGGGAACGGCCGTCGCCGTCCACAGAACCGAATCTCTGAGCTCCTCATGCGTTGGGAAATGGAGGGATTCACGCTCCTCCATAGCCTTCATCGACCGGCCTTCGCCGAACCGTTGTACGACGGAGATGCAAGACGAACGGAAGCTTCCGAACACCATGTACATGCCAGTTTGCTCGCAGAGCGCAACGCAAGTCTGATCATGGAAATCGGCAGGCCATGGGGATAGGCTGAGGGACCTCGACGCCGAGCGAGCCTTGGGGGTTCAGGAAACGCGAAAGGCGGATCCGCTTTTGGGTGGGAGCTCCCAGCGACGTCAATGTCTCCAGGATCGAGTCCCGCGGGGGGCCATGGGCTATGGAGAGATTCCGAAGTGGCCACGGGACAAGAACACGGGATCGACCGATCTGGTGACCAGAGAGACGTACGCAAAGACCACCCGGGCTGTCACAATGACAGATCCGCGAGGAAACCTGATCTGGTCCCCGGCTTCGTTGAGTTTCCAGCGTTCCGACGAACACCCCGAAATCTGTCCCATTTCGTTACCGGGAATTTCACCACAAGTTCACAATCAACCTACCATATGGAGCGCTAACGTCAACGTGATTCGCATCCGAGTATCCATTGCATTCCGGCTGCTGAAAGAAGTCAAGCATCGATTTTGATATCAGATCGAGGAACGACGGGGAGAGCTTCCGTCAAAAAAAAAAAAGTGAAAGATGTTCAGCACGGTTCTAATCGCTGCCTTTAGTTCACAACCGGGGGTGATAAGCGGAGAGTTCGATGGGAAACTGGAATGGGCCAATCTGACGAAACTCACCTCATGGTGATCAGCAGGTGCGTGGCTAGCGGATCTCGGAGGTTTCTGTGGATGGGCTTTGCTCTGACCCGAAGGCACAACTGCGAATAGAGTTCATTCGGTTATGGACGTCTATGTTTTGCATGATGTATTCAGGAGATAGGGGCATCTTCTTTTGTAAAAGGCAGGAGACAAGTGGCGGCCAGCGGGGAGAAATCTAGGGGGTTGAGAATTCGACCCGAGGCTTCGACGAGAGTTCAGAACCAACGAGGATGGTCGCTCTCTGATCATCTTTCACTCGCTGCAGTTCGATCGAAGGGCAGGGTAAACAACGCAGGGAGGAGTCGAGTAACGAAATAAGGTCATTGATTGGCTAGCTATAAGTCAGTCTGAAACAGCACTCACCGGTTCCTTGAGAGTTTGGCAGCGAAGGCGGCGGCGGCGGCGGCGACGACGTCGTCGTCGCGGTAGTATTCGACTGTAGCGGCGGCTGCTGCTGTTGCTGAACTGGAAGCAGCGGCGGCAGCGGTGACGTCGTGGAGGCCGTCGTTGGTGCTGCCGTAATCGTCGACGTATGCGTGTCAGAAGGCAACGTGACGTCTGACGTAGGGGATGAAACTGAGGAGTTCGCTGAATTCACTTTGTTATTGGGGACAGCGGTACAACTGTTGGCATTCAGAGCATCAGGGAATTCCATTTGTTTTTGAGCAATTAACTGGGCTGCGTTCCGGTTTTTCGTCCAAGGATTCACCAGAGGAGGCGGTGCAAACACAAACTCTTCTTCGCCTCCTGATCCTTTCTTATCTGAGCTGGCGCCAGCGCTGCCAACGCTGGATTCCTTGGCCGGGGGGTCTCGCGGGGGGGCGCAAGCACCCCGCTCACTAGTCTCACTTGTTCTCGACGAGGGTCTCTCCGGTCGAGATTTTCGCCGATCTCTTCTTTGCTGATTCTCACCGCCGGCTTTCCTTCCGGCATAAGGCTCTTTTCTAGGGGGTTTGGAGCTGGCGGAGCTGTTTTGACTGGCATTGTGAATGTTGCTGGTATTGTTGTTGTCGCCGATATTGTTGTTGCTACTGTTGTTGTTATTGTTGTTGTTGTTGTTATGTTTAGTCGCCACGTGCGGCTGAGCTTGCGACTGCTGCGGTTGTGGCTGTTGCTCAACGGTCGAAGTAGCGAGATCCTCCATGCCGACTGGTCCTACTTTCGTAGCCGCCATAGCTCCTCTGGTCTCAAGTTCGAAACGCGACGATTTCACTGATGACACAACACAAGTATGCGCGATCCACTTCAGGGAGTCCGAGAGAAGCACTCACTCACTCACGAATCGGGATGAGTTGGACACTGTGGACCGACTGAGTCCCGGACAGAATTAACAACAGGATGAAGGGAGAGACGATCGGTGTTCGGGACCACCACCGAGGGAAACGTCTTCCGAACGAGCTTTCCGTTCACTATATGGCGTTCTCCGCCGCGGAGCCTGACTTCAAGCTCTCGTCCTTTTCTTCGAAGGACCCTCAATCAATCGACCACTTATCTGCCTCTCGGTATGTCTGTCTACACGGACGGGATCTGTTCGTCCTTATTCCCCTACGACAGGACGCATACGTTGGGAGAGCATCAGCTGACCTGCAATGAGAAAGGAAAGAATCTTTTGTGAATCGGGCAGGACTCCAAGCTCAAGGTTCGAAGTTCGAATCTCACGAATCTATTCAGGATCTAGGACGAACAGAATGAGATCGCGTCGCAAATGAGAGGTCACGACTCATATCGTCGTATTCGAACAGCCGAACACCAACGGAACAGCGACGGCTCAACAATCTTTCGAACTATATGCACTCAGGGACCCTTCGCGGCCTCCGCTCCTTGTGTTTCTGACACTGCGGTTCGAAACCGGAGTGGTTCGACTCCTTCACTACCGGCACCGGGCGATGAATACACTGGCTCTACCGTAGAGAGAAGGCGTGGTCTCGGTAACAGTCGCCTTCAACTCACTTTGGAGCTCGGAGAACTCGTCGGAGGAATATCGAACACAAAACGCTCAGAAAACGAGGAAATCATCCTGCCAAGTTGCGTCAGTAGACAGGGAGGGCTGCGTTTCTATATCGAGAGGGTCAACGTTTGGATGGTGGGAGATCTGAGTCTGAATCCTAGACACACGCAACTGAAAAGGGCCAACTCGAGTAAGTCGGGGCCCCTCAGCGACAGACTTCCTTCACGAGTCAAGTCAAGCTGGCCACCACTACTGCCACTAGCAGCCGCAGTGGCAGCATCACTATAAGCAACGGCGGTAACAGCACTACCGCAGGGTCTTCTTACTTTCTCTACGGCGTTCAAGACCTAGTACAGGCAAGGCTGGCTAGATTGCTGCTACCGAGCCGCCGTGCAAGAGAACAAGGCAACAGCAGACACCAGCAGACCTGCGCCTTCCTCTGTCTGTGCGGCTGATGTTGTCTACGGCGAACCGTTCGTCTAACAGAAGTACTTCTGCAGCGGTCTGGTTCGTACTGAAAGCCCTCGCCCGTGGCGAGGTCGGAGATCAATTCCAGGGGTTTCGGAACTGTGATGATACTAAGCACTGCCCCGCGGTACCTTTCACTACGGAGACCCTTCGGGAGAGAGAGCTCGACCCCGAGCGTGCGTCTCGGTACTTCGCTCGAGCAGCTGTACCCCTGTCCGCTCGAGACACCAGAAATTACTCGCTCGAGTCTGCCCCTTCCAACGTCAAATTCCGGGCTGCAGAGAGTGTCTCGGACGCATCCTCACCCCCCGCACCAATCAGGCGGGTCTGCCGGGGTTCAATCAGAGAGGATTCGGAGAAGCGGCCAATAACCGAATAGAGAAGAACGACAACGAAACACAGCGATTAAATGTAGATGAATTAGCAACAGCAGAGCGCCAGGGGGCGAGAACTCCATTAGTCTCACGGAGAGCGTTGGGAAGAAAATGTCGCTTGCCCCTTCATTTACCTACAGCTGGCTTGGGTTCAATGTTGAATCAGCCGGCCGCAGACAAGCTTTCCGACAGCTTCTGGTTGCGGCCGTTGCAGACAAACCAAGCAGCAAGCTGCCGACCGAGCTAGGTCCCGACAACCCAGCTACCGACCGCACTGACTAGAGGAACCAGCCACGGACTTGAGAACCGGGCGAGCCTTATGAGCGGCCTGGTCGCATGCTCGGCTCCGAACAATCAACCACACGTTTCCGATTGAAAATACTCGGAGGAAGGAGCCCTCTCGAATAGCTTTTCGTTGGACTCGACGAAACCGCAAGTCACAGCTCGTTGGCCTCTTGTGCTCGTCCGGAAGCACGAGCAATCTCGAACGAGCGTACGTACGCACACAGCGAACCCGAACGAGTCCGGTTTCATCCGTGAAGTTGGACTCATAATTCCTCGATTCGAGCCGTCGTTTTAATCTGAGACTCGTCAGACGCGAAGCTTCCGAAGATCTTCGTTCCTCGCTTGCTAGTGATCGAGAAGCACTCCAGCCTCATCAGAACTCGAGAGAGAGAGAGAATGAGCGTTGCTCTCAAGACTCCTACGCGGGGCTTTCCGAGCGAAAAGCTCGCCCATGGCAGGTGGCGTCTCGAGAGCATCTGCGATTGTTTTCTCCTTCGTCTTTGCGTACTCACGCGCACGACCATACAAATCGCGTCCGCAACACGCGGCGCTCGGTTCTCATTCGCGGACCCTGCTCGATGCCGTCAGCGGATCGTTTTCTTATCTGCACCAGTAGCAGAGACGGCAGCAGCAGCGATCGAAGTGGCGGCGAACGGCGACGAGACGCTGCCGGCAGGGTTGTTGCTGCTGCCGCTGTGTATTTTTGCCCGCTTATGAGGCGCAACATGACCCGAGCTAGCGAGCATTTGAGAACAACAGAGCGCCATCACCACCGCCACTAGCTAACCACCGACCACGATACCTGTGTGCTACGAAGAGCCGATGTAAAGCGACCTGGGGTGCCGGCCGATGAGGCTTCGGGTCTTCTTCTGAATACGACGACCACCATCGACCCCATCGAGTTCTCGAGGAGCAAACAACAGAAAACCCGCGCGCGAATCTCGCGCGAACTGCCTAACGATGCCAGCGCATGAATTAGGGGTGGATACGGCGAGCGCTCTGATACAGAGTAAGAACGGCGGACCGAGTGGGGAGCTTGGACCGGCTACACCGACTCGCTATTCGGGAGGAAAAACCGGCAGTAACAAAAGCGACGCTCGACAACAGCTCCGTTCGTTTATGAAAGTCACCCTTGCCTCCTCCGTCACTCGGTTTCCTGATGCCCGAGCGAAAAAATCGAATAAGAAACAACTAGAAATCTTCCCTCCATGGTCTAAGAACGCCACGTGACGCCACTAGACGTTCGCCGGTGTCTGTCCACCTAGCGGGAAGCTAGCCGGCTGGCCGACCAGGCGGCCGGCGAGCGAGGCTAGCTAGGCAGCCCGTCAGGCCGATCGTCTCTCCGTCTGCAGAAGAACCACAAGCATCCCTCTTGCTCGCTGCCCGTCTTCCCGCCAGTTAAACCAAAGCGGACCAGAGAGTAAACGAGGGAGCAGAAAGGCGTCGCGGACGACGCGCCACGTGCATCAACGTGTTATCTCGTCCGGCGAGGAGCAGCCGCCACCGCCGACGGCGGCGGCATCACGTTGTGCACTCCTGATTTCGAAAATGGAAACTACAGCTATCGGGCCAGCGTGATGCCAGGAGAAACGACGACGGGCAACACGGCTTTTGGCCACTTCTTCCTGACCAGGTGTCGCGAAGCAAACGAAGGAGACTCGAGAATTTGCGTCGCTTCTATCGCAGAAGAACAAGTGATATCATAAATATATAGATAGAGGACTGTATCAAAGCAGCCTTGTTGGGTTTCTCGAGCTGCAGCGGCGCGAGACCAAGCCGCTCGTCGGGGTGGACAGTCGACGGCATCGTGTCAGCGAATCTCTCCGAGTGCCTCTCGTCTACACCGCGTCGAAAATCAACCGTGGGGGCAGGGGAGGCAGAGGAGTCGCGCAGAATTCTCGGACGTTCAGAACGATCTCCCTGATGCATAGCAGGGGAGATGAGAGAACGCTGCTCTTCTCCTTCCTGGAAGTTGGATGTCCAGTTTTTCAACGCGAGAACTCGTCTTCTCGGCAGCACTCACGTTGTGTCCTCATAATCTGCCCCATGGTGGCCAGACTGATCAAGTGATAAGGGGCATTCAAACAAGCTCATGAGAGTTGTTCGTGCGTTCGAACCGGTTAGTCGGGAGAAATGATACAAATGCGTAGATAGCTCAGCGTGGCAGCGGTTCAACAGCCAAAGACAGTCGGAAACATGGCCGAGGCTCGACAGGTTCGAACCGACGGCTCGACTGATCGTCTAAGTAGCTGACTGGCTGACTGCTCGCTTCGATTGTACTTCCGATAGCTTGTTGAGGAATCCGTGACATCACAATTCGTCGGTTGGAGTTATGGGAATCTTCGATTGAGCTTCTAAGGTAAGATATGAAACTTCTGGGAAGCGAGGTCTGCTTCCCGCAGCTGAGTTGGGCTTGTTGCCGGGATAAGGAAGTTCTTCGAGCGATCGGCGAATCGGAGGATCTCCGACGAGCAGCAACTCGAAGCGGAGCTTGTCAAGTCGACGGTCTGCGTGTCGGCTGATTTTTAGCGTTGCTTTTTTACCTGAGATCACGGACAGACCGAACGACCAACCACCCGACCGACCGACTGACCGAGCGAGTGAGCGAGCAGCAGACTAAAACACACTCACTCGCATAGACACAACTCACACACGCGCTCACAAACAAGGAGACAGTCGCGACTGACCCGAACACAATGAGAGAAGAGTACCGTAGCTAACCCACTATGGCCTGCAGCTTAAAACCGATACTGACAGACTACACCGACCGACCGACCACTTGAATCATGTCACAACAATTGAATCGGGAAGAGCCGTCTCAAGCAGTGGGGTGACTGTGTACGTATAGTAACGCGGGGGAACTCAAACCTTTCTCTAGCCTGGTCCAACTACGAGAACCGAATCCCTACAGGTTCGAGGGACAGCATACTGGAGGCATAATCGAGTTTTCGTCCGTTAGCCACACTTGGATACATTGAATACAAGTGAAGAGGAGCAACTCCGGTCCGACTTCCGATGGGAGCAGACGACACCACAAACAATCAGCAAACAGACGCTCGATTGAGCGAACGACCAGACGAACGAGCAAGCGAAAGTAAAACCAGAGATGGACAGATGTCTCCAGTATGGCTCTCTGGCTCCGCGGCCAGTTCTCTAGCTCACTGGTTCCGTTCGCGCTCCATGCACGAAGCACGTGGTGACTGAGCCTCCCAACAACATTCTCGCGCGTCTCAAGTCCCATTACAACCGCTCAGAAGCGGGTTTGGTAACGACGCAGATAATGCAGTTAGGTATACCTCGTCGTCTTCGTCATTGTCGTCGCTCCCGCGGCCGTAGGCTCGTATAGTGGAGAAGGGGGCTTGGGTTGAGGCCAAAAAGAAGCACAAACATCGACGGATGAATTGGATCGCATACGGCTGTGTTTCAGCATCAGCAACAAAACAACATTCTTCAAACTAGTTGCCTCAGTTGAAGAAGACGCCTCACGCTGCGTTCGGCCGCCGAAACACGGTGTATAACTTTATCTGACCGACCAGCCGGTCAGAAGAAGCAGGAACTTCGCTCCATACGTCTGATTGAAACGTTAACAAACTTCGCCCGACTATCTAATCAGTCCGAGCCTCATAATCGTCGTCAGCTTATACGATACACACCATTTGTTGGAGATGCGTTCAGAGAGCCGGTAAGAATACTCGGCATGCTAATCCTGTGGGGAAGCAGTAGCAGCACATAATGATGTTTGGGTCGTCACACAGAATCATTCGTCGACATGATTCGGATCATGATCCAAGCAAACGCACTAGAACTTCCGTCAACGATGAGCGAGAGAGATTCCAGAGAGTCCACCGAAAGTCAAGTCGACTGCCCCCGTTCAGATCAGGATTTTCTCTCAGAGACAGCGATCGGATGGATGACTCGTGCAAAATCCAAGTGTGCTGCCACTGCTGCTAGCCGCGTCTGTCAATGTACACCATGCCGTTTGGAACGACGATCTACTTCTTGTGCTGGCGGACCGAGCACCGATAGGTGTTCATTGTGGACGCACACGCAAACGTTGCCTGTCTGTCCCGTGCCTGCCTAGCTGTTTAGCAGGATGTGTAGTAGAGGCAGGCTGGTGGCTAGTTACTCGCTAACAAGCAGAGGGAACGGTCGTTCGAATTGCCCACCGTGCGTTTGCCTTGCCTTTTCGCGACAAACAACACAGTCACTGACCGAAACAGAGCACTCACACGCACAATGTTTCTCGCAGGCACAGAGACTCACGGGTACAAACGAGAGACGTACGGACGGTCGGTCGGTCGTTCGCTCGGACCGACAGACAGACACACGAGTGCCGAGGTTCTCGATAGATCTGCGACCGATTCTTCGTTTCAAGCGTACGTCAGCCAGCAGTCTCGCAGTGAACTGTCGTCCCGCGTCGAACGCAGGCAGCGGGAAGGAAGAAAGCAAGGTTGGCTGGGTGTCTTGCTCGTTTCGAACGCCACCACGACGAAAGCAATCTGTAGCAGCGGCAGCGGCCGTAGCACACACACCACCACAATAGCACTAGCACTCACGGCAGCAGCAGCAGCAGGAACCACACCGAGTAGAAGCAGCAGCAGCAGCCGCCGCGGCAGCGACCAGCCGCCGAGCAGGCGAACATTCCATATGAACTGCTGTTATTATGGCTAAGAGCCAAACGGACGACTTCAGTGGGGTGTGCGCAGTTCAATTTATCTGTCCTGATGGAGACCGATTTCCGCCACAGGATTCGAACAATAAACGAAGAGAATCGCCCACTCGATCGAAGAAAGCAACACGAAGCAATGCGCACACTCGTGCTAGGCTTAAGACGCTGCTGCTACTGATGGTGGTGGTGGTGATCTTCCATTGATCGAAAACGCACAATTATACCAACAAAACGCGATTCTGCTTTACTCACCCTACGGAGATCTAGTCCTGGGACCTGGCTAGCTGCGCACTACGCCAATGCACGGCTGCCATCACACATCTTTCCATGCAAAGCCTGCGAACGATCACTTCGCAAAACACATGGTCCATCCAAGAGAGAACATATAGTAGGACACGGCTCTGATACCCAGCCAAACCGGTTAGCACGTCAGCGCTGTAAATAGAACCACAACTGTCTCATCGACTATGTCCGGTCAACTTGATGCAGTTTCTCAGTCGTAGAGGGGGATTCTTAACCCGCGCAAACGGTGCTGAATCGTCGCTCAGTGAGACCCTACTCTAAGTGATGAATAGAGTCTCTTTCGGCCAAAGGAAGAGAGAACAAATGTTGAGAGCAGTGTACTTCCCCGTCGAGCGTGGCACGTCCTGTGGTACCACTTGGTGCCTGGCGCGAAAAACAAAATCGGCTGAGCTTGGGTTCGGGGAATAAGATTCCTGGCGGAGATAGAAGGAGCCACCTCCACGAGATTATATGAGAACGAAGGCTACATTGGACGGACAGCCAAGATACTATATCTTCCAGATCTCCGAAACACTGTGTCTGAAAGAATGAATCGACGCCAATCTTCTCGCTTAGAGACGATTCGCTGCTGTTTGTGATGTCGCCGCCGCTGTTGTGGTCGTCGATTTGATAGCGATTCCGATTGCTGTACTGCGTATTTTTTGTACTTCTCGGGAGCCCTACGCTCCCGCCCACGGCTACTGATGCGTTACAGAGCGATTCATTGGCCTTGAAACTCGACGAGCAGGAGTTCTAGGTTGGAATTGGCGCCCGATGGAGATGTCGAGAGTACGGTGCACCCGCACTGCGTCAGCAGTAGCCCGCCAACGCTGGCCAGGTACAAGTCCGAGCGCCGCGTGGTCCAATAGAAGATGCGTCTTTCGGAGCCGATCCTCCAAACGGCGGCCGAATCGTCTGTCGAGAGAGCGAGTTTGAACAACTGCTCCTGTTGGCTTGCCTGCTCCATGGAACGAGAATCTTGGCATCCGCGCAGAGCGTTCGAAAGTTCTATCATTCAGAGAACGCATTAACGACAATTTCAAGGACGATAAACTCGCACAATTACTGGAATGTAGCAATCATTCAGTGGTATCGAAATCATGAGATGCGACGCTCGCATGCTTATAGAGTCTGATTTGGAGGGTTTGATTCGAACCACCAAAACAGAGACGCTCAGATTCGCTGACTCATTTAAGAATTTCATCGAATGCAGGTGAGATTTTCGAATATCTGCTCCCTGACCTGATTGTTCTCCGGGCGGTCTCGGTCGAAGATTCTCAGGTGTGTCCTCTTCGGGACAACGATTCGCTCGAAGAGTCCACCATTTTTTCGCATCGTGTCAATAGTTGCCTCTTGGGCTGGTTGTCATGGGCATGCCAATGACGCTAACATGCGACAGCGCGCTGGAATTCAACGTTTCTGACCGGTGGCATGTAAACGTCGTTGAATGGAACGTTGTGCGATGCAGCGAAGCTCGTTTTCTGACGTAAGAACGACGGCAGGAACGAGTCGAGTATCCTGTCGACGGATACACGCAAACTATAACATCGTTCATCAAGATGAAACGGAGAGGACCGCATTCTCAACCAATGCGATTTCTACTTCCGAAGACAGGTAGACAGTTTGGAAGGGAATCATCTATGGAGGACAACTCTGAATCGTTGATATGGCCCTCCAGTTATCCTCTCGGGTCCTGATCTCCGCAAGCTACATGGGCTGTTGGAACGCTGGGCGCTCATGACCCTGCTAAACTTTTCAGGATTTCCTCCAAGTTCTGACCGGCGACAGGGATAGCCAGATCTCGTGTTTCCAAGCGGGGGATGTCGAGAACGTTGGCTGCACCAAGATATTCGAGACTCCCCCGGAAACCGAGCGGCAATCAATACGTAGATCGATTCGGAGACCATTCTCATCAGTCGCCTGGCTGAAGAAATAATAAATGCAGAGTGTGGATCGATCTGCTTGATCAATCCGCAGCACCAATTGCGACGCCGGGCCGTGCGGCTGCCGCAAGTGGAATTAGGATATGGCTTCCGGAGCAGGTGCTCGTCTGTCCTTCGAGATATGGGGCGGATATTCGGAACGCTTGAAAAGCTCACCAACATCCGCTTATCGGAGTATTCAAGTCCAGCTGAGCTCACTCCTCCATCTCGGCTGAAACCGCTGACGCTTTCTCCGGCGCCGCTTCCTTGTTTCAAGCAATGGAAATTCTCCGATCGGGTGTTCAGGTTCAAGGCGATAACGCAACTCAGAATCCGGATGCATATTTCGCGCCGAGGGTCCCTACAAGTCAGATCCTCTGGATTCCCTTCAAAAGTTCCATCGATAAATGAGTTCGTAGTGAACAGTTGTGCACTCCCATCGAAGATGCGGATCGGGGTCCTCCTCCGGAATCGCATGCGTGATACCTCCGTCTTAGCAATGTTATATCAAGCCTGAAGAGCTTCAGAGATTCGTTAGCCGTTCCTTGATACAGTTAGATTTCTCTCGATGAACGCGGTCTCGTTTCTCTGAATTAGGTACCGAGATGCTCCGCAATCTCCATCCTGTTCTCGGCTTAAAGCTCCATGATTACAGCGTGGGGGAGAATATACATTATTATGATTGGTTTGAGAGTCTTCTCACTCCCAAGGAGGTTAATGCGAATTCACTCCGAATTGGATACGAAACCGCTCACTCAAGTATTTGGTCTCTTGTGACCCGACCAAGATCGTCGAGCCCGGCTTTCCCACGTGGAATCTCCTCCGTCGCTCGATTGTTGGCCAGCCTTGGATCACTCGCAAGACTCGAAAGCGCTCCTACACTGGGAGAATGTCCAGTAGCTTTTCGGAACTGAATTGTGACAAAGCCTCCAGCTGGAAACACGACATCCAGGTGTTCGTGTCGCAGGATTCCTTGATGCGATTTCTTACTCGAAGTTCAGAGTAGCGCAATCGTTTTGGCCCCAAGCGCGCGGTGGAAACATGATTTCCTTGATCGGAGGGATTGCTTCTATGCTCTCACTCATCCCACTGTAGGTAGAAACACCTAATGAGAAACACGGAAGACTCCATGACGTAACAGCCCCTCCGAGGGGAGCCTAGTGGAAGCAACTGCTCCCTCCCTGTGATTACCGCTTCGCGGTCTCTGGCGGCAGGCGAAGAATCGGTGCAATTGTGCTTTTCGACGCTTAAATCGAGGTCACGCAAAACAAGTTAGCCCGTTCTTGATCATGCGGAATCATTGAGTGATGGAGAGATCTTTTCTCTCAGCCCAGGTTCCCGACTTAACGATGAAGCTGAGATTCGTGGCATTTTACAATAGTTGCGGCAATCGCGGAGCAGAAATGTATGTAAGAGGGACAAGCCTACTAGCTTCTGATCTCATATAGAGTTGTACTTTTTTCGCCTCTCCCCCCTTCAGATCACCTTTTCCAGCGCTGCTCAGAGAAGCGCCCAGGGTACGGAGTCGAACTTCCGAGGTTTCCGTGGCACGCGACGGACTCCCGACTGATTTATTTGGCCCACGGCAGAAACCACAGGACTGAT
The DNA here is from genome assembly GCA_037576195.1 of Phytoseiulus persimilis. NCBI lineage: Eukaryota > Metazoa > Arthropoda > Arachnida > Mesostigmata > Phytoseiidae > Phytoseiulus > Phytoseiulus persimilis. The sequence continues at coordinate 11,087,771 of CM075104.1, forward strand.
TCAGACAGTCCATGGGCAGTCAAACTTCGAACGTTCCAGTATCGCCATCTTGCGAATGGAATTGAGATCTCCTCCTCTCTGCACGCGTTTGGATCTCTCGTGATGCTTATGAAGTTCTTAGAAAATAGGATAACGTCTTGAAGCATACACCACTGTATAAGATCTGGAGGCATTCCTTCCCGGGCGAGTTGTACGAATGCAGATAGCTGATTGTGTTGCTCTTGCCTTCTTCACAGACATTTGCGACTCGCTGGGTCGTAATGAGGGGAAAAGTACTCTGGGGTGCCTAACGGAGTCCCCACCGCGCCCGTCGGGCAAATCCTGCATACGGTACTGCTTGGAGTTCACGCTGACAGTTGTCTCCCGTACAGATATCCCGGCAAACACAATCTCACGTAATGTAGCGCACTCTCCATTAGTTGCGATCTCAACGACATCGAGCTTCAGCTTTCTTCACATGCCAAAAAGTTGTCTTGGATCTGATAGAATAACGTCCCGTTGGGCGGAGAGGAAGGACCCGCTTTCGAAAATCCTCCTAGCGTGCTCGGCCTCATCACCGAGAACGTAAGCTCAACACCCGAACTTCAACTTACCGGTTCATGGCAAAGCGCATCCCATTTCGACTGAACCCGTCGATCTGACGCGCTTTCTCGATAATCCCAATCGACAGAATATTCTCGCGGTTCCGCTCCCAACCACCACCCCTATTCGGGATTCATAAGTCCCTGGAACGATGTCATCGTCGGGCACTCCTGGCTCCCCTGAACAGGAGATGACCACACCTGTCACCCTGACTAAGCTCAGCAAAGTTTCCGGAGAACCTTCGGTCCCATGGTTCATGAAACTCGGCGTCCCGTCTCCACAATCAGCGTGAGAAGGACTCAAATTTTATTCTCTTGCGGCGTCACGAATTTCGTCCTACATTCTGCGATCGAACTCCGAGGCCGACGTAAAATTTTGCTTTTTTGAACGTGTCAGAACTCCTTGAATAGATTCGGCCGGAAATCTCGTTCGCCTTCTTCAGGGAGGAAATAGTATTGCTCGAAGAATTTGGGCTCGACCGGTGAGCGCCACGAGGGAAGTTTAGTCGTCTTCATGATGACCTCGCAAAAACAGACATCGCTGAACCACTCGTGTGCCTTGATGTCATCCGGACCACCTTCGAGCATACCGAGCCGCGTGGAGGGATCCTTTTCAAGCAAGCCGCTCAGGAGGCCATTCACGGGGGAGCCCGGGTAGACCACTTTGGGGAACGTCAGATCTTTTCGTTTCAGGCTCTCCAGGACTTGATACCTGTTGTGATGAAGCTCAGCGAATGGATGGTGGTAGTATATCAGTCGGTAGAGGACTATTCCCATGGCCCACCAGTCCACCCCTTTCCGGTACCCTCTTTGCCGCAGTATCTCCGGTGCCATGTAAAGATGGGTGCCCACGCAGGTGTAGGTACGCTCGCGGAACTTTTTACTTAGGCCGAAATCCCCGATCTTGATGTAGCCGTCTTCGAAAATGAATATGTTCTGACCCTTAATGTCCCGATGTGCGATATCGCATGCATGCAGATATTCAATCCCCAGGATACATTGGACAATCAGGAATTTGATCCCTAATTCCGGGAGTTTGTACTTGTAGAGCGACGACACATCACCGAGACATGCATAGTCCATGACTAAATAGAGATTTCTCGCGTCCTTGAATGCGAAATACGCTTTCAGGATGAACTCGAATTCCATGGCAAACATGAATTTTTTCTCGCGAACCGCGAATTCAACGAAGCTAGACTCGCAGAGCTTGCGTTTGGATTGAACCTTGAGAGCGTAGAACTTCTGGTCGACGCAGTACTTGACTTTATACACCTCCCCATACCCACCGGAGCCAATTTTACCAACGATTTCGAAATTCTTCATTTCTTCCCTCGGACAGGCATTCTGTTCTATCCTCGCGTTCACCCAGAAGGCTTCGAAGCCGAGGTCTGCTTTGTATTGCCTATTTCGTTCCTTTTCCTCTTCAGGATCGATGCTGACAGGCGGATCGCTACTAGCATTGCTTCCCGCGCCGCTGGATACTATCTCTGAACCGCTAATGACGATCTCCGAAGGGTTCGCGAACTCGCCGCGCTCGATTGGTGGAATCGGCAATGCATCTACAGGCTTGTCTCTGAACTTCTTGAGCAAATTTTTGAACATCGTTATCTCTATTCGGTCAGCGCAGCGGATTGCACTTTGCTAGCTCCTGAAATTAGAGTGCGCTGTGGGTATGAAAATTGTGGAGCACTTCGAGCCTTCGCTGCCACCTAACCTGACAAACCATTGCCGCAAGCAACGATCCACCGAGCTTCCCCGTCTCGTTTTCCAGGATTAGAGCAATGACCACTTCACGGACATTGTTCTCGCGTTGCTATGACACGATGAAACCCCACCCCATCTAAGAGGCTTCTCGAATATTTTGCGCGAGAACGAGGTCACTCCTTCCGAACGAGGATCCCAGCCCAGAGCCGAACACAGGATTCTGATGGTGCGCGAAGCGATTTGTCCAGGGTTCGGAACTCGAAATCTCCATCATACCCTGGAAATGTGACAGTCAAGTCCTTCGTCGAACCGGTGCCGATTTTTGGAGCTTGGAGCTATCGGCAGCAAGGTTATTTTCGGTCGGATCTAGAGGGACTGGAACCGTGTGTGGCGTCGGTGCCACATCTCCAAAATGCCCTCAGTTCTTGCGATCCAACTTCTCGATTGATCTGGAGCCGTGGGAGCGAAGCGAGTCAGGATATTCGCCCGGGACACGGAGGAAGATCGCTGAGATCTGAACGGATGTTCAGGTCAGGATATTATCTGTAATCACCAGACTGATGGGCCAGGCTTTATTAACTAATCATCATCATCATCACCAATCCATGGCTCTGCTGGTAGGCCCATGGACGGATTGATGAGTTATGCATCATTGCCAGGACGAGGGATCTCAGGGATTTTTCGCTAGATTTCGGGGCCAGTCCTGATCGGAGGCACGCTCGGCATTCCGAACGTCATATCGAATGACACAGACCGAGCATCTCAGTTCCTCAAGGGAGAGGCCAGTTCCCGCACACCACGGGAGTGGGTCGATTCTTGATGACGACTTCCCACGAAAAGTACTCCGAAGTACCCAACGACGGTGAAACGTCGTGGCGTACTTCCGTTCACGTTTAACTCGTGCCGAGGTGGACACCGAGCGCCGGGCGTCGGGCAGGCCGGCAAACAGGTAGACGAGGCGGACCGAGGCTAGGGAATGGGGATCCAAGGACTTCTCGAGCTGAATACGCTGCGCGAATCCCGTTTGGAAAAGTATGCTTTCGTATGAGAGCGAGCCGTATATCGTGTTCGGCTTTCCGAGTGCTCTGTAACACGCGTCGATCTGGGAATTATTGGCCACGGTTCTTCGCCTCCTTCCAGAAACTGCCCTCGAATGAGCAGGATCCGAACCATCCTGGATGCGACACCTGACCAACGAATGAAAGTCCCAAGTAGACCTCATTTAGCCAGCAGTGAAATCCTGGTATCTCCGAAATGATCACTTCGGTGTAGGATCGGATGTGGATATAGGAAGGAAGGTGTTGCGGAGAGGCCCTCCTTCGGAAGAATAGCTTCCACGGCTGAAAGGTAGAGCGTTTCTTGGCTGCAAATCGAGTGGAGTCTATTTTCCTGTGGAAACATCATTCTGATGACTCGAAATCGAACCGCTCCGACGACGATCTTCTACAGGAAGTGCCTTGTGTGCTCATCACATTCATATCTTGCGGGCTCCGCGTGGGGATCGGCCGGCAATCGAATCATTTGGGGAAAATCGGGCAATTTCAATCATAGGCTGGAATGTCAATGCTGCTAGGAATAAGATTATCGTCGATATCTTAGTAGAATGCATATGTGAGGCGATACTGCAAGTTTATCGGAGATATTTAGAGGGCTCGTCTTCCAAGGTACAGAACCCCGCAGAAAAATACTTGAATAAATCGGATGTGAATATTTCACAGTGAGTTCCCGTGTAACGAGCTCCTCCGGAAGTCTGCCAGGGTCTGCTCTGGAGCAGATCCCATCGCACCGCGCTTCATCGCGGAGATGACCGCAAGAGCCAGATCGTCCTATCCCAGTTACCCAAATCCAAATCACTCTCTCTCTCTCTCACCGCCAAATCCTCACGCTCTAGAGTTTAGAGTCACGACGGATCCCTGGGAGAAGCATAGAAACTGACTGAAAGAGATATCCACTCCACCAACGCAACAAGGGTGGAACCCATATGAATACACGGAGTCTTTTTCGTGGTACAGTGTATTTTCACAAATCTCCAGCTTCGACGTGCGAAATACGAATATGGCTTGAGAATCATGGAAACCCACGAGCAAGAACTCGCGGGGATCTGCTTGGATTTCCCGAAAAGCGCGCGCAGCAGGGCAGGCGACGGCAGGGTTGGCGATTCTCAACCAGTAAATTGACGAACGAGTATCAAGATAAGATCATTGAGAACGATACTGGGATACGGAGTCCCAGTAAAATATTGAAAAATTCAAGCGAGATAGGAGACTGGAACTCTTGGGTAACGTCATTCTCAGGTTGAATTAAACTTCCGGAGTTCTATCGGCACGCGAGTCGCCGTGCACAAGGAGCTTCAACGCATGAGGATTCAGCGGCGAGAGAGGGAGAGAGAGAGAGCGATTCGGATTCGAGTGACTGGTACCCGACCAGCCCGATGATCTAGCCGATGGATGGAGAAATGATTTTCAAGCTGAGTGCGCTCATCTGCGATTATTTTCATCTAAGCTACGGCGTCCAAAATGTCGATCATACGCCACGCTCCAGGGTTTTCTCGGTGAGAAGAGTAGGACAGACAACGATGATACCCAGCACGGCTGCAGCGAGGATCTATCCGATGCAGCGAAGAGGCCTGTGGTTACCGAGGACAAACTGAGACCTCCTGTCGTTGAGGCCTACCAAGACCCCGGACGTCTCATTCCGGTCGGTCGATGTTTTGACGGCGAAAATATTTGCTGCTCACTCACTGGACACTGGAAACTGTCGATCAGGTTCCATTGCCTCTCCCAGTCCGCAACAAGAACGAAAACACTGGAGAGCGTTGCCCGAAGCTGGGTTTCTCGAACTTTTTACTACTCGGAGCATCTGAAATTGCCTGACTCATCCGCGGAACACAACGTTCCCCTTAGAGTCCGACAGCTTGCTGACTTCTGTCCTATCATTGATTGCGAGAGTTCCAACAGGAAGAATGTTCGAGGATATTGCTCGTAGAATATATTCCTTGGATAGAAATATCGCGTCGGATCTTGTGATTTTGAGAATGATGCCGAACGATAGTTCAATATCGAAAGCTGGGGTGGCGGATGATTCTGGATCGCTCTCGAATTCCTTGAGTGTTTGTTGTTCGATAACGGGAACCCCCAATGTTTCTCGGCTTCGAGGCGACTTCTGTATTCATGTTGAGTCGAAGTGTAAACTGAAAGAGCGGCTTCACGAAGTTATATTTCCGCAGACGGTACGAGAGTGCGGATCGTGATCGGCGAAAACGATTGGAACTCGTCAGCCATCGAAGTTCGGAACAGCGTCATACTGGCGCTGGTCCAAGCTGAACATCGGAATAGCTGTGCGAAGCTCGATTCCACTATGGGCACGACTCCGATAGCGCGCACTGAACGCTTGCCGCACACGAGGGCCTTATAATTCGACCCAGGCTGGCTTCCCATCTCTCCTAACATCGATTTGAATGGCCGCGACTGGAGCAAACCCGGCTCGATGTGGTTCACCATCATAACTTTGCCGAAGACGCACCGCGATGTGGGGTACTGTGCTCAGCTCCAAGAGCTTCGGGCTGAATCATATCGTGGGTAGCAGTTAGATTTCTCGATGCTCGCGTAGCCCGGGCCACGAGAAATCTTCGACGCCCCATTAACGTGGCGGCGACATCAAAACAAGAGCTCTTCTCAAGTCTCCGAGTCGAACAAGTATTGGACGAATACCAACGGAACAGCCGAGTCGCTCGCTTCAGAGGTTTCATTCAGATGAAGCGCTCAGTAGGGTATCTCCTAAGAAAAAAGGGCAATACGGGAAGGTGATCCAAGGACACTTCTGAGGGCTGGCTGAGAGGTTCAGCCGGAAAACAAAGTAGGGTCTCTCCTGAGCTCTTTATAGGCATTCTATTCGTGGTCCAATAGGTTTGTCTCTGGGACGAACCTTCCTAATGTTCGCAATCACTGCCCGGACGAACGATCCTCTTGCAGTCTCGAACCGGGCGAGGCTCCAAACCAAAAATGTTGCCGGGAACGGTTCGATAGATTACGCGGATCCCCGTTCCGTGAAATCAGTTCCATGTCCACGAGGTGAAGGTTTCGAAGCACAGCTCGAAAACTTGACGACGCAGGATTTTTTGTGCTGCTCCGGTGGGCGAATGACCCTCGCGCTGGACTTCCGAGAAATCATACTCCTTGGCTATGGGTTTACGACGGTTGCTAACCACAGATCGTTCGGACGCTTTTTCGAGGTATTCCCAAGGGAAACGTCGATAGCATTTAGCCCCTCATGGATCGTCAACTGGAGCTGGCCCACCAGTCGCCGGGAAGATTGTCCAGGGTTGTGAAGGACGGGAGCTTGTGATCGGATTCATGCTGAAGCTTAACAACGTTTCCTCCTCCGCATTGGCGACGAGATCGCCGACGAGGTCAACAGGTGGCATCCCTCCATTTCGGCCGCTCCAGTAGCTTTGCAAGAAACAACGCACCTTATCGGCATCTCCTGCTTCGTGAGGTGACTCTTGAGCAACTAGCACATGTGTTATGCGTGCGTGCCCATTCCCGAACGCACGCGAACCAACATTCTCTCGTGTGAGTCCCCTCCATCATCATACCTGATGATTGTCAAGAAGGGAAAACGCTGTCACGAATAGTGAACTCATCCCATTGGAGGGAAAAAGAGCGCGAACTTAGCACCAGTTCCAGGAATTCTGAGACCTCTTTGGGATTGAACCTGAACTTCGGAAATCTCCTCCATAGTGTCAGCCTTTGTTTTTCGCGTTGGTGACGATTCCCGGAGCCGATTTCTAGGAATGTGCGCGTAGGAGCAGACATGAGTTTGCGTAGTCAGGGGTACGGCCCCGTACGCAAAATACGCGAAGTACGGAAAGTCCAGGAAATGTTATTCGGCATTGATTCTCGCAGTAGTAGATGAATCGAAAGTGAGGAATCTTCGGGGAGTACGGGAACTATGTGAATCACGACCCGGCACACTCGGAAGAGGAATGTTATGCGCGAATCCGAATTCGATGCTCTGTGCGATGCGCGGCATAGTTCTCATGCCTGGTAAGGCAGCTACGGCTCCGTTCATCGCTCCTAGAGAATTCGAACGCGGCCACAGGTCGGCAGAATTCGGCAATGAGTGGCAACGGGAGCCTCTCCGAGGTAGAACCGAACGCGTCGCAGTCTTTGCTATCGAAGCAGGCTTCGGCAGCACGAAGTACGTCACGATGTCGAATGGGTCGCCCTCCAAAGCGTAAGAACGAAGGTGAAGGTGGAAGGATTTTCGCTTGTATTTTCGTGAACGATTCAATTCCTGAGCAGTGAGAAACCATGTTTTCCGTACTCCGTGTGCTTTGCGTACTTCCGGTACGGGCCGTACCCCGTTCTACGCAAACTCATGTCTGCGTAGGGGTCAGTGGGGCTCCAACCGATCTGGGTTCGGATTCTCTTAGAAGGTCAGCAGTATTCAGAGCAACGGATTCAAAAAGGTTCGGACGCAGAACCCCATCGCTTCGCGGAACCAGCGACGATCTTCGAAGCCGTGTGAAAATATGAAACTTTACTTGTCTTCACCTCGAATACTATACTCAGCTTTGCGAATGACACGTTGCCTCCTTCGACAACTGTCCCAATATTGGGCGTTTCCCTTCCTCCGGATCTCAAATGGCAGAATCACATCGCAATGACTGAGTCAGAAAGGCTTTCTTTTCCGAGACAAGCGCTCCCTTCTTTTGCTCTATAAGACCCGGATTTGCCCCTCTGTCGAGTACTGCTCGCATGTCTGGCCGCTCCCTCATCTATTCTCGATACGTGCTGGTCGTCTCATTGGCCAAGAGACCCTGCCATCCTTTCTCGAGTCTCTTTCCTCTCGACATAAGGTCCTCGATATTTCTATGGAAAATTCTCAGGTAGATTCTTTTCCGTCGTTCCTCCCGTCTCGGGGCCCGTTCGTTAAGCCAGACGTGGTGCCAAGCAACATCCTTTTCTGTTCAACCATTCAGCATTCGTTCGCCTTTTCTTATCTCTGCGTTCTCCCTCGCACATCTCGCCTTCAAAATGCCCATTCCTCTCGTCTATTTCCTCCAGGGTATAATTCCAAACTCGCCGAAAACACCATCCGCTCACATCTTCCAGATGATGGGCCTGAGTTTCCTCAAAGTGGGTGTTATTCACCGCGAGCAAAGGTTCTGAGCGTTCAACTTCGACAGCTCATCAGCTCGCTTACAGGAGGCGCTGAGAAATGATTAGCTTGTCAGAATGTGCCGAGTTTAGTCAGCTCTCGGATTCAGCGTAGCTCGTGTTGATCCAACGAGCGCCCTGCCATGACCGTCGGTTTCACTTTTCCGGGTCGAAAATGGAAAATCGAGAACTCGCGATTCCGGCGAAGCTAGGATCATTGATCCTTGCTTCCTCTTCGGAACCATTAAGTTCGTGAGAACTGAGCTCTTTGGAGGGGAAAAGTGAGCATTTCGGCGCCAATGGAGGGGTCTCATGGATGGGATTATTTGTAATTCCTCGGCTTACGCTCAGAAGCCTCTCGGGCATCTCACTTCAACACAGAGTGATACCTTCGGAATGATGAGTACGATTGCTTCGGCGGAGAGACTTGCTGGCTTCCTCACAATATGTCACGTCCTCAAATGTTATGACTACGACAAGCGACGCTGGGAACGGGAGCGAAATCAAATTTTCGTCAACTTCGGATCTCGGGGTCACTTCTCGCAGCGCAAGCAGCGATGAAACTTGCGTGAGTGACATTTTAGAACGTTTTATGGAAGTTACCTGAGGACATATGGGAGGAATAGCGTGCGGGAAGTTATTTCGTGAGCAGATCAGTGATTTCTGCGATGCTGATGCGATCGGCAGTCAATTTCAAGCTCTGGAGCGACCCTCGCCATTGCCTCAGCGAAGATCGGCGTTCCTGAAGCTGTCTAGAACACAAAATTCTCGACCAATTGACGCGAATGTAACTAGAGAATGTTCGCCAGTCTTTTGCACGGAGCTGTGACTGCAGCCTGGAAGTTTGAGTGAATTTTCGGAACCATTCAATGAATCGCCAGGCAGGCATGTGCTCCACTGAGAGAATTATTTCGAGAAACACCAAAACTCCTAGGCTCTAGTTACAACCGAAAGCGGTGGGGTGAGGAAATTCTCGGCATATGTTGACGTTCCTGTACATATAAGACCCACGCCCCAATTGAAACTTCCTTTCTTCTGGGATGTGCGTGAGATAATTTTTTCCTTCTATGGCTCCTCTACCTTCCCTCCATTGACGGATTCCCTGTCCTTCGCACCCCCCAGTCGCTTCCTGCGAATCTCCCCTGTATGAGTTGCTGCACAGAAGAAAACTCGGAAAGTTGATCCCAAGTCCGGAGGGACACTTGTCGGTAGGCTGAAACCCTCTCAGGATCAGAAATGAAGTGTTTCAAGAGCAATGACATGCAGCCTGTGGTTGTCGTGACTGCATACTAGATGCAGTCATGGGACCTTTAACTCGGGGAACCTATCCTCGAGCAGGAGTCGATGGTGTGAACCAGTCTGGAGTCCGTGCCTCACCTGAAGTTTCCAGTGCCCTGCCTTCTCTGGAGCTGGGTGAACGGATAAGCGTCTCAACGTCGAGGTATAGCCGGGACTTTGAAGCTTTGAAATCTGAAACCCGAATTGTCAGATCCCGGCAACGGGTCGCCAAACGACACCGACCGGTTATATCCTCGAAAGCTTCATGCTGAAGTAGAGGATCTGTTTTGAATCATAGGCTACTCCAGAACAGATACGGCCATCGACAGAGGCTCGGAAACGCCCCGCATATTGAACCCCACGTATGGAGAGCCCAACGTGAGGCCGCGTCGCTTCCGGTTTTTCCAAAAAGAACCATCGAAATCTCGAAATGTCTGAAAACCGAGCCGTCTCGATGTGTGGTATTATACATTTGATATCGATGGGGCCATTTCCATGGGATTTCTCCCATGGACTTCTACGACGAGTTTCTAAGGAAGGTGCGCTTGCAGCGGTGACATCCATCGGTGTATGACATTTCGGCCTCAAGTCGTTTCGGGCTCCGGAATTTTCGGCTGCAGTTCTTCCCGGCCCTTGACATTTCGGCCCTGATTTTCGGCGCTCATCGAATGCCTATCTCCAAGCATTGTTGGGGAAGCCGGACTCCGCAAACTTCGTTTCTGAGAGCTGGGCCTCAAGTTCCTTCGAGCTCTGAATGCTCCTGGGCAATCAGTGTCCTTGGACTCTGATTCTCTCCGGGCTCAAGTGTACCTGGGCTCTGAATGTATTCGGGCTCGAAATTCCGGCCCCCTCCCTCCCCCCGCCCCTGCGTCCAGCGTGGTGCAGACCCTAAAGGAGAAAGCCGGCACTGCATGGGGAGGAGCAGGACATGCTCCTCACAAGCAGAAAAATCCCGATGAAATAGAACCCAGGCTGATGTGATAAGACCTTCTCCGCGCTGTCGATTAACAAGACAAAGCAACGGAACACTGCGTGTGTCAGAGACTAAGCTTCAACTCAGGCTGGATTCTCTGGCTGTCGAATACCAGCAACAGCTGTCTCACTGAAGTCACCAATGCAGGCGACGAGCTCAGATGTGACAGCTTTGCAATGATGATATCGAAACATTCCATGGTGAAACAGCTCGCAGAATCGATTTCGACATACCTAGTAATCCACTGAGAAATAAGCGGCGAGTCCATTTCCGCATGTTGAGAGATCAGTGTTTTCAGTTTCTCATCCAATGGAGAGACGCACGATCCGATTCCAACTTCCATGGGGGTCAATTTGAGGCGAAAGGTTGAGAACAACTACTTCAGGATACATTTAGAGGCGCAGTGAAGCTTCCGACACTCCGAGCGAGCAGGTTGAACAAGAGAAGTGTGACCACAATTCGAGCCTCCGATTCAGGTGATTTTCTCAGCCTGACTTCCCATCAGTTGCTCATGTTTGCAACACAAGATGTTTGCTGGAACACACCTGCTCCGGCTCGCCGTGTAATATTTAGCCGAGTCATGGGATGACGAAGACAACGATTCCATGACATTTGTCAGAGCTACGACAAATATTGTTCGACTCCCTAGCAAGTCCTGTCTCAACACCCGGAACATCTAACGAGTTTCCAATCGTCTAACAAAAACGGGGTTGAAGGCGTACGCCGACACTGGTGCGAGTGTCCTGCTGGTAACCGGACGGTGTATCGCTCTTCCCATGTGGCTTGAGATATTCATCACCTGGCCTGAAGCAGGTGATGGAAATGTATATTCTTCTGCCGAGAGACAGCGACATGGAGGCTGAACGATATTCCGCAGAGTTTGATCTCATATTGAATGGAGAGTGAGAGAGGAAATAAGTGCGGTTCGTTACAACAGTCGTGATCATTGTTTTTCGCCGAAGTCTGCAGATTCGGAACTTTTCGGATCTTCCAGCACTGAGAAACATTGACATCAATCGGTCCTTTGCTCTGTAGATCGACTGGAGTTCATGATGGGCTAATTCTGACTCAATCTAATCTGAATCGACATGGACGCCAATCCGACGATGGAGCGCCTCTCCGATTTGGCAGATTTTGGGCAGATAAACGAAAAGAAGATGACAAAGATTTTCTGCCTTGGTGACTCAACGGGGACTGCTCTCTGAAGTTTGAACTCTGCCCTCACCCTCCAAAGACTATAAAAAGCTACTAGCTCTGGGCATCGGAGAGTTTCAGCGATTATGGCCATCAATGCCGCAAGCTCCTGGCTCCTAGCCATGAACGATCCGCCGCGAAAGATCATAGCGTCTTCACATAGCCCCTCTCTATGTATATCGTTCGTTTGGAGAACTCTTCCTGGGCCGAATGAAAACGCACTACGATTGTTTGTCAAGCTTAAGTTCCTACCGCACGTTTATTAAAAGATGTTTCGGATTTTCATTTTTTTGAAAACAATAAAGAAAGGTACATTGTATTGTATCGTTTGTCCTTTCCTCTGACCGATCGCTCAGTTACGACCGGTCGTCTGGCTCTCTGTTTCAGCCGTTCACTCAGAAAGTACATCGACCTCAGCCGAAATCAATGGCCTGGCGTGGCTTCTGATCGCCTGTCTCGTTCAGCTCGCCAGTGAAATCTCCAATAACGCATCCGACGCATTCCCTTAACATCATTCCCTAGTACATTTATCTCTCCAACATCCAAACAAACAGCGACGATCGAAGCGGAAGCTGTTTTTGATTATCTCGCTTACTTGTAAAAATCAATCCTATAAAAACACTATATCTTCCATCATCATTCGTCATTATTGCTGGTGCGATCGTCTTGATTGAACAATCGTAAGTAATATTGATTATCGTCGACGTGCTCTTGATGCTTGTTGCCTTCTGTCTAGGCGAAGTCGTCGGAGCTCTGCTATCGAGTGATGAAAATTTGTGGTGGCATTTGCGGTTCATTTGAAATTTCGGATGTCTCCATTCCAACACGGGTTTCAGTCGTTCTACCGAAAAAAACTGGATCCATGGATCCAACGATTTGGACAATCGACGCTGCTGATGCTGCTGGCAGAACGAAACATCCGAAAGGCGAACTCCGAGTGCGTCTGCTTGTTTGCGCAAAAGGTAAGTGTCTCGGAAGTTTCCCCTCGATTTGTGGACCTCGCCTGATTCTGAGCCTGCCGTCTTTCCGAAAAATCTGTTCGTTGTTGGCATCGAATCGTGTCACTTATTTGTCGATGAGTTCTGTATCATTTTGAAGGCTCGAGGCGTAATCGACTCTGTCGAAATCAGGGAAGCGACTGCACCGTGGGTGTATTCCATCCTCATCCGGATGTTCACACTGATGGCATAGTATCTATGTTTTTATTTCAATGAAGTGAGTTCAGTTTCGGCATCCACTCTGGCCAAGAGAAAGCTTCAAGCAGTTGACTGTCGAGGCTATCGCAGCTGGCCAGCACTCCCGGCCCGCGGAGAACTATTAGACAAAAACGGGTGCAGATGCTTCCCAATGCTGCTAGCTGTTTATGACACCCGAATAGTCTCTCTGAGTTTCTCATTCCAACTTGAGCTGCGCCTGCAGCTTTGAACTTTGAGAACGACTTTGAGTGGGCGACGCAGGCTGGTGTGCAATGACAATTTACCTCACCAAATATCGGGATGAACTAAGATATTGTGGTATGCTCAGTATTTGTTTGGGCAGGCAGCCTTTGGGGTTCTCAGCAAGCGCCTCCGGCTTGCGGAAACGTGAGTTACTCCGAACCGTGCTCTGGAGGAACCGCACAGCCAATATCGGAGTGACGAGAACGCATCACTATGCTGACGAAGTCTCTCAGCTCGCCAGGCAAACGAGGGACGAGCAGATGTTTCAGAGTTCGACGGGGCGGATGAACTCAAGAAATAATCAACAAACGTATTTTATAGGTACGAATAAGTTCCTCCTCGAAGGAGCTCTCGGAAAAGCCGTTGCGTCCCTCCGGAAGCTGAGTCCGGATATTCTCACCGGCCGATAACGAGACAAGGACGCCCGAAATAAACTTCCGCACGAATTTCGTCGCGTTGATTCCGTAAGTCTGTATGGCCCATGCCTACTCCGAAGTCTCGATTGGATCGCGCTGGTCAGCTCGCATCATGTTCTGTTTTGATTGTTCGTTCATTCCGCGAGAGGTCTGCGTGGCGTAGTGTCTAAATGCTCGATGGTAGCGGCGTCACCAGACGAATCGTCTGGAGGAAACCAGCATGAAAGCATTCTGAATGGGGTGGCTTACATGAAAATTTCTCTCAACCGATTCTGCTGGCGACGCCAGCTATCGATGGCCCGACCGGGCATCTGTGGCCCTTTCGTGAAGCTCTCAGCAAGGAGTCGGAACGTACGAGGATTTGTCTCTGGCCTCTGTGATAGTCTTGATATCCTCGTTATCATCAGTGTCATGGTTGTTTCTGCCACAATCAATATCATTGAATACAACATCAACGGCGCAATAAAGTGTATATTGCAAAATTAACAGGTTTATCACAATGATGGTAATGATGAAACATATAAATAAATTATCATAATTAATATTATTATCTCCTCCGCCATATAGCAAAGTCTTTCACATTAATGATTAGCATTAATCAGTTCATTTTAATTATTGTGTAATAGCTGTACGTATTTTCCACCGTAGCCATACTTAAGGTCCAGGCTCGACTCCGCTGTCATCGTCGTTTCAACTTCGAACGTCGGCCCCATTCAGCTAAATGATCATTTCTGCGAAAATTTTAATGAGCTGGTGACGATGTCGATGATAGTTTGTTTCATTCATCCTTCTGACTGAGTTCAGAGTGCTCACAAGCCAAGCGAATTCTCCAATCGTAAAAAAGAGGAAGAGCTCCCTGAAGGATTTTGTCAAGCATTCGGTTTCTAGGGCACGAAAGCCGTCATAATCAGCACCGCTCACCGCTGTTCTTCCTACAGTTGGTGTTCATTATTGTGATCATAGTTCTGCTGCATGAAGTGGCTTCCGCAAACTTAACAGTGTACAAACGGGCCAGCACGGAATAGCGTATCGAGGTCTTATTCCTCTGTGGGTTTGTTTCACAGCCGCTAGGGTGGCTGGCTAGCTAACGAGTTTCGGTTTGCCGCGGCTGTCTGATTGCCTATGAGAAGCGCGAGCTTCTCTCCGCCCGACGCTAATGAATTCGGCAAGAAGAGAAGCACTTTCGAGACACTCTCTTCAGCTGCATGGACACTCAACTTGCACCAACATCGAACTCCGATAACCAAAACATGGAATTCGATTAAGGCACGACATCCGTGGAGATGTCAGGTTTTGCGGCGCTATAAAAGTGGCTCGAGGAGGCTAGCTCCAGTTCACTGCAATCTACTTCAGTTCATGAATAACATTCTTCCTCCTTGGACAGCGATAGCTTAAGGAACGGTAAAAGAACGACACTGTAGAATATAGAGGAGAAGTCGGCGGCAGCCTCCGGCAAAGAATCGAATAGCCCTTGTTGCGACACACAAAACATGGTTCGCGGATGCAGGTCCGGAGTTTTGACTACCCCGAGAAGTTCCGTCATCAAATCTGCAAAAACACTCAGCCGATTCGAGAATCAGTCTAGAGCAGTCATCTCACGAGGCCTTTTAATGGTAGTTCCAGTCAAGCTTCCTTGTGGCGTGGATACAAGAGACTTTGTTGTTCTATCTTCCGCTGAGAGAGCGCTCCCAGTAGGAGAACAGATGCCCGACACTGCCATAAAAGAAAAGTAGTGCTTCCTTGCGCTTATGCCATTTGTCTACGTCGACGTCAACTTTGTCGTTGTCAGCCTCTAACGTTTTCCGTATTGACCGCGTTAACAGTCTGCGTTTCGTTTATAAAATATTGCATGTTGCCTCGACGTCAGTAACCAGGCCTAGCTCGAATATACAAAATAACCAGTGGCTTCGAAGTTGGCAAAGAGGTTTCTGTGGTACTTTGTGGCACACCGAACACACTCGAATTGAGCTTTATGATCCTAGGATCACCGGTCATCGTTCAGTTTTTCCAGGAAACCCACTCGTCCGACGTGGCAGAAGACAAGAAAACCCACAGCAGAGCGCCGAATCAGAGGAGTCAACGGGCCGGCCGGAGGCTTCTGCTGACTTGCCCCGTTCTGGGAGTCAATCCAGTCGGCCTATGCGTTGCGGTGGAAGACCTCTCGCTCGCCCTTCGCGCTATCACCGGCGGCGAACTACAACTCGGATGAAATGGCTTCACTACGGCTAGAAAAAGTTCCCTCAGGATTTGCTGTGCTCAGACTCCGCTCAAGATTCGCGTGACGCCGAACACTCAGCCAGCGTCCGTTTGTTTGCTTGCTTGTTTCATAGTATGTTTGCAGCTCGCGTGTATTCCTATTCGTGTCATGTTTCAGATGAAGTGACGAGGGAAGCGTTCGCACATGTTCTGTCTCATTCCTTCATTTCAAACCAGGCCGAAACTGTTTCCGTCAGTTTTAGGTAGCGGTTGCCGCTGGATCCACAGATTCATTCGACGCATTCGTAGCAGGTAGGTAGATGATCAGAGGAAATTCGACCGATCATGAGCTGAGAAAGATCGACAAGGAAAGGTCGCTTGACAGGATAGATCAATATCGCAAAAATTCGTCGTCTTGTGGACAGTGTTGCTCTCGGTGAGTGCAGTACTCATTGTGGCAGGCTGGTTTGTTTATTCAGTTTCTTCCCTCCGAATTTCTTAACGACGAACGTCTTGACAAATTACTTCAAACTCTACGGCTAATCCACCCCGTAAACAAAAGCTACGAGGCTTGAGCTGAGCCATGATTCTTCTCCGTCCTTCGTTCGGCTACCTGAAGAGTGACCCTCGAAACTTGTCAATGGTGCGTTCCAGTGGATCCGGTGAGAAGTCCATCACCCTAGAAGCTTGTATGCGGACGACGGCGTCTTTATTGCTGCTCTTCGGAAGCCGGTGGTAAAGTCTTCTCCGACTCGAACCGATCGAGAGTGCCGTCGCTCAGACTAAGTAGAGCGGCATCACAGAACCGGGCTGGTACGATCGATTTTGTGTAGCGTCTTCGCGCCCGAATTCGATCGTCGCCGTCGTGACGCGAATCGCTCCTTCGCTTCGTCAAGCTTCGAAGGTGTATTCATTCGTTCTGTGTTGATTGGCTATACAGGCTTGCTTTGCACTAAAGGGTGGCTTTACAGTCGCTCGAAAGCACTTTAGGATAATTCTCTCAACTAATGATTCAATCAATGAGACTTTGTTTATCTTATCACTAGTTGTTCCGACGAAGTGAATTTACGTACACATTCGTATCGCGCTTCCGCCCTCTCGGTATGTAACAAAATAACAACTTTTCTATTGCTAGAATTTCCGTTCGTATATTCAACTTCACGCGTTGGTCTGCTTGTCGAAGAAGCGAACCCGATCAGCTTCAGCTCGTCCTCCATTCTTTCTACCATATCACTAGGCTCACCCGGAAAGCTGGAGTTGGTTCAAAGCCCTCCCCGAATCGGACGTTTGGGCCGTCAGCGGATGGCAGCTAGATGGCGAAGTCCCAAGGCGCGCACGAATTCCTAGTTTGTCGTCCCGGCCGCCGCAACTCCCGTGGTTTTCAGCGTCATGCTCTTGACTACCGGGTTGTTTTGGGATATAATCTTTAGTCGCTCCGTTATCGGAAAAATCCTGGCTCGATCGAATCCGTTTCAATCTCTCTTCGACGTTGCCGATGGCCAGATCACAAGCATGGTGCCTATGCGTTTTCCATCGAATTGGGTTCTCGGATGAGTTTAGGCATGTAGTGCATTCGAAAGCCGTCAGGAAGGCGGACTGCTCTGTGAGTCGACTCGAGCGCGAGAAACAGAAAGCTTCCGCTACAGTTGTGCCGTATCAAGCGTGTCCTCTGCAACAGGATTCCGATCAGAGTAACTAATAGCCACCACAGAGAGGAGTGGGAACGAGTCAAGCATGATCGCCGTTCTCTCCGAAATCATTCGTCAGGCTGTACCCATTACAGTTGTAGTATTGTCATCGTCATTGTCATCATGTCACCAACGTAAAATGGATGCTTATCACGATCGAAAACAACAGAGTTAAACAATTTGGGACAGCGGTTGTCTCCCTTGGGCGTTGCTGTCGTCGAAGCGATCCGCTCCACCAAACGGGAGGGACATTTCTCCTCTCGTCGATATCGCAGACAACTACCCGATCTGACCCGGAACCTGAGATCTACGTTTTTGCCACAGCTATGCCGCCTCTAACTTTATCATGCGAGAACTACACCGCCGGGCGAAACTTGCCATCTAGAGCACCTTCAATTAGTCTTCGGCATGAATTTAAAAATCATTACTCTTGTCATCATTATAGAATTGTAACAGTTTCGTTAATAGTGGTAATATCGCTCTCGAGTCAATGCCCGTACTTTGTACTTATTGAACGTTAACGGTTCGGTGCAGCTCGCCCACCACTGCTCCCGATTGCTCGCCGGTCGCCGTTTTGAAAATTGACCCGACTGGCTAGCTCGGATCGAGGCGTGTCAGGAGCGAACGCAATCAGTACTCATGAAGAACGTTTGTGCTCGTTAAATCGAGTTCAAGAAGTTTTCACTGTCGTTGCTCCGCCTCCCGCGACCCCGCTTCATGAGTTCGTGGGTCTTTCATGCGAGGGTCAGCGTCTTTCATCCTCGTCTTCGATGATCCTCCTCCTACTCCTCATCAGCATCATCAAAATCATAACAGCTCCACCCTGAACATTGTGATAAGCTCATGTGTCTGCAATCGACGATTGCGCTGCTCGGTGGCCGGCCGTACGAAATATGTGCAGCTCCGTTCAGAGTGCCTCTTCTGCATGAGATAGTAAGTAAATCTGGTGGAATACATCGACTGAGTTTTGATAGAGTTTCCTTCAAGTTGTCTCCCCTCCGCCTCCTCGGTTGAATTCGTGTGTTGTCCCAATGACTCCGTGGTTTGTATGCTCTCGAATGTACGTTATGACTTGCTCGTCCCTTCTTGGCTCCGCACTCAGGTCTCCACGATCAAGGTCGTCAGAAGGCATAGGTTTGTTGCACCGTGACCGCTCAGTGTGGGCGCACGCTCTGATTGTAATCGTAATCGTCTCTTTCACTCCCCTGACTGCAGCTCGTCGCTTTGTAAACCGCGTTCTCCCAAAGTTCAATAAAATGGCTCATCCAAAGTCAGGTATTGCACAAAATCTCTCAACGCGTATCTACATCTTTCAAGGGTACAAACTCGTTTTGTGAGAAAAATTTGAGATTGAGAGGATGAGAGTCTAACCACGCAAATTGATGGATCATCAAAACAGCGATGCAGAAGAGAGGTGACGATGAAATGGCAAAATAGGTTTTTTCTGCAGCACCTTCGCCGCGCAGCTCCATGTTCGAGTTGTGGATGTGGATGGATTGACCAATGTCAACAACGATATCGTGTGAGAAGCCGCTGGAATTCCATTCGTGAAAAAAGTCTATCGGTAATGATGATTAAGAACGTTAAGAGCCTAAATCGAGTGAGGCGATTAGGTGACGGAAGAGCTGGGCAAGTGGCTGGAGCTCTGGCCGTGCGTCTTGGCATGGGCGTTGAGATTGCCTCGATTCGCGAAGCCTTTCCCGCAAGTTGTACACTGAAAAGGCTTGGCGCCGGTGTGCACTGACATGTGCCGTTTGACCGTCGACTTCTGCGAGAAGCGCTTGCCGCACACTTCGCAGCTGAAGGGCTTCTCTCCGGTATGAGTGCGCATGTGAATCTTGATGCGTTCCTTGTCCGCGAACCTGGTGGCAGGAGCGATTCTCGTGAGTTACCTGGGCTCGCGCAGGTTAATCATCGGTCGCTCGAGCGGGCTGGCTCCGGAGCCGACTCGGAATCGTGAGCATTTCCAGCTGACATTAGATAGCATAATCGCCGATGAAGGTCTCTTACCTCTTACCGCATACTTCACAGGGAAAGGGTCTCTCTCCTGTGTGCGATCTGAAATGTCGGGTCAAAGAAGTCTTCTGGCTGAACTTGTTGCCACACTGTTCGCATTTGAACGGTTTCTCGCCGGAGTGACTTCTCATGTGCAGCTGGTAAACGTTCCGAGTAGCCAGAACTTTGCTGCACACGGGGCAGATGTGCTGCTTGCTCCCTCCCCCAACGGTGGCCGTTGTCGCGCTCGATGCGGCCAGCGCTCCTTGTGAAGAACCGGCCTGCTGCTGTTGGTGATGCTGCTGCTGCTGCTGGTGATGAGATGATCCGAGAGTTTTTCTCTTACTGTGCCGAGCTGTCGCATGATGAGAACTGCCAGCCTGGTGCTGAGCTTGTTGTTGATGCTGTTGGTCATCAGTGGTCGAGTGACTCGGACCCGGATGCCCGATCAGTGAATGACTAGTGGTTGAGGGCAAGATGGAGCCCTGGGCCTGGGTTTGGGAGAAGTCCAGTGAGCCATACTATTGATTGATGCGGCGGGGATGTCATTCGGAAGATGTGGGCAGAGGAGGAACGAAAATAAAAAGGAGAGAAAACGAGAAATAAATTTAGCATGGCAACAAACAAGCACAAAACATCCGAAGGGCGGGATCTGCCATCCGGAGTTGTACCATCCACTCACTCATAGCATAAATCGATCAATCAATCAATCAAAAAGTCACAGCGAGTCAAGGAGTCACCAAGACCTCACCTCTGAAGGATCGAGATCGGCCTTCAATCCTATGTGTTCTTGTTTGAGGAACACGGGTGAAACGGGCAAATTCAGGGATGATCCTTGGATTTTGGGCAACAGGGATAAAGATGCATCACTTTGATATTGCCAATCGTGCTGAGGTTCGGATGAATGAGACGGGAGCAGTTGAGAGATGCTCCGATTCGAAAATACATGTTGACTGAGCTGCGAAAGAAAATGCGATTAGAGATCGGAGCCCCTAGCTCGATGCGCGATTTCTCATCCGCGGTACGACTAGCTTCTATAAATCACAAAAACATCTTATGGTTATGGTTATGGTTCATCTTCTCCGCAAACTTCGATTAGCTCGTGTCTAGGATAAGGAATTCCGATACTGCCTCCGACTGCTCTTTTGCATCTGCGGCCCTTGTCAAGGATGAATCGCGGGAGAGGGTGGGATCAGGTGAACAGCGGTTCCATCAAGCTGCAAGTATTCAATCAGGTCAAGCGCTCACCTCTAGAGAGCTCTGAGAGTGACTGTGGAGTTGCTGCTGTTGGGATGAATGGTCGGCGGATTGTTGTAATGAGGAGGGAACAGAAGGAGGGGACGATTCTTTCTTGATGATTGAGGAAACGGGGGGAAGACGGGAGACTCCATGGGAAGAGAGAAATGAGTCCACGCTGTTTTCCTCGCTAACAGCCCCCAACGGCCCGAGTCCCGCGCCGCTTGGGCTGCTCGCCCCGGAGCCTGAAAACACAATGAAGCCTTACACGACTGCGTTTCATCCGAATCTTCTCGAGTTCTCTTCAACGGACGGCCGAAGCCACCTCCAGCTCCTGTCTGGCCTCAACATCGACGAAGTAGGCCAACCCGAGCAGGCTCAGATCGAGCATTTCGTCTCGCGGAGCCCATTGGGGAAATTTGGCTCGTTGGCAACGTTTCCAAGGGAGTGAGACTTTCGGAGAGACAACCTCCCAGAGGCCATGAATACGGTGACTGAGCAGAATCCGAACAGACGACACGGGGCGATTTCTCGATAGCAGACTGAGCTTGGCTTTGCATGAGATAATGCTCCCATCATCGGCGGCAGCATCGTCTTCCGCGGAAAGCATGGACGGCCAATCATGACCTTGGGAGCTGCAACAGCAGCTGACGATGATGATGGCCAACGACAGCGACAGACAGACAGTCAGCCGGCCAGTCAGTCAGCCGACGGGCCGGCCGGCATGTTAGTGGTGAATCTTCTCAGCCAACAAAGAGCACTCGATGTGATGATGAGTCACTCTGCCAGCCCGACTTGGCTGAGAGCTGGCGGAGCTGGTTCGGCGTTGCGGATGGAGAGTATCTGGCATCGTACCAGAAAAGAAGAACGAGAATAAAATACCGAAAGAACAACTGCCTGTTGTCAGCTGGACGAGAACGCTTTGGCTTCGGAGACTGGGTCACCAAGCTGTCTACGGCCGGCGTCATCGTTATTCTCCAGGGTCGCCGATTCCGTTGATGGCAGTGGACAGGAGCAACGTGGCTCGAACGGAGTTCGAATGCGGCGACAACCCCGACGACATTTCTCGGCCGCCATTTTGACGGAGAGCGCAACTCCATTCCAGGTCATGTGACCATCCAGACACGAGAATCACGGTTGCGCATGAGCTTGGTCGGCTCGGTGAGCCACGCGCAGCCGCAGGCCAGGAAAGTTCAAGTTCCCGACACGAACAGGTTCTCAGAGACGACCGCGAGTAAATGAATTTCTCCCGAAAGAGAGGAATCGTCTCGTAACAGAGGGAGATGGAGAGCAATACAGAAACCTCGTTTCACTCTGTCTCCGGTTAATTGTCTATTCGTGTGCGAGCGTGGGAGCCTTGGTTGACCTTGGCCGCCTAGGCGTCAAGGTGCGCCGACACCGAGAGATGAAAGCGAGCCGGGCAGCTCAGGCGTCGTTCTTCGACTTCGGCGCTGGCGCCTCCTCCTTTTTGCGTCGAGTCCCCCGGAACCCCACTCGGGGGAAAGGTAATCGACAACGCGCGGTCAACGGCTGCACGACTTACCGAGGAAGTCGAGATCGTCGACGTAAGGCAGTAGACTGCCGCCATGGTGTCCAAGCGTCAGCGGCATGTGAGCGACGCTGCCCGGCGAAGGAGGGCCTTGGGGATGGACCGGGGACAGATCGTCTGGGGAAGGTGGGCCCAGCTGCGTCAGAGGCAGCGAAGGCAACGAGAGACTCACGTTGAGAGCCGTGTGGCCGGAGGAGCCGGCCGTCACCGGGGACAGTGACGGTCCGCAAGCCCCCGACCACAAGCTGGATGACTGCAGGGAACTGCAACGAAAGCTGGGTGAAAACGGGCACATTTTCCTCGTTCGCTACAACCACTAGTCTCCACCAGCGAAGCAATTAACAGCACTCGGCGAAGTCACCGCGAATCGGGCGTCCGCAGAAAGGCAGCCGAGGAAGCGTTCGCAGCGGAAGTGGTCTTCGGCGATCCGAGGAGCGCCACGAGGGAAAAGAGGAACGAGAGGAGAGGGTCGGACAGGGAGACTCGAATCGCGATTCTCGTCAACTGTTCCTCGACGAATGCTGGAACTCACCGTTGGGTAAGGTGTGAGAGCGAGTGCTGTTGCCCACTGATCAGTTGCAACTGTTGCTGAGAGAGTGAGAGTTGCTGGGGGGTTTGCTGGCCAGGAAACGGGTTCGTACCACCGCTGTCCGAGTCAAGGGATCTCTGATTGGACGACGAGGGTGATGGAGATTGTCCGCTCATGGTACGTGATGATCATAGTGCTCTCTCGCTGGCCCTCCCGCGCGATAGTCCAGGTACGCTCGGATGGATGGGCTGGAGGACTGACGGACGGACGGACCGACGGACGGTTGGACGGACCGACCGACGGGCACCGAAACAGGACCGACGAAAACGATCGACCGTCAGAACGATAGCTCGTCACAGAGCCCGGAGGCCTCCGACAACGGCGAGGATAAGAATGATATGAGGACAATAACGACCCCGAATTCGCCCCGCGTTGCTTCTGCCGAACCGTGGACGGCGAGTCTCGCTCGAGTGCTGCAGGTGGAGCTTGAAACTAGGGGCGACGGAGATTCCGGGTGCCTCCTCAGGTCTCAAGCCGCTCTCGACGGCTTTCCTCATTGTTTCTGCAAAGAGATGGGGTAAGCGTGTTAGAGCAAGCGTCGCGAATCACGCCGAAATCCAATAGCTTCTGGATGTTATGAGTTTCGTTTTCTGCAGCGATTCCGATGCGTGAAGGGGCGGGTGGGTGTCATGCTGGAAAACGAATCGAGGAAAGAGAGGCGAACACGACTTTCGGCTCAAACAACGACCTTCCGCCAGGTGGCCGCCGCGCAGCGGGACGAAACACGAAATCGCCAGAAAGAGTTATTCCATTGTTTTTTCTCCGATTTCTTTCCAGGAGTTCTACCCGGATGGAGGTATCGCCTATACCTCGGCCACTCCGTGGGGATCTCCCACAAATATTCGACGCATTCTAGCTCTTAGGTTTGGCCAGAATAGAGTTCGGGAGGGCATCCAGGTCTTCGGCATGGAACTTTCGAAGATTTCGCAAAACTCCGGGTTTTCTCGTTGGGCGACGAAAGCGAGCCGTTGGATAGAATCATTCCGCTCTGGAAAACCATGGAAAGTGGAGATTCGACCACGGCTCATCCGCGCCCGGAGAAAAACGGCTCTGGTGCTTCTCCGGGAACGGAGTTGCTGGAACATGGCGTTCCACATCAATCTCCGAGTCTTGCCCCACTGCGCGGGGGCCACTGCTTGGAAGTCACGCGACCGTTGGGCAGCTTCGCCCTCAGTTAAACCAGAGTTATACGAGGAAGGAGCGGCCGGTCTGCTCGCTCGGCTTGCCGCACAACCGACTGCCAGCCTTCAAGACGGTCCTCAGAACAGTCAGGCCAGCCGAGCGGCCTGCCCGGCCGCTTGGTGTCTGACGCTGGCTGCCGAAGAGGCTGCAGTCGGGTAGGCAGTCAGGTATGTAGGCAGATAGGGCCTGCCAACTGGCTGGCTGAGTCGCACAGCTGATCGTTAGAATTTCTTTCCTCTCAGAGCATCGGGATCGTGTGAGAGCTGAACAATCTTATGTAACAGCGACCCGCTCAAAATCCTCTGTGACGATGATGGGGCCGATGCTTGAATGGAACCGTTACGATCGCAAAATCGGACTGGGCAGGACTGTCCGCGCTCGCTCGGAGCTCGCGAGCGGCGCGTTCCGGGCTAGCTCTCCCCTGAAAGAGGTCGAAACACGATCGCTATCTGTTCCGAGGGAAACCGCTCGGAATTCGTGGATCGAGTCGCGAAACTCCTCCGAAAGCTCAAGCCCGCGCACCTGGAGCATCAAAGTTGCTCGAAGGGAGCGACGTGGAAACGAACCGGAGGTT
Source organism: Phytoseiulus persimilis (assembly GCA_037576195.1). Taxonomy (NCBI): domain Eukaryota; kingdom Metazoa; phylum Arthropoda; class Arachnida; order Mesostigmata; family Phytoseiidae; genus Phytoseiulus; species Phytoseiulus persimilis. The sequence continues at coordinate 11,112,526 of CM075104.1, forward strand.
GATTCTATTCCAACGGTTCACAATCGACAGGAAATCTCTAGAACGTGGGTTCGCCACGATTCTCCGGAGTGTTTGTGCCCACTTCCCCCATTTCCCATCGAAATAGGAGCGTGGGGGTTTTCCGCGTCGAAAGGCAAAGACTCCGCATTGCCTCGCTCGGTTCTGTCTCGTTGGTAAGCGAACGTCGACGATTCGCAATTCGCGTTGCGTTACGTTATGTCAGAAAAGAGAAAGAAGCGGACGGAGAGCCGCCATTACGGCCGCTGCTGCTGCCTCGGCTGCGACCGCCGCTGTCACTGGAACATCCGACACAGAAAAGACGCGAAGAGAAAGAAGAGAACGATAAAAGTGAAATTCAAGGCCAAGGTCAGACTAGTCGAAACACGATTTTGATTCTGAGCGTTTTGCACGCCTTCTCGGCATAACTAACCAGCGTCGGCGAGTCGCGGCAACAGAGCCTCTTCGTCATGCTGAAGTACAGCCGCCGCCCTCGGCTCCGCTGTTCCGGTTTTCTTTTGTTGGAGCCAAGTCATTAGAGTTAGCAAGACGGAGACATGGATCTCAGCATCGCCGAGAGCTGTTCAAAATCTCCGCCGAGCGGCTCCCATCGCTGACAAGTTCGCATTCATTCGGGAAACGACCGCGCATCCCAGGCCCAAAACGCTCCAGCCACCCGGAGTTCACCGAATCCCCATTCCCACTCCGTCCTCGCTGCTCCGTCCCCATTTGGTACTTCTGATCGGGGCTATGAGCGCGACGACGAGGTGTCAAATGCACCACTCGTCCGTCTGCTCGACTGTCGTCGAATGGTTCTTATGAACGGCATCGTCTGCTGTTTCTTTAAAAGGTTCTTTCCGCGAGGGTCCCTTCCGAAGGACTCGCTCACGAGCTGAGTCCAATTCGGGAGTGACCGTGATAGCAACTGTCGGTCGGTCGGTCGGTCGGTCGGTCGGTCGGTCGGTCCGTCTCTTTCGGCTGTTCGCCACTGCGACGGCCTGCCTGTGTTTGCGATCTGCGCGTCGGCGCTTTCGACCGTACGTTGGATCGACCGGCCGTGCATCGATCTGAGCGGCGGACGAGGAGAGTAAAAAACTGAGGAGACGTCGTGCCGCCCCAGTTCATTCGGGCTGGACGCGGTCGACACAGCCCCCAAAACCCTGGAGGATGCGGCTCGACAGTGTTTATATTCCGGTTGACAACTCTACCGTTTGACTAGTTTGTCGGCGAAAGGAAGGGCTTGGCTGGCTAGCTAGCTGACTGGTTAGCCGGTCGGCTAGCTTGCAAACGATCTTGGTTTTCGTCCAGAAGATCCTTCTGGGAAAGAACAACAAGGAAGAAGAATCGACGACGACGTCGACCAGCGATGAGTGGACCCTCCCAACTGGTCTAACCAGCTAGCCGGTTGGTAGCCACTGTTTTGCCGTCGTCACCGAGCAACCGATAGGAGAAGCGAAGGAATAAAAAAGAAATCATGTGCTCCCTCATGCTGTCGCCGTCATTCCATAATATGTACCACTGGAGAGGAGGATCGGACAGTCGCGCGGCCGGACCGACCGATGCACGGACGGCGAGTTCGGTGGAACAACGGTGGAGAGAGGACGAGATAGCCATTTCCATCAAGCACGCCGGCCGTCGAGCCGCTCGAATCGTCGGCCACGTTCCGAGACGTGGCACTTCGGCATCCCCGCGTACTTCTTTCTTCGGTGGCCTTCTCCCCGTCTGGCTTCCTGCCGGAGCCACCTCCGGTCCTATCCGCCGGCACGGGAAGCCGAACGCCGGGATTTCCCCGACCGGGGAGAACATCGTTTGCATTTTTGATCGCGGATTCCGACCGGTCGGGATGATCACGCCCTTGTCGGACGGCTGGGAGATGCTGGGAAGAGGAATGGAACAACAGCTCGCCGCACAACAAACCAACCGCCCCGTACGTCTGGACGCCCGTTTGTCCGTCCGTCCGTCCGCCGTGAGTTTCCCTGGCTGCCCGCCTGCTCGCTAGTCAACGGCCTTGGGCCCGCGGAGAGAGGCACTGCCAAGAGCAGCCGCTGGTGGTAATAGTTAGCGCTCACTCGTTCGTTCGTTCGGCTGCTCGCTCGCTCGTCCGCGGGCTCGGCTTGGCTCGGCTCAGCTCGACCTTGGCTATATTATCATCTGATAGTTAAGCATCACAGTCACCGGCCTGCCAACACTTTTCGACTTTCAGGCAACGCTGCCGTTGCTCCCACTCAACGGGCATGCGTCGCGGTAGGCATTCGAAAGCAGGCCGAGAAACTCTCATTCGTTCAATCAATCAGTCAGGAGCCAAACTGCACATTTGGCCCACAGCCTACCTGGCGAGCGCGAGGTCGTCTCCGAACGATGGATTTCTGCCGCCGGCCAACTGACCCACCCAGACGACCGACCGACCGTCTGCTTGCCGATCAAGGAAAGGAACAGGCCACCGACGGTTCTCCGCTACAACAATCCGAGTGTTTCGATTCGAGCCTATGTAGACATATATGTTCCCCATCGAGGAGCCTCCGTCATCGGCGTCCCCGTGTGTCTCGGGGCTCGCCGGACTCTGCGGAGGGAGGAATGCTCCTCGTGCGAAAGCTCAGCCGAGCGATCGGCATCAATCGCGTGAAGAGGCGCGTTGGGCCACGGACCTCATATGGCATCCGGGCCGTGCTGTCGGACGAACACCCATTTCTAGCCCACCCACCGACTTTCTGTCCGTAACGGAGTGAAACTGATTGAGAAATCCATCGCCATCTCGGGTTGTGCTCCAATCTGCGAAGATCATTCCGCCTCCGCGGTGACAAGTTTCCTATTTCCTCGAGAGGGAGAGAGAGAGAGAGCACGGGAAGGAGAGCCACAGAGAGAATTCGGGAGAGTTATATAGCAGTAGCGAGACGATTATCTAACCCACGAGAGGATGCTTCCAGCGATGCTCGCTGAGGACGCCGGCGACGTGGACGCATTACCTTTAAAAGTAACGCTGCCTCATTCGGGCAACACAGCTTAATTTTGAGCAGGTATCATATCAACGAGACAGCGGGCCGGTCTGCCCGGTTGGCTCGCGCTCACTGTGCCAATGCGGCGCTGAGAGGCTTTTGAAGACTCTGGCTTCAAGCCTAAAATAAGGACATCTCGTGGCTAAGCTTGGTTAGATGGTTAGAGCGACCACGGAGGTCGAAGCCTTCTTCGGCGAACCCTGAGGTTTTCGAGCAAAGACTCGTCGGTCCGCGCGGACCGGTCCACCGCAGGATCCCCGCGCTTCCTCCTCCGGTGAGCGGTGTTCCTCGAGCCGGAACTGTCGATGATCTTGTGAGGGGGGGGGAGGGGGAACCCGCACACATCAGCCCCTCGAGCGCTCGAATGTAAAGTCGAACAGTTCCTCCGAGAGCTCGGTCGTCTCGCGGCGATATGGATGCTTCGAGGCTCCTGCTCGTATATCCCGTTCCGAGTTCGGGAGTTTGTGTGGAAAGCCGGCGACGCAAACACCGGGGACCGGTATCGCGTGTGGAGCCTTCCTTCGCCCCATCCTGGTAGCGCGCTAGGCCGGAGGCCTTTCCTCTTTCGTCCGAAAATCAGGTCCAACTGCTGAGACCGAAAACTGAAATTCACGCGCGACCGGCCGTGCATCTGTCCGGGTCTCAATCGGTTGATGGGAGATCTCGGTTCGCACTCTTCTCTCCTCCATGCAAGATGAGAGTGATGTAACCAGAATCAAGGTCAAAGGCGAGTGCTGCTCGCCGACCTGACTGACTGGAGGGACGCGTTTTGGCCTGCCCGCCCGCCCGCTTGGCAGACAGCGCGGTTACGCTAGCGATGGACTGCGCTGCCGAATGCATGAACAGCGTTTCAATTCGCCGTTTTCAAGCACATGGTGGAATCGCTTCCGCTGTCTGAGAACATGCATGATTCGATCCGGTTGCAAACATGAACCGAATAGCTCCCCGCTGCGGATCTCTCATCACCGATCGACAGCGTGAGGCGCAGCACTCAGCCGGAAAATATTCCGAGTCTGCTCGCGGCGGACGGCCTCGCGCTGAGGAGCTCGATCGCAGTTAGGGTGATCTTCCCATGAACAAACGTGCGAATCTACGGCGCGCACGATGCGAGGGGCGGTTGCGAGCCGGAGCGGCAGCGCGAGTGTAGCCGCACGCGCATTCGCTAGGCCGTTCGGGCTCACTCTAAGAATGGTGGTGGCGGTGGTCGGCGTCGTTATTGTCGTCGTCGTCTTTGGATTGTTGTCCTTCTTCTTCCTTCCGTCCGCTCGTTCGCCAGAAGTCCCTGAATGGCAACGTAGACCCTCGTAGCGGGCATCAACCGCTCTCCCAAAAAGGGACAACTGTGCGCGGTTGTTATTGTCTTACGACGACAACTCTCTGCTCTCACGTGCGCCGTGCAGTTCGTTACGCGGGAACTGGGGTTTTCTGCTGTCTCGCCGCAGTCTCGGTGGCCTGCTGTCCCTGGTCGATGGCAACGGCCGGCGAGAGTTTTGTGTGGAATCCATCTGGCCAGACACTTCTGTCAGCTAGAGACCGAAACTATCGAACGCCAGCAACCTAGGTTGGAGGCAGCGGCGCCGCTGGCGGCGAGGGCGTTCGCGAGCCAGCAAGTGAACGAGCCCGCCAACGGGCGGTGGATGACAGAAGCCCCAAGGTCGGGGCCGACTATGTATTCGATGCACAACGTTACCGCGGAACAGAAGCAGGTCGCTGCCTACTTGTTGGTCGGATCAACCGACAGATCAAGCGCTGGACGGACCTACTGACGGACGGCTGCTTCGATGAATGAATCAATGGCAGAAAGCGAACCATGTTCGAGTCTCTCAAGAGTTGTCCACAGGATCCGGCGGATATCCCTCGCCGGAGGAGCAGAGCGTGAGACCCGCATGGGGCCTTCGAGAGTTTTAGGAACTGTGGGGAGACTTCCGGAGTTCATTGCGCTGGGGGAACAAAATTTCGCTACGTCGATGCGTTCCAAGCACGATTCCGGAGGAGACTCGGCTACTCTTCGGATATCCAACTCGATGACTCGACGGTTATAAGCCATCAATATTCGGTCGTTGAGTGATACTGCGGCTGGATCTCTGAGAATGAGTATTCGTTGGACGGTTTTCATTCTGGGATCACAGCCCGCTCGGGCGGCGGGGAATCGACGCATGCGCCACGGTCATACGTGACTTGCGCACTCTGCTCTTCTGTGTTTCACGCTTTGCAACGACTCCGCAAAGCTCCGCGGATTCGACCCGTGTTGCCAGCAGGAGCAATCTTGTGACAACGAGCTTGGAACTGTGCGCAACAGGGAAGCACTGTGTGCTTACGAGGAGCGTCATCCGTGGCGGAACGTTTCCCGAACCCTCCTCACCACGGGAATATGGAAAATATCGAATGCATGAGAGGGTTCGAGGAGCGTTGATCTTCTGAGGCCAAGTCAACGGTAACGCCCCACATTTGGATCGCGTTCAGTGGAGTCAACCCTAGACTACTTTCCGCCGTCATTGGACTGTTTCCAGAGGGTTTTGTTGACCGTCGCAGAAACCGTCGAATCGTGGAGTCCCGGTCATGGCACGGGAACTGCTCGAGACGGCAGTGAGCTCCACGTGTGTTGACGGAGGATTAGTCGAAGGTTCAACGGATTCGGAGAGTGCGACGAAACGTCGCCTCAAGTGGACGACGGAGTCGGTTCTCGATGTTCCAGGACGCAGTTCAGAGTGGACTCCGAGGGCCAGTGAACCCCACCGACCACCCTGCCGTGGTGACACCAACCTCAACGGATGTGATGACAACACTCGGGAGTCTTGAAGCGATCAGATTCAGCCGTGAGAAATGGAGGAGATTCGGATTACGGACTTGAACTTGACGATAGTTCGCACCGGTGAGGATGGAGGACGAGAACAGCGACAAGGAACGACACGACGTCTTCGCAGACGATGACGACATCATGCGGCCATGGTCACCGGGCTGAAGCACTGAGACACTGAGACTTGATGAGAGGGACTGGTCAACCAACGGTCGAACCACCGGCTGGATATCCAGCGACTGATCTGAGATCTCAACCAACGGTCACAACAACAACAACGTCAGCAAACAGAACACACTCACTGTGGACACACCGGAACTCCGGACGCTCAGGGGAGCTCAGAGCACTTCATTCAGCGACTTCGGGAGGAGACAACACAGAGTGGCGAGCGAGCAGAGAGAAGCCCTATGATGAGCCCGTGAGAGAAGCGGAGAGAAGACAAACTGCAGCCGACACGGCCCTCGCATTCACTCACTCAGCTGCTTGCTCGCTCGCTCACTCACTCGCCCGCCCGCCCGCTCACTAACGCGCTCACTCCTTTTTGTAAAGAACCACCATCAGCGGCAGCAGCACCACCGACGACAGCAACGACTGCCGCTGCTGTTTTCCAGCTGACCGAACGCTTGCACGACCGAGGGTTCCTCGATGCTGTGCGCCTCCCCGTATCCTTCACGGACAGTGGCCCCACCGCCGCTGTGGTTCTCCTGACTCTACCTCCTCGGATCTACTCTAGTGTCCCTGTATTCGGGGCGGCTTACTCTTTGCGGATCCTGCTGCTTTATCCAACGTTCTCACTTCCGACGCTGCTGTTGAGGGTGCTGATGTTGAGATCGTTTTTCGCGCTGCCGAGTTGGTTATTGCGGTCGGCGTCGCCGCAACGGAGGCAAGCCCCGCCGCCACCTCTGTCGTTGACACCGCCTCCAGCACTGCCAGTCGTGGCACCAGCCGCGTGATCCGACGCTTCTCGTGTCCCAGCTGCCTCGCTCAGGGTTTATTCGCTGTTGTTCTCGCTGCTGCAGCTGCTCCCACTCTCATCGGGTTTTCCCACTCCCGACGGTCTCGATGCTTTTGGTGCTGGAGAGACCCGACGCTCTCGGTACTTCTGGCTCGGGGTTCGTCCCGCTGCCCTTGATGAACCGCTGGGAGTCCTGGCGTGATTGTTGACGTCGTCGTCGATGCTGAGCAAAATTCAGTAAGTGAGGTTACGAAGGGTAACGACGACAACAGTGTTAGCAGCGGCGGCACCAGCGCGGATCGCCGTTGTCGGCCTGCTGACGTCGCTCGCTTCACTCTTGCGGTGGTCGACAGTCAGTCAGTCGACAAGTTGTATAAGAGACTGGCGAACTGACTGCTGCCTGACTGACTGAGCACCCGACTGACAGACAGTCGGTTCGGCCACTGGCGGAGAGACGGGACACTGGCGGCTCGAGGTGGCCTCGGTGACGGGGGGACGGCGGAGACGGGGGCTCGTTGTCTCGCAGGACCAGCCCTGAAGGCATCGTGTGCATGTCAACATGCAGCCTCACGAACTCTTTCACTCTCTCACTTGCATGCTTGCTCGCTTTTCAGTGTGCTAACTCACTCATTGGCTCGTTTGCCTCCCGAGCCACACCGACGACCGACGGACGGACGGACTGGCGGACCGACAGACCGATCGACCCAGCGTACGACGGACTGACCAACCGTCCGATCGACCGAACAAGCGACTGACCGACCGACGGCTCGACGGACTAACCGACCGACCGACCGACCGATGGATAGCAGCAAGGCTGGCCAATACGGACGCGGCGGCGACAGTGCTAGGAGCAGCAGCATTGCGCGGAGACCCTATGCGTCACTAGAAGGCGCCACGATCGCAGCCGGCTGTCATTGGAAGGATATAGCCATGCCTTACATTAGATTCATTCTATTGTAGAACAATCATAACAGAATGCGATCAGTGACCGCGGCGGACGACTCCCCCATCTCGGTGGGCAACTGTTCTGGGGGCTTCTTGGAAAGGCCGATGCCCCAGTAGGTGGCACGCCTCGATCGAGCTCTCCAACCCCGCTCGCGTGTCAGTAGATTCCTCGAATGTTGACGGCTACAGCCATCCGAGATCACTCGGCGCCCGGCTCACTGTTGGAACTCCTTGGAGGAAAATGCATTTTCCTCGGTATGGCGATCAAGGGATCGATCGATCGAGAGATGCGCCGATCGCTGACTCGGCTGTAATCCTCCTTGTCTGTCCGTCCTTTCCTCCAAGAGAGAAGTGCCATGGATGAACGCCGTGAGTTTCGGCCTTTGGACCCTTCCTTTAGAGATGACCTTGCACACCGCTACCGCCGATGTTGCCGCCGAGGCTCCCGCAAGCGACGATTAACTATTTCTGGTTAGAACCGCTGGCACAAGCGAACCGGCCGGCAGGCAGCGGGCGGGCAGGCAGGCAACGAGCGAGTGGAAGAAACAGCCAGCCAGCCAGCCCAGCGAGCGGTGAGCCAACCAATCGGCCAACCAGCCACCTTGCCAACTAACCAACCAGTCACAAGAACAACAAATCATGACAAGACAATCCGTGGCGCGCGTGCGGCCCGGAGCTTCGGTTTTGGAAGCGCAACGCGCCCAGAAAACGTTGAGGAAGTGTTCTCCCGGTCAGTTTGTCTGACGGCGGAACCCATCATCCGATTCCAGCTGCCGAGCTTCCGTCCCCACAGCGGCGCCAAGAATCTCCCAGCGAGATGTATTTCAGGTGATCACGTCCGACCGTATCTGCTCGGACTTCGAGTTCATTCGCACGTTTCCCTCCCATCGATCCCGCAGCGATCCTACCCTAAGGCTCCTGCATGCTTCGAAGTCGTGAACAGTAGGTGCTCGAGAAAGCGGGCCAGAATCCATCGGAAGTTTTGTTCGACTCCACGGTGAATGCGGGAGCTTCGATGAGCACACGACCCCCAGGTGGAAGCACTGTCGACTGGGGTTGGAGTCTACCCTGCGGCCCCGGGGAGGGCGAAAGGCCCCTAAAATGGCGCCCCGAGAAGCATGTCAGCGGAAAAAAGAGATGGAACCGCCTACGGGGCTCAGGCGCAGACTGGGGGACCGAGGGCTTTCGGCTGGAGCAAAAGAGCTGCAGACAATCTCCTCGTTGGAGGCTGGTTCCTCTCCTGTCGAGGTCATCCTGAACAGAGTTCTGGTTGTCCTTAGTCTTCTCTCGAAGAGCATTCCGCGATTCGCGCAACACTCCTTCGTCAAGCAGCTCAAGGCCACTTGACCTGCAGTGGTTTCGAATTGAGGAAATTGCCAGATCTACCCCTCGCTCCCTGGCAGGACAGTGCGGGCCGTTCGGGGTTGTGATCCGAGTCCACAGTCAGGAACAGGATGTGAAAAAAAACTCTCAGGATAGGTTTCTGATGACACCTGAAGCGGGTGTTCGTATGCGAGGCGTGTGAACTTGATTACACTCAGAGGATCCTGTCGGAACTCGAGAGCTCCACCACACCGAAGGCTTCGATTCATCATGGGGGCCTTCTGAAACGCGGGAACCCAGGAGTCAGACGTCGACTCTTCCTGCGGGAGGAGAACGTTTTCGTTTGTGAGGATTTCATAGTGTTTGAGTGGAACACATTCAGCCATGTCGGTGAAAGCTCAGCCTCCACCTAGAAAGGTAGATCTCGAATAGAACTGCGACTCTAATTACAGGCATGGGTCGTTCATCTTTCACCTCCCTCTCTTACTCGCGAGTTTCAGAAGATTCCGAGGGGATGGATGCTGCCTTGTTTTTCGATGGCAATCTGATGTCTTGAAGTCGACCCGTTGCACTCCTCCAGCAGAACCCACCGTTTCGAGTGAATCTACGCTAATTTAAGCTGCTTCAGTGCATTTTTCGGCGATATTCGTCGTCATGTTTGCCAACTCTATCTCGCTTGTGGAGGTGTTCGTTTCCTGCTTGTTTTTCTTTCGGCTTGAGGAAAATATTTGTGAGTGCAGAAGAGGACCGGAGCAATGATGAGGCTGCTTCGACAGCAGCTGCAACCCCGTGAAAGGCTGTAGGTGCTGCGCAGCGGAGTACATACTGAGACATTCGATTATATAATTCCACAGTGCGGATAGCCGTGATTCAGACTCCTGTTTTTTGTGCCTTTAGTGGCCTCATGAGATGTGTGGTATCTAAGCTCAGTCGAGGAGCTACCGGATCGATTCCATCCTGAGCAGATTCTCGCTGAGCGTTGCGCACTTGGTGGCTTTGTCGTGAACTGCTGACTACAACGAGTCGAACATCGCAAGAAATGTGGGCGCACAATGTTGAAAATCCAACATTGCCTCGTCTTGCCGATTGCAAGTATGAACGACCCTCGAGTGAGGGTTCAATATACAAGCAGCAAGGGCTTAAAACCAACTCCGATCCTCTTGAACGAAGTGTTGCCTCAGCAGCATTATGAATGATGTGCTCGCATATTGATCATCGACTCGGAAACGGCGGTTTTCCGTGGCCCTGGTTTTCGACCGAGGCGACTGGAGAGGCCTCGATCCAGTTTATGCCGCGAAGCTGGCAGAATTCAAGCTTCGTTGGCAGCGTTTTCGTAAGGGCACGAAGTTGGAATTGATATTCCGGGGGCATCGGTCTTTCCTGATTCGTGAAGATCACGTAGCTCTGATTTCACTTCAACCACTCTTAAGGGATGCAGAAGAGAGCGCTGAATCGGTTCGACTGGGAGCGGGTATCCGACGACGCTCCGACTGTCGGTAATCTGCTTCCAATCGCTGCTTAACGCCAGATGACGTAATGATGGCAGCTTCGGTTCCGTGGGGCGATTCCGTACGGAACGTCGCTTAACTTCTTTTCAGCGCTGTGGGTTTTGTAAATGTAATTCTCAGTTCAAATTGGCCTGATCCGATTCGATCTCAGTGTGCAGTCAGAGTTCCGGTACTCGCTCCCTCAGTGCTCGAGCGTTTGTATCGAACATGGATCTCTTCCTCTCAAATTAATTCTCTGTGGCAACTCTCGAGCCGTGATGCCCACACGACCCTCGCTCGCTTGGAGCAAGACTGCTATGAGTTCACCTTTTTTCGCAGGTGAAGCTGTCCAATCATCTGAAAACTGTGCATTCAGAGCAACTGACGAGGCTTCATCTGAAGCATCAACAAGACACCGAGTTGTTGGATGATATCCGGTACGTCATGCGAGCCGAACTCCCTCGTTCTTTTCATGATGACACCACTCAAAGGGTAACACGCAAACTGTTTTTTTCGAACAGGAATTTCACCAAGATCCGAGCGCAAATCGAGAAGGATTATGGGACCGCCATGGTGAAGTTGGCAACAACGTACCTCGCCAAGAAGCCTCCGCCTGGCATAGACTACAAAACTGAGGACAGAGCCGACATTAAGTGAGTAGAGATAGTTACAGCTAATACCGCTCTGCGGCGTAACAAAGGCTTCGGATCGATTAAGGAAATCAATTCTCGAACTATCAGTCGTTCCTGGCTGGTCATGACAGATCGTTACCTCGTGGATCGGTTGCCTGGCTCCTATCCTTTCCGGACGACTTCCCTAAGAGACCGTTCTCAAAAAAAAATCGGACAGATCTTTCCAATGATTCCCGCCGACTGCGCTACCGCTGGAAGCCCTGTCAGAAAAGAACGCCAGTCCATAGTCCGAGAGCTGCTCTTGCCTTCGAGACGCCTGCTGTGGGTTCAAACCCTGAGTCCCGATCAGCATGGCTGCCGAAACAATATGCGTTGTTGCTCAAAGTGATTCCACTCCGAGTCGCCGGCTCGACAGTCGAGCCCGGAATGGACCGGAATTCGCGAAGGCGGTGGTAGCGGTGACATATTTCACTTTCGGCCAGAACTGTGAGAGTGCGAGTGCATATGAATCCCCTTCCCGCATCCAATGGAATCATACGCGTTCAGAACGGCGAGGCTTCTGGGTTATTCCATCTCATCTGTTGATGATAATGGGCCATGGCGCCGCGGAGGGATGCTCGGCAACAAAGAAAGAAGTCATTACTGCCGATAATGAGATTTCTCGCCCATTCAATAATTATTTATATCCTCCCGCGGATATCAATGTGTGCATGCATTGTTCCGGCTGGAGGATATTTCACAGAAGCCCAGCGTTTAACTTATTTTCGGCGTCACCAACGCAACCGCGTGAAGTCCCTTGACATCGGGTTCCGCGTGCAACATCTGCGGAATTTCGAATGAAAGTCCATGCAGCTGAATTCCGTGGACGAGCGAAGGCTTCCCCGTTCCGCGAGAATTCGCAGAGGGATTCCCCTCCACTCGGGACTGCGTTAATACGATATACACACACTTCGTACCACACCCAACGGCGGCCCATTAGACAAAGGCCATTGTGAACTGGCCCGCTGATTCAACGTTACCACTCAACGCGACCTTGAGAACGATCCCCTGATACTGGCAACAGTGAATGAACCTGCTGTCCTCGCAGATGACTCAAGAGATCTGAACATATTCCACAAAAAAAATCTCCTCCCTTCGCTATGAGGCTGCGTGCACGACGCGGACGCAACGAACGAAAGCAGCTGTTGTGGGGCATAACAATTTGATCTGGGATCGTTGGCGGTGACGATGAGGCAGGAATGCCGAAGGGCAGCAACAAAGGATATATGTTGATAGCCGTTTGCGTGCGCAGCGGTGCGGATTCCGACGATTCGTCATCTCCGCAAAATGGAACAGGTTATAACTCCGTGCAGCCACTTGAGGCCGTCAGAAAGCTCCCTGAGCGTCGCTACGTCACAAGCGCGGGCGATGATGAGCTCCTCGGATGCCTCCGTCGACACCGCGGAAAGACATTTCCCTCCGCTAGGGAACCTGGAAAATCCGCATACCTTCTCGCAGCCACCCGGATGAGAGAATATGTTCTTTTACAGGTCGGTCTTCGGAGTATGGCGTATGCTTCTTGATGAGAGTGAGAAGATTGGCAAGGCCAGGCTGGCGTCCGCAGATGTTTTCCAGAGCCGCATCTCCGAGAATGCCAAGAACACGAGACAGGCGAAACTCCAGATTGCGAAACGCTGCTTTGACGCCCTCCGGAAATACCAGGAAGAAGTGCAACAGGTTGGTTGTGGTTCATTGGGAGCACGAAGCGGGGGCGCACCGGGATTTCGAAAGCTTTCTGAGCCATCGAGGCGTGCGACAGATCCTCCGCTTACCTAAGTGTTCCGCAGGACTCTTGGTGGAGAGGGGAAGGGGTGAGTCGGTGACAATGTCTCATCTGAGGGGTTGCCTCTTTTTTTTGAATAGACTGTCCTGGAAGTTGACAAGACGAGAAAACTCTACTTCGAGGAAGAGCACATGGCCCACGATGCACGAGGCAAGGCGCATGACGTCGAGGAGAAACTCAAGAAGAAGAAAGGAGGAATTTTCTCATCGATATCTTCGCTCCAGAAGAAGAATGATAAGGTTCGTCTGCCGCCTGGCCCTCCTCAAGTGAAGCTGGTAGATTTGCAGTGCGCAGAATGGGCCTCATGAGTGAACCGACCTCGATTTTCAGTTTTCAAGTCGGCGTGAAGCCTGCGACATACAATCGACGAAGGCCAGAAACGATTATATTCTTGCTTTGGCTGCCGCCAACGCCCATCAGAAAAGATACTACGAGACTGATCTCAGAGGTGGGTGCGGTCTGGGCGTGTTCACTTGATGTCTCAGAGGTCGGATAGAGATTCCGGATAGCGAGAAACGATTCCCAGAGAAAACAAGCCACTTCAAGTGTATCCGGTCATAAACCCGCCCCGTACGCTCAACATTCCCAACAAAGTAACGAAAAGAGCGGACAACAAAGCAGTCGACAGATCTTCGATATCGGTCGGACTTTAATCCTGTGATTACTTGCTGCAGACATACTCGAGAACCTGGATTGCGATATCTCGGAAAAAGTTCGTGAATATCTCGTCCTCATGTCGCGAACCGAACTCCTCACCGTCGCTGCGTGCAGCTCGTCGTTCGGTCGGATCCAGGAAGAGGCTTCGAAAATCACGAGGCAGTATTCCATCGAACAGTATCTCGCGGAGAACCCGACCCTCGGTCAGAAAATCGACTACGACTTCGATGCATGCGACGGTGACGAAATTCGAATCATATGCACGGACCATCTCGCGGAGCACGCTCTGCAGAAAGACGCGAAACGCTGGGCGTCCGCATACATGAAAGAATGCCGTGTCCTGCGCGACTCCAACCGGGAATTGAACAAGCTCCTGAGCAAAAGAGACAAAGGCGAAAAGGTTCGTGTAGCATCTCCTGCCGACCGGTACTATGCTGTCCGAAGAATGTTGAGTGTCACTCGACTACTATCGGGGGAAAATCTGAAGAGCACGACTCGTCTCGCTTCCAGACCGTCGAAAACGTCAGCGGGGAGAGCGAAGATATCGATTCAAAGATTGAAGAGTACAAAAACATCATCCGAAGAGCTGAAACTGGTCTCGTGAAAGCTGAAGCGCGACTCAACGCTCTGCGAGCTGGTCAAGGTAACTCGCAGGATAGAGTGGGTCTTCTCGAGCTGACAGATACAACGAAATGAATCGACCTACCGCTTCGTCTCAGCAAATCCTCGCCCCTCGGGACCACGATGACACTCTGTATGCTTCCCCTCCTCGGCGCATGAAACACAAACGGAACTCTCGGTAATTGTCTCTGAATTCGTCCGCAGTTAACGTCGACGAATACTTGAGTTCTCTGGATATCGACTCACTCCAGATCGAGGAGCTCACACGGAAAGGAAGCACGGCGTCGAGACGAAGCTTTGACGTGAGTACAAAAAAGAAAAGATAGCAACCGGAGAGCCGACAAATTTTCTCCAACGCCGGGGTCACGACATGTTCAGAAGACGCCGCTGTAGTTTCTCGGCGGCCGAACGAAGCCGTTCAACTAGGTTCCAGAATATCAGTTCGAGATAGAGCGGAAAGAGCTGAGGAGAACTCCACTCCGACGAATCTCGAATCTAGGTTGACCAAAATCACAATCGGAACTCGTCTCGTTCGAACAATCTGACCCACGAGGGTTGAGTACAACGAGCCGGGACGATTTCTTTCTGTCCAGAATCTGTCTCGGGCTATTCGATCCCCCGTGAGAGAGATTGTGAAACACGCCCCACGCTCGAACGCCGTCAATTTCCCGAAGCGTGATTGTTTCGAGCTAAAGTGGGAGCATGGCGGTTCTACTGAATCGTCGAGTGTATGGATAGGTCGTCTGAGCAATCATGGAATGGATTCTATATTTAGGCACGGGAAGCGGAAGAACGACCCGATTCTCAATCAAGTGAGCCTGAGGAAGTTCGCCAGAGAGATTCCTATGACGAAGACGTGCAAGCGGAAAACAGAAATAGCTCGCAGGTGAGGAGGACAGCGATGAGAGTTTCTCCTGTTTTCCATGTTGGCATATTCCCACACACTCCGAATCTGCTTCTCTCATGATATCACCGCGACTTCCAGAGCTATGAGGACTATCAGGAGCAAGACTACCAACAGGAAGAATCTCAAGGATATGGCCAAGAGGAACCAAACACGTCATTCGTCGACCCGACCGCGGTCGATTGGGGAGAACCAGCCGCTCCGGTTACGGCAACGGAACAGCCGTTGAGCTATGGTACGATCTCGGTTAGCATTTGCGTCTAGAACCTGCCGTTAACGAGGATCCGAGCTGAGCTTTGGACATTTTCTCAGGGGAATCGAGCGTCGAGTATTCCTCTGGCGCGTGGAACCAGCAAGAAGAGGCAGCAGATAGCGGAGATTGGAACTCAACCCAGCTGAGCGCCGGCTGCCGTTGCGTTGCGATCTATACCTACGAAGCTGCGAACGAAGATGAACTCTCTTTCGTCGAAAACGAGGAGCTCGAGTGCGTTCACGGTGAGTTCAAACCCCAGACGGTTCATTGTCGAACCC
The DNA here is from genome assembly GCA_037576195.1 of Phytoseiulus persimilis. Taxonomy (NCBI): domain Eukaryota; kingdom Metazoa; phylum Arthropoda; class Arachnida; order Mesostigmata; family Phytoseiidae; genus Phytoseiulus; species Phytoseiulus persimilis. The sequence continues at coordinate 11,128,190 of CM075104.1, forward strand.
GTCGAGGAAGGGAAAGCTTTTCCTGAAACAGCCCCAACTTCCAGAGGGAGACGGCGATGGATGGATTCGGGCGCGCAATTCTCAAGGCCAAGAAGGCTACATCCCCGCCAACTATGTCCAGTTATCGGAAGGCCAAGGTGAAGCCCTGGCAACGAGTGAGTCTCGAAACTACTTTCCTCGTGTCTGACAGAACACTGAGACGGCGGTTACAATCCCTTTCGTTCCCCCAGATGAATCGTTCAGCGCCGTTGCATACGAAGACGGACCGGCTGTCATACCGCCCTCGTCTTTGCCCGGAACGCTGGCACCTGCAACGCAACAACAACAACAGCAGCCATACTGTCGGGCTCTCTATGACTACGAGTCCACGTGTGAAGATGAACTCAGCTTTTCAGAGGGAGACATCATTAAAATCGTCAGCAAACTGGGCTCCGACGGAGTGGATGACGGTTGGTGGACAGGGGAGTTCAACGGCAAGGTAGGCTTTCTGATGCTTCTCGTCAGAGCCATGTTTATTCGAACGAAACGATAGTCTCAAGCTTTCTCTAACTTGAAAATCCATTTCGCGCGCACTTCAGACGGGAACTTTCCCATCCCTCGTCGTGGAAGAAATCAAGCACACCGGGGAGCCACAGACTCCGGTCACTCCGATGATACAGACTCCAGACGGGCTTCCTCCGCCGCCGAACTTCGAACCACCCAAACCGATTGAGACCCCGAATGAAGAAACGCCCCCCGAAACGCTCGGATCTGTGGACGAAGACGCTGAGGAACCTGGGCCCCCATCCGGGCCTCCTCCACTGCCCCCACCCCCAGCCCCTGTGCCGACCAGCACTGTAAGATTCCGCCCTCTGAAATACAAAAAACGGAAGCCCTCATGACTATCCGGATTAGCGTTCATGTGACCTACGTATACAACGAATGGCCTTAGCGTAACTCCTGCTCCCTTCGGCACGCAGGTAAATATTGTGATCGACTCGCCGGACGAGCCACCTCGAGAATTCTTCGACAGCTTCGATGAAGATGAACCGCCAACGACGATCGAAAGGAAACCCGCGGTCGAGAAAAGTGGAGATCATCAAAACAAGGAGGCCAAGGAGCATCAGAAAAAGGACGAGGACGAGAAAGAACGAGCTGAGGATGAGAAGGGCGACGGAGAGAAACTCTCCGAGGGAGAGGACTCGCCCAGCGAAGTTCCCCCGGACTCTGAGCTCCCACAATTGCCACCTATGCCGCCTCCACCACCACCGATCATCGACGAAGCCGAAGGTGCGGCTCACAACGATGTCGATAACGACATCGACGACGATGGATCATCGAGCCCGCCGCGTCCGATGCCGCCACCACCAGCGCCATTAGTCGACTCGCCACAAGAAGTGCCGATGGAGACGGGGGAAGACGTGCCAGCACCTCCTGATTTGCCTCCTCCGCCGCCGCCGCCCGCTCCTGACGTGGCGTCGCCCACCGATGGAGATGTTGATCTATGTTGAAAGTCCCTTATTGCTCCCGCGTACTCCACTCGAATCTTTCCCTCAGATCATCGCTAACATCATATAACCACGACTTCGCGAGAAGGCCTCGGAGTCTAACTGACGCAAATACCGCATCGAATCAAGGAGCTCGTCTCCTGAATGCACTTTGGGGGCGGTGTTTGTTCGCATCAGGCCTAGTTCAGTCTCCTCTGACATATATCAGGTGAGCGGACGGCCTACTGGAAACGAGAGCCTGCAGATGTGATGCCGTTCTGTTTGCAGCGAGGAGCTGTTGTCTGGGAAAGCAAGAGATCACTTGTGAAATCCCGAAGGGATGATCTGGGAGACAAAGTTGCAGCAGCTTTCTACGGTTTTGGTACTTGGTCTCGACAATGTCAGTGACGATTTTGCGCGAAAAGCGCTTTCGATGTCGGATCTCGTGGGCCGGAAAGGCGGATGCACGTTGACGTGGTTTGGTAACGTCAGACAAAGTCGGCATTCCAAGACACCGATCGCGACGGGGCAATCGGAGAATCGAAGCAGTCGGATTGAATTCGGATGCATAGATCCGAAGAGTGTAGGACCGCCTCCGCTAACGATACGCTCCTAACCGGCATCGTGCGACTGTGACTCTTGTTTTTATTTGGGAATGAGAACTGAATTTGCCTAGAGAATCCAATGCAGGGGGCGCGTGAGTATATCAACGCCTTGCGGAGGCGGATATCGCGTTTCACATCGGTCGCAGTGATCTTCGTGACAGAGCAGGCATTTTTTGATTTCGTATTCACTGTTTCACAGTTATTTTTTAGCTCCGGAGCCTCGCTATGTCATCCTCGTCCTTATTGTCCCCACGGAGCTACATTCCATTATTAGCCAGCGATGGTTTTCCACGTAAGAGCAGTTCGGAGGCGGATAGGAGGAATAAGAAACACAGAGACGAATCGGGGAATTTCCGAGATTGACAATATCATCCCATCACATCTTCATTGTTTGTTAGTTAATTAACTGTTTAACTGAGTCCCTCGTTCGTTGATTGACCAATCGATTGACTGTTGTTTGGGGAAGTTGGAGAGAACGCATTCCCTTCGTTCGACACGGCAGCCAATGGTGGACTATATAGCGACACTGCGCAGACCCTGCGAACGGTTCGAATCTCACGCGCGAACCGAGACTTCGGGCACGAAATGCTTCGCCGACGGCGTTCACGGTCGCCCTTGGACTCGCCTCTCTGTTGAACCTTCTGTCACGTTTTCCATTGATGTCTCATGTTTGTACTGAGAAGAAGGAGTAGACGCGGGGGGGGGGGGGGGGGGGGGGATGGCATCCGTTAGCAGACTGAGCCTTAATGTGGTGGGTGAGTTTTATGATGTGACGATAGGAATTAGCGAGTCAGAATGATCACCAGAGAGGGAGAATTTCCGTGTGTTCGGGTCCCCTCCCACGGCGATACGCTGAGGAGCGTCCGAGAAACCGAGCAACGATGAGATTCCGCGAGTGGGATCCTATAGCTCTTGATCTAGAAGAATATCGAACGAGACGCCCCCTGCTCGGGCATGGCCTGGGTAGATGGTGGAGCAGAGTTACAAGGAATGAAACATCGGTTGGAACGGATGAAATGGAGATATCGCGAACATTAATGAACAATTCGAGAGGTGAAGTCGCTATCTAGAAACCAGATGTTCTCTCGTTATGACGATATTTAGCTCTACGTAGAACGCTAGAACGAAGATTCATCATGAGCAATAGATTGAGACGACCCACCCCGATAGTCTGCTATGATATGATAATAAACCGATGGAAAAACCTTCTCTTGTGTTCGATAACTACCCTGAGGGGCTTCCTGCTCGCTCCTGTACTCTAGTTGCCGGGCACGTCTGCCTCCAGGAGCCGCAGGCGGTGAATACATGGGAGCAGTACAGTCGATTTCTCGAATCGAAGTTTCTCGTGTTTCCGCTAGCATGAGGAATGCCGCTCCAAAACCCTCCGAGAGAGCGAATCACAGGCCCGTTGAGACGTACCCATGAATGCGTGCGAAGTCATATTCTCGGTTGAAATAGTGCGAAATATGACAGAAAGGCATCGATTCGCTGCTTCCAATCTCGAACGACTGCATGCCATGAAGTTTGCTCGTAAGAAACTCCTCCCGTCGATGGAAATTCCCCCCTGCATCTGAGGGGGTGATCGATTTCCACCTGAGGGAAAGTTCTCCAGAATCCAATGAAAAACTTCGGAACCCTCGTGGATTCCCCGCTCGGGAGAAGATTACGTTGAAGAACAACAGCAAGTCGAAAAACATACGAGAAGAGCCGTGCTTGGGGACACCTTAGGCCTGGAACCACATTTCGGGAGCAGCGCTTTTCTCACGTGTTGCTCTGTCCCACGTGCAAACACTCGTTCTTTCCTCTGCTTGTGCTTCTGTCAAAATGCTCCATCGTCCCATTTTGAATGGGCTGAAGTAGGGAAGACCCTATCTGAGCCCTGCAATACCGTGCTGCAACCGAGGGTTAACTGTTGCGTATTCCCACAATTCTAGTTCTAATTTGAGCGTTTTTTTCATATCGGTCGAAAATGGATCGACTTTGATATTCCAGAGGAAGATCTTCCACAAGCGCTCCCAGTCCGGCTGAACCATGGTACGCAGAACGAATGGAGCAAAAGAAAGTGAGAGGGGGAAAAATAGTGCTTGGCTCGAAAAGGAAGCCCAGCCTCGGGAAGCTGACTTAGTCATGGTTGCGATGTGATAGTGCCATTTGAGATTCGGAGAGAGGGACACGCCTAATATTGAGACAGCTGACGAGGGAGTCAATTTGATGTTATCGAAAGGAATATCGAGAGGTAAGGGCCGGGTTTTCTTCGAGAAAAGAGTGAGTTGTCTTTTCAGAGAATTGAACTGGACCAAATTGGTTGAGCCCGAGTTCAGAATTGTTTGGCGATCGAAATTGAGGGAGTCTAGCATGGTGGTTTGAGAGGAGCTGGTTTGGGAAGGAGACGGGTACTTTTTGACAGAGTACCCAGCGTGAAGCGTACTGTCATCCGCAAAGCTGTGGATGGGGTTCGAGGCGGAGACGAGGAGGTCATTGATATGCATCAGAGAGAGAGTGCTGGACCCTGGGGTACGCCCGCATTCAATGAGTAAGACCTGGAGAGAGCACCATTGGCCATAACCTTCATGGAGAGGTGACTGAGAAAACTTGAAATTCACTTACAGAGCTCCGGCTGGATACCGAAGAAGGGGAGCTTGTTGAGGAGAGCTGAATGCCAAACTCTATCAAATGCTTTGGAGATATCAAGGGCAACGGCAATAGTCTCGCCCTATTTTCCGATAGCTGCGTTCCAGAAGTGAGTTGTATAGAGCAAAAGATCACCAACAGAGTGACCTCTTCGAAAGCCATACTGACGATCACTAATGAGGGAGCACTGTTCGAGATGGGAGAGGAGCTGGCGATGGCTTTTTCCGTAACCTTTGACAGAATGGAGACCAGTGAAATCGGACGATCATTAGAGGGCAGGGATTTGTCACCCTTCTTGGGGATATGTTGGGCGAAGGCAAGCTTCCCGGGAAGATGCCCGAATTGAAGGAAAGACAAAAAAGTCTACAGAGAATAGGATACTTTTTTGTCTTTCCTTCTTTTCCGGCATCTTTCTTCGTACGATCGCTCGCCATTCCTCAAGGGGTGGAGATTACTCCAATCGGTTTTTAACATGTGACCGGCTTCCTCCTGCGCGAATGAACGAAACCCCGGCGAGTCTCATCGCATGAAATTCGACGGTTCCCTTATGACTACTTGGGACGACTGGAAAAATGGGCCATTTCCGAACCCACGTCCTGACCGCAATTTCCATCATATCCACTCTCTCAAAATAACTCGAGAAACTCGAGAAATTTCCTCGAAAGCTCGAAAATTACCGACCTGAAACTGCCAGGGCGGGAGTAACAGGACCACAATGCAGTAATCAGATATATCGCCGGACTAGAGGAGCTTTCCTCAGTCCGCTGCGCGTGCATCATGTCGGTGAGACCCTTATGTGGCAGCTCCGTACGATCCGTGCATCGAATGAGGAGACTATCCGGCTTCTCAGATAAGAAGTCGGAATCCCAGGTTAAACCCTTGAGAGGAATCTCGAACCCGCTTCACCGGGGCCCAACAGGAAACGAGTCACTCAACTCAATGAGAACTCGCACTACCGAAATCCGTCACCGACATCGAAGCAGGCTAAATCCTACTCCTTAAAGCCTGTAATGAACTTCCTGATCGCGAGTGACATCGAATCTATACAGTCTAATCATTCGTTCGATCGGGCCGGCCACGTGCCACTCCTTTCCCCTCGAATGTCTCCCTGGACCTTCGTTTGATTCTGTTGATGAGTTTTTGCTACTTGGGATCGACCCATTCACCTGCTCAGGAGGAACAATATCGTGCTTGTATAGATGCTCCGAGCACGCCTCGAATAGAGTTGTTCTCCCGGTATCGTCGAGTTGATGACCCAACCCTCTCTCCAGCCAGTCCCCACTATCTCTCCCGAGTGGACTCCCTCTCACTTGGTGACTCCGAAAGGTGTGAGTTCCAGGAATCGTATCGCTCCATAGACGAACTTCCATGATTGCCTCTTGAATTTCGGGCAGTCCTCAATTGCGTCTCAGCAGAAGAGAGCAGTCCGAATCTGAAATGTCGAGTGTCCTGTGTCCTCCAGCGCGGAGCTGATTTCAGCCATATTTCCCTGATCCCGTGACACGAATGGTAACGGGTGCGTTGAGACACGCTCATTGAATCGGGTGAGAAGGAAGAGAAACGATTTGGCACAGGGAGATAAAGTTTCTCCTTTTTAATTTGTTTTTGTAAATTCTCAACTAACGCCCTTGTAAACCGAAATCCATATTTGGAACAATACAGATCAGTCACGGTATATCTCAAAATACTTTTCTCCTCTCCCTCATTTTCAGAATTAACGATAACAGACTTGATCCTAGCTAACCGGCTCGTATGTACACTCTTTCACGTTCGTCATATAATCTCTCAGCGGGGGAAAAAGTCCTTTGAATATCAACTACAGACGGACTCAGATAGGGTTGGCAAAAGGATTTGTCGGGGGTCTACCAGGAGCCCAGACGGAGGGAGGTTGCCCTATTCTGCTATCTTCGTTCAGGAGATGGAGAGCGCTCCCTCTTGGAGGTCGGGGAGGATGAGGCGGCCTCCGGAGGTCTGCCTTCCGCGGCGGCGGTTGCAAAATAGGCAAACCTCCCCGGCTTGCACCGGAGCTTCTCGTGGAGTTCGTCTGGCTTGTATCCGACGAAATTTGCAACCTGTTAGTGACTTTCGTCAGAAACTCTTGTGGGTCGACTTCATGATCAAAATCCATCGAGTAACGTCGCGCGTTCAGAACGTTGTCCGATGTCGAGTGATGGAATGGCAGAGCAGGGCTGCCCAGGAAGTGTGCGGTACCGTTGCCGTTCTGCGGCGGGACGACGAATCTATCTTCGAAGCCGTTTTGCGGAGTGGGTTTCGTCGGCGAATCGTCGAGGCATATCAGGTCGTTGACGACGGGAACAGCTGGCGGTGGGGACGTGGGGCGTCGAGGCGGCATCGGCCTGTCGGGAGGAGGTGGACGTTCAGGAGGGCCCAGCTTGATGCTCGGCGACGTGTGCATCCGTTGCAAGGTCGGTGGCCCACCGGAATGACGACGCGGGTACTTGTCATGGGTACCCGCGCTGTTTATCTTGGTTTGAATGTCTTTGTAGGCTTTCTTGCCTTTGTCTTTCACCAAGTTGCCGGTGTGCTTCACCTGCTTGTAAGCGGAGCGGACTGCCGAGGCCGGTTTCTGTTGAAGCCATTCCTTGTACTTGAACCTGGGAAAGAAGCATTGCTCATTGCTCGAGGAGGGAGAAACGTTGATGAGGGATCCGAGTATATTTTCTGTGCAACATCAAGAGATAGAACCCCTTTGGAGACCGTTTCCGTCACTTACTTGTGAGGGTTTTTCTTGAAAATAGCGGCATCGAGCTCGAAACGATCCACGTTGGGCTCGTTGACTCTGCGCATTCTATTTTCCACGAATTCTGCGAATATTTGAAGCTGGAGCATTCCTTCGAGAAAAGGTCGCAACGACGAAGGCTGTGACATCAAGAAGCGCTCCTTGTCGAAATCCACCTGCGGTTCGTAACGGTTTTTTCATAAGTTCGAATATCAGGCCTTGTGGTGGGGAGGAATGACTCCCTGTAGGGAATCGATGTCGAGAACCGAAATTCGCGGAGCACGAGCTCACCTTCCCGTTTTGGGGATTGATGCAGAAGCCAGCCCGATAATCTCCGATGAGTACAACAAGAATATGCATGAAAGCCTGAGCAAAATTATCACCTGCAAGGAGAGCAACCAGCTTAGCTTTCGGTGAGGTAGTCACCCAACAGGGCTGGCTCGTATCAAGTGACGATGAAGTTTATCACGGAGCACGGAATTGCCATCCGATGACACGAATAGAAACATTAGTCCATCGTCCAACAGTATAAACGGTCGGAATGATGGCTTGCGGCATCGCCGCGCGTTGAACGACACCGGGCTTTCGCTGCCATCAGCTAGTCTCATAGTAAATAATTACTTCCCGCACCGTTGAATGAGTGAACGGTCACGGAAAGGAGTAGATTCATCTGCCGCGTCAAACTGCGCGATCAAAGGGCGGACAGTGGTCCGGCCCAATCGACATCAACGCTCAGTTGCGCTCGAGCCCCACATCGCTGGGATACAGGACTCGACGATCACGCCGAAGAACTTTCTCAATCACGGTTCAAACTCTCCGACCGGAGAAGCCGACACAAGTTACGAACGTCGTCTGAATGCGCGATCCCACGGGCAGCTCGAAGCGAATCCTCGGAGAAGACTTGACTCGAATATCCGCTCAGTGCAAAAGCTCCATGGATTTAGATTTGCCGACGGGAACCCCTCTGCTGTCTTCGTAAGCCCTGTCCGGAATCGGCGATTCGCGATCAGATTTCGTACCTAGTTGAGCGTCAGGAATTTTCAGTTTGTGTTTCAAGCTCTGTTCCAGATCTTGAGGTAGGCGATCGTGAAATGGGTTTGTGAAGACATTCTGGTCCGCATGGTAGACCACGACGTCACCTAGCTCTGACTGCCGGACACGCTCCCATGTTGAAGAGGGCACACCTAGAAACGAAACGGGAGGATCGTGATTAGCAGCATTCGAGCCGACAGAAATCTGAAATTCAGAGGGAGATTTCCGCGGTTTTGGCTCGACTCGCTGATTACGTTTCTGAAGCGGCGTTCAGTCGGTCAGCCCAGTCGGCGGCGCCATTTACATCGGCAATGAGAGCTGAATATGGGAAGCCGAAAATCGTTCCACACTGAGCCACCCGAAAGCTCGCGCTGTCATGGCACGGCTTGTTTGCTCGAGATAAGTCAGCGATCAAGCCGGGTTCGCATCGGCTCAGTGGCGCGGCGGACGACTACAGAAATCGTTTCCGTTTCGATAGACGAGCCGTATTCTGCCCAGGGTCCTTCTTCGGAATGAGCTCCACCGTTTCCATTCTAGTCCCGTTTCCCCCAAGACTCAAGTCAGAGGAGGAGTGGTGGAAGCCAAGCCGTTACGCTCAAAAACATCGTTCTGCTCCGAGTCTAAACTTCAGTCTTCGATGAACGGATTTGTCCAGCGGAATAAGTTATATTACAAGAGCACATCCGGAGAGCCCAAAACCACTCACCGATTAGGTAAGGCATGGGTGCGTTTAGAGTGTCGACCAAACCCAGCGGGAGAACCGGTATGAAAAGGTGCTGCCACTGCATGGGATAAATTAACAAATTGGCGGCCTGAACACACGAGGAGAGTCGATTAAGACGTCTGCGGGTAAAAAGGAGGAGTTTTTAGTTATCCTCACGAGCGAACAATCGATCGGTACTCTGATCCATGGCTCGCTCCGACTGAAGATTGTCGTGGGAATCCCCCGTGCTCCGTGATCCCTCCTGAGGACAACTCACCTAGACACAATGACTATCCGGCGTTCGTGCAACATTGCTGTGAATATTTGGATCATAATGTTATGATCGCATGCGTTGTAGTATTCTGTCAGATTCCTATCCTCCGGTATCGAAGGTATAGCTGTATGATCACAGGTGAGGCAGGACCAGGCAGATCGTCCATGATTATAGTTCACCAGCTGCAATCAACAAGTCGTCTTTGTAGCTCTCATTTTATCTTGCTAGTGCTGAATCTTCCTCATCTCACAGTCAGATTTCTACGGCGTTATGCATCGATGGATAACCACCAATTTTAACGGATCGAGAAACCGGACGAGTATTTCATCATGAAGAGATCAGGTCAGTCAGGACGAGGATTCCAGAAGACCTCCATGGGGCGATCCGTCTCGTCAGAAGCGAGTCATCTTTTGATCCCTCCGACGAGGTGCGCTCCGAGCGCTTCCCCCGGTTGAGGCAGTAGTATTTGGGTCAAGACAGAAAACGCGAAGAGTTCGACAACACTTTGTTCACGTTCCCATCTCGCTCGCTCGGCGCCCGCCGAAACGATGTCGACGGAGGCGATGACGAGCAAACAGTCGAAAAAATGTTTCGACCAGCAGACCCACGGGTGGAAAAATGACAACGAACACAGAAATGATAAGAAAATCTATCCCTCTATTTGGACGCGAATTTTCGCTCGTCGAACAGGTCAAAGCTTTGAGTAAATAGCTCGGAAAGGCGGAGGGAAAACGACCTCACCAAACCGGTCGCGGGCTTTCGTGCGAACAACGAATGAGATTTTTGAACCTGACAGCGGCGCGGATTCAGTGGCAGTTCTGACCTTGGAATCGTTTCTGGATCAGTTGCTGGAAGAAAGAATGGCCGCGAACTTTTTCTTCTCACTCCAGTGAGTCCGACGCGCTTGATGCAGGCGCAAATAGATTGAACGTCATCGCATTGTCGAGAGGAAGTAAACCGTGTAAAGTGTGTTCCCCGGCCCCGAGGCGAATCGAGCGGTTGTCGAATAGATTCTAGAGCTTGAGTAACTTCTGTTCCGTTTCGCACTCCATTTGACAGGCGGAAATTTATAATTTCGACACCTCCATCGTTCGAGCTGAGGAAGCGATTTGCGAGGCGAAGACTGAAGCAGAGGAGAACCTACCAGCTGGAATCCCGGCTGCGGGACGGTTGCTCTGTGTAGATTCTCGAGGAAGTCTTCTACCAGGAAATCTTCTCGTTTCGCAGTTAGGTCGGCGATGTGATTCAGGAGACGATAGAATGTATCGTGCCAAGGAAGGTCGGAGACTAGAACCTGAAAAGTAGGGGATCTGATCTTAGAGTTCAGCCTCCATTGTTTGGAGCTGCGTGGGCGATTCTCCACCGAGACAACTGAGTCGGGTCGAGCGTTATTCCAGACGAGACGAAATTCGAGAACCAGTTGCCAAGACCGCCACAGACCCGGTGACGTCGGTTGCCACCCGTAGTGCAATACCGGACGACCACGACTCGCGAAAATCGTTGTAGGGAAAAGATTCAAGAAAGGAGAAAAGTGTTTTCCCTGACGTTCCTCGAGCCCTGTAGCTCTGAGAGAAAAGAGACAGGAAGTGCTGAAGTATGCGTCAGTCTGGCTCGGGAAATCACCGCCTAGTTTCGATCTGCTCGACAATATGTCGCATGTTATTTATCGTAAACAGTCTCGCTCTGGGTCGTTGTTCTGGCTACGAGCACTCATATTGGATCAACGATTCTTGCGACGAATCTCGTGTGATTTCAATCAAGCGGACCGACAGCGGATCGCCCGCTGATGCGACTTCCCAGACCCATCCGCTGTGCACGAAGCAAGCCCACACAGGGGAAGTAAGAACACCGTTTTAGGATCTAATTTTTGCCTCACGCTCGTCGTTACTGATGCACCGCCTTTGACAGTATCTGATCTTCAGCCGCGCCGTGTTCCGTCACCACTTCACGGGCAGAGTTTAAAGCACAGGATCGAGAGGAGGGATAATTCGCGAAGGCTTGACTAAACCTTGAGATGAAAACTCGTTACTTCTTATGGACAAAACAGCTAACTTACAAGACATGTCGGGGCTTGAGGGGTATGCCGCACAAAGCCAAAGCTCCATTTGGAGTCCAAGGCGGTTATGACGAAGGAGAAATGAGTTACCATGCCCTGACAGATTGATGCGGCGTGCTCTGCCGATACCGGGACAGCTGACTGTGCAACCTGAAATCAGAGGTGTCCGATGAATCTCAACAATACATTCCTCGACCTTCGGATACGTCCCAACCGATTCGTTGCGGCGAGAGGGTTGATATTTATCCTGAAGTCACTATTGCTTCGACCGAGAAAGATAGAAAACCGACTGAGGAGATCGTGCAGGCAACACGAGGATGGGGATCCTTGTTCTGACGCACAGCACAAGATTCGCAATCATCGCGACGCCGTGCCATGCGTTGGAATGGTGCTAACAGCACCCGGTGAATCACAACGGGAGTGAAACGTTCGATGACACAAAGAATACAGTCAATGTTTGACGTCGACATAGGGCGGCGAGCAGTGTCTGCGAACAGTCCGCAGCGGTTCCCGAGCGTTAACATGGGCGTTCCAGTCGCAATTTTCTGCTCAGATCCATGATTCCCTCGTAAAAGAACCGCGTTCCACTTAGGTAGTCCCGCCACTGATATGATCATCGAATTTTGTGCTCATGCTATCATGCTGTTCCGAAACCGTGAGACTGCGTCGGCCGCTGCAGAAAGCGGGCTCACGCAGAATTCAGCACCACCGAGGCGTTCGTTGGGGCAACTTCTCTACAGTGAAATCCTTCCGTTCCGAGATCCGTGGACATTAATGATCAGAGGATTATTCACTCATCAGTGCGTTTAGTCCTCCTTCCAGAGCCGATCCTGCGATGGGTGCGGGCTTCTATGAAAAACCAAGTTTGGCTCCCTACGGTGCCAGAAGTAACTGATGCACACTGTCGCTTGTACACTCCGAAGTTCCATTCGTTGTCCCAGATCGTAGAGCTTCTGAATTAAATCGTGGAATGATCGCGGAGCTGCAGAACTTGTCAGTGGAGTCTCTACGATGATTCTTTCAATAATCTGAAGTTTGCATCAAAAACGAACTCCTTCAGCCAGTCAACTTGGACACGGTCGAATTCTTCTCTAGCCCGGTTCTCAGCCACTGTTGAACCGTGACATAAAGGGCCCGTCGTTCCAGCACACGATTCAGAGTGAATTCGTGTCGCTCGTACAAATAAAATAATTAACTCTATTTGTGAGGCGGTTGTCATTTTTAGCCGCCACACGAGACGCCTGGATGTGCTCATTCAAGAAACGAGCAATACTGGGAATGGAATGGGGAATGTCATGCGCAGGTGAGATCACCAGGTTCTCATCGCGCGAAAACCGCTCATGAACCGACTTTGGAGCTACATCGTCGGACCATGTGCCACTCTGACGATTGGGCGTCGAGCCTTGCGAGAGGGTTTCTCTTTTCGAGTTCTGGACAGAGTTTGAGCTCGAAAGCGTGACGAGCAAATCTTTGCCGTCTCCTCGAGGTTTACTCAAAACGAGAGCCGTCAGCGTCCATAGGCATCTGTCGGTCCGTCTCGTTGACGCTATCGCGTGCGCTGGTGCAACGCAGCGGCAAGTCCGCGAAGTGTTCGTTGAACAAGATCAACGAGACGCAAGAAAGCGAGACCTCCCACTACTTTCGCTAAAATACGCCCCCGAACTTCCGCATTGGAAGATGCCCACAAACTGTCGAGGAGAGATATTGGCCAGATATTCAACAAATCCGATCCCGTTGTTTTTTTTCTCGTTCAATAGCGAATTAAGTCTGCGACGCGGCGGTTAGTCTCAGTCGTGTTTTGTTCGAAATGCGACTCCCTTGTCAGTCAAGTCAGTTTTCTCAGTCGGTTCTGCGCTCACACAGTCTGATGAGAGCTAGCGACCACGATGGATGGAAGATGAAAGCATGGACGTTTGGACAAACGGTCGGAGTGACGCATGAACTCAATGAATGGATATCGACACGGCTCTCGTCTCGGCTCGTCCATCGATTACAGTGGGCCATATGGGGCTTTATGACAACGTAAAGTTTCCCGCCCAGAATATCCAGAGTCTTCGACGGAACGTTCATGGTGCGCTCCAGCGGAATATCAACTTACCATCTTCAGAATCTGCGGCTTGTCGAAGTTTTGAGGAAACGTCCGGAGCACCCATGGCTGCTCATTGTTTTGCGTCGGTAGCACGACCTCAGCAAAAAGACTGAATATACTGTCGGGCTCCCACCTGAAAATCACACCCGAACGAACAATTTATCCGGAGAGACCCGTCGAGAATCACAATCACATCCGTTCTCGAAGAGATCACCAAAAACAGCTGACCACGAAGGGCACCATGTTGACCTCTCACACAGAACTTTCGAACATCAAAACTCTCCGAGTACCAAACCAACCTTATCCTCGAGCCGTGAGGATCGCCAGCCATTCTAATTGAATGTATCCGGCTCAAGATTTGCAGGAAAACACCACACTCGACGGCGGAGCCATGGGGCCTATAGAATGTGACGGCTTCTACTGCTCTTTGGTGGTGGTGCTGCTGCGGTTGGAAACATTGACGCGAAGGTCTATCATAGAAGCTAGCCAGACAAGAGAGGAGGCAGATGAAGCAGCAGCCGTCGCTCACAGTGTCTAACTTTGACCCTTCCTCGGCGGACAGGATCTGTCTGATGACCCAGCCTCGCCGTGGGGCCTCTTTTGGGGCTCAGTCCGCTCTCGGAGTATGCTCGACCCGTTGAGCATCATAAGAATGCGACCGTCATGAGGTTCGCGGCGCGTTAGTGCTGGGGATGCCCCCAGCGAGAGCCGACCGATTGCAAGTAGGGCAGAACATAAATCAGCGAATGCTGCACAGAACTGAATCGGATCTGGAATCGTGCGGCTTAAACGCGAGAATCCATTGAGTGGAGAAATTCCATGATGCATGCTTGCAAACGAGACTTGACGGCTCAACTCGACCGCACCATATGAGTGTAGCCCGGCAACAGATAGAATTCCTCCGAACGCCGCATCCAAGACCGAAGCTTCTATGCAAGCTCGCCGCTCCGTATGTTTCTTTCTCGAGCGACGACGAAACGTCACTCTGCCGAGAGAGTGTTATAATTCAAGAATAACTGGAGAGTGCGCTGGAGTGCCTCGAAGTAATGCCCCTCGTACGTGTGCGTGAAGCTCCATTTTGAGGAAAGTTTCTTTCCGTTCACGGAGAAAGGTACGTTCCGTGGACTAATGAAACAGGTGTCAGACCATGTATATTCTCCTGACTCTGGAAGAGCTGCAATAGATAGCATTCGATCGATACCGCTATCTTGCGCTGTTCCCAAGTGCTTCATGTGGTGATCTACTTCTGTTGAATAGAGAGTAGCGATTGTCCGGGACAAGTCTTCCTTTCTTGCAACTCCTCTATCGGACCCGAAAGGAAATCTTGGATATGCAGCAGTTGGAGAAGCGCAAGCGAGATCTCGGGATGGATCTCTCGCGTTCCCCGAATCATCTTTCGGACTCGAAGTCTCGTTCCGCAAAACTGTTGACCGCCCCCGTCAAGCGGGGGCCTCGGAGCTCCATACGTGGGATCTTGTCCCCGATAGCCAGGAATCCATCTCCACCAAGAAAGCTGTTCAGGGAGATCTTGGCAACTCTTGACCGTGCACAACTTTTGTCGCGGACTTCGTCAGGATCGCTCTGCGATGCTATGATCATCGAGCTTTCCGATCCGTGTCTCGTTCCGGATAAATCCACAAGAGAGGCGATCATCGGGAGGATCTTCCCCATCGGCTTCCTATCGTCGCGGCGGGAAGAAGCCGTCGCGAGGGATGCGGTATCTGTGACATGGTAGGCGGTGCATAAACATCCCGAGAGCGATTCCGACTTATCGGGACACTGATATTCAGGATTCTTCTCTCTGTTCGATGAGGGAGGCGGGATACTCGTTATTTGACCGTTGAGAGATACGCAAAACGCATCATTCACTGTTCCCGCTGTGTTGTTGTTAACCTTCGATTTGGTGTTTATAGAGAGATCTCTGCGCTCTTAGCATAACCCGATATCTTCCTCGGAGAATAAGGCTGCTCTTCTCTTTCGTATCGGGCGATCAACCAAACGAGTCCTACAGTCACCCAGCGCTCCTCGCTTAGCGAGCAAGTTCGCTTCCTATCTTTCAATCTCCGGTCTGTGTAGTCAGCGAAATCATACGTCGTCCGAATGCAACTTACATGAGCATTGAAACATCGCTCCCGACCCAATGGAGATTCGCGACTGAATTCTCATAGAGTTCTATGTCGTGATTCCGCTCGTACGAAACTCGCTCCCAGAGACTAGTTCCTCGATAGTTGCTCTCAGTCGGACATCGAAGGGGATTGGAGGAGCTTCCCGAACGGGATGACCTCTGTAAACATTCTGGCCATTCGGTCCGATTTCCTGTCAAAACTGTCACTGGAAGATTACTTGACACGCCTTAGATAAACTTCGAAGGGAAAATCGGCCGCATCCCGCTCAATGCTTGAGTAGGAGATATTCGTATCCGGTATTGCCAGGGGTCAGGATGTATCGCTGTGCATGTAACACGCATCTGGTGATGCCCGAGGCAGAGCGTCACAGCGGCAAGGTCACTCTGTTACATGACAAAGACAGTAGAGCAGCGTGAATCAGGTGACTACGATTCCGATCCAAAATGTTCCAGAATGTCGAGCGATCTGCGAATGCAGCAGCTGTGAGGATCAACGTCGTGGGATGTCGTCTGCGGGGCCGTCGAGCCCTGTGCTCGAGAAGAGTGACGATGACGCCTTGTGGAGGGAAGCCGTCCGATGGCTGGTGGATCTTGAAATGCTTCCCTCCGACCACCGAGTTACGTGGCCTGACGCAAGGGTGAGAAACAAAAACCTAACCTCAGATCGAGTTTACGCTTGTATCCAATGCCCATTTCGAACTACGGCGGCTTTCATTCCGAGCATAACACTCTGCTCCTCCGTAGAAAACATGAAAGTGCCATTCGTAATGTTCTTCCTTGGAGGCCTTCTAGCCTACGAGAGTTCCTTTCCCCCAAATCAAGTGGCTTGAATATAAATTTACGATTTCTCAAAGGAGTCCGTGACAGCACGGGGACTATCGACAAAGGGCTGAAAAAATGTTGAAGGTGGGATCGTCCCCATCGGAGGCTTCTTTTTGAGATAGCTCGCTCGGAAGCGAGCGCACGCGATGCGCAGGGATCATCCTGGGCTCATGAGAGATTCCTTTCTTCGTTCCTCAGGTGGATCATCTGGCCTACACTCTTCGCGACGGCGTGGTTCTTTGTAATTTAGCACTCAAATTACACCCCGGATGCATGGATCACAAAGATATGTCGCTGCGACCCCAAATGTCACAGTTTCTCTGCAACAAGAACATCAGAGCTTTCCTACAAGCCCTTTCGAATAATTTCGGTGAGGGCTCAAAACTTCACATCTTCCTCACTCGCTGTGCTCGGTGGAGCGCCTCTGTACTGGTTAGAAACTGGTCAGCAAGTTCATCCTCTTTCCAGGAATCACATCCCCGATGGATTTGTTCGAACCCGAGATGTTGTTCGAGTACACTGATTTTAAACAGGTTTTACATTCTCTTTCGGTTCTGTCAAACACACCAGAGGCGACGAAATTCGGTGTCAAGTAAGTTCGAAAATCCAGTCGACTGTCGCGGGAATGGCGGGAATCCATTCTCTCTCTTGGTTTCCATTGTTGTTCTTTGTTCCCTCGGGGATTACGAAGCTATTCTCGGAGTGTGAGCTAGAATGAGGCGCAGTTATGGTTCCAGCTTGCGGCTCTCTCTTGCAGGGGCTTCATTGCGCCGAAATCCGTCGGGAATAGCGACTATTACAATCAGAGTGTGTTCCTCAAGGACACACCACACAATGGTACATCGTTCGACAACAACGGGTGAGTTCTTCGCGACGCGGCTGTCTCGGGCTCCATGTATCGAATCACTTGAGCTCGTACGCCTCGAATTTCCACGCGATGCAGCGAAGCGATCGCGTCGGCGAATCGCCTAACATTCCGCGAGTACAACCGAAGCGTCGCCCCGGACGTAGAAACCAACTCTTTGCATACGTAAATGGCCAATCACAACACTAACCATTGATATGACTGCACGCTGCAGAGACAGTGAAGCGACTCACATGGCATTCACGTTCCCAATCCACGATTCCAAGGGCAAGTCTCATGCTGACGCCCTGTATGAGGAACTCTGCTACGTCTCGCTGAAACTAAAACCGAAACCTCAGGTAGAGAACATCCCCGTTGGAATAATTTCTCTAACTCTTCTTCGTTTCGTTCGTTTTCGTTCAGGCTCAACGGTCATATTCCGAACCATCCCCGCGTTACAGAGGAAGAAGAGATTTATCACAAAATTTGTGTTGCTCCCAGAAGTGCCCCGAAACCAAAAACGGTTTGTTTTGGTTCCCCTGAGTTTACTTTCGTTCCGAGTTTGATCTTAGGGACGGCTCTCTGGAATCGTCGAGGTCCGACGAGGATGCATCCTTAGTTCGAACCTACTTCCCGATGTTCATTTTAGCTTTCGTTGGTATCGTTCGTCGTTGTTCAGCCTTCGATCGCGAACCGTCTATTCAAAGAAAGTATTCCTATTTAGGTGCCATTGGAGAAGAGAGATTTGTGTATCCAAGAGCTCTTGGAGACCGAGAAGAACTATATCCAAGCTCTGCAGATGATTCGCAAGAAATTCCAACAGCCCCTCGAACAAGCTATGAGCCGTGACGACGCTGGTGTGATATTCAAGCACATCAGAACATTGAGCGAAGTGCACACCGGCCTCTTGTCGGATCTCCACGTTGCCAACCAGGTTCCCAACGGCAGGATATCTGAGTGTTTCCTGCGTTGGAAGAATTCCCTCATCATTTACGGGGAGTATTGCTCCAACTATCCTCGAGCTCAACAACTCCTGCAGGAGCTTCTGGCCAAGAACGATGCTGTCGCGCAAGCCATTGATAAGTGAGTCTGACATCTGACTTATCGGAATCCGATTCGGAGAACAGCTGGAAAAATCGGCTTCGAGGCATGGCTCTGTTCCAAGACAAGGCCGCGAGACATCGCTCTTTTCAGAATGAGGTTCATCCCAGTTTCTCTACAGGTGCCAACGAGAAACCAACGACGGTCGCTACCAACTCAATACTCTGCTCTGTGTCCCGATCCAGCGCGTACTCAAATATCATTTGCTCCTCAAAGAGCTTGTCAAAAATACTCTACCTCAGCATGACGATTATCTGGGCCTCGAAAAAGCACTCGACGCGATGCTGGTGAGCAATCGCTGTTCCACTAAACATCTCGAGTAAATCACGAGTTCCCGGCTTGCATGGCGATTCTCATCTCGGACTCCTCCGTTGCAGGATCTGTCAGCGTACATTAACGAAGTGAAACGCGACTCGGAGATGCTTCAGATAATTGCAGACATCCAAAATTCCATCACCGACTATAATCTGCCCAAGAACGTTCACCTCAGAGATTACGGCCGCCTCCTCAAAGACGGTGAAGTCAAAGTCAAAAGCCACAAAGACCAAGGAGTGAAAAATCGTTATGTATTCGTTTTCGATCAAATGCTGCTGCTCTGCAAGGCTACGAAGGTGAGCGTTAGTCCCTGCTCCCCTGAAGAGGGCGCGGGCGGGAGTCGTCTGGATCGATCATTCGGAAGATAAAAAAGAGAGTGATGAGTGGAGCTTGGAAGTTCAGTCATTGATCATTTCATACCGTCATTGATCATTTCATACCGTCATTGTATCATTTCGTATAGGGGAAAGATAAATGAGTATCTGATAACTGAGTTCATCAGTGCTCATGGCAAAAATGCATAATTCATCAATCGATCCATTCATCTACCCAAAGATCCATGGATTGAAGGAAGATGAATAATGCTCAATGCCTGAACTTCCAAGCTATAATGATGAGGCTCCAGGTCGCGGAAAGCTTGGGCATATTTTCACATCCGAGACGGTTCCGCTCCACACCGTGCGATTTTCGCACCTAATTTTTGCACCACAGTTGTTCCGATATCCGAGACGAATTGCGGAGTTCCCCATTTTTCCCCCCATTCAATCAAGTGCCGCACCGAATTCGGAGTGCCAAGCGTTCGGATTTTCGGTGTCTTGCACAACGGTGAATTTCGTTTGTTTTCCTCGATCTTGACAAACTCGATTTTTTGAGCAGAGCCGGAAATCTTCATTGGTCCCTGCGGGCTCGATTCCGAGTGCCCTCCTTTTTTCGGTATGATAACCTGTTGTGCAAAACCCGCTTCAACCCCGGTTCGAGAATCCTAACTCGGCTCTCAACCCCCTAACCAAACTAGCTCTAACCTCTGATATTTCCCTATACTTACTCGAACTGCTAAGATGGTGGACAAGTGGCTTGGGGTGAGTACGGCTGCCGCAAATAACCCGCTCAAAGCTACATGTCCCGCATGTCAAGGCACGCTTGTGCCGACGCTCAGGACCGGTTTCATTGGCGTTGTGCGTCAATCGATTGCCACGGCTGACGGTACCACCGTTTGCACTGTGCTTCAGGTCCATATTTTTGTTGAGATACCAAATGCTTGTCGGTGGCAGGCTTCGCTTCCTCGGCCGCCATGCATGCGAAAAAGATCGAAGCTCGTCAACTGAAGGAGTAATTCTCAAATTGAAGGGCGACCAGTATGTATACAAGGAGGCGATATCCTTGTCCACCTATCGCGTCGAAGACTGCCAGCCCATGTGCGGTAATGCGGGCTCCAGCAACTCGGCGCTCGTCAACGCAAAGTCCTGGCAGTTCCAGTTTTTGTTGGTTCATCTGGACCAAAAGACTGCGTATACGATAGCGACCAAGACACTCGACGATAAACTCAAGTGGATGGAATCGATCCAGAAGGCTTTGTAAGTTGAGCCGCTTTGCTGCAAAGTTTATCGTGCGGTTCGAGCTCCAATCCTTCGCTGACTGACGGCGGTTTTGATCTCAGGGACAACTTGGATCCACCGGCGGCGCGACAAACCGACCATGAGCGGCTGGATATGACGACTTTCCAAGCTCCGGCCTACTGTTCTCTTTGCAACAAACTCATGAAGGGCATCTTCTATCAAGGATACTCGTGTAGCCGGTACGTTCCGTCAGTGTGACTTTGTACGGCCCTCCGCTGGGTGGCGATAGTCAAGGCGGTAATCGATCTTTGCTTCCGTCGTTTCCAGTTGTAACAGAGTACTCCATCGCGACTGCATCCCGCAATCGCGAGCCTGTCAAATGCAATCACCAGCGTGTTCTACTCCGTTACCTCTCTCTCTGAATTCCCCCGCGATCGCAACTGCGCGTGCCAAACAGAATTACAACGGGGCGAACAACGAGGCTCACCTTCCCTTCAAGAAGGGGAACATCATCGAAGTTACGAGGAAGGTCAGCGTCGTGCTCTGGGAAGGACGGCTGGGGCACAACGTGGGTTTTTTCCCCGCACAATACGTCGAGGATATCGGTCCATCGAATCTCGATGAGCACCTCTGGTTCGCAGGTATTTAGTTTTCTGTCGTGCATCAGTGAACCCCCTCGTCCAACGGGGGAACCCGAGCAGCCGAGCCACATAATTTCGACCGATCGTTCAACTCCTCCGAATTCTAGCTCCCCGTGAAGCTCAAACCTCGTTTTTCCCCACACAGGCACCATGAGCCGCGAGCGGGCCGAAGCCACCCTCGAACCTTGTCCTCAAGGGACCTATTTGGTCCGAATTTCCAACAAACAGCCTTCGGGCCAGCAGGGGACGCCGGGCTACGCCATCTCTCTCAAAGTCGGCGATACCGTGAAGCATATGAGAGTGTGCAGCTTCGCGGGGGAGGCTCCAGGAACTGGGAACTCGGGAGAATTCTTGTACCTCTGCAAAAAGAAACTGTTTCGCACCATTCTCGACCTGATCACTTGGTACCAGGACCACTCACTTGCTGAAAGTTTTGCGGGTCTCGATGAAACTCTACGTACGCCCTACAAAGCAGTTAGTGGCGGTCCAGCTGTGATCTCGTATGCACTCGTAGTACATGACTTCGAACCGAGTCACACCGCTTCCAGCGATCATGGGAAGGCTCAGTTTCTGCCGCTCGCCAAAGGTACCCCTCGGACGGAGAAACTCGTATCGGAATCGATCTGAAAGCTCAAATCATGACCATCGCGCGCTGCGAGCTGTCAGTCGGAAAGACTAACTTGGCATTGTCCCGTTGCAGGTGAACGGGTGGCAATCCTGTCGAAAGAAGGCGACGAGCGAGGTTGGTGGAAAGGCCAGCTCAATAATCAATTCGGCTTTTTCCCCAAGACTTACGTCCAAGAGATCCAGGAGGGTTAACCGATTAAAAAATGATGGGAAGGGGAATCAGCTGACAGCCATGCAGGCTCTCGAACACTCTTCGGCGCGTGAGCAGCCCGGAGCTTCGAACGCTGCTTTTATTCTAGACTTCCGAGGAAAGTTCATTGTCCCGGCAGCACGACATATAATGAGCGTAGCATCTCCATGTACAAAGCGTAAATTAATTCAGAAGGTAGAAGCCCTGGGATAACAAGAATCCGAGCTCTCTCAGGCAGCATCATCGTCTACGGTCTGGACTCTAACCACACGAATAGCGGCCCTCAGAATGAGAGTCGGGTGAATCGATTATCCAGGTTTTCATGGGCTCTTTGCGGTAGCCCCACTCTCATCAGAGCTCCGGACAACATACTGTATTTTTCACCGCTCTGTCTTCCGGGGTTGGAGGCTTTCTTCACCATCGATGTGCTCTGCTATTGTGGGGGCCTTGCTGCCTCCCCTTTCGTACATTTCCAGGCAGCATACGCAGAAGACTCCTCTCGCGTAATCGTTCCCATGCGTTGTCAGATGAATAACAATGGATTGCTCGCTGTCAGCGGGGGCAACACCCGTCGGCGGGGCGGAGCCGATACCTCGAATGTATTCGTGGAGCGTGACCCCAGGAACTATTTTCGGAATCCCGTCACGAGATTTTTGCGAGGAAATTTTTTTGAGCTCCGAGGGGAACGGAGCGAATCCGTTTCTTGAGCGATCGATGCCTGTAGAAAATTTGTGGGGAAATTCCAGCTGTTCCAAGGTTCGGGTCAAAATTCCGCGGTTGAAAGTTTACAGGACTCTAAGCAATGATTCCTCACATTCCCTACACCATTAGTTCTCTGTCGCCGCGGGCGGTATATTCGGGCTCCGCCAAACACTCTCCGGCTCCAAATCTGTGCTGAATGTCTCCTGCGCCGAGCTGTTGATCTGGCCGTGTTTTCTATTCATGTCAGCGGAAATTTCCAGTCGATGACTCGGAGACAGAATAAGAAAAGCGCTTGGTGGAGATACGTGGCCTCATTGATGTCTTGGACAAGCGGTCTATACCCCCCCCCCCCCCCCCCCTCCCCCAAGTCCGCTGTACATTTGTCTCCCCTGCCTCGAGTAGGCAGACGTGGAATTGTTACATTTGTGCACTTTCGCCGCGCAGGCTCTAACCCAGTTTCAGCTTGCATATACAGGAACTTGTTTATCCGAGTACTTCGGGCTCTCCTCGTATTTCCTCATGAGTCCTGGGACTGCAATAGCGGCGGCGCGAGCATGTGAGTTCAGGCTCGCGGGCTTCAAGTCTATGTTGAAATTCTCGCACAGCTTGCTGAACTGATAATCATCAAAGAGTGTTCCATGTTTTGCGGTCCTCTCCGAATCCTCCTCCTTTCCGGGGTATTCCAACCCAAATATGTTAGTTTTGAAATTCAGTGAAGCTTTTCACCCAGTATGACATCGTGTGTAAATTCTTGTGTCTAGAAAGGAAGCATATAGAGAGCAGCTTTAGTATTGTCTCGCGAGAACTAATAAATCTTTTCTAATGAGCGCTATAGGATGAAGGAATCTTTTCTTTGCCCTTGCTCGCTGATGACGCAGTCCGCGCTCCTCGCGGTCAATCGACCGACTTCCGCAGCATGACATCGATGTCAATGACGGAACAACGCAGAATGTTTCCCCCGTTATGGAGAACTTTATTGGACTTTCGTCTGTTTCCCGAAACCTGATCGGGACTCTCGTCAAGATATTGCATGGCTTACACGACTCGTTGTTTCAGCACACCGGAAAGAGCCAACAACCTTGAGGTAAATTACTATCGTTCTCGAATCCTAGGTTGAATAGAGCTGCCTTGATTCGACCGGGATCGTAGGATAACGCTGTCCTCAGCCCCAATCGATCGGAATCATTAGAAGGGGAGGAGGGGGAAGGGGAGCAGTGCATGGAAGTTGATATGTTGGCTACGCGCTATGTAGTCCAAACGCTTCGCCTCATACTTGCGTACCTATTGACGCCTCAGAGAAATATGTAATGAGTAGAGAGCTGCCGCTGACCTCGTCTCATCCCTTGTGAGACGAGAAAAATTGTCATTGACATAAACCTAAATTGGTTGGACGGTTGGGTGGAACTTCCGTATAATGCCCCTACGCGTTTCTCACTTTTTCTGTACGGCTAGCAGAGTTTGATATCTGCAACAGCGCCTGGAGAAAGAGATTCTATAGCCTACGGGGTAGAAGATGATTGAAGAACTAGATTGTTGAGTTGGTTTGTTGCTTCTGACAGTAAAACGAAGTCAGCTCTTTGATGTGCTCCCAAGGACGCTCATAAACCACAACATCGCAGTTTCGCGGGCTGGTACCATTCTTTGGAGGGCAATGGCCTGCGTCGAACCGACTGTGGATCGGGCAGCCGGTCTCGGCCATCAGAAGTCTCATTTTTGTGTTCCATCCCTGGAATGATGAAGGAACTTGGGATTCCGCATCCTTGTGCAACTTGGGAGGAGGTTACTCGTTGATTATTGAGTTAGGAACGTGTCTCTGTATCTGGAAACGCTTGACCTACCGCAACAGTTTGTTGATGAGCCTCGGTAATGTTGAGCACGGTGTCGTGGAAGGGTTTCTTCTCGGCTTTGGCGAGTGTCGTGGCCGCGAATTGAGCTAAGACCCGGAGCTCTTCCTCCTCGATCTCTTTGCGATCTTAAACGGAGCAGCATGCTTGACACGTCCTGAGGGTTTCTGTTTCTGATTTTGTTCACAAGAATAAACAATGACGCGCTAAAGCGCGAAGGAAGGGGGTCTGAGTTACAAACCTAGTTTTCGGTATCCCGAACGTGATTTCCTTGAAGGTGTCTGGAATGGAAGCTTGATTTTTCAAACACAGATTCTGACAATGACGCGAGCTCTTGGAGCCAGAACGAATTGAGTTCCTTCTCACGACTCCTCGCCGGACTACGGGAAACCCAGTGTGATTGTACTCCAGAACGACATCCGACCAACTGATGGGAGCTGACGTACTTTTGTACTGCAGTGGCTGCCGACGAACATCAACACGAGGAGAACCAAAATCATTCCTGTTCGGAGCTGCATCTTCCTGGCCGGGACATAGAGGTCATTTTGGGGGAGCGAGAGGAAGTCCTCCCGCGGTGGAGGAGTATGTGTACGAACGGCGGCCATCTCGAGCGCACATACCTCACAGAAAACGACGATAACCAACTAGAGCTCATTTTCCGGAATCGAGCTCAGGCATCAATCGCATCGGATGCGAGTTGGCACTGAAAGTCGCCCGTTTCAAAATTCTCCGAAGACGATAGCGGCCGGAAGTAGTCTTGATGAATTCGGAAGTTCCGTTTTTTTTCGATTTCGATGCGGGGCTACTCGAGTCATTGATCCCGAGCATAGAGAGCGGGCGTGACTCGAAAATTATCTGTCGGAGCGAGGATGGAAGCTTGTGAATGCGGACACCCGAGCGGAGAATTCCACAGCCGAATCTTGGCGAGAACCCCTGGTGAAACTCGACTTCAATGTCAGCGGCGTAGCCGGGATTCCAACTGGCGGGTCGCCAGTTTTTTTTGCCCTTCCTCCACGCGTTCTGTGGCACTCCGAAAAAGCTTCAATCGATATTCACCCAACATTCGTAGAGAATCTGAGAAGTCTATTCATCCATGAAGTCCAACGTGAACGGAAGAATCACCTCGTGAACAACAACAGTAGAGCTCAGGTTCGAATCGAAAACTCAGAAGCGGGGCGTTTAGGTTCTCGTTCCTCAAGTAATTAGCATCGATGATCCTTATCGATCGCCTCTGCCATATTATATTAGACATTGCTCGGTTTCGGAAGGCTAGAGATCCAACATTCGTTCCAACAGGTGGACAAAGCTAAAGCTTGCTCAGACCCCACCAGAACATTGGGCATCCCTTTTTCGGCCAGTTCCGATTGTGTTTTATCATTGTGGTGAAATCGGTAATTTTCATAAATCATGGGTAGCAATCAGTGTGGAGCTGGATGTAAAGAACACGTGGGTCCGGTACGGTCGGAAGAGAGCCGTGAAGTGCCGCGCTGTTGCCCCTCTGAATCTCGATCGAGAGTCTCTGGAAAAGGAACTGGGACGCCCGTTCGTCTCCAGAAGCGATCTCGATCCGGTTTCCAAGGTCCTTGGAGAAACCCTCGGTGGTGAGATTGATCCGATAAGAGGAATTCGGGGAAGAACATGACGTGAGAGCACAGTGGGGGCCAGATTCCAACTACTGGGCGTGAGAGACGATGGTTCAGAGATCACTCGCTGATGATCCGTTTCCGGGGGCCCCGCGATTCCTGGGGACGTCTCTCTAATATTTTTCCTGGAGGCTCCGATAGCTGAATTAGGCTTGGCATCAGCACGTACCGTTACTCCCATGCAGTTCGTCCTCGATCTGCTATGGCCGTAAATAAGAGAAAAATAGTGAGCGCTTTAAAGAGCAATGCGCTCGAGCTTTCTTTATTGATCACCGATATCCGGGAAGTTCCACGCGATCGCTCTCGTCCAGAGAATATGTTCGACTCTGATCATTCAGTCGATCAGCCAACCTTCCGAAGCCCAATTAGGCCACCCAGCGGTGTATTCGAAGTCATCGCCTTTGTACTTGTAACAATGCAGATACATCACCAGATGCTTGGGTGAGGGATCAGTGTACTTCCGATTACATTCAGGACATGATTCGACGTATTGCATTCTTTTCCTGTCGTATCGTTGCAAGGTTCGCCTGAAATCGCCTGTGATGTAGTGCTCAAGACTTTTTGGGAAGCGTTCGAAGAAATCCTTCGTCGAGGACGGAGGCGAAGCCCCAGGAACGGTGTCTGTGGGCTCTGGAGTTCCGAAAGTTTTCTTCCGCTTCTCGATATCAACATCCGACATCGGACTGAGCCAGTTCTCTAGGCTGTGGATCTTCATGAGTTCGTGAACGAGCTCCTGTTCCGTTTTCTCCGTGAGGCCACCTTTGGCTTTGTTCTCTCCGAACACCTACGATAAGGACGGGCGTCAAGAAAATGTCGCGAAGAACGGAAGATTCCCAAAGCGGAACTCGGGAGCTCACCTTACAGTTGTACAGTGGATCGTTGACTATCGGATAACCAAGGTACTGCAGGTGGACTCGGATCTGATGCATTCTTCCGTGTTCCGGCTTGGCAAGCACAACGCTCGACTTTCCGTTGTAGCTCAGCTTTCTGAAAACGGTGCTCGATTCCCTGCCGGTTTCACTAACGCCGCAAACTCCAATTTTGGAGGAATAGACCTCCACGGGCTTTTCGACGACGATTTCCCCGTTGGGGAACTCTCCTTCGACTCGACAGAGATACTGTTTGTGCACGACACGCTTTCTGATCAGGTCGTCCATGAAGGCGGATCGCTCCTTGGTTTTAGCGAACATGAGGACGCCGGAAGTGAGTCTGTCGAGTCTGTGCAAAGTGTGGAGGTTCTTGAAGCCATTCTCCCTTTCTATAATTTGGGAAACGCTGTTCAGGCGATACCGGCCGCAGGGATGCACAGGGATCGACGGAGGTTTGTCCACGACAAGCATTTCCTCATCCTCATGGATGATCTTGATCGGGCAGCCTGAAATCTGATCGATCGTGATTTTGTGTTGCCTACTGTGGGAATCGGGGACTTCGAAACATGCGGGGCCACTCCAATAAAATTGGAAGAAACAACGACTAAATTATCGGAGTCTTACCTATTACAGGGACCTCATGGCGGTGACTATCATTCGACATTAGGTCATTGTTTTTAATGACATAGTTCGGTTCGACGAATCCGCCCCGTATTCTTATCTGACCCGACCTGATGGCTTCTTCGTAGTAACTTTTCGGCCAAGCCCGGAACTCAGTCGACAAAATATCTATGAGTGTTTGCCCGACCCACCTTCCCTTCGCGAACGTTTCATAGCGGAAGGGGTAAGGATAGACTTTCCGGAGTCCATTTTCGAAATAGTACTCACTGTCCCGAGACATGGACAGAGTTTTGATTGAACATCAATCGAACTGACGTCTTCCCTCTCCACTGTGGACATATCTCTCGAAGTCCACGACCTCCGCGTTCAGCTTCCACCACTGTCACAGTCCTCAAATGCTAACTGTAACGTCGGTGAGTGTTCCTCCGATATCATCAAGCGTCATGAGAAGTGGGTCTACTGCTCCAGACAGTGAATTGAAGATCACTCTGTAGCGGCATAGCTTGAACTTTCACCTATCGTCCAACGAAGCACGGTTTCGCTCCAAAGGCTCCGAAAAAGTCGACCATATACAGGGAAGCACGCGGTTCATGATTGTTTCCCCCGGAGGACGATGCGACTGGGCAAAGAACGAGGCTACTTGCTCTCTGGCCAAGTGATGGCTGCCCGCGCTGCGTCCCTTGCGAATCGAAGATATCCTCGCGTCGGGATATGCTTAGAGAACAACGTCGATCGCAGGGGGTTCGGCAATGCTGACGGCGCTGATCGTGCCTTTCACGATGAATCAGAGCACGATCGTTGCAGCTGCGCTCCTCTCCGGCTACCCATGTCAGTGAAACCACCGATGCTCTTGCGTACCCAGCGATGAACCCGCTTTCGTCGAGTTTTCCGGTGATGAGTAACTGTAGGATGTCCTGAGAGCTTACGTCCCGGAGCTGGAATGCTTGGGGAGTTCTATTTTTGAAACTCTGCTCCCCCCTCCCGCATCGGTTCCCCAGGCATTTCACGAAAGGTCGAACGGCATCTCGAGTTTTCCGCTCTCTGCTACGATCCACTGTCTGACCAACATGATTGCTCGGCTTCCAAATGTCTTTACGGCACCTGCACTCGGAGATGGGTTCCAGTTTTCTGTCTTCAACGAGTGGGCAACTGGCTGGGCGACGAATCGAAATTCGACAACAGTCCGACCGCGGTGAGCAAAGCGAAAGCTCCGCTATTGTGAAATATTTTTCCGGTCGTCGCTACCTCCGAGCGGAAGTAGATCATCGATTTCGGTCCATTGCTCATCTTCGATGAGTTGAATCGAGTGGCAAAGACGCGCGAACCCGCACGCACACGCAGACAGCTCCGAACGAACACTTACCAGCACATAACACACGGGGATTTCCCTTTTTCCTTCGCGGATTGTTGACGCTGTTATCATCCCCGCAGATTTTGACATGCGAAAAGAAGCGTTGGTGGGATTGATCTTTTGGTTTTCCTTCACGAGCGATGGATAGTATGAAGACGGTCGCTCACTCTGTGAAAAGTGTCTCCGTTCCCGGTGTCAGAAATAAAATCTCGGACTCGGTGCATAACGACCGACCGACTCCTTCGGGAGCCCACGATCATCAATCATATTGTAAATCCATGAGAAGTTCGGCCATGAGGGGCTTCCAGATGTTTTTTAGGGTTGAGTCTGAGAATTGATCCGTTCCAAAGTGGACCTAGCGTGATGTCCAGCCTACTCAATTGCTGCTTCTGCGACGATCGCTGCTGCTTGTGGCGGTGGTGGCGGTGCTCGTTGTGCGATCCGGCCAATTGACGAATCATCTTCGGCAATGCCGGCCAAATAGCCGTTGCCTGAGGCCTTCCGCCGCCAGGACGGACCGCACCGGCGCGTCGGAACAGAATGCCAGCAGGCCCCGTAATTCACGCGACGCCAGCGTGGATTTCCTCGATGTCACAGAGCTGGCATACCTCCCAGAGTTGCATTAGCCATGAGATTTTCGGCTGATGTGTATTTTCTGCCCATCTTCAGGCCCGGAGCCACTTCGACCCTTTTCCAAGGAGGCGTCGGAGCGAACGGTCGATAGGCGCGAGAGGAATCGGTTGGAAACGACGTAATTTTCCCTCCAAGTTCCTGCTCTCACAGGCAGCGCTAACGGTTTCGTTGTCGAGAGGGCCACGGTGACAGAAAGAGAAAAAAAAACTTGTAGTGCCACAGATATGCACTGGGCTCGAGCGGGTAGAATTGCTTATTCAAAAGCTGAAAGCTCGCAGCGGCGGAGCATGAAGTTTTTGCAACTCAGAAACAACATTCGTGTGAATAAGCTGCATGAGCCCCGGGCACCATCAGCCGACTCGGAGACAGCTTCAATGGATCCGGCTCCGTCGTTCTCCGACTGGGAGCATGTTTGATACTCGGATGCATGTTTGCGAGCTGGCAAGCCGACTAACTTTGTTTAATCCCGATTTCGATTGAGCTGAACCGTTTACGTTGGCGTTTCAGAAACGTTCGCTTCCATCCGAATTCAATTCTGGCCGCGCGGAGCTGACGGAAAAGACGTTCAACTTCGTCGGCGAAAGTATAGCGTGTGGGTCGCACGCTGTAATCTTGCTTGGAGCCAAGCGGCCAGTCAACGAAACGAACGGATGACGTTTGTCTTGTTGACGACTTCCTCTGTAGCTGGCGGCCCGGCGGACTGGTCAGTCGGCCCGGCGTCCGGCAAAATCCACCAAACGGTAGCGGGGCCAAGCGGAGCCGGGACAGGCCGGGTCGGGCCGGATCGGCCGCAGCCAGATGATACCGTAGTCAGCGTCCCAGAAGTCGCGTTTCATCTCGGAACATCAGGAAGGAGCTACTGCCGCGAACGCGCGCGGTCCACTTTGGACATTTATCCGTTCTGTATCAGTATCGAATCAGATTTCGGACACTGGAATCGCCGTCGCTTCCCAATAAGAGCGATGCCGTGCCGCCTCTCCACTTATTCACGGTTCCATTTCAGTGGATCACGCGTTTTCCAGTTATGCTCCAATGGTAATTATACGAACTTCGCCAGCGTCGAAAGTTTCCGACTCTCCACCTTGGTTTTGACCACTCAATCGTCGTGATCCAGCCTGAACTACATCAAACGGGAACTATGATCTAACGGTTGCATCGCGACGAACTGCGGGAAGACATTCCCGCGGGATTTTTCGGGAGCGAAGCGACTTACGAGCCCGGGCTACGTAATTGTAGTCGCTGGAGTATAAATGGAGTGATATTTTTTGTTTGCAATTTGATTGATTTATTCATCTCTGAAGAGGTCATGGTAACATGACGTGCCTGCAGTGGGCGAGGTTGCCCGTGGTACAGTCGCACGGATGATGAATACGTTCTCTCATCAGACACTCAGCCTAACTTGTAGCATTTGTGGGGCGCGGGGGGGGGGGGGGCGGTAGATGTCAAGCAATGGTATTGAATGGTATATTCCGAATGATTTCTTTCTCGAGACCGGTTGAGCGGGAGAGAGGCTCCTCCGTCGGAAAATTCTCAGTAGTCCGGTACCCCACGTCGACGGGCCTACCCTCAAGTATGCTTTCGTGAAAATATTTCAGTCAACTCTCTTGAAACGGTCATGCACACCGACAAACCGGGAGAATTGCTTTTGTTTCACACGCCGGAGCTTGGTATAGGGGACGAATCTTGGTTGGCGCTCACTTTCTTGTTGGACTAGCGAGCTAGCTGGTGCGTCAGTCAGTCGGTCGCGTCCGCCAAGCAGGCGATCGGCCTGACTGCCTACCGGCTCCGTTGTATGCGTTGCTTCTTATCTTCTTGGTGTGAAGATTCTGCAGTTTGCTCTTCTTCGACCATTTTCTCACGGGAAGAAGCGGAGCCATTTCAGAATGGTCGCTGTGATTTCACGACTTCCGTTCCCCCCGGTCCGATTCGCACCTTGGAACAGATTCTCCCTCTGTTTCGTGGATTTCGATTCGATCCCCGCTTCAGCTCTCCGCATCTGAATCCGTCTTTGTCTCAGTTTCGGCGTTGCTCTTCTCCAGTCTGTTGGGAATCCAAAGACGAAAATTTACTCGGTTTTCTATGTGAGTTGACTTGGTGGTGAGCCGCTTGAGAGATGGGGGTGAAGTTTTCAAGGCTCCCGGAATTCCAAATCCCTCTCTCGAGGCATGAATCCAAACTCCCTTTCCCACGCCCTGATTCTCATCTGACCGAAACATTGAAGGCCATGATCCGAAGTCATTCTATTTATTCGAGGAACTCTCTCATTGATGAGGAAACGTCTGGAAAGCATGCATGAGGATTCGAGAGCCATTTTCTGCTCCATGCGGATCGTTGCACTGAGTCCGCGACGAGCTGGGTTGCTTCTTCGATTTTTTCGGTGGCGGATGATTCGGTTCGGCGACGATTCTTGTATAACTCAATTTGAATCGGCCCAGCACGGTGACCTACAGCGGGCCGAAGCAAAAAGCCGCCCGGCGACTCTGGAGCTGAATTCTGAGCTACTTCCACCTGATGAGACTGAGCGAATCAAAATGTATCGCTCGTTGCCACAATTCTGTCCGTTTAATGGATACATCTGCGGACTCGTCAACAGATGCTGCAAAGTTATCGAATCGATCAGCTCAATTCCGCCGCAGAGGATTTGTTCTTGCGATTCCTCTCCAAATCGATCGAGAACTCTGCGAGATCTTGAGTTTGGACAGAGTTCTCGAAGATGTCGGCGCAGTGACATGAAACCGTTGGGCAGTGATGCGCGCTGAATCCAACCACGATTCGCGTTTTTCAACTTCTCCGAAATTAAAAACGAATCGCGCGGCTGATCGAATGCGATAACGATGAAGGTTTGTAGGCGAGCAGACTGACCGTCTTGGAAGTTTGTTCATTCATTTGTGGAGTCATTCATTCATTCGTGGAACGGTTGTGTGCCTGCTGATCATTGAAGAACGCTTCACGCAGCCACGCACGCGAAAAGACGTCTGTGCGTAACCCCGAAAAAGTCTGTCTGTCCGTCCGTCCGCTGGTTTGTCCGTTGGTCAGTCCATCGTCGGATACTCGTTGATCGTTTGGGTACGAGGCGTTCAACGACATTCTTTTGGGTGCGCGATCCGGACGCAGTCGTGCCGGACCAGCTACGGGCGATTCTGCGTCTGGTCCGCCTGTGTGATTGCCGCGGATGGTCCGGTTGCCCGCCCGCTTGCCTCGCTGAGCGTCTGGGTCTTCCGAGCCAGCGGCGCACAGGAAGCTGCACAGGTTTTCCGATGGTAGACTTCGATTAGATTTCATTGATTTTGTTTTCTCTATCGACGCTGTTGCTGTCGTAGTGGACGTCTGTCTATTCACCGGAGCCGCCAGGGCAAGCTGCCCCGTGTGCCGTCAGTGAAAGCGATGCGGGGCTTCTTCTTTTCCTTCATCCAACTTGTTCGGGCAACGAAATACGAAACGAGATAACGCAATGAACGGATCGCCTGCTCACCTGATCATCGGTCCGGTCAGCTATCTGGCTGACCGTGCGACCGACCGACCCACGGAGATGGACTATGCGATGTTCACTTTGGGAAAAAGGCTTTCGTTGCCACAGGAGCCATTTCGGCTGCCTAATCTGGTTCGCAGAGCCACAACCGAACGGATGCGAGCACAAGGTGATGGTTTCATGACCGGACGTTACTGACGCCACGGCTGCACCCAAGAGAACCGTTAATTGTTCACTCCAAATCAGATAGGTTACCTCCGCATAACTTCTATTCTACCGGTTGTTCCAACGGTCGAAACGATCGGGCCACGGCCGACGGTCGTAGGCCGTGAGCAAAAGCGGCGAATCAAAAGGAATGAGCCAAACCGAAAGATCTCGAGGAGTAACTTCTCGTTGCTGCGGTTTTCTCCTTCGTTTTTGTTTGTTTGTTATTCCTAGCGGGTGGAGTAAAAACTATGAGCGGCAGAACTTGACGCGCTCTGCGCAACGCTCGGCCACAACCCTAATTACGATAATGCTGATCCCGTTCAACCCCATCACAACCATCATCTTCGAAAGCGAGGGAGAAAGTTTCTACTTTCGAGAAGCGCCACGAAGAATCACGATACGGAGCCAAAATTGTAAACCAAGTTCACGATTCGAAAGTGAACGGTTTGCACTAATCTGACAATCTTCAGCCGACCAGGGACGTCGAACGGCTGTTCCGGTCAGCAATTTGAACATCGGACTGTTGCAATGAAGGCGAGCTTGTTACATATCCTCAGCGAGACCGGAGCCAACGTTACATAGACGATTGCCGGGTCCTCTACGCGGATACTTGTCGGAACAACGGCTACAGGAAAACATCCCGGCAACGGGGCGTGAGATCACCGGATGAAACCGATCGGACAACCTCACGGGTTGGAGTTCCAGCCTTGAACGATGAGCGCTGCGTGAATGCGAGCCTCGTCGTCCATACGGCCTGATGAGATTCCCGATCACCGATTTCGCAGATGCCCGGGCCCGACATTGCTGCAGCGGATCGCATCGCTCCAGGAAGCGAAATCATTCAAGCCTGGGACAGATCGCATTCTGCCGATGTCTCTCTCATGGTCACCCTCCTGGCGAAAGGCTTCGTCCGAATCGCCGATGGCGAGATGAAGGACGCGGGTCTGCACAAGAGGGATATGCCCTCCGCTCCTCGTGGAACTCGTTCCGCTTGACCATCGAGGAGATCAGGACTGCGCAATGAGGGTTTATGTAATATTAATGCAGAGGAATCGAATGAACGAGGAAGAGTGATCTCCGTCATAACATGAAACCGATTTGGGGCCAATCGCTCTCTTCCATCAGGTCGGGTCGCACACTTGGATGGATGGGTTCATGGCTCCTCTCATGGAAGATTGAAACTTCGAAGCAACAGAGCTTGAAATCACATATTCGGACCGTGAAAGTGAAACGGCTCCACCGAACCTCGCGGCTTTCATGGATCTTCTGGAGTTCGTTTCGGGAGTTGCCAAGCTCCGCTTCAGCCTTATCGTTGTTTCTGCACATCAAGGAGAACGAATTCAGTTTTTCATAGAGTGCAGCTCGAACGATTCCTCCTCGAGTCAAGGCACCGCCGGACGGAGCAACGAAAAAAAACGGGAATTTCTCTCCCAGTCAGCAACAACAACGACGACAACGAATCGCTCAACTGACTCCGTTGTGTAATGTGTTAATTCGTTCACTCACTGTTGCGCGCTCACTCCTTCTTCCCCGTTGCACTGAAAGATCTGAGCACTCAAATCATCATCATCGGTAGCTTGCTGGTAGTTACTATTATCATCATCACCTATAGTGGTAGCAATGAAAATCCCTTGATCGTTTTCTCTCCGAGCTGGCTCGCTACTGCCGAAGGAAGTGGAAGGCAGAGAAGAAGAATAGCAATTCTGCTCGAACTTCCTGTCGGGCAAGGACGGCAAACTTTGGATCGTTGCTCCCGCCGAACTGGAGCATTGCCCATTTTGTAACGAGAATCGCTCGGAAACGCCCGCTTGAACGCGCCTGATATCATGACTCCAATAACTGGATTCCGAGTTGGCCGACAGAACGGCAGACGGCGTAGTCAAGCATCCGCATGATTGTGGACCTCAACCAGTGAACTTCGTGATCTTGATCCGTATCCCGCGGGATGGCCACTGTAACTAGCGCCCCCACCCCCATTATTTTCCTGAGGAGTCCCCGCGATCTCATCAGGAACCACGTCGGAGACTCAGATACACGGCCTCATTATCGATGTGGAATCATCAGGTGGCGCTCCTCAACGGAAGAATCGATCGTTGTCGGATGCACTGGATGAGCCAGTGCAGCCAGCTTATCGAATGATTCCACCTTCCTCATCCGAATTCCCCGAATCCTCGGCCTAATCCTTGCAACTCCCCCTAACGACATCGGTTCTGGTGGAGCTCTCACCGAATTCTACAAAATCCGGCAGAACCTTCGCTCAGGAAATCCGTTGACGTCACAACTTTGCTCGGGAAAGAGATGGACGTTTGATCCACAAGTGTTATGGTTGATGCTTACTCTGTGACCCGTCACGGCTCTGACAGAACGTCCGATTCCAGCGGAAATGGATCCCGAATTCGACAAGAAGCAGACTGGAGCGGTGCCGCTACATTTGAGCGGAGGTCCAATTTGAGCGGAGACCCAATTTGAGCGAAGGCCCGATTTGAGCGAGAGCCCGATTTGAGCGGAGGTCCGATTTGAGCGGACAGCAGCGGTGCGGAAGACGCTGGTGTGGTTCGAACTTCTTTCACTTCGTTCCTTTCGAATGTATCGGTTTCAGGTAGAGCCTGGCAGGACTGCGTGCGCGCGTTGTGCCGGAATGCGAAGCAAGTATGCCGCCGAGCTTCGTGGGTTCGGCCAGAGGGCAACCTTTGCTCTTCGTTGACCACTATTATCCTTTGCGTCGCCGCCATTTACGGCCCACCGACTAGCGAGAATCGGAGTGCCCCGCGAGCGTAGCGAGCGGCGTTGACAGCAGCTTTTCGATGAGGCGCAAGCCCTCAAATCAGCGATCGGTGTCTTGAACTCCCTCAAGGAATTGGACTCAGAGAACGCAGGCTCTTTTCGGTGCCATGAGCAGTGTTCTATGGTACTGGCTCAAGAAACGAGGGCTGCAGCCTGCAGCTCTTCTTCAGTCATGATCGCCATCAGAAGGTGCCGGACCCAACTCTAGCGCGAGCAACGGTACCACAGCCGCTGTTGGCTTCCGCTCAAATCGGGACTTTGCTCAAATCGGGCCTCCGCTCAAATCGGGCGGAATCGACTGGAGCGTACTTCAGCCTGTTCCCGACACGAGCCGAGTCACGAACGTCGGCCACGCTTCTGAAAGCTCGTCGATTCCAGCGTACACCCATCGAGCCTAGCTTGGAAGCGGGAACTTCCACAGACGGCCGAATCTCCGGTTCCCGATCCGAAATTTGGCACTGGGTAACTTTCGTGGGAGCCGTGCCGGAAAGGATTGGAACTCGAGACGAGATAGCGAAGTTCTCGTCGAAAATTTCGTCATCGCAGTGCTTTTTCTTGCGTCGGTTGCCACGCGAAAGACGTGTTATGGAGCAATGATTTCACGGAGAACAGACGGTGATCTCTTTTCGATCGCCCTCCTACAATATGGCTCTTTGAGCAGATGGGATTCTCATCGGCAGCCTGGGCTTGCGTTTCAAGTTTACGATGTGGCGGGCAGCGATGCCTCCCCTCGATTTCAAGCTGGGATTCAGAACTGAGCGTACCAGCGAAAAATCTGCCCACCGATAGCCCGGCCGCTGGAGAAAGATGTGGCCTTCCATTTCTCAAGCGACTGAGCACGGTGGAAACCATCCTGGAAAAAGAAAGAACGACAAGGCACCCACCGAGTTGCGCAAGCCGTTGTAATCTTCGTTCCACATCCAAAACATGACTGAACACTTTTGCATTTGAAAAGACGACTGTTCATTCAGCTTCGGATTCTCGCCGTGTTTTCCCATTCGAAGTTTCCGATGTGTGTGTGTGCTTTCCTCCCCGACCTGGAGCATCAATTGACGGATAGGAACTGACCGACGATGGCAACCAGTATCGACACCAACGGGCCAAGAACTCTCTTGTTGCTTTCAAAAGCTTTTCACGTTTCCTGTCGTTATTCGAAAGCACGCGACTGGTTTTCTGTTGAGCTCCGAAAGTGATTCTTCTCGAGAACCGATTCATCCCGATCCCCCTTTCCACGCGAGAACACGTATTCCCG
Source organism: Phytoseiulus persimilis (assembly GCA_037576195.1). NCBI lineage: Eukaryota > Metazoa > Arthropoda > Arachnida > Mesostigmata > Phytoseiidae > Phytoseiulus > Phytoseiulus persimilis. Next base: position 11,165,382 of record CM075104.1, read on the forward strand.
ACATTCCGATCGATGAACGCGTGCAAAACTGCGATCGACTGACTCACGAAACCCGATGAGCTTGATGTCCCCGGGCTTTGCTTGATGAGTCGCTCGTTCGAGTCATGTCCTGTACCAATACTTCGTGTACCTTCATGACTGCACGCAGCCGTACCCGTTCTGTATGATGTTATCCCTCAGTGCCGACATGAATGGGAGCGGCTTCTTTCGGGTCCTTTTTCGTCGCCAGAATCACAACCTACTTGCGAGAGAATTATACTGTGAGCAGCGTGAATTTGTTTGTTCCTCATTTTCCACGGATCTCTTCGTTGTCAAGACTCCTTGCTGCTCACAGGAAGGAGGCTCGCACGGAACGGTACGCCCGACTTTTGGATTCTCGTTGTATGCTGCGAAGTACGTGGAACCGCTTTTCTAGGTCTGGGAAACAATGGAATGATGGTAAATGGCGTGAAGTAGCAGCGACTGTGACATCTGAACACGGCGTTGCTTGCTTTCTCGTTCAGTCGAGGAAGGTTTTCCTGAGAACAGTCCCTTTCGTTGCCGCTGTCGGTGTTGGCGGCGGCGGCAGCGTAATTTCTGGTTGTGACCTCCTGTCGCGTCTGCCCGCTCGACTGTCTTGACGCTAGCTCGCTTGCTTCCTTCCTTCCTCATTAATTAACTCTGACGACCTCATGATGTGATTTAACAGCTGCAACTGTGTCACTCACTAAATATCATACCATCGGCGCGCGACCCATTTTTGAAGGTAAGCAAGCCGCCGCGGCGGAGCGGTCGAAGAAGCAACAGCGGCACCGTCGGGAAGACGAAGACACACGGAATGACGACGACAGCAACGACGATTCCGGCAGAAGGGAAATTCAGGAGAAGAATTCGAGAAAGGACTTCCTCACTGTCCGGTTGTCTGGTTCTCTTGAGAAACCGAGAAAACGTCCGATCTTCAGGCTCTAAGATCGAGTGGTCGAACTCGGTTTTGGAATGATTTTCTCATCAAAAAGTTCGATGGTTTTCTGGCGACAGAACGCGGAACGATTCCGGGATTGTGAGGGGGGGGGGAAGGGGGTGAGCGCTTTACCAGCAGCCGGAATATCGGTCCTCGCTCCTGAACTGCAGAGCTGTGTATTGATCGTGTTAAAGGAGTATCAAAACATTGCGGAGTGAGATCCGCAATCGGAGGGACGCCCGCCGGCGGCCTCGTCGATATGAAACCATCTGAGCCAGTGCGGCCACGCTGTGGTACCTTTCTGAACACCGCATTCAACCCTCATGAAGATTCTGAGAAGATCAAATGGTTCGTCTCTAAGATTCAAGCAGCACCTGCGGACAGCTCGCCGCTGAAATCCTTGGTCGATGAACCAGACCTGGCGATCCAGCTGGATTTGGTTGCGCAATTTTCAGAATCCTCAGAGAAATCACCCTTCTACAATGCCGGTGAACCTCGATAGAGAGACAAATTGGCATCCTATGCTCGAATCAGAGAACTCTCAAAGGTCGTTTCGCAATGCGGCTCAAGGAGATAATGGACAAAAATTCCTATCACGATCAACTCCAGATTATGTCAGAGAGAGACTCTGGAGTGTTCAAGCGCGCCATCCTCTCTAATAGAGGAGAAGAGCGATCCTTCTCTATGTCCAAGAACTTTTTTCAAGACTTGAGACACGGTTTGCCACGATCCAACATGAAGAGACTCTCACCGGTACAGTTCATGCGGATCCACTTTTCGACGAATGAAGAGGTTCTCATTCATAATCTCACATGCTGAATTTATCTGGGGAGAGTCCGAAATTTTCATGTCCGCTTCCTTCTCCGGCTTCGGGCAGAATGGTAGCCGGACGCATGCCCTTTTTCCGCCACAAAAATGTCCGTTCATATAGGAGCTCCATTTATTAGTCGAGTCACTCGGTTGAGTAGCTTTCCGTTGTTCTAGCCAGTCGTCGTGTTAACAGTGTAGTTCGTTTCTGCGCCGGCAAAGCGATCGGCATCGGGGAGGAGGCGCGATCTTAGCGAACGTGGTTTCCGTGACCAGCTCATGGGACTGCGTGAGCTTTCACTTTCTCCTTCTCCGCAAGAGGTTCGGCGAAGCACGTGGTTCGCGTTTCGGGTTCGATTCTCTTCACAGTCTGGCGCTGAAGATCCTGATCGGGATTACCCACTGACCAGGAGATATATGAGTGAGAACTTTCGTTCCGGAACTTGCCGAGCAGCCAGAGTTTGATGTTTTTCCATACCGAGACTGCAACGTCAGAGGGTTAGGCATCCGTGTCGGGGAGAGAGATCCTGGCTCCTGGAGCATTCCAATCCGAGTCGACGCGATCTTCCAGCTGCTCATCACCAGCCGCATTCGGCAATGGCCAGTGAAAAGTCTGCATCCAACCAAATTCTGAGAAAAAAACTCGTTCTCGTCTCGATGATTTGTTAGCAGGGATTCGAGGTTGGAGCGTCTTCCTGGAAAACTTAGGGCCAAGAGCCCCACCTCGACAGATATTCTTCGGCCGGATCGTGTACCCAGTGTGAAAACACGTGAACCCGAAGTTTTCAGCCTCCTCCGTCACTCAGATCCAAATATATCAACATTGTTTAACAATATCATTAATTTCTCATTCAAAGCCATGGTCGAGACTTCACTTGGAATCGTTATATCTCGAGTACCGCTGTGCCCAAAGCATCGAGCGGTTTTTGGTAAGCTCTCTTCAGGGGCCATCTTTTCGTATAGTCGGTTTTCAGATCGCATGATTTCCGAGGATCTGAAAATCGGAGGTTTTTCAATTTAGATGGTTGATACTCGTGGCCGGCGAAGAGCCGCTGAAATCCACAATGAAGCCTCAACTGCCCTCTTCGTACCCGCGAAGCTTCATACAAACCGAGAATTAGCTTTCGGAGTTATCGCTCCGAGTAGGTTACCGAGCAGACCGCTCTTTCATGACGGATTTCGGGGCTTAGACTCAAACGCTGCTTTCAACATTCACGAGACGAGAAAAATCGTTTATTTTTCTCTCATTTCTTTCGCCTATGTCTATTTCTGTCTGCGTTGTCTCTTCCGAGGAATCTTCAACCGTCGAGATAGCTTCGCTCGGAGTCTGTCCCATTCTCCGGAAGGTAAAAGGAGACTCGGGAGCTCGGCCTCCGGTGGCCTCACCTCGCAAGTGCAAAGGTGGTACACGGCGGCAGCCACGTGAGCACAACGTACTATGATGTAGCTACCTGCAGGTGTTTATCCCAGATGTGACTCGCCACAACAATGTCTGATTGATTTTAGCTCACTGGTTCGAAAGCCCCCACGGTGATCGCTCCATATGATCCCGTGCTCACGTGGCTGCCGCCGTGTACCAACTCCCGACCCGACTAGCGGAGGCCGAGCTCCCGAATCTCCTTTTTCCTTCGGAAAATGAGACAGAATCCGAACGAAACTATCTAGGTATTTGCGAATTTCGCAGGAGAGGGGATGAAATAGAAATAGACCTCGCCAATATAGAAATAGGCTGAATCTCGATCTGGATAAAACTCCGCGGCTGAGTCGCTCTGTTTCTCAAAGACAGAACGTGAGAAGCTTGACACCTTCAGACCACAAATGCTCGGTTTGAATAAGTTTCTTCCATGTTCCTCAATTAACATGGTTGTTTCTCTGGACGACTTTTCATCCTCGACACCAAGAAGAACTCGTAGGAAAATCCTCCCCCGTTTGAGCCGAACGATCATGTTCGATTCCAGATCTAGCTCTCTTTGAGCAACTCTTGCTCGACGCCTCGAACACCCATTTCCTCGTTTAAGAATCGATAGCACGAGCTCATCGTGGCTGTACAATCGCTCACTTCGAGATTGACCGGAAGTCTCATCGCAAGGCGAGCTCCTGTCACAAAGTCTTTGCAGACCGATCCCTTCGGCCAGCACAGAAATTAACCAACGTCTCATCTACGCCATTCGATCAGGTTTCGAGAACTTGTTCTGGCTTCAGATGCAGCGCAGCACGCGAAAGTGAAACCGCCGCTTCCGGACAATGAGTAGATGTGGACTTAGTACTTCCGAGTGTTCGTGGTCGAACGCTTCACGTTACCGTGAGGTTCTACAACGTGGATCGATTTACTGATCCGTGTTGTGTTACACAAGACGCGCCGGCGGAATCGCGGACGAACGGGCGAATGAACCGGCGACTAGATGGACCCAATTGTTAGAATAGACGCTCGCAGTTTCTCGCTTGCTTGCCTCAACTCGCTTGTAACCGGGGAAAGTCTTCTCGTTCTCCTGTGCACGATACCACGCCAAAACCCAGCAAAGCAGGCAAACCGAGCAATGTGGATGCCATCGATGATGATGAAGTCGCCGCGGCTCCTGATGATGGAGATAGTGATGATGATATTACCTTGTCTAAAAGAAGCAGGAGCAGCGGCATTAATCGCTCCAGTAACCACGTAACCGTTACAGGATTGTGACGAACGCTTCGCACTGACTTTTGTTCCGGGCGTTCATCAGATCGACCGCTCTTTCGTTTGCCAGCCGACCAAGCACCGGCGCGGAGGCAACGGACTCGGTCGTAACTTGCTCTTGAAACGGATTCGCCACGTAGAGCTGATGCTTCACCACTCCCGGCCGGGCTGCGAGTCAAGATCGATTGATGGGGGGAAGGGGAGGGGGGGGGGGGCAGCGGTCGTGGAGGAACAGATGCATTTCGAAATCGATTCCGTGCCGGTTGCACGATGGGCAACACCTCGAACACTGAGCAAACAGCTCGTCCGTCCGATCCGGAGCGCGCGGAGCAAAGGCCGACCCAGAGGTTGCCTTGATCCGGGGGATTTGCATCGCTCGGCCGGGCTGATTCCAACGAACGATACCACGCGATACCCCCAGGAAGATACTGTGCCTTCGTGGAAAGTTTCAATCAACTCCCACGAGCACCGAGCAACTCCGGTGCTGACGTACGACCGCTCGAGCCCTCGCTCAGCAAATCGTCCCGACAAGCCGTGATGGAGTGTCGTCACGCCGGAGCGGAAGTTCAGAAAAATAGAAGAAAGGAACACTTCTGACCGGGGCTGCGTCTCTTGATTTGATCGTTCCGTGCAGGGTTTCAGATGAGCGAAAGGAATAACTCGCCCTTCGATGCCACCAGTCAAACCCTTGACGGTGTTCGGATCCATTTGGCCAGGATCCATTTTTCTGGAGGGATGCATTTCCCTCTGTTCGCGTCGTTTCCACGAGCTGTTTCCACAGCTCCCGCCGATGTTTCGTGCTCATTCTGTGCGTTGTATTTTTTTTGTTGTCTGGAAACTTTCTCCTCGCTCTGGGAATGACGACTTCAATGAGACGGGATGTAGACCCTCCTGTTGGTTTTTCAGCCTGATTTCGTGGGCCCGGCTACTTCCGGCGGGATGGTTGAGGCTTCCTGCTTTTTTCTGTCACTCGAACCACATTGGATTAGGCACAATCCGTTGATCTTGCGATGGTTTGACAGCAGCATCCACTCATTTTCGGACTCTGAACGCTTTCTGTCGGATGCGGATGAGATGTGACTGCGAAGAGGAGCCACACTTCAACGAGCGACAAGACATCATGGCGTTCCACGCAGCGCTGATGATGTAGAATCCGATGTCCAATAGCGTCGGTCGGAGAAGATCGTCTCCATGTTACAACAGTGGTACGGCTTTTCGATGCCGGTGGAAAGGAGTTCTTACTGAGTGCTCGAACGATCGAATGCTCATAAGTGAAAGTTTACTCTGTCTTCACAGATCCATCCTACCTCACTGTCCCCACTTCACTATTCGGTCCGATTTCTAGTTTGGAATCTCGACCTGCTCTCCCCTCCCGTGATTCGATGCGCAGCCTGAGGAAGATTGAGCAAAGTCTTCAACGAGGCGACCTGCACCTAGTGAGGTTCGGAGTAGAAGTAAACTCGAATTCCTCACCCAATCGTCATAACTCCCGACGGGAGGAGAAACGGCTCAGTTCATTCCCGGTCGAATTTAATGGCCTTGAACTCATCAAGGGGATGTCGTGGATCTGCCGCGCCTCCCCAGACAGGTCTCTCGCAGAGGCATGTCTCCGGCGCATAATGCGTCAAATCTTCGTTTCTGGACAGCTTCAAAGCGAAGGTGAACTGATTGTGCGAATGGCGCCGACCACCCAATCTTCTCGGACGCGCCGATCATTGGAGACGGGGGTCCCGCGTACAGTACGCAGATATCTTCCCGCCATCGCGTGATCGTTGGCCAACGCGAAGGCAAGCATGCAATGCGTCTCTAGTGACAAAAATGATCGTATTTGAACTCGTTATTGCATCCAGAAGTGTTGAATCAATGAATTGAGAATCGAGGTCATGAAACCGGCTGGATGCCGCAGATCATGCCTTGGTTGGGGCAACGTTCCCTTGTTTCTCCGAGGTCCGGTCCGTGTTCTTGCGCCGCCGCACGGTGGGCCAAGCTCTAATCGCAGGTCTCGGGTTCCGCCTCGGAGATCAAGCGGCCCGGATTCCAGTCGGAGCCACGTTCCAACCCTCCTCCGTTAACTCCTCTTCACTTTCTGTTCGCTCGACCAGCGACTGATCCCATCGAACCGTTCGGCTCTTCATCCGGCTGTGTCCGTCTCCTGATTGCGATGTTTTTTTCTTTTAATTCTCCTCCACGAGAAGTAGTAAGCGGTCGCAGTGAGAATCACTCCGTTCGCGGGGCAGAAAACCGAGTGGCTGCCTACGTACCGGATACAGCGCCGTCCCCACCCGTACGATTCTGCTCCGGTTCTTCGGTAGCAGATGTGAAAAATGTGGTGATAACGGAACCACTGTTAACCCCACCGGTACCCGCCCCGCTGCCGCCAGAATTCCCGACTGCTGCTACACGTTCGAGCGGCCGGCCGGCCGGCCGGCTTGATTGACTGCCTGCCCGTCTGCCGGTCGATTTCTCAGCCTGTCATCGCTGTTCATTACCAAAACTCAATAACGACGAGCGAGACACAAATGGAAGAAGTGAATGAATCCCTCCTTGTTCAATGTCCCGCTTAAGACGCGGCGTGCTCTTCCGAATGCGGTTCGACGCCGAGCCGGCTAGTGGATAACGGCGGGTGGCAGCTTGCTTGGCTAGTTGGCAGACGGACAGTCAGGCTCGGAAACTATCAAAAAGCTTCTGAGAATTTGGGAGAGATAATGGAGCCTGTTGGACGCAGACGCGGATTACGGTTAAGCGGGAATCCTTCTGCAATTTCGCTTAAACTGCGAAGTTTTCGACGCACAAAAAATACGAAAAATCGAGACTCACACACTCGCATCGTCTTCTTCATCACCATGGCGAGCTGCTGCTGCTGCCGCCACCAGCACCGCTGCCACCTAGAACGAGAATTACCGGAAACGGGGTAAGCGGACGAGGAGGAATGATCTGCAAACTTTTGCCACTGATGCGACAAAGAAATATTCCACATTTGATGCGGTGAACACGAACGACTTCCAGGTTGCCATCGTTGCCCATTGTCAGTTTTGCTATTTTGTTTTTCTCTCTTTTTCTTGGAGTCATTCCCGGACAGAGTTCTGTACTTCGGATCATGGTGGCGACAGGCGAAACTGTGACCGAACAAACTGGCTCCGAAATCGAATGCGGAGCACCCGTAAAGTCTGAGAAGAGAAGTTGTGAGAGCGCAGCCGGGGAAGCAAACGAAATCATTTCAATACGCTCATCGGGAGCGCGTAGGGCCCTTTCCACGACCTGTTGCTCTTATCAAGATGACCGCTTAAACTTCTCCTCTGACCTCCCGAGCGAAGTATGTACTGTGACTTTCTTCTGAGCTGAGAACAAAGTCATGTTGGCAGATCTTAATCATTGTGACGCTCGAGGGTTCGGGCCACTCGAATAATGAAACTATTAAAAACCATGCTACTATATCAGATGAATCATGGCGAAAAGCAGCAGCTCACGGTCCCGTTATGAAGCGGCCGTTATCCGAAACCCGAGAATCTACTCGACCCGATGTCAAGTATTTTTCCCGTCTCTCGTTCCGGCCCTCCTCCAGATGCCCTCCCGACTCGGGCTTGGGTGCTAGAGGTCGGCCGGCCTGTTGTGCCGAAGGCCCCTAGTACACCAGAGCAAGCACCAGGGCGTACCCAGCTTTTTTTTTCAGGAGGGGGGGGGGGCAAGGATGTGATGACGATCACGATAATGAGCATCATCGTCGCGAGTTTTTCATGACCCAATCCACATGGTTTTCAAACCTGTGAAGACTTTCCTGATAACACATAATTTTTGCGGAGCAATTTCATCCATCGAAGTAGAATGTTATCCAGCCTTCCCAATATTATCGAAGAGTTTCGGGGGGCATGGCCCCCTTGCTCACCCACCACCCTGGGTAAGCCACTGGCAGGAACAACAAAGTGGGCGGAACTTCAACTAGAACTCCGAGGGATCCTGACTCCCTCCATTCCTCAGCCCCGGTTTTCCAACATTCCCCTGTGGTAGGAATGCTGGTTTTTGATTATCCTCGAAGGTCGTTAGAAGCCGAATCAGTGGTGCAGAATTATATGCGGTGCTGCATCACGGATAAATGTGCCGCTATGACCACCCGGCCCACCTCGTCGGAAATGGTCAAGGCATAGGATCGAGGAGTTCTGCTGATTAGAAATCGTGTTTCGCCCGTTTGGGACTCCCCCGTATCCGACTCGGTCGTGTATTGATGATGGTCGAAGAAGTCGAGACGTTTCGGTCCACTACCGGGATCTTGAGTTATGTATTCCGAGAAATCTTCCACCGGCTTCACCTCTGGTATAGTGGCGTAGCTGGAGGAAACACTCGAAAAAACGGGTGAAAGTGAACAACCGTCGCGGCGGCGGTCGGATCTGTCATACGCGGACGGAATGGGTTGGGCCGGCCGACCGGGTCGGGCTGCCAGATTATTCCACAAGACAAACGAAGTCATCCCGGTCACCCTCTACGGGGAATCGGAGACGTTCGGCGCGAATTCCCAGAAACTGTCAAGGTTCCAAGTTTGCACCCAGGAAACTCCCTTCAAGCTAACGGTTCCGGGCGGTATGAACCGTTCGCTCCGTGGAACGGCGGATTCCTCAGCCGGACTGGGAAGAAATTCCAGGCATTCCACTGTGCTACGCATAACAGATTGACAGAGTTAGGCTTTCTTGCTCTTCGATGATTTTCCCGGCGGTGTTGGCGGCGGCGGCCACGACGACAGTCCGGTGCCGGCAACCGTGATGATGATGATAGTACTTCTCGAGGGTCCATCGATTCGTCCGTTTCTCCGCCGGGCGTCCAATCGTAAGTCCGTCCCTCCCTCGTTTCGGCCGCCGCGACGTTTCCGTTGATCCGGGTGGGCATAACTTGCCACGAGGTTTTGCCGACAATTCGAGGGTTTGCTTTCCATCTACTGGGTCAGTCATCCAGCGACTGTTCCCTTTCCTGCAGCAGCGCTCCGGGTTTAAATCCGGAGGCGAGGCTCGTTGCGCCAGAATCCACGTCGTGAGCAAGGAAACAGGACGCCAGTGGCGTTCAACTCCCAGGATACCCGCAGGCTACCCGGAGTGTGTTGTGACTGCAGCACCCGTGTTAACGTGCCAAACTCCGTGACAACGATGCGGTTCTTTATTTCGGTGAGCATCGTGAAATCTCTCCACCACCAGGCTCCACCAGCTACCTCAGCAGTGCTTTATCTTGAAACCTCAACTACTCTGGATTACAAGTAGATGACAAGACGGCGTGTCTGACGTCGGCCGTTGAAATAATTGTCTCTCATCGCGCATTCAGAGCAGAGAGCCCGTCATTCCGTGCAGCACTGCGCGTAGGCTCTCCAGCTCGGTGGTCATCATCGTGGTGATCTGTGGCATCGGCTTGTCGAATGTTTGGCCAGAGCACATGGCGTCCTGCGATTCGGATCCGCTGGATCTTGCGCGAGAGCTGATGCTCGAGGTCTGACATTTTTTCCCCGCGAACGTTCAGAGTCTGGATCTTGGACCGAGTTTGGCAGCGTAGGAGGTAGGAGTTGACCGCTCAATCGTGGTCACCAAGAAACCGGAACTCGCTGAAGACAGTCGCATCCTCGTTTGTTCATTCTGAGCACGCAGCGATCTCATTTTCTTACAATATCTCCGGCTCCGATGCCGGTGCTCGATTACTTGTCGGTGCCAGAATTGATGGTCTTGCACGGGAAGGCCGTTCAGAGGAACCGAACGCGTCCGGCAGGACGAGCGGTTCTCCGCTTCTCCGGCGACCGATCGTCTTGTTTGTTCTATATCGCTTTCCGATGTGGAGTTTGACCGCGAGCCGTTGTGACCAAAAACCCTGGAGCCGACCTGAGAACCTCCGTACAGCGAGAGATTAGAACTCCGGGGGGCCTTCCGCCGGCGAGGGACATTCTCAGAGCGGTATTTAACAGAAAACGGAAGAAGGAAGACCTCGATACGTCACGCCTCGGTTGACCACGATGAGCATTGTCTGGAACGGCGTCGGTACCCGATCGCGTGGTCAAAATTTACACCAGCGCTGTTTCGACTTTTCTGCTCCTCTTCCTTTTCGTTCACTTTCATGTTCGTGTCATCGGCAATGGTCGACGGGAAAAGGAGAAACTACTTTCTCTCCGTGCCGTCTCGTGGCTGAGGCTCTGTTTTTGAGCTAGCGAACCAGTTTCGGGAGGGAGAGCGGGGCCACCATTACGTCTGAATTTTACGTCCGAAACGGTGCCCGGCGCTCTGTCTGAGGGTCTGCCGCTCGGACTTCACTTGACTGACTGACCGACCGACCGACCGACCGACCAGCCAGCCGCGTCATTGCGATCATGTCGATGATGAAGAGCCCGATGATGAGAATGATTGCCGCAGGGCCGACGACGAAAAGCGATGATGATGATGGGCTTGGACTGCCTGCCCGTTCACTTCCTGCTTGCCTCATTCAGTCCGTCAGATGACGATTTTGCTTCGGCTTCATGGGCGCAACAAGCTGGGCAGACGGTGGCCTCGCATCGCGATAGTAGAAGATATCGCGTTGTCAGAACGATCAAATAATTGTCGATCTTGATTCGGGCTCGCTCCGTCAGAATGGAAGTCTTCTTCGCAGTCGTCCATTTGGATTCCATTGCTGCGTGCGAGGACGTCTTCCGCTTGCTCTGACATGGGGTGCCCGGATCCCGCGTTGGTCTCCTTGACCCTCCTGAGATCGGGGACGGGAAGAACTGCCGGACGCCCGCCACGAACTGAGAGCAAGCAGAGATCTGCGACGAAGGGGTCTGGCCGATTCGTGGCCGATTTCAGCCCGATTCGTGGAACGTAGCGCAACGCTTGCCCCCCAAGTGGTGGGCTCGTGCTTCGGCAACATTCGGAAGTCGGCAGGATTCGCTTTGTTCCTTTGCGCGCCTTCATCCTCATCAGCATCGTCGTCATCATGAACGGCGGTGGCGGCAGCGGCATCATCATGATCGCCACCGAGGGCTTCATCACGAGCAACATGATGATGATCATCATCTTTCTCTTCACTCCATGATCGTCAGCTACGGTAGCACCATTATTTCTCGCGGATTATTCTGCTTCCTGCCGCTGCTGACGCGGCTGCCGCGCCGCTACCGATGCTAACGCTTAATGGTCAGCGACGCTCTATTGACTCGGCTCATGTGTGCGTCAGGAATCGAGGCTCCCCGCTTCCGTTTTCGCCAGTCTGCTGTTCTTCTTCGGCTGTTTGCGATTCCAACACCTGCATGATCATTGTCGGCGTCGAAATTTTCATCCTCATCGTAATTATTCACATAACTCTCATTGAGAGGCAGCCGCCCCTGCGACCGCCCTTCCGTGTTTCTCCGTGCGTTCGGCTGAGGAACTTCATCTAAAACCATGCGGGGAAACGACAGAGATCCGAAGAAGAATCGATTTCCCGACGCTTTCGGCGACCCTCCTGAATCGCATGCATTTTCGGGACGCGTTGTCAAGTGGGTTGGGGAGCCTTCAGCTGGTCAACCCGCGGACGGAGTTGATCATCATTTTCTATGCCACGTTTAGCTAAAGCCCGTCGACATTGTCGCTGCGACGCGTTTCACACGCAGCTTGGCCTAGTGGCCTGTATAACGACCAATTTCTCTCGCTCGCTGTATTTTCTTTTTACCTAGTAAGTCCCCAGCCAGCCAGCAAATGAACCAAGCAGCTGGCTAGCCATTTATCTATCCATTTATCTATCTATCAATCTGACAGACGGCGACACAGATACCAGCACGAAGCGAGCGGTGCCCAAGATGTGACCAAGAAATTGACAGAATTGATGGGACCCACCGACCGATCGACCAGCGAGTCATCGAGCAGCCAAACGCGTTTGCTCATCGTTTTCCCTGATGCTGGTGTGACTCCCGCCTCTTTCGTCCCCTGGTTGCCGGCCGGTGCCCCGAGATACACCAGATCTTCGCCATGGCGAGCGATTCCAGCGCTGGCTGGCGGCCTGCTTGGCTAGACGTGGCTGCCGGTTTAGCGCTTGCGAAATGTGGGTCATCGGTTTTAATTGGCGCGCACACGACCAGACAAGAACATCCACTACCACCGGCGGCTGAGGACCCAGTGGAGAAGCTGGCAGTTAGTCCGTGAAACGTGTGGACAGATAGACAGAAACCCGCCGCTGCCGCCGCCGCCGCCGCCGCCTCGACCAGATTACGAAGAGCTCGTGTTTTGTCTGCGGATGACAGGCGTTGCACATGTTGGCCTGACCTGAATGATACACTGAGATACATTTTCGAACCGGGACGCATTTCATCCAAATCATTCAGGATCTTGATTCTGTCCGGAGGTTTCCGACCCTTGGAATCGGGTCCGTCGACTTCGGTTCCGACGCCCCGAGTTCTCGATCCGGAGAACGCTGGGGCGGAACCTCGCCTCCGGCTTGGGAGGGTCGCCGCTGATCTGACCCCGATCGATTTCCGCACAACCTGAAAAAAACGTAACAGTGGCATAATCTTGGCATATTCGGTCAGTGAGATCAAATGCTCCCACCCTTCGGCGGGTTTTCGAATAGCAGACGCTCCGGTTTTCGGAATGTGTGGTTTTCGGCTCATTCGGCGGGTTCCTCCTTCCACAAGGTCGCGGCCCAGTGTGCCAAAAAGAGGAAAAACGCCAGACAAACAGGCAACTCCAGCTTGGCCGTCGCGGTAAGATTATTCGGCGCTCCCGACGACGGTCGACGTCGCCTCTGATGCCGAAGATCTGTCGGTCGCTCGATCAGTCGGTCGGCTGACTATCCCTTTTCGTTGGTTTGAGAGGTCGGCCGCTCGACCGGCCGCTTCGTTCGACTCATACGCCCGCCGCGGCCGCCGCCATCACCGTAGCACGCCTGACACAGAAATGCCAGCACAGACGATAATCCTCCCGATTAATTTTAGTTTTTCTCCTGTCGTTTTCGCTCCCACTCGCACGTGGCTGACATCTGCTCTATTTAGGCCAGATCGTAGAATTCGCTCCGCCTGCCGAATCCTGAGAAATCCGCCTGCGTGCGATTTACTGCCGTGAAAAGTCGCGGAAATCTTCTCGGAGATCGGCAGCGATGGCACAACTCCTCCTGGGAATGCGCCTGCTGTCGCAGTGTCTTGCAAACTATGTCACGACTGTTCCGGGAAGTACACGCCGAAGCTCTTCTAACGAGGGACTCTTCTTCGAATTGCAGATCGTCCCTTGCGCCGCAGTGCTCTTGTCCCACAGTGTGGGTGCACAGAACTTCTACCATTCGGAAGGGAGTCCTCCCGTGTTCCCGGGGGGACCTGGGGGTTCTCCGGGCTATGGCTACGCCGTGCCGCCTCCGCCCAAGCCGTCCCGGCCCTCCTTCTTCAGGAACCCCCTGGCCGCTGCCAGCAATCTGCACAAAACAGTGATCGCTGGGATCCGCGCTCCAGCTTTCTTGAGCAATCTGCTCCCTTCTGCCAGCGCTCCCCGGCCCAGCATTTTCTCGTTCGCTAAGCCTCCGCGAGGAGCAGGGGGGCCCTCGGGTCCAGGACCTTCGTTCGGACCGTCATTCGCGCCCGAAAGCTCTGCCAGCAGCCACTATCCGTCGTTCTTCGGCCGTCCAAGTGGGGCTTCCGGTCCCTCGCCCCATTCCTACTACAGCTCCCCCTCGTCGGATTCCTCCGGGTCTCCGTTCGCCGGCCTGCCCCCCAACGTGATCTCGGCGCTCCAGAACGGCCAGTTCGACGGACACTCGATGAGTTCTGGATCCGACCAGCAGGAGGCCGCCACCAGCGTCCACGAAATCTCTGGATCTCCCTACGATCGGGCTCCTCCCCGAATTCGTCCCGGCTACGGATCCAGCGATGACTCCGAGATTTCGTCCGCCAGCGGGATCGCCCCCACCCTGTCCGGAGCTTCGTCCTCAGGCTTCGACCCTTCGTCCTTCGCGTCCCAGAGCGCCGTAGCCCAGAGCCTTCTGGCGCAGCAGAGCGGCTCCGCCGGAGGCTCCGGTGCCCCCTCCCAGATCGCCGGCTATGACATCGGCGTCCCTGTCCAACTCGGATTCCAAACTCATTCCACTCAAGGCCAGAGCTCGAACAGCGTCGGTCCGGCCTACCAAATCGACACCTCATCGCTCCAGTACCCGTCGAGCTATCAACAGCAGGTCTCTGGACACTCGGGACAGGCAGGAAGCTACTCGGGACAGGCGGGAAGCTACTCGGGACAGGGGGGAAGCTACTCGGGACTCGCGACCGGTTATGGCTCCGGTTCGTCCGCTGACAGCGGCAAGCAACAGTCCGGCGGATACGGACAAGGTCAGACCTACGTCGTTGGATCTTCTCTTTCATACGACGGCAAGAGCCCCTCCACATCCTACGCCTCTTCAGGACCTTCGAAGCCCGTGGAATACGGAAGCCAAGGAGGTTACGCCGGATACAGCTCCGGTCAGGGCAACGAGGCCCTGGTTCAAGCTCTGAAAGCCTACGCCAACGGAAACGTCAAGTACGTCCCCGGAAAACCCGCCGTCCCCATCAATCATCAGCTGCCTCAGTCGGGGCACGCGACATCCACCAGCTATTCAACATCATCGTCGACCTCTTCCAGCTCTTACGCGTCCCCCGTCTCCGCCAAGAGCACGAAGTACGCCACATCGAGCGGCGGAAGCGGTTACTCGACACCCGTCAAGTCGGCCTCGAGCTACTCCAGCCCCGTGAAAGCGAGCCCAATCAGATACTCCTCGAATAGCGGAGGGCTTTCCTACGCGGAAAGCGCTCCCCAAGCGGCCAAGTACGGCCAGAAAGCCGCTTCTTTCGAGTCTACGAGGACCGTCGGTTCATCCTTGAAGTTCGGAGACAGTTCTGGCTCCTCAGCTGGAGCTTCGTCCTCATCATCGTCGTCGTCATCTTCATCAGCAGCAGCTTCCGCTTCGAAGAAGTCTAGTTGAACACTAGTTAAGATGGGTTTTTAGGGCTTTTCTACTTGCTGTCCTCGATCTTTCTTCCTATAATTCCTCCATCATTCTCGCTTCCTTTGCCTCATTTGCTACTCTTGGTTGATCATCCCGAGTATCCTGTGAAACATCCTCCTCTTCCTCCTCCCTCTCTCCTTCTAGTTTAGCTCCTCTTCTCCTCAGCTCTGCTTCTTGAGCTCTCCGCTAAGTTATTCTTTCATATTTCTCACTCTCAGAGAACTGTTCTCAAGTCATTCCCATTCATCTTTTAGACTTCGCCTCATGACGAGCTGGTTTCCGTTCAGCCTCACTCTCCCCTCAAAGTTCCGAGCTCCATTTTCGAAGTTCACGACTCATCTTTCTGATTCTGTTCATCTCACCTCTAAGACACCCTAAGGTCTGCTTCGGAAGCTTCCCTGATGCTTCCTCTACCTTCTATCTCCCTTCTTCTCTTGGAAAATCCGATTCATCTTCGACTCTAACCTTTAAAGCTTCACTCGAAACCTTGCAGCGGCCTCGTTCGGCTGAAATTCCCTTCTCTTTCTCGAATCCTTCAACGCTTCCTCGCTATCTCTGTTGCCTCAAGCTCAAGACTCCAACGATTCGTTACTGATCCCACCAAGATTCTCTAGCGAAGACGTTATTCTCTCACTTTTCTGTCTGGCTTCAGCCTCTTCAATCCGAATCCCCGGTCTCCATCCTTTCCCACCACCCCCTCTCTTCACGGAAACTAGCTCAGCTCACATCTGACCATTGCTGCTTTTCTTAGTAGAGAATTTCGACCATGTCCAACAGGCAGATTTGATGGCCTCTCAAACCTCAATGGCAAATGTTCTCGCGGGGTGCGGGCACCCCGATGGGATTTTGCATTCTAACTGGCCTCCACAATTCGCGCTTGGACAACATCGACGAACGAATTCGGCGTTTTATTCTGCCGTTGTGTTTTTAGTCCTCTATTTTCTGTTTGAGCGGCCCGTCTCGACTTTCTCTCTTCTGGTCTGACCTGCCTCTCGGAACGCTCAACGGGGCCGATCTCGGGCTGTTCACTCTCTATAACTAAATGTAAATAATTTATTAAGACAACGGAAAAAACACAAAATCACAGCAAAAAATAATAATATTATTAATATTAATGACGAGGATGCTGACAACGACCACAGTCTTCCGGAGCAAGGCGACGAAGATAATAATAAGGATTTATAATTAATAAGTTTAATAATGGTTGTGAGGTTGTATGTCGTGTGGCCCAATGTTATTTAATCTCCACTGGCGCGATGTTGTCGACGACTCGCTTACGGTCGAAGCCTCACTCTTCGAACCTGTTCGGGGGACCACGGACGTGTGGTTCCAGAAACGAGGTACAAGATATGCGCCCTGCTCATCACTTCGATATTTATCTTCTCCGTAATGATTAATAATGAGGGTGTCGCTTTTCTCGCTAGAAGGCCTGACGCCAAAGACTCCAATCTTTCATTTATGTACATATACGATTTCCTCGCTCCTCTTCCTAGCTTCGTCTTTCTGTCTCTCATTCCTCTTCCATTTATCTCTCCACCAACCTTCTGTTCTTCTGCTGTGCTCTTCTGCAACTGCAGACCTTCCTTCTCCATTCTCCCCTCCGTAATCCTTGCTCTTCTCTGAATCCTCCTTATTTCTCTTCTTGAAGTGCGATATCGTGACGATGGTCGAATTCAATAAAGTTTGTAAATGTGATAAATTCGTTTTTAATACCGAGCTACGAGTTCCTTTCCCCCAAGTAGGACGTTATGCTCAAATAATTGGCGGCCCGACCCGCCGAGCGGTTTCGGAGTCGAACAGAAGGGTTTCTTGTTTGTTTGTTGACTCAAATCTTCGACATGCTGAAATGTCCGAAACGTTTTCCACCTCGCTGACAATGTCTAATTGGGATAACCAAAACTCGCGGACTTGCTTCGAGAAGTTTGAGCAGCAACCCAATCTCGCCACAAGCGGCTCCCGATCTGAGTTCGGATTCGAAGTTCGGTCGAGCTCTGCAAATTGTTTTCAACTACAACTTGCCGAGCAATCTCATTAAAACTGATCCGGAACATTTGTGGCATGCTGTGGCGGATGGTTCGGAGCAGACTCAAACTACGGCCACGACTTGACGACATAATTGCGCAGTCCAAAAGAGCTCATTCCCTGAACAAATTCCTATGTTTTCCGGCTTGTTCGATTTCACGGATTCATTCGTCGGTGGACTGAAGATGATGGGAATGTTGCCGAGTCTGAGTCTGCGAACGCCCAGCTGCTCCATGTACACAGAAGATCCAGTTCACACGGTTCCACCCGAAGCCGCCGACGGCACAGCGGTAAGCCTTGTTTGTGCACTGGCCATTGGAATACTTTTCCAGATATCCGGAACTGCCTCGGTAACGGAACAAGGCCTCGCGGCGCTGAAACTCCTTTAGAACCGGATGAGAGCGGACACCTAGAATCAGATCGAGAGGAGATTTCCTCTGATCATCGAGGGCATATTTAGGAGGTGAGTCTCCAACGGAGAACCTTGGCCAGCTCTGACGCGAGTACCGGCGCAGCCTAAACCAAGTGGAGCAGATAAGACACCTCGTCTCCCGCTTTTCAGTTCTCGTCAACGACCTGACCCAAATATGTTCGACAAATGTTCCAAAAGAACGTTCTTGGCTCTGAATGCGAAGTCAGGCAGTGCTCGACGACGAGATGGCCGAATGGTTTGCATTGAATGCACCGATTATGCGGATTAAATTGATGTGTCACATCCGTTCCTTCTGGTAGCTCACTCATGCTCCAGTAACTCCGAGACACCAGCCTTACCCGTGTTCCGAGAAATACATCTGTTGAGTGTCGAGATATCGCGTCGGAGAGAAACAACAAGGGCGCTACACTGGTCGTACATGTTTCCTACAAACGAAGACATGGCGCCTCTTTCCGGCGTTGTCCCTCATCTGCTCAACGAGTGTCTCATTCGCACATTTTTTTTTCGATCGATTCGAGCGACTCCTTCCCTGCCAGGAATGAAATCCTCTGGAGCTAGTCCAAGCTGAGACTCGAATTTATTTCGAGAAATCCATGAACGGGAACGCGGTCAGCTCTCAAGATTGGAGGGAGTCCGGAACGAGATGGTAAATCTGGTTTGAGAACAACGAGAATGTCGAGTCGTTAACTTTAGTACGGTCATCGGCCCGAGTTGGAACGTATCTGCGCGGAGCGGAGGAACTCCTCCTCTAAAGCTGTTTGCCCTCGTCTCAACCATCCGAACGGACGACCCACCGGTCGCCCGGTCGCTGATTACTCCTCCGTGGACGTTCTCCAAAATCCCGACCTCTAGTAATCAAAACTCCACGGCTGGCTGGTCAACTATAACGAAGCTTATTTCTGAGTCTCCAGTGTTCGTAGCAAACAAGTCGTTCGTAAAATCCGCCACTCTTGGTTGCGAAATCCCTCGAATCCGTCAACCGTCAGCTGGCCGTTCTTTCGGAATAGAGAAAAGGAGCTGAGAGCCCTGTTCGAGAATTCCATCGGCGCCGAGTCGTTCCTCGAGCGCGCTTCGACTTGTCGATTGATATTTCAACAGCCATCGCGACTCAAATCATCTATCACGGTGTGTTCGACTCGCGGCTGGTCTAATTACTGAAATGAAGTCCGGGGCGGAAAGCCGGAGCGTTCCTAGCTGCCACTGTTTTTCTTAATCTCGTTTCAAATCGATTTCCTAGTGAAGTTGATTGGAATTCAGTGACTGCACGTGTCGCCGATCGCGGAATGAGGAACTGCAGCCGCGAAAGCGACTGCAGTTTTCGCTGCGAATTTTCTCTTCAGTCAGAAAAAAGCTCCAGTTGCCGTTTCCGTTGGATTCACTGAATTCCCGCAAGTCGCAGCTCGGTCTGACGTGAATTCGGCCGTTTTCCAAAACACTGTGACTGTAGGTCGACGACGGTTGAGTTCCTCTGCCGAAACGCCACTTTCCCCCTGATCCTAGTGAAATACCGACGTTCGGATCATGACTTCATGACTCTCGCAAACAGCCGCCTACACCCTTGTTATGACAGTTCCCGGGAAAATTCAGCGCAAAATCGAGCCGTCGCGGTCGAGGAAGCGAGCTTTCGGGTGCTGTTTCCTCAATACGCACGAACAGAAGATGCCGGCGCTCTCGGCTTTCATCTAACGTGGTGCCGATTCCCTTTGATCCGGGACTATTCATGTCCGTGCAACGTGCTAGCAATCTCTGACGGATGTCCTTTTTGTCCGATGGAAGAATTCATGGATCGCGAAGCTATGCCCGAACGAGCCGGTTCATCGAAAGCATGTTTCACTCCAACAGCCGAGCTGGAATGCGAGGTCAAAAGGATAAGAAATCTCACCCAGACATTTCGTTTCGTTATCGCGCCAGCGATTGAATCATTTCCCTCGATCGGCTTCCTGCTCCACAGCGGCGGAGTCAGCAATTCTCTCGTTCCACCCATCGCTGAGTTCAGGACGAGTGCGGCGCACCCCATGTCTGACCAAAAACCTCGGCCTGCATTCTGCTGTGATTCACAGCTTCGGTGATTCTGACGCAATCATTCATCTTCGGTCGCTGAGGGCTCTCTTCTTCCGCTCCGCTCGGCGCGCAACAGATGGACGACGAACGCGCCGTCGTTTAACCGCGCGGGATACGCGAAACGAGGAATCCACCTCTTGCGGATTCAGAACAAATTATTCCTAGAACCGTATAGCTCGAGAGACTTATAGCCCAGTCGTTCAGACGCGACTCTAAAGCCTCTTCTCGGATGATTTTTCCGACGGTGCGGTCGAGTCGCCGACTGTTGATCCGAACCGCCACTCCCTCTCGAATGCTGCACGACACGATAGAATATTCACCAGACGGGTCGACGTGCATTTCTGGGATCCATTCCAAACCTCATCTTGACGAATTTGACAAAGAGCAGCAGTTCGTGGCGACGCAGAGCCGAGCGCGTTCCGTAAATTGAGCCCAGTACCTGTTTGTTTGACTGACGCATGTAATCAAAGTTTTCCTCTTCGGCCCCAGCTCGATCTCACCTTTTGAGAGTGAGGGAGGTAGGGAGGAAGCACGTCAAGGATGAAAAATGCCGCAGCCATGGTTCGGGTTGCGAGCTCGCATACATCGAGCTAATGAAACATAAGGAAAGCAGGATGTCGTTCCCTAGGCAAACGTTGCGGACGACGATGGCGGAGTATTTCTTGCTTCGTCGATTCACCCGCAGACACTCAGGTTTCTACGACAACGAACAAAGTTCTTTTGAAATGCTCGTTTGTCGGGAAACCTCAGTTTTGCAGGATAAGACAGCTGCCGAACGTTGATTGTTTGAGCCGGCTCCGTTCCCGGGGTCCGGACTAGTCCTCCTTTCCGTCCGTCCGCGGTTCGCTTTTGCGTATATTGTTTTGCTTCTCGCCGTCTTTCGTTCCCCATTTTTCGAACTTCTTTTATCTTCGCCAGATCCTTCTCCTGTGCGGTTATCCTCTTCGGGGTCTCCGGGGTGCTTGGGGTCTAGCGGGGGGATCCCCCCGCCGCTTTGCGGTTGTCCCGATCCCGGTCCTCGCAACAGGAGTTTTGCGAAGCGAAACCTGCGTAAAAAAGAAAATATTCAACTTTGCCCGACGATTCGGTGTAGCTTGCCGCCATGGACGCCGGATTAATCTGGGATCGTGTTGCACAGAGACACGAGGTGATTGCAGGATGCGACGCAGATGAAGAACTATTGACTCATGTCCCGTCGGTGGCTCTGTGCCGAGCTCCTGTAGGTGGGGGCCGGGGCGAGAGTCTGCTGAACTCGCTTGCCTGCCTCGACCGTTCATTCATCGAATCGCTGAAAGAGATGAGCGGAAGCCTGGTGGCAAATTGCCGGGCAATTTGCGAACACCGTGTCTACTTGCCGTATTGGAACAACAACAACAGCAACGACAACAACCTGTTGTAAGCCCTGTTGAACTTATTCACTGATTGTTTGATAAGCTGTCTTCATCGGAATCAACAAGGGATGAAGACCGGCCGGAGCCGCTCCCTAGCCAGCTGTCTGTCGGTAGTTCTCTCGCTAAGAGTTGATTAAAACTTGCGAGGCTCCTCCCGAACGTTGCGAAAACCGAGTAGAATAGACCGGCGGCCCGCCACCGGTTGAATGAGCTTTGAATAGCCTCTTGGCTCCGCACACAACTATCTCGTCTGACCCGGCCTCGGAAACATTCGAGCAGCCGAATGTGACCGTGCAGCTCCGAGTGAGACGCTGAAGGACTGCATGTCGGGAAGGCAGCCAGAGAAAATTGGAGACAGAGCTCGGGTATTACACACTTCAGTTGTCAACATTTTCCTCACTCGCTGGAGCTCGGAGCAAATTCCCGTGTCTCGTGATTCACTCGCGGGCCGCATTTCGTCAGGAGCTTCCCTCCTTGCCCCACCCCCCTTAAGCGCTCCTGGAGCTCTGCGCTCCCTCCGATACGGGTCCCCCTGAAAGCGAGCAGGGCGGGGGGAGACCGCAGCAACAGTGGCTAGAGTGGCATAAAAGCGGTGCTCCCGGAAGCCTCGGCAGGACGACGAAAGACAGGAGAGCGGATAAAAGAGAGTTACTTAAAAAGCCATTGCAACATCATATGAGGGGTGCCAAGCTGGCGGGCGAGACCAGGCTCGGCTAAAACGCGGGGGCAAGAGAAATACGAGAAGGTTTTGAAGAGGGCTCGCTCTCTCGTCACAACAGGGAATAGCGGTTGCAGTGGCGGCGGCGGTGGAAGCTCCCCATCGTCTCTCTGTAACGGGCAGGTTGGTCGAGTGTTTCGTTCGCCAGTTTTCCATGGCAGCGACGCAGCAGCCGTGGCGGTATAGCTCCGAGCGGCTTCAGGGGAGGCGGGTGAGGAGGAAGAGAGGGAGGAGGAAGAGGGGGAGGAGGACGAAGAGCAGGGTTTTGTGGGGACATATGCTGATTGAAATTGTAATAGGTGTACCTATACCTTTGCATTGGACCGCGGGTCCGGTTAGCCTAGTTCTCTTGGGAGTTTTCCGCACCGCTTCGCAAAATACCTGCGGGATGATGTTCAAACAGTTTTAATGGGTTTCAGCAGTGGTGAGGACGTCCAGCCGAACTCCGAATCGTACAATGAGCATTGTTCCCTGATCGAACCTGAGATATATGATACCGTAGATGCCTGATAAAAGGATGCCCTGCCATTGTTTGCCGTTACCAACATGGGTGCATTTCTACTGGTAGGATTTCTATCAGACGATGCACTCACATGCATTAGAGCATCCTTGGGAAACGAAGTTGCGTTCCATTCTTCGTAGCAAACTATTTATCGGATGAATTCATAGTCAAGGGATGGGGGGGGGGGGGGGTAGAGGGGGTCGAGAACATAGGATTCGGGACCTGGAGCTGCGTGGAATTCTTCGGGGACATCGAGTCCCAGCACTCGGTCGGAATCAACACCAGACGGCCAACTGCAGGCCTGCGCGCCTTCCCGACACTCGAGTAGACCAGCGAGGTACGATTGAAATTCGTTGCCCTTGCAAAGTTATTAGAAGCTCAGTGGGAGCAGCAACAAGCTACGCGGTCTCCAGGGACGAGCATCGTATTGCACGTCGGGCGATTTCTGAAGTTCGCTCGCTTTCATAGGAGCGCCGAGTTTCTGACGTTGAATGAGCTCGGCGTCATCAAAATCGTACCCTGTTCGGTGTTATCGTTGCCCCTGTTTTCATTTGACCGTGTCGAGGCGGCCGAATCAAACTTCCCCACCGGGCCCAGACACGCGCGGAAAGAAGCCCCTCGACAGCCGGAGGTGGCTCAGAGTTCTGACCATTGACCGGAGTTCGAGAGAACCGGCTGTTGGCAACTTGACGAGGAAATCGACAAGGCATCATGCTGAGCATCGCGATTTTCGCGAATGTGATAAGCCGGAGCATCGTAATTAGTGGCTGGTCCATTCATGCCTGAGCCGCTAAGCTCGCGGACCCTCGATGTATCGCCGCCGCCGCTAAAATCTGTTCGGAAACACGTCTGATGAAAGCGGTAGGCAACTCGCCCTCCGGCCTAAGCCTACCTAAGCCACACCTTGTTGAGATGCTGTTCGATATATTGCGACAGATGACTTCGATCGGAGACTAATTTAGCAACAGGGAAGAGGGCTCATATTATTCAATCGGCATGCGAGAACTTCGTTAAACTGCTCCGATTCGCGCGCTCCCGGGTCGACGAGGGAACCCGTCGTCCGGGGGACGGCTCAGCGCGGCACCTTCAAGGCCTTCCAGCGTATTGTCGCAGTTTCTCGTGCGGGTTCATTCCCCTCGTTTCTGATACACATATTCCCCAACATCACGCCTATCAATCGATCTCGCTCGTGGGACGGAGACGCTTTCAGCGCCGATCGAGAGAATAGGCAGCAAGGCGCATAATATGACGAACTTGGCTAATAGGGATCCCGTGTAGCGGATCTGGGATTTAGAACGGCAAACTTTCAATTAGTGCCGCAGTTTGTGGATTATCCGGTATGTGCGTGCGCAAATCGCATTTCTGTTGGACGTTGAGCCCCACGCCGCTCGATCCCAGCGGCCCCCGCTTCGCGCGCCGGCGCTCCCCCGCAGTTTCCTCGCACGTTTCCTAATTTTCGCCGACTTCCCTGGGGCAAACCTGGCGACCGAGTCTTTATGCGTCAGTGGACGATTACGAGACAGAGCTGGGAGCGAAAGGACGTGGCAGAGAAAGAGGACAGAACTCTTCGGCTGGCGGCGAAAAAAGAAGACTGATCGCCTTTTAAGCGTGGAGTGAGCGCGGCCTCCCTGCCAGCAGTCCCCCGTAGATTTTGCACTTAACGCGGAGGGGAAGGGGATCAGTTCGGATACGCTGCTCCCAGAGCTCATGAATCCCAGCGATACACCACGAAAAAAGGACACTGCGCGCATGTCGCTTACCGGAACGTTCGTTCCGGCACGTGACGTGCGCAGCGCTCTCGTGCGCCGGCAGTCGGCCCTGTCCACAGCCTCGCGGATGATCGAGGACGGCGACAGTACTCTTTCAACAATCGTCGCTCGAATTAGAGTCCATGACAGACAGAACGAGTCCCGCCGATGACCGCTCAGGCAGCCGCCCAGGTCAGAAAGGGAATCACTTGTTTACTGAGGCTGAGTCAAACGCGCTCAATGCTCTCAGGAGACGGCGGACGACGACTTGGAGACAGGTTCTCGAGTCGAGTGAAGTGGCGGCGCCAATCATCATTAGCGAGTTCGTTTTCGGGACGTTGCCGAGTCGTCGACAGCTCGGATCGGGCTCTCCCAGATTTATTCGCGACTTCCGCCCGCCCGCCCGTCCGCCCG
Organism: Phytoseiulus persimilis; assembly: GCA_037576195.1. Taxonomy (NCBI): domain Eukaryota; kingdom Metazoa; phylum Arthropoda; class Arachnida; order Mesostigmata; family Phytoseiidae; genus Phytoseiulus; species Phytoseiulus persimilis. Next base: position 11,190,015 of record CM075104.1, read on the forward strand.
CTAGCTACTCCCCCGCACTCGCGGGGAAGCCTTGCCAGCTTTCTTGAACAGACCCGGCTCGACTCGATGCCCGCAGCACTCTCCGGGTTGGAACCGCTCTTCGCAGAGACGGGGTGCCGTCGAAGTCTTTGAAACCATGCGGGCTCCTATGTGACCCCCCCCCCCTCTCCCCGCCGAAGAGGACGTCGTAGGATATTCGAGGAGCGCCGACGACGCGACGCAGACCCTATCGCAGCGAAAAGAAGAAATCCGACGCGCAATTCGAAGACCTGAATTCGCAAATGTCTGCGTTTGTCCGTCTTCCTGTGTCTGTCTGTTTCCATGAAATTCGAGCGGTCTTCGGAAGCCGGCCGGCTCCCATCGTGATTTCCTGGTGTTCTTATCTCGCGTCTAACGTTTCTCGGTCCGTCGTCCGCCTATTGGTTAGTTGGTTCCCTTTTGAAATGAAATCTGGGGCATGGAAATTTTGCGGAAGTCCGGACAAACACGCGAGCGCCGCTCCCTCTCGTCCTTTTCACTCGCTTTCTCTCCCGGCACCGGTGGTCTCGAGCAGCCGGCTCTAGAACACAAAACCGAACGCGAATCGAAGCCCAGCCAATATCGTCCTCGCTCGGGTTTCTGAAACTGGACACCAAGTCCAGCGGAATCTATCGCCGCGACATCTGTTCCAGAGCCCCTCCCGGTCTCTCGCCGCCGCGCTGCCCGGACACCGGTTTCTGCTCACCATCAGGGTTTCTGCGCTCGGGGCCGTTTTTCGAAAAACCCGCCGGCAAGCTCCTTTTCGCGACTTGCATCCTCCTCGCCCGAGGTTATCCAAGCCGCGACCGGAGGCGTCGTCGAGGAAGTCCTCGAGGATCTCAGACATCGGAGGCGAGCTGGCCTCCGGTTGGGATCTGAGGGGGTTCCGAGAATCGCGCGAATGAGCTTCGATCGAGGAGCACGCCGTCGTTACTGCGAAAGCAATGCGTACACACAGCTCTCGGAGGAGAACCCGCACGACCGAGCTCCGCCCGGAAGCCAATTATTGCTCCGCCAGGAAACAGCATCCCGATCCGGTTGTCAACAAAATTCTGAAACCCTAGCTGAACTGAGAGACGGGAGTAAAAACAAGGGCTTTGGCTGCGGCGGTTCCGACAACAGCCCTTTGAAATTGAAGACGAGGGTTTCCCGCACCGCCCTGGATGGAGGCAGTCGCTGAAAGTGACTGCCGACTTGACTCGAGTCGACTCGACTTTGAGGAGGATCCGCAGACCGACGAGCGGGCTGTCAGGCGGGCGGACGAACCGACCGATCGGGTGCTCGAAGACTTGTTCTGTGAGCATCCAGTTGCACTGAGAGCGAAGGAGAGACAACGCAACACATGACAATGCTCGAGAAGCCGGTAAGCAGAAAACGACAAATAGAATGGAGCGGGACTAAGCTTTTTATCTGTTGACGGGAACGAGTCGGGCTGGCTGGCGGGAGCGCAGACAGCACCGCAAGGCTCACTCAACATACAAGTAACATATGGAAGAATGCTCCCAAGACGCAAAGCTCCGGAGCTTAAGCACGCCTGTGCGCATACAGACTTACTCGGGCTCGCCCAGCATGCACGTCGGCGGCATAATCTGGATAACACTTTCGCGGCGCCACAAAACTCCGAGCGACTCCATTTTTGCTCAATCTCATCACGTCAAAGTCGTCAATTTTCCTCCGGAAAGCTACTGTATCGAACCTAGGCGCCGGCACGCATCGATGGAATCGGTCGGCGTGCAGAGCCGCACTACCTCCGGCGTTGGGTCGACTGCAACGTGAGAATCCTCAACAGGTGACGAACCACTTGCAGACCCAGGGGACGACGGCGGCGCGGCGCGAATACAGGCCGAAACCCAGCCGGGGGCGCCCACGACACGCCGTGACCTCGAGCCGGTCCCTCGTTAGCTCGGAAGCTCCGGAGCACTCGAAGATGCTCGTTGAACATCTCGAGTGTTCGGATCAACCAAAGATCGAAGCGGCGACACCCCGTCCTCGATTGCTCTTCATCGCTCCAGGGCCTCGTCCCATACCGTGATTTCGCTGCTCCACCAAGTTCAGCGCTATCGGCGGAGCGGACTATTTCAACGCTCGTTCATAGTTCCTTGGTGGAATCATCTCTCTTTGGTGGAGCGAAATCGGGGACTCGTCGAAAGGCCTCGTTAGGCGTACGGCGCATCGAAATCCTCTTGTGGCTCTGAAAGTTGTTGTGGGAGCGACGGTCGTCCCGGATTTTGTTCCAGTAGGGAAAATTCCTGACTTTACGCTCGGATGGCAGAGCGACGACACTCTCGAACCCGACACCGGAGTCGCCAGGCTCTGCGTCGTCATTCCCGATCGCGCTCGGTCAGCCCGACTAGAACGAAACATCAACAGATCGTTGCGCATCGAACTGCGGCGGAAATTTTCGGGACACCGAGACTGTGTTCCGAAATGTCGAAGACGAGTATCCATCTTGAATTCCTGAGTGTCCCGGTCCTTTGTGTGTACTGTATTCAACGGAAAAATTGGACGGGATTCACGCCGACACGAGATGAAGGGCGGAGATATTAGGAATTCTCTTGCAGGAACGGATTCGTCCATCCCACTCTCAGAGCTCGTTCTTTGCTTTATTTAACAAGAATGCCCCGAAAGTCTTTTGACTTGATTATTAGCTTAAGCAAGAATGGGAAGACGGGAGACGACGACGAGGACGGCGACAGGAACGAACACGAGCCAAACGACGGAAAGCCCAGCCTGACGACGGTAAGTAAAACCGGGAGGATGGGCCCGGGACTCGCCCTCCCAGGAGAACGAAGAGAACAAGGGCGAAAAATGGCAACGCACCGAACTTCAAAAGAAACTCCGGCTCTTTCCATGCTCTGTTGCGTTTCAATTACAGAGAGCAAACAAATGATGAATCAGTGTGGAAACTCCGGCCGCGTGTCCTCTCCATTAACCAGGAGTTCCGGCTCGACTTTCTCCATTTTCGGACTAAACCGGCCCGGTCTCGCTGCCGCTTTCGCCAGACGGCGGTTCGGGCTCCCCGAGAAAAAAAAAAAAAAACGCGAAGTTTCGACGCGGAGCCCCAACCCTCGCGTGCCCCGACCGTCGTGCACCGGGCTCTCGGATATTGCGACCATTATGAGCAGTTAATCGAGCACCGTCTGCTCGGACTGCCTTACTCGAAGACTTCACGACGACCGCAGCTAGTCTCGGTTGCTATTGTAAATCATCGACTGTGATTCGCCCATCGGATGGCACCCAACGAGCAGCGACCGCCGGATTCACGTCAAGCCAACCAACGAAGCGGAGTCCGAACTCCGGAGCTCTCGATCGTCCGAGCTCGAGTCCGACAAACAAAGCTGCTCGCCCTCTCGTGCGCTTTAATTCGAGACGCAAACACGGCTCCCTTCTATCTTGACTGCTCAGGCGGACCATCGGTCAGCCAGCCAGACGGGCCAACGGGCAACACGAAGACTCCCACCACCAGTAATTTGGCTCTGTCACGCACGTTTACGCAAACTGTATGAATGCTCGCGAGTCGCCGAGAGAGAACTGGAGCAAGATTTCGATAACTCGCCGCGCTCCCGGCCGGGTCAGCGTCTGACTCGGATTCCTCAGCGAGACGTTCGCGTCGCTCATCATCAGCGTCCTGATTCAGGAAGCTCTCTGGGGGCGGCTCGGTCGAGCCGAGTCCTCGAATCGTTCGGAATATTTCGAGAACTTCACTCCGAGAGAGGGGACGGACGTTGAAACGTCACGGGAACATGCGGGGCCCCTTTTTCTTCCCGGAGGAGCTGCTCCACTTGAGCGGCGAGAGAATGTATCGGTGTTTAGCATTTATTTCGAGAGGGGCTCGCGACGGATTCGCTTTCGGATGCTCAGTGGTCGTGACGCTTCCGGGTGTCGCTGTCAGGAAGATGCGGAAGTGAATTATTTAACAGAGCCGAATGGAACCGTTTCGTGGTTCGCCGTTGCTCTCACTCTGTATCGCCTCCGTTCGCGCGTGTTTGGTGATGAAACTCGGACGGGTCCAGCTCGGAGAAAACTCGAATGAATGCCAGTTTTTCACAGGGGTTCCGTGTCCGCTCGTGCCGGGTGAACGTAGCAAGCTCGTTAGGAAGTAAGTTTCAGCGAGCTCTGGCCGCGAACATCAAATGCAGATGCTCATACATCCTCCAGCGGAAGCCACGGCCAACCCGAATCACTGCGTGCAACGGAACGTTCTGAGGATCTGATGCAGAGAAAGACTTTCAGTGCTGTCCAGTTCGCGGGGAAGGGTGTTCCGAACACGAGCAGCTCGTCTCCTGCCAAAGCGGCCGAACACGGAGGCTTCGCTTCGCAGAGACGCGCACTCGCAGCTGACAGACCGGGTGACTACACGCACTCAGGGCGTTAAGCCGTTGGGAGATCAGGCGTCTCCGTCTGAACACAATCAGCGCGGATGAACAGAGCCAGACAGCAAAGTCGTTCGAGCCCCGGTCGACTCTGAACATTTGTTCGTGTGGCATGACACGTTGTGTTCCGGCATGATATCGTTTTCGCTCCCGCCGAACTCCTCGTCAAAGATTCCTGTCTCGTCGGAGAGGAGGATCAATGAGGTTGTTTCAAAAGAAACGGCGACTGGTATTTCCGCCAAACCTCGCAAGTTCTCGAAGTAGAGTTCCGTGCGTGTTCGGCGAGAGAACGAAACTTTCGAATGCTTGCCGAAGTAATCGGTGGTTGAAGTACGCAGCGTGCAGAGCCGTTCATTTTTCACTGACGAATAATGTGAACGGTTACAGACCGGCTCTGAGATGATTGGCTGCGTGTCGGAGTTCCTGCGAGATACCGGTTCCGGAGGATGCTCTCTCTCTGTCCTGTCCCACGCAACGAGTCCTTGGTGACCGCCTCAGAACCGATCGCGATCACCGATCGAGCCGCGGCGTTTTACCGAGTGGACTCGCATGCGGATATGTACGAGCCGCTCGTAACGGTCACGTAACGGTTTATTTTTGAACCCTTCTCGTCTGCCTCCCGCTGACGGCGGTCAGGATGCGGCTCAGTTGTTCAACTGGCGGGGAGAATGATGGTCTAGTTCCTCGAGCGTCCGTTGATGACGTGCCAAAAGCTGCGAGAGACATTGCGCAGTGCACTCCTCACCGCCGCGGAAGTAGCATGCAGCTGCTCAACACTATTAGATTAGTCCCGTCTTCTGCTGTTGCGTCTGGAGGCGCCGTTGTTGTAGTCCACGACCGCGATCGTCCCGACTCGTTCACTCGGAGGCGGAGGGTTCTATTCCCCACAGTTGGAAGAATAAATCGTCCAACCGGTGAGCGTATCAACAGTCGGAACCGAAGTCCATTTTCGCAATGGCATCGATCAGCTACCGTGAGTAGAGAAGAGACATGGATCAGTGGGGGCCAGCAGGGGTTCTTCGTTGAGGTTCAACCGAAAATTCGCCAGGTCCTCTCGACCAGCTCGCGGCCATTCCGCTCTTCGTAGTTCCGATCGCCGGAACGCTTCCCGATCAAAATTGGGAGGGACCAGCGGTGTTTGTAAACTTTAAATATGTTCGATGCGCATCTTCGAAGCTTTCTACGAGCGCAGCAAACTTTCGAGAGATCGTGACGAGATTATTCAGGCTATCGATAACTTGATTAACGGGATGATGACTACTCTCCGAAAGATCCTCTTCAAGCCCCCGCCGAACTGCACTTAAGTTGCCTAATGAGTTGTCAGCTTGAATTAGGCTCGGAAAAAGTGAGAACGCTTAGGAAGGCTCCGAGTCCAAGTCGATCACTCCCAATCTGAAGATCGGGAGTCGTTGATCGGAATCCCTCGAGTCCGAACCGTCTCGGCTCAATACGATTTAACTGAAAATCACGTGCCGTGCCGCTGGCGCTCTTCGTCGCCGATGCGCGCGCAGTCGGCCGCGATCAGGATCAATGGTGGGCTACTATTCGGAACGAGCATGGAACCGACACAGATGAGCAACCTGGCTGAATCGAATACAAAATATTTGGGGATAGAACCGAAGGAACTGCATGAAAGCAAATTCTAAATCGGCGAAATCCGTTTTGAACTGCACACTTTGTCGGTTGCATTTGCATTATTCAACACAGCCTCCGCCAGGAGCAACGACAGTGGGTTGCATAAGAAATCTGATTTTGTCATCTCAAGTGTTCAACGGAGCTGCGTGACATCGAAATAGATTGTGACCTCGCTGTATTGGCTCGCCCCCCTGACACTGGCCGACTAGAAGGAAGTCGCTCCCCCAAATCCCCCGCCGTTATTCTTCTCCCGTTCTGCCTCTCTCGTCGTTCCCTTTCATTCCTTGACAGATTTTCGCCGGGTCCGATCGCGACTCCCTGATCGCATCTTTAGAGGACCGCGCCGAGCAAAGGAGTTCCGGCGTTCAATGGGAGAATATCTTCATAGAATGAGCGAAAGCAGAACCAGGTCATTGGTCGGCAGAGCGAGCTGGCACGCGATGAAGGAGCAACAGGAGGACATGCTCTAATCTTGAATGCACGTTATTCAGGGGCGTTGCATGCGCCCGATGTGTCATCTCCAGCTGTTATAAGGCTATGGTCAAGAAGCTCTTCACTGCTAATAGCACTTCGTCCAGGCCCCTCCGGGACAAACAAATGTCGTTCTTACTTGAGGCATCTTAGCGCGCGGTTAACTCAAGTCCGCCTCGCTCCGGGCCGCGTGCCTCCGAGCAGACACGGCTTGGCCACACATAAGATTCTCATCCCTGAATATGACAAACGAAATAGCCTCCGACACGAAATGGACCGAGTTATCATCGCAGTCGGGCTTCCGCGGTATCCTGATCGGAGAACTCGACCCATCGGTACAACGATGAGCTTCATGCTTCTGCGAGCGTGTTGACCAAAGACGACTACAATTCCTCCTACGTCTGAACTGCTTACCTCTTTATGCTGTCCGAAAATGCCGAAAGGAAAACCCACAACAGGGGCGAAGTAGCACGTCCGCCACCAGGCTGTCGTGAACTCACTGCGTGACAGACGCAGATCATCTGAGCCGGAGTGTTTCGCCTAGAAGCATCGAGAATGCCATCGGTGAGCCTACCATCCGGTTTCAGTCAACCTGAACCGACCAGTGATGTCAGTTCCCGGGTCGGACGTGTTACCAAAATGACTTGCAGTTCGTTTCGGCTCGGCCGTGACACCAAACGTTGTAATTGCCTAAAAAGTTCACGAGGCGGATGTGTGACCAATAATCCGCCACCACGAGCCATGATGAGTCGGGATTTCGACAAGCGTTGGTGGTCCTGGCTGAGTTCTGCGCTCGATGTCACTGCGAAGTTTGTTCCGCGGAACCGTTGTCGGAGAATACTCGCTCTCATGGAACGGGGCTCTCCGGCAGGAAGCAACAAGTGCCCGAGATTGCGCACCGGGTTATTCCTCTCCTGAGAAGACGCGGGGAAACGCTCCCGCGGTCGCCAAACATTTGGAGGCCGGGATTTAATATACCACTCGGCTGGGCAGTTCGCGGCCTGGCTCGCTCCTCTCCCGCAAGCTCGCCTGGCTGGCCCCGGCCGCAGCAGCTAAGCTCGGCGCACCAGGTTGCAGAATGCGGTACCTGACTCTGTTGGCACACTCATTCACTCGCCGCGGATCTAATTCTCGTTGCGTCCTGCGCCTCGTATACTTTTTGCTCGAGCGCAAGGCGGCCAGAGGAGGACGAAGCGGCGAGCCGCTTTCTTTGGGGCAACGAGTTTTTTTCTGCCGCCGGTCGCTCGTTTTGTCGTCAAACTCAATTCAGCCAGGACCAAAAGCGGGAATGGAAAAGGAGGCCGGGTGCCCGAGCGCGGGAACAGAATCGAGCGGCCGGGATTTGCAAGTATCAATGTTTGGTCAGGACATGACGTGTTTGCTTTTTGGTCGAACTCGCCAGCCCCGAGCCCTCCCGCTTGCCAGTTAGCCCGCCGATGAAGCAAGCCGTCAGCCAGCCAGTCAGTCACAAAAGAACAGGTTGGCGAGCTGTGAGCTGGAAACTGAAAAGAAGACGGACCGAATCGAAAGAGCCCCAAGGCCCGATGCGTTTCCCGGGACGACTGTTTGTGTGGGGAACTTAAAACCAGGATGGAATTCTTTCTCCTTGCCTCCGGGGAAACACAGGCTTAGCGAGATTAGACGCGACGCAACTACGACATTTCAGGAACGAATTCAGCAGCCAACAGCACTGCTTCGGACTTCGGGCAACATGGGTCTTCACCTGTTTCTCATCTGCGCTCCGGCCAAATTCATCCCCCCCGGCGACGATCGAGCCAACGATCGGTAACTACGGCCGGCGAGCTCGGATTCGAAGAGCAGGACGCATCGGAAGAATCCGAAACTTCATCGGAGCTCGATCACAGCGTGGACGGAGCCGACTGCCCGGCGGAGCTTTTGTGCTGAAGCGAGCTACAAGTGTCAGAGGGTGGCCGGAGGACGCGGTCGGAAGGACATCGCTCGGTGGAGCAGCGTCTCCTCGATCCCATCCAAGACTCCTGCGCAAAGCATCCAACTTCCACTTTCGACAGTTCGCGGGAAAATTAGTTGCACGAGAATCGAGCCAAAGCTAACCATGCTGGTTCGCAGTCGGAGAGCGCGAGGTGATGCCAAGCCCCGAGCTTCGAGCCCTTGGAACTGCTGTGGCACGATTCGAGCTTTTTGCGTCGAGTAGCTACGACCATGTCCATCTCTGAAGTCGTCGCGTCGGGCAACCCCAGGGAACGTTCACCTCTCGATGTTACCTAAGATGCAGCCGCATGCGCGGCACTTTCTTCGGATGATAGCAGCGACAAAGCGTATCAGCTGATCGGGTCTGGTTTAACGGCGAGAGACATGCATGAAATTCAACAACTCACTTTTCGCCGTTGAGAACAGGGCCCAAAACCCAAATTAGAGACGGAATTCCGCGTCGGATCGGGAAGATGTAGCGACTGGATGACCAGGAAGACACCCGACTCGAACCTGAATGAGGAGGAGGCAGAAGATGGAATCCGAGGATAACACAGGTGGAAAGAGCTCAGGAGAAAGGTATGGAGCCTGGGAAAGGTACAGCGACTGCCGGTCCTCGGGAAAGGACCGTCACGGGAAGCTCCGGCTTCGCATCCATACGTTCATCGAGATCACTCCAGCAGTCAATCGATCACCCATTAACCGAAACAACCCGGCAGCGGGGACCCTGACAAGCGAAGCAGAGAACTTGAGCAACAGGTTCCCTCGACTGCCCGTGGCGAATCTGTGGCTCGGCCGCAGCGCCGGCTTCCGGTGGAATTTCCGTTGCCAGCATACTCTGGAGTTCTCGAGAAATTACCCGCGAGGCGCGCTAGAATATGTCGGGAACGAGTCTCGCAAGCTCGATTGACGACAGCCCCTGTACTCCTCTTTGCAGGGATCTGTTGATGTCGGGGAGAACAACAGGTCAGTCGTTTGGGATGAATCACAGCAACATCGCCCGTGGCTCGTTCCTAGGCGCATGCGCCCAACGGCGGTGGGTGGGGTTGCGACCCGAGCCCCACCATTCTCGCGGATATGGAGAATCGAGGAGCAATTAAAATCCGCCAAATCTCAACAACTCATACAGGGGGCCGGAGAATAACTCGACGAATATCATGCACTCGGCCCCACTCGTTGTCACCCTTAAGTTTGTTCTCTCTACAGAACAACCACGACCGTACTGACTCGACATCACGGAATTCTGAACGCGCCTTTTGAGCGCTACTTTTCGCTCAGTGCAAGAATCCGCTCGCTCCGAAAGGCTGATAGATTTCATGCAATTCTCCAGAGTTTGGAGGACTCACTGAAAACACTCATATCCTGGAGGCCATATCAACCGGAATGAACGCATCATGTTTTGGGAGAGGAGCAGCGAACATAACTTAAGGTGACTTGATAACATCTAGGAATGCATCTGTTTATCGATGTAGCTGAACAAGGATGTATCAGGATGTCCGCAGGCATACCATGCAGTTCTAAGGGCAATCCGTTGGTATGAAAATTCGTTAAATGTGATCTGCGCCGGGAATGATGTGGATTGATGCGACAACAGCTCGAGTATCATTTTCCGGGGCTGCTCAGCCAACTGCGCGAATCAGTCGGATATCCCGGAAACACATGGGCTTGAAGTCGAGGCAATAGCTATTTGTTCGACGAATCAGACACACTTGGGAGCAGCGGAGTGGGAACAGTGAAGCTTTCAATGCTTCGACCAACTGACGAGCGGCCCGAGGATGTCATCTCATGCGAACGCCAACACCTGCTGTTTCGAAAAAAAACGTCCGATTGCTCAACAAGCTTCACTTGCATGCGAGAGAACGCAAAGCTGTGAATCTCGTTTTGATAATAAAGGCACGTTCAGGAGTCCTCGTTTCATGACCGGTGCGGAGAACAACAACTGTGGACTCTTCGGAATGACCTGACCCAGGATGAAGATCTGTGTTTCCTCTATGAGCGTCCGTGGACTCCTTTGAAGGCTCTCCCCTCTCAGGTGAACTCAGGCAAAACGACGATTCTTGCACTCGAACTATTCTGTGGTCTTTCCGGATGCGGTCCATCACAGGTTGAGGACCATGCGAAATTTCTGCATGCGTGTGCAAGGAGGTGAGGTCGGCCTCTGTCCGAGCGCATCGATAAAACGCGAAAGGAGCAACCGCCGGCGACGATTCCAGGATCTACGAAATCCAACAAACTCTTGAGTTCAACCGTTATGGTTTCGATGGAATGGATCCTGAGCGCGGGCATGAACCGATTTTCATTCACCGTCGAACAACATCATGTGCTCTCACGAAGCTATCCTGAACGAACGATCGTTGACATCAACCTAAGGGAGATATTTGTCCTCACATGGAGCTGTGGAACGAAACTGCACAGACTGGGATAGACCAGCAGCTGCTGCTGGGCTCGAAGAACGTGAGTAATCTCCTGCTTTTGGCGGCGTTAATTATGAGCCAGCTAGGATCCGGTTGAACCGGTCACTGTCATCTGTCGGCGCTGCTGAAGACGGCGAGTAGGACGGGGCCTGAGATTTACTCTCGACACAATTGGTCGCCATAGAGTGATTCTGCATTCCGTACGCCGTACGAGCATGGGGTCAATATATTCCACGGGATCGATGAGTTTGTGTCATAACGGAAGCTTTCTCCCCTCACAAGCAAAGGAGGCGCAGGTGTCTTCGGGGTCGCGTCAGTTATTGCCGAGTAGACCACGAACGTCAGCCATCCTTGGACATCTGCTGGGAGTCCCTGGGCTGGTGAATGTTGAACGAGTGCGTTGCTAGCTCCTCGAGAACGGGATCTGTCACGAGGAATCCTCGAGGAGGAGGAAAAGATTTGTTTCAATGTCGAGGGGCTCGGAGCCGCCATTGCCGAGGCAGCGGTGGGCTTCAGGAGGAAATCACGGGAACCGAGTCAGGTGCCGTGCCCAGATCTTCGCGGCGAAATTCGACTGAAGGTTGACAGGCCAGCGCTCAGGAAACGCACCAAGACCGAGCCGATTTTCGTTACCCTATATACAGCTCTGAAGCTTACACCGGGTTTCTATTCAGATGTCAATTTTTCCGAAACTCCAGCCTGCTCCGAATCTTGATTTCCGCACGTTCGTCCTCAGAGACTCGAAGTGCAATACGCCGGGAAGTGAGTTCCGTCGATATGCCGCTCTGAAGTAATGAACTATCCCCGAGAGGCTTCCTTTGCTGCATTCGAATCAATTTTTTGTAGAGCAAAGCCTCTTTCAAAGAAGGAGATAACTGGAGGCGATCTCCACACTCCCTAGGCACAGGTGCCTCACTGAATCAAAATGTATGTTTCACAGTTCCTGGAGGCACAGCTGAAGAGTCAACCAACAAACCCTGCGAGGGCGAACGAAGCTTGGGGCCCTTCTCGGTCCCTCTGCTCAGTAATTCACTCACTCTCGTCACTACATAACCATCCGCGGATCTATCCACTGATCCATTCTCAGAGCCCGAATTGGATGCCGAGCTGTGAATTATGCCTACTAATGTTAGAAACCATTTTTTTGATTGCTCGTCCATCAAGGAATCAGCCTTGCTGCGAACTGCAACTTAACGGACTCACGAGCTCCGACTATCGACCATAAACCTGATCCAAAAGTCTATGCTCGACGTCTACGAGGACAGGTCTCAATCGATCACAATCTCTTAGCAGTTCAGATAGTGGTAAAGAAACGGACAGTATGGCTACCAATCCTATGATCTTGGGCCCGTTCCCCCTGGATAGAAGTAGATACCCTAAATTCCCGCAGATAACAAACCCTTACTTTTCGATTTTCTCTCAAAAAACTGTTCAAGATGCCAAACTTATCAGATGTTGAGCTTATCAGATAACGAAAGTGTCAGGAAACGAGCTCATCAGATAGCGATCTCATATGATGCGTTTTTTTTTTGACGAGATATCGAAATAAAGAGGTTCGTCACCTGCGGAATTTTAGGGTGATTAAAACATTGCATTCGAAACTGGCCAATGATCGGTAACTTGCCATTTCCTCAGAAAACGCACCAGTCAAGTCGACTTCTCATCATTGGTCAGGATCCTTCGCCAATCCTCAACATAAGGTCATCAAGTAACTGCTCATGAAATGCTAGTTTCTGATGCTTGGTCGAAGTTTTAGTTGCTGCACTGTAGGAGCGTTAAGCTTCGCCCCTAGATACAGAAGAACCGCCCATCATCTGATTGACTAGCTCTTCTCTATGGTTATTTAGGCAGTCCGAAGACGTTTTGAGGAATTTCGATTAAAAGATAGCTTTCAGCAGGCTTCCGCGCGCGTGTGGGTATCCTGTTGCTGAAGTTGCTGCATTGAAAGGCTGATTCGTTGCTCGGAAAATGACTGAAACCCGACGCATCTGACTTCCTTCCGTTACACGAGGCCGTTCACTCGGGAGATGCAGCTGCCCGTTCTGATTCCTTTGATCCTCCCGCACGCAAAGACGGCAGTCAGTTCGCTTGCTCGCGAGCGAACGTTCGCTCGCAAACAGGCAAGGGAACCGACTGCTTGGCAGACTGGTGTCACCGATGCCAACCTGAAGAACCGGTCGAAAATTATGTCATGGCAACCGCAGCTTGGCGGGTTGCTGAACTCGACACAGTTGGATCTCTTGTTTACGGCCACCTTTAATTAAATAGAGAGTATAACAAAGGGAAACCAAGTAGCGGGCGGGCGCATGGATGGATGGATCCGAGGATGCGAGACGAGGTAGAAGTGAGCGCCGCTCAGCCGGACGCATTGCAACGAAGAATGAAAATACGGAAGAGTAAGCCCGCAAGTGAGACAGGCGCGAAATGAATCTCAGCAAAAGTGAGGGGGGGGGGGGGTGTCTCGAAGTGTAAAAAAGTGCAAGTTTTGCTGCACACGAAATCAATGTTCTGTCCGACTCACTTCAGGTCGCGCTCTCGAGGCGAGAATCAAGCCACCGTTGAGTAGGAATACCTTCGGCTTAAACACGTTCTGCCGATTGAGCTGCGAACACTGAGTAGAAGTACAGAATGCTCTTTCTTACCCTGATGAGAACTCTCGATTCTGGTGAGTGCGATTCGTGAAGAACTCGGCGAGAAGGGCTCCCCGATGCGGAAACTGTTGCGGAGTCAGGGAAGAAGGCTGAATTTGTTCATCACTCCGCTCGTAGGCTCTACCGGAGTATGAACGTTCGTTAGTAGCGAGAGCGAGCTGGATCTCTCGCCGCTGTTTGTTCCGGCGATGACACTACAAAGCAGGTGCTGTGTCGTATGCGCTCTGTGTGACGAAAAGCAGCGAGAGAGCGAGGATCAAGCGACGGCCTCGCTGCTAGGCATTCAGTCAGTCAGCGGAGCAAACCGAGCGGGAGGTCTGGCAAGAAGAGGCAAGCAACGAGGCAAGGCGGTAGGTGGCAAGCAGCGAGGCGATTCAGCCAGGCGGGCCGGCAGGCAACCAAGCGTCGACCGCTGCTGCCATCGCTGACAAACTTCGGAGGAGAGAGCAGACGGAGCGGAAAACCTCGACAGAAAACAACCATGATGTCGTTGCCGGTGATCAAGCTCTCAGCTCGCTTCCGGCTTACCTTCGCTTCGCCTCTGGCGTAACACTCGCTCGTCGTAGCTCCTGCCACAGTCTCGTGAAGACGCTCTCGGACTGTCTTTGGAGACCGTGTCTGCGTCTGCCACAGTACTTGCTCCTGGGAGTGTGAAGTGAAAAAAAATCGAACTAGACTTCGGAATTCCCAGATTCTCCATCCAAGGAGGATATCGAGGATAGCCTGCCTTCTCCCTCCTTCTTGATTTTCGTAGGCTGAGGAAAGTATCCCGGGCCGAGGCCTCTCGGAAAATGTAGCGTGAAAGAGGCAGCTGAAAGGGACCAGGGAGCGAGTCTCCCACTTGAAGGAAATGAATCACTCCAGCAAGGAGACCGACCGCAGCAACAGCGCGAACCTACTTGAGATTTAATTTGTGAAGCGCAGCATGCGATTAGAGGCGGGGCGCCGAAAAACCAGCGATCCCCTCAAGCCCGAATCCCGACGAAGTTAAATTGAACGAGGGCGGAATAACGCCCCTATACGATACCGTCGGCAATAAGAATTAAGCGCGAGGAATCGGATTATTCCATTGATTCGTCCGGCACTCAGATACTCACTTCATTCTCTTTGACTTTCCAGATTACCCTTTTCACCCTGCACTTTCCGAGGCTGCGACGAAATGAACTGGAATCAGATTCCGAGCTCCTGACTACATCAAGCGTCATGGGCGACGGAGTCAGCGGCAGCGCGATGTTTGTTGCTCAGAGAACGGTCGGAGAGTAGGTACTCTGGCCCGAACCCTTACCTACGATTGGAGGCAGAGTAACAATGGCTTCCCGTGAGGAGAGCATACTCAAGACGAACTCCTTGTTAGCCTGGGAGGGGAAGGATCCGAGTAAGTCGACGGAGTCGAAGCTGAGGTCGCCTCTGCCAAAACAGGATCCGCTGGAAACATGATCAATGAAGTATTCATGTACCTGGTAATACGACCCGAGGTTCTCTGAATGAGGCAGTGCTCGGAGAAACATCTACTCACTTGGAAATATCATAGACATCAGACGGAGGGGCTTGATACCCCGCGGTTGAAAGCACGAACTACGCTCGGTGGCCTGGAAAATATTGGGGATTAAATGTTGTCTCGAAGAATGGATTCGCGTTTCGGGAATTTCCCTGTCAGCGTGTCAAGCTCAATTCGAGCCGTGATCAAATTCTACGATGGGGTTCGGTGAGGTTTCGTTCTCCAGGGACGATTTCATCAAGGGAGAGTAACGGCGGGAGGACGCGAGAGCGCGCGGTGCTTCACTATTTTCCCTTTCTGATTTCCTGCTGTCAGCGTCAATCGCGACGCTCTATTAAAAATCCTGTTACTGCGCTCTTGCTCGTTGATCGAATTCATCGACGGCCTCTCCCCGTCGACCGCGACGAGCTCCGTGAGGCTTCCGCAGCCGAAAAGCGAACGGACCTCTTTTACCCAGCTGCGCTTGGCCGGAGGTGCGCCTTCGCCCACCTGTCGGCGACTTCACTTCTCGCGCCCGACAAACTGTGTGGCTGATTGTGGTTGCTACGCCCGGCGCTCAAAAATCGACCCAGTCGACTCTGAAAGCCCAGTCGATGAAGAAGAATAAGGCTAGCTCGGTGAAGTCCTTCGAACAAGCACCCACCCTTACGGCGCTCGTTCACGAAGCGGCCCTGCAGGTGACGCGGTGCTTCTCTCCGGGAACAAGAAGCAATATCCTACGCAGCGTGACACCGCTTCCACTTACGGACGACACTCCGGAACCCTCTCAGCGCTCTAGACTGCGCTCCAGGTCGAATTCACCGCAGTTCATCCGTCTGTCCGTTCATTCATCCGTCCATCCATCTGCTCCCGTCTATCCCTTGTCCCTGTAAATCTCAGCTTGAAAGAGTTCCGGGATTTCCGTTAACTCAGCTTGAGCCTCTAAAAACGACGTTCAACTTGTTTCTGATGAAACCTCGCATCCTGTGAGGAGATCGCAGGCATTTTCTCGGGTGCTCTGAGCTCCTGAGTCAAACCCTGGTCGCTAGTGCGCCGATTCATGCGGTGCCGTGGAGCGCTCATAGCGTTGCTGTTCATAGAGCTGCCCTTCGAAATGTTGGCGCGCTTCCTCTGACCCTAACCAACTCGATTCGGGGCGCGGCGTTTACGAAAACCGTTGAGCGTCTCTCGGAAGCGGGCCGCTAAAAAACTTGCTCGCACTCGGATGAGCGATTGTTCTCTTCACTCCCACCCACATGCGGAGGCCTTCCCAAATCATCAAGCCCCCGGTTCTACGAATGCCTATTAGAGGCGCGAAAGGGTTTCCAAACGGCCACAAATCTCTGATCCGTGTTCCTGTTCAGTCCCTTCCGAGGATAATGGATGGGGTCTTGGTGCGCAATGAAAATTTTAAGCGTTCCAATATCTATTAGGCACTGCGTAGAACCGCTCACTTGGCCTAATTGTAAATGTCCATTAAGAGATGGAGACGATCGCCTCGCCACGGGTATAATATCCCCCGCTCTAGCCTAACCGGAATCGGGAGGCTTCCGTTCTTTGTTTTATACCTCGAATTATTACCAACATATTCCAGACCGCAATTCGATGCACTTCCGAGCGAGGTGCTCTTTGCACGCCGCATGATACGCGAGTTTCCAGCAGACGATCCCATACATGGGAAGTAGGTGGATATGCGCCCTTTGAAGATCATTAGCGAGAAACGTATGGGATGACAGACGGTCAATTCCAAGGATAAATACGGAATGCCCTGGAAAATATTTTGACATTATAAAATAAATAATGAAAGATGAATGATGAACCCTGAGAATGATAAACATATCGCCATTGCGGCGGACACCGATGGCACGATTCGTTAGGGTCATCTCCATGGAATGAGTTGTGTCCGTGGGTGATTCCGTGATGTGAGAGCAAGCTCTTTATTCTCAGTATTTTGTAAAAAAAAAATCGCGTTAGCTCAAATGGTGCGGTTTTTGAGTCCGGGCATTCGTCTCTCGAAGTCAGGCCTCAGGCCTTACAGTCATTCGGTCATCGGAAGACCGTACCTTCCAGGAATACGTCGAATTGGCAGGGGCGTTTTTCATGGCGCAACCAACATGTTTTCAAAGCTGCGAAGATTTTTCAGATAACACAGAATTCTTGCGGAACAATTCCGTCCATCGAAACGGTATTTAATCCACCCTTCCCAATATTATCGAAGAGTTTTCGGGGTCCGCCACTGCGAACGAGTGATTGTTATTATTAAGACGCTACTGTTCAGAAATTCCAGGATGTTGGGAACACCCGATTCACTGATGCCGGGGTTCGCGATATTTGTGGAGTCAATTGCCAGCCTCAGCTGATCCGTCTCGGAGTGACAGGCTCAAAAGAGTACCTGCAAAAGGTTCCGCGGAGCTATGCTCTTCACGAGCACGAGCAGGGTGAGTAGAGAGATTCGTTAGCTGTGGCAGGACGTGGGCTAATTCAGGGCGCGTATAATTTTCACGGTGTCGTATTCTGGCATGCGAGAAAACGGAGTGTGACTATCGGTTAAAACCAGGATTGCTTTACTGGGATCAGACTTTTTCCGGCCACCGATGTCTGGTGACGCGTTTCCCTCTCTCTACTCATACGCTTTCTTGGGACTCGCGAGTTACTAGGACGCGGCAGATCGGCGACACGTGGACCCGTGTCAATGTTGCCCCTCAGATACATGTTAGTGGGAATTTCACATTGAGGCGCCGCATATCCTTGAATCGCTAAGCATGTCTCGAGGACTTTTCAAACCTTCGCCCGTTGAAGTGAGCTGAGCTGACAGAGCATGTCTGCTTCTTATTTCAGCGACATAGGTAATTGGCTTGCAGTCCGGTTTGGCCACTGAGAGATGACTAAACATACAATATTAGAAGCGGTAGAACCGCTCACGACAGCAAATCTACCACACAGAACCTTTTTTGACGGCTCGTTTGACAATCGTTTCAAGACTCCTCTATGGACGGCGATGAGAAATTTTTTTCGCTCGTCGGATGAGTCAGTATATGATACATAAGAATGTAGCGCAAGCTGAGGGCGAAGAACTCAGCCCTCGAGTTCCGGCGGACGGGGGAATCAATTCCCCAACATAAACGGTGGGAGGATGGAGAAATAGATCGCCTACTTCTCTTTGGGAAAGACTCCGCCATCTTGTAATTAGTAGAGGCCGTCGACGGGTACGATAATCACCTCAGATCCAGCAACATTGCGACGTGAAGCGAGTCTATGCGCGAAGCGTTCTTGGACATTCCGAAGAGGATACCAGTTCTGAGGCTTACAGAATCACCCGCTGCAACGTGAAGGTCGCGGTTCGAGGAAAGCGCTTTGGAGCGAGATGTAAAAGTGGGATCGCTTCACGATGATAGATCGGGAGGCGATGTTGCTCCAACGGTCGGTTGTGAGAGCAAGTTGAGCAACGTTTGTGCGGAATTCCGAGATCTCCATAGGAGTTGGAGTTCGCGATGGCTTTGAGGTCAGCGTCCGCTTGTGCCTTGAATCGTTACCACACTTCTGGGCGAATTTCATCAATCCGATGGCAGGCCGCTTTTGGTTGCAACGCACACTGAATGTTTGCTTCCACGGGCATCCCAAGGAGGAAGTGCTACACCTCAGGAGGAGAATCGGCTGCGAACGAAACCACGTTGATTAGGATCCAAGAACCCATTGGTGAATTTAATTTCATCAATGCTTCCCGCGGCAGAAGTGCACGCTCGTCTGTATTTTCAATATCTCGGGAAGTGCTTTACCGCTTACTTAAACTCACGCCCGAGGCGTCTCCAAACTTAGTTGAGGCCATGTCAAAATATAGAGATTTTCCTTCGTTGTCGACGGAGGGTGGAAACTGCAGAAGGCTCGATGAAATACCCTATTTTCTAAAGCTAAGCGAGTGACTCGCCATCTTCAAGAATTCTGGAAGCTAAAGCTCGGTCGGGGAGGATTCGATTCGCAGAGCACACACATTTCACTCGAGAAACTCTGGGAGAGACATTACTTTCAGACTGGGAATTACTCGACCACATCCAAATCCTGGGCATTCTTCATTGCGGCTTGAACCTATGCGTTCTTCGAACATTGACATGTCGAATCCCATAACTTGTGTTACCTGCGATTTTGTTCCAGGGACGAGCAGAACTTGTTGGCGGTCATGGATACCGACCGAACTCAAACTCTTGATTTCCAGAATCCACCAGAGAGAAAGAACCAAAGAGGATACTACCGTCCCATGACTTAAGCAACGTATTCTATCTCCTACAATCATTCTGAGGGAAGCTACTCCCAGGCGACAGCTCACTCTTATTTTTAGCTCTCCTGCGTCCTCGGTCGCACAAGGTCGATCACTCTTCGGATTTGACTCCTGAGCTCAAATCAGGCCCGATTCGCATTCCAACCCAATTTTAGTTGTGCCCTCTAAATTCGCGAATTGAAGATATTCGAGAGCTCTCGTTCCGCATCAACTTCGCATTGGGACATTATTTTCGGGCGAGTCATAAACAACCGAGTCCTCGATACTCGCGACCACTGCCTGAGGCGGTAACTCCCAGCCAGGTATGATCTCTATCAGTCACGATCGGTGCACGAACGCTATTCTTGAATGCTCGAGGTCCTCAACTAACAACGAATGATTGACGAACAGCCATGTGACGTTGGCTTCGTGATATCTAGTCGATAACTTTCTTGATGCGTTTGTGCGCAGAGTGCAAAAGAATAGAGAACTCTGATCCTCTCGGACGGATTACCAGAAGGGATGTCTGTAATGGACTGGTTATATCTGACCGAAGAGGCTCTCGATATCGAACGGAAGCGGCGGGCGGAAGATGAGCTATTCTCAGAGGCTGCCCCGAAAGCTGCTTTTGAAAAGAGCTCTATCGCGATCATTAAGCTATGTCCTCCGAGGAGAGGTTGATACCGCAGCTTTGACTCTCTGTCGGAGTCTTCGACAGGAGAGCTTGGGCTCCGCAGTTAGCTCAGAACGAGACCCACAGGGACCGTGCTAGTGACGATAACCATTGGAGTTATTTTCTGTCCGAAATTTCAGACCGACTTCGCTGACATAAATGCCAAAAAGTCGAGTCGTGCTGAATGTTATCCCGAACCCCAGCCAATAAAAGAGCGACATCGAGATCCGATTCGAGAAATCGGTCTCTTTGCCCGGTGAGACTCGATGGAGGTTAATGGAAACTGGATCAAGGAGTGGAAACACGCTATAACGGAGCGAATTCCCGCTCACCACTGACTCCGCGGAGAGTCGTTCCACGGACAGTCGGCCCCGGGGAAACGTCGGCTTCGCCTCTATTCTTCAGAAGGGTCCATTCCTGGCTTGCTCGGTGTCGGGCCGTTTGGAATGAAAGATTCATCGGGTCAAGTCTCGGTGAGCGTCCCACCGTTTGCCTGAGCTGATAACTGGGGTGTAGTTAATAAGTGATCACTGTCAAAAAAAGTGCATTCTTCAAAAGTTGCCAGGACAACGAAGCTCTCTGCGCTGAAGGTAGGTGCTATGAGAAGTCCCCGCTCCGGGATCATTCCGATCGGATGGAAGCGAACGCTTCCTGCCAACACATCGGATCGTGCTGAAGAAGCGTTTCCCCGGGTCCCTGGTCCCCAAAACACTTGCGGGATAACGGGCTGATCCTCAAACATGGATCCGGGCTTCCATCGGTCAGTACTCGCGGGAACCACCGAAACCTCGGAACAGACTTTTCGGAGCACACAATGTATTGCAATCGCTCTTGCTTCTTTGATGAGTTAACGAGATGTGTTACCTATGAGGATCAAGGTCAAGCTTCGAGGAGCAGCGTCGTAAACATATTCGGCTCATGTTTCCAGTGAAGAACCGGATAGAAGCCTCCTTGATGCTACCGCAAACAACCTCACAAGGATGCAGAAAAAAGACCGAACAAACGGGGGATCGAGTTTGCAAACCAAAAGCAGACAAGCTCCGAAAAACTTAATAAAAGCCCTGTGGAAGGGGGGGAAAAGGCGCTGGCTGATCCTTGGACACACCTAGACCGGGAGAACGCGCGAAGACCCTGATCCTTGAGCCCGTCACGATGATCTCGGAGCAAACATCAACGAGGAATTGGCAAGCGCACTAAAAGCTCGCACTAAATGGTGAGCTTTGCTCGGCGAGGATTTTTCCTCCGTCATGTTCCTCGTCATGCTCACACGTCTCATTCCATTGCCCGCTTGCTTGACGGCAGTACCATGTCCACTGGAACGAACAGCCTGCCGCTTGAGGCTCGGTACTGGAGAACAGTATCGACGAGTTTCCGAAGATGCCGCCAGCCGATCTTTCCTCTGCAAGCCACCTCATCGTAGAACAAGGGAAGGGCGAATGATTCCAACATAGAATTTAGATGCTAGAAATGACGGGACGGTCGCGGAATGAGACTCGGATGATGCGAGCCGGGTCAATCATCAGCGACGAAAGACTGCAGTTTCGTTTTTGCTAAATCTGACCATGATCAAGATGAAACGCTCTTTGATGGCAGCCAGCCTCGAACCGATATCAAAAGAAACGAGTGCTGGTGTTCGGCCTTCGATCTTCCTCGTAGATTGGAAAGCCCCTCCGACGATTTAGATGCATTACCATAATTCTCCCCTCTCCACGTGTTGGAATTTGACGTTGGAAGCTCAAGTGACACGAGGTCGGAGCAAAGACTTGCCTGTTGATCAAAGGATGCGGCAACGTTTCCGTCTCACAAAACCTCTTTCTCGCCCCCTCTCTTTGAAACAGGTCGCTCGGACGATTGGAGCAGGCATACACTTCGTCCGCGATTGGATTGAGTCATTGGGAGACTCTCGAAGCATAATAATTAATATCCGCATTCTGCTATCACTGGTGCATATTTATTTTGCGGTCCTGGGGAATAGTCATCCAATTTATGTGTACAACAACAGCCATGCTCTCGAGTCGGAGACAGGCCATCCAGCCTTAACTCGAACCAGTTTTCAGAACAATACAACCTCGAATATTTCAACCATTCGAACTTCAACCTCGACTAACCTAGAATCTAGAAGATAAGGGACTGCTTTCTCAACCAGAAATATACCAAGAATTCACAGTTATGGATGGAGTTTCCACGATCTGGCATTTTCTTGTAATAGTCGGAACGTTGCCACATCCTACAAAATTATCGGGATTCACATGCATGCACAGAACTAAAAGTTCCAGTGATGTCTTCCGTCAAAATAGAAGTCGCTCATTTCCCAGGTTTTGGGGTATGTCAACTGCAATTTCAGTGCGACCCCTATTATTTCAACTTTCGATTATTTTAACCGTTTTCTGCATCTATCAGTCGGAATAATCGAGGTTGGTCTGTAATCACGCCCGCCGAGGGAAATAGCTCAGAAATTGGCCACGGTTCCGGGCTGCTTCGCCATTTGCACGACACCGGTGCGTGGTGGCTGCCGTGTAGCCTGCATCCGATGGGATGAGGTCGTGTCCGACCTCACGGCTAAGCTCGGATCCGTTCAGAGATTACGGAGATTAGTAGATCATTGGAGCTTGTTGGAGAATCGAATGGACCAGACCCAGTCAATAACATGACGCCGCACGTGTTCGGATGCCGCGCGGAACAACGGTGCGGGCACGATGCGACGTCACCGATTCTCGACCCTCCGTCATCTCCGATGAGGGTTGAGCGCGTGCGCCAGATGCACTCCCACTGTTCCCTGATCCCGCTCCAAGACCGGAATCCTATAAAGACGGACGAGCCGATGGCTCCCCAGCAGACGGGTCGGCCCGATGTATCCTGCGCCCTCTTCTACGGACGTCCGAAACGATGTTAGTGTCTTCAATCATCAAGTCCAACGTTCGAGCTCGCTGCTTTCTCCTCGCTCTCTTCTCGCCGGATTTTTTTTTTCGTCCTGCAAAGGGCCAGTGGACGGTGCGAGCGAGTCTGCAGACCATCCAGTCTCAACCGGTCGCCTAACAAGATTTAGTTAGGGAAGCTGGCCGGAATCTCTTTTCAAAGATATCAATAGCTGTGTTATTCCGTCATGAGGGAGCACGGCTGAAGCCTTCCTTCCTTCAAACACCGACAGACTCGCTCATTCCGAGTCCAACAAACGCTCACTATGGCCAGGTAGCATATTAGTCTCGTCGAGGTCATGGAGTGACTCGAGATCAGTAGCTCTCTGACTCCCGCTCACGGAGAGATTTCCGCTGGATCGCAAGAGTCGACAGAAGTCTGGAGGATACTACGTCACCCTGACAATGAGCTGTTCTCGGACTGTTCTCTTCGAGCAGAAGAGGATGAGCTCTAGCACAAACTCGCTGTTCGCTACGCTGCGTAGATGATCCGGAAAAAAGGAATCCTTCTCCCTTTGGAACGTGGCGTAGAGGGAACCACGTACTCCGATCACATGATTCTGTGACTGGGCTGGGAGCATTTCGAAATGACGGAGCTCCCTGACGGAGCTTGAAACGTTCGCGCATCGTCTCCAACTGCCGAGGATTCGCTCGGTGATTCCCGCCATGGCGAACCGGCTCTTGGGCGTCGCAACCCAGTCCACATGCAACTCATCCGATCTTGTCGTCGGGGTCACGTCCAACACCACCAGAGGTTCCCCGTTGTTCGGGCTCCGGTGCGAATCCACTCGAGCAGGTCTACTGGATTCCACCGTGGACGCGTCGAGCTTGAGTGGATTCCTTCCTCCTCATGTTTCGAATAACCTCTGACAGGTCTGGCTGAAGCGATCAACGGCCGTACTTCTTCATTCGAGCCTGCGAGTTCCGCTGTCATGGATAGGTGGGCCGCGAAGAGTCTTTCTCGTTGAGAAGTGGGTCGTGACGAGCCCTTAATTAAGAATCACTGCTCTAGGCCATTTCCCGCGTGTGTGTCTGTGTTGACATGTTTACCGGATGGGGATCGAGAGTGGCGAAACTCGTAGTTCCGTGGCAGGAGATAGTGCTATGAAAAGGAAGCAAGATAACATCGTTCTCATGAGACCTCACACGCTCCCATTGACTCAACAGTCGTTGAAGCTCTCGATATCATCCAGGGGAATCTGATTTTCGATCCTCCATCGAATTTGACATTTGAAGCGAGAACCTGTCCCTTACCATCTACCTGTGAAGGACGGTCTCATTAACAGAAGACAATTTCGTAGGGGAAAAGTTGCATAATACTCGGTGGGTATTCGCTCGTTTTCTCGTTGAGAGGTCGTTTATTCCTTACGAAACCCTCCGTAGCTAAGTATGCCCGAATTCGAGTTACAGAACTCGATCGGACTCTCAACAACTCACATGCCGAAGAAGACGGAACCTAATCGTCTTTCGTAAAGCCCGCCGTCCCGGGGTCCGCGCGTCGCTGCGGTTGAACGCTAGCGAGCTCCTGAATCCTTCTCGAAGTGGAGAGCTCTCACGAAGCGTGACTCCTAAGGGCAGCATCTGAATTGAGTTCCGAGCCAGTCGCTTCATGTAACCTTGAGGAGCTGGCGGGGACGAGCGAACGCCGCGATCGCGATTCGTGCCGGCGCTGGTGTCGATACCTAGCGGAATGGAGAATCCTCGATGAGATCACAATTCTCCTGAATGATCAACTCTTCTGTGGAATCACGCCGGATCCTGTTAAAAAAGTTTGGCAGAGTCCAATAATTTTGATTCGAATTATCTGACTCGAATAAGGGATCATTGAATCGAGATTGATTCGAATCAAAAACCCTTGAATCACGCTGATTCGAATATTTTTTCATTCGAATCTGCCCATCTATGCTCGTGTTGGTCACTCAGCGTAGTTCATGTCCTGCGCTTGACGTTCGGTACATCATCTACGATGCATCGCGTAAGCTACATCACGTGCGATGCATCATGTGCGATGAAAATATCACACAGCGCTGCATCGTCCTCATTGCCGGAAGAGCAGACAAGTGATTTGTAGTCAAGCCCTCGACATCAATCTCTCGGAAAAGCAATGGTCTCTCAGCGCGACTGTATTTCGGCCGCGAAAAAAGCCTCGAAGTAAAGAAGGAGACGGGATTGATTCCACGGAGTGCCCGTCAATGAGACTCACTTGCTAATACACCCATCCAGTGCCCTCGCACTCATTCTTCGCTGCAACGGAGTTGGAACCTGACGTCATTTGCATATTATTGGAACTTTCAAAATGGCGCCAGAATCGATCGGCGGCAAGTTACATGCATAGTGACGGTCAATAAAATGAAGACAGCCAGAGGATTCGGACTTTTTTCTTCCCTGTCCAGAACTTTTCTGAAAGAGCTCTCTACTCCCTCCAGCAGGTGGTTCTTGTGATTGTTTAGGGCTTGTTGGGAAAGGTTCTTGACGATTCGCGGAAGCCACCGTTTTCGGAGGGTGATTCTTGATTCCATACTGTTGACCGCGAGAGACTCTCGTGTGGCTCGGTCATGTTCCTACGACCTCCGGAGATCGTCTGTCAGCACTCCTCCGACGTCACAGGGGCCAAGACTATGCTCGCGTCCCAGCTGTTGACGACAGAATCTTTTCCGGAACGAAACATGCCGGCACGAGAGAAATTCCGGCGTCAACGAGCTGCGATCGGCCGCTTTCCGGCTCTCCGGCGCCGACATGACCTGGACCTCAATCAGCCCGTTTTCGAAAGCGAGCGACATCCTTTCAGCTCGCCGAACTCGAGCTTATGACCGAGCTTAGGCCGAGGCCATGAAATCACTCAGTCGGAGACGGGAAAGAGTTGCGCTCCGGTTCTTGAACCAGCCGGCACAACCCCGACATGCGCTCATCGTTCGATATAGTGGCAGGAAATCAAGAGGTTTCCGATGTCAACATCCTTACATTCCCTCCCATTAAAACACCAGGAGCTCGAGTTGCGTTGCTGGCTGGGCGGATGACTTCCTGTCTGACTGGAAGGGACGAGCATCGCCGATCCTAATGCAGGGGGCATCGCGAGTCGAGAAGCTCCTTCCGCCCTCCGCGATTCACCATTTGCCTGCTTGAATTTCGCTGCTCGCCTCTCCCGCCTCTGTCGCGAGTCATCTCCTCGAGGAAACTCCGTCCTCCCGTCTTCTTCGAACCGTTCTAGACTCCTCGCATTTTCCCCGCCCAGTTTTGTGGAGACCGCTTCGTCCGCCTATTTGACGCACGCCCGCCGGAGTGAGCCTGGATTATTTCTTCCTGTCGAGACCTCAGAAGTTTCGATAATCTCACACACACACATCTAGAGTACAACGTCGGGCGGTTTCAGGTTTCTGATTGCTTCTTTTTCTCTTCTTGCTTCCCGCCCGGGACAATGTGGGTCGAAGTAAAACTTGAGACAGTTCGGAGTCTTTCAATTTGCTGCTCTCGAGACTTAGTAACGTCGAGATGCGTTCTGGACTTTCCTCACTTCGAAAACACCATCATTTCACCGTTGTATTGAGAGTCAACCACAAGCTCTCGCGTTTCGAGACTCGTTCCACGACCTGCATGTGTTTCGAGTCAAAAGCTGTCGACATGTCAAGGACCTGATGCTACTCAAGGCAGTATCCTAGCAATAACCGGATTGAAATGTTCGGGATTTTGATCCTTTTTTTCATTCTAAGATGGCCGATCACCAATCGGCCGAGAATCGGCGGAAGCGACGCTGGGAAGTAGATGTCGAATCCAACGCGTAAAGAAAATCATCCTAGTTTCGATAACCGTAGGCGGGCCGCCACGACATCGATCATTCCGACGACGAAAACGGACACTCTTCTATTGTGACTATTCGAGGCCATCGTTTTGACTCGTGATCTCCGGGAGAGCTTTTGAGATATCATTCCGGTATCTGCGGCCAACCCACACGGGTCGGACGGCGACGTGTTCGAGAGGTGGCTCTTGTGGGATCCGGGGGAAACAGGCGGGGGACATGGTTCCGCGAGCTATTGTGATCATTTTCCGAAACAATCTTGGCCGCAAATCTTGCACGACGTTGTTTCCCCATCGTGATGGACCGACTCGCAGCACGTGGGCTCACAGCCCTTAAAATCTTCAGCGTTTCAACCCACGGGTCGGATAACCTCACAGTTGAATGGCGGGGAAAAAGTTTCTGTCGTTCTCAGAGCAGACCAAATAATTAATGCTGAGAGATGATGGCCGACTCGTGTCTATGATGCGACGGAAGAGTATCAGGTTACTTCGGGAAAGTTCGAAATGATGTTGCCTGCCTCTAACGATCGCAAGTGAATTGGTGAAAAAATACGCTTTCGAAGTTTCTTGAAAAATTGGGGCCCGACCAAGTGAATCTTGGCGATCATTGGGTCGCCCCTGGCAGTTCCAGAGCCGCGAGACTCCACGTTGCATGTTGTGTACGCCTATACTCCACTTCTGATTCGAAATCGGAGATAGCGGGCAGAGAGATTGGCGTCCACCGCGGGCTGAGATTTCGGATCCAACGCTTGGTCTCGTGAGAGATATCTCCTCCGAGAGAGCGTTTTCTCTCAGAAATTAATTAATTATAGATAGAGATTATAGATTCTTAAACCGGCGTCAGAAATTCATTGGTCAATTCCTGATCCCCTTCCTGCTCCGTCCGATCGATCACGTCCAATCAAGTGAGATGGCGCAGCAGAATTCGGTACCATGTTGGGAACTCGAAGCTAGCAAGTCAATTTTCACTTGTGGTCATTCGGGCAACCGGCTAAAAATAGTTTTGCCCGGCTCGTTCCTTAAAAACTCATGGGAGGGAATTAACAGTTTCGTCTGTGGCCGGATTTCAGAGTTTTGGGATCGACTTCTGGGAAAGCCCTGATCCGACTGGACTCACGCTGCGTTCCCTTCTGGTGAAAGAAAAATTCTGGAGGGGACACCCATGTGTCGTGCTCTTTGAGCCGAAATCTCGTGCCGATGCTTACATTTAATTGAACCTTCGGATTTCAAGTCGCCATGAGGAATCAATCATCCTAGAGATGCATCTTTAGAATATTCGGAGTTTCGGAGTGATTCGGCATACTTCCGCTCAACGGTCGTTGAAGCTTCGAGTCCCCTTTTCCGCTGTGAGACCTCCAGTTCTCAGGGAGAAAGAGCCTGACCGAGAAAGACTGACCCGGAGGCCTTCCGAACTGACTTATGATGCACATATCCTGATGCGATGTACAATTTTCGCGTTTGAAGGATCTTCGGGATCTCTTGGTGTTAGCGTTCCGTCTAGCTCGGCATTCACGCTGAGCCCTTCCGTTCGCCTCCTTTGCGGGAGCCATTCACGCGGAAGTCGTGGCCATGTTATGTTTCCTTGTCTCCTGAGAAAGTCATTAGTTTCCATCTGTTGGCCATAGCCTCCTGTGCTCTCCTCTGTGCAGCTTTGTGTGGGCGCGTGTGTGTGTTTGTGTCTGAGCCCATCGGTTAGGGAGTAAGTGTGTGTATCCAAGCTCACTTATGAGACGGTAGAGCGGAACGAAATTATTTGCGCATCTGCTCGCCCTTCAGGGCACAATACATCACTATCTATATTTTACCACGGCAAACGGAGCCGGGGTTCAACGAAGACACGGAGGCTGCCGGAGTGAGGGTCGAGAGGGCGGAAGCGGCATGCCCGCACGACCCGCCCATTTTCCACTTCCGGAAAAGCTCCGCCCTTTTCAGCTGAATCTAAGAATTCTGTGGCCGCCTTCTGCGTCGCAATAAGGAACCGGCGACCACTTAGTGGCATCTTTCGGTCGGGAGAAAAAAGGAAGTCGGGCGTGCGCCTACGAATTTCCTCGAAACCTTGTTGAATGGGGAGTTTAGTGAGGGAAGGCGCCGCGACTCCCGCATCTCGATGCTCGTCGTCCTTTCACACATCTAGGCAAAGTTACAGTTCGATAATTCGACTCAGCTGAGTCTGTTGAGAGAAGACGAGTACGGAGTTCGCGAGAACGAATGAGGGGGAGGAATATTTTAACCTAACCTCTACAGTCTATCCGGTTGTCGAATCTCGGGTTATGTGCATACCTCCACGGATTCGCAACTGAAGGTTTGGCATCAGTCTTCGAACGCGAGCAATCTTCAGGACTCCACGAGCTGAGTTCTGAAGCCCGTCTCAGAAAGAAAGATGGGTGTAGCTTGATTCCTCTTGCCTCGACGGATCATTAACACAGATCAGGCAGGAATGACCACCGGGAAGATCCTGTTTTCCATGACCGGACTTCTCCCCAGCGTGAAACAGTTGCCGCGGAGCGCTCCCTGGGTGTGAATTGAAACACTGCAGGTTGTCAACATGACCCACTGTTCACTGAAGAGAGTTTCCTAGATCGTCAAACCCAACTGCGTGGAATTTTGGTCTCGATGAACGTTGCAGAAACGGCCTCATTTGGAGAAATCGCTGAGATCTCGAGAATATTTTTCGGGGAATTTTTCCTGTCAAAATTATTTATCTCGGGTTCTTGACTCCTGAGTGAGCTTTTCTATGGAGATCAATTCCTCCGGTTGATCGATCCAGACTTTCGGTCTAGGAAAATAAACAACGATCTCTTCCGAGTGTTTACCTCGAAGCTAACAACGAAGCTCGACTCCGAGCTCCATCGCTGATCAGACTCCAAACCCGCAGGAGAGGATCAACGCTCTCGGACTTATCTACTCGATCTGAGCCGAGCTGAATATGGAAAATCCATTGCACTACATTGTTTTCGATCCCATTGGACGTCCGTTCCTTTTAGCATCGTTCCAGAGCCATATTTCCCTGCAACATCTTGTCGTCTCCCCATGACTCAGGAACTCTCTCTCTCTCTCTCCAGACGCGCTGGGAATTACGGAATGGAGGCATGAGGGAAACTTTTGCACAGGGCACTCATTGTATTTGGATTTCTCCTTACGATCACGGGAGATCACACAGGGTACTTGAACAACACAAGCTGCGAGAAGACAGACATTTCTGTTAATTGTGGTGGCGCGTGAGCTGCCAAGCATGGGGAGAGTCATCAGCACTCCCCACCAGTACGGAGTTGCCAGTCTCGATGTTCATGAATTTTCGGATCGGTTGTCAAAATGAATGCCGTTGGACGCCTTCACCTCCTTTTGCGGTATTCGTCGCTCGCGGTCGGCCAGTGGCCGGTTCTGGGATCTTCTCTCCAGTAGCTCAAGTCTGGGTCAGGCAGGTCTTCACATCGGACTCGCGGATTGCTGGAAATGATGGAAAAAAATACATTTTATGCCTCCGCAGAGATGACAGTCCTTCTCCACTGAATTCCGGGAGTTTGGCGAAGCGTCCGCGACATTTGAAACGTTTCCAGTGGCGGCGCCGGGCAAATTCACTATTGACAAGTAAAATGAAAGGCCCCGAAATTGGGAAATTTCCTAATGAATATCGAGATCGACGCGTTATAACATTCACTCACTAAACCGGATGGGCGAGTCGGAGCACAAATCTCTGTATGGTGGGAATATCGTCCCCGTTGGCGCAGATGATCTTGGCCTGGGACGCGGTCCGGATTTCTCTTAACTGCTCTGCAACGGTTGAATCGTGCTCGTCAGTGCGACTGCGATCACAACTGAGTTCAGACTCCTTAGACGCAGTTCTTATCCAGATTTACCTGGAGTGAATGACGACGGAAAGTTCGGATTCTCAAACCAATATCGATCTCCTCGACGAAGGTTTTGAAACTGTCGGCCCACAACGCAAGCGAACGTTGGCCCTATCATTCCGCCTTCGATGATGCGCTCAGATATTCCTCCAGACCAAAGATCAATGTCGTCCGGATGTTTGTAAATCTTCGAATATCGCATGGCAGTGCCATTGTTTAAGAACGGTTCAAGCTCGTCGAAAGTATCGACTCGTCCCAGTCCGCACCACTCTCGAAATGCGTTGTAACCCGGAACACCATGTTCCCGGGCTCGTTGCAGATTGATCGATATAAGATCTCGCCCGAAGGGTTCCTCCGGATTTTGGAACAGGTGCTCAGTAACCTGGAGAAAAGGTGAATCATATTGGTGGAAATCATATTCCATATGTTAGTTCGTTTGTATGACCGGTAGACGAATTCTCCCGACGAGGCCCACCGCCCCGATATGGGGCTGTATAGATTCGTCGCCGTCCCGTCAAAGTCGCCGCGGAGTTTCGCGGGGATCCACAGCTCATCCAGCCTGGCTCGATCCCATTTGACCACTTTAAATGACCGGAGTTGACCGGAAGAAAAATCGAGGTTTGATTTGATTGTCTCTCCTACGCGATTGACCGAATGGAATGAGAAGAATTGACCGAATGAAATCTCCGGCATGGTCTAAAGCAGTTCTCCGGGAAGCACATGGGGGCCACCAGAATTACTCATCAGGGCGACCCTCCTCTCCCCTTCGAGCCCGTCCTCCCTTTCCAATTGTTTTCGGACTCATTGATAAATGAATAAGTGCGAACGGCGATTCCCGGATGACGATAGGCTGAAGAGACCCCACGCAAGTGATCTGATCAACTAGAACTCTTGTGTTACTGGCAGGGAGAAATTTTCGAAAAGGACACAGGTCAACCTAAAACGAATAAATGCCTCGCGCTCATTCGAGATAAGGTCAGTCCATCTGCAAGGGGTGGGTCTGTAGTCCATGGACTTCTTCATTGTTCTGTAGGCATCAAGGAACGTTCGGAAACACTGCCGGTGAGGAGTTTTCCTCATTATAATTCAGGGCAGATTCAATCGGTTCCTAAAAGAGCGAAGCTCAGTTGTCTCTCGAGTGAGCACACCTGTTACCCTACAAACCTCTTGTGTAATGAAGGGATCGTATGTTTGAGCAGGCGTGTTTATCAAACCGAGGGCCAGTTCGTCCAACTTTCCGGGCTCATAAACTACAAATGGCTGCTGCAAAAGCTCTCGCAAAGGGGTCTGACCTGGGAAAACGAAATAAGCATTGACGTCTGGTGAATTTGATCGACAGTTATTTCCCCTAATTCCTCGCCCATTATCAACACCGATTTTCGATATAGGAATCTCTCTTAAACCTGGTTTCGAACCAGCCACACTCTCTTGAATACTTACCGAGGAATTCGTGGTATTTGTTGTAACGCCTGACCATGCCTTGGATGAAGGTGTGACCGAAACGAAACGCAGCTGCTTGGAAACTATTTGCAAGGGCAAAGTTGACGTCAGGGTCGTAACCGTCCCAGTAGCCCTGGAAATTGTCCCGGAGGCCTTCAATAGCGCGATGGTATCGATCTCCTGATCGGAGCCTCATAATAAAATTTCCCACAGAGTTCCGCGACAGCCTCGAAGCTCAATCTGAACATTGAGTTTTATTGTGTGAGGCCCCCAGGCTGCGCGGCGTTCCGGAGTCGGCGCCCATACGCGTTCTCTAGGGTCGTTTCATTCATGGATTCCAGAGGCGACACCCCAGCGGAAATGCGGATCGCCTCTCAGACTGAAGAAACCCCAATGAGTGAGATTGATACTTACATCCTCTACGAGCGTGAGGTTGTAGGTCGTCATTATGTCTGGTCCTAGCGCCATCGGGAGATATTCGTGGTAAACGATGTACTGAACCATTGCAGCTAGGATGTGTCTCGTTTCCTGATACGTTCTCTCATCATCCCAATGTGGATTGAGCCGCCCCAGTTCCAGTGCGAATCTTGAAACGAAGAGGAGGAGGGACGGATTGAGAAATCTTATCGACTCCCTCCTTTGAAAAGCTCTCACTGCGCTATCCATCGAGGTTTGCCGACGTAGTCCATAATGAACTCATGCGGCTGAAGTCATATTAAGAGCCGTCTCTTGATCACGAGGACTGCCAATCAAACGCGCGGCTGCTAACAACTATCCAGAGAGCTTTCCTAAGGGACTTCCATCCTTTGTGGCAGTGCACGACGAAACAGCGTTGGTCGAGCCTCCGTATGGACTCGTACCCAAGACGAAGATGAAATTGCCCTTCAATCTCATCATTCTCATAATCGCTTTCCTGTGTTTAGTGTTACCAGTTGACTGCCGACGGCGGAGATTCCGGCCACGGCGCAGGTTCAGACCTCGTTTTAGGGTAAGATCGCGTGTACTTTGCTTCCGGTGTGTTTGATTTGACCGCCCCCCCCCCATTTGAATACACGTCGATTTATCGCGGAATTCATCTGGAGGTAGACCGAAATGTGCATGTCTGCTCCGGTATCTCAAATGCCTCGAAGTTCGCATCAACCATGGATTTTAGACTTGCCATTTACGTTGAGCGTTTTACCCGCCGTGTGAGGGGCTTCGCCCTCCTGGCTCGTCGGTGGTCGAGGGTTCGACGCACATCTTGGTCGACGACGAAAACTTGCCCGTCTCCCGCCACACCTGTCCACGTGTTTGACCCAGACGAGCGTTCAAACGAGTGTTTCTTGTCGCTTCCCATTAAGCTGTTTTGCAGTGGATGCGCATTCGACTTCATCGATGGTGCCTCTCTGGAGTTTCCGGACCCACCCACTCGTAGATTCCATTCTCATTGATGCTGAACTTCGCCGTTCTAGTCAGGCATTGATCAATGCGAAAGCTATAGGCGCCTCAACAGCTCGACGGTGTAAAGGACCCTCGGCCTCATTGGTCATTACCATTCCAACCTCGTTTTGTAAGGCTTATTCATCATTGTTGCTCTGGCTGCGAAACATACTCCGAGTTTGGGGCAGCAAGTTGGCGAGGTCGTTATTCCTCGCGACACGGAGTGAGAGGTGACAATGAATCCCAGGAGAGTCGAGAACCCTAACGAATTCCTATCGAAGATCCCTCTCGTCATTTTCGTAAGCGACAGCACATCTTGCTGGCCGTCTCTGTTGATGATCATGACTACTCTCTCGGTAGAGGAACTGATCAGACGTGCTCGGCGATGGATTTTTGCATCAAAACTTCGTTCGGGAGACCCGCGAGCAGAGATGCAAAACGGAGCCGTCGACTTAACATGGCATCCGTCGGACTCGACGCGTCCCCTGCGACTTTTCGAACTCGTGATCCCGACTTGAGTTCCTAGGCACCCTGACGGTGCTCCGTAACATGTGCTGTTTTTTTATAATCATCGCCCCCCTATGATTCCGACAAATGAACGGAAATGGACAGAACAAAAAACCTCCGAGGTCGGCGCACGAAAACGCGTCGAATGTCTTCACCGGTTGATTTCGTTCTTTCCAGGGTTGAGAACCCTGCCCACTTGTCGACCACGCAGAGCTGAACCTTCGAGCTGAGATGAGGCAGTGAACCTCTGGCGGCGATTTCTCAGCTCCGAGATCCGGGATCGTTTACCGAGGTGCTTCTACGTCCGGAGAGCAGTGCCATGAACTCTGCGACTCCGTCCAACTCTACCAACCTGTTGTGATCACGAACGTAGAAGGTGTGCAGTACAGTCAAATGGATTTGCTCGTTGACGCGTTCATCCCCAGCTATGAAGCAAAACAGGTTACGCGGGCGTCCTATACAGTCGCGCTCCGGATTCTCGCTCTCGGGAGGCAGTATTGGCTTCAGACCAAGATCTCGGAATCGATCCCATGTCCTCATTAGTCCTGGAAAGAGGAGGCGAATTTAGTAAACGGAACCTCGAAGTTTTCCGAATCCTCAGCTCACATTCATTGTGGAAGAAGGTGGTATTCCACAGGGGGCAAGAATCGGGCCTCGATAGTTTCGAACACGAGAGCTCATCGATCCCGTTCCCCTTCGAGGGATTCTCAGTACCTCTGTCGAAAGCCCGAAGCCGAGCGGATAGGGCATCGGAAGATCCGTAAATGAAGTTTGCGTCCACGGTGTGAGAGAGAATATTGATATGCGTCCGCGGTCCTGGGAAGAGGTTGGTTTTCAGAGATCGATGAAGGATTGCATTCGGCCCCGAAACGTCACAGAGCTGAAAACACTCACCGAGAGCGCAGTTGGGTCTTTGCCCAGCGAGAGATCGCTTGAACTCGATGCAGCGTCTGTTGAACTGTCCGTAAAAGGGATCCTTAGGAGAGACATCGATGGTGAGGCAGAGAGGATGCTGCATCTCCGGGGGCACCCCGCAGCAGTCGAAGTCCAGGTCCTGCTCATCTGCGGAAACCACGGACAGTTGGCAGCCGAACAAACAGAAAAGTCGAGAATTCGTGCTCACGTCAATGGGTTGACTGGTCGAGGAGGAAGGTGAGAAAAGATCTGGGCACATTCGAGAAGGGAATTTTACCCGAACGTGGATGCAGCGAGATAGTTCACCGCTCACCTCTGGGTGGAGCCGCAAGAGTGAGGTCGTGGTCGATGAACTGACCCCAAGACATCACCAGGATTGTCAACATAGGGGACGGCTCATCGAAGTCTCGATGAATGAAGTTTGAGATCGCGCGCGGGTTCGGCAGGTCCCCACCATCTTTGGCGAGTCGCAGACCGTCGATTCCTGGAATAGTTCCGACCCGCCTGAATTTTTCTCCAAAACTGTTCTGAATAACCGCTCAACTACCCACGAGTGAACGCTCCGCCCGATGCGGTTGCGATATGAGCAACTCCCGAACATTCTTACAGATTCTCTGCTCGAGCAAGTCTGCAAGCCGATTCTGGACATGAGCTTCCGGAGAACAGCTCACCATTGCTGTAGACTTGGGGCAGGAACCGAACGAAAGGCGTGTTGGTTACGCCCCACGACGGATGCTTTATGTTGTTGCAACGGGCGTCTTGCGTTCGAAAACGCTCAATAGTGCATGGGATGGGTTTCACATGAGCGGGACAAGCATCCCACAGGTCAGTCTGAGAGACGTCGATCAGGGGGAGCGCGTTAGATATTTCGTCGTGAGTCAAGCTGAACTTTCCTGCAAGAAGTTCCGTTAGCCATCGACTCCAAGTTCC
Organism: Phytoseiulus persimilis; assembly: GCA_037576195.1. Lineage (NCBI taxonomy): Eukaryota > Metazoa > Arthropoda > Arachnida > Mesostigmata > Phytoseiidae > Phytoseiulus > Phytoseiulus persimilis. The sequence continues at coordinate 11,225,695 of CM075104.1, forward strand.
TCCAGAGGCTCGTGGTTCAGCGCATCGGAGAAGAAGACGCTGACAACGGCTTGCCACGGGAGAAGCGTGACGAGTATCGGAAGCTATCCAACTCGGAAACGGTGGAGAAATCGTTGGGAAGTATCAACCTGCGAGGATTCGAGTCGTTTCCAACGTGAGCTCCCCAGTGGGTGCGATATCTCGTTCTGTAGGCAACGGGTCGTCAATCCCTCGGGGACGGATGAAATCTGGAGGAAGCCAAACGTTAGTGGCGAACTTGGCCTGGAAACAGGTTGTGCTGGTTCGATTGCGACAGTTCGACTCACTTGTCCGACGTTTTGCTTCTCGGACCGCTTCGTTGACATCTGCGTATTTTATGCAGATCACCTCGTGGGGTTCGACATCATTGTAATAGCTGAAAATGAGCCTCCCTTTCTACAGTTCCGTGATACCAGAGGTCTGAGGAAGTTCGATATCGTTTGAATAGATAACAACGGGATCCGGATGCGCGATCAACGAATGACTCACCCTCGGTCTTCCTCGTTCCCGTAGGTCCCACTGTACGGATCATTGTATCCTCGATCTTTCTCCCCGTGTGGCACGTAATGTCTTTTGAGCAAAAGGGCGCAGTCGTGCTTCTCTTCAGACCCACGATCGTTGCTTTCACGGGACGAACTCCGACCACCTTCGGTCCGGGCGCAATGATAGCTACAGCAACTACACAACAGGGCTAAAAGCACAACGAGGTCGCCACAGCTGTAAAGTAACACAGAGTTTCTTCTCATTCGCTCCGTCCACGATTGAGCTTCGCACATGCAGCCTCCTCGGTGTTCCAACCCGAGAATCTACGTATTCCACATGTTGAAGACATGCCAGATCTTCTATCTTCAGCATTGTTGCTGCCAGGATAGGGAAGGTGTCTCGGGCAACCCGTCACCTCGAATGAATACGGCTGCTGCGACAACTGAGCATCTGGAGCATCCGTCAGGGCCGATTTCGTTCGCGGAGTCCGCACGGGAGGAATATCGTACTATTGGAGGTTAGATTTGAGGCCCAGAGTGAGGAGCGAGCAAAGGTGACGAAACATGAAGAAATTAATGAGAATGAACGAGTCTGGCAACGCCTTCAGCATAGCCACATCCCAAGCCGAAATTCCAGTGCACGGAATGGAAGCATCATGCCGCCATAATGCTCGTCGACCCATTCGGTTGCGAAGGTCCAAGAAAATGATTCACATTATTCTTCCTCTGAGGGTACCCGAGGAAAGCGCTACTCTTAATGAATCTGTGCCAAAAGTTTCAATGATCTTGGTCAGTGCAACATAGAAGCACTTAGCATGTGTATGTTCCGCGTTCGTTCTCCTTCATGAAAATCGGAGACGATCGGGTATTCGTGGAACATGTACAGTCAGGTGTCTCGCCCCAAACGGGCTTTGAGGTAACCCCAACGCCGATAGTTTGTCATGGTCCTTCGGCAACGGGGAATGCTACAGCAAGGCGCATACGAGATCTGCATCGAGATAACGAGAGACGAATTCGTGCGTTCTCAGATCACTAAGGATAAGAAGCGGCCTCCGAAAGTCTCGAGAGGCACGAAGATAGCTTGATGAGAGACGCTGGGCAACCGGACAAAATCTCGTCGAGGGAACCTGCTGTTTGGAGCTAGTCGGGAGAGGCAAAGACGGCGATTGCAGTTCTCCCGGATGACGTCATCACACATAATCGGTATCGATGGAACGCCTTGGAGCTTTGATCCTCACGGCGGCAGTTTCGAATTTCAGATTGAACTCTCAAACTTCGCGAGCTCAAAGCACGACAAGTCGACAAGCAAATAGACCCTCAAAAAGCCTGAAGAGCCACAGCCGTTTCGGCTTGCTGTTCGAACAACGGATCCTCGTTAATCAACGTAAAGAAGCTAGTTTTATTTTCTCATTGGTTCGCTCAATCGCTCGGGAGCGGCTTGACCCGGTAGGATCGGTTGTGAGAATCCATAGTTTGCCATCGAATTCAGGATTTCCCGTGCGATAGAGAACGATGAAGTATCGAATCTCCGGAGTAAATCATTCCCTGACGGCTACTTCTCGAAGATCTCATTTCGCCAAGCGAGCTCCGCGGCTGCTCGAATACGACGGATTTCTCGGCAGCCGCTCAGGGTATTAGTGTGCAGGACGGATTTCTGGTCGCCTCACCGTTTTCGTTTCGATATCCTCATGTGGATGGCACTACGCGCTCGACGGAATCTCACTTCATAACAACATCCTTCGATCTTTCAACCACGTGTGTCCTCTTTTCATCCGAACTCTGATTGGCTATCAAAATAACTCCGATAGTGGACCGCAATCGTCAGGCAAGCTTTACCAATATACGCGTTTCGTCTGGTTGCGGCTTCTGTGATTTCGTCGTTCAAGTGGCTCGGTCGCATTGTCTCCGCGGGAGTGAGTGCGCTGTCTACTGAGCTGTATCCGACCCCTGGACGGAACCGCGACGTTTTTCCCTCAGAGCCAGGGAACTGCCTCGCTCTTTTTCTCTCCGCTCCGTGCTCCTGTCGAAGTCGACCACCAAAATGTTGCTAGAGGAACTTTCCCGCAGAAACCGGAACTTCATCGGTTCGTGAAGCCGACGTTATTCGGATTTCGACTCAACGCCGACGTCCCTGATTAAGCGAGCAAAACATAAACAGGCGCCGAAGACGCTCGCGATTCCGGGGAAACCGATTCCCTACACAGACCGCTCCCTTTCTCAAGATCTGCTCCGGATTCGCGATCAAGAGGAGGATGATGAATTCGAGCCAGTTCTCGGTCCAACGCAATATCATTGAACGATCCGAATTTGGCTTTCCAATATGCAGTGAATATGATGACCGATCCCGAGTACTGTTCCCGATGAAACCATGACGTAGAGGGAGAGCACTACTGACATCTCCCCGGATCCTCAGTATTTGAGCCAAGGAATTTTTGGGGAAAGCAGATTCCGACCATGAGTTTTTCGCAATTTTTGTTTTGTCATTCACGCCGAGTCCCCGTCCGGCTTGAACAGTATGGAGACGGAAACCGGCGGGGCTTTCGGCTAGCTTCCAAATATCGTGAAAAAACCGGAGACGAACAATTCTCAAGTTCTCAGCGCTCCAAAGAAAAACGGGAACTTTTTCGGGGTGAGTAACACTCAGCCGTCGCGGACGACCAATCCCGTGAAAAGGCAACCCCACGGACAGCTCCACAGAAAATGGTTTCGCTCTGGAGACACGGACGTTTTGGGCGGAAATTCGGCGTATTACTCATGATGATTTCCAAATTCTCATTCACAATTCTGGCACACGACGATCACAGCTTATGATCATGGTAGATCGGATGGGAAGGCCTCTTCCGATGCTCCTCCTCCTTCCGGATTCCGAAGAGGATTCGGTGTGGGGTTCTGGAGCGCTCCGGGGGCGATTCCGGAGCGGTCTGGAATCATCCCTCACTGATTTCGAGGGTTGGGGGATGATTTCAGGTCGAGCGGGAATGACGTCACCGTGGCTCTAGAAGGCTTGAGACCCGGAACGCGAGCACCAAAGGAGGAGGAGGAGTATCTGGAAGAACAATCCCCCTCATTTCAGAGGATGGAGCATTGGGAGAGATGTCTCGCTCAAGAGCCATGGAGCTCCGATGACCCTGATCCATATCACTCTAAAATGTGTAACTGAGCCTGAAAATTCAAACATATTGATCACCGTATAACGAGCTCGTCGTAAAACCAGCGCGTGGCATAGCTAACCAATCGTCTTCTATCAATGTAAGTCCATCTCATGCCAGGCCATGGCTTCAAATTATAGATTCACGGATGAATACCACAGAGAACAGCGTTCCGCAGCAGCAGATTCCGGCGGGATGGGCGATGGCGGAGGGGAAATATGGAGGGCTCGAGGCTGAGCTTCCTCAAAATCTCGACCTTTCACCCAGTTACACTTCCTACAGCTGTTACCATCAAGGAACTCTAGTGTCACCGGAAGTGGAATTCACAGCTATGTCGTCGAGCTCTCCCGCCCGGAGAAACGAAGTTGGACGTTTGGCAGTCTGCCGTCTGGAGCTCACGGATCGCGCACAGAGACCCTCCCTAGTCGCGCGAGAATCGGGCTCGCTGCCCGATTCGTTGCGATAGCTTCGCCGCTCTCTCACCATCGGAGTTTATCGGCTGCAGGCAATCGCTGGCTGTACTTGTGTTGCTGTGGACAGCGACGTACAGGGGTGACTGGCGTTTCTCGGTTTTTATGTTCGAGATTCCTGTCGGCTGGCTCGCATGTCTGTATTCATGCGTCATGTGTCGTGTCCGGGGGGCATGGGCGACAGGATCAGATGAAAGGGGGCTCTGAGTCCTGCCTCTCGCAGAACTGTGGTGCGCACTAGCAGTGCGCCCCACCTGTTTGGTGCAGTTATTTCATAAAGGCGCCATATTGGTCAGAAGGGGTCCGAGCGATCTCATCACGAGTTCCTTTCCGTGCCAGCTCCGCATAAAGCTTCTGCCAGTATGCCCGCTGAACTAGCGGACTGTGATTCCGGCACTACTTTTGCATGAGCATCGTTTCGGAGTGCAGAGAATTCTCTACTTCGATCAAAGTCTGCGCTACTCATTCAAAGGATGCCGGTTTTGACTCATTCAATCTGGCATCAAATTCTACGTCGGAACTTCCCCCCTGAGCTGCGGAGATGCTCTCCAGATCTGCCCAATCGGCGTTATGAACGACTACCGCCTCACTTTTCTTGGGAACCCGTCAGCCTTGGGTCCTGACGAGATGGAAATGGCGCCTAAAGTGGAATCATTTTGAAAAATGTTATCTCGACGACTGATTCCAGGAGTTTTTTTTTCCGATTCACGACCGGCCTGTCGAGAGCGAAACTCGACACTCCCAGACTGCTCGCTGTAGAGCATAAGTCAAACAGATCACGTGCAATATTCTTGTAGGGATGATCTCGAGCGCCTCCTTCTTCTTGTTCCCTCAACGAACCACTTGATAGATATGCCTGCGACAGCTCCTCTTGCGTACTCCAGTCTGTCCAGATGAACGGTTGCTAATAGCTCATCTGTACCTGTCTCGATGCTGGCGAACCTTGCTAGAAACTTCTCGAAACCGTTTGTTGGGAATTCGTGCAGTTTCTCACTTTACAGTTTGTGTAGTGGAATGTCCGCGTGTGGAATCGCTCCACGAAATCCGAGACTGAACTACGATTGCTTTCCCTTCTACCGGGCACCACCACCTCATTCGAATGACTCTGCACGATGTCGACTGTTTCTTTCCCCTGACGGAAGATCAATGCTAATTCCCATTCGAACTCCAAGTCAACAAGGTTTTGCTCAGAGCTGTAACCAAGCGCCCGCAGATCTCAGACCGGGGAACAGCTCCATCGGTAGCCAGAGCGTCCCTCCCGGAGAGTTTCACGTGAAGCGCGTACGATACAGCAACGACTTTATTTTCGGCTTTTGCAACGTGCACGAGGGATGAAACTGCAGGCTTTCCAGGTCGTTGGAAAGATTCGATCTTCATGAGACGTTCTATGAAGATCGCAGCTGTCGGTCGCACAGCAGTAGGTTCTCGATTGCATAATCTGGCTTTTCTGACCCGCACAAGGGCTCACTATGTCGGAGAACGCATTCGGAAGCTCACCGATTGGTAAGATAAGCAGGACGTTCTCGATTGTTCGGAACGCATGGTACAGAATGAAGGATCAAAAACGGAGTACTGGAAGCAATATTGGAAACTTGACAATCAATCTGAATTCGGACATCGTTTTTGCGTAAGCTTCATTTGCGAGCGGTTGGCTTCACGGATATGCCCTGATTCAATGCAAATTCATGCTCAGCGCTTAATTCCGTGCAACTTGAGTTTTGAGGTCCTGAATGTGCATTTTGCTTAGCGAACGATCGTTGCGGAACGATGCAGAGATGCATACTGCGCTTTGACGGGCCTGCGCTTCTCGTGTGAATCGGGAACTGGAGATTCCTTCCGTACTCAACATTGAGCTTCGGTACTTGGTATTCGTCCGAACACAAATGAGCCCGGCTTGAGGAGAGTTCGCGAGCCATTGGCCATAGACTTCGACCAGTTAAAATCCCGAACAATTCCGTCCTGCCCCATTTCCTAGTACAGCAACAGTTCCCTCGATTGCTACCCGAATCCCGCAGTCCGCGTTCAATTAGGAGAGTATACGGTCGCGAAAGATCTCTGCTCCGTCCGGTTTTTCATTGTGCGTCGCTTCCAGTTTCTGTTGTAAGCTTTACCCAAATGTGAGCTCAGAGCCGCTCATCCGAGTTAGGCAGGAGAGTCCAAGCGGTCAGAAAAGCTGTCAGCTGTCAAGGAGTTATAGAAACTCGCTGTGTTGGTGAGTGAACACGAGAATGAAATTACGAAATTTCGACACATTCGTTTGTTGTTATCATTCGGAGATGCCTTAAGACCCATATGACTACCCGCTGACGCCGGAACCCGTTCCGCCCCCATACTGAACTAAATCGGCGAAGCAGTTGCGTCATAATCACTCATTCATCCACTCACTCGTCGCGCACAACAACAACAAACAGTTGGCCGCTTAGGTGGACGGTCGGACGCCCAGATGGAACGACTTACTGACTGACTGGCAGATTCGAATGTCCTTCTTCTGACACGGCTTGCGTGCTCAGTGATCGGACCATATTTCGGGCAGAACGGGCGGAACGGGCCGCGATCGATGTCATCAGCGGCTCGCGTCGTTTAGCAAGGGCGAAGGGTGAGGCTTTACTACTTAAAAGTTGACCCGTTCCTAACCAGAACACACAACTCAGAGCTGGGAAACATGCGCTGGACTACTGTCTTCGTTGTGGTGGTTGTTACACTCGGAGTAGCTTTTGCAGGCGGCGAAATGAGTAAGTATAAAGTGCACATTTCCCTCCGCTGAATTGGGTTCTAACTCCATCCTCCTGCGGCTGATAATTGAGGACGTCAATCTGAGCTATGAATCACTCCGAGTGACCGGCGTGTTCCTGTATTGATGTGATTCGACGATCATGGTCAACTGAGAATGATTGCCATGGTAACGTGAATATGCGCTCTCCGCGACTCCCTGCTTTGGGCTCGAGCGGGAAAAACGAAAACGTCACAACCCAGTGTCGGCTTCCCGGGATACATCTCGACTCCCCATTAGGGATGCATCGGCTCTACGAACACGTTCCGCGGGGCTCGGTCCACGTAAACTTGAAAAATCCTCGGATCCCACAGTGTGCAAGCACTTTCAGAATGAAGTGTCGGATGGAACCTACTCGACCGGTCTACCACTCTGACTGATCCGATGCAAATGAAAAACTGTTTTCCTTTTTTTTTCACAGAGGCCTATTTCGCCCTGAAAAAGCTGATGAAGTATGCGCCGGCTATGATCCCGGTTCCGATCCCGATCCCCCTCCGCGTACCCCACCATCATCATCAACACAAAGAACACACCATTGTTGTTCACGATAGCGGTAAACATGGTGGTTACGGAGGAGGCTACGGAGGGGGCTGGCGCTAGAGCTGAGTCTCCCGGCCCGCATCCGTACAGGGTTCATCAGCAACATATGAATATTGAAAGTCGCACACGAACAGGGAATTCTGTCCAATGGTGGAGTGGTTCGGTGACTCAGACTCGATGACCTGCCATGACGGCGAAGAGCCGTCCCATTGTTCGGATGATCCTGTTAGGAATGTTTGCTCGTATACGCCCAAAGGCAGGGGCAAATCTAAGGGGAAGATGTGATCGCCCGGTCGCGACTCATTCTCAGGACTACGGAAATCATGAAAATGACTCGAACCTATTGTGGCAGCAGCCTGAAAACTCGAATCGACTCCTCGCCCCCTCCGATTCGCCCGCTCCGGTCGGCTATAGATACGCCACTGCCTGAATTCCAGAGTCCATGCACCTCGATGGTGTGTTGTTTGTCGTTCGTGCCGTTCATCAGCTCAATGCTGACCCCGTCGTCTTGTTTCTGTGATCGTGTTTCATTTGTTGAATCGTTGATTGGTCAATAAAAACAATGTACAGCTTTCCTCGTACTCAGCGTACTTGTCTGATCGTACATGCCTCCGGTCGTACGGAAATAGCTAAGAAGCGGGCTCTGAGCTGCAAAGAGTCGGGTAGGTGAGGCGCAGACTCCAAGAACTGGGACAACTAATTCGTAGCGAACGATCGATCCCTTGATGTGGTCCGGGTGGGTCGAGGGCCTCGACTCGAGGCACACAGAGTCAACCGGCGCCTATTCGTTATTGAAAGCCCAACGCTCGGTTGCCGCCACTAGAGTTCTCCCAAGTTCCCAAAGAGCGAATTCACATTGAAAACAAAGAAGTTTACAAATGCGACGTGTATTTCGTCCTCTCTCTCGTTCACATTCATTCATCTTATTCTAAATCATTATATACAGCGCAGGCTTGAGCACCCACTATAGATGTTCCCTGTTTGGTACAGTGCGGAATTCCACCGGCTGCACCTCCATCAACAGGCAGACAAGCCGAACGAGTCAGACCTGAGCCTCTGAGATCTGCACGCAACACGAAAAACTCGTGTGAGGTTGTTTCCAAACGGAATTCCGCTTCAGGTTTTGGTGCCTCCGTTGGCTTCTTTGTCTGAGAGTTTCTTCGCCTTCAAAAACCGGCGGCAGGAGCTTCACGTCTCATCTTGTATCGGACAGTGTATATCGGGCAGCGGAAGCCATCTCTTGGGTCGAAGGTAGAATGTCATAGAGTAACGATTTGTCAACCGAAAACAATCTCCCGCTGTGGTCAGTATTGTTTGTTGTAGTAGCGCGCTGTGATCTGCGATGAAGTGCGCGGATCAAGAACCAGACCGCCGTGAAGCGTTTCGTCCATTCACGGCTGTCTGGCCGATGATTCCGAGAGGAATTTCTTGATATCTCCGTCATCGTTCGTTCCTCGGATCCATCTCTCCTTTGTGACTGTCGAGATCATCGCTAGGATATTATTTGTTGAGTGAGCAAATTGTTTTGCGTCGTTTGCTGAGCCCAGTCGGTCCTCTCCGAATTCCGGTCGGCTCTTGGACGAGGCGACGCTTTGTTACGATGGGGAGGCTAGGCTTGCAAACGACGTTTGAACCATCGGACGTGGCGCTGCACCTCGTCGTGCAGGTGGCCACTTTGTGTTTGCCACCGAGATGTCACCGCAGCTAAAGTGCCGCCTGGGCAGCATCGGACGGTCTCCTTGATTGCGTGATCGTCGACGACTGAATCAATCGTTCTTGATCGGACTGTTGTCGAGTCCGATCCACTTTCGAAGGAAACAAATCACGTCCGGAACAAAAATTGTGGCGATGACCCAATCGAAACATGACTAACTCTCGTGGCGATGACGATGGACTCAATGATTATGCTGGCGGTGACGCCTTGACATGCAGATTACGATAATCAGCGCTGCTGCCCCCACTGTCTGGCTATCAGCTAGCTCGTGAGCTCCTGCTGCTGTTCTTCGAGAGCGCGAATTTCGGCCTCAATCTCGGATTTCCGTTGGATTTTCTCGCTCTGCTCTTTATTTGGTTGGCACGATCCACTGGTGATCTTCTCCTGGAGACTTTCTATTTCACGCACTTTCTTACGTAACGCACGTAACCGTTTCGAGAGGTCCGACGGCTGGGGAGGCAAGCGGGAAAGATGCATTAGATTTTCGTTCGGCAACTCTCGCGTTGAAATGCAGTCGGGCTGATGTTTACCCTCGTCAGAACAGGGGGGGGGGGGAGGGGCGCACAAAAAGCCCCCCACATTAACTCCTTCGCAGCTGCGTTGAGAGCTTACTCATCAACATGTCATTAGAACCGCCTTATTGAGGAACCCACTGATCTCTACAACTCTCTCCCTACGACTGAGTGCTCCCCCGCATCCGACACATTGAAGAGCCTGAGAATGGCAAAGTCGGAAATTCTGAGGCGTACTCGGGCCCAGGGTCCTCGCGCCCGGGGGAGCGGGCCCGATCGGCCGGGGTCCGAACGCGGGCACTGATTTCGAAACCGCTGAGATACACGGTATACAACGGTAACGTCGAATTCCATGCGATTTCTTCGGTGAAAACCGACTTCAAAGAAGTTTGAGCTTGGAGAGCTTCACGCTGGTATCGGCATAGTGCTCACGATGCATGGCAACATGAGCAGGAGTATTCGAGATCACGGGGAATGAAGAAATAGGTCTTGTCCAAGAGGCAGTCGCGCCAACGTCGTGGTAATTTCGATGCAAGTGAGAAGCCAGACATTTCCGTTCTTCCGTAAACATTGACCGAGGCCGCCTCTGCGCCTCCTCAGTGAAATTCAGCCTTCCCAGATACCCCTTTCGCGATGGAGGTTCTTGAGAAATCGATCGGAAGCTGAGATACTGCGAAGTCGCCCACGCTTGTGTGAATCGATGGAAGGACTCTCGGATTGATTCCAGCCGCGCACAAGATATACTGACAGAATTGATTCGAACGCCCGAAGAGCAAGGGCTCACCTTTTCAGCGCCGTTCTCCTCGGATGAATTTACCGAGAGAGTTTTGACACCGTTCTCAAGTGATATAACGTCCTGCTGGTGCTCGTTCTCAACAACATTATTGTTCTCTTTGCTTTCTTTAGCTTGTTGCTTCTTCTTGTTCTTCTTCTTTTTGCTTTTATTAGCTGCCGCTAGTTCTGGGTTAGCGATTTCTGCTTGTTTCTTCTTCAAGGCCTCAATCTGAGCAGGACTCAGTCCCGGAGGGAACTCGGGCTTCATCGCTCGAGCCAACTGTCGGCCCCGAGATTCGTACCTGCAAGTGGGGGACGTATCAGTAGTATCGAACTATTCTGGGTTCATCAGTGAGGACCGAGAGCTACGTGGCGTACGGCGTGCCTGATCTCCTCCATCACATCCCAACAATTCACAGTCCCAACCAATCTCGCCTTTCGCATGCGAAACGCGTGAGTGGATCTTACTTTGGTACTTCATCCTGAGGTATGTATCCTTCCTTGACTCGCCTGGCTTTCCTCCAAGTCCCGTCCGGGCGCTGGCTGGCTGGGATGAACGATCCTGGGGAAACAAAGAAATACACAGTCACTCTCATGGGTACGAAAGGAGATCATTTCAGGCGACCGATAAGCGCCAGTTCTGCACCGCCATTCATTCGTCGCTTGGGAAACGAATGAGCCGGAGAGCGTGCAAGTGTTCGGGCGTACGGGTGCGTTCATGGATGGACAGGAGCCTGCACAGATGGGGGAACTAGTAGGCCAGCGCGTACGTGCGACGACATCCGAGATCGAATTAGGATAGAAAGTGATCTGATCACGCACAACGCGTTTCACGTGACTACTTGACATTGAATTCTGTGAACCCGTGTGCGGTGCTGCCTAGCTCCGAGCCAAGCACTACTGAAGCTCAGTTAGGACCTCTGATCATCGCACAGCGTTCGGATAATCAGAAAGTCGATCACAGGGGGGGGGGGGGCGGGGATACCAAGACCACGGCCGAGGTTTTGTCAATGCCATGTCTGAGTTGGCGTTCTGGAATTGTATTTTCTACTCCGAGCAGCTCGCGCCGCACTCGACAGTGAACGTGAAGCTTTTCGGCCTCTCATCACTCCGAGGCTGACTTCCGTCGCAGCTGAGATGGTTTGAATTCATTCTGTGTTTTCACCTGGAGCCAATCAGGCAACTTCGATCGGACCATCCGAAAAAAGAGGCGAAGAACACAGACCCATGCTCACTGCGATCTTTGGAAATGAGGCTCACCAGGATCTGCCATGCCGAAACCACCAGCGTTCGTTCCGAAATATCAACAACCACGACGACAACGACAACAAGTTCTCGCCAGCCGTCGAATCTGCGGCTGTTGTTGTCGTGATTCGCCTCGAGGGTCGAGACGTACAGACGGACGAACTGCTGATCTATGTGGGCTGACGGTCAGGCCAGTGAGTGAATGATCTTGCTAGCCATCGAGAACGTGTGCGGCAGAAACTACGCTACAACAACACGAAAGCAGGGCAGGCATTCACGGCGAGGGAGTGAGTGAGCACAAGCAAGCGAACCAGTAGTCGCTCTACTGAGCTGGGTCCATCCTTCCACTCGCTCACTCACTCATTGATTCATTTAAATTTGGCGGCGCCAACAAACTCACCTTTTTCGTCGGTTTCGTAGATCTGGCTGCATAGAATCTGACTCGCGGTCATCGTTTAATGGATACCGCACGTTTGCTATCGAGTGTTCCGCAGATTGCGAGACTGCTCTATGTGTGTGTGTGTATATGCTGTCTGTGTAAGTGTGTGTGAGCGACTGTGGGGTACAAGCGAGAGGGAGTCTTCGAACCCCGAGGAAAGGGACCAAAACACAGCTGATCACAACCTCAGCTGATCTGTTGGGGAGACGGTGATTTGCCATTCAGTTCCCCAACTGCACGCTCTGAATTTCTGACCAATGGACGTCGTGAATGAGATTCTGACTCCTTCTCTAGAGCCTGAACTCGTCGAGTGTGACTTCGTAGTCCGATGCGGTACTGTCGAGGGTGACTCGCTCCGCTAATCCTCCAAACGGACCCAATTGTCACAAATACTTCATTAGGTCGCATTGCGAGTTCTCCGCGGACCTCTGGTTCCTGTGAGAGCCTCGACACGAATCACTCTATCCTTGAGATTTATTTGGAATCGGACAGACTGCCCGTGTTCCACAACCAGAGACAGCGTGATGTGTATGACTTTGAATAGATGTCTGTCCAAAAAGGTACCTCCTCCGATCCAATGTTCCCTTCAGAGACCGCAAAGAAGCTGTCATCGACTCCATGTGTCCGATTCGATGTTGTAACCGCCTCATCCTTACGGTCCCTCAGAGATACATGAGTTCTTACAGCACTCTATCCGGAGTTAGGTAAGCCTTCTAGGGCGGGATCTTGTCATAGGGCTGAATGTGGAGTCGACATGGACGCTTCATGTCCGAGCGGCCCATTGCCGCGAATCCTGAGGATTCTGAGGGTGAACCCCGGTTATTGTTCGGGATCACCCTAGTGATCGAGTTCCGTCGATGAAGAGTAGCATGACGCGACCAATTTTTATTAGCGCATAACCGTTGCATAATATTGCGTACAGAGAAAATGGAATGTGCAGGAAGCGTTCCAAATAATCGCGGCTCCGAGATCGCTGAGTGTTCACTTTGGCAGAGGTCGTCAGAATGCCGTTTTTTATTCTTAAAAAATTTAATTTCTCAGTTCTGAAACCAGTGCCAAAAAAGTATAAAACGGGGAGCGAACGCGCGGCCTTTCCCGCGTTTCATAACCAGCCCATATCCAAGGACCAGCCTCACCACTTAACGTGAAACGGATCTTGACTAGGAAAATACATTTCTCAATATTCACACCCGTGTATACCGGATGCTCCATCATGAGCGCAGTTTTTCGTTCGATAGACGATGCAAAACCTTCTCGGTCGCCTTGCTCCGACATTGGACGATGGCCTCACGGAAAGCTTGGAGCTGACTCCGACCATTGAGTAGAATATCACTGCGAGGGAAAAAAGAGCGGGCTGGATTATCGTCTTCGAGCTCATGCAAGTATCAAACTCTCTCAATGATCTGAATCGACGCTAATGAAGGATTCTGACGTCAGATCCCACATGAATGATTGACACACGGGGGAGCTCACCTAGTACGATCATCCTGGAAGAACTGAACAACTTCTTGCGCTGTGACGCTGAAATCGTGAGCGCAAACTTTGCGCAAGGTGTCGATGAATCGTTTCGCCACTGTTAGCAGCAGCTCTGGGGCAACGCTGTTACCGAGTTTAAGAAGACGGGAGTAATCCGCGTCTATTTGACCTAAAGTTTCTGCGAACTCTTTCAGAGTTGTGAGTTCAGGTTTCATGTCGGTCTGCAGATTGGACCTCCATGCGTAGTCGACTCCACACTTAGAAGCCCAAGTTCCTGCAAGTGGGAGCTGTCTTGAGGCAGACTGCTGGAATCCTCGACATGTTTCAGAAAGTTCGGTCGGGAGACCCTCTCAAGACGAATGTCGGGACTCAGGCTCGAAGTAGCACATCGCGCGTCGCAGCGATCGAATCTCTTACCTGAAATATTGTGCAAGCCAATCCAGACTGTCTCCAGCATACGGTAGGCCGGATGCTGCTTGATGTCGTCTCCAGTCATCGGCCCGAAAGCCTGATGAGGTCGTTTGCTCATGGAATCAATCTCCATGTCCAAGGTAGCTGAAAGCTTCCGCGACGAGCTCTGCCCCCGAATCAGAGCTCCGGTTGCAGCTCCATCCACGCTGCTCTTCTGATCCAATGTGGACTCGTCGTCGGTATCCATACCATCATCGTCATCATCCGAATCACAGTTGATCGCGGTTGACAAGGATTTGCGTTTGGTTGTGTTCTTTTTGATTCCGTCGCTCTTCTTGCGCTTCGTATCAACCTTCGCTACGATCTCTACTATTCGTTTCTTCTGTTTATCAGACATGCTGTCGAAATGCTTTCTCGTTCTGTTCTCCACTATACTAGAAGTCAAAGTCGCACCAGACTTCGCTCTCGGCGAGGATTTGAGGCCAGTGAAAATTCCTTTGCAGACGTTGAGGATCCTGGCGATAACTCGATCTTTCTTCAGCAGCTCGAGGATTGCGCAAACATAACGCAGAAATCTTTGGACCTCCTCGTATGCCAAATTACGAGATTTTCTCCGACACTCCCTGATGAATCGCTCGCATCGGGTAATTAGTTCCGAATCACTAACTATCTTCTGCTCTTTCGCCTTCTCCATCAATCTGTAGATTATCCCATTGTTATTCGAAGTCAATTGGTCTTGCTGTTTCAAACGGAACCTCAGAGCGCACGTGAAGAGCTCCGTGCAAAACGCGAACAACTGCTGAGCGTGCGGACAGAGCTCTCTGAGGTCTTTGGTTATGAATCGATCCATCTCAGGTATGGCCTCGTTGAGTTTGCATATGAAGTCTAACGAAGACCACGTCGAAAGACCGTTGGCACAAGCCTTCACGCTGAGGTTGTTGTCATTGGTGAGCAGGATAGCTTCGAAACCTATAACGGCGAAGGAACTGTTGATTCCGAAGACACTTGCCCCAGATGAGCCCAAAATCGAAATCCAACATCACGACCTGAGGTTGTCGGTATCGGTTGGTTATCAGAATTGAGAATACACTCACCTTCTTCTTTGAGTTTCAACGCGGCACCCAATATGAGATCATCGTTCTTCTGAGTGACTCCGTCAGCCTGCGTGACTTCTTTATGGCCGATGACGCTCTGAGCCAACACTCGAGGATTTCTTTGCTTCATGTGTCGACATAGTAGCTTGTTTACGGGGGCTGCTGTGCTCCCCTGGTCCAGCTCTGTGAGCACAATGTATGGTATATACACAGTATAAGCTTGCGACGACTCGATCACGGCGCGCACCATAGGTAACGATCGTATCAGAACCGATGTGTCAGCCACCAAGAAGGTTTTGTGTGAATCCAAATCAACGGACATCTGGGAAGTAAGAGGAATCAAGTGAAATGAGAAGTCAAACATTACAAGACGAACGCTACCAGCCTCAGCGGTGCAGTCTGGGCATGACTTGCGCAAGCGCCAAGGCAATTCTTTGGTCCTTCAGGCGGCTGGGAATACCGCGATGAACAATCATTGACGTTCTCTGCGTAAACGTGAAAAGGTAGGCGGACCCTGAGTCTGCTCCCTCCTGTCGCGGGGAGTTGATCACGTCCGCGTCTGTACACCTATTCCCCGAAGCCGATGACTCCTTCAGAGGTGCCTACGCTGGGAAGTTCCAAGGAGTCAGCGAGCGCTGTTACGCCAGATGGAAGTGACCTGGAGTGGATCCCAGATCCAAGCTTTTTCCTCCCCGATCATTATCAGCTGTCATCACTGATGACCATCGGAAAGGGAAATAGCTCAGTTCCCTCCGGTACAACTGTCGCGTCAGCTGATCGCGAGAGAACCAAGAGTTCTGGGGATTCGTCTCCGGGAGGAGAAACGGTAGCAAGAATTTAGACGTCAACCCTTCAGTATACCACTGAAGATACTCCTGGAGGTTCAGCGGTCCATAGTAGGTAGCCGTTGAAATGCTCACCATCTTGATATCATCACTTGGTCGCGTAAGACTGAACGAACGAAGAGCCAGCTTCGAAGAACGGGATATTCAGAAGGAACTGCATGGCGCTTCACACATTCCCTGGAGGCCCGGACTCCACCGTGTGTTCGCGAAAATATGCTCTCATTGAACTTCTGCGCATCTCCTCTAACCACATTTCACAATAGATGCTCATGGTGAAAGCACCTGAAGGAATTCCATTTTGAGCGCGTGCGTCGTCAATGTGATCGCCATCGGGGAAGGATCCGAGAGGCGCGAGTTTTTGAAATCAGCGGAAACGGAGGTCCCGTGGAGGTCTTCCGTCGGAGAGTTCACCTTTCCTATGATCGCAGATGTGGTCGGCTTTAGCGGCGATCAATTCGATATGGCAGAGCACTAGGTGATGGCGCTGGCGGCACAGTCAGGGTCTCGGTCCCGAATTCCACGGGAACTCAACCTGGTTATGAGGGAGGTTCGCCGACAATCGCTTCCATCCGACTTAGCAGCTACGGAGAATGCTAAGCCTCTCCCAACATATAGACATTCGTTTTTGCTGATATTTCTGCAAGATTCAGAGGGGAGATGCATCCCAAGAGTCTTCATCAGAGGGTACAGAGACAAATCCCTCACGGAAATTCGGCACCCGGCATTGCAGTCTCGCAAGTCTCGCGGACGTCCGTTTCCGAGCAGTGGATGTCGATTTGACTATCATCGACCTGTGTTAGTGTCCATGGATTTCGAGCGATGATGAGAACTGCCCCGAACAGCCGTTGATCGGCTCAAATCTCTTGACAAGAAGGGGACTGTCCGCGGGAAGGCTTCCCTGGTCTATGAGAATCTCCCACGGCCTCCAAGGAAGCCGAGCTCCGAGTTCTCACTCCTCATGACGACGAGGATATCCGGAGAATGTTCTTGAACATCCGGAACGATATTCCAAAGCCATTTTAGGACCCAAGAGCTTGAAATGAGATCACACGGAGTTTTCCCTACGTCAATTCTTTGTCGCTCCCTGAGCCATTGCGAGGCTGGTATTTCCTTCTTTATGAGATCCGATAGGTGAATCCTTTGAATTAGAGCAGCGACTCAGAAGTCACGCACATCCCGACTCAGCACATCGATGGAACCGACGCGTGATCGCGAGCCGGATCAACATCGCAGAAAAACGTAAGCTCTCACCAGCGGGAGGCCTTTAACTCATTTCAGCTGTTCAACGTTGCTCACTACCACGTCTAGTCGGTACAGTTGTGGTGATATCCACGACCAGTTCATGGATGGTTCAGATCAATGACTGAAACTCGATTCGGATGATCACTCGGGCAAGCTCGATTCAGCTCCGCCTGATACGGACAAGCAGTGCATGAACAGTATTCACTGCTCCACACCTAAGGAACTATGTCGGCACCTCAGGGTTACCCAGAGACGGGAACTTTCCTTGGTGAGCAAGCTTTTGAGTCGGACAATAGAATGGAGTGCAATAAGAGTTCTCGAAAATCGGGAAACGGGAATCTAGGGAGTTTCTCACTTCAGTATAGATGTCATGGGACTCGGATCACCGATTTAATTTTTGCAGAGAACATTCCGGTCTCATCCGGACTCGTGGTCTCCATGGTGCTAATGAGAACTCTGATCCCATTGTTCGGTGTTCCCACCAGTTCAATCGAATACAAAACGGACTCCATAATAAGCGAAGGACAGGTGAAATGCTTCATTTATGATGATGATTGTGGTATACGGCATCGAAACAAGCTCATAAGAGCGAGAGCCTCCCGGTCTCGCGAAAAAACACAACGAACTGACTCGGTATGTCTCCAGGTGTGGCGCATCTTCACTTCGAAGTTCTTCTTCACCGAAACCAGGGACTTGATAAGCGCCGGCTTACTCCTTTTTTACATGCGCGGCGTCGAGCGACGTTTCGGCACGGGGAAATTCGTCGAATTCCTCCTCGGGAATTTGATCCTGACCTGTATTGTTGAATACGGCATGATATACCTGCTCAATGCCGTCGCGCCGGATTATCTTCCGTCAGTGGTACCGCCAGGGCCGTTCTTCGTCTTCTTTCCGACGATACAGCGATTCGTTTCTGAGTTTCCTCCAGTGTCGAGATCATCTTATGGCTCTGATACGCCACTGATCACACCACTTCTCCTTTTGAGCACTGTCGGTATTGATTTAGCTTTTGCACCGGCGCAGATTTATTTTCCGATATTCTGCACGCTTCTCGCAGGCGCTCTACTGAACGACGATTTCCTCTGTCTGAAAACGTGAGTAAGTTGCTGTTTCGCTCTATATTAGAGCTCCGGGAACGAGTGGTTGAGGACCGTCTGAGTAAGAATCGTGGCCTCTGTGGATGCCCGGCTAATGAATTCACACGGAAGCTCTTCCATCCACAGCTTGATACGCCTACCGAGGAGTCTCTTTCCAAAGCGACCGTATGATGTGTCGACTCGGAAAATCGGAGCCACGATCGAAGCTCAGCGGAGTATGCACTCGGAGTACCTCGAACAGCAAATGATCTACAGCACCAGCGTGTTCCGGACACCACGGAATGTGGTTGCCCCGCCAGAAGAACTTGTACGCTTTGGAATCTGGAACCGTACCCTGAATATATTTATTCGCTTCTTGAGCATTCACTTCTCTGTGAAATCCCAGTTTTCTTCATCGTTCGGTTCCGATCCACAATGTAAGAACTTCATACGTTCCAGGTGACGCAGTTGACGGAGATGGGGTTCAACAGGGAAAACGCGATCCGAGCTTTACAAACAACGAACAACAATCTACAGATGGCCACCAATATTCTGTTGAATCAGTGAGAGCGAGCGACAGAAGATACGGGATCCCTTCCCGAAATAATCTGGGGAGTCGCTGAAGCTGATCGCGCGAGTCGACGCGATCGAGTCCCAACGGACGTCCGCCTCTTTCAGCGGAGTGTAATATATGTACAATATGCAAGTAGTATGAATGAGAAACCAGCCGAGGTTCTTCTTGGAGCTCCCGTATCGGGACAATCGGATGACATGATAGGGAACACCGTGTGAAAATAAACCAGAGAGCCGAAGAGAGGGTTTTTCATTCTGAGAGTTGCGATGGGGTGAGATATTGAGTGTTCTGATTTGGGAGCCCTGTCGTCATTGATGTGGAGGATTCGGATGTAGGTATGACCCTAAATGAAACTTGGGGTGACTGGAAAACTCGGAAGATACTCGAGACATCAAGCTCCCATTATTCACTTCAGTTCGGCAAATCTCTAAATTCAAACGACGAGTGGGAATCCCGTATGGGCACCTGAGCCCTCAAGGATCAGAACATGGGGGAATCGAAACTAGCCGACGCCCAAATCATCGTCAAACCCACCCGACGAATCCAAATTCCAGGTTCAACGATTCTGGCCACCTCTGAAGATGGTAAATTTGGACTTTTCCACTCTGAAAGCTTTGGAGCTGTCTTAGGAACACACAGAGAGAAGAGAATTCTGATTCCCATCACACTTCCGCCCAGACTTTATTTCTGCACATTAGCGACGGAAACCGTTATTCTGGGCACCGATCGTTTGAAGGCCAGGGAGATCGTGCATGTCGAGAGTTTTCAACATTTCCACGGTATCGGCGTCGACCTCGAGTGTATCGCGCTCAAGGCAAGAAACTTCGGGCACGTAGTTGTCTCTGCGCTCCATTTCTTCCTCCTGAAGCTTGATAGAGATGCCACGAACGGGCCCACGCTCCAGGCGCTTCATCAAGTGGGTGACGTAGCTGTAACCAAGGAGAACAGTGTTAAGCAAGATTGACAGAAGAATCTGGTTTTGGTCAACCACGTTTCCAACATGATGCCGTTGCTTTTCTCCACCTGCACGCACTCGATCACAAGATCTGCCCCCATCAGAGGCCCCGACAGACCTCAAATCTCTCAAATGGAGGCAGATAAATCATACACGGACTCTATATCGTACGATCCTTTCAGGGTGGGCGCAGGACGCCTTGCCCAGTGCTCGGCTATGAGCTGCTTGAGCGCCACATGGCTCCTAGTTTCGAACACTTTCTAGACCTCAATCACGGTGTCGAATCGTATTTCTCTGAGCAAGCTCAACTGGAATTCAGAGTCCGATCTCTACATACCCAGCGATTTTGTTGCGAAGAGGCTTTGACGGAATGGTAGCGATTTCTTCGCACACTCTCTTGTTCGTGTGGAACTCGAGTGTTAGCTTCGTGTAGTGCTTGTTGATCATCAAACGAGCGGCCTTCTTGACGGTCTTAGTACGCACACGACCCATGATTGACGATTTTTCGATGGAATTAGACTTCTCACAGCCTAAAATCGAGAGATTTCACAGTCTAACAGCCAAAACGTGGCTTAGCTGGAGCTCCGGCAAGCGGAAAAAGGCATTTCGAAACCGGAACACCGCCGATGTTTGTTATGTCTGGCCAGCAGACGATGCGCGCCAGAGTTCAAATCCTCCGCGCTCGCTTGTAAGCTCACAGCCTAGACCGATGATTCGAGAGCGATGACGGCGTAAGGCTTTTTCAAGGGCGGATGACAGTTTTGTACCTTTCTATCCTCACATTCCCATATCATTGAATAGCGGTAAACTCCGTGTCTGGTGAGGTTCAGCAGATGCTATTCTTAGGCTGATGAGAGCATGCGAAAAGGAGCGAAACGGAATTCGCTCACAGCTTCAAAGCGAAAACCGCAGCTTTCGATAAATGAGAGTGAGAATTTCGAGATTACCGCGTCATCTATCGTCCCTCAAAGATGGGCTTCGCTCCTCCTCAGAGCACTCAACGTGGAAGTCAGTATCTCTTCAAGGAAGATATTCTATTGGTCCCACTCTGCCGGTTCTTTGCGCCCGGCTTCACTCGCTGTAAGCAGTCGCTGACCCCCACATGAACGACATAATCCACGTCGGCCCATGGGACAAGCATTTCGCTCCGGGAAGAGGGGGGAGCGCAGAGTTTGCATCATCGGCGCACCACATCATATTGGTTACGTTTAGCGGTTGGATCGTTGAGAAAGTGAGGAAGGCGAGTTCATGCTCGTGGTATTCACGTCAAGAAAAAAAATGGGACACCCTCGTATCGTCTAACTCGTGAAAATATCTGGAAGGTTTTCTGTCCTGCCTTGAGTGCGATCTGTGATGATTTGTCATCGCCCTCATTTGTTCCCACGACCTGCCGATTGATTCCGACACAAGTTACTGTTCGGGCTGAATGTTTCAGAGTACCACCATGCTACGGATGAGCAATAATTTAGATTTCAAACGTTGCATCAAATCTGGATCATCTCATCGAGAGGGAAACCATCGAGCTCGTTGAGGACGATCGGATCTCGACGAGGAAAAGTTTTGTGTTCCTTGTCAGGTATGTCTAGTAATCGAAGGCGACAGTTAATTCCACAGAATCGCCCGAAGATTCGAGCACAGAAGCTATCGATCATTCCACAGATCATCGATCTCAAAGCCTCATCGAGCGCACTTCAAGAGGTTCGGTTCCCGACTGAAGATGACTTCATCCGTTTACTTGATTCAGCTGAGACAAAGGTGTCTGAAGTGCGAGGCTGTTGTATCTGGCCAGCTCTGGATGTCTGGCAGGTCAGCGATGCGAAACCGAGCACTCTGGCCGAAAATCTATTCCTCAATTTCTCAGTACATCAACAGAGAACAGTTTGACCGGAGAAGAAATCCAGTTTGGGTAGCATCAAGTTCGTGGCCGAAATAACTCCCCAACCACTCCGTTGCGTCCGTGGATTGATGCCTTCAGGAACAGGAAGGCTAAACTCTTCTGAAAACCTCGCCGATATGTTCGCATCGTCAGCTTCTTCCTGGGAGAAGGATGAACAATTCCCATTGATTCGTGAATGGAGTCAATTGATGAAAAGGCTCATGATTATCGCAAACTCTGGTCCACTGCGAACCACTGGAAGTCAGTTCCTGTAGGTCATTATGGAAGCGATTTCATGGACTCCATCCGAAGATACTCTGCCTTCAACACGGATCATCGCTCCCGGGTCTCCGTCCCCTTTCCATATGTAGCTACCACTTCTCATCCGGCAAACCGATTCATGAATCTCATCCTCATCAACTTTTCTCTCCACGTGTTCTTTGGGAAGGTTTTTGTCTAAGAGGTCACTGCATCGAGTTAATGTGGGTCTCTACAGGTTGGATGTAGTATCGGATGGGGTTAGTGGAAGGAACTTTCTCACAATCCCAAGAGCTTGATCGAATTCCTCGGGGTTTCTCATTGAGATTGCGTTCGGGAAAATAACTTGAGTCACAGTCCATATGGGACTACCCAATCGTTTCCCTGGATCCATATTGCGAGTATTTCCCAGCACGCCTGGGAATGTTTTCCACCTCCATCGAGGAAGCAAAAGCTCGACCTCATTCAGCCTGTTCTATAGTCATGAGGCTATTCAGCACTTCGAGAGAAACCTCCCATCATGGGAAGTCCTCGATGGCTAGCTTGGCATTCTGAAATTCCATAAGTTTCTCGTCAGTCGGTATCGAACGTTCCTGGGTTGATATCAGGAGGACAGCGCTACGACCCCATCTTGAAGCTCTCCGAGTCTTCCCTCCGGAGGAGAACAGGAGTTCGAGCGGATGTTTTGAGCACGGAAAGGTGCCCACACACTCTGCGACGGAACGAGCTAGACTCTATGTCTCTGGATGAAGTTCCGACATGATATATGAGTCTGAATTCAGATTCGCCGCGAGCTCGAATGAGCTGACGCCGACGGACGTCGCGGACTAAACGCGAATGGCTGGGAAACTAGGCGTGGGCAATGCCTATCAGGCACACTGCGGGAAACGATAGTTCGGCTTGAACCTTTTCGTTCGATTCTAAGACATTAAACTCGGCGGGACGACCAAACTCAGATCGAGCGAATTCGGAAACTTCGCGACTAACCATCTGCCTGTCAGCTCAGTCGGCGCTCCTTAGTACCTGAGAAAAATTGGTTTTAGGGGAAACATTTGCTCGCTCCGAATGCCATCCCGAAACGGAATTTTCATCAGTTAGAAAAACTCGATGATACTCCTGGCGGTGCTCGAAGCGAGCCAGAAATAGTTCGCGCCTCCCCGAGTGCCTCTTTATAACCATTGCTGGATCGGAACATAAGAAGCTATAACAGCAGTTTTTTGTTCCCATAGAAGCTGAAGGGCTCAAGGCGAGAAAGGCTAGAATTAGAAGCATAACTTATGGCCCATAGCTGGTACCGTCATCTGCACCAGCATCAGCCTGATTGAGCTTGCCTGCCTGCTCGCCTAGATGTCTGGCCGTCCGCTCGTTTGCTCCACGCACTGGATGTGACTCATCCCAGCAAACAAAGCCAAGGCTGAATTCAAATGCATGGGGATGGCTTTCCCGCTTATGTCGCCTTGAGTTTTTGTACCAGCATCCAAATGTGCCAGCCTTTTATGCTCCTCTGAAACCGAGCTTTCGGCATTCTACTTTCAAAGCTCGCACTCACGTATCCTTGGTTCCACACACGGCTGCTCCTAACGGCCTGTTCTCCCAGTAGGGTTGAAACGACAGCGAGGAAATATTCTACGAATTCAAGACAATATTATGGGAAGACTCCAAGAATTGCACACCAGCAAATCCCGCTCCGGGAGGGGGGAAAAAGAGGCGGTAAAATTCCCTTGAATTCGTATCCTAAATTCTCTCGGAATGGAGTTTTCTTCATCTCAAAGTCACAGACCTGTGAGCGACAACGACAGCATTGAGCTCTTCGGTTCCCAAATCAGCTCGAATTTTCGGCTACACCTGACGATCGTAGCCGACTGGGATTCGCAGTGCATTAGATGCCACGTGAACGTAGTCTTCTCTGATTCAGGCTCCGAGACGATGTTCGATCCGACTGATTCTCTGTCAGGAACTTCCGAAACGGTCGATAAGGCACGGCAGATCCGTTGGAAAACAGCACGGAACGAGAGAAACAGAAGTATCCGGTGAACAGGGACGTCTTGCCACTCGTTGAGGCAGGGCAGACAAATGAAACCACAAAACTGCTGAAACGACTTGGGGACTGATTGCGTATGAATTATTGTAATGTCGAATACGTGCTCTGCTATTTTCACGAAGTCTTTGAGAGAACCAGGAATCCCTTGTGTCGCAGTTCGATTGAAAGCGTTTTGAGATCGGGTGATACCGATGTCCATTGAGGTGTGTTACCAAAGGCTGAAACACCCGACCGCTGGTTGGACTTTTCGCAGAAAACAGCCTCAAGCAGCATTTCGATGAGGTAAACAAGGAAAACGGAGTGAAACTCTGAACCGTCTCACAAGACCCTACTATGATCGACGTTGAATACAATCACGATTCATCGACTTCGGCACAATGATTCCCGCGACCCATCTGGAGCAGTGCTAACGATTGTTTCTGGATCATTTGACGAAGATTCGTTCGATATTTGATCAGCGTCAACGCGCCAACAAGTAGCCGTCCCCCGGCGGAGGAGCTCAATATTATTCATGGAGGACGCGGAGGTATGGTGAAAGGCTTGCCTAATCCGGTTTTCAAGGTTAGCGTTGGGAACAGGGTTTTTTTTTCATCCGATTTTCAAGTGAGCTTAAGATCAGCGAGTCTGCCGTCAGCAGTTGAAGTCGCTGGATTGCCGCTTGGCGAGCCCACTGGCGGCTTGGCTGCCGAGCTGACTGACTGGCTGTGAGCCACGTTAATGTTATGCGGAGGAGCGGACTCCGCCCTCCGAGCACCCCAGCGAGTGAAGAGCGAAGTGTTGGGGTCCCTTCCCGCTTTGGTCCACCCCACGATGTCTCTCTTCGATATTGGAATTCGCTCCGATTCCTTCTGCTGCCGCCTCACTGCTTGCTTACTTTCATACAATCCAAACATACTTCGGCCGTGGAAGCTTGATGTATATTTCAGCAGATCGAGATATATTCCATTGCGGTCCCCGTGTTCCGCTGTGTCTGTCTTAGTGGCTGAACACATGCTGTGGTCATTGTGGAGAATATATTTGGAACGCGTAGTTAGTAGTAGCGAATTTACAATAAGACTTCACACAGTTTTCATCAAATTTCAACAGTTGGATGATGAATCTTGAAATTATCAGTGTCACAGGAGCTCTGAGAATTGTATCACATTGAGCCGGATCGATGTTATCCGGGAAAGCTGGCTTGATATTCTCAGAGTCACGAGGATAAAGCTTGGGAAGGTTTGTGCTCGCACCACCGACGCTGCCCGAAGGACGCGAAGAAAAACAACAAACGGAACCAGTTCCTCGACGTCTTCGCCCATTCCTCTTATCTTCCGTTGAGAGGGACGGCAAATCACACCTTTGAAAGCGAGGAACTAAGGAAGCTGTTGACTCGATGATGGCGTGCCCGAAATAGCGACCTTGTTTCAAACAAGCTCTGACGTTGGACTGCTCTTCGCGGATGATGTGCCGGAGGATCGTAGAATAAAGGCTGGAGATCGTCCACCAATAACTGGAGCCGACAACTATCGATGAGCTGACAGAAATCGAAGAGTCGGTGGGTTATCGAAACGAGAATCCTCGTGGAAGTCTTGGCGGGCCCGACTTTCCGATGCTCTGATTCCGGTCCACAAATTTGAGCTCCGAGTAATTCCCTGTTTAGACGTTCGAACATCTCCTCAATTTCGCTGCCCATTGGAATCGCATGCAGCGAGATATCTGGCGGTAAGGCACCGAGGCAGTGTTTGAAACCCCCATGACGCGCGATTGACTCATTCATTGGACGGTGTTCTAGGAGGCAGCGCATATCGAATCCAAGGTGGAGAAAGGAATCATCGAGAGTATTCCCCTTGTTACCGGATATCGACGTAGTCTGCCGACTGCGTATGCACGAGTTTACTCATTGGAATCGGAGGAGCCGACGTTTTCTTTATGCAGTAACAACCCCCACGGGCGTAGTTCATCTTGAATATCTCGTCATGATCGAAGGATCGCTTCAGCCATCTCATTCGGCTCGAATTGGCGATCGACTCGTCAAAGACGCTTCTGTTCACCGTGATGGGAAACGCCGCCTCTTGGCGAAAACTCGAGGAATTATTCGACGTTCCGAGAATAAAAGCTGAAGCGAGAGAAGAAGAAAACGAAACAAGCCACAAACCAGCCAGCCAGCGAAAGACCGCCTCTGAAAACGTAATAATTTAAGGAACGGAGGCTCCGACTGGGAGAGGAGAGATCCCGCTGTTTTTCTATTAAAATTTATTTTTTTGCACTCCGTCCACCTCCCTTGAGACATGAGGCCTCTTATTGTCTCTTCGGAATCGTCGTCTTCACTTGTCATTCTAAATCGTGCATCGGAGGCTTATCCAGCCCCATCAATCTACCTGAAGCGAAGCAATCGGATACCCGTTTCGAACTTTCAAACGACCTCCTGACCAGAACTT
The DNA here is from genome assembly GCA_037576195.1 of Phytoseiulus persimilis. Taxonomy (NCBI): domain Eukaryota; kingdom Metazoa; phylum Arthropoda; class Arachnida; order Mesostigmata; family Phytoseiidae; genus Phytoseiulus; species Phytoseiulus persimilis. The sequence goes on from CM075104.1 coordinate 11,252,073, forward strand.
CAGTTCATCCAGCATCCAAACAATACGGGTATAGAATGGGCCTCCATCACGGCTCAACGTCTCAAGAGACGTCGGAATTTGAAAAGCATCGAATCCAACCTGTGGAGTGGAAGCTCATTCGGCTTTTCCGATATCGACTGTTAGAATGGGCAGAATAAAAACAAGCATCGACCGAGAACGAGATTGGGTACCTAGGAAGATTAACGCCGCGTCCCCTGATTCATCGCGACAATCAGAAAACCGTCGGTGAACTCCGCCTGCTCTTCACAGTGCCATCAGCCGCCGGAAGTAATTTCCAGCTCGAAAACTAGACGCATTGGCGGAGCACTGAGAACTGAAGATGAATATTCCGAGGAGCCGAACTCTGAAGCGTCCATCTCAGACAATCTGAAACCCCGAGGCTCCATGCGGATTGCTGGGAGTCGATGAATTGAACGCGAAAACGATCTGAGACGAGTCTGATGTGGGACTTGCAAGCGCCGGTCGGTGGGAAACTTCCGCCGACAAGGAACTCGAGGGAACCCGGGTCATCTCGAGGGGATCTCGATTCCGGTCATCTTTTCTCGTATAGGTTCTTCGGACGTTGTTCGGACAGTCATCCTCCCGGAGTACCGGAGGAAATCGGTGCCTCAGCCAACCGATCCCGACTCTATATTCGAGATACAGCCATCCGAGAGATTCTCTCTGACACATTCCGTTTTAGCGATTCAGGCAGCGTGCCTCTTTCCTGAATCGTTTCCCACACAGGGGTGTTGTTGTTTATCCCCTGCCGAAAATTCGTCTCGGGAAGAACGCAGGAAACTTCCCGATGATCCGTGAATTATACTGCCGATACGTGCGCTGGAAGTACGAATCAAACAGAACCGAGAGCGGATCCAAGACGCCCTTTGGTTTCCATTGAGAATGCCACTTTTTCATTCGGTTGGTCACGTAGTATTTACTATGGAGAGATGTAGTCTCAAGCACAATCACGCAACATCTCGATCCGTCGGCCGATGTTATTCCGTAACGTTCCGCTGAACGAAGACAGACCCACACACTCACGGATGCTTTCACTCATCCAGCCCTCCATTCTCCTCCAACTATCCACCCACACAAGCAGATCCCATTTCCACTTTGTAAACTTTCTACTCCTGTTACTCCGCAACCTCTCGGACGGCGATCGGGATGGGTGGTCTGATGGAGCCACCGGCCGACCTAATGAGAATTTCTACTCTTGAATTTCTACACAGAGAGATTTTCTGCCGACCGCAAACTGCTGAAGACCGAGTTCATTTTCCCTCTTCGATTCTTGTCCCTCCCCCCGAGCTCTCTCAGATATTCCGATCGGCGGAAACACCTCTCGGACAGAAGCTGAGCTCGTCGGCTGAAGAATCTATCGATAAGGCGATGTAGTAGAGTCTTTCACTGACTGTAATTCATCATCAAACGGATCCTATGAATCCCAAAGATGAATACGAAACGAAACGAGCCGTTCCGTACACGGGTTTATGGATCTCACAGCAACCTTGCGAAATTCCCATCCTACGCTCCTGCCTGGCCCGTCGGCTCCAGATAGAGGACCATGAGCAGTTCCATAAATACTTGAGTAGATCCGACACTTTGAAGAGGCTTTTCGTTTGAATTCAAGAGAGAGAGAGAGCTGAAATGGTGAGAGTCGTGGCCAGATCCCGGAGCGCGTAAAAGCCCTAAAACTCGCTGGTTTGGGAGGAAGCTTCGAATCTGCAGACGTCTACTTATGCAGGCTGGAAGCGACTAGCCGGCATAAACATCATCCTGCGGGAGCCTTTCTGGCTGTCTAACGGTAGGTTCAGGACTCGGAGCTGTCTCACGCAATATTCTCCCGAGGACGCTCGCATCGCTGGACAATCATCGACAAGGAATGGCAGCCATGGTTCGATTGAATGATAACCTCTACCACGGACGATTGGAACCAGACTGGCTTCCGTTCGTTGCTCGATAAGATAAGCGCAGCACGAGGCAGTTGCCTCGCGTCTGTATACGGCGGAAAACGATCACAGCTGACGAATCTGTGCGGCATCAGTACGAGCATCTGTCCGAGATGCTTATTCGCAAGGCCTGCTCCATGATGCTGTCAGTGGACTTGGTCGATCTTTCGAAGGTCGTCAGTATCTTCCATTTGCTGCGCATTTCGGGACGAAACCCGCCCACAACGAGAGCGCATCGAAATGCATCTGAGGAAGCAAGCGGAGCCAGTTCAAACGCACCACGACGAAGTATTTCGAGGGTCGAATGAAGCAGATGAATCAAGAGCGAGAGGAGCCCGTTCGCATCTAAGCGTTCTGGACTCTCGCCTTTCTGTCAGCTTTCGGCCTTCTGTACATTCTATCGGGCCGTCGTTAGAGTTTTTTCTTCTCGGAGCTAACACAGCGTAGGCTTCTTTCACAGGCGTTCGCTGCTGAGCCTGGCGGCAGGCTGCTTGCCGGGTAGGCAGGCGTCTGCTTCTCTCTTCTTTCTGTCGACTTTCTTGACATAAAATATGGTCGAGAAGGAAGGTTGGAATCGCAGCTTGATCTGATTCAGAGGGAGAAGCAGATTGTGCCGGGTAGCATCAAGCTGGATTCGGCCGAGTTCGGACCCTGACGAAAAAAAAACTCGCCGAGAGCTCTTCGTCTCGGCTCAACCGAAGCTGTTCGAGCCTGCTCAGAGTCCCCCGCTCGCAGACAGAGACCGGAGGATGTTGTTCGGTCGGAGAGTGTTGTCTGACGTGCCGGTTTCTCGAGCAGAAAACGAATTCACGTCGTTGAGAACACGTCCCAAATCAGAACGGCATCCATGCTTCCAACGGCTTCGCAACTCCGAGTAGGAGACTCGGCACCAACTCGGTCCGTATCCCGGGCATTATACATATAAGGTGGCGCGACATAATCGGCTCATTCCACCGAAAGTAGGCAATGGCTCCCTACAGGGCTGTAGATCCATTTACTCGTCTACCCACCTACCCTGCACAAGGAGCGGATGCCATTATACCATTAGTTGCAGGGCTCTGCCTTTCGTTCCCGGATATTGATTCACGAAACGTTCTGGAGCAAGAGCTGCCGCCCTTCGCCAGGTTTCGGTGGAAAAATATCATTTTCAGTGGCGTTCCCGATCCGACTCTAGATGCGTTCCTGGAGTTCTTTGCAATATTTGAAATATTCACCTCAGTCGGAGGATCACGCCAGAACGGGCAACTGTTCGGAGGCGGGGCCTGCAATTGCAAGATCTCCACAATGCTGGGGAGATGGCGCTGTTCCTATAGAGCGATCGGGGGAGATCGTCGCAAGAGGGTGTATTTCCTTTCGATGCTTTGAGGGGGGTGGTATCTACACAGCGAATGGCGGGAGATTATGTGTCTGCGTGAGTGAGTCAGCGGTGACGTGGCACGGGAGGGCAAGCAAATTCAACTTTGTAAGCTCTTGAGCAAACTTTAGCGTGTTCCTTGCACAGGCCCACCTTGGGCTCATGAATGCTGCTTCGTCTATGTGAACAGCCAGTCAATGCAACTCCGGGGCTCCCTCCGATATGATGAAATTATTCGAAGAAGTGGGTTAATGTTTGAGCGACAGAAGTCTCGCGGTTCGAATCCAGGTTCTGCGATCTGTCGTTCGGAATATCCTGGCTGCGTCCTTCCTGAATACGCTCGCACGTCAAATGAAGTCTTGGAAGCGATCCCGATTCTAGAATGAGCCACGGCATAGGAACCGTTAGGGGTGAAACATCCCCCAGAGAAATCGATTCCTCACAGAGTTGACGATTTGTTTAGCCGCTCACCGGATTTTGATAGTGATCCGCTCGTCAGATGCCCGAGACAAGTTCAGAGAGCGCAAAAATGTCGACAACGAAGGAATAAGATTGTGGTTTTTGGAATTGTCCCTTTTGGAGCCGCAAATCTGTTTCCATCGATTAGGCGTCGTCTCGGAAGATCGACTGAGAACGTTCCCAGGTGAGCAGCTCAGAATGTTCCTCATTCAGGTCATAATTCTCGCCTCGTAGAGCTCCCACATCAGAAGTAGAAGGAGCATCAACGCGAGTCCACGAAGCGATCGCGAGAACTCAAGGAAACCTCGATCGAGATTTGGACAGAAGCGCTACTGATGCGTGCCGTGAATGACCCCCTCAATCCAGCACTCAGAAAGCTCAGCGATCACATTTTTTCGGGAACAGGGACTCCGTCAGAACCAGTCCCAATGGTTAATGCTAGGCTCTAGATACTTCGATGCGACTCTCTTCTGAATAGTTCGTTGGATTCTACTGAGAGCGAAACCCGAGCCCGGGGCTTCCGCGCCGCGGAGCCCTGAAATCGCAGCCTGAGAAGTTGAACGCCGGTTGACGGAATAAACCGAGTCCGGTGAGGACGGTCAGAATGCGACAAACCGCCTACCATTGTCTGATCAGTGCTGGGCTCATCCGGACACTTCTTCGAATCTTCGTGCGGATCGTCGTCTTCTCGGTGACAACATGGGCGACATGGCATCCCGGTTTACAACTGCCCGAGAAGCGTCCTCGCTTTTAATTGGCATTTTATGGCGATCTCAATCCGAGTCGGCGACATCGGCTCTAGTCGGAATCGCTACGTTCGATTTCAACACAAACATCCGAACTCCACCGCACACCCGCGTAACGAATCGTTCCAACAACCTGCAGGATCCTGCAGCACGCACAAACAACCGTGACAATGTCCGTTTTATGATGTCGCTTCACGAAACGCGACTCCGATGCCCCTTTTCCCGACCCGCTGAGATCCCAGTGAGAGTGGGAGTGGCGTCTTGAGATCCCGAGACGATTCGAATGTCCTCTCGGGAGGAGAAATACTTTATCGAAGTCCAAGAGGTTCAGTACCATGCAGCAACGAGCAACCTGAGCACATGGCTCACTTGGCGGCGTGTATGCGCGATTGAGCGTCTGTGTGACACGTACCAGTCATAGTGCCGTCGAGAGACGGCAGGAGCGGCGGGTAATAACGTGTTTGATGTCCCATAAATTGCGGACATGGCGCGCTGTCGGTTTGTTGTGCGGTTTTAGCAGCGGAATAACAGCAGCGGCGGCGGTGGCAGCGGCATGGCCTCCTCTTCTTCCTCACCGCCCGCCGATATTATCATTCTGTTTCTGCTGCCACTTTCATGCCATGGCCGCTTTCAGATTGAACGAAACAATTCCGGAGAGCCTCTCGAGATTCTGCATAGGTGAGCCTCGGGACACGTCTCGGATTGTGCGCGAAGCTTCCTCGACTCCTGAATCAGGAGTCCTGATCTCAACAACGTGGGGGGCTCGCGCGGCGGAACGACGTTCCTCTGGGCCTGAGCTTTGTAAAAGTTGTCCGCCCGACGAGGTCGTTTTTTTGGACGTTATCGAGTTGCAAATGGAATATCCACTCAGATTCCACCCGTTAGAAGAGAATTCCGGAGTGTAGTATTTCTGCATGCGATTGATTTCTTCAATCCAGTGTCCGGTGTTGTTCGACTCCCCCAAGAATGGCCAGTCTGGTGGGGAACCCTTCCCTTGTAATGAGAGAAACGCCCAGTCCTATGGCGTTCCTTTGCATTGTAATGCTCACGTGATCCAATCGCTAGTTTCGATAACTTTTCCAGGAAACTCCGGTTCCCGAAGTCGAGATCCCAAATGGAGGAATTCCGAATCGCTGCGAGAAACTTACAGCCCCACTCACGAGCCGCGACTTGCCGTTCACTAAACCTCCACCTCTCGCACGGCTTGCGGTCTCAGCGACGGAACGAGCGAAAAAGAAGAGAACTACGTTAGTTTCGTCGCTTTCGACGCCGTGGTGGCCACCGCTGGTGGTGATTGCGACAACAACGACAGATGACGACGATGAAAAGTTCACCGAGAGCTCATCATCATTGATGACTAATCATCAGCGGCAGCATACATTTACCGATTCTCAACCGCGATTCCATGGCCCTCACTTTGCTCCAGGGGGCGAGAACTTGAAGTTTCCGCCTTCAGTCCTCATCGACGCGAGTCGGAGTGTCACGTGAGTCTTGGTCGAAGCAGAACTTCTCGTTTACTGCTCGAGCGGTCGGAGAGCTCTGACGTGATGATTTCCGGCACGAGCGGAGGGAAACCGAGCACTGAGGTTCTATCGATCGTGATGCGGCTTCGAGACTGCGACGTCGCTGCGACGTTCGGCAACGTGACGCAAGCCTGCTCCCATTTCAGCCGAATGTTTCAGAAGCTCTTGTCTAATTATGTGCCATGCTCTATTCACTAGACGTGCCCCTCGAGGCATTCGTATGGGAATCTTGAACATCAGTAAAGCGATGGGAGGGGCATTGTTCCTGTGGCGTCTTTTCCAAACTCAGCGAGTTCAGACACGACACCTCGAATTCTTTCCTCGCTAAGCGGAGCATTTGTTCATTTCGGAAACTTCTCCGAATCTCATCTCCCGTTTGGCCCCATTGACGTCCTCTTGGCCGTTCGCAAGCACGGTCCGACACAAACGAGGTGCCCCGATCAGTTACGAAAAACTTCCAAAAAAGATTCCGTCGTAAACTGCTCAGTGATGGTTATATGCTATTCAATTTAACGGTAAGTGGCAGTGTCGGTCGTGACTTGGTCCGACCGCCGTTCTCGTTGAGAGGAAAGCCACTTGGAGATCACGACTGAGTTCATCAATTCTAAGTGTATCAGATCAGCCAATTTCTCTCGTCTACTCTCCGTGAAACACTGGGAGTTTATTTATACATAATTCGCCTCTCCCCGTTATTCTTTAATTTTCTCGATCGGTTCCACTGAGAGCAGCTACTAAGAACGCGTTCAGAACCACGAGCAAACTGACTGACACGGATCCTGTGTCAGTCATCGCTATCGATGCCATTCAAGGATGATGGAACTCTCCTTGGATTAGGCCAGGCGCGAGGTCGATCGGGGCTTGACGACCATTCGAGAACTGTCGGTTTGGAGAAACTATTTTGAGATCTGCTGAGCTAACATAGCCTGTTTGGCCGGAGAGTTGTTTCACCCGATCCACGGCCGGGATATCGAGACGTTTTTTCACAACTAACCCGGTACCGAAAATCCCTCCCGCTCTCTTCTCCATCGGACTGGTGTGACTTGGGCTGCTGTTTCGCTAGCTCTCTCGGCATCTGATTTTCCCCGTATCGAGGCCGTGGTGACACCTGTGATAGAGGGATCCTAGCCTCGGGCGCGAATTTCTGAACGAACTGCGCGTCATTGGACTCGGATCAAGCTGCCGGCTTGCCGGCATCCTTAGAGACCTCGACCAGAAGATCAACCTCGCTTCCGTTTGTTAACTCAGTTCCCCCTGGAAAGTCTGTTTTTTTCCCCGGATCGACGCAGGATATCTCGGGACGGGTGAACCGCCCCCTCTGAGGAACGAGAACAAGGAAATCCTGTTTTTCAGAACGAGCTGCGCACCCTGAGGAGCCAGAAGCCAACGGGACTGGAGAGGATTCCGAACATGTATTGCAGTCTACGGGCGAGCAACTCGTCACGAGCTGAATCCTCGTCGATCGGAAAGATCCTTCGCACTTGAAGCGTCGTAAAGCCTCTCATGCAGACAGGCTGACAGAAACGGAACCAAGTTCGTTATTGCTTGGCTGGTGACTCTCAAGCGAAAACGCTGGAGTACGGGCCAACGGTCAGGGCACTAGACGACAACCGACAAGGGAGATAGACGACCAGGCGAGCGTACTTCTCTGCGGTTGCTTTCGGTTCGGTTTTACGTTGCCGCCAAACAGCTTGTCCATTTAACAACCCGTTTTCTTTTTCTTCACTTTAATCCCCTGTTTGATGAGAAACAGACTGGCACTCACCGCGGCGTCGTTATTCAGCCGGATCGCGCGTTTTTTCTCGCGACGCAGTCTCGTCCTTCTCAGCTTGGCATGCCAGCCGATCGTTAAGAAAGCTCATCACCCCAAATCGCGCCATCATAAGCTTCATCCCGCCGTCGACCACCGAAGTTATCGGGGTCCTGAATGATCCAATCGGAAAGTTCGGCGATTCGTTCCCAGTTCTCAACACTGACGATAATTACGTCATGAGCGCAGCGAGTGTTCATCACATTTGAGAGGTTGATTCGGTTCCCTCTGTTTGAGAAAGTTCCGAGGTAGCAGAGGTAATTATCACCGCCGGGTCCATAACGACCACGACGAGTCAAAGAACGAGCTCATCAAAATAGTAATAATGTTCCCCGACTGAGAACGACCTCCCCTTCGGCTGGCTTCTTCATTTCGTCTTCTTCTTCTGTGGTTATTCCTTCTGCTGCCGCAGCGGCCGTTGTATCCCCGCTCACCTCCCTCCGAGGCGAAGGTTCTTGGCTCGTCCCGGTCGAGTCGCTCCGGCTTCGACGCGAGAGCTGCAACCACCGTTAAAGAACATCAGGTGCGCCATACGCCCGACATCCTTCAACCGATGCCATAATGCTATCGAAGCGACAGAGGGCGCCACTGCAGCGGGCGGTCCCTAAGAAGGGAGGCGGGGTCTTGGGTTTTTTTCTTAGCGTTCGTGTAATGGACCATTAGGGGTTCTTTATGTGCCATCATACGCGTTATATCCAGCGAGTCGCGCGACGACTCATACTCGTGCGCGAATTTGCCCTCAAATCGCGACAAAAGCGGTCGTTCCCTCAACAACTGCTGCTGCTCTCGGTAGTGGTGGTGCGTCAACGCCATTCCGTGAGCCGTGCAAGCGGCTGATCGGTTTGCGCAAGTGGCCGTTCGAGGCGAGGAAGTGTGGGACATTTCTATCGAAACTTCAACTCTAGTGCGCTGTGTTGTGCTGTGCTATGCTGTGCTGTGCTCCGGGCCCGTCTGTTTGCGAGCGATCTCAGTGCGGAGGCAACCCTTTGCCAGAGGAATAGCCCATCGTCGGTCTGCTCAGACAGCCAGCTCATTCGAGCGGTTGTCCGTTGGAGAGTCCATTCAGTGTTCGCTCGGAGAGCTCGTGGAGAACGCAGTTGCGCTCTGGAGAAGTTGGGCTACAATGGTGGTTCACAGAGCGGATAGAAACGAACCTTGTGACAGGGCCGCGGAGTTCTCCGACGGCGCTGAAGTTCAGTGAGCCGCAAGTCAGGAAGCACAGGAGAACGAAGCCAGCACGGAGCTGCCGCGAGAACCGCCAACCTGAAGCCGAGCACTGAGCAGCAGCCAGAGCGCAAAGCCGCCAGCAACAGCCGAATGACGTAGATAACAGAAGTGCAAACACTCACTCAACCGATATACGTAAGAAGTGCCAATCAACCTAAACCGCAGAATACGTATTTTGCCATAGTTCCGAGCTTCAGCTATACGCAACGATTCATTCAATAAGGACGCCATATACGTAAATCGTCGGACCGTCAACCATTTTCGCGTTTGGAATCCTCGTCGTGTTTCTCGCCGTTGTATCTTCATAACCTTCACCGCCATATTGCCGTGTTCTCATCTCTTTACCACTTCTACAAGCTGATGGGAAAGAAAATACAGTGTGACAACCACAGCATCATCATCGTCGGGGAAAAGTGCAATTGTGTTCCTTTGTGAATCCAGTACTGAGTAGGTGGAAGTGATCGTCCTCATCGCTGGGAGTCTACGACCGAGTCATCGTGCGGACAGCTGCCGGCAGCCAAGGCCTTCAGGAAGCACAGTTCGTTGATTCATCGAAACGGCAACAGGAAGACTCTCGCTCCTTATACAGTCATCAGCAGTGAGGGAAAATGAATGCATATTTCGAGCCGAGCGCGGCTCCTCTGGGTTACTTCGGAAACCAGGCCCAAGTGAACAGCTCGCCAGGTTCCCAAAACGATCAGTATCGCGGCTTCAATCTCTTGGTGCCTCCCTACGGATCGGTATCGAGCTCAGCAGCGGCCAACAGCAATGGTCTACCGACAGCCTCGCAGGCCAGTACCCCTCAAAATGGCGTCTCCTCCACCCGACCTGAAAGCTCTGAACGCAATTCGCCGCCGTACGAAACCGACAAAAGTTCATCCTATGATTTCAAAGCGTCGACGGCGTCGGCGGCGGCAATCAACTCCAGTCTGGGAGGGAGTCTCGAGCAGAAGAACTTCATGAAAGACTTCCGACAAGATATTGCCGCCCTGGCCGGATGGAATCAAACTGGAGGGAACCGTCTCGGTGGTTTCGACTCCAACTGGAACGGTGGGCAAGCAACGTCTCCCGGCGGAACGAGCGTAGCTGGAGTCACTGGCGGAGGAACAAACCCGAACACATTCTACCCTTGGATGGCTATTGCTGGTGAGTAGTTTCTCGATTATACTGTGACATCCATCCGACGAGCAGCCGCGCCGTTCCATTTATTTCTCGAAAGCAGCGATACATGTTAAACTTTTCCCCCTTGGAAATTGCTTTCCGTGCTCTGTTTATCCCGCCTTTTGGTGTGTTTTTCCGATCACTCGGAAGATGGTCTCAGGTGGCTCACAGTTCCGATTTCGTTGGATTGTCGGTGATTCTTTGATTCACAAACATTGCATCGTTTCCTTGACTTTTGTTGTGGAAGCAAGGATGACATGATTCGCATGAATCCGCTGGGAACGAGGCGAAAAGCTCTTCAGGTCTCGAGAGCAGTGTCGAAATCGGTTTTCATGGAGGGGCGCTGTTCGAGCACAACAAAGAGGCTCGTGTTTTCCGTGAGTATTCGTCGAACATCCCGACATGCAGTCGGAATTTTTGCGATGAGTTAACAGGCTCGGAATATACTTGACGCAGCACCCTCCGAGTAATCATGGATTCGATTCAGCGCGGACCCGTCCGCTCGTCTCCGCTATTGTGGTCGAGATACTGACTTGGATCAGGAAGACGAATGAACGATGCGAAAAATCTGAAGAGCAGCGAATAATCAAACTATCAGAATTCATTGCTATTTTTTTGACGTGAGGTTGTTATTGAAAATCAGAGAAATCCTCAGAATAGCCTCGCCTGGCATCGACGTATATTCCGGTTGTTGATCATTACTGTGGGATCATTCTCGATCAATGGGATGCCGTCTAGGGCGAGTTATAACCGCTCTTTTGGCAATTCTCAAGATGTTCCGGAGACCGCCTATCAGCCGGATGTAATCGAACCTTTTGGCCGGGGGCAAAGTTGCAAGAGTTGCCATCTCCAAATTCCGCTCGAGAGATAATTTTTATTACTGAAGATAAGAGGAAGAATAATATGAAATAAAAACAATTTTATTGTGTCGACGATGGCTGAACTCGCCGCCCGTAAAGCGCGCACATCGGAGTGCTGGGGACACGAAATGTCTCGTCGACTTTTTCAGGAATGCGTCGCCCTGAATGATGTTAAAAACGAATTCTGGGAGCAAGGTAACTTCTTACCAGTGGACTCTCGATGAAACCTCCCGGAGTTCCGTTAGGGGCAGAGCTCGACCAGCAGAGTAAACGTATTCCCTGCCAGAGAACCCAAGTTTTATTCAAGTTGTCGCTTGGTGGCAATAGGCTGCGAAGAAGATTCTTAACACCAGCTCACGGCCGGCTGTTGTCTCCCTCTTGAACATGAACCGACGGCTCGGAGGGAGTTCGCAACTTCGTTCGAAAACTCCAATCTCGCTCATAAAAAACACTCTTGCTTCCTCCTTGACTGAAGAAATAGCAGCAGCGGCGGTGTTGGCGGCAGCAGTGAGCGTCCAGCCAACGAACCAACGAGCCATCCCAACGACCAGGGGAAGAATTCAGTTTTGGTTTCGCGGCATTATTCCGGTGGATAGTTTCGTCTCGGTCATTCACGGAACCCAGAGCTTGAAATCATACAGTGTGCTCGCTTTGGCTCAGAGGAGTGCTGAGCTTCCAATCATTGAACGAAGTTTGCAAGAAGCAGTTTAACACATGAAGTCGCAGATATTCCCGCCAGCTCCGGCAACCGCTTCGCTCGCAGGGGAATATCACGAGGACGTTCCCATCGCCGCAGTACTCGGAACTGCCTGCCGAAACCAGTGTTTGTTGGAGGAAGCGGATTTTCTGAGGGCATACCATCTGCCTCTTGAGCATCGCTCATAGATATGTCTGAGGAGCGTTGCGAAGAGATTAGGGGAATCTCAGCAGTTAAACGACCGCAGCTAAAACCGGCAGAAGAGGTAGCTCTTGAAAAACGATGTAAAAGCCGTAAAAGTGCCCCCATCGGGAACCACCATCGCAGAGCGGCCGCAGTCGCTGTACCTACCGAAGGAAGCAAGCAGGCAGGCAGGCGGGCGGGCAAGGGAGTAGCAAGCAAGCAAGCAAGGAGTCTTAGGGTAGAACTACTGGAGGCTTAGTGGTGTAGGGGAGGGCGCTCGGGCCAAAATGCGATTTTAGCTTTTATTACATCCAGCTAATTTTACAGCTTGTATATAGCGACCAGGACAGACAGGAGGAAGTCGGAGAGTATCTTGCAAGCAAGCGAGCCAACAAGCAAGCCCTCTACCAAGTGGAGCCACCGTCCTTACCTGATCCGCCGCCTCTCCGCTCTTGACATCAGCTCAAAATTTACTCATTCAGGTCTTTCGCCCCAAAATATCAGTTTTGTTAGGTCTCCATGTACGAATCCGCTGGAATCGATTACCTGATTCCGGATAATGAGATGCCTTCCAAGTTCCACTCAGACGCTCTGATTTACGCATACTGAAGAGAGCAAGCGGTCGAAGCGCTGTGGCCGACCACGCACCGAAACTGCGTAGCCAACTCTCTGTTAGATGTTTTTGCATTATTAGTCGTTGCATTATAGTCGTTCGTACCTTCTTCAGTTGCGTCGTTAGGGACAACTTCAGGCCCGGAAGGTGGGAATGGCTCAGATCAGCGCTTGGGTTGAATCTATCGGTCCATAGGAGGTGTTTTTCGTTCAAGCTCCTCGGGTAGGTGACCCTATCGAACCCGATTCGGCTGGTTCTTCTCTGGAGTTTGAGAGTATACTGATAAGGGGGGACTTGTTTGGGAAATCGTTCGAGAATTTTCCTACTGGCGCGGAATCAGGGCTGAATCGTGGTGCACAAGAGTCACACTCGCGTCAGCGTCGCACCGAATTGGGTACATCAGTTAAGAAGCACAGGCGGTTTTGAATCCGTTTTGGTGGTCGGAACAGATTCCTCGCTGGAGTTATGTCGAGGCTCAGCGTTGTCTGATTGGAGCACATCCTGAAGGAGGTCAGGAGCGAGCTGCTAGCTATGAATAGAATGAATGGATTCGGGCTGCTCTGATTAACAGTGTCATAAAAGAGAGCAGACTTGCATTCTCCGATTAATATCCCCCGCGGTCCCTCGTTCCTCCCTCGATCTCTGTTTGGCTGGTTGGTCGCCGCTCCCGATGCTTACAGTCTGCTGGGTCTGTCTCCCAGGGCCTTCCAATGTATCCGCGTATCCATACGTGCGGTGTGGTAAACTGCAGAAGTCCAGCTCTCTTTTGACGGAACCGGATTAGCGAGCGTCATGAGAGACTCGCAATCACAATGGGCACGACCGCGAGATCTCCTTGAAATTTCTAGCGCGTCGCTACCACTTTCGCACCTCGGGCCGCGAAAATCAAGAAGAACCAATCGTTCATGCGTGCCGAAGGCTGAACACGGTAGCTAGCTCTTCATGTTTAGAGCTTCGAAAATGCTTTGAAATGCTGATCGTGCTGATGGCGGGCTAGCTTTCGGTTCGCTTCCGATTCAAGGTCTGCAGTTGTGCAGTGGTCCCCGAGTAACTGCGCCAGATGCGGAGGCCCCCGGCCGCTTCCAAGAAACAAAAGCATGAGCGATGCTCAGCCTTAAAGCCGCGGGCGTATTCAGGTTCGGAGCCCTCCACGGCCGCGAATGGTTATTCCGGGTTGAACTAGAACTTAACGAAAAGCTTGCCCAATTGGAAGCTCGTTTCCGTGGCACGCGGTTGCTCAGACTTGAGGGAATTGAGCGGCGATCCGAAAGATTAGGAGGTTGGAGAGTGAGCTCGTCGGCGAAGCCTGGTGTTGTGGCACGGTAGCAAGACGGGACTCTGATAGACACAGAGGCAGACTCGTTCGCTACCTTCGTTGCCACCTACAATAAAGGAGCATTTCCTACCTACCTCCCACGCATGTATAAAACCCTCTATAAAGGAGCGAGCCAGCATCTTGCCACACTGCAGACAGTAGCGCTACCTCCCACCGTTCCGACTAATTCCTCGGCCACAAGCAGCAAGAATAGACTTCGAAACAGGCAGATGCTCCGGCACAAGTATCGAGCTTGTCATCGGAATTCGTGACGACACTGACGAACGAGGTCTGCGGTCCGATCAGGAAGCTCGGAGCCTCCTTTTGCGGCGACCGAGACCCAACGCAGAACAAGACGTTGAACTTTCCGAAACCGATTCCTGGCGACAGCCGGAGGAGGTTCGGCTGTGGGCTGCCTGAGACAGGATCTGGTAGAAATAGCGATTCCGCGAGACCTACCCAGATTCCGGTAGACGCTGTTGTGATGTGCTTCGATGCGTCGAGTGTTTATGTTACCCAGAGGAACTCAGTAATGGCCCATTACCCGCCTGCATCCCTCGGGGAGATGCGCCTCCCCGGCCCTCGTATCTAGTTGCTTCCGAGGAAAACGAGTAGAATCACCCGAAAACTCTAGGTTGCAACCTCAACGTTCGCTTCAATCCGTCAGAATTCATTCGGAGGTTCGGATGACACTTTCCATCGCCAACTCCGGAGATTTGAGACCGATCCGCCGTATTCTTTCACTGTCCTGAGAGGCCGTCGAGCGAGCCCTGCTGAGCAGGGAAAAATCGTTGAAGCCTCGTGGTTGATCATCCGGACGGGAAGCCGGAATTTCTTTTTCTGATTTTCGTGCTCGGCTCGATCGTCGTTCATGCCGAAACGAAGTGCGAACATGGTCGTCGCCGTTGTCGTTCCGCTTGCCTCTGCCACCCAAGTCGACGTTTGAGCATATCCGAAGCTTAAAGAAGCGGCTCGTCCAAGGACTCGCTCCTTCATCCCCGTCGAACGGGCCGCCGAGGGACGAGCTGAAAGTCCACCTCTTCGGGAGAGTTCCCTGCGCCAGAGAATTCATGCTTCCGACTCCACGAGTCTCTTCGGAGATTTCTCGGCCGAAAATCGGGAAAAGAGAAATCGGCGCTCGATGAGACGGAACCTTTTTCGCGATTTTTTTCCCGGTCAAGAGACCCGTTCTGGAAGGAATGAGCTCATCCGCAATGGTTTCAAGAATTCAGCTGTCATTCGGGTTGGACTGGGAAGGTGAGCGAGGATTCAGCTCAACCGGTTGACGAGCTCTATTGTTGAGAATGCAGTGCTGTGGTTACCGATGCTAGAAGCGATCTACGAAGAAGCACCAGAGGAAAGAGCAGCCATCAGGAGGAGGAGGAGGAGGAGGGATAGCGACCACGTTTCGCGAAATGAGAATTTACAGCCGAGAGGGTGGAATGAAAGAATCAGAGAGCTGAACTCAGACGGCGAACCTCTATCTCTCTGTGTGCCCGGCTGCGCGTCTGTCTTTGTATGCTACGGAGGGATTTTCTCGAAGGCATGAAACGCATCGTCTACGATCGCGCATCGTCCACGTTTCGGCCGAAAAAGCACCATTCTAAGCGTGGACGGAAAGATGGGAACGGAATCGCCATAGGATCGGCACCGAATTCGTTATATCCACACATGAGCAAACAGAGCTCATGTGCGAGAGAGCATCGGCCTGTGAAACAGGAACAGATATCCAAGTCAGGTGGCCGTAGGCTCAGGCGGAATATTCAGAGCTTTTCATGGTTGTTGTCTCCGACGACGAGCCTTATTAGGAGATCTGACGCGGGGAAGGGAGACGAAAGAAGCCACTGATTTCAGAACTGAAAACATTCTTGAAGACAAACGACAGTTTGATGAAGTTTTTGGCGGCAGGCTTCTATTTTCTTCCGTCTGGTGCTTTCGAAAGGAGCAAGAGGCGCAGCAACCGATTCGCAGAATCCGAAATTATAGAAGCAGCGACTCAAACAACGGACGCCTTGACAACGTTCGTAACTTGCTTCTTCGAGCTCAATTGATCCACACCATCCTCGGAGAGTTTCTTGGGTACTTTTCCGAATGCTCATGGAATCCGAGCACACGATGCCTCAGACCCGCTTCGTACAGCACGTGGTACAATACTAATCGTATGTGACACAATGAATAACTCTGCATAACCTCTGCATTGGATGAACTCACAATAACTTGAAGCGATCTGGTCGATGCAGCAATATCGTTTCGGCGTTCGTTACAAGACTGGGCGGAGCGATCCGTTTGCTCGTTTTCGAGGCCTGAGCCTACAGTGTTTTCATGGAGTATCAACACGATACACGCACAGGAAAGTCGTTGACTAGCCGACTCTCGTCTTCTTAGAGATGAAGCCTTAGATCTTAGAGAAGTTAGTTGCCGATTACGGCCCGAGTGTCCATACATTCGCCTGATTGGCGACGTTGCTATGCTCAGACCGTTCCAGACAATCGAACCAGCCTCGGAGTTCTGTTCGTCTCAACGGAGACCATTTCCCGAAACTGAGGATTTGCTTCGGATTTTCGCGAATAGTAACGCCTCTGAGAACGCCCATGGAGATGACTGCTCCCTCCGTCTCAGTCAAGAAGATTAAGTTTGGTCGTCGGAAAGAGTAAACAACGAGCGCGGCGTTCCAGGACCCGCCGTCGCAGGTCTAATGGTTACGACGTTCGATATCGACAGTGATGATAGATAAATTGTTCGCAATTGTTACCTAGTTGTTGTATGATGGTTTTATGCGCGAGCCTCTCTTATACATAAGTGGGCCTTGACGACTGCTGTACATAGATCCGCCGCGCGCGCTTAGATCGTTCCGTCAGTGAAAGACCAGATGGGCCTCCGGTTCATGATTTACAGCGGCGAGGCCCAACAGCGGCGAGACACAGCCTGGGATACAACGCAGGGTAGGCAGCAAAAGCATCAGCGGCAGCGTCCTCGTGGTCGCCTATATCGGTTTTGGCTGACTGGCTACACTCGGTGGCCAAAACGGCTGCGCGGCTCGCCGGCTCTCCGAGCAATCGCAACCGCGACTCGGGAACTCTCATCCAGAGATGGTGTATGACGTTGCATGTTTTATGTTCTGAACGCTCGTCCAAGAGAATTTCTCCTCGGATTCACCGTAGGATGTCGCCTGGGCTCAGAGCCTCATGGAAATCTGATGGAAGTTCTGTACTGCGTCCAGCTGCGTTCTGTTCGGAATGCACCTGGCGTATCTCTTCAGCTGATTATTGGCTCGTTTTATTTGAAAATTTCCGTTCCGTTTCCGGCCGCTCTGAGAATTCTGCTCAGCCACGTTCGCAAGCTCGTTGGCGAAAGTTTGAAATCGCGTGTCGAGTTCTCGGGCAACTCGATGACACCCTGATTATTGGAAGGAACCAAGTGGCGAAATCTATTGAAACGCACATTTCGCGGTTCTCGTGTTAGGTATTCTGCGGTCGACTGCCCAAACGAACACCACACTATACGTGTGTGTCTCTGATCGACTCAGGTTAATAATTTTCAGGGCTCTTACCACGGAGATTAACATTGCTTCTTTTGTCTGTCTCAGGTCTCAACAGCTACATCGCTCGACAACAAGCAGGCTTTCCCGGATTTTTAGGTGAGTCGTTGATTTATTCCTGAGTAGAGTGTTTGTTGCTATCAACGAGACGTCTGATCTCATCGACTTGTCAAACTGAGTTCGGAGCAACATTCTCAGCGCTCTTCGCCGATCCTGACTTGATCGAGGGTATGATTACCTCCTTTCGCTGAAGTGGAAAAATTTTCGTCTGTCACGCGTATGATGTCCCGGAGCCCCATCTCAATGCACTGACGCACGTTGGATCGTCGGAGCTCTCGTCGTGATTACGGGAAACGTTTGGGAAGCGTAGCGAAGAACGTCAGCGTCGCTCTTACCCGATCTTGACAGCTCGAGTATTGCACTCGAGACTCTGAAGCGGCAATCCCTACGAACAAGAAAACGAAACTCGGAGCAATCGCGGAAACAAATTGATCTCTGCGGGCGATCCTGACCGATTGATATTCCGCCCTACAGGGACGATTATACAACATCCCCGCGTCGAGTGATTCAACACTTAGGCGATTCTCGTCAGCGCGGACGTTCTGCACCGATCGCTGAAAAATCCCAACCGCGGACTGATTTCACGCTCTCCGCCCAACCATGAGCCCCGGGTTGTTCGGAATCGAACGTGGGCGCGCTCAAACTCTTGGACACATGAGTGTCTCGCGCTCTTCTTCGAAAGGCATCGTAAACGCGGACGACTCCTAATGAGAAGGACACCGGTGGTGGATCTGTGGTTTTTGATGAACCTGTGTTGGCGTGATCCGTTGCTGACTCGGATGTGCGGCACACCCAACAGCCAGCCAACGAGGGCCCGGCTCTCTCGCGAGGAAAACTGTGAAGAGATTTCCGAATAGAGCCGCCCATCGGTCTCCGTCCTCGTTTCATGGAAATGAGCATTCAGAGCGACCGCTCGAGCTATCGTGCGCTGGTTGAGCGTTTCGTAGGCCTACGCTCTCCACGACCTCAATGATCATTTCATCTTCGCCCACTCCCGTCGGTGTAGTGAGCTCGACAGCAGGCAAGCTTTCAGCGAGATGAGCAGCGAGTTTCAGACGAGGTGAGAATCCCTCCTCGCCCCTATGAACGGTGCTGATAGAGAACTTCGCTGATTTGCACGGGATCTGCAGTCAGCGCTGCTGGCGGCAGAGTTTGATGTTATCAGATGTATTGAAATCTGTTGCGGATTCACCGAGCGGAGTCGTCTTCGTTGTCGTCGTGATTCCAACCGGGCATCCTGTTATCTGCGATAGCTGAGAGACCAACTGCTGCTCGCGGCATGCACATCTGAGTAGAATGGAGCATTTAGGCAGGAGATAACGTCCATTCCAGTGACGCAATCGCAGAATACATTATATCGGACGGAACTCTCACTTGGCTCTGGCCGTTTGCCGGTTGTTACTCTCATGAGCGGTCGAATACATTCGAGATAACAGCCGCTGACACCGAAAACTTCGGATTCGATCATCGGCATCGACATTATTCTCGAACATTTGCTCACAGGGAGGCGCAATCATCCTCCTCGGTGTGCGGCGGACGGAATCAAGATGGAGTTGGAATTCCGCGGGATCACCAGAAAATAGATTTCAGCCCGAGGGAGGGTCGAGTGTTGCGGCGTCGTCGCCTGTATACGTGGCTTCAATGTTCAGTTTTCAGTCCGAAAGCGACTGAAACAAACTGAATCGTACGACCCGAACGAGGACAGGCCGTCACGAATTCCCCTCGACGGAATAAGTGTTTAGCGGTTCTTCTCAGAACTGGCTTGGACAGAATTTCTCGGAACATGACAGACGAAGAGCAACTCGACACTAAAAATGAATAACTATGGAAGCCGGAACGAATTCTATTTTTAGTGGTGCTTGTCGTCGACGCCGGTTGTTCTTCGCCTATAGGTCAACTGAAGACGACGACACCTTGAGCTGGTGGGCTTCCTCGTGCGCCTTTCACAATGTTCGGGCTCAGTGTTCAGCTCGAGTCGAGTGATTCGCTGGAGTCGGATAATATCCATCACTACGCCCCCTCAGACATCTGACCCTGGCACGACTTCCGAAGCTGAGAACTCCAGTGGAAACAATCGCTGTCGCGGCAGCAGTCGTTCGCTGACGATACGCGAAAGATTCCCTCACTCTTGCTTCGGTCTTCTTGTTTTTGAGCCGCTGTCTGCATTCGAAGGTTATTTTGAGAAAGAAGCGAGCAACATGAATGCTCGATTCAGCTTCATCTATTCGGGTCGAGATGTCGTCTGGTAGTGTCGTCAGATGTTTTCTCCTGGTTGAAGGCCGAGACGATGGTCGGTAACGTCAATCACACCGTCCAATGCTCTCTGCTCAAAATCGCCGATTTCAAGGACTAGTATGGCAGCCGAGAGCGAATAATATAACGAATATAATCGGAGGGGAGAAGAGGTTCCCGAGGCAGACTGGCGGAGTTCGGATTCGGTCGGCGTCCACTGTAATCCCTTCTCGTCGACCATTACTTCTTCCTCTCCTTCCTTCGTTTCTTTCTTCTTTCCCTCGGTTGGCCAGCCAACGAGATTTCGAGTTTCGGCTGTGGTATCCAAGCCCACCATTCCTCCACCCGAGCTAAGGGCCCGGAGGCTGGCTGTCGGATTCTCGCCAAGCGAGCTAGCAAGCGAGCAGAGGAAAAGAGTCAGAGCGAGAGGAGCGAGTAAGAAAGCAAGAGGGTTCGAGAACCGGTCCTCGCGAGGAGAGCGGTGATGCTTCACCCTGCTCGCAGACCACGCCTCTGTTTAACGTATGAACCAATCGGCGGAGTCGTTGCGCCCTCTCCTTCGATGTCAACCAATGGATGGAGGGCTTGCTGGCTTTCTCTTCTAGGCTGCCGCTTTGCCACCGACGACGCGACGTAGTGGCTCTTGCTGCCGCCGCTACCACCTCTAACAACAGCAGCCGCAGCGACCGGTCAATACAAATAGACAATATTATAGATTTTATGGCTCATACGAGAGCAGCATCGCCACCAGCGGTAGAAACATCAGTGAACAAATTAAGGAGCGAACAGAAACGAGACTTCGCCGAAAAAAGGCTCCAGTTGGCAGCCCAGGCAGGCCAATCGTCATCTCTGGCGAACGACGTTGAATTTACGGAAATCCGCACTCAGTTCGCAGTTAGTCGTGCGCGGATTATTCGTGAGGAACGTATTCCGGGGAATAGTCTTTCTTTCGTTGTCCTGTCGCGCAATGGTCACATGGAATGGGACACTGGAATGGGAGACATATTTTTCCTGGCGATTCACCGTTCGTTCCGAATTCCTTGAGGGGGTCTCAGGGCGAATCATTCTCTCCGTAAACTAGTGACACGTTAAACACGCGAAACACTGTTAACGGCTGGAACTTCGTTTCCTGGCACACTCCTGTCGATTGCCCATTTACCTTCCCTGCCCGTATCTATCTGAGTCGCTGTCTTGTACTTTTTCCTACTCTCTTTCCTCCGCCGTTCGACAGCAGCGGCATCAGCCGTTACTACGATAGGAGTTTGGTTGGTTGTTTGGTTGACTCGTTCATGGACCAGTGTCTGTCTGTTCGTTCATTTGTCGGTCCTCCGGCCGAGCAAACATTGAGACTCGTAAAACGAACAGAGGAGGCGAACAGGCAAGCTAATGTCCCTTTCGGTTCCGTTGTTGTTGTCGTTGGCGATGCTGTTTTTTTATGGCCTGCTCCCAAGCTCATGAGGTAGATCGCTCGCGCTACCGACTCGGACACCGGCCTCACACTGATTAGCAGTTTAAGTGGCTATTTTAATTAATCTACAGAGCCACCCAGCAACTACATTTTATATCTCACAGAATACAACGAAACTATCATCCGCACAATGTACGCTCTGGCTTCCCGGATCGTTGGCAGCTCTCGCTGACAGCTCGATTTCTAGTTTCGCGAGCCCTTCCCTGCCCTTGGAGGGGGGCGTGCTTTATGCACCCTTGTTTCCCATTTGGTCACTCTCGAATGTTGGAGCAATCTCCCCCGATGGGGAGAAAGTTTCTATACTTAGATCGATAGCTGAGATGAATGCATATGCGCATAGATATTGTGTACCCAAACAGAACCCTTAGGCGGCGGGATGAACTTGGAAGTTTTCGACCCCAGAATATCGGGCTGATTGTGTTTATGTTTCACTTGCAGGTGCTTCCGGACTCCGTCGTCGCGGTAGGCAGACCTACACCCGTTATCAAACATTGGAGCTAGAAAAAGAGTTCCACACGAATCACTATCTCACGCGCCGGAGGAGAATCGAAATGGCCCACGCGCTCTGCCTGACCGAGCGACAAATTAAGATCTGGTTCCAGAATAGGCGCATGAAACTTAAGAAGGTAACTAATCCGTTTTCGCGAGCCATATCTCAAACTGCCAAGACATCTCCGTGATCGCTTCCACGACCCTAGAAAATAATCAAAGAGCAACTCCGGATGACGGCCTCTCCGGCCTCCAATATTCCTTGACTCCTTCCTCATCTGAAGCCTGTCCCCTGAGGGACCTTCGTCATGGCTCGCATGAATTTCTGCAAACACCCTTTGTCCGACCAAGTCGAACTGAGACTCAACAGCTCCTGGCAAACTTCCGTCTGAAACCCCCGTTTCCAACGATCCTCTCATTCCACAGGAGATCCAAGCAATCAAAGAACTCAACGAGCAAGAACGGCAGGCTCAGGCCGCGAGGGCCGCATCGACGGGAATAAATGGCGCCGGGGGCTCTGGACAAGGGACCCCGTAGATGGTCGCTTTACAACCGGATGAAAAGATCACAAGCAAAAATCTCAAGTTGCCCAACGCACTGGGATGGATACCATAAAATATATATAAATATAAATATATATATAAATATATACACACACAGAAAAGGAAGCACTCCCAACGAGAGTTCATGCTTTAAGAACGACGGTGAAGAACGCGATACGTTTACGTAGTTAGGTAGGCTAGCACAGATGAAAGAAACTAGTCGGAGCTAAATACGAGATTACTTAAAATACGTATGCATGTTTTTAGTCCTAGGTCGACAGCAACAACAACAAAAAAACATCAATCGATATACCAGAACGGGAAACATCTAGGACTATACGTAAACAGGATAGTCAGATGCCTGATAGTACCGATATCCTAATTGTACACGTATTGAATGCTTCGGCGTCTGGTTAGTAAGGAAATGTCTACGGCCTAATGAGTCTCGGGCGAACTTATGATGAGCAAATACCTATCATGTAAATATCCAATAAATTCATACGACTGTCTCTCTCTCTGGCGAAAACGCTTCTCTTTTCCCCGGTTTCTTCGCTGAGGCTATTCAGATCTATTTGACTCGAGAACTCTTGGTACGAGAGGGGGGGGGGGGGGCGTGTCAACCAGCAAAAGAGCGTCGGAAGAACGTGAGGCGATTCCTCGGTGAGGATACATCCAAGATCAGATCAGTTCAAAAAATCGTCCCGGTCCGTACCGTTTATCGGCTACATCGAGAACTCTTCTGGTCTCGGAAATTTCGAGGTGATCGAAGACTTTGAGCTGAATTAGATGAAAGGAACACAATTATATCTCGTAGCGACGATCCGACTGCAGCGTGAGAGCGCTCCCGTTTCCAAATGCCGACGTGTGATGACCATACGTGCGCAACCGGAAGGCACCAGAAGCAGCACTTCGTAACATCAGAGGGATTATTCCACCACTGTTGAATCGTTTCTGGAGCATGAATTTTCGGACTGTTCCCCGAGGGCAATATGAGAGTCAGTCGGCTATTCCAGTCTTCCAAGACTTGCAACATCTGGAAAAACACTCCATGGTCGCTCAAATGCGGGATGAAATAAAACAGAAGCGACAAGAAAATAGAGTGTCAGCTCAATCATCTCAATGGAGCACGGACAATGTATGATACCGCTAGTGTAAGATTTGCGTCAAGCATACGAACTGACGTTTTATGGAGACTCTGCAACATAGCCTAGTGCTTCTTTGACGGCTCAGGTGTCCGCCGCCATCTCTGAAGAGAATGAATGAATGTTCTCACGGCCGCCGCTTCTCATGGCTCATCTGACACGAGCTCGCGTCTAACTCGGGCAGCAGACTAGATGCTAGACCTTCATCTCGTTGCATTTCGGAATATATGCCTTGTCATCGCTCACACAGCGCTCCAGTGCACATCCACAAGAGAGTGAGCGGTCGGCTGTTGGGCTTTCCGACGCGAGCCATTCCAAGGAACAATTATTATGGGGAAGGTGCATTCAGGTGGAGGAATGCCCTTCATTGCCCAGCAGGAAAAGGAGAGAATGCATCAAAAACTCAGTCTGTGCTCGATTTGCTCCAGTTCTCGAGCTTCCTCAGTACGGGAAAGACTACCCAGGAATGTCGATCCCCTTCTTTTCGGAAAAAATGGGGCACACGGCTAATTTCTCCAGGAAGCCGGTCTACTCGTTGACGGGACTCCCCAAAACATGGAAATCGAGCAACATCAAAGTATGAGCCTCTGGTCTGATCAAGGCTGAGAACTGAAGACGTCACTCACGCCCGAAGCATACACACTGAAACCGGTTCACCTCTCCCATATCCCGAAGCTCAGGAATCAAAACCGCCGAATCACACTGATTCCAATACTGTGAACACTCGAGTGCGTGGTTGGGCTGCTCTCCGCGACCAGTACCAACTGTTAGGGTAATGGTATTACCTAGCGACACTTGCCAAACTCGCCATCGAGTGAGGTCTATGTTGGGGCAGTCGGAGAGATTCGGGAACAACCATTGGCTCATCTCCGTATAACGTACAAGTACTAGAATACTCACATACCATCAGTCGAACGAAGTCAAACTTGGTCGATGTTTCCGATTCAGCTTGAATTGCGACAGGCCAGCTAGCGGGTCGAGATGCAGGTTTTCAAATTCTGGCGAGTGTGTGAGTTTCTCGTATCGGAGAAGCAAATTGATTTCGTCTCTCGGGGTTCACAAGCCCACAACGCACTCCCGCTCAGTAGGCTCGCAATCGAACCATCCAAGGCAAATAAGTGGTATGTATCCTCGGCGATTGACTGACCTAATCAGGCTTGTTCATTTCGACTCGAACCGTGAGCTCTCAACATCTGCCAAGTTAGAAACTGCATCCCGACTAGCATCATATAAACGTTCGAAGGAACCCGTTGATGGTTGAAGGACATGTTGAAAGGACAGTTGTCTCATGGGCAAATCAATTGTGGGCAGAGCCTAGGCCGCCGTTGATACAGAACCGCATAGTTGGAATCCTTGGTCTCAACTCCCCGAGCGGTAAATGTTTCCGCGTAACCTCGTGATCAGTCTCTACGGGATAGACCACTCACTCAGGTGGAGTTTTCGAATATCGAATCCCTGACTTGACAGAGTTGGAACCATTGGAACCGAGTTCCAGAGCGGTCGGTCTCTGTTGCCAGATACTCGGAACTCGAACCAGTGAGCTCCTGCTCGACACTGTGGCTGTGGTACCGCACTCAAGGCAACTGTGATCATTAATCACACACGGCTCTGGCACCACGGGTAATTCTGAACGTGACTTGCAGACCACACCGACTTTTCGGCTCTCGGTTGCTTCGTCGGTTGGTTCGAGCCACTCGGAGGGGGAGATAGCATTCGGAATGAGCTTTCAACGGGAGCTTACGTCGCTCGCTGGGTAGAGCTGTCTGCCCGTACCAGCGAATACGTAGCATTCGTATTCGGCAAACTCCGTTTGATTACTCTTCGTACAATGCACCCCTACCATTAACTGCATCTCGTTCGACAGAAAGTTGTCGGAGAATCGGAATCATGTCGTCTCGCCCCGCAAATCGTTGACTTGTGCTGAATCGGAGAATTGCAGCCAATAATTAATCCAAGCAGAGGCTTCAGTGGTTGGAGAAAAGCGGCCGTCTGTGAGAGAAGTTTGAGGGCTTCCTCGTATGCAGCGAGCCATCTATGCACACCGCGTAATCTCTAAGCTACCGTTCGGGGCTACGATCGGACATCAACTCTTTCAGTGCAAGATTCGAAGGAGGGGATGGTAAATATGTGCTATGCGGACATCACACAGAGTCCCTGGAACACGTGAAAATGGAGTGTAAGGAAGAACAGCGGAACGAGGCGGAGATCTGCAGAAGACTAAGCCTGCATGAAGACTCAACGAGAGGAATTGTAGAGCGGACCGAACGGAGTCTTGAAAGATGGGAGAGAACACATCCCACGCCGCCCGGTGCGGAAATTGAATTGTCGTACTCCGTACTACGGAAAATGATGTCTAGCGGCAACGACTGACAATCCTAACCAGCAGAGTGTACTCGCCCCCTCGCACGGGGTTTATCACATATAACGGAATGTATATGGGCAAGAAATGGCTAATAAACCAATCAATCAATTGGAAGATTCGGCATCATGGACCACAGACACCGCCTGTGGTTCGCTACTTCATTGGATCGTCCTCCTTTCTGACCTGAGAAGTTTATACAGGAGTCTTGCAGTAGCTTGAACCAACAGAGCCTGAACTTGCTCCTCAGAACCGAAGACATGATTCTCTTGCTTCTCCAACGTTTCTTCTCGGCCGCTTGTCGGAGAGTCGTCGTTACATTGATGGTTTGTTCCAGCTGACAATGTACCCCTTAGCCCCAGTAATGCGAGAGGCTCTACAAATCTTCCGCTGGTACAGCCAGGCTTTCTCCTGGCCGACAGAAGTGATACCTGGGAAGCCTGAATTCGACTGAGCCCACCCAGTAGTATGGAGGTCGACCCAACAGAAACTGACCCTGAACTCATTCTGAGGTCGTCTGATTTCTCGAGACGGTACGGCTCTCTTTTCCGAATTTCGAGAGGATTCTAGCTCTGGTTGGAGGTCCGTCTCTTTTGTGGTCCCGTCTCCGAACACTGTCCGACGATCCCCGAGTTTTTATTGAGCTATCAGCCATGTTCCTACTCCGTTATCATTTCAAGGTGCTTTCGCAGCTTTCCCAGCAGATTCTTTAGACGTTCCAGCCCGTGTGTCCCGTAGAATCATCTCCATCTCTCGAGCTTTTGTACGGCTCTGACGCACTCTTGATGATACGTGGAATTCAATCCTTCTTCGTTCGCCACAGTACGCAGGCCATGCGGCCGTGCTACACGGGTTCGTAACCACGGCCGAACTGAAAGCCGCGAATTTATCGAGACGTCGCCTCGCCGCCGTTGGAATCAAGAAATCAGCATTCATTTGCTTCTCGACATGAAGTTCGAGAGAGTACGCGGTAGCACCGGTCTCTTGCGATTGCTGAGGACTTTCGGATGAAACCTCAGCGCGAAACTTCCAGTCGACTTAGACCTGGGAACTTCATCTCCCCCTTTGACTGCGTTCGAAAAGCAAGCTCGGCACGGTCAGTTCCTACGGAGAAGCTCGTGATTGTCGGAGTACTCTTGTCGCGGATGGATCAGAGAGCAGTCGTGCGAGCTTCTGGGAACTATTATTCGGGGGCCCGTGATTTGACGCAGCCGTTGGGGAACTTCGTGACCAGATAAATTGGTTCTTGCCTAGCTACTTCAGCGATCGGATTCGTTTTTTTTTTCCCGCTGGAGGGATAGCGCGTGCTTTGACTTCCAGTCAATCGCCCGGAAACTGCGTCTCTGAGAGCGCTTCAAAAAAAACCCCATTTCCCTTGGATCGTTCCACTCCCGGATCCGGGAAGCGTCGAATGTCAACCGATCAAGTTCGTATGTTCAAACGCGGAGAAGGATCCCACTCAGCTGCCAGTGGACACAGCGAAAATCTGCAAGCGATCTCGCCCTTGATGCGCCTCCCCCGGTGATTTCTCTGGACTCCTGAGTCAGGAGTCCAGAGGAGGAGAATTATAATCTGCTGAAGAGTCCTGTCTTTTTTTTGACGGAGCAACTCACAATAGGGTGGATAAGGGGGAACGGTCTCTACCATCCTTGGTGTGGACGCTGTAGCTGAAACCCCGTCGTTGGCTGGAATCTTTCGTGTTTAGCGAATTCTCTGTTTTTTAGGCCAGTGAGACTCTCGTGATTCTGTGCCCGATTTCAAGATCCTGCTAAGAGTGTGCCAAAATGGATATGAAGAGGCGGGAAAGGATGAGTTGGGAAAGAACTGAGATACGAGTGTCACTTGACTCAGAATTTATGGATATCCGCGGAAGCTCGTACGTTTCCTGGTCGAACTCAAGCATGCGTGGCATTCCGATAACGATCGATTATTATCGGATCCATCAGCTTTCCACCTCTAGTTCCTCGGTTTGGAGCACTTATGTCTGATAGTAGTTGAGGAGCCTCGTTCGCTGTCGCTTGCTAAGAAGAGACTGGTTTGACAATGCTAGGGGCAAACTGATAAGCATGGTGGTTGCAATGAACAAGAATCATTGATACTACCTCACCAAGGCACATCAGATCACCGCCCCGCCCGTTGCCTACCTCTCTATGGCTCGTGCACGGTCCGCAACGCATTTTTCGCGTTGCGATTTCCCAATGTTCATCGTTCCGACCGGCGGAGCCGGATTCACAGTAATATGCGCCCACGGAAGCCACTGCATTCAAATTCATCAAACAAGTAATCGGAACGAACTTGTGATGAGTTGCCGAGAATCTCAATATACGGCTGTGTATCCTTCCGGGGACATTCGGGTCTATTGTGAGTGCATTATACAGGGGTTCGACCGATATCGTACTTCGGAGTATCTTCACAGTTCTTTGCCGACAGCACATCACCGACGAACCGATTCGACTCGATCTCACAACTAAACACCACTGGCTCGGGTTTCCCGGAGAAATAACTATGGAATCACTTCGTGTATTTTCCGATTTCCTGGGGCCTCTCCGAAGTTCCCCGGCGCAATTCGAGGACGGTCGCTCCATCTGCCTTCTGAGCGAAGCGACTCGAACGCGCGAATCGGTCCCCTCTCTCTCTCTGGGGTTCCGACGAGCGGAATATCCTGGGTCATCGAAGTTGTGATCCATTCCGATCGGAAGTTTAGGCCCAGGTTTCTGTTCCCTCGTTGCCTTCCAAGCTCGCCGTGCCTTATTTGGGAAACAACGACGTTCGAGTCGTGCACGGCATGCCATGTGGAGGCGTCCCGAGCATGCAGCTGATTACGCGAGAAGTTGCGATCTCGAACACCTGAACGTGTGTCTGGTCTGAACCAAGAACACCCGATTCCCGAATTCGCGCGTTTGTACGGTGCCCGTCCTATTTTACGTTAAATACGGTCGATTCCGAAGACAGCAGAGAGCCACCATGAATCGCTTCGGTAATAGCATACAGAATCCACCTCAACTGAAGGGTATCCTGAAGAAACCCGGGCGGTGTCAACCAAGCCCCTCCGGCACCGACCAGTTGACGACAACCGACAAATTGAGAACTCTAGTGGAACAGATCTCGCCGAGCAGAACATCTGGAAATGGTTGGCATCGAAACACATACGTGCGCGGGGCCAGCCCTTCCAGAAGCTCACCGGAGACCAGGTCGAAGAGTACCGAGTCAGAGGATAGTGTCGACTTTGACGAATTCGGTGTTGAAGCTGAGCATCAGGTTCTGGAGCGAGTCTCCAGGATGAGTGAGTGTCAAGCCTGCTCCGAACCGCTCGAAGAATTCGAAGGTTATATTCTGCACAATTGTCAACAGCACATCGTTTGTGAGTCTTGTCTCTACAGAGGGATCCAATATGCCTTCGAAATGAAAAAAGAACCGACCTGCCCGGTCGATACTTGTTGCGCAATGATCAGAAAAGATGAAATCGAAGCCATCCGCGCTGAGGATGCAGCGAATGCAACAAATCAAAAGTCTGGAGCCAACCAGAAAGATGACAAAAGACCAACGAGCAGTACTTCTGACGAAGCTGGAGATCTCGCTCCTTCTGAAGAGATACTGCTTCCTCGAGAAAATGAAACCATGATTGTCGCTGTGAGCGGCCGATGCGACAAATGTGAGAAACCGGTTGACAAGAGAGCATATTTGGACATACGAAAGTGTAAACAGAAGCACAAGATTTGTTTCGATTGCATCCGTGATGCCGTAAAAATATCCAAGAACCTCGTCAGATGTCCCTTGTATCGTGATTGCAAGTCAACGATGGCTCGAGACGAAGTGATGCTAGCAAGATATGAAATAAACAAGGCTGAGAAACTGCAGAAGGAGAGCCTCTCGGACACGAGAGCCAAAGTGAGGGAATACATCTATCCAAACGGACTTCCCTGTAGAGATTTGTGGCCGGTGCTCATGAGCACTACATGCAGTAAATGCGGTCAGGATGTCGATTTTCTGAATGGTATCGTTATCAAACAATGCAACATTCACTGCGTTTGTGTTGATTGCGTCCGTGAAAACATAGCTGTGAATGGAAAAGCGGTTCAATGTCCCATGCACATTTCTTGTGGGTCAATCATGATGAGAGAAGAGGTCGAAGCTTTTATCGAGAGATTCGGTGGTCCCGCGGAAGCGTAAACCGTACGCAACTGCGTCCGACGGAGCAGTATGGGCAGTATGGCCGGCATTCGCTGTTTTACATGTGATACAGAAAGTGTTTTGGAGCAATCCGCGATAACATCACCAGCGCTTCAGGTCTTGTGAGGTCGTTCTTTGAATACAGTTATAGTTTTACACTGATTCCGCCCCATGAATCTCGTTCGAACGAGTCATCATCAGCTTGGAGTTGAAGTATACTTGAGTCGAGCGTGCAAGATTCGCTGATCCGCGGTCTCGATGTCGCTAAGAGATAACGCTGCACAGATTCGACTTTCCTCATCGCTGCATAGCTCATCGATGACATGTTGGTTAGGGAGACTGTGATAGAGTGCAAGGTTGGAAGGGCAGCGCTGTTTTAGCATAACGACATGCACTTACGAACGCGGCGAGGAAGAGGGTGATGGAGTAAGCTCGCGGAAGGACAGACGGAGTGATAGACAGCAGAGCCATGAACGAGTCAAAGCTCCAGATCTGAATGGCTCTGAGAGCAAAGAATGCCGTCATGACCTGAGAGCGATGAGAACTGACTACTGTCGAAATGCCCCACATCGCTTTCTCCCGAGACTTCGAGTTCAGTCTCTTATATTCTCCATCACGTCATCTGAGAGCTCCCTTTTCGTTTCAGTAGCTCGTGCACACGACCACTCAGAACGCGATGCGACGAAGGACAAGGGCTTCTTCAACTTGGAAACCAACACGCACGCTAGACCACAGCGAAGTATCGTTGTGTTCGTGACAGCTCTGCTTCATAAAATCATATAACTTGAAATAATCGAGGCTGAAATGCGAAAGGTTGAAATAATCGGGGTTGAAATAATCGAGGTTGTACTGCACATATATATCCACGAATTAGGAGTTCCGACTTCTAGTCAGAATTGAGAAGGAGGTTCAACGAGGCTGAGCTTTCCACGAAGGTTCTGGAACCTGCAGCCAGGCCGAACCTCACTGGAATCCCTCCAGGGATTTCGTTCGAAACGGACGTTCAGGCGCCCTGAAAGCCTCTTCAGAAGTATTGATCATCTTGTGAGCGCACCTCCGAAGCTCGTCGGACCTAGTTCTCGCACACTACGCAGCGGTTTTTGACGGCGCCTGATAGCCGCGATGAGCTGAAAAATAACTTGGTTTCCAGCCGCGACTCAGCCCGTACATTTTACGGTTATCGACCGCGGTGCGCATGCGCCACCAAGCATGTGGCTTGCGAGGGAGCCACGATCTGACAGAGTTTAACCAGACGTGAGGAAAGCGATGAGGTCACGTTACCTCGAAGAATCGTCACGTCTCGAAACGACGGAACACGCGTCGTTGTCGGAGAGAGGGCTTCCCTGTGGTGGAAATCCAATACGTGTTTCCGACCGGTCCCGATAACTGTGCGTTTCATACAAACATCGAGCGACAAAGAACACCTCGTAAACTGAAAGTCGCGCCAAAAAAGCCCAGTCGCGACGAACTCACCCAGCCTGATCCTCTCTAAGCCATCAGACTCATTTCCTGATGTCCCGCTTGATTCGTCCCCTTAAGACTCATAAATCATAGTAGATCTCCGAGCCCTAATTTTTCCCGCCTTCGGGTGTGCAATCGATGCGTTCGGAAGCTGACGGTTCTCTGAGTCCTCTACAGCCAGGCGGCCCTTGAGTCCTCCGCAAAAAACGTTTCATCAGGTATCCAGGACTAGCTAAGTGAGTTGATATTAAGCGCATTTGGCGTGACTGAATCGTCTACGTCGGTGTCGCTCGCATCTTCAGTAATTTCTATCACTCATCCACATCCATCGTCCCTATTCGAGAATCCGCTGCTTTAGCGGGTTGACAACGGATGAAAATACGAACGTTTCAATCCTCACGTTCAATCCCGTCTTCGGAGAACTCGGAGTAGTGTCGGAATTCTGCTAGCAAATGTCAGTTCGTCAATCGAAACAGCCCCAGCAGTGAGTTTCGTAAGAAACGAAGACTTCGCGACGAATCGACTCGCGATTAGGCGGAATGCGTGCGAGTGGTTTCGGTTTCCGCTCCCATGAGGGTTCTTTTCAGACGTATACACGTGGTGGGAGAGCCTCCGTGTAGCGTTCTTCGTCGATTTTGACGATTTTCACTAGAAATGGCGAAAACTCAGAAGAGTAAGAATGCTCTCAACGAGGTGGTGACTCGTGAGTGCACCATCAACTTGCACAAACATACCTACAAAGTCGGTCTTAAGAAGAAAGCACCCCGGTAAGAGCCTCGGTGTAGCTTGGTATCTTCCCCCAAACATTTGATCTGTCTTCTGATGTGGGAAACTCCCTTGAGTTCGACTCATGAGCCTGAGTTTTGAACGTACTGACTAGAGCCCACAAGCTGTGGGAATGATTACTCCCTCGCAGAGAGTTCTCTGAGAGTGGCGTGAACACACTCATGCTGTCTGCCGGCATGGTGGTTTACGTGTTCTCGTGTTTTATTCCGCGGAGCATGAGCGTATTCCGATACGAAGACCGGCGCTCCCCCGCATTCGATTGCGGGGAAGGGATATGTTGATCATCTGGTGGTGACTGAGATTCCCGTATTGAATGGGAGCTCTCGACGCTTCGAGAAGGAGTCAACTACGGTTGGCCGCGGGCTGCGGTCATCTAAAAATCAAATTTTCAACTCTCCAGGGCGATCAAGGTCATCCGTCAATTCGCCCAGAAAGCCATGGGTACTACCGATGTGAGGATCGACACCCGCCTCAACCGACACCTCTGGGCCAGAGGAATCCGTTCTCCTCCTTTCCGCATCCGTGTCCGTCTGCAGAGGTGAATCACGAGAAATGAATCCTCCTAGTGAAGTTCTGACCAGTTCAGAATCTGCACCGCTCAACGATGAACTCACGCTGCTTCATTGACACATTTTCTTGATGATTCCAGGAGACGCAACGAAGATGACGACTCGCCCAACAAACTGTACACGCTGGTGTCCGTCGTTCAAGTCGACACCTTCAAGGGTCTCCAGAATGTCACTGTTGAGTGAATAAAGTCGCGCTGATCCATGAAACGAGTTATTCTCTGTACGCCTCAATATGGTTACGATTCCGACACTGAGCCCCCTCGCAAAGCTTCTCTGGTCACGCAAGCCGCGAAGAACCCCTCAACAACTCGACCCTCAACAATATATTGAAACCAGTTGACAGTCAGTCCCGGGTCCCCCGTGCCGGAAATGAGGACTCGGTGTCCTCAGTTCCGATGGGAGCCCTACCCGAGGCGTTTTTAATCGGAGAATCTCTTGATTATGATTGCAATGTCTCCGAGCACAGTGTGGAAAGGCTCCAATGTCTTCCGAGGACCTTTTCGTGGAGCATTCCATCGATCTTCAGAGACTTCTAGCAACTCCAGCAGTTAGCTGCGGAGGATGGGAAGTTCCGAGCAAGCTTTCCAGGGACACCGTTTTTCAGACTGCGGAATCCATGAAGGAGGAATGGAGGCTCCGCCGCGGAATTCGTTTGGCTATCATCGTTAAAGGGGATAGTTCCGCCGAAATGCCCGGAGCTCAGCGGATCCATCAGCCCGCCACGACGCTCTTTTTCCTCTCTAACGTTTAACTCCACCTAGCTAATTCAGGCTTGACGCAAGGACAGATCGCAAGCCGTTACGACGCAGCTTTGATTTAGTGAGCAGTTGAAGAGCCCGGATTCAAAACGTCGCAACTCAGAATTTCCCAAAGTCGAGTTTTCAGACAGAAATTCATAGAACCGATTCCCGACAGCTTTATTTTGCGCTTATCTTGGAGACGCAGAAAGTGGAGAGGAACGAGGAGGAAAGGGTTGCTGGAAGGGCGCAAAATCACGCTGTCGGGAATCGTTCCGATGAATTTCTGACTGAAAACTCAACCATGCGATCTCAGATTCACGACAATTCGAATCCGGGCTCTTCAATTTCATCACCCGAACTGATAGAGAAAACTGCGGTAAATCACTCGAGATTCTTCAGATACAGAGGGTTATTCCCCACCCCTCCCGCGAGAGATTCCTTCGCAAGGTAATCGCAATGAAGGTCCGTCCAGTCAAAGTATTGAGTCACCGTTATTTCTGTACCGTGCAATTTCGCGCGGAAACGCTTCTCCTCTCCATCGCAGGACGAGAAGCATCGAACGTGCGTACGGTAGACCCCCTCTCTGGACGGAGTTTCATTTCTGGGTGGCAGATTGCTCTGATATTGTGACGATGGAGACTGAGGATTCCTGATCCCCGATAATCGTCGAGTGAGCATCTGACCGGTCCAATCACATGGTTCTCTCCGACATCGCAGTGAGACTACAAGACGATGCTGGTGAGTGAGAGCACATCGGAGCGTTCGTTTATTGCCTGGGGGGGGGGCAGTTTTTTTCCGGTTCAGGTCACAGGATTTCAGCCTCGGGCGGCAGATTCGTGAATCACCCCTGCTCACAGTCGAATTCGACTAGCGCTCGGGCTCCTTCAAAGGGGCAGTATGCCAGGTCACTATTGCCCTCTTGTGAATTCTGGTTTTGACAGCGTTCTGTCGGGACGTATCACCTCGAGAATGTCATCGAAGTTCATCGCGAATCGTTCCTCTGTTCGAGAAAATATGCTCTTCGTTAGGTTAGGAGAAATGTGATTGTCATCTAAAGGAGCAAGTGTCGATCGGGGTGGTATCGTTCTTTCGCCACCTCCAATGCAAGATCGTGAACTAATGTCAACCACGGGAACTCGAACGAGCTCCTCTCCTCAAAGCTCGATTGCCATCTTCAGATTCGGCCATTCTCTTGATGGAGAGCTAGTTCCGGTACGCTGCAACCAGTTTTCTCTGGATTCAGAACACCCTCCTGATCCTGTACCAATATTTCCTTTCTCTGGTCGGTGCTCGTCCGGATATCTAACCTGCCTAACGAGTCTCGAAACCGAAAACCAGTGTGTTAGCCGAGTACAAATATGTCCCTCACGCCCTTCGTACAGGTTGAGAGAATCTCCTGTGATTTCTGAAACTCACAATCCAGACGGCAGGTACAGTCCTTGAGATGAAAACTGCGGTCGAGCTCACGATATTGCATTCCTCTATTGGGAAAAAGCTCCTCAGTCTCTCTCTTGGGTACCAATAGGCGAGGTAACTGGTGGTTGCTTACTCGATGATCCCTGGCTGCATCACGGGAGCTACAGTTGCAGAACAAACGCCGTGGCACTCGTTGGATGGATACTCGAAAAATGGAAGGGATGAGATACGACGTGAAAAATCTCAGAGATCCGGCATGGGTTTCGGCACAGTCCCTATCGCTTCATATTTTTGATTTTCGGATCGAATAATTTAACGCCTCGACTTGCGAAAAAAGGTCGTATGATCGGCGCCTAACCACTTACATCAGATAGATTGGCTCAACGCTTATCATATCAGATTTTTCCCGTGGGACTCCTGATTCCCGGAATGAGCATCGATTCCCATTGTGACTGAGGCATCCCTATAGCTCCAGCGTAGTGATGACGAACTTGTGTGGCAAGCTCGACCTCTTCTCTGATGCGACGCGACTCCGCTATCTGCCTCCCGCGAGAGCGTATGCGATTTGCTACTCAACGGCACGTAGAGCTAGTTACCGGCCGAGTGGCCACAAGAGCGGCGTTGACGGCAACGAGCTCTACGAAGAAAGAGTCCATTGCAGAATGTCTTTTCGCATCCTGGAAATTCGACTGTTCAGCTTAGAGAAGGAACCATGTCCCAGAGCTATCTTGAATTAGCGTTGGTTCCAAGGAGACAGGGAAGCTCAACGAGCTGATCCCTCCTCCGTACTGAAGAAGAGATGACCGAAGACGCTGATTTCGACTCCACTGATGGAGTTTGTGCCGCAGCAAGATGTCACATTTTCGTTCTCGACACCTGAGACTTATTGTGAAACTCAGTATGAGAAATCTGATGAGACCAAACTCTGATACCCATCGATGTGAACGGAATCGGATCTTGCGTTGTTCTGCTCTCGGGACGCCTTTGTAGTCGAAACTCGACCTAACTGTTGGTACACGTGGATCCATTCTTGGGAGTAGAGGAGCGTCGGGGCTCGTCTGGAAAATTGCGACTCGCTCGCAGCCCCCGATTGTTTCCATAGAGTTATGAGTTTTCCGCTGCCAGCTTCCTCAGTCGTTCGGTCTCATCGGAGATATCGAGCCGGAGCCTGAACTTGCCATGGAACGAACCGCGGAGCATCGGGAGAGCTTTGAGAACTGGGCAAGGTTCCTGGACTCGACCCCATCATGTTCATGCCAGCATATTGACATTCCAAGACAAATAACACCGTGACCGAATGACACCTAGGTAGTGTCACGCTACCGCTCGGAACTGAGGGGAGGGTGCATCTGGTTGGAGAAACTCATATTGCAGGGCTTGCGAACAACTCGTCAGGAATCTACTCTGGAACGTAGTCCGTTCCCTGACCAGAGAGAAATTTTCCCTTTATTCTATTTAACCAAGTCCAAGTCCCGAAGAGATCCATTTGAAACTTTCCAAGAGAACTGCGGTCGACGCCCAAAATTATTTGAAGGCGCCTGAGTCTCATTCATCAATGCTCATGATAACTCCGTCGTGTTCCATCGAGCGATCAACTCTCCCACTGAGTGTTGCAGCGGCTGCTCGCATGGTGCTCCTTGAAGTTCCACAGATGCTCGTCGCAAATGCATAATGAGCGGCCGAAGCTGAGAATGGTACATCCCAGTTTCGTGCCCAGTCTTCGATCTTGTCGGCCAACAGGGATTCAAAGGACAACCATCAGGCGCGGTCAACCCCAGAACCAAAATTGGATTCGATCCAATCTCTCGCCGATGCGACCGAACTCGAGTAGTCAATATTCGTCTACAGAGTTCGTTTCGTCGCTCTCGTGCTCGCGAATTCCGAACAGGCAGAGTCCTACCGGACTCACAATAGACAGTGACTGAGTATATTGCTGATCTGATCTCAGTGCCATCATCGGAATATCGAAGATTTTCGCTCAGAAATTAAGAAGCGAGTGTTCAGATGGCTTCCTTCGTGAACATCGCCCTGACCTTGATCGCCCTGTCGCCCCCCACCGACCTGGATCCACCATTGCCTCGGGACGACCGATTGAGCGTTGCAACCGGACCACGGGGATTCCAATTTCTAGAACGGAATTTTGAAGTTATTTCACTCGCTGCTCCACCGGGTGTCGCACGAGCTTTCTCTGAGTTTGAGGCGCGAGTATTCGATACCTGTGATCACTCGGCCGTGGCCCTCGATGCGGTGTAAGTCCGGAAGAGAAAGTCAGCATTTTCCCTTGTAGTCACCGACCCGGCTATCGAGCCCTCGACTTTTCGTCACACGGAGCTGAGTCGATACCGTCGATAATGCGTTCATACGAAATTGGATGCGCGTTGCGTATCGCATAGTGAATTCGATCATCTGACCGCTGAATTTCAGGCCTCTCAAACCGATAGCACCCGAGCGTCATCGACCTCCCAAAATCTCTTTCGAACGAATCCGCAAGGAGAGGGTCTCCTGCTCTTATTGTTGGAGTATCGTTTAGCGGCCTGCAGAGGAAAAACTTTGTCGCCACAACTCGACCATCTTCCATGTCGATTTTACGAAGTTTTCAACAGCGGGGGATGGAAATCCTTCGTCGACTCGAAGGGATCTGCGAACTCCAAAAGTCAATTTCGACACCCAGTGAGTCCACAGTTGAAGAAAGATTTTCATCAAGCTGTTTCCCGGTTCCAGTGAAGTGAGGGGGAGGTTTGAGGGTTGACTCAGAGGCAGCCGCGTGTTGTTGCGTCATTGACCTCAAGGAGAGGTTCGATCCTGCCACCCATGATCGTCCTCCTGAGAGAAGCCCTCCCATCAGTCCGGTATTCAATGGTGGCACTGCTCAAACTAACTCGGGAGTCGGTCGGCCTTTGGATTCGAGCCCAGGGTGCTACTGCTCCCCGGTTGCGAGGCAACGTCTCCGATCGATACGTCAGGCTTGCCTGGGCAAATGGAAGTTTTGGAATTGGCCGGTGGAGGAGCGCAAACGTTCAATACAGTGCCCGTCACGATCGGTGGGAATTTACGCGGTATAACGATTCCGATGGATGTCGGAGGTCGTTCCGACACGGGGCTGTTCGGATCAAATTTCCTCAAGCAAAAGTCACGAACGCTAATCCACAAGTTTTCTCATTTCTGCGAGCCCGCCCCCTCCCCTCAACCCCGGGTCCTTGGGAGTTGAAACGTATACAGTTTGACCGTTTCGGCGCGGGTCACGGCAGCCGGCAGACTTTTTACGAAGTGGAGCGAAGAGCGGCTCAACTCGAGAGCTGTCCCTCGCAACATCGTGTTTTCGTTGCCCAGGTCTGCTGAGACCAAGCCCCATATAATTGAATATTCTACGGGTTCTACTCGGCAGTCTGACATTGAGGCCTCCAGTCTGGGTGTTTGGACATTCTTCGGTGAGAGCCATGACCTATTTCGCAGACGCTGAAAAACAACACCAATTTTGATTGTCAGGACTGTTAGCGAATACTCCACTAGACACACGCCAGTCGCTCGCGAGCACTACCGACAATTGCTATAGCCACCTCTCAGGAGCGGACCTGGCGTAATTCGCCGAGGCTCTTCACACAGGTCGATCTCAACCGCTCTGAATCGTATGCCACGACAATGCACGTGGTTCGGAACCGTTGATGAGCTGACTCAAGTAGTAATCTCAGACGACTGCGCTTCTTTTTTTTTGCGTGGGAACGTCTTCCTTTAGGCGATCTGGTTGCGTTCCACCGTTTATGCGACGAGAACCCGATTAGACTCAAACTCCAGGAAACCGGTATGCAGTGCCGTAGCTAGGCGAAGTCCCGCCCGGGACGGAACTTGAAGATCCCGAGAACGCCGACCTCCTCAGGTCCGGGGAACTCGAGAAGCTCCCATGCGTGATCTAGTGCAGCCGAATATGAGAGAAAGATGCCAGAAGTTTGGTACGGAATGTTGAAGTATATTATTTCATTTCCACCGCGTTTACAGACTTCAAGATGTACCCAGGAGTCCGATCCGCCGAGCTCTGACGATATCAAATTCATGTAACGCTTCCATGATGTCGATACCACTAAACAGCTTGAATTTCGAAAAAAAAAAAAACTCATAGCCAGCAGAGTTTATCGCCAACGTCAAGGAAGTTTGCAGGCTGACGAACAGGTTTGCTACAAAATTATGGGGCCCGTAGTTCATTACGAACTGCAGTTGCTAAAGGAAACCAATAACTTCTTTTGAGCCTTTTTCGCCCGGATTTCAACTCTTTCTCGTTTATATCGAGATTGTCAGATACTATTCCCATGGTTCATTGGATCTGATGCTTGTATTTACAGATCAACCCTCCAGTTCAGTCACTAGCATGCTCAGTGGATCCTTTTTTGTTGCGTTGCCTTGTTGCGTATGGTCTCTACCGAATTTCACGCAGCGCAGTATCCGGCTCATCCGATCGTCATGTGTGACGTCTGGCGTGCTGTCACAGGCGATTCAAGAATATTCGGCTTCCACCTCCCGCACCTAGATTTTTGCCCGAATCCGTTTCCCTGAGGGAGCGACCATCTAATTTTGAATCGTTTGCGACCTGTGAGACACTCCCCAGCGTCACTCCCGCAACTTTGGGGTGCCAGTTTTCTTGAATAACCCGATGATCGGAGGACAGTTCTGTGAGGGCGATTTCGGAGGCTTCACCGGGGTTTGAAGAACGTGTCTCTTGTTCGAAATCGTGATGAGGGGAAGGTCTTCATGGAGCGGAATGGTGGGATGCTCTCCAATTGACGAAGTCGCTAGAACGCTCATATTGATAGTCAAGTACTTTGCGAAACGCGTCGTTATGGGTTCGAATGCATCTCTTACCCTGTTCTCACGACTGCCAAAACGTGATGGATCCCACCCCGCGTCGTTTTCCATCGAATCTCCTTTGATCGTTCATCGATTCATGCCAGGTATTCTCACTTCTGCGATAGCTCGTCAACCAGAGCTTCCTGATGGAAAAGCGAGAAACGACAATGCCGCCCCTGGTGCCGCCCGAAGATTTGCCGCCCGGTGCGGCCCGCATCCTCGCGATATCTCTCACACTGCAGACAGAATAATTGGATTAATTGGAGGAGGGTCTTGGGAGAAGGTCGGGATCGCCTGTTTTTTCCCCAGGCAATTCTAGTCGACAGTCCCTGACGATTCGGAAGGCTCTCCTCGGTTCTGATCTCGTCTCGCGTACCGATTCTAATGGAATGAACTTCACTCGTGAACTTCGCTCAGGAATCTGTTTCCCGTACTTTCTCTCCGGTTCCCGTTCTCAGTTTATAGAGATTGGCGTCCAAGTTTATCCATGGTGCGGTTCGATCTTCACTTCCACAGCCGCGACCATTAGAGATTTGATTGATTGATTGATTTCATTTCGATCTTCCATATGCACATATGGTCCCTTTCGTTTCAGGGGTGAAGTGTTTTGCATTCACAGATCATTTTTCTCGGTTCTCCCAGCATCGTAAGATTTCCTTCGTCCTTCTAATGTCCTTCGGTGTTGAGTCGGGGTGAAGTCCAATTCGGAACGGGAATTCTCGTGGGGGATACCTTCCTTCTTCGCATTCCATCACGACGTGTGTGTCGGTTTCGGGTCTTCCGCATATGTTGCAGTTCAAGTCGATAGAAGGATCGCGGTTATGTCGTTGGGTTCTGGTGTTGAGCATTCCTGCTCTTGTTAACGCCAGAAGCCGACTGCCCCGCGAGTTATCGTACATATCCAGTTGGAGACCTCTTGTCTCTTTGAATTGTCGATAAATGCACAGTGTGGACTTGGATCCCATGTTTTGTTTCCATGTATTGTCCAGTTTATTCTGCACCCTCATTTTGAGTTATTTGCGGAATAGAGTCCACATTGCTGTGCCCGATGTATTTCTGGTCAGCCCGAGGTTTTCCAGGTCGAATTGCAATCTCAATTTCTTGAGTCTCTCTGTTGCAGTGACCGAGGTGTTTGTTATCTCGGTCGCCGTGAGGACAAGCTTGGGCCATCTCGTTGGGTCCATAGATCTTATCCTTTCGAAGTACATCGTTTTGCTCGTGGTTTCCCGGGCGTCGAAGGAGCTCCAGCCTAGTTCTCCCTCGATGAACTCCTTTGATATGGTGGAGTGGGGTATCCCGAGAGCCCATCTCCCCGCATCTCTTTGCCTGACTTCGATGAGGTTTCTCAGTCTTTTGGGCATTGTGATTGCCGCGTTGCAATATGTGAGTTGCGGGACAGCGGTGGCTTTCCAGAGAATTTTGGATACTTCGAAACGGTTGAAGCTCCAGAGTGTTCTCGCGTTGAGTCTTTGGATCGCCTTGTTTGCCGTTTCGGTCAACTTCACCCAATGTTGGGCCAAGTAGTCTTTTTCGGCTGATAATTCGATTCCGAGATACTTATATGATGCTACCTCTGGTATTTGCATCCCTTGTATACTCAGGTTTCGATTTTGGATATGTGTCTTTGGTGGTCGAGAGAAAACCAATGTGCCGCTCTTTTGAGGATTGAATTTGATGGACCGGGCGTCTCCAAATTCTGTTGTTACCTTCAAAAGCGTTTCCATATCCTTCCATTCGTGTGCCA
Organism: Phytoseiulus persimilis; assembly: GCA_037576195.1. NCBI lineage: Eukaryota > Metazoa > Arthropoda > Arachnida > Mesostigmata > Phytoseiidae > Phytoseiulus > Phytoseiulus persimilis. The sequence continues at coordinate 11,293,519 of CM075104.1, forward strand.
TCAGAACGATGTCGTCGGCAAACATCAGGCCAGGGATCGTGAAATATTTTTTCTCTTTCACGTCCCAGAAATTGCATTTTTTCGCAAATCTAAAGCCAATCTCTTTTGAGAGTAGTTGCCGCTCGAGATCTGCGATATACAGGCTGAAGAGGATCGGAGATAGAGGACATCCCTGACGAAGTCCGGTGGGTATGGACATTTCGTTCGAGGTGTGGTCACCGTATTGAATGAAGATGTAGGTGTCTTCATACAGGTGTTTAATGAGCTCAATCAGTGTTGGGTTCATTCCTCTTTCCTCAAGGGTTTGCCACAGCTTCCGTCGATCGATGCGATCGAAGGCTTTCGTAGCATCCAAGAACACGCAAATCAGACCCGTTTGTTGGGCTCTAGCGGTCTCAATTGCCGTTGTTAGAACAAAAATGTTGTCCTCGCCCCGGCGGTCTTTCCTGAACCCATTTTGCATCTCCGATAGTTGTTCTGTCTCCTCTGTCCATTTTTGTATGTGTTTCCCCAGTATTTTGGTGAATACTCGATACATGACGTCGGATACAGTGATGGGTCTGTAAGTGGTAAGGTTTCCCTTCGTTGAGTTTGGTTTTTCAAGAAGGGAGACCCTGCCTATCCTCCATTCCATCGGCAGCTCGTGAGTGCCTTCCAGAATGTCATTGAACACATCGGAGACATATTCGTAGCCGATATCGTTCAATGCTTTGAGGATTTCCGTCGGTATCTTGTCGGGTCCAGTGGCTGAATTCTCGGAGATTCCTGCCAGGGTGGTTTTCACCTCCGAACCTGTTGTGACAAGATCGACTCGTGGCCTCGAGAGGAAGCATCGATCCTTATGGTTAGGATTGTCTTCGGCTTCCAGCAGGTGATTTGCTACTCTAGTAAGGTAAGCTGTCATATCCAGCGGTTGGACATCGTTACCAGCTTCATTTACTATTCGTATCCTGTCTGGTGCCTTTCTCTCGTTCTTCTTGATGTACTCCCAGAATGCTTTGGTTTTTGCTTGTCTGGGGGCTCTCATTATTTGATCGTACATTTTACGATCCCTGATATGGAGTTGGTTCGCGATTTCGGTTCGGACAGCGTCTTGTGCTATTCGATACTGCCTTTTCGCTTCTTCCACGCCAATTCCAGTGTGTCTGGCTTTCCTCCATGCACGATTCTGTTCCCTTCTGTATCTCGAAAGTTGTGATATTTCGGGGGTGAGTATTCTCTTTCTCGTGTCTACATTGATGAGTTTAGTACTTTTGGTCATTGCATTTTGGAGGGTAGTCACCAGATCCCTGTAGTTGGCCGATCTTGGTGATCTGACCAAAGTTTCCAGTTCACTTGTGGCTGTTTCCGCTGCTTTTTGTAACCGTAATACTTTCACTCGTGCCTTTTGGAGTTTGCCGTTTCTCTTGTCCTTACCGAGGTGTAGGGTAATGAGGTTATGGTCGCTCCAGTTAAGGACTTCTTTGTTCTCGTCTATGTGCATGGACATGACCTCTCGGTATGCTGCAGCGTTGCAGAGTACATAGTCGATTGAAGACGAATGACCACCCTGTGTTCGGGTGATCCTTCCTTCGCATTTTTCGGACAGATTCAGAATTGTGAGGTCGTGTTGGTCGGCTAGCTCAATGATGAGCCGGCCTCGACCATCTAGTCTTCCGTCAAGCTGTTGGATATGGGCGTTCATGTCGCCCGCAATCACTAGCTTGGTGTCCTTCTCAACTCTAGCTCGGATAACATCTCCTATATGTCGGAATTGTTCCTTATTCGAGTTCTGATCGGCGATGGCGGCGTAGACTGAGATGAAGACCCATTGTCGGTTTCCTATCTTAGCGCCTATTGCAATGAAATCAGTCCCTTTTTCGGTCCAGCGTATCTCGTCCATGGTAGATCGGATGAGTATCCCTGTTCCACCGGATGATTTACTGCCAGAGGGTCCGTTTCGATTGTTCCCGTAAAATGTGAACCCTTCGATCCGAGGTGGATTTTCTAGGTTCATCAGGTGGGTTTCTGAGAGGAGGAGGATATCATAGTGGTTTGATAGTCTCCTAGTTTCAATTTTGAGAAGGTCTTGGTAGAGACTTTCCCACTTGGCTGGGTTTTTCCCCCCTTGCATGTTGAAAACACCAATCTTAATGCGAAAATGTATTTTTATTTTTTCATCGTAGATGGTGCCTTCGGGGGGAGCGGACCGCTAGGATGATGGTTTTTTGAGGGCTTCTTGTAGGATTCTGGAAAGCTCGATTGTTTCCTCCTCCTTGGTCACCTGTCGCTGAGGAGTCGAAGTTTGCGGGTGAGATTTTTTCTCGCAGTCATGGAGATGGGCACCGCTAAGAGCTCCGTTATCCGATGGGTTATCCGATGGTAGCGGTCAGTTCATGTGTCGAGACGATGCATATGAAGGAGACAATCAGGATAGCTCGAGCCAGAAGTGCCATCGTCACACATCGGCTCCGTGGAGAATTTCCAGAGCCCGTTCGATCTCGGTGCAGAGCTTCGATCTCCTGCGGTCGAGGCTCGCTTGGAAAATATCGCGAAAGCGTGGACAATGAGCGCGGCATATCATGGCAGAATTATGATGAATCTGGAACGGGGAAACTGAGCCATGAGTGAAGCAGCCTCGTCCGTGGGCTGCAGCGTGGCCCAATTGTTTGACAATCTAATGCTTGTCCGTTTTAGGTCTAATTTATCAGAACACTAGAGTCGTTCTCGTGAGAAACATAAGAGGGAGAAACCGTCGGGTCGCTTCCTCTCACAACAGATCAGTGCGCCCTGGGGAAGTGAACGGTGAGAAAATTAGAGTGTTGTTCTAGATCTATGTAGCGCTGCTCTACGTCGGCTGGTTGATCCGCTCGCTGCTCTGTTGAGCACACGGCGCGCCCTCTGCGAGAACCAGACTTTCGGAAGGTTTTCATCCGTCAACCGCTCGATGATCACTCCAAAGTCTATCGCGGATCCTTGTGCTTCGACGAGGTGCCAGTGGCTTCTAGGATGGCAGCACATCAGAGCGAAGAACTTCTCCTCTTTCCACAATGTGTCCATTCGTCTCGCTCCTTCCGAGTGAATCACAAACTTTCGCGAGCAGCCGTTCCAGCTTTTCACATTCTACTATTCCGTAGAGAAAGCTGCGCGCGATCGGCTGAAACCGCGTCCTGAAAGTTGGTACTCTGCCATTTTTGGTCGAATCCATAGCAGAATTCTTTCGGGCGAAGACGCATTCCTGCAATACATTACCAACATCATCGTCTTGCCATTGTCTTGTCTGTCCGAACTCGAGTAGAGGCTTCTTCTTATCGCAGCCTTTGTTGTTCAGCTTGTTGTGTCCCTTGGGCGCATTGTTGACCGCTGACTTTGAGCGGGCTGGAGTTTCTCGGAGATAGAATCAGAGATCGCTTCAGTATGTTTTACGGTTTCACCCGAACAAGCAAAACGATGCATCCACGTCGTAGAGTCGTTACGCCTAGAGTCCGACCGAGCATATCTACATCAGACCAGCGTAAATAACGAGCCGAAGTCCCATCCTATAAAGAACGAGCCAGACGACAAGATGATGAGAACAGCTCGGCATGATGACGCGGTGATTAGTAGGGCGTTCCTCTGTTTGCCGTCGCCTCCCATTAACATCATCACGATAATATTTGAGGAACAGCACACTCCACTGAGCCTTGTGACCTTGGCACGTGCTATGAGCGAACATCTCAGAATCGAAGTTCTCGACCTCGTGTATCCAGCTCGGTCTGGCAGGAGAGAAACGACAACCAGGAGAGTGTTTCCGGGCGACGGCGTTGCTCGACGGCTTTCTCTGGAGAAAATTTCCACTTCCACGTCCCTGCCGCCATCTCCCACTCGGAATCAGAAACATTAGACTTTCTGAATCCGAAAACTGTGACGTCCAAACTCCAGTTTCGGATGCCGAGCGCGAGCCATATTTTCGCCTGAAATAAATATCGATCCAATCGTCGTCGGAGATTTCTTCCGAGACCTCAACGCGTTTCCGTAGCCCATGGCCCCGGAACGCCACTTCGGAGAAATCTCCAGGGAAAGAAGGGAGACCGGGGGAGAGAACAGATGACAGGGGTTGTTCTTGGAAATGATCGAATTCCACAGAGCAGAGGGTCTCGGCAACGCTCGCTCAGTGGTTTCTCGGAAGCCACGCGTAGGCCCCGATTTCCGCGACGAAAAATGGAAGCAGGCTGCGTGCGCGAGCGCGTTCGCCGACTGTCCCGGTTCCCATGGCTCGGATTGATTCCCGTGGATGCCTTTTACATCCGCGGACGGTCTCAGCAGACATGTTGCGGGGACTCGCCATTGCTCGCGCACCTCATGCGCGTATGTGCTCTGCAAGTTGTTACAGGGGCTCAGTCGAGTCGAGGAACATTCTCCGAGAAATTCGCCGCGGAATACATACAAACATCCCGAGACCCCGGCATTCTCTGCTTGGTTACAGGGGAAAGGCTTGAACCCCTACGCTACGCATCCGCAGCCAAATGTTGCCAACGCGCTCATATTTGTCCTGGGCAAACAATGACTTCAAAGGAGCAAACAGGAATTGTCGAAGGCCGTTCGGGTCCAACGTAATCATCGGATCAGGAAAGCTGGGAGAGGAGGAGAGAGGACGTTCGGGAAGGATACAGAAGGACATGTGGCACCAGGAGTGTTCGAACGCGGGTCGGAGGCTTTCCCGGCGGACGGAGGTTTATCGAAAAATGCTGGAGGAGCAAGCGGACCGGGGGGAGGCGAGGGGATTTCCCGGAGACACACGCGAGGATCACCTGAAGCGTGGCGGAGAATCGCTCAAGGAGAGGCGAAGGGTTGCCAAACGCAAACCGAGAGAGCGAGAAGAGGGGGAGCAACCCTGGGAATGAGGGGCTTGCGAACGCCCTTGGTGCGAAATGAAGTCCACCGGGCACCGCCCATCAGTCGTTCTCTTCCGGTCGGACTTCTGTACGTCCGCTCAAGCGTCCATCTGTGAGTCCGCGCTCTGTTTCTCTCTATTGCTCAGGGCCGGCTCTCTTCGACTTCGCTCCTCGGCTCGTCGACGTCGCCGGCAGCAGCAGTGGCGGCCGTGGCAGCGCCGCCACCGCTGATGAGGCTCAAGCTGGTAATGTTGGTAAGGCCGGCTGCATGTGGCGCCCATCGTCCCGCCAAGCACTCGGTTGGCCAGCAGAGCCCTCTGGCGAGTGGCCCGAGCCGCTGTTCTGGGCATGCGCCAGCCACTCTGCATCTTCTCTCAAACAACAGTGTGTCCCAATTCGAGACGATCGGGCCGATCCCGCGGTTTGCGAGCGAGAAGGATTCGGTGGAGTTCGCATGAATTTGCTCGCTCCTGTGGACAACAACGTGCGTCGTCTCTGGTGGAGGTGTCCGTGTGGTGATGTGCTTGTCCGGCCCTCCGGGGCGACTACGCGGCCCCGTCGTTGATTTCGTTGTTATTGGTGCTGGCGTTGCCGCACATAGTTTGTCGGTGTCAAGCAGACCGCGTTGTCCCTTCGCTCTCGAGCAGGCCTCCGCTGCCGCCACCTCCGAGGCTCCTTGGTGTTCGTTGCTGGTGCACGAACCGTGAGGAGGCTAACAACGTCGACGACCACGACAAGTGAGTGAGTCAGTGAGCCTGGACTCCATCACAGTTGCCCGTGGCGCTCCACAACGAACGGCACCGAGGAGGCCAAGGGAGCAGCCAGGCGCGCGCGGTGGAGTTATTTTCCGTTGTGATTGGTTCGAACTCTGTGGCTGCAGCGGCATCTCCGACAGGAACACCATCTCCATTTCCGCTAACGGTCGCAGGAGCAGCGATCGAGTCGACGGAGGGAGCTTAAGGCTGCGTGATCGCCTGGCGACTCCGCGATGACCCCAAACCCGAGACCAACGCTGGCCCCATAGAGGAATAGTCCTACTGCGAGCCATCGGTGAGAACAGTCGAGTCCGGGGTCGGTTCGTTCTACGTTCCGCCGCCCTTCGTTCGCCGTTCCGTTGCTCCGTCTGTTGTCAAAAATCCTCGGATTGTGACTGCAGCATCATCGGTCACTTGACGAAGCTCGTTCGCCACGTTCCATTCCCGCCTCGTCGGTGCCGATTCGTGTCTGTTCAACTCATTGTTTACTTTATGAATTATTGAAGTCGGCCTCCGCGCCGGAAAATCGAGTCCGAACATCGAGCAAGCGACACAGGAACAGAGATCGACGTTCGCACCTCCTACCAGGAGCTATATCGACAGCATAGACATATCCAGCGGGGGCAAGACTCGGACTAGGGCAAGCGCTCCTTCAGGTCTTCGTGACGATTGCGGAGGAGGAAGGAGCCGTTTCGGCGACGCTTCCCAACCACTTCGATAAAGTTATCGTCGAAGCTACGCAGGACTCGTCGTCCTCGCCTCGCTGCCGAACCTGTCCTCCTCGTTCCTCTCCGGAACGTTTCCTCCTTCGGACTCGCTCGAGTCGACGTCGCCACCACCGCTGTTCGATTTCGCTCCCCTCATATTGATTATCATCAGCAGCAGCGCTACGACCGGAGAAGTTTCTGCTGGCGAGCTATTATCGTCGTCTTCGCACCTTCCGTCTGATTTTCTCTCGATGTCTCTGTTCAACTGTGAGTGAGTGAGTGCGTGCGTGCGTGCGGTCGTGCTGCGTTCGTGCTTCTGCTGGCCCTTCCCAACGTGCGGGGCTCGGTTTCAATTCGCAAACCGGCCAGAGACGGTCCGTGCAGACATTTCAGTGCGTGTGCAAGAGTATCTGCGAGCGGAGCAGTAGAGTGTGATAGGCGGCGGCGGCGGCAACACTGCGGAGCGAAAAGAAACAAGGGAGGAACATTTAATAGGTGCCTCGGGCTGAGTTCAACTTGTCGCGGCGGAATTGCGAACAAAACGACCGCTGGCACCGCCACGCCCCGCATCCACACGGTATTACAATCATCAGCAACAACGAGGAAGGGAAGGACCGTACGCTATCGTTTTGCGAAAGTCGCTGGAGTCGCTCGTTGAATGAATGCCAACCCGCCCGTTCGTTTGATCGCTTGTCCGAATGACTTGTTATCAATGATAATATTTCCTGCAACGATCTCTCTGTGAAAGGCTCAACGCATCGTCGTCGTCTCATTCTTGTCCATCAACGAGTCATCTTCGTCGTAGCTATTGTTTTCGGGCTACACCAAACTTCAATCGCCGCGAGGACGAACGTTCCGCAATCGAGTCATTAGCGCGACATCAACGCGTGTCGCTCGCTCTAACCGTTCGCCCGACTCGAGTCCATCTGCTGTTTACCATAAATCTTCATCATTGGTTAACGAACGACGCTGGAAGAACGACCACGAGGCTCGGCGAGAACTTCCACCCGGTCTTCCCATGTTCGTTCGACCGATTCAACGATCCGGATCTCTCGCTCACGATTAGCGCGCTCTGGTTTACGGCGTGTTGTCTTCGGCTTCTCTCCGACAACTTTTCGGGGAGTTTCGCATCCCCCAATAACCCAGGATCTCCAACGTCTTGAGACGAAGTTCCCCGATTTCGAAGCTTTCTGAGTGCCCGCTCGGAGAGTCATTCTCGTGCCACACGCGTGAATCCAGAGACTTGCATTGTACACAACGACGAGTACCGATCGGCTGGCTCCCACACCGCGGATTGTAAACTCGAGCTGAAGAGCAGCGAGCAGACAGGACGTCCAATAGGAAAAATATCGTTCCAACAATCAACAAACGAAAATGCTGTACCACGACGCTATGGGCAACGGCAACTCACCCGTACGATGGGCGCTGGCGTCTTGGGTACTGTGTGCGTACCTCGTTTCAGCAGTTGGTGAGTATTCGATCTCGTTGGTTGCATGTATGAATATCGACCCTACAATGATCCCGGGCTTCGACATACTCTTTCAACGTGGTTTTCGGATCATGTTCCTGGGAAGGTTTCGGGAAAACCGTTCGAGAGAGCCGTTCTGCTCTGATACTTCTGGATTGGCACGGATACTGACGCAAGACCGACAAGAACTTCACACAGAGCTCGACAGGGAAAACGCGCGGAGCACCTGACGGAGCCTGTGGAGTGAGCCGTTTTGATGTCTAATCAAAAGCTCACTGAGAGCCCGACGCCTGTGTTGATGGTAAATCCGACACGTCACTCAGTGGTATAAGTGGAATACTCCTCCCAATATTCCAAACCGAAACTCTGGAGAGCTATGACTCGATGACCAGTGGGGGATCGAGCAAGCGACACTTGGAGCTGATTTGGATCGATGAAGATTCTCATCCGATTACGGACGATTCTTTCAAGTTTAAGCTTCTCGAAGAATGAGAAGCATCCTGAGCCGGGTCCGCGAAGCTCTCACATTATATCGGGCACGGTCTATCAGAGTGGCCGCAGTGACAGTGGTGCGGGGCATTAAGTCGAGAGCCACGCTCAGATTGCCAGAAATACAAAGCTCTTTGTTCTGAAGCTGGGGGAGCGAAAATAGAAGATATTCATTCCCGAGTGCGATGCCACGTTACCTTCTTTTTACGGTGCGGGTCGCGACATGAGAAGGTCGACCGGTGGTGCGTTTTCCATCACCAAACCTCCTCGACGGAGGAACTCCCTTGAAATCTGACTCACTCACTGGGAACCGGATGTTCGGAGTGCCACAACTTGCCGTCAGGACCAGGTGGTCAAACGTGAAAGCTCATGAACGACGGCGTTGCGTTGTTTCCCGAAGCTGGGCGGAAAGGAGTTCTCGAGAAGATTCAACTTCGTTCACACTCTCTGTTCGATTTCCTCGAACGAATAGTGTGCTCATGCGATCGGGAGGTTTTCCTGATATGCCTCGACATTGTTCCCTGATTGGGAGGGGGGGGGGGGGGGCGGAAAGGCCACGACGGGCCCCATGTGGTTCCGAAGACTCAAGTCGCCGTTAGTCGCCTTTGAGTCCACCTGCGAGTGGTCCTTCAACAGTGAAATTGTGATCACTTGAACATCGGAAGCAACCCGGAAGCGTCGCGAAGGCGTTGTTGGATACCGCGTTGGGAAGTCTCAGTGTCGGACTTGTTCAGCTTCCGGTCCGGGAGCGAGCCGGTGAAGAGGCGCATAGGATCGAGCGCGATCTCTTTTTAGCGGTCACCACCGCAGCTTCCCCCCCGTCGTGTTTGCTTTTCCGGGCGGCGATCTCAGCTCGCCCGGAGACGAAGTCGGATAGAGTCGTGGAATCTGTCATCGCTTCGCGTGACCATACGACGAGCTCTCGAGATCAGCTCGAGGAGGCCTATCCTCCGCTCCACTCCGTCGGCATAGTTTCTACGGCTCCTGCGGCGTCCCAGCAGCGTGGACCCCGGGTGATGGAGAAGCTTCAGTGCAGAAAGAAAAGAGACAAGGATCTGAAGACACGGGAAACTGGGCCACTCGAGGCTGGCTGCATGTGCTATTGGAGAATGAGGAACGGGAAGAGTGCGCGTTCCCTCGGGAAAGCGAAAGCTGAAATATGCTGCTCAAGTCGGTCGCCTCCTCCCGGCTTTTTGCTCACAGGCGGCTCATCCTGACGTCTTACTGAGCTGAGGCAACTCCCCGCTTGCCATTTTTTCATATCATTCTCCACAACCATCCAACCGATCCTGCGGCGGGTTGTGCGATCGACGTCGAGTATCACCAGTCTGGCACTCGGGGCCGGAAGTCCTCGGTGCGGTCCACATGCGGAAACGTGTTGACGCTCGGAAAAACAATCGATCTCCTCAATCGCGGGGAATTTCCTCGACTCTGGCTACGAGTGTCATTCTAAGGCATCTCGCCACTGCAGAAAGACGACGCTGCCCAGGCTGGAACCTTCCCCCTCGAAGTTAGGAAACATGAATTGGCGGCAAACCATCGCGGCGTCAACGGTCTCTACGCTCCTCCGAAATCGACGAGCTACCCTCCGCCGCGTCGGACTTTTGGCCTGTTAATTCGGGCGAAAGATTGTTGGTTTTTTGAGATTCTGGCGTTGACTCGAGAAACTGCTAATGCTAGAGCCGACGACGACCGACCGACCGCCAGCATCGGTGGCGACCGCGACATCGAGTCGGGCAGTGCACCCAGAGCTCTGTGTCTAGGTCTCGGGTCGCCAGAAGCCTTGCAACAAGGTCAATACCATCACATAAAGAATAAAAGGAAACACGTTGTAAATTTGAGCTCGAGTGGCTCGCTATTCTTGTCTGATCTCCTGATAGTCCTCGTAAATAGAACCACCTGGAGAGATAGTTGGCATCGTTTCGCCCACTCGTGGAGCCACGTTAGGGCCATCATTAGTGTCCTCCACGGCTCGATAAGGGTGCATGGATTGCAAGTTCGAGAGCTTCGTGCAGATGACAGGAACCATTGGATGCTAGACGACAAACCCGAACTCGCAGTGGATGTTTCGATAAGGCAAGTTTGCCGGACGCCCAGTGGGCGGAATAGCGCGACGCTTGGTTGCCCAGCTTGCCGGAGGCACGGGTTACAAACATATATTGATCACCAGGGAGCTTTAACGCCGCTGTAGCGAAAGAGACGACACGGGCTTACGTTGAACAGTTTGCTTGTCTGTCGGCGGGTCCGTCCTCCACCGCCGCTGCTGACTCCCTCCCGTTCGCAGGCACTCACTCAGCTGCTTAGATAGGTGACTGGATGCAGACGTTTGTATGCTCTGCGGCAGATCGGCCGCGGTCGAGGGTTCATTATATCTGGTATCGTTCTCAGACTGAACACAAGCAATCCCCTCGGTTTTCGCTCGCAGCTCAAGGTAGCCGGTGTGCGCCGAGTTTTCCGGAGTCCGCTCCGCCCTGGAGGTCTCCTGTCGGAGACACCTCGGAGGAATCGGGAAATACAATCGCTGCGCCTGGACTCCATCGGATTCGATCCTTGGAGCTGTCAATTCTAAGGAAGTATCCCGAGCCCGACAGCGTTGCTTGTTTCACTGGGGCGACGAACCGGAGCGTTGGCAAGGCACGAGCCCTCAACGTTTGGCGCGCGAGAAATTCGGCCAGCCGTACGGACTCCCCGGACTTGACGATGAAAGTTTGAGGGAAGTCGGCGACCGCTCGCGGAAAACAGGGACAGCGGAGCCGGGGAGCTACGACGCAGCACAGGGAGAGAAAAATGGGACTTCTCGATGAGGCGGGAACACTGAATATAAATCGGTGTTCTTATGGCAACCGAAGTATACTTCAGAAGTCTTCTTCTCACTCTTCAGCGAGTCTGGGACATAGTGAGGACATAGGCCAACTGGTAAGGGTGACTGCAGTGTTTTCCCAGTTTCCAGCAAACAGCGAGTGATCGCTGACTCGCCAGCAGACTCGCTTTCGGATCTGCAACGAGCCCGGCAGAGTTCTTTGTACGCTGCGCCGGCCGCCTGCAGGCTCTCATGGCGAGCTCGTTCTTCCTCTCCGGTCGGATACTGAAAGCAATCTCGTCTCGTGACAATCGTGGCAAAGAGGCGTTAAAAATGCGCCAGCAGGTCCGAGTCTGTCTCAGACAGCTTCTAGGGTTTCTCGCTGAGGGTATCGTGTGTACGAGGGTAGTTTATTTCTGATCATTCGACCGAATCCGCGAGTCATAGATGAAGTACATCACCGCCGCCAGCAACTGTTTTCCGGAAATCACTCAATCACTAATTCATGCAATTAGGTACGGCTGTACGCCCTTCGATGATTTCGGAATCGTTTCCGGGTCTATATCTTCTCAACATTGGGGAACCTGCCGTCTCCAGAAGTCCGTTAGATTATTTCAAAATTCATCTCCTGTGTCCTGCTCACATGTGGCGATCGGTCGCTCCGGCCGGTAGAAAGTGCTGATAACGAAGGACCGGACCAGACTGGGACGAGACTTGTCGTGAGTCGTGACTCTCATACGAGTATATCACGTTTGCTGGGAGCCGCGGGAGAAAAATTGTTACCGAGATTGAGATGTTGGGAGAGTAAGGCGCGCCGCAGGATACGATATGTCACACATATGCCAATCGGATAATGTGGACAATATACGCTTCAAAAAATCCACCGCCGCCATCGGGCAGACGCATCACATGTATCCACGCCGACAGTCGACGAGTAGCCGTACGCGACAGTTGGTTCATTGAGCAGTGCGGCCTTCATTACGCTTTGACCGGCTCACCCACTCGATCTCCCGAGGCTGTGGCTCAACTCATGCTGGCATCCGATGGAAATTTCCGATGCTTGCGGATAGCGGAAACGTTGAAACATGATGCGGCTCCGTTACCCCACCCCGCGATCGGGAGAACTTGGGAAGATATTTTGAGTGACATTGTGACAAACACGACGCGACGTAAACACTCGGATACATCGGTAGGCAAACATTCCTGTCTAGATTCAGTCAGCATAGGGGTTAGGGAATATGAAGGGATAGTAAAAGCTACTAAATACCTTCCCCTCACACATTGACATGTTGAGCCCCTTGACGTAGTGATAAACCGCTCAAGCTTGTAAATGCCTCAGCAGTTGCAACGAAAGCCCATAAGGACGAGAAAAAAATCCACAGAGCCGGAAACCCTCCCCCTCTTTTCGATGGTCAAGCGGATCTATCGGAGCTTCTATGCACAGCACGGAGTCCGAGAGTGTGAGCTTGCATAAGCGAGAAGAGACTTGAGGACGAATCACGCAACTTGAATTAGAACTCGGAGCTTCGTGGTAGCAATGAGCTTTCCTTCTCAGCCCCTGGCATATTTCAGCGCCATTCAATTCCCCTCCCGGTATAGTATCGGTCGGGAAGCTCCACAGATCGGCTTCCGATGCACTCTGGCATCATTTAGATCAACAGTTCCCACGTTTATCTTCATTCACTCGATGTCCTCTGTCCCATGGACCAAGTGCAGCTCGTCGCCTTTTTTTTCTGTGCATAGAAGCTCAGCTCGATCCGCTTAACCGTCGAAACGGGAGGAAGGGTTTTCGGGCCTACGAGATCAGTGTTCGGCCGAACGGGCATTCGTCGCAACGAGCATTTTTCTCGGCCTCCCGATTTTTCGTTGCAATCAATTCCGTCTCATCGGGAGAACATTGGATTCGTGGGAAGGGATCGTGAAATGCATTGAGAGAGGAACAGAGATCGATCGGGAGGAGCGAGACACTTGCGGCGAAAGACCTCGATGTTCAGGAGAGTCCGAGCGGCATTCTCCCGCGACAAGCATTGAGCGGCCTGCAAAGCTGAGGGCGGACACCTCTTCGGCCCGCAAATGAATCGGGACCCTTGCTTCCTCCGGTGTAATCTTCGCTTGCGTCCTTCCGTCTCCCGTTCGATCTTTGTTACCTCGCTGTTCACCCTCTCATCTCCGCGGCACACGAGGCAGAGGTCAAAGCAACCGACGCACCGAGGATCGAGAGAGATTGTTTTGCAGATTCCTCGTCTTTCACAATTGGGATCGGCTTTCGAAAAGCTATTTTCGAACAGGAAAGATCCATTAGATCTACCTGCGATGAGTATTTACCGAGCGAACGAACTCGAACGGATCATCGAACAAATTTCAAGCCTTATTGTTAGACTGCTGAGCTGTACAGCCATTGTAACAGTGCAGATGTTCATCTTCCGGGGAGGAAACGCAGCCGAGTCCACCGCCCACTGACGCACGACTGCGATTCGTCGAGTATCAACACGTATGGGTCAGGATGAGCTACCGAGATCTTCGAATCAAGAGTTGCCGCTCATTGACGTTCGATGACGTCTCCGAATGTTCCGGAAAGTCTCCGTCACTCCAGAGTTCGCTTCCGTTCGTCCGATTTTCAGAGGCTCGGAACCTAGAGCGGCTGCCACGAGAAATTTCGGGTTCTGTCGAGTCGAGCGCGCGCCTCGCCAGGCTACGTCCGTAATATTCGTCGGCGACGATTTCGATTTGGTCCTGCGCACTTGATGCGATTAGAATGCCGCGGGCTCCTGTTGACCGTGTTGCAAGAAGCCGGGCAGGCGGGTTCGCTCGCTTGCTAGCGAGTCCGTAAGTGACTGAATCGCAGACAGTCTGCGGAGCTAACCCAATGAGGTACCTCCCGGTGCCACCTTTGCGCCTCTGTCAGTTCCGATTCCGTTTGAGCTGTTCCCGCCCTGAAGTCATGGAGAGTGCTAACAATGAAACGCTGACGGCAACAGCTCAGAACGACGACGATGATAATTGCGGAGTGCTCCGAGGGAGCCCTTCGAGCTCAGTGGAGCGGCTGCAAGGGAAGCCCCTGACTTCGGGTAGAAACTCGGCACACCGGAACATCTTGAATCACACGCGAAGATCGATCCTGACATCGAGCCCGGCTCTCTGCTAGATAGCATCCAACGGGACAATGTCGATAATGTAAACGCGCGCTCCGTCGCCTCTGTTGTATCGCGAAGAGGACGGAGAACACGCTTTAGGCGGGAGGACGACCCCAAAAGTCCGACAAAAGTGTCGCAATCAAGAAGGCGACGCCGACGAGTTCGACTGTGACTCACTACAGGTGACTCAGTACAAGGCCCCGGGAATCAGATGGAGAGATTCCCTCCAAGGAGAACAATCGAGAGTCTTAGAGACGCAGGGAAAAAGGAGCTTAAGGCTTTGTACCGTTGGAGCGCCTGCCGCTGCTGCTGATGTAGTTATAAGCTATAGAGGCGCGGACTGCCGTTACAGAAGCCGACTGGTTGGCTTTGCGCCGGCGGAAAAGCGAAAACTAGGCTTTTCGGGATAAAAAGAAAGCCCATTCTTTCGGCTCGGGCCCGGCGAATCGAAACCAGCTCCACAATAAGAAACAGTTGTTACTTATTCATGATGGGTTCGCGTCAGAGGAGGTGAACACAGGCGGCACCAACAATGCCAGCATCAGGAACAACGTCGACGAGGCAGCAAAAGAAGCATGATAAGATTTTATAGCTGATCTCGTCAAGAGAGACAGAAACAGAAAAACGCTTGGTTTGCAATTCGCTTTGACACCCGTCTGGATGTCTCGTTCTTTTCAGCGGAACAAGAATCCCGTCAGTTTCGTGCGTCTCGGATGTTGTTCATAGGTTGAAGCTGGGGAGCGCTGCAATAACGTCGCGCGCGACACGGGCGCTCGAGAGAGGAAAAATCCAGCCATAAACATGTCAAGATGTTAACAAAATTTTGTGCGCAACCTCGCTCGGCGCATTCTGGAACGAATCAAAAGTTCCTTGTTCTGATGTGATTTATTAACGAGCTTCCTCCGACGGAAGATATTTGCTTACTCAGAACAGATTCACGCGGAGAGAACCGAAAGGGGAAGTTTTCAACGGGTAGCGAGAAAGAGAGAGGGAGAGATGAGATGAAAGAAACAGCATGAGCAGCACACCAAGGAGCAGCGGAAACTTTTGCGACTCGGGGTCAGAGTTGATTCAAACAACTCTGACCGGCGACGGTAGCGGTCCATTCGAAATGACTTGAGGGTCCTTCCCGAGTCCAGACGGCGCTCCTCATCTCCCGTTTCGATAATCGAATCCGTAGTTTCAATTTTAGGGGGTTTCTGCTGAGGCGGTCACGCGTTTCCACATGCGCCCATCTTCTGTACTAGGCCGTCGTAATCGGATTCACGTTGATCAATGGCGATATTGATCAGTGATCTGCCGTCGAAAGCCATGATCATGACGGGGAGTCTCCGTGAATGAAAGAGAGCCAGAAGAAGAAGCAGTAGATTTCCGGACCGGCTCGGGCTGAAAGATCCCGTACCCGGAGTTTGAGGACAAATTCGAAGGGGGGGGGGAGATCCGACCACGATAGCAGACCGGACAATATAGCCGCCTGGAGATGAGTCTGTTCCGTACGTCGAGAGGGCTCGAAGGGAGCCATGGAAGATGACTAGTCGAACGTCACGGCGGGAAACCATCCGAGAGAAGAGCATCCGGGCTCGGGATTGGCGAATAATGGACGTTTATGAGAGCACGACGGACGACGTGTGAGTCTAATGAGATCGTTTCCTGTCATTTTTCAGCTAAAGAGCAGAAAGGAATGAAGTTTGGAGATATGGATGAGGAGGAGAAGACGAGAATTTGCTACAATTTCACAGTCGGAGACCCGGAGCGTAGAGAGTTCTACTCGCCTCTGTTCAACCTTTCTGGAGGAACTTATCCAAACAACACTGAATGCATTAAACGAATTTCTGGTGAGTTACTATGCGAGATGTGTGACGAATCGAAGATAAAGGATAGAATGAGGCGAATTAGTCCTGTTCGGTATCGAGGAGAGCACCGAGTAAACGACCCCAATCTTTCCCACACAGCACCACTCAATCACATGGTCCGACTAGAGTTTCGGGATCAATTCCATTTAGAGGAGAGCGCTTCGTGTGAGTTCGATAAGCTAGAAGTCCACAATGGCGGTCATGGATATTCCCCACTGGCCGGTACGTTCTGCGGCCGGGAATTCCCCAAACCCATACAAAGCGAAGGTCGCGAACTCTACCTGAGGTTCACCTCGGACGCTTCCATCGAGTATGTCGGCTTCAAAGCTGTGTACAGTTTCATTCCAGCACCGAGTAAGTGAACGATGTCTTAACGATGACAACATCGAACTAAATAACTGAAATCGGCCTCGAACTGCTCATGCGGGTCTCAACTGATTCAGACTACCCCACAGGAACGGGATTAGGTCTAGAGCCCCCTGAAGAGTGCAAATTTTATCGTGACGGCGTGAACGGTCGAGTAACGTATGCGGACATCAGCGAATCAATTATACAACACGCCAACGAAACCATGGCTGCAATTGATTGCACGTGGACGATTCGTGTGCAGAACGGCTCCAAGATCTATCTCACGTTCCCCGGTTACGAGCTGGTTCAACCCAACAACTGCCAGACCAACTTCCTCGACATCATTTCTGGGGGCACTAAGCAAGACAGGCAAGTGACGTTCCAAAACTCGAAGGCCCATTCGAGATGGACGGATTGTCGATCCCCAGGGAATTAATCCGTGAGGGAACTGAGTTCGAGACCTTCGGAGAAGTATCCCGTCCGAGCTCGAGGGGGAGAACTGATTTGGTCCACGCCCTTCCCAGATTAAATCACTTTTGCGGGACAATAGCTGAACCGACAACCTCGGTGACCAACGAGGTGCAGATTCGCTTCTTTGCGCAAGGCATTCTACTGAGACAGAGCAAGTTGCCCAAGTTAGAGGTGCTCTACACAGCCTTTAGAGAAGTCAACGATCCCAGTAAGTGAACAAGATCCTTCATGTTAGCTAGAAAATAGCCGAAAACAATCTATGGTGAGTTCCATTTTCCGTTCACTTCGATCTGAGTTCAAAGTCTTGGGGAATTGTAGAAGACTGCAACTCGGTGACGGAGTTCTCATGTGACGACGGTTGGTGCATCAGCAGTAAGCTGACGTGCGACGGTGACTTCAATTGCAAATACCGGTACGATGAGGATGCAAGCCGTTGTTCACAGAGTGAGTTTGAGCTTTGATTATATCTGAACACGTTTCATGTTGAATACGTCGGCAGGCTTCAAGAGCAGGGAGGGAGCCGAGAAGAACAACTCAACAACCTGGCACGGCTGATTAATTCTCTCCCTTCGTAGGCTCTGGTATATTCCTTGTGCTGACTTCTGACCACATGATCATCATCCTGGTGGTGTTCACGGCATTAGTGATGGGAATGTGTGCATCCATCACGATCACTTGCTACAATAAGATCCAGGAGAGACGCGAAAGGGAGAGGGAGTACAAAATCCGGAGGAGTAAGGAGGTCTGTTACAATCTTCGTATATTCGCACAGACGAGTCCTCTCAAAATTCTGCCAGAAACCCTCATGCTCCCTAGCCAGTAACTGCAAGTGTGACCAATCAAGCTTATCTTCCGCGCAGGTGTCCATGGAGATCGGCTTGGCCCCGCCTGCAGCCCCATCGTCAGAACTAGAAGCCACGCTGGCAGCCGAAATTCGGTTGCGGAAGCAGCATCAGGGACAGCTGGTTGATGACGATGATGGTCGCTACCTTCCCGACGTCGACCTTCAAGCATTCCGTAAGCATCCTAACGGCGTGCTCATAATGGCGGGTTCAGGACCCGTCTGCACAGAGGGCGATCGACAGAGCCTTGGAGACCGACAATCGGTCAAATCGGTTCCCCTCTGTCCCCAGCATGGCCATGGGGTGTATAGAGACAACGCCCACAATCGAGACTCACTAACACCGCCGATCCCGCCCCCACCTCCGCCACCCCTTCAGGTGAAGGATTATTGTGCAATTAACATAGTTTCTGTTATTGATATACTCTCTTTAGTGAACGGAGCTCTTCGTTCAATTGTGAGATCCAGTATCATTTCGAGTTTTAGTAGAACTTCCACGGTGACTTCATCTTGAGCCGGGAATTTGGTTTCCTTCCGTCGACTGTTTCAGTCGAGCAGTACGCCGGAACTGATTTTTGCCGTTAACTTGGCGGGTACGGCGCGTGTTCAGTACCGTAAGAAGCTCTTGAGGCGGGTTCTAGATTCGTATCTGAGCAACCCGGCCTCTCGAGTGCATTTGATGGTCATCCCATCTTCAGTACCGGTGAAAATTTTGTTTCGCTGCGGAAGGACTGATTGACACTGCGAAAGATGTTTCAACTCATCTTTGAACATTTTCAAAATTCACCGGCTCGATGACAGAGTCCCACGAGATGGATGATTCCGGCTAAGGCTGTTTCATTCTTTCAGCAGGCGTACTACCGGATGCGCGATTCGCCAGCGAACGAGATGAGCGGTCGATGGTCCCCCTTGGAAGACTCGACTATGGCTTCAAGTCCCCAGGGTCCATCTCAGAACGGCGAGACGGGCCGACCTGACCTCGTAGCGCTCCGCTAGAACATCCAGTCGAACATTAACTCTTCTATCACTCAATCAATCAATCAATCAATCAGTCACTTCGTCTGGCTAACTGGCTGGCCTGCTGGCCAGCACCTCGGCCCCAAGCCGGTCACCCAGTCAGTCTGCGATGAAACCATGACTTTTCTCCAACCGACCTTGAGTGACTCTCCTCCAGCAAACCCGACGTAGTCGAGAGATTTGTTGCTACCCGACTATAGACTTTTCGGAAGACTAAACAGGATGACGCAATCTTGACGAGTGTTGCCACACAATGCAAGACAGAAGCCAGATCTAAGGAGGTGCCTTCGTATTTATCAGAAAGAAAAACGAACATGAGTTCACAGATTTTCCTGAACACACCACTATGACGACGGTTATGATCAGAGTCGATTGGTCGCAAACTAAGGCCCTACTCTCAGTACCTCTCGCGGCTTGTTGACAAAACACCCGACGCGGTCAGCACTAGGCATACCGGACAAACAACTATCGAGCCGAGAGCCAACCACTGAACAAGAACAAGACTCGAGTCGAGCCAGGATCTCTCGTTTTTGGCTGCTCAAGATACGGACAGCTACCGATCGCTCACGAGCATTCACGAGTGGATCCTCTTCCTCCAGGACATTATCGTTCATTGCCTTACTGGAGGTGCGATTCTCAGATTGTGTCCTGTCCCTAGAGCTTGACTCGATGTCTCTAAAAACCAATACCTGGACGGAGTTAGGGAAACCAGATCGAGAACGTGTATATAATGAGATATATTGGTGCCCGCTACGTTGAAACTACTGGAAGATGTAGATGAGGACATAGACAGAGTAGAAGCAAAATAAGGATGAGTTAGTGAAGGCTGAAGAAATCATCACACACAATATGGGCGCGTCTCATCAGACGAACCCTCTGTCTCCGCAACTCGTAGATTCGACAGCTATCCTCTGCTAACTACTACGACTTCTCGAATCCGGTCAGAAAGGAGAAGGAATGCTTCACGAGGCGGGGCTGAATCTAGAAGTCGACGTATATCTCGGTTCCCGGGCCGAGACCCTCGCCGTTCGCCGGAACAGTTTGTTGTACGTACATAGAGCAACTCTTATAGGAACAAAAATCCCGTTGCGGAAGTTGACATGACTTCTCGAAGAACTCCGGGAAACCTATCGACGAAGATGACCTGAATCACAGACAGATATAGGAGGAAAACGGAAGGAAGCTGGTGGAAGAAGGAATCCAAGGAACAGTAGAGGCTTTTGCTCAAAATCTTTGCCATTTCTCGAGCTCGAGGAGCAGGTGAGAGACACACGGCAGAACGAACTGGGAAGGTATATCTTCCACGTCCTGTAGGAATCGGCCCAGGCATCCCGCCCGTGCTATGCGCACGCCCTGCTGCATCCTTCGCAGGTGCGCCACCACTGTCTCCGGCAGGTATCAGTTCGTGCAGCCGTAAAACGTGAGCAAGATAAGTCACAGAGATGCGTTCACCTGCTCCTCCAAGCTAGCTGCGCCGCGTTTTCCGGCATGGATCTTCTTCGTTCCGTTTGGCAACGCCTGCGAAACACCTACATTACCAGCAATAGCGATGAGCGAATTATATGATAGCTCGGAAATGATCATCGGAAAATTAGAGGTGGAACCTCGCAGGAGGTCGCTAGCTCATCGACGAGTTTTTCTGTAGTTCGTCTTCGCGACAACATTGTTACTGACGACTCAACAGTACATCGAGTCGGAATCAGAGAGTTATTCGAGATAAGATCGAATTAATTCATTGGAAATATTCCAAAGTACCACGTTAATTATGTAACTCTGATCTTGGTCCTGTTTGTGTCAGTTCCCTGTTCCCACATTGGATTGTGAGTTATCTATGCCACGTCGAGTATACCATCACTTCGCCCGTTATTGCAAGACAGTTGTTATCGTTCGAATATGATCCTCAGGAAAATTGTCCACATCGGATTCGGTTCCAGGTCAGGTTTATTCACAGCTTGTGGAAACCAGTGACGGAAAAAGAACAAATAGAGACAGACACGCCAACAAACTCTTGTTGTGGATAGAGCGATTGAACGCGCACGGTATCACCGGTTCAACATTTCCATAATATTATTAATGGTGATGCTGAGTTGAATCCATAATTACGGTGCAGTTGAGGGTGTTTGTGCATGACGTCACCTTCACCGAGCATACGGATCATAATTAAATCAATGATGATGGAAAAGGAGAGAACACACGATAAGGTTGTACATAACTCAAGGATGACCGTGGCGGCATTTCGAAGAGCAACCAACCGACCCAACGGGAGGATGGCAAGGGAGGAACAAACAAAGAAAGTATTTGCACCGCAATCGCCAAATAATAATGTTTACTATTGAGGAAGAGCATCGAGGGAAAAAGATTGATGATAACGAAGATAATAATAAATTATCAACCGGAGTATCGTCTGTAGAGAGAGACTACCAAGAAAAGTGTCGTTCCTTGCGCTACGAAGCTCGATTTCTGAGCGCTATCATCTCGTTCTGATTTGAGATCCATTCATGGGCGACCAACTGTGTTTTATGTCTGCGAAACATTGTCGACTTTTCTTCCACTGAGATCTCATGCAGATGTTGCAAGCTAGGACCTAGGACATGGCTTGAGATCCGGCTGCCTATGATGGTCCTCGTGGGCTTCCAGATTTTTCCACCCGTCAGGCGCTCGCCGAACTCGCGAGGATTGGAAGAAACTGCGTAAATCCTCCTCCTTCTCCTTCCTATGTGCGATGTTTTTCCCCGCGAAGAAATACGAGCAGTGTCGGAGCTTAGGGGGGAACGATCTTGGAACCTTGAAGGGCCCATTCAGAGTGCAGTGAGCCCATCAGGGTACCGATTTCGGTGAGTTTTTTGATACCGTGTATGTTACGACTTAGTTCGAGACAGAGAGAATGTGACACTTCGGTCCAAGTTCCCGTCGACTGCTTCTTGAGTTCGATTCTCGGTGCAGCGTGACTTCCCGGAGTATGTTTGCTCTTCATGAGACGCGGGATTATGACTCGTGCAGCACGTAGCTTGGAAGATAATGTTTCACGTGCCAAAAACCTCGTAGATGCTGAGTTCTCCGTCGACTGAATGAGAAGCAGAACGGTCAACCATGGGAGAACCCGCGCGATTTGTACCACCAAACCAGCAGAAGGAAGCTCTGCCTCAGCATGTGAACATCTGTGGACTCGAACGTCGTTCCAAGGGGATTCGGAGATGTCTACCACACGAGAAACTTAAGCCATTGTCTCATTAAGGTTCCATTCTGTTCCTGAAGTTTCGGATTATCACTCCGCGTCATTGATGCCACTGTCGATTCCAGGCACGCCTTGCAGTGATTTTGGAAAATTGCGACTGTTTAACGAGGGGTCATCGATCAGTGAGCGGCGGTCGGGTCGGGTTTCACTCAGAACGGATACTTTCCCTAAATGAACAGTGATTCTGAATGCGGAGGCCTGCTGACAAGCGAGCGACGCAACACGTTCGTGACATGAGGAAAACGTGTACGTTGATTTTTGCAAAATTCTCGAACGGCAGCCAGTGTTTGAGGAAATTGTTGATCTCGACTCTGACCTCGAATTCTCCCTGACATACAATCATTTCCTGCGTTAGAATCAGCTCTCAGATGTTACAACCCTGATAATTGGCCGTGATCCGCGGCAGTGGCAGAGCTCGTGAAGTAAATTACGAAGGAGTCATTGAACCCAGAATGCGTTCTCGAGATCAGACGACTACTTCTTCGTGTTCGCCTCGGGCCGTCGTTCCAGGAAACTTGTTCTCGAATATGGCCACGTGTAATCGGAAGCGGAGTCGCTGGAGCGCGCCCCGAAAAATCGAGGAGGCCGTTGTCCAGGGTTGCTCCCATCGACGGAGACCCGGGAATTCTGTATGGGTTGAGCATTCAAAATGGCTGAACCGGAGTATTCTTCTCAATGACCCGTATAGTTTTTTCGGCAGGACTCCATGCCTGGCAAACAAATGATCGCCTCGCTTTCAATGGACTCTTGATTGGAGTAGCATCACCCTGGTTGCCGTGTCTTCGATTACACACTTCTGGCGGATTTGCTACATCGGTCTGAGGTTTTGAGGCGAACACCGAGAAAACAACGATTTCCACGAAGAGCGACGAGGCAGAAATCAGCATCATCATTATTTGTGTTTACATCACCCTCCCCAGCTGCTGTTGGTCGTCGCTGCTGAGAGTGTTGTAGGCGCGAGGCAATGCTAGTGATCAAGATAGTTGAATATCTAACAAACTCGTGTCAGGACAGCTAGGCTTTGTGTAGATAGGTGCTGTAGTTCATTGCAGGCAGGTCAGTGTACGTAGGTGTTCAACAGTTTCGGTTAAGCGCGCAATAAAACGATTTAGTCCTAGCGTTGCGGTTCAGGTCCGGTCGGGGAACGCTTTCTCGATGATCGATTTTTCTTCAAGAATGAAGTCGAGCAAAGATCCGCATTAGGGGCTCGGTCGAGTCAAGCGCACGTATCGCACGCGTTCCCGGTCGAGCACCCCGGTGTCTCCAACGTATGATGACGTCAAGGTCTTTTTCTGTACAGAAAATGCGCTGTGGGAAGTTTCGCTTTAGAGCCCTCCGGCCAACTGAGGTTCCGAATATCAGAAGTGACCAGTTCGAGGGTAAATTACCAAGTCCCGACTCAGTGAATCCGATATTTATTCTCGACTCCTCGATGTGTTCGGCTCGGATGCGAACTCGCTCTCAAATCAACGCTTCCAGTGGCGGCTGGCGTGTACAGACACACAGTGTAGTCGACAGGGTCGGTCCCCAGTATTCGGTTGGGTTTTTATATTCATGACAACGTCGTGCTAGCCGTTGGGAGGAGGTGATGATGGGCATCTGAGGAGTCTGTGCGTTCCATTGACGGACACCCGGACTTTTTGTTTCGCCTCCGAGTGAGAATGCGTTTTGTCGGTTCTTCGGTCCGTTTCGGTGAGAAGTGTCGATTTGCAAAATGAGTTGTGAATCGCTCGAAGCTTGGTTCGGACGTGAGCCTCATCCAGTGGAGTTTTTTCGATTTGAGCTGTGGCCTCCGCCTGGACGGCTCATGGGACTCGCCCTGCTTTCGAGAATCCTCCTGCTCCCACTCTGCTGATTCGTAATGAATCATGAACTGAGAGCCTGGATTGAATCCGATCCCATGGAACGAGATGAACGCGTGATTTCCTGAACAGACAGGAGTGCTTTCCGCCACTCGTTCAGTTGAAAATCACTGGAGAACCATTCCAGGATAGCTTCCCCGGTAGAAAGAAAACAGCGGAAACCACGGAGGGGCATCGTTGGGAACTGTGGTTCTGCAAAATCGAGTGATGTAACTGCACCACTAATCTGTTCTGCGGCATCTTTTCTGTGTGTGCCTTTTCTTTGTATGGGACTGATCAGCGAAGAATGCCGAGTGGTCTTTGTGGTCGCAAATGAGAGTGGATCCGCACAATGCTCGCATTCAAATCAAGAGAATTCCATGAATCCTAAGCTGAAACGGTGAGTGTTCTGACGGGTCGAGGCGCGAGATCTCGGCTCGCGTTTCCCCTCACAGAACGTACCGTGAGCCATGGGTGTTTGAAAACGAGTTGGGGTTCGGGATCTCGGCGCCGAAAATTGTTTTAACTCCAGATGCAAAGCGGGTGGCTTTCAATGTCTGAGTGTTCCATCGGGAGTCGGCAGCATCAACAAGAAAGCTGAGCAAAACATGCCGATCCGAAGAGAGAAACGGGGAGCTCATGTTCGAGACGGAAGCGCTCAGTGTGCCGCACATAGCGTGGAGAGCGCATATGACCCGCGGAGTAAAACGTTCGTTCAGATGGTTTACGATGCAGAACGCATAACGTGCCCATCTCGCTCGGAGTCGAAAGAACATTCGAGGCAGAGCGAGTGCGGGTGAGGAAAAAGGAGGAAAAGGAGTGCAACGGCGACGAGGTCGGGTGCGCAATTGTAAAGCCATTACCGAACATCTATCAATCTTTTGGATGGATCCGCTGTGTGTTGTTGTTGGCGTCGCCTGCTGCCGCCGCCGCTGTTGTTGTTGTTGTTGTGATGGCTGTTGGGCTAGACCACCTGGTCCTGGTTTTGAGGCTCATCTCGTCAAAGCGCCTCAACCCGATCAGCGGCGGCGGGTTAACGTCACCGCTGCCGAGGCCGCGTTTCCTGACTGACCGTAACTCGTCTCGCTTCCGCCGCCACGCACGGTGATGTGAAGCGGTTTCAGTGGACCTTGCGAAGGGGGGCCCGAGGCAAGGGACAGGGCGACGGGGTCTGTCTGTCTTTTCGGAGAAGGGGTTCTTCGTGGTGTCGGTCGTACCAGCGGCGGCAGTGGAGGCGGACGGGAAAGCGGCGGCGGCGGCGGGCGCAAATATTACTGGCTAGTACGTTCTCAGTTAGGAGTGGTCTCCGCAATGTCGGTTCGTTGTAACAAAGTTTCATTGCATGCCTGCGGGTATGGCAGCAGAACGTGGCAACTGAATTGACTGCGGAGCCGAGGGAGGGCGCTGCGGTTTGGGATCGATGTTCTCCGTTCTCCTGGAGTCGTCCTCAGCACACTCCTGGCAAGCGGCACCCTCTCCGGACCCGAGGTGGCACGGCGGAACAAGCCCAGCATATAGACACGCAGGCAACCTAGCAGCCCGAGAGGCAGGCAGTCAGTGAGGCAAGCAGGCAGGCAGCCAGCCAGGCGACCATAATATTTTGAAGCGGACCGCCAACGGAGAGGAAGGACAGTGGCGTGCAGCTGCTGCTGCCGCTGACCAACGCTCCTCAACGAGCTCGCAACGTGCACGTGACTCCGGCCTCGAGGATGTGAACTACTCGTGCACTCGATAACTTTCTTTTTCCTGCTGGATTCTCATCTTGTTGTTGTACTTGTTCTTGGAACCTCCTCACAAACGGGACGCAAGCTATCGAACAGGCCCCGTCGTCTGACCAACAACTTCCGACAACCGGGCATAGCACACATCAAGGCTAACGAGTGAAACCCTGCGGATTTTGTTCAAATTGTGAATTCATGTGCTGTGGCTCTAGCTGTGCTCCGATTCTACGATAGGACTACCACTTTCATGAATGGACCGTCTTATCCTCGCGCCATCCGATAACCTATAAACTCGTCCAGAAAGTGTAAGCGAGAAATCTTCACCTCGACGGATCTCCTCCTGGAGTCTATCTCGGATAGAAATTCTGACTCTGGTTGTAGTTTACTCGGTGTGCCAGAGCGCTCTGTCTATGCGCTCACATGGCTGCATGCGGAATGTACTGTGAAGCGACAGAAACCTCGATTCGGGCAGGATTGCGCTCTATCCTGAACCCCCCCGCGGAATCGCGATCCTAGTCGTCGAGTCTGCTACGATTCGAACTTTCCGTGATCTGCTTCTCCGCGCATTTGTGTTCTGAGCTATAGTATGCAAGAACCCTCAGTATGGGGCTGTGCCTCATTGATAGCATGGAAGGAGTGAAGAGGTGCAGAGTAGACAGGAATGCCGAGTGGACGGGGCCGAGGATTGAGGGTTCGTCGGGGACGTCCTGCTCGTGCTATACGTGTTCCTCGGCGTCATTGTCGAGCCGCGTCGATCCATCATACACCCGCGTCTTCCTGAACGCTTACAGACATTTGTCCAAGACACTGTTTGACCGGCATTCGGGATAATACAGGAGATGTGGCCAGCTCGCTTCTCCCCCAAATATGCTTCTCCCGATGCGGCCTGCAATCGTCCCCGTTGCGACTGCGGCCGCAATATTTCCCAATTGGGAGAAAAAATGTGTATGCCAGTGAGCGCTGCGTACGTTTGCGGGTGTGAGAGCACGACAAGAAAAGTGCAGTAGGTCGCAGAAACTGTGATATAGATGAGAGTCAGAGGAAGAGCGCGGAGGGACAGGGCGAGGTGGGAAACTGGAAGAGGAGCGGGCCGGCGGGTCGGCGGCGGCGGGCGGGCGGGCGTTCGGTCTTCAGTGGCGGCCCGTGGCAGGGCGCACTGGAGCTCAAACTGTTCGTGCGTTCGTTCCTTCGTTCGCTTTTCCCGCTGCGTGCGCACTCACTCCCTCCCCCTCAGGAAGAGGGGTTCGGACCCTGTTCTCCCCGACTCGAATCCCCCGCCCTTCTCCCCGCTCGCACCACCGCTGCTCTGTCCCCCATTTTCAAGCCAGTCCCCCGACGACCCGGCCTGCTCTCCCCCGACAACTCTACAACTGTACATTCGTTTTCTTGCCAGCAGCGCATTGGAGTCGCAGCACTTTGGAAAAAAGGTTTTGAGCCCGAAGCCTGCTTTTAGACAGACGCGTTCGTTCTTCTCGTTCAGCCCACAGGCTTGGGTGGCTGCTGGACTGGGTCGTTTCCTCGCGCGGTTCTCATTGCGCGAAGAAGTTATGGAAAGCATAGGATCCCGGGGAAATGGAGGAAATCGCGGGGAAATTGGAGCGTATTCCGTTCAGGCTCCTCTGGAACGTCCTGCTCGGTCTTTCCCCATCTTCCGCAGGACTTGATCTCTGAAGACGGTCATGGTACCGCTGTGGACCAGGACACGAAGTCGTGCAGCGTCATGTTCTCTAATCTCCTAAAGCGGGTTCGACATGATGTGACGGACGAAATTCGACGGTTGTCGGTTGCCGGATGAATCGCGTGTTTTCCAACCTGGAATCATCGCTTCGAGCTTCGTTGATTGCCGGAGAAAGAAAAAAATTGTGATGTTACCCGGGAACAAGACTGGGTCAGAAAATTCGGTCACCGGCCGACTGGGCAGGGGAACCGAGTACAACACACATATATATGTATGTAGATATATATACATATATATATTCTCTGCTGGGCTTGGTTCAATTTTGTGACGTCGTTCCCCTTTTCCGGCGCCATCCATTACTCATCCAGTCCGCTTCCTCAATCCGGTTCTCCTTCATCTTCTTTTGCTCGGCGAACCACCACAAATGCCTGCAGCTGAAAACCAGTCGACGAAAACTTGACAGCAGACATAGGGATTGAGCAAAGGAGCATGAGAGGATGAGCGGGAAAAAATGCGGAACGAGCAACAACATGCGTCGACGATGCTCTGAGACAGAGGAGAAAAGAGACCCTAACTCTAGGCGAGAACGAACGCTTGACTCGTACCACTCGTCGCCTCGGTCGGTTTCAGTCGCTAGGTCATCAGGCTGAATCTCCGATTTCCTCTCCGGAAGAAAGTCGTTTCTTCGACGTTCAACCGACTGCGGAACTGTCATCGTTCCTCGCGCTCATCCTACTTAATACGCTCTGCTCTGAACGTCGAGCTCGCGGTCGATCCTGATGGGCAACACGGGGAACAAGGCGTCTGCCTCGAAGATTCCAACACCAAACTAACGGCTCTCCATGGGTTTCTCGACGCCGGTTTTAGCTGTGGCTTCGGCGGTGTGGATGAGTGAATTTCCACCGAGCTCGTTTCCGAGTCCTTCGGTGTCTGACGCCGGTCGGCGCACGGCACGTTTTTCGACGTGTGGTCGGTCTCGCTGACCGAACAATTCCGAGAGAACCTCCGAAACGAACAGCACCGTTTTGCGTCGCAGCGCGCGTCGCCCTCGGAAGCCTTCGATGAGAGTCTGATTTGGTCGCCGTTCCTTGTCGCGCCGTAAGTTCGCTGACCTTCGGTGTTCTCGTTCCGCGAGCATCCTTGACCTTGCTGATCGCTCGTTGTCGTTCCGGGTCGGAACGAGTCGGGTTGAACAAGCGAGCGGGCAGACGGGTAAGCAGGCCCGCCGGCCGGCGGTAAAGCGAACGGGTGGCCGGTCGCGGGAGCAGTCTTCCCCGCCTACAACACGCGCTGCTCGCACCCATCAGAGGCCATCCACAGAGATCGTTTCTTTTCCCGTCTCGGCTCTTCCGCCCACCGCCACCGCAACGAAGTCCCTCCGGCCGGCAGCACCTTCGGTTAAACCACCCGCCCGTCGGCACGCGGACCGACCCGGCCGGGCGGCTGTCGTGGACTCGACAAGCTACCGCTCCGGAGCGATAAAAGCGCTCTTGAGAGGAATACCGACAGGCCGAAGAAGAGAAGAGCGAGCTCGAGCAATTTGGAGCTTCGTTTCTCATTCTGTTCAATGAATGCTGCTTCCATATGCTGCCGCCCCCGTATGATTCTTCCGACTCCGCTAAGAAACAAGCGTTGCTCGAGCTGGCTCACTTCTCATGGGGAGATTGAGCTCTGGGAAGCTTCGGGATGAGGACACTCGGGCGTTGAGAACCGAGAGTAACGGATCGCTTTTCTCAGTCCGGAGGCTCATTTGCCGCTCATGGTGCTCCTGAGCTGGTTCGATTCCAGCTGACCCGAATTTAGCTATCTATGAGCCCCCTCCACTCGGTGTACACACAATGCCGCTGAGGTAGTCGATTGTCCGATCGGCATGACTAGCTCATTGAGTAAGTTCGCAGTCGAGTAAACGATAGGACGGGCATACACGCTGGTGGCTGGCGCCGACTCCCGACACTGCGAATCTCTCTTCTCACTCTCGTTGAGTCTTCCGCTGTGGAAGGGTGGTGGCCTGTTGTGAGTTTCCGTAGCCCGCCGCCCGCCCGCCCGCCGCTGGCCCGGCCGCGAGTCGGCTTCGCAGTTCTTCCCCTCCTCTCGTTCTTCTCTTCTGAACTCCCGTCGCATGCAAAACAGCTTCCGCCGTCCCGGAGTCGCAGGAGCGGCGGCAACGAGTGCACCGCAGTGCGAAATAAACGCACTCCATACAGTTCTCGCTTGAACTCGCACCACCATCGTCCGTCGACGGCACCGCCACCGCATGTTGGCGAGAACGTGCGTGGGAATAAACGCGGATGTTGATAGTCTGAAATACTCTCACGAGTGAGCTCCGTCGCTTGTTGTTAGATTCTCCGACGGTTCGCCCCAGAGTTCGATCCCATGACCAATGTTGAGGGTCAACGCAAAACTGGCGAGCGGGAGCTCTGCAAGCGGTACCATTGGGTTCCGCGACACGCGAAGAGCTCCGTGGCGTCGCGAATCGTGGCCCTTGATAGAGTCGCATCCTCCGTCGCTGGCCATGAAATGGGTAACGGGATCTCCCTCCTCGGTGGCAGCGGCGGAGGTGTGAATCGCTTTCGTGGCTTAAAATATGAACGAACAAGTTCTAAACACAAGACAAGGGAAGGGACGGGCCGAGCGAAGTCGACTCGAGCGGAGCGGAGTTCTTCCTCCCCATTCCGCCAAAAGGAAGCAACCAACGAACGAACGAACGAACGAACGAGCGAGCGAGCGAACGAACCAAGGAACGGAGGAAGGGAAGCGAGAGAGTGATCTGGGCTTGCTTGCTTGCCTGGTTGTAGATGGGACTCGCGCCATCGTGTTCAGCATCGGGAAAGAAATGCGTATGCCCCTGCCCCAGCTCCTTGCGCGACGTTTCGCAAACGAACACCTCAATAGACTCGGCGTTCCCGCCTCTCCCTTCCCACGCACTCGTCTAGTTATTGTTATCTTGTGAACCACACGTTGAACGCTTTCATTGTTTCTAAAGGAGGGCGAGTTCGAGGAGAAGGTATCGAGCGGACCTCATTGCTGAGACGTCACGAGCGGTTTTTCTCGGGAGAAATTTCTACCCAGCTGCGCTCCGCAGGAACAGAATCCGATCCTCCGTAATGCGGTTTCGCGCCCGTCACGCTCGAGGCGGAGGTCTTCACCGACCCGGAGAGAGCTCTTCTCGACTCGCCGGCCAGAAAATGGCTCGCATCACGAACGACTCTGTTCCGAGATCTTCATTTCGGAGAGGCGTGATCACAATGAGTTCTCTCATCGCCGCCTCTGCGTTTTCCCGGCGGTACGGCGATTTGGTATCAATTCTGCCCGCAAACAACCAGATGACTCGTCGTTCGCTTCCGTCAGGAGCGCCGCAGGAGCTATCGAGTTCCTTTCATTGCGAGAGGTCCTAGTCGTTGTTCCTCTCGATTCTTTTTCCCACCACACGGCGACCATTCGCATCGGGAGCAGCAGATTCCGCGGACTCCGCTGCACTTACGTACAGCATCTCCGAAGCGCTGTGAAACAAGCGATGCGTATAGAGAAGCTATTCCAGGGGAAGGGGAAAAAGGAGGGACCGGGCACGGGGAATGGATGGCGGGTGAGGGGGTCATATATAAGCGGGGTCTTTTGCCCCCGTGTTCCCCTCTCATACAGTCGACCAAGGTTTCGGCCGGGGGAATCGCTGGGAAGGCAACGCAGCCAGCCGAGAGCTCCCGCGCAGGGCTCTGTCGGGTGCCCGTTGTAGGGAAGAGAAGCCGGGAAAGGGGCCGAGCTCCTCTATCGATTCGGAACGCAATTTTGGCCCCTTTTTCGCCACCGCCTCAACCGTTCTTCTTTCTCGACTGAGGGATTTTTTCTTCGCTCTGTTCACCACAGACCCTGAATTCGCGGCCTCGAGTTTACCTTCCGACGGCCGTCGGCTGACCCCCGTTTCGCGAACCCTGAGCAAGGCGCGAGGAAGTTGTCACAGCGATTCTCTCCTCGCCGAGATCGGTACTGACCATAACCGTTGTTCATTATGCTTTCAACGGTCAAAACTCGTTCTATAGAATTCAAGGTGTGGAAGGCAGCAATCGGGCTGAGAACGAAGCTCGAGAATTCACCAAACGTGAGATGCGAACGTGTAAAAATTTGGTGCGCAGCAAGCGAGTTTTGCAGCGGCGGCCCCGTCGGCAGCAGCAGCCAGTCAGCCAGCGGGAGAGCAAGAGTGGAATAGGAGGAAGGAAGAGGAAACCGCGTTGAAATTCAGGCCGCAGTGTATGTGGCGAGAGAACGAAGCGCCGCTCAGAATTGAAGTCGGCCTAATGAGCTCAGGGGCACTGGGGGTTCAATGAGAATAACATAGGGAACCATGGGGAGGGCTCGTTGCTGCTGCTCGGCTGACTGGCTGTTGAGAGAACAAGGCCTTCTCCAAATGAACCCCCTCGCCGTCTTCCCTCCTTCGCTCCCCTGACTCTGGCTTTTTTTTCCTGCCCGGGTGTTGTAAGCAAAACGTCGAGGTATTTTTCCCGAGAGGACTTATTAGCTTCGAGGAGTCATTTTGACGCGACGGGAGTGCCCTAATTACTCAGTTACGACGAGAACGGAAAAATTTTAGCTACTCTCCCGAGGAATGTTTCCCCGAACACTATTTGGTGGCGTTTCCGAATGAGGCGCAGCGCGATGGAAAGCGCTACCATTCCATCGGATCAAACTGAAGCCGTGTGTCATTTACCTTTACAGGAGCCCCAACATACTCTGACAAGTACTATGGATCCACCTCAACTGCCTTGGCAAACCTTCGACAGTCAACAAACTCTGAATCTCGTAAGTTTCATCCCCGAGGAACGGGGTTTCGTATAGTCAGGTCTGGAATTTCCTCGTGTTCCGAAACTGCGAATCCCGAGTTTATCCTCGATTTTTCCTTATCGACAATGGCTGGAGCAAGTGAGGAAGAATGATTATATTCGGCGTAGAATGTTCAAAGGATACCATAGTGGACAATGAGGCGAATAGTCGACGGAGTGCCGATATCCCCGCCGCATTCGGAGCACGATCGCTCGTTCGCTTTGCTGAATCATCATTGTACCAGGAGTAGTTGTGGGTTTGCTGCCGCTGCCATCGCTGCCGCCGTCGCTCATGGGGAGAATTCGATGGTTCTCGGCCTTACAGTCGTAGTCTCGAGCTCTCCTAGTCGCAGTCGTCATCGTCGTTGTGGCACTAGCTGCTGCGGCTGCCGCCAGCGCAGTCAGCGTCTGCAAAAATGGCGAATAAATTCGAATTCATACAATTTCGACTTCCTCTCGTCCTGCGCTCCGGTCCGCCTCTCAGCCAAAAGTTGTGCTTAATCATCTGAGCTGTTCGTCATCCCCCTCAGCTGACATTTTCCAAATTCTCCAATTCGGAGTGGAACTAAATGTAGCAATTTTTGCATAGAGTTGCTGCTCTCACCCATCCAGAGAGGGCAAGCGAACGCTGGAGTTCTGCGCGTGGTTCTCTCCGAGCCTTCAGAAAACTTTTTCAATTCTGAGTTTTTTCCGTCGCTGACTTCAGCTGGCTGGACGCAATCCACGAAAATAGTGCGAGTCCGAGTTGACTAAGCGGTGTGATTTGAAAAGGTACCGGATGGACTCGGCGCCGAACCAGCGGCTGTAGATTGAATTCTCCCCAAAAGGTTGCCGACCCTGCAAAAAAGGCTGTTTCGCCTCATTCCCTATTCCGTTCTCCCAAGCCCTAGGTGGGATTTCAATACTGGGCCAGCCCGAAAAGACTCCGAGTGGCGAGGGAGCGAGCGAGCAACATAGGAAAATATGAAATAACTCTTAGACGCGGTCGGTCGCCCCATGCGTGCTGCGTTGACATCAACCTGGGAAATTGTGGAAAGTTCCCGGTAGCCCTCCAGACTAATTACTGTTTCGAATCGGATTGCCTACTCGAGTTCGACGAGCTCCCATGATCTGAAAGCTCCCCGAGTTCCATGTTTCTGCAGGAAGCGCTGTTCTGAAGTTCAGGCATACCCAACGGTCTTCACTTGCCATTGGATCGTAGCGGGAAGGAATCTGTGACAGAGCTCGCGGCATACGACGAATCATACGCGATGCTCTTCTCTCTAATTCGTTTGGGATTTTTCTTTCCAGTCTACTGCCGCCGCGGCAGCCGCCTCGCAATTCTATATGCAAGACTACATTAACTCCGGAGGGTCGAGCTTCAACTCCTTCCAACAGTTGCACAGCAACTACCCGTCTTTGCAGTCTGCTGAAAGCACCTCGACGACTCCAGCCTCGACTAGCTCTGTGTCGCCAGGCACGATTGCTTCCATTGGGAGCATAAGCTCCCTCGGTCTCCAAGCCGCTCAGAAACAGAATGGAGTCAACAAGCAGAAGATTCAACGCAAACGCAAGAAGAAGGATCCCAACGAACCCCAAAAGTGAGTCAAAAATCGAAAATAACCTCCCTGATCCTGTCTCGCCCGAAAAGGACCAATAGAAGGGGGTCCACGAATCCACGGCTGCGCCTGTCTTCACAGAGGGAAAAACTCGGCGCTCCTGGATCTTCTCAATTCATTTCAGAACCTTCACTAGTTAGTGCTGGTTCCAACGTGGATCCCGGTGCTGAGATCAAGCATTTCTCTCAAGTTCCGCTTGAGAGTCATGAGAGCGCGTCGATTAACAGAGCAGACACCTAATGATCATGGAAGTGTCATTTGGTTCGCCGGGCACGCGAGAGAGCGAAATATGCGTGCCCGGGGAAACTGAGAGAATCAACTGATCTGAAAAGAGCTGTTCGAGGCGAAAAGCAATCTAGATGGCTGAATGTGGTCCCCGAGCGGAGCAGGTGGCCCTAGATTACGTCGGCTATAGATATGATTGCCTCCCTCCGGCTCCGATCCTGCCTGTTTCTTCTCCATCCAATCCTGGACTATCCATAGCTTAGTCGTTATATTGTGGTAGAAGATTCCCCGCGACGGACAGACCCACACACGAACGCTCGCAGATACCCTGAGAAGTGGAGCGCTCGACAAATCGACAGACAGACAGACGTACGACTCCGGAAAACCACGTAGTTCCGTTACTCGATAGCCACTTGTTCGCCGGCTGCCAGACTAGGAGCGATAACTGAGTCGGATGCTTCGTTGAGGTCGGACGTTCATTTTGCCTCGAATCGGGCGTTACACTGCCCTTCATCATCCCTATAAGGGCAGTGCGTTCCTCCTTCAGCGATGTGCCGGCCTTCGGGCCGTCCTATTACCCCGCGTCCGGCCCCGGTCTCAACCTACGCCCTATGATCACATAGCGCACGAGTTCTGCACCTCACGTGGCCAACACACGTTGAACCCGCTGGAGTTCTGAAAGTCTTCAACGTATCGATATTGACGCAATAATATATACTGTTTATACTGTTAATATAGGATATTAGTATCTTCCAGTCTGTTGAGATGCGAGACATGATTGCCCCCCGAAATACTCGCCCAGGCCCGCCGTTACTTACCGGAGCTTTCTGTTTTGCTTCGTCTCACGAACGTTTCTCGTTTTCAGGCCTGTTTCGGCGTATGCCCTATTTTTTAGAGATACGCAATCCCAAATCAAGAGCCAAAATCCTAATGCAACGTTCGGACAAATCTCGAAAATCGTCGCGAGTATGTGGGATCAACTAGACGCCGATCGGAAAGAGGTCTACAAGAAGAAGACGGAAGCCGCGAAGAAGGTATTCCCAAAGGCTGACAGGATGAGTCGGATTTACATCGCACTTTCTAGACTTACGACTTGCGAATTCTCTTTTGCTCACAACCGCGCCCATCCTCGAATTCCTTGCACAGTTCTCCTTTGCTGGCTCTCTCCCGCTGACGGTACCGAGTTGCAACTGCTAATATCGATCTTATCGCAGGAGTATCTGAAGGCCCTTGCCGCGTACCGCGCTTCTCTGGTCCAGAGTCCTCAAACATCCACCAGTCCTCAAAATCCGACCGCTCGATCTCCTCTATCAACGCCTTCGATTTCATCGTTCCAGTCTTCGTTGGGACAGAACTTCAACGCCAACCTCATGAATGGTCTGAACTCATCACTCGGCTTCTCGCAGAGCAACGGGAACCTGGCGACCATGGCAATGCCCATGGCCATGGGAGGC
This sequence comes from Phytoseiulus persimilis, assembly GCA_037576195.1. Classification (NCBI taxonomy): domain Eukaryota; kingdom Metazoa; phylum Arthropoda; class Arachnida; order Mesostigmata; family Phytoseiidae; genus Phytoseiulus; species Phytoseiulus persimilis. Next base: position 11,328,818 of record CM075104.1, read on the forward strand.
CAAGCCATGGCCAATCTGGCAAATTTCTCGCAGATGGGCTCACAGTGGACGCAAGACTCGGCTAAACTCGGTTTCAGTGCTCAAAATTGGCCCCCGGCGGCGCACTCTAATTCCAACATGCACAGCGTGTATCTGGGCAGCCAAATGCATGCACTTTCGAGCCAGCTGGGCATGGCGCCTTGGGATCATCGGACTCGATAAGCTCGTTTTCGGAACTGGAAATTATCTCCGCTGTCGACGGAATCGACTGCGAAAGCCGCCCAAGGAGGGCGGCCAGATCGAGGGAAACGGAAGCAAACAAACTACGGAATAACCGACACAAATAAAGGCCAATCTCTGACAACAGTCGCAGAGGTCGTGAGTTGCTCGAAGCCGTCAGGCAGTGCCGAATTTGTAAATATTGAAGACGCAGCCGAAAGATGGATCGAAGTATGGATGATTATTAAACTATGGCCTCCCAATGAGCCGTCGAATGGACCGCCGGATCGATTCCGAAGAGGACCTGAAGATGGAGCTACGGGAAAAAAGTTGGTTCCTAGGAGATCGACTTTTGGACGGACTTATCGCTCGCGCGGCTTCTCCATGGCAATAACAGGAATTGGCTGCTGTGTTGGGATGTGTAAGATTAGACACCCGAAGGAGAACAAAGGAGAGAGAACATTTTGAATGAAGACGACTAGGAGGCGACGGACGATGAGTGGTTCAGTGAAAGCTCGTTACATTAGGCTCTCGGTAGTCCGGCCCAAAAAACGGATTCGATTCGTTTGCTGAATCGAGCTATTGGTTGAAACGGTGTTCGTTGTAGCCAGCGTTTACTGTATCTCATCCGAACCTACTGATGCAACTTTATCGATCTATGAACGGAAATTGTGTGCCTGATGGTGACTCCCGGATTGGTGATGGGTTTTGTTTGGTTGGGGCTTGATTTCAGACAGATTTTGAAGGAGCGAATGCGAGGATGGCTTGTGATATATCTATCTGATTCAACAACCCACTACTACATACTACCATTGATATTATTATTGATATTACGAGGATGAGGCGATAATGAGAGGTCGAGATCTTGTGCCGCGATTGGTTAACGCTAAAACGGTTCATATTATTGCGAGAAGACTATGGCAACGCAACGTTGTTCATGCCAATCGGTTCGGTTATTCATTCGATTGCACGATTGACGGAAATCGCGCCCCATCGCCGTCGCATCGACGCCACACAATCTCGCAGAGGAGGGAAATTTCGCGGAGAGCGCAAAACTCGGTCCGGTGACGGAGAAGAAGAGGGATTAATGATCACAACCCCGGTGTAAACCATAATTTTGCTGGCTGAATCCTCAGGTTAGGTGAGGTCGGCGGTTGAGCGTGCCGAACAATAGGAGACAGCTAAAAACCGTTTATTCTGCAAATGTTATTTTCGTACGGTTTGCGGGTCGCATCTAGAAACGAACGACAGATACTTTCATCGTCTTCCGACCCAAAGGAGATTCTCGCCAAAATTCACCATCTCACACACGATGTAAAATAACTTATGGAAAGTCCACAAACCCACTTGATTGTCTGCCCATGATACCTCTCCGTTCTCTTACGCTTATGACCATTAGTCATTTTGAGGGACGAATTCTGGGTTGCAACGGTTGGCGTCGTGCAGCCTTCGTGTTGAAGCATGCTGCAGGGTGTTGAGACGCTTCGCGTTTGCACTTATGTGCAGTGCGAGCGGCGCAGAAGCAGTGTTGAAACGTGTAGCTTACGTGTAGGACCGTGCCGCAAACGTGTTGAGAAACTGTGGACAATAATTCCGGTATCACTCGAATGTTGTTGGCCTGTCACAATCTGCTCGAAATTTTGGAATCTTGCCAGCCCCGAAAAACGGGCTGTTGTCCGCTCTTTACCACAGGAGGCCATTGTTGAAGGCAGCAAGGAACTCCCCCCAGGGTACTCGGTGATCTCGATGCTGGCAAATGCCGTGTCCTAGTCCGCTGCTGGAAGTGCCGTGCAATGACTCAGTTGTATATACAAGTACAATCTGGAGTACGGTCTCAGTTTACTTCCTTGTCTCTTTCTCCTTTTCCCTCTCATCCTCGGAAACAAGACTCGAATTTGAAGTTGTCGATCGATCGTTTTGGCATCGGTTGATAGATTATCTAGTTTCTTGAGTATTGATTTTTTTGGATTGATCGACTGGTTGAATGGTTGAGACATCCCTCGAACGAAAATAAACCTGATGCAACTTAGTCTTAGACGGTAAAGAACGTGAGCGAGAAAAAGTAATTCTGAGGAGAAAGTGGAAATACGAAAAAAAAATCTGAAGAAAAGTTCTACAGCAACAAAGGCGACGCGACACTGCAGTTGGGGAAAGATTTGATCTTGTCTGCGAACTGCGAACAGAAAAAATAGCAGCAGCTGCAACAGCAGGACTGTGAACTCAACAACAGCGAGGACACCAAACGAAAACTACAACAATGAAACGAAGCGACGAAATTAACAAACATAAAATGTACAAAATTCTGTACTTTTCTGTACTGGAACGATTGTGTATAGATGGACAATGGCGGCGTATCCTCTTCGTTTACTAGAAAATGATAAACTATTTACTTGATACATCAAATAACAACGCTACCAAACGAGTATAGCAATATTTGTAGTGGAACAAGAAAACCCTCCTGAGCCTCAACAAAGAAAAATTGCGTATTGCGGCGATTGTGTATAAGAGCAGATAAACAAAAATAAAACGAGCCATGCCATGAGAAGCAATGCATCCTACGCTGAATGATATATTCCCTCTCCAGCTCAATTGGCTGTTTATGATTGTGGATTGCTCAACTGAATGAGGCTCCTCTCCTCCGATATTCTATTGTTTCCACTGCGGTCTTCGGTCAGTTATCGGCACCTTCACTCTCGGGGACGTTCCCCAAGCAGGTCGCACTCCAAGCAATGACTTGAACCATCCTCTTCGATTGGTGTGTCCAAGAAATCCCCCGGGCGAGAATGCTCTCTGATGAGCAGATCCGACACTCCATGATTTCGGTTCTGGAAATGCTCGCGAGACCATTCTGTATGCTCAAAGTGCTCCTTGGAAGTTTCGCAGCGGATCGCCGCAAACCGCACGACCTCAAGGCGAACCACCGCTTGCAAGGCCAAGGCGTTGAGAGCACGGTCTCTCAATTATCGGTTTACGCTCAGAAACCGAGAAACATGGTCACATCGAGGCGGGGTCGAAGGATCCGCGAACAACGATAATTCCACCCCTTGACTACTTGGGGGAACCCATGCGTTGTCGTTTCAGTTGGACCTATCGTTGGCGGAGGCTCCGAGCCTCGGTGATGATGCGTCGCCCACGTTGGAACAGAACAGACTCCCGCTATGATGGACTTGGGCATCAGATTCTTCTGAGGATCTTTGTGGAGAATGTGCTCTCATGGCGATAACTCCGATTGAACTCTGTTAATGCACGCAAAACCTATACTCTCATTCATCGCCTGAACCTGAGCTCATCGAGGCCCGATTTCGTTTCCAAGAATTCACAATCTCATTTGGGTCATTGAATTTGTCACAATCTCAACTACGGGCTGCTCCTCTCGGCACAGTCACAGAATTGCGCCGATGACATACGCTGCCAACACCCTGGACTCGCCACGCCAGAAGATTTATCCATCCTGACGCGGAATTTGTTCAGGAGGCCAGATTCATGATAGTGATTTCGGCGTCGTCATCCGACACTCTGGGAAACCAAGATTCTGGAGGCGGTTGACATGATGAGAGGTTTCCGAGGTCGCTGAGCACGATGCAGGCGTTAGTTTTACTCTGCCTATCCATCGAGGGCGGCTCAAACGTGTTCGGTGATTGGTGAGATCGATGCTGGGCTGTCGCTAAGCTGGTGCTAGATTGCTACGCTGGTGGATGACATTCACGCCTCGCCAATCGAAGAGTCAGGGCGTGATCAGGGAAAATGGTTCAATTTTCGTGAATGCACAAGTCGAGAGCTTAATGCAATTTGTAGATGAAAGCGAAGAAGACGAAACGGTTAGTGATGATTGTTCTCGACTCTGAGCTGGGATTCACGAAAAGATCAGTGCAACAGATGCTACCGCAAAGCATATGACACTTCACTCTGTGATCTTATTTTTTGAACCGTTGCCTGTTAAAGTCCGATCCAGCCAGCTACTCTACGTTCGGATGAGCCAGCACCTCGCGAGAGGATACCTTTACCGACGACAAGGCTGAGGAAACCAACAGCACGGACGACGACTGCGACGAGCAGTCGGAGTTCGACTCGTGGGAGCGGCATCGAGCGCTAGTGATGCTTCAGGAATCTGGTCTAGCCAAGTGCAACGTGCTATGCCGCTATCAGCAGAGGTGATTCAGAGATCCACCGGAAAATGTCTGGCTCGCCCGATCGCAACCGGATGGAACAGTCTGCACGACAACCTGAAAATTTTGCTGGATTCAAGAGAACAGCTCCCCGACCTCATGGAAGCGCTGGGGCTGCAGGAGTTTAGTAGCGTTGATTTCAGCTACGTTGCCGAGTATCTCAAATGTTCGGAACCCGTCGCGGTTGCTTTCGATAAATTACAGGGCGAGAGAGCCGCTTACTATGGCACGCTGCTTCCGACCCGCTCTCGGAATTTTGCTCAATAGGACAGCACCCATCGCCGACACCTTGCTCCAGAGCGTCCAGCGACGCTTCCGAGCCGTGTTCGATTGTGGAACCGGACACTGTGATCAGAGTGCCAACGCCGCCATGACAATGCCCATGTTCAACATTGGATGGTGCAAGCGCTTCCCGATGGACGACAGAGCCTAGCTGCTGCAGCGCTTCGAGGGACTGGTCCGCGAACGTCTCTCGCGAGAAACGAATCCAGACCCTCACCCAGCCAAGGACGACTGCCACAACTTTGACGTAGAGCCCATGGATGGGTCAGCAGCATTATCATCGTCAGCCACGGGGCCCTGATTGATGACGCCATCCGATCCTACAGAGAATCTCATGTGGCAGTATCTTCACGACCCGGACACCGAGCTCACCATGATGCCCCGTTACGAGCCAATCTTAGCCCTCCTTGAGGAATTCAAGCCAGCACTACCATCTAGCGCGGAGGTTGGAAGATTATCTACCTACGCAGCCATGATGAACGCACGAAAATCGAACCGGCTAAGCGACTCTGGTTTCGAATAGCGAGTACTGCTCAGCAACGCTCGATCGGTGCTCCAATAAGTCCTTGTTTTCGAACCGATTCGGGGTGACGAATGTTGCGTCAGGATGGATGTATAGAGTGAAACGGACACCTGCATCGTGCTCAGCGACCCCGGAAACCCCCCACAACGTATCAACCGCCCCCAAAATCTCGGTTTTTCAGAATGTCGGATGACAACGCCGAGATCACTGTCATGAATCTGGCCTCTTCAATGAATCCCGCGTCAGGATGGATACATAGAGTAAAACCAGCGTCTGGGTCGTGCTGGGTCCCCGAAATTCCGTTTTCAAGAAAAATCCCATGATTTCGGATATAATTGCAGCATTATTGTGATTATGATTGCAATCATAATAATAATCATGAGAACTGGGGGTCGAAATCATAATAATGATTATGATTTTGCCCAACACTGCCTCGACCGCGTTAATGAGGATCTCGAGCGTGATACTCCGTGATTCTCGGAGCGCAACGTTTCCAGGATTATGATAATCAGCGTTCACTTCGAAATCAATATCGCTCGGAGACCTACCCGTCTGGGTTCCAGCGGCTGATCCAGGGGTGACTGGAAGAGGGAAAGTCGTGGATCTTTGATGGAACTCGTGACTTTTCCTCCTTGCTTTCATATCTCTTCTTGAAGTCATATCTCAGACAATTGGGTTCCCATTCTACAAAATGAGGGAGCGTTAGAGCGCTGGTGCGGAGAGCTACACTTCATAACTCCCCAATTGACCCGATATTAACAGAGTTATGTTGAGTTGTAGTGGACCACACCACGTTTATCTGGTATCAAACTTTGAGGGGCTTGTAAAGTTCTGTTCACGCCGAAAACCCCACCATATCAGGGGGATAATTCGCCCGGATGTTCAACTCAACGCTTCCCGTCCGGACCATGGGTAAAATAATGACCGCGGAAGACTGTACAGTCGATTTCAACGAAACAAGATCAATAGCTCGATACCGAGACCAGACGTCAACGCCTCTGTTGGCTTCGCTGTTCCTATCTAAGACTGTGAATCATTGGATAGGAGGTTCGGCACCTAATTCGGCTCCCGCTGTCAAGTTATCGATATGGCTCCATTGGAATCGACTATGCAGTCTTCGGCGGCCAGTACGGGACCGATGGTCAGTGCTAGCAGTGTCGACTCGAAAGTCCCTGGGTGACACAGAGAACATGAAGCGTCTTGTTCAGCTTGACGAAATTGGTATCGAGGAGCCATCTAGGAGCAAACTCGATACCGCAAATAGTGGAACACATGCAGAAATCTGGAGAAGAATGGAAAAGAACGACGAGAGAGGTCGAATGTGTATTCCGGAAGAAAGATAGCCTACAAAGGCATCGCAAAGGTTGGCGAGCTGTTCCCGCGGCAAGGACCGCGAGCAGAACAGCCTAGAAGAGAGCCTGGAGAACAAGATGAGAGGATGACCAAGAAGTCGAGAAGAGCAAAGAACGTAGCTAGAATACAGTAGTCCAGGAGATCTCTGGCCCCGAGTGTCCTGGAAGTAATACCAAATGGAGAAACCTCTCTGAGTCCCCAGACACCCGAAGGCAGAGGAGAGAGTTTTAGAGGGTGCAAGCCCCTCACTGGCCAGGAATGCGCCAAGATTCCTGGTGCGTGCGACGGGTATTTCTCTCTCCTCTATAAACATCAAAAAAAAAGGAGGGAGGGACACGGAGCTCTCCCTTCTACAGGGTGGCATTTTTTAGTCGGTGGTTCTCGAGCCTGATCTTGTTTTGGCGATCGATGAAAACCAAGAGTATATAAAGTTCTCGCCGAAATCTTGAGAAGTCGACTCGAGAAGCCCTGTTCTGATCCATCTCGGAAACGGGAACATCCACCGTGGATTGAGCGATAAAATGACTCCGACGGAGCCAAGGCTCATCTCCAGGAGCCTTCAGAGCTCACTGAGAAGCGTGTCAAACACCTGCATGACGGTCCCCAAGAAAATTCAGTTTTCCTCCCGGTCAAAAATTCGAGAAATATCCTCATCACCGAGAACACTGTACGCTTGCAACGCGATGTTCGTCGTTCCATCCTCCAGCTCTTCGGATGGGAGCTTGTTCCGACAAACCCGGCGATTTTCCTTCATCAGTTGTGGCACACCTGGACTGTTGAAGGGGAAAAATGAGAAAAAGATGCGAACTGAAGTCCTCAAGAACGCCGGATCATTCGGGGTCTGGAACGAGAGGGCAAAACACACAGTGAGATCGCTGGACTTGTCTGAAGGTCGAAAACATTGTTACACAAAGCCTTGCGGCCTTCGTAGATCGCACTTCAGCGAGGTAGGCCGAGTAGAACTACGCTTAGGTGTGATCGACTCATTGTGCCCCTGGTGATCGCGAGGCCTTCTCTCAGTTGGACAATGTTGAAAGCCTGGAATTATCCCACGATTCATGCTCTGACGATCAAGAAAGAGTTACAGGGGGGCTAACTTGACGGGTGAAGCCACGAGACGGGTACCTCTGCTGTCTCGGAAGAACATCAAAGATCATTGCGTGCTCGCTCGGACCTGTCCGGAGGTGGTAGACCCATTAGGATGTGAGAAGCACTGGTTCAGTATACAGTGGAGCGATGTGACGAGAATGGATTCGTTTGGTTGCGATTTGGCGGCCCGCGTACGGAAACCTCCGAACGCAGAGTCCGGTCCCCGACGCACTGTCAATATCGTAAAACACGGCGATGGGAGCATCGTGGTTTGGGAGTGCTTTCCTCCGATGAGGTAGGTCCGTTGTTCTGTGTAAGGGGTGAGGAAGAAGGAGATGTACCCGGATATACTCCAGACGGTTATGCTGTCTTATGCCCAAGACCGCATGGACGATGGATGAGTATCCCAACAGGATTCCGACGCAGAACAGTTTTCGAAGATGCTGAAAGAACTGTTCGTCGGCGACGGAGTCCGACTTTTGAATACACCGTCGCAGTCCCGCGACCTGAGCCTCATCAAATATCTTCAGGTTGGAGCCACGTGAGCCACGACTCGGAGGGCTTCACCTGCTAGCACCTGAGAACCACGAGCTCGACGAGTCTACCTATTTCGACAATGAAGATCTGTCAATTAGGGAACAGATCGAAGCATGAATGCTCTCACTATGAACCCTGTTTCCTGTATCTGGAGGATCGAATGGTACCTTCGAAGAAATGCGACGAGATCTATTTCCTGAGGTTTATGGCTGATCAAAATTCCTCGTAAGGGGATCATGGCCTGGAAAAGTTGAGAAACCACTGCCTCAGAAGGACTCCGCAAGAAGCAACAGTTTTTGGTCATTCGCGTCGCGATTTTGGCTCGGATGGATTCCCCTTGAACTTCGGAATCACAACGAGCGGTCGAGCAGCTCAGGCGTTTCAAATTTTGGGTCCGATCGATTAAGAAAGGAGAAACAAGCAGAATGATCGCATCTCCCCGACTGACCGGAGCTCCCGGAATCAGTTCGATATTCATAGGTTTCCCGAAAGCGAACGGACTGGAGTTGTCCGATCATTTGAACGCGGGATATCGCAATTTCTCATCTCCAACTAGGCCTCCATTTCCGACCGAGGACATTTGGAATGGGTACAGCCGAATGAAAGTCGATTTTAGGCCCGGAATTTAGTTTTTCCCAATCACCCCAAATCCTCTTAGCCCGCTCCGTCTGCCAGTGCGTCTGTTTCTCATTTTGTCTCCCCGGTGGTTAGCGTGAGACCCGGGGATACTGTCCGAGGACCAGAAAGAATATTCCGGGTTCGTTATGACAATCATTTTCTGGTCCTGTGCAGGTGATCACGATAACGATCGGACCATATTTTCCGAGTCTGAGGAGGTAATTCCGGGGTCGACCTGACCATACTCTCCAGAGTCTGAGGAGGTGGTCTTGTGCTCGGTCCGGCCATATTTTTTGGAATCTGACTAGGTGGTTCCAGGGTCTATCTAACCATATTTTTTGAGGTCTATGGAATCCGAGATCCATCTTAATTCACTTTGCGGGGTTTGAAGGTGATTCGGGGGTCGATTCAACGTCTACGAGTGTTCCTTGTAGCCATTCCCAAGCTCTATCCAGCAATTCATAGCCATCCGAGTGCAGGCTCATTGAGATTCCATCCGGAAGCATGTCATTCCACTATATTCCTGAGTGAGATTGAAATAGGCTCCGAGAAAAATTCGAGCAAGCTCTCTGAGAATACAAGGTAATAATCCAATTTCAGGCAATGAGCCGAAGGATGGGAATACATCTTTTTGGGGGGTTGCGTACGAATGTTTGTTTGTGCATATTCTGTGCGTATTTGCAAACTCGTATAGCGTATTCTACCTCGGGTACACGGACTCCATCTTCGCTTGATGAAAATCTTCATCCAGGACCCTGAAATCTATGATGAAGACTTATCATAATAAAGCTTTCGGAGTCGACATTAAACGATCGGAGCGGGAACCGAATGTTGGATGTGTTGGGCCGCGCCTCACAGTAGAAACTGATTTTCAGACAATAGTACTAGTCAAGAGAAAAAGCCGGTCAGCACTTGGCGCCTGGCTGTCAAGCGGGATACACGTTACTCAATTTTCCAAATGTTGAGTAATACAAGTAAGAGGATGGAAGCTTAGTTTCTCGTGATTTTCGCTATGGTGAATACATTGAACCTTGATTCCGGCACCCCTAACTTCAGAGGTCATCCAATCGTGGCACATTCCCCAGGAATCAGTCCTTTGATCAGCTGTGAGCCGGCCGGTACACGACCATTCGCGAGCGCGTCGTCCCTGTTATCCGGAGACTTTCGGAGTTTTGGGTGCGATTCTCAAGGAAGCACTGATCTGTTTTGGTTTATGTCGCGTTACTCCCCCGACGCCCTTATCCGACACCCTCCCGAGCGATTTCAGAGATTTCTTCTAGATTATCCCCCGCCATAACGTTGTGTGCGCGTGATGCTTCCAGCTTATCAAGTTTTCCTGTCGGAGAAGATGCTCCGATTGGCGGAATGCCACCGTCTCCAAGAAAACCGGCACATGGTTACCGTATGGGACGAACAACGTTGCAACATGCATATTTTTTCCAGTTGCCAGCCATAGGAAAATTCGCCGAAATCGCGGAGGGATCACAACATGACTCCAATCAGATCGATGCTTTCTTGAATCGCTCACGAAACTCCAAAATCCATTCTGAGCCGCAACTGCTGATTTTCCTCATGTTGACCCTAGGAGCCAGGCTGGATAGAGGTGATTCGAGTCGGCTTCCCGACCGACCATGAGCAAAGTACATATTCGAATCTGCACGGATCAAGTCGAGAGCCTCTCCGTTGAATGTCGTATGTAGACTTGTTGCAAAGTATCTGCCCGAAGTACATGAACTCGCTTGTGGACTCTGCTGCTCTCGAACCAGTGCTTGATAATCGACTCATCCCGTGGTGATTTCGCTACAATTAGATGCAACGAGCAGTCTCGAACATGGGACTTCCTCTATCAGGCCATGGCATCGAACCTTTCCCTCTAGTTCGTCATGACAGGGCACAGTGCTATCTTCCGGAGGACGGCAGCCATCGGACCCGGCATTCAGGGGGAGATGATAACTCAGACATTCCTTCGTGGCAAATTTCACATAACTGTTCGACTCCCCGCGGAAAAAACCCGGCTCTTCATAGACATCGACTGCATCGCGAAGCAGAAAAACACCTTCAGCTCAACAATATGACCTCCTTTCGATCGAAGGATCATATCTAAAAATGTCAGAGCGAGGGTCAGGAGGATTCTCTGAGCCCCACTGTTCTCGACAATTCGCCTGGATGGTCGTACTCCGTATATCCACTCATGAGGACGTCGCGTGGCAGTTATCTTATGTTCTGGAGAGCTCACGGCTTTCCGACTACGCCTAAGTCTCCTCCTATCCATGGAGCTTCTCGGAGGCCCTGCACCTTCGGTCGTGAGAACCAAACATGAGCTACGCGTTACGCATCGAGCTGAGAGAAACCTCATATGCATGAGCAAAAAACAACGCATAAACTGGTGCTCGAACACTTGGCGATCACCCGCCTAGTGGGCAACCATGGCGAACATCGAGACAGAACCTACGGAGCATGAGTCCGCTGCTCAAGCAGCGCCGACCGACGAAGGCTTTCGGCATGAACCGCCATTCTGCTAGAAGCGTCGCCGAACGAGCCTGCGTCAAACACTCGAGAATATCTTGAATATGGGCGATTCGGCTTCTTTAAGGCTTGCAATGATCTATTCCTGTCTAGATCGGCTGTCGGTGCTCATGTGTGTCCCATTTATTTTCAGTAGTGGTGGTGCACAATGATGAACGGAGCAAGGAGTTGTAGAGGGACAGCCTTAGTTTATCTTGCGAAAGCTTTTGAATGCAGTGAAGCGCGTGTGCCTCAGCCACTCTTCTCCAATGGAGGGGTCGGCACTCGAGCATTTGAGGGACGAAGCAACAGGGTAGGGCAGAGTGAGGAGGCGAACCCGGCCGCGGCTTGTGCGAGGGAGTGACACGTGACCACCTTTGACCTGACCCCAGTTTTTGGAATTGTCTCCGAAATTTGACAGTGTTATTGATCGTTCTCTATGAGTAATCGCAGCCAAACCGTTTCGCGGTGGAATCGAAGTTTCTACAGCCGTCGCCTCAGATTTTGTGCCCATAGATTTTGAGTTTCTTCATAACTTTCCCCAGGTTTCACAGGCAGTGGTCGCTTATCTTCTACACAAATGTGAATTGGTACATTCCGCGAGAGGTCGGGAAGAATCCGTGTTAAGACCGCGTGAACGATCAAGCCCGGAGCACCGCGAACTATCGAGTTTCGTCAAGAGACCGCGGCAACCTCAACCACTCCGCTGCTTCGAATCGCCGCGGCAAAGTCGAGACATCATTTCATGTGTCTTGAGCTGCTCGCTTCTGTATCCGAAGCAGGCGATGGCGAATACGGCGACTGCGTGGAAGATTTGTGACTCGGCACAGTTTGTTTCAAATCGAACGGTAATAAAGTCGACTGCTGTGCGACTTCGACAGGAGGGGCCTTAGCGGGCAATTGAAGAAATCTTCCGCGAAGAATGCGCTTTATTCAAATAGCTCACTAATTGGAAAATATCTATGTATTCCGGCCAGCTCGATATGGTTGCTCCCGTCTCGAATTTTAGTATCGTGGTGCCGGCAACCATAAGGAATTCTGAATTCAACGACAGTCGGTTGCTCTTCCGTTTCGTCCTAGCCTGAGTTATCCGGCGAGCTTCCATAATTACTCTGGAGGAAGTTCCGAAACGGTGACGCCAATAGAAGCCAGCGTGTGACAAGCGCGCCGGTCAGTGAGGATGATGTCGGATCGGCAGACGAAGTGTCACCTGCAATGATAATAAGACGAAGCGGAGATCGAACTGAGTCGACTGCTGTCGCGCGGCGTCTGCCACCTGCCGGTTGAGAACTCGAAGGAACTTCAGCGTGGACTTGAAACTCTGTCGAGCGTGGGTCATAACTTTGCGCTGCGTTCCCGATCGAGGAGATCTTCGCTCAGATTTCGAGCTTTCTCGATCTCTCTTTCTCTCTCTCTCGTTTGGCTTCCTTCATGTCGTCTCTTTTTATGACTGGCCTTCGCAGAAAACTTGTCGAAGAAACCCGCCGCTAACAAAACGCCGACCGAGTGACTGACGAACACAACTGGAGGATCTTTGAGGCCTTTGAGGTTTTGAAGACTTCACTAACTCACAGCCAATTCCATGCTTGCTTCGCTCCGACGTCGTTTAAGTCGTCTGTTGAAAGTTTACGGAGAGGTCACATGGAAGCATCATGCCGCTCATGGCCGGCATGAACTCAGCTCAGTTGTTGAACCGATCGCTTCAGTAATAAGATGATCTCTGACAACCGTCACGATACTGTGTGCATGTTCCAAGGAACGGGTTCGAGCAAAGGAAGTCGCATGATCATGGATTCCCCGCAACTTCCTCCGGACCTCACGCAAGTGGTTTCTCCAGTTGATAATGGGGAAGGGAGTGAGAGCGTTCGCGGTGGAAGTCGAACCCGCGTAGGCTCTAACCATGCCAATCTGTGGAGCTCAAACCGCACAGAGAACTCCACAGACTGATTGCGAAGCTGATCTCGAACTCAATCGAACCATGCCAGACCGCAGCACTTTGAAAAATGGCTCGGATTCCAACTTTCATGCTGCCATTCTCCGAACTCGATCACTAAGCTGCAGCTTCATTCGGCAAATGATTCATCTGATCCTTCTGAAATCAGACGAGAAAAAGATTGGCGAGGAAAAACTCTCCGCCATGAAACGTGCCGGCCCGTGAACCTTTTCCGAGTACACACTACGGGAGTGTCAGTGACAGCTAACGAAAATTTTCTGACTCACCTGCCGCACAACTGTTCGCTGCTGAGTTCAGTTTTTATTGTCGACAATCGCTAACCGTTTTTCCTCTCCCCGCACATTTTTTTTTAGCAGAATAAGCGCTTCGCTCTCTGCTGACCGATTACCGAGAATCGTTCAAAGAGTCATGAGGAACGTCGGAAACGGATTGGTTCGGGAAACCCGCGGTACTGCGGCAATCCAACGGCTGATGAGAACTTCCCAATACTTTTGGAACCCATGAGAGTCCTCGTAATTCTCTGCGATTGAATTGGAAATCGTCGGCGGAAATTCTTCTGCAATGATGAGCACGAGCTCGGGTAGGCAAACATTGATACAATTCCAACTCAAGTGGCTTTCGTTTCAGAGGATTGCGGTGCAAGGAAGCAATATCGATGCAGTTGTCCTGAAAGTACATGGTATATCGGAGAGTTTCGAGAATGGCTTACGAAGAACGTCATTCGCACCGGGAGACGAGGAGGGAACGGGACCGTAAACCGAAATGAATTTCGATATATTGACATGCAGGCATCTGTTATTGCGGCACAACTGCTTGTGCTTCCAGGCATGGGAGGTTTCCATCCTCAATTTCCGGCGAAGAGTTCTCGGGTTTCCCAAGGCCGACAAACCCGTGGTCCGTAAGCTCCTCGTGCAGAGCTCCTCGCGGAGGGAGTCACGTCACCGGAGGCGGACGAAAGTCACTCGGGCAACCGGCATTTATTCGTCGAGCTTCGAGCCGAGAACGGGTGAATAATTTCATAAACTGATTTTCTCGGCTCATTCGTTCTCCCCCTCCCTCTACCGGAAGGAATGATTCGAGGCCGTCCGTATACAGTCGATGGCAGAGTCTTCGAATAGCTCCGTAGACTTGAGAGACTCGATGGATAAACGGGGAATCAAATCTCGAAACCTAAGTTGCCTTGTGAGACATTGTATCGTATTGACAGATGAGCATAATAGGATTCTCCGGTTTTCCCACCGGAGCGGCAGGTTCCCAAGAATTCGTCTCCGTGCTTGGAGGCTGCTCCTCACCACAACGTTCCCTAGAGTCAGCGTTCCGGCCATCTTTCGGGAATCGAGCTTTGAAATCCCTTCCCGGGACGAAATGTCTAAACGCAATCAGTTTCTAGGGAAATATCGCTTCTCAGAGTCGAGTGTTTTACGGGACAAAGTTTTTGTGTCTGACTCCGAGTCCATGTGCGATTGTCGCCGGTTTGAGCGACGTTAGCGCAGAAATCGATAAAAATCGTTCGGTGAATTTGGTCGTGTTGTAAATTTGTCGTCCTCGTACCCCTCAGTCCGGCAGTTCAGCCCGCCAGCGGGCCAGCTAGCAAGCCAGTTAGTTTGAGTGCCTGGCTGCGTATCTGCCAACTCGCCGCTGGCTCTTAAAGAAATGCCCCGAAAAATTCTGCAGTCGATCTCCTGCAGTTCGAAAGCAGTATCAAACATCGCCGTTCCTTCGCCCGTTCCTCGAGCCCAAGGAAGCAGACACCAGCAAAGACTCCAAACTCATCCCAATCGAGCGAATAAAAGCCCGACCAAATCCCCTTTTGTCTCTGTTTCGCCGATCGGCAAGTCCATCTGTGTGGTCTGCTCACCTTGGAGGAGACAAACTCGAGTGGGCTAACGAGCGAAACTGCACTGACCGTGAACCCGACCAACTCGACAACTTCGGCTCAAAGCCGCTGTCAGATTCTAGTCGTAAGTTTATTTCCCGATACGACATCTCCGACCTGATGATTATGGCGATGCCTCCTACTGAGGAGGCTTCGGGCCACAAGTCGAGAAGCCGGACCCTTGAAATCGCAGATGTCGCGAAACTAAACACCAGCAACGTAATAAAAAAAATCCTCTAGATTCAGTGGACGAAGACAAGAAGGCCGACAGCAATTGAGGCTGTAGTTTGATTAGTGTTAAAAGATGGCAAGTCGATTACTTTCTCACGCCTGCCGAAGGTTTTCTAGCATCTGATTCTCCTCTCTCCGATATGAAATAATTGTTCGGCATCTTCAGTTAGAAGTTTAGAATTGATGTGAGCCGGCTCGCGAGCCTCCCTCTACGAACATACGTACGATGAACATCCGAACGAAGATGTAGGAACACTTCACAGGAAACTCTGTTTACAATAGTCTCCCATATTCCCTCCGCCCGTAGAATCTCACTCGAAATGGTTTCCCTCTACGCTGAGCCCACTCAGCCAGCTCCCGAACTCTTCGGAGCTTCTACGATCATGGCGGCTTTGCCGGTATCTTGTCACATGTATATGTACCTAGAGCAGAGCCTACCTCCCCGAGAGAGAAATAGTCTAGAAGGCGCGATTTCCCTCCGCCTCCTCCTTCCTCACGCTGCTCTGATGATGGTCATGCTGATGATGAGGATCGAAATGGCTTTGAGAGGTCAATGAAAGGTTTTCGTTCACCTCCTACGATTTGGCGTAGAAAGAGATCAAGCGGACCGGTCTCGTGCTCACCGTGGCCGGTCCGTATGGAAGCTGTAGCCAAGGTGGTCCGAGGATTCTCTCCTTGGTTTCCTCTCATCTCGTGTTCTCAATTCTCGTGGGTCGAGAAATAAGATTTATTCTTCGTCTCGAAGAGTTCGTTCCTTCGTCCGACACCAGAGAGAAGGTTTCACCGGCAATGTTGCGTATCGACCTCAGGCCTGTCGGACCACCCACTCGTCACCGGCCCGCCTGATTTCGTTGGTCAGACTTCGTATCGACGCAATGTCTGATGTTTGAGTGAATAATTGACGCAGCATTGATGATGCATTTTGAGCCACTGGACCTTCCGGGATGTGACCAATTTATTCGGGTCCGAGGAGACAACGTTTCTGAGCAGAAAAAAAGTGGCCAATTCTCAACCTATGGGCCACTCGCTCGCCCATATGGTGTGTGCAATCACACACTCTCGCACCTTTCTCGGTCCCATTCTTTTGGATCCTCGAGCGGAGGGACATATGCGAATCCTCATCCTCGTCGTCGTTTTCGAATTCGGAGTTGTCATTGTCGGCCTGGTGTAGTTTATGGATCAATGGAGCTGCTCTGGTTGGAACGACGAAATGTCACACATAATTCGTTCATGACCAAGTCATCATGAGCGGATCTCGAGAGTCGTTCGTGGTTTTCTCTTCGTATTCCCCGGATATGAGTCTAGAGCGACCAGAAAGACAAGCATGAAGAGAGAAAGAGGGTGAGCGTCGAAAACAGCACTCGAAAACGACAACAACAGTAGCGGAGACGATGGCGATCTCTACGATTGTTGCTCCTGATGCTTTTGTCGGAGACTGCTTCGAGAGCTGTTATGTCATCGGGTAGCGAAAAGGCAGCTGCTGTTCATTCATACCTCCATATGACCGCCCATACCAGCCTCGGCTCACGTTCCAGTGTTCTCTCGAAGGCGTGATCCAGAGATTTCCAGATCAGAATGGGGTCGAAGTTACATGAATTTTCTCCCCGATGAGCTCTATTCGTAGATGACTGCTCTAGAGAAATCCAGTCATGAGCAGCGGACAGCGAAAGATCCTTTGTGGTAAAACAGATAACTGTCGCGAAACACTCCGGAATCATACGATTGTTAATGTGGTGTATTATCTCGAGAGATCAAGCATGGGACGGCAAAAACAACCGCTGGCCACACCGACAGCTCCGGCGAACGAGAGCTGCCTGGCCTCGCCTGCGGATGATTGCGTCCTCCTTCGTTCACCCTCCCGCTCTATCGATTTTCCGCTCCTTCCCTCACAATAACTTCCATTTTCTACCTGGATTCTAATAATGTTTTGCTTCCGATTCCGCCGTTACCTGCCCAAAGGCTGTGTTATAATCTAGATGACTTGCAGCTTCGTAGAGCCGTCCGAGGAGGTAGAATGGAGTTCGTGGCTGATCGACGTCGTAATTGATTGCTGTTGCCGATTGTTTTTCTGCGTCGAAATGGAAACCGCAGATAAGAGATGAGAATATTCCGAATAAGGAACGGCTGGAAATGAAATCTCCGATCATCTAGTGAGGAGACACTCGATCCTGAAATTAAAATTTGAAATTGAGCGCAGAAGTACCCGTTTCAAAGGCCTGTCATCGGAGTTTCCGGTTTGCAGGACCAGAGCACCGGTTGGGAATCACTCTTTCCGAAAAGTTTCTCCATGGTATCCAGGGAGTTCAGGCTACAACCCGAATGAGTTATCAATACGTGTAGGACTCTTCGCGCCGCCATCGATCCGAAACTCAACAATCGAATCGAATGAGTTCATGGGCGTCTCGACTTGAATTAGAGAAAATCAGAAATATAGGAAAAACGCGGGAAGTCGATGACCTGATGCAATAACGGATGTAATTGCTTCAAAACGATCAATGTGTCGATCGGCAGTTTCGAATCCGTCGAACTCAGCTCTGTTCCATATCTGCCTGAAGCTGGTAGGATACGGCAAACGGCGTTCATCTGTCGCTCCTCGGACTCATCGCTCGGAAAGTGTAAGAGTGTCAAGTGGGCGGCGCTTGGCGGCGCAGTAGGCTCCGCCCTCGAAAAATATGTATCATACACCAATCATAACTCTCATATTTCGACAAATGCTCAGTCGGTAGCGGGCGGCCGCTTCGGTCTCCCATTGGCTGATGGATTGAGAGAGGGTAGCAAAAATGGCGCCGTGGTTCGTCCCTGAACGCCCTCTAGCGGCTCGAACGAACGACAGTTTTCTAGCAATCGCTCTCGTAGCTATTGTTGCCAAGTGACATGAGATGTGGATGTCGCTCTGAGCCCCGCGCTCGGGACCCACCGATCCATCCATGAATTGACAAACAGACGGCCAGATTGGATGAACTCACTGACTGACTGACTTGGTGACTGGAGACGGACTGATTGAGTAATTGATTGATAGATAGCTCAGCTCGGTCAAGTGAAAGCAGCGGCAACGACATCAACAGAAACAGCAGAAGCAGCAAAAGTGTGTGTGTGCGTGATTGTTCATCCCATGGTTTTCCCATCTCCATTGATTCAGAAACTATACGGCCACCTCGCGACTTCCTCTCGCGGTCTCCGAGCGTCAGGCCACACGACTTCGGGGCCCGGTCTGCGCTCGGAACCAGACCGGACCTCGAGAGCCCTGTAAACAGTGTGTTGAAATTGTGTACAGTTCCCGCCGGCTCTCTACGCTCATAAGCTCCGGATCGTTGAGTCCCGATCTGGCAGCTCAGCTCCAAATCATCCCCCAACTACAGGAGACGTTTGTGCGTGTGTTCCGTGAAAGAGTGTTCGACAGCAGAAGAGTTTCGAACGAACAACGGAGAGAGTGGAGTTTGAGCCCAATGGCCCAGCTCATGAATCTCACACTACGTACCATGAATGAATGAAAAACTCCTGCTGCGTTCATCATCATCGCCATCATCATCAAAGTATCTCGGAAAACGACGATCGCGAAAATCATCCCTGGAGTCGTGCAACCCGAGACACCGAGGAGAGCAGAATCGCTAGCGAATCAGCATCAACGAACGTCGAAAGTTCAGCGTCGAGCACAATTTGATGATGGTCACACAGCGGTGAAGAGATTCCGGTCGCGTGCGGGCACTCCAGCCTGAGAACATTCAATCTCCATCGTGATCAGTCCTGAGAAGATGTCCACCCGGAGGAAGCAGAGAATTCCAAAACACCTAGACCCCTTGGCTCTTCTGGAACAGCCTGAAAACGGCTCGGCAGGATTGCTGGATAAAGGTAAGAAAGCTCCGATTTTTTTTGTGAGTTTAGAAGGTTTTTGGAGGAAGATGCCCTCCGAGGGAGGGCTTCGCCCGGGACGAGAACGCCCCGTAAACCACGCGTGTTCAGATGAAGCCGCTTACGCTTCGTTCGAATCCCAGGAGAGAAGGTGCGCGATTCGCGGGATCTTACGTTTTTTCTGTGAAACCGGGAGTTCGGAACTGGAGGGAGAACCACTCACTCTCATGAGTCGAGCTCGTCTCCCTAAATCTCGACATTTCGAGTGATTTGACGCGTACAGACGATGACCAAGGGCAGAAAATACCACTTCGGAACTATGACCCAAAACTTTGATGTATGTGCGTGAAGTACAGGGGGAGTTCGCGAGCCGCTTCCCTGAATCGCCGCGATTCCGCTCCAAGCCGGAAGAAAAATCAACGACAGCAGTCGCGACCCTGATCGCGAAAGCAAGAGCTTGTTTCTGTCGAGGATGTTGTGATGAATTACCGGTGCTAATTTCGCGATCCTCGTCCTACATGGTCACGACAGCTCTTTTTCGGAGCTCTTCGACGAAATTTTGTCAGAAAGGAAACGTCAGATTGAGTCGTCGTCGCCGATGTTGATGCTTTCGATGTTGTTAGGTCGTCGCCAACTACTTGCGGTACTTGACGAGTATCTCGCGTGTTACTGTTTCTCTCTCTCTCTCTCGGCTTCGGCCTCCCTGTACAAAGATCGTGTTTTAGTGGCTTTCCGCTGTTGAGCTCCGACCTGACTCTGTTGGGGTGGAAAATGTCATTTTTGTTGCGTTAGCGGTCAGGCCTCCCGCCTAATGGACCTGATCCGCCATCTGCACAAACGGCTGTGCCGTCGACGGCATCTGCAGAAGCCGCAACAAATGCTGTTACGTGCGATCATTCAACATTTCCTCAGCTGAACGCGGGAATGTAGGGTGTGCGGTTCGGCTTGCTCAGCTTCTCGAAGTACCTTCAAAAGCCTTCGTTCGTTCCCTGGTCGACTCCACCAATCATCATAGAAACTGTAGATTCCCTATCCCTTCCTTAAGGAAACACAAATAATCCCGTCAGTGCCGCTCATGGGCAGTGAGCAGATCGTAAGAGAATAAAAAGTGGAATTTTTAGCTCCGCTCCTCGCTCATCACAGCTCGTCGGTGGAGCTCAGAGCAGATCTGGCACAGTCAGTACACATAATACGAGATACATGGCGTGCTCGCTTCTCGTCCGCCTATGCAGCGGCACTATCTTATCTGTGATGTAAGCGAGACCGTTGAAATTGAATGAAACGCGATACTGGTGGTCGCTCATCTGCGCAGGCTTTTAATGTTTTACTCAGGGAACCCGGGATGCCAAAACTGGCACTGTGCGCTATTTTCGAGGAGGAAAGGCTCCTGCAACGCTTCGGAGTACCGATTGGCGGTTTTTGCGGCAGGTTGTTCGAGAAGTAGCTCCGTTGCAGTGTCAACCGGTCTGAACCTTGTTCCCTCGACAAACCCATCTGATTTTCGGAGAAAGCAAGCACCTGTTCGAGGGCTCGAAGCCGGCGCTGCTCCCGAAAGACTCAACTCTGGTGAAAAGTTGGTCGTTGCCTCTTTTCCTTCCCTCTTCTCCTCTAGTTACTCTAGATTAGATCGTAGTCGAGTTGACTCGCTGTGAAACTTTCATTTTTCGCTGATTAATTGACCCCTCAGCGTGAGGGCACAGATTTGATGGAGTCTGACACCCCATGACTCCCCTTGGGGACCCATCCCCACCGCCCCCATCTGACAAGCGCGGGAGCTGAGGCTAATACGCTCATTTGGTGGCTCTTTCAAATAGTGCCGCACCAGCTATGCCAGGGATTGCCTGTCCGATTCGTAGGGTAGGGGACACAGGGAGCTCGACGGTCACACGAACGAACGTTTGGAGGGGTATGGAGTGGGGTAGTTGTGGGGGTCGGACAGGATTGATTTGGGACAGGTGCAGCAGTAGCACATATTTGCATACAACAAGTCGATGGGGACCTGCGAAAGGGTAGCCGTGATGTAATATTACTAAGCTCTGATTAGATTGTCAGAGCCTTTTACACGGAGGGGAACAGAGAGGCAAGGAGGAAAAGGCGGAAAAAAGGAGTCTGGAGGGGGTGAGAGGAGGAGTTGAGTCCTGCGTGAATGCAATTTTGTTACCAGCGTCGAGCGAAAACCCATTCATAGCGAAACACAATGAGCACTCCGACCGGTGTGGGCTCCGTGCAGCATTCAATATTTGATTCTGACTCTCGCAGATGGAGATCCCGCGTGAAAAGGTCTCAGTCATTATGCTAGCGGGCTGGAATGCTTTAGGACGGAATTCACCGGAGCATCAGTTTTCATGGTCGACTTCCATCCGTTGGCGAGAAGTAGCTCGACCAACTGAGAGCAGCTGTTCTATATTTCCGTCGATTCTGCTCCCGCTTGGATACGAAATATGTCAGCATATTCCCATGCTCCGTTTTGGACGGCTCAACTCTCGATTGGTGACACCGACGTAACCAATGTTCGTTTGGAGTCTGATATCTGAGCCCCCGCCGACCAGTCCTGCGGCATGCGAGCCCTGGTTTCTCGACCGGGAAAGCGGATTCGAAACGGGAAGATCCAGAACAAGCAAGCAGCCGTCGGTGAGTGATCCACGGTGATGTCTTCTGGTCAGGGATCTTGGAACCGACGAGACGAGGGCAGAAAACAAAAAGTATCGACTGGGAGAACAATCTCCACAAGTGAAAATATATAGAATCGCAGTCTCGGCATGAATGGAGCGGAGTTATGAGGTGGAACGATGATCTCGCCGGAGAGATCGTTTCACTACAGTTGCGTGCCGTGCAGAGCGACGGAATTCGTCCCAAACTCCGCGCGTTTTTGAACTTGGAACGCTCGGAAGCGGTTCAATCAGCGATGATAAAATGATTATTCCGCCTAGCATCACGTCGCTGTCAGCGTTCAGAGCTACGCAGCAGTGAACGGAGTTCTCAAACCAGAGTTATGCTCGTTTGCATATCCACTGGCTTGAGCTGATATTTGCCGTTCGTGGGTTGATGACATGATGTTTGAGTATCGAAGTGAGCAAAGCCGAAGGGGAGGACGGACAGGTTGTTGTGTTGGCAGGCAAACGGCCAAAGCAGCAGGCCAGTCTGCTGGCAACCGAGTGAGCGACTGAACGAGTGAGGCAGGAAAACAGGCAGGCGGGCAGGCAGACAGACAGCGAGCGAGCGAGCAAACGAGCGATCATCGGCATCCCGTGACCCGTCTCCATTATCGTCGAGGGTTGTAAAATATGCGCCGATAAGTTTCAATCGAAGCGCATAACTCCGTGATAACTTTATTACCACAGCGACTCAATAGGTTTGTTGCTCGGTTTCTTCTTGCGATCTCTTATTTAATACTTCGATGAACGAAGGGACGAACGCGGACCGCCGGATTTCGTCCGCTGGCAGACGGCCTGTTTGATCGGTGCCCCCTCTCGCAACCTCGTCGTGTGGAGTGCTCGCTCCAGAGAAACGAGTGGAGTCAGATAGAGTGGCATTTTATCCAGTTGACATATTGAAGGAGAAAGTCTTCGTTCTCTGTGTCTGTCGAGAGCGTCGTGTCACCGAGCGGAGATCGTGGAATTCATCCTGCCGGCACCAGCGTCGGAGACGACGAGCTTCTATCAATTTACGAACTTTCTCAACGATTCCGCCTCTCATCGCAAAACGAATAGCAGTCGCTAAGTTTATGACCTTCCAAATTGTTTATTGATTCCATTAGTTTCGTCTGCTCCTCCGGCCGTGGTCCCGGTGTCTCCTCGTGATCTCCAGTGATCAGTCTCCTGTATCAAACCCCGTGGACATATTCAAGACTGCGATCGAAGAATACGATAGTGCGCCGACAAAAGAGCCGATCCAGTAGTCCACCAGCCATCGATCCAACAAAATGATTCTGTTGTGCTCTCTGTAAACGTCTCTCCTCTCGTTCTCGGGTGATCCCTTGGAAAGGGACGAAGGATTCATCACGGGGACGGAGGTTACGACGCCAAATCCTCGTCGAGGCCTTGTTTGGATGGATGGCTGTCCGCGGGATCCGTCCCATGATCTCGAGCTCACCGAGCTTGATGTCGACGAGACCGCCGCTGTCAAGTGCCTCTCAAAACGGTTGTACGCCGCACCGGCGATGAATGAGACGAATAGAACCGAAAAGAAAAAGAGAGTGCTAACCTCAACAAATGGCCCTGAGCAATTTAGTGTAATTCACTGGGTGCCCGTAGATACGCAATTACGTCTAAGTGTTACTCAAACAGTCGTCGTTTTCAATTCTGTTCCACTACCTGACAGTGAACGCGCGTGCAGGTCTGTGTGTGGCTCAGAGCCTGCCGCCTGTCTTTCAGTACTTGTCACTGCAGTTGCACCGGCTGTTACTGTTGTTGATGCCACTCTTTTCGGTGTAGATATGTTACTCGGCCGGTCTTTTGGCCGATCGCCGTTCGGTAAGTTGGGCCAGAAAAAGCGAGACGGTGTGCCCCGTAATGACGCGCGTTCGCCGGAAGCCCCCGTTGAGGTTAGATCTCTTTTTTACCAAGGGGATCCGAGGAGGCCGAATGTTTTTGATTGAAGTGGCAGCAGCGGAGAACTACAACGCCAACAACTCCCGGTCTGCGGTTGCTTCACTCTGTCATTTTTGTTTGAGTCGACGCGGAGCTGGCACGAGAAGTATGAGAAGTAGCGGTCGTCTCCGACTTGAAAAAAAATATCCTAAGTTTCCTGTCTATGAAGCTCGTAGGCGAAAATTTCTCATCATTTTTATGGAATTCAAAGTGAACGCTCGAGCGGTTGCAGGGATTGACGTCGTCTTTTTGTACCTGCTCGAGTCGTTGTCGTTGACCATCGTAGTTGCTGTTGTTGTTGTCAGAGCCGACGGTAACTGGTGCTTGTTCAACAAGCACATGGCAAGCAGGGGAACGCCAGCCATTTAGCTGCTTGATGGAAAACGCTGGACATATTCTTAGCTGCCAGGTCAAATTTCCATATTAGCGTGTGAATCTCGGGAGGTTCGCCTCAGCCTTCTCTTTCTTGTTTTTTTTTCGATTTTTTCGTTTTTTCCTAATAATTCGTATCGTTTTGGAACTTGACGTCTGTAATCCTGGATGCAGCACAGACGCCATGCGCCTGGGAATCAGATCATCGAGTGAGGGAGTCGAGAAAGAAACATAATAGGGAAAAAGCAGATTAAAGAGCGCCTCTCGGCGCTAGTCCTCAGACTTTCAATATGCCGCGGCGTATTAAGGCGGGTGGGGGAGCGGGCAGGCAAGGAGCACTCCAAGTCGCTTCCTCAGCTACCAATAAGCAATATTTGCCACTTGAAGCCTTTGGGCTCTTGGCTTCGCGCTTCTAACTAAACGAACTTCCGTTATTAGTAAACTTCATAAAGTCGCGTCGCGCGAAAGGCTCAACTACAGCAACCTCCTCAGGCAAAACTCTCGCTTCTATCTCGGATCTTCCGTTGTCCCTGCTCGAGCTCCGCCGAAACTTGGAACAATATGCGGAGGCGGATGTCGTGTGCCGCCGTTTATCCCGGTGTGTCACCCGGGTGTAGAGGAGCAACAAACGCGACTCTCCCCTCCGTCCGCATGCATGTTCCTCAGAGAATCGAGTGATTTCTCCATAATCGGCCAAGAGTTCCACTATCCGTTAGACGAGAATCGCGCTGACGCGTCGCCTGACGCCCGCGGAATGTACGATGAGAATCATGTGAGGCAGGCCCGCACAGAAACTTGAATGATCCTTCCACGCGCCAAGGAAAGACTGCGACGAGCAGCCTGTGGAGAAAGGCGCTGAATATTCACAGACACAAGTGTGAAGGACTGCGAGTGAGCCTCTTCGTAAGGGGAAAAGGCGTAGAATGAGAAGAAAAACCCGCCGAATGACAAAAGAATCTCGCCGTGGAATTTCAGATTCGGTTTTTAACGAAAAAAATTGTTTCGCGCCGTGGAAGCCAACCGACGGGTTTGTAGACGGACCAGATGCTGGGTGCTCTTCTCTCTGTTCCCTTCCACAGCATCCGCGCGACGTTCACGAGCCCGCTGACAGTTTGTTTCATAGGAACGAAGTGTTTGCAAGTTTTTGTTACAGTGACCACCGAGCAGTGCCGCTGTCGTCTTCGTACTGGTCGTGGCCGTCGATGCGGTGGCCGTGCTATTGGGGGAAGAAGCTTCTAAAAATATGCAAGTTTCTCGCTCCACAAAACGTGTTCTTGCCTAGATGCTCCTGACTGAGGCGCACTGTTGAGTGACAACGCGGGTCTGTCCGTATGGAGCCTGTGCGCTCATGACTTCGGTCGGTCGGTCGGTCGGGGATTGGACGGTTGACGCCGCTGATCTTGTGCTCGGTCGCTCCGTCAGTTCATCTCTGTGATTCTGTTCCTCGCATAAGGAGCTCATCCGGCGACGACAGAGACGAAGACGATAACCCGATGTCCATCCACTCGAACTAGCCGGCTTTCGCTGGAAGAGTGCCATGAGAACGCGACTAGATGACGATGTTAACGCTTCTGCCAGTCGCGGGTGCCGTTGCCGCGACGAAGACAACTGGGTGTGAATGAAATTATTCTGATCCAGGCAGAAGCATCGGTGGCGGCACCAACGACAGCAGCGAAAGGAGACGCATTCACGAAGCAGGATGGCCATCGTCTCCGGCGTATCTTGCTGCCGCCACCTCCACGACAACAACAACAAGACTGTGCATCGAATCTGGGACTGAGGTCCGTGCTCCCTTTCTTCTGAATATTCCACATCGCAGAAATCCGATTTCCCCAAGAACGGGCTTGAACTCTGGTTGTTTCATCACCATATGTTCCGACTGCCAGGCAGAAGATCCCGGAGCGAACCGGTTCATTCAATACGATCATTAGTCTAATGTCCGACGACGATAAGGCATTACGGTTTTCATTGAGAGCTTCTCATCGCCGCTGCGGATTGTTTCTGTTGTTGCCGTCGTCGTCTCGTTAAACAGTGTGCAAAATCGAGGGAGTTGTTCTCCCACACTGCTATCAGAACGCCGCCATCTCAGTCTGCTTTGCTCGCTCTGCCATTTTCTTTTTCGATGCAGATTTATTCCGGAGACATTTTTGAAATCTGCCGCCCTTGTGGTCGCTGTGGCCAACTCCAATGCTGCCAGCTCGTTATCTAGCCGGGCCATCGGCTTACGCTACAACGACTCCGTCCACGGACGGTACCACAGTACGTACGCTATTGTTTACGCTCGCCGTGAGCGAAGACAGCAGCAAAAACGGCGACTCTGTCCCATTGAATTATGGAATTGGATTGAGCAAACTACGAGCAGAAGGCAATGAGAGATGACGTCTTCCATTCAGTCGGGAGGCGAATCGGCGGTGGAATCCTATGAAGAATGCGAAAATTCTTGAAACAATCCACGGAGGAGAACGGCCGCTCTGAATGATTCCAAAAAGTTACGTAGAACACTGTGACGGCGCAGAGCCGTGCGTCATTTGTGGGAAACACGGCGCAGCCACTGCCGTTGGGCCGCCACCCGGTTCCCAGTCTTCGGCCATAGCATCTCGAATCTCCCGTCGAGAGGTAACTGATAGAGGTGGGCGTTCGCCACGGAACCGCTACGGCACTCGAAGTCGCATCTGAAACCGCAACGGAAATAGCTTTTGAAAACACCAGCTACATCAACCGTTTTCGGTTTGACTGTCGGGGCTCGCGGCCGCGAACCCGGGGCTGCGTCAAGCCTGGATTCGCACCGATTTTCACTGCGTTCTCCGCTGCGTCCCGATAGTACGATCGCGTCATAATTTCGTTCAGAGAGCCGCGGTCGGATTGCCGCCGCCGCGCCGCTCGAAGCCGAAAAAGCAGAGATGTCCCTTGCTAATGGAATGCTAAACAGCTTTCGCTTCGCTGGAGCGCGCGGTTGGCGGCCTGACGGACGAACCGGCTGGCTCAGTGCTAATCTTTAAAGTGTATCTCCTGAAAACGAACTGTTCTCACCACCAGAAGCGACACCGGCCGCAGAAGAATCAGCACTGCCAAAGCGATCAATAGTGGCTGGCAGACTCATCCAACGACTCATTCATCCATCAGTCCATCCAGTAATCCATGCAGCGATAGTTTCATCCATCTGTCAGCAGCAACAACATGCTGATGGCAGCAATATGTGGTCCAGAGATGCAACATTGAGCGAGTGGTGAGACGACGGGCTTAGCGCAACGAAGCGTTCCGAGATGATCTCCGCAGGCGCCGCGGTCTCTATTCAGCTTTCTGGCCTCAGTTCATTGTGTGCGATTCGCGATTCCAAATCCATCCAGAAGGCATCGCACGAATGTGGAGCTCGGTCGACTGGTCTGCCGCTCGCCGAACAATCGACCCGACCAATCGAAACTGAGCCGAGAGTTCGTTCAAAAAGCAAAAAAATGGGACAGCCGACATCGGACGAACATTTTCCATACTCCACCGCGTTCCGATAACGCGTCTGAGAAGCGCCGCTAGAAGAATATCTCGAGGCGCGAAACCTCGAGGGCTGCGCTGCGGGAGGCGCTCTCTCAGCCCTCGGTGAGGTTTGGCGGTCGTTTGTGATTTCTAGCGATGACGAGCCTCTTCGATGACCGGTCCACTCGATGGCCGGTCCGGTCAATCGAGACTGCGCCTCGCGGATGAGTCTCGGTTGCGGTCAGTGAGTTGCGATCGAACACCTTCACGCGAGGTCAATAAAGGGGTGTTAACAGAGAAATCAGAACTCATTAACGAATATCGCGAATCTCGGAAGCAATCCAGAAGATCGCCGAATCCGCTTGAGCTGCCGCCAGCGAGCCAGAAACCTATTGATCATCATCGGTCGAGAAGGTTGCAGCGGCTGTGTCCGTCTAACAGGTTGGGAAGAGATTTTTGGAAAGTTGGCTTCTGGAGGTATTTGTCGCAACGAAGCGACTTTTTCTCATGGCCGATGTGTCCGGCGTTCCAGTTGGTTCGTTTTTCCGAGTTTTTGTGCCGCCCGGTTTCAGCGAGTTCGTGAGTTGTCTCGACTCCATCAGTAGTAACACATGCAGCGGTCCCGGAGCAGCGTTCGTCGTCGCCGTAGTAGTAGTAGTCGTAGAAGAGGTAGGTATTTTATCCGTTCGCTGGCTCACTCTTCGGCGGGCGGATTTAGCGTGGCGTGTCGACCGCATACATCCACAATTAGTTGCTTCACAACATTTGGTCGCGATTCGAGCTCCGGCGGCCATTATTCCGCTGCTCGATCTCCCAGGAAGATTCCGCGCCGGAATTCGCGTGGGCCTCGCTTCTAGGGAGATTCCCGATATCACAGACAATATCAAAGACTGCCGGTAGCCGCCGCCGCCGCTACGAAATATCGACATGGCGCGTAATAATTTTATGCGGAAACACCACGGAGTCACACAGATATGTATCTCGGATTGCTTTCTGAAGTCTCGGATCGCCAGTTTCCACTTGATTCTCCTCACATCTCGGTGGCGGGGATCTTCTCTCTTGCTTTTCTCTTCGCTTCACGATGCCTTCGCCGCCGCCACCGTTGCTGGTGGTAGCGGTAGCGGTGGCGGCGGTGGTCTCGGTGGCAGCGATGCTTGGCTCTCCCGGAGGGAAAAGCGATCCTATTTTTTCTTTGCCACCTATCCGTCAAGCGCGCTTCTGTCGTTGGTCTACCGAACCCCCGAAAATGCTGCGATCGGCCCCCACTTTCATACCTCCCGCTCCGATCGGGGCTCAGCCGCCGCCTCCGTGGAACACCACCTCGAATCACCCCCGGCGGAGTCAGTCGAGAAGGGACTTGACAGGGGACCGCCGGAGAGAAAAAGGCACCTGATCTCGCGCCCTCGCTTTCAAGTTAAACCCCACTTTGTAAAAATTTGACCCCCGTTACAATATGGAGTGAATGTTGACTGGGCTCGAACTGTCGAGTGAATGGATGAGGGACTGCGCGCGGCAGCGAGAGCGTGATGAGGGGACGAAACAGGGGGCTCACTAGCCGCGCTCCTGGTGGTGGCTGGGTGGTCGGACTTCCCTTGGGGTCCGAGGTCTGAACGACTCCCCAATGAAGTCCCCATAAAGCATAACATGAGACTCGCATTAACCCCGAGCAGTCGTCGTGATGGCTCATTTAGTTTGAGTCACAGCACCGGCGATTGCTAAGTGTCTGTAGGAAGTCCGTCGGCCCATGTGTGCCTTTACTCTACGATGAAGAAGACCAGCCAGTCAGCCAGCCAGTCAGTCCGTTCGATAGACAGTCCCCCAGCTCGCCCTGGTTTGCTTCCCTGTATGTCCAAGGAGAGAGTTAAGTGAGTGTGTGTCTCACTTCTACATCGTTCCTGTATGGACAGAAAAGAGCGAATTATTAGGGGAATAGCGAGCGACTTGCCAGCCTCGCCGGGAACAAAAGCGGAGAACGATGTCAACGATATGGTTGTCGTCATGCATTGATCATCGAAACATCTGGACACTGTCCACTCTGCACCGGCATCCTATTCAACTCCGCTATTCGATTAAGGCGTTAATAGGCCTGCGCTGCTCCTCCGGCCGCTGGAACCTACTTGAAACTGGTCGGCGAGATCTCCCATCGGAACAGAAGCATATTCGCCTTCATGTGCCTCAGCAACTATGAAGCCTCTTCACAGCGATTGGGACGCAGAGTAGGACGAGGGCGATGGGACGGACGAGAGACAGGCTCTCAAGTTAGCCATCCGCTGGGGCGGAAGCCCACCGGAAACGCTTTGTATAGTATAGAGAGTAAACTGTTCACTCGTTCAACGGTGGCAGACGATCCAGCCCGGGACAGACAGATAGATAGACAGACATTCATATCGAGGCCAAGTCGCCATCGCCCGGTGCTATCAGAGGAAAGGGCCCCGCAAACGTGTCTGATACTGGCGCGAGTCCTCGCTCCTCCGGGTCAATATGCGTGCCCTCGCGAGCGAGTTGCGAGGCGAGCGAACCCGCAGACTCGGCGCACTCCTCCCGCATTTTTTGGCATCACTTGTTAGAAACCCGATACGGAGGGACGCTCGGGGACTCCAACCGGGATGCCGATAGCGGGTAGAAGCATCGGGGTTAAACGGCGTGAAATGCCAGCGAGCGGAGTCCCAGACGCAGGAGTGGCATCAGGAGCAACAAGCGAGGCTCACGTGACCCGAGCCGACTCGACAGTCGAATTGAAGTCGCTCGGAGTTCTTGATCACGCTCGCTCTTCATGAATTCATGAGTGTAACGCATTTCGCCTCGAGGGCTCGCCTCGATCCATCTCTGAGCTCGGATTGAGTAGAGAAGGTTCCGCCGAAACGTTTAGAGCCTCACGGTCCGTTCAGAACGAACCCTCCGGGTGGGGGAGTTGGTTCCGCGAATCACTATGAAATGTGTTGATCCCATTCTGACTTCTTGTGCAACAGAAGCGTTGGGGGTTCAGGTGTGCGGTTCGGTTGATTTTTTCCTCCTTTCTGGTTGCCCTATTTTTTACAATGCCCTCTCTCGGCTCGGTGGTCGGCGAGCGGACGAGAGCGCAAGGAACCATGACCCCAACGAACCGCGATCGAGTCGGGAACGATTCCCCGAACCGTCTAACATAGCGGCAACCGCCTCGTGGTGGAGTACGCTGCAGAGATGTTATAAAAAACTAAACAACGCCGCCAAAATATGCCACCAGACTTCCTGCTGAAAAAAAGACGAACGGACGAACGTACAAGTGCCGGTGCACCAAGAGATCGCGACCGAACCGAATTCGACCGACTCTCTCGAGCTTCTTTGAATTTGCGCTAAGCCCAATTAGCCGGATTCATCTCTTGGTCGGAGGCGGCGAAGTTGATCAAACAACTGCGGAGTCATCGAGATCCCTCTTTTCGAAAGGAAGAATAGCGCTCAAGGGACCGAATAAAAAAGCGGCCCAATTCGGCGAAATATGAACTTCTGCTGGATTTCTCTGGAACCTCGCAAGATTCGTCCAAAGTTGCCGCCGCCGCTACTCCCAGCACCGCTGAGGTTGCTTTTTTCGTTGTTGTATAACACAGCGACAGCTTAGAAGAAATCAGTCGTGCGGGGTTCAACGAAGGCATTTTTATGATCGTGAGGACCATCCAAAGCTAAGCTAAGGGATGATCACTTAAATTTATGATAACGTCGCGCGACTTGGTTGGTTCGTTGTCTGTATGGCAGGCTCGCTGCGCTCTGTGTACCGCTGGCGAGGATGGCCGACGCGTTCTGTGTCTACCTGCCGTTCAGGGAGCAAAATATTGATAGCGGTAAATCGAGGCGCTCACTACTTTATCTCCGGAGGAGGTTTCCTCGATCGTTTTCGGAATTTTTCGATGATGCCTCCGAGGCGGTATCGCGGCGCTTATGTTACTGGCCGGGCCAACGCTCCGTTCCTCTCGTCATGAGTCGGCGGCATGTGTGTGACATCGTCGCGAGAAGGTCGGTTGCCGGGAAACTGAGGACCTTTGGCCATCGATGATCCAATGGAGTTTACAACCGACCTCAAAAGCGAGTAGTTGGAGGGTCGGTCATCGCAGTCCTAAAGCGTGCTCAATCAAACTTGAAAAGACCTGATGAACGTGAGCGACCTCCGCGGATCCATTCGAAGAGTCGCCATTTCAGCCTCAGACTTCTCGCGAAGCTTGTCGCCTGCGATTCAGCTAAGCTGACGAAGACGTCAGCGCGACAGGATTTGAAATTTGGATTTTCTAGTCCCGAGAAGTCCGCGTTTGTCGCACCACAACAGCAACGTCCGAATCTTGATTTTAATTGGCTAGCATTGTGCGCGGCATTTTTATGACATCTACTTCTTACGACCGGCAGACTGGCTCCAGCTGCTTTCTGTGATTCTTTCCTTCCTCGCTCGCTCGCTCACCAGCCGCCTTTGTCACCTCCGGACCAACTGAGCACGCTGTGGACTTCCCACAGCTCTGTGGCGTAGCAAATATGTAGAAGAAGCAGAAGCATAATGGGATCATTAACTGAATAAACCTTCGAGAGCGGAGTAGTTCCCGCAGAAAGTCGCGTGAACTTGGAGGAAGCTCATTCCGAAACCACTGGGGCCGGACCCAAAACCGTAACTAGCATTCAGAAAGGGCTCACGTTTGAAATTATGATCGCATATTTCCGTCTGGTGTTGGGTCTGAGCTCCAGAGCAGGCATAGCGGCCACCTGGTTGAGCGTTCGGCGTCTCTTCTCTCGAGTTCCGCTCCCAGCAACAGGAGTTAGATCCAACTAGTTTGCCCTCCCCAAAATAAGAAGAAAACGCGACCTGGGCTACATTATACTTGTCTTCGGCACAGCGCAGCGCTTGGCACCAATAGCGCGCTCTAAATGCCGGTAATGAGGTGATCTCTCACAAGAGCATACCATATGGTCGCTTCACATGCGATAATTCATGCCGGAGTCTCGATGGCGGAAACGACCGCCACCGAGTAGCTTTCGGACGTTTACACGACCGCTATTCCCCGACGCCGTTGCGTTGTTTCATCAGCTGCTGACTTGGAGTGAGCCATAGGTTCAGTTAGTGGTGTTTCACGTTTCGTCGATTCCATTTTCTCTATGAAACGTCACCAAGCCTCCGCCGACTTGACAAACTCGTGGTCAGTGGACCTTAGTGACCATTGGCCTGTTGTCGCTCTCGTGAGCGTTGAAGACAGCTGCCGGTATTCTCCAGGTGACCTGGTTGTCCACAGAACTTTGTCTACTAACTGGTTCACTTATCGAGTTTTGGACAAATCTGAACCGAACGCTGGTTAGCAGAACATAATGCCACGTTCCGGGCTGGTCAACCGAGCGGACAGAGCAGGACACTCCGCGGATTCGAATCCGGCGGCAGTTACGAAGATTACCGTGAAGTTGGTCCAAGGCGGCTGGCGACGGTGGAAACGATCGACCGTAGCAGGGAAAGAAATCGAATCATCCCCATAGAATATCTCTAAATGTTGGTTTTCGATCCGCGCGGCCGCTTCTGCTGCCGCTGTCAATGTGGCTGTTAGTTTCTTTGACGTTGCGAATGAGTAGATTGTGAAGAAGAAAACGGCAAGGATACTGCGGCCGTCCGCGCCGGTGCTGAAGGCGATGCTCTTGCTTGTGAGTTAACCGATGTTGAGCAGCCAGAGTATCGACGGTCTGCGCGCTTGGCTGTCGGCCGACCGCCGTTCGCCATCTTGCTTCCCAGATCTCCTCTGACTGAAGTGAACTGATGCCGAGCAATAAATCTTGATCGGCCACCCTTCAAAAAGGAATTCTTAAAAACTTCTGCTTGTCTGTCTGTTTGTCGGTCGTTTTTCTCTTCTTTCTGAATGTTCGGCACTCGGTTAGAATCCTTGCTCCATTCCATTCGTTTGTAATAATTCCTCGGCATCCTACCCGGCTCCTTCTAGATCTATTTCGGGACCTTAGAGCGATTCCCAGGGTTGGATCTCCTCGGTCCACCTCGACCGGACTCGCTTGCCGGCTGGGGATGACGAAATGTTGACTCGAATATTCTCCTCCCGGTTTCGCCATCCAGCCGGCTCTGTGCCGTACCTGGATCGCCGGCTCTCGCGCCTGCTGACCAGTAGCCGCCATGCGAGCCTTCCTTGTTCTCTCGCTGCGCCAGCTCTCTCGAGCCGGAGCGGGGGATGTCGCCGTCGCCGGTTCTGGACTCTTTCCATAAGCAGTCAAGCAAGCCTCCCACCCGAAATGAATTATGTGATCCGGTCTCCATTGGCGGCCAGGCTCGTCGTACAGCGGACCCACGGTCAGCTTCTCTATCGAGGGCCAGACCCCTTCCAGAAGCCTTCTGTAGCATTCGAGAGCGATGAAACGGCGGCGGCGGCCGCTGACCGATCCGAGGACCCGCATTCGTCTCGGTCCATTCGAGAGTCGAACTCATGCTTATTCTTTTTGTATCAAGATCACGAGCTCTCGCTGCTCGATATCTAGCGGGGGTTCATCAGGTCGCATGCGCGTGTCTGCACGCTTGCGTGTAGTACGCATTCGTAGACGAATAGATCAAATCGTTTGAGATCACGATAGATGGGCGATTGCCGTAATCTCGTTAGAATAGACAGCAAATGGGAGTATGATCGTCCATTGCGATACCTGACGGACGCAGATCCGCAACAAACACTTGGAAGGAGTCTATGCATGTCGCTTTCAGGAAGCGGTTTTCGAATCGCTAGATGGGACCTACGGATGGGTCGCCAACACCAAATAGCTTTGGCAGAGAACACAGCCTGGGAATGCCCTGAGAGCTAGCATTTTGTCTGCTATGAAACCGATATTTCAAACCGAACAATCAAGAACCTTGGCTGTGGTTCCCAGACCAGGGACATTGCTGGAGGATGTAGATTCTGTGTCACTCCTACCGCACGATTACATATCGAGCGAGGAATCCGCCTCAAATCGAGGAGAACCCACAGACAATGTGGGCTCAAACCCTTTGGTTCATGTTCCACCGACCTCAAAGGGGGTTCGACGACGGTCGGATTGATTTTTCAATGCGCTTCAACCTTGGAATGGTTCTTCTGTCAGTCCGGTGGAATCGGTTGGTTTTCCTTTTTGGACTCTTTGGCTTCATTCAACAGCAGCGGCTGCGGCGACGGCGGCAGCGACAACAACAACCAGTTATGAAGGCCTCTCCGTTGGAGCTTCGCTAGCTAGCGTTCCGAAACAGCCAAGCAAGCAGGCGGGCGCTCCGGTGAGCTTAACATGAAACGATAAATTATAAATAGGATCGCCTCATGAAGGCAGTCGCAGCGGCATCACCGCACCACCACAACAGCGAGCTTGAGCAGAAGGAACTCCAGTGAGCGAACGGACGAACGAACGAACGAAGCAAGCAGCCAACCCGCTTGCTTGCCGGGCAGACATCCGAACAGCAGAACAACAGCCTCTACAACCGGCTTCCTCCAACTTCAGCGTCCAGCGCCAGATGTGTATTAAATTTGATGATCGATATAGGCTGGCTGGTTCTCTTCGGTGCTGTCACCGCTCTCTCACCGAGATCCACGCCAGCCACGGGTGAACCGAGCCAAAACGGTGCCGAGATCGCATTCGTTACCGAGTCTAAGCTTGCAAGCTATTTACATAGTTTATGAACATCCATCCCGCAAGCGCGAGAAAAACCGACGGCTGCAACAGCGGCGGCGTCGCCAGGCGGCCCGCTTGCTTCGCTCGAGTTGCATGGAAACCTCGGGCGGTCACAGTATTGGTACCAGACTACCTCGGACCAAGAACTAGGATTTTCAAAATTCCGTGTTTTCTTCCGAGCTCCCTCACTTTCGAGATGAAGAAGGAAGAACTGGAAGTTGTTGAGGTAGAGTCCGTTCATTTTTCGCTAGTTTCTCCTGTTATGAGTTGAATAATCTAGATGCCTTCAGAATTGTGGAGAGCCATATGCCATGAGCGGTGCGAGGAAAGCTACAGAAAATACTTCTGCGGGCTGAAAAACTCTCTCTGGGCTAACCTAAACAAGTTTCCTCATAATTGTGTGACTTTTGGCCGGGCCATGGCTTGAAATGCGGGATGAATTATTGATTTCGAAAGTAACTTTGAGAATTGTTATGTCGATTCATTTTCCCCGCTCCCCGTTCTCGCGACGATTCCTGCTGCCTCCTCTTGACTGTGAATTACCATAATTGGTGTGGACGGAAGAGAAACGCGGCTCACCGGAGGTTTTGGAAGGGAAGGAAACGTTCCGGCCAGAATCCAAACTGGGCTGATCTCGCGGATGAATGCAATGACAGCCATAAAGTACAAGAATCCAAAATCCATCTGGATTCAGGCAAAATCATCCATCGATTGATGCGCAGCGCGTCTCAGATCCAATGGATGGCTCGCTGAGTCGCGAAAATCTTTGAATCCTGGGGTTGGCTCACGGCTCCAGGAAGAATATAATTTTGGAAGAGCTCCGCCGACAAGAATCGATGTTGAACTCGAGTAGGAAGCGCAGCTGTTTTTCCGGAAGCTTATGATTTGAATGAACGGCGCTTTCGTCGAGCACATTTGTACAAGGAATTGAGAGGAAGACTCGAAGGCCAGCGGTCGCGCTGGGAGGACGAGAGGAAGAAGAAAAATGGAGGAGGCCTTTTCGGTGTTTGGTTGCTGATGTGGTCGCGGCTAACTGTGTCGAACCGAAGAGATCTCTCACTATGGAATCGTTGTTCATTATTTGGTTTTCGACTGACTGAGACCACTCCCGAGCGAGCGAGCGAGCGTTCGTTCGGTTGCTTGCCTGATTCGTCCATCGTCTCTCGATGCGTTAGTTCGTCCATCGGCAGGCCTGTCTGTTCGTGATTGTACGACTGGACCGTCTGCTAGCATGCGGCCAACACGCGGTTTCCGTTTCAGTGTGTAAATAAATAGTGGAGGAAAATCCATCGCTGTCGCCCGAAAATTCGGCATTTCTGTGATTCCGATGGCTTCAGAAATCAGTGGAGGATTTTTCGGCCCGAAGAAGGTTGACACTTCATGTCGATGCTTTTTCACGGCATATCGAATGTTCTATCATCGAGGTAAACAGGAGAGAAATCGCCGAATGAAGAGCGGAATATTCGTTCTGCTTGATATGGGGTAGATCGATGGATGTATGCAAACCTGAATACAGCTTGCCCCCGTCAAAACTGTTGAACATTCCGTTCCGGCCACGCTCGTTCCAGACTTATATAATGAGAGTTGTGACCATGTTCAGGATGAACGACTGGATGTATGCAACGTAGCCGGAACGGCGGCGCTCTCCGTCATCGTAGTCGGACATGTGTTGTGAAGAAGAGATATGCGTCTGTTTTATGACATGAACAGCCTTGAACGGCTATCTCGCGTGCTCGGCTTGATAATTTTCCGTTTGAATATGTTTCGGTCCGCAGTGCTCACCGAAACCGTCACGCGGCCACCAGAAACAGTGTAATATTCGGAATGGGTCGCCTCCTTTCAAAATGAGCGGCTCGCACGCCCTCGCGGGATCCGCCCGGAGTCCTCGCGTGTTCTTCCCGATCCGAAGACACGTCGTCGCGCAACAAAGGCGGCGTGATATCATTTGCGCGCGAACACGGACTAGAAGACTGAAACCACCCAAAGCTTCAATCTCTTTCGTTTCCCTTTCCAGGTAAGACTCCTGGAAAAACTGTCATCTTGATTCCGATTCGATCGTTCGACTGACCGGTCTCGCCGGGGTGACCGGCCCGACCGTCGTTGCGGCGCTATCGCGGGGAGAAATCATTGCGTGGCGTAAGGAGCCGATATTTCTTCGAGTTGATGACACGTGAATTATCTCGGTTCGTTCGGTGGCTCGTTATGATTATTTCTTTTTTCTCCTTCTTTTCTGCTGGCGTTGTCGCGAATAGTCCCCGCCTCCTCGTGGCACTGAGTTGTGATGCTGGTGGTGGTTCGGTGCGCCAGCCAGGTCTTCTGCAGCTCATCCATCATAACTGGATGTGGCCGAAGGGAGGTGCCTCCGCTCGAAGATCTTCTGCGTAGGTAGAAACCTCACTTCTGCATTTCTCTCGAACTTCCTCCCACCCGGAGCAGCAGGGGTTCGAGTCAACTTCGAAACGCCGTGTTGGGATCCGATCCCGTAGGGGTCGTGCGTGGTCGTCCTTCTTTTAATTGGTCGCCGAGTTGTTACTCTCGTTATCTCGGAATAGTTTCTGTGGAGTCAGAAATGTTTGGAGAAGATCTTCGTCGGAGGAAGATTGGCTGGCACCGCGGCAACACTACGCGAGGACGCGGTGATGAAACGGCAAAACGGACGGATGAACGGTTGATAACGAGATAGATATGGCGAGAGAGAGAAAATCTAGCAACGACAGTCAGAATTCGAAAAAAGGAAACGAAAATATAAAAGGCGCGCTCGACTACGACCAGTCATATATCACCAAAAGCAGCTCAGCAGCAGCAGCGAGAAGGAGGAGGAAGAGAGAAGAGAAAGCCAATGGAGCGCGAGATGCCATCTCCGATGCTTCGTCGACGGCGCCAAGTTTTTCTTCGGCACCAACGGTAGGTTGTATGTGACACAACCGGGCATCCAACCTGACCGGGAGAAAAAGAGCCGAAACGAAGATTGGCGGAGCTGAGCACCCAACGTTCTCGGCATGAGGGCTGTCGCTGTCAACTTCGACTTCCCTCTCATCGTCGTTGTCTTTGCTGCGGCCATCCGAAATATTGTTGCTGTGTATTATGCTCGTTTGCTCTCATCTGCCCATAAACCCGATTCGGGGCTCCTCCGTCCCACTCGGGGCTGGACGGGCGGCCTGCCCTCGGCATCTTCTCTCGTTCGCGGGCATGGACAGACCGACGGAAACAAACGCAAGGGACAGAAGTCAAGATGAAAAACAGAAGAAAGGAAGACCGTGCCCAACCTCGCTGTCTGCAACGAGAATCACCAGCGTGCGAGCGAGCCAGCGAGCGAAACCAGTTTGACGCGACGTCGCCTTCTCTTGGCCGCCGAGCAATCCTCGCGGAGGAAAAGTAGAAAATATTATTTAAAATATTTCATTTCCTCTCCATAAATAACGCGGACGCATGGTTGGATAACGAAACGCGTCGATACACATCGGAGAAAAAAGTAAAAAATGGAAGAGGGGAAGCGGACGCCGGTTCGACGTCTGAGCCCATAATTCTTCCCGCAGAACGTTTTGAGGAGAACTCTAACAGACCACGACGCGTATGCGAGCGTTCGCGGTCATTTGGGCGATCGAGCTCCTCCGCGGATTAGGTTCGTGTCCATGAGAAGAGAGTTCCATCTGGATTCTCAAAGGACGTCAGCGATACCGCGGCTTCGACGCAGGATCGATCTCGTGAACTCTCAGACTATCAGCGCACTCTCTAGAACTTCTACGGACTTGGGCATTGTGTGTCAACAGAGACAACAGGAGTCCGGCCATGACGAGGTTCCACAGTCTTCATTGTGGTTTTTCTCTTCTGAAAACTGAAAAATGGACGCTGAGAAAAGAGGAGAATAATGAAGTTTTCGCCCGATGACTGTGGCAGCAGCATCAGCAGCCGCGGTCTCAGCAGCGACAACAACAATTAATAATGGGATAACTGAGGGCCTCATCATCGTTGTGAGCGAGCTGTAGTCAGACGAACGATGAAGTCCGCGAGGGTCTTGAGAAGTTTGCTGCCAGATAGCTGGCCAGGTAGCCTGCCTGCCTCTCTCGCCTTTCATTTTTCCTCGTGCTTTTCTCGGCTCTCTCTCTCTGAAATGATTTCTTATGAAAGCGAAATAATCATAAGGCGTCGTCTGCTCTTCGGCATGAAGTCGAATGGGGAATCGGTTGTCACGTCACTGACAGTGCTGGGGTTATGTTTTGGGGCATCGTCCACTTTGGGCATTGGCCAGTTTCTCGGGGCGAGAGATCCTTCCATGCGATGCCTTCCATCTCGTTCGTTAGCATCATCGTGCAAACGCCGATGAAAGCGTTCACAGTGATAGATTCACGGCGGAGAAATTGATGGGAGACAGATATTTCACGCGTCAGACAGTAACATTGTTTCAAGAATTTCTTTTTCTCTTTTCCGAAAATTTCAAACGCGTTGTGGACCGATGTGCTTGATTTTTCAGCATTTCAACGACCATTTTTTTCCAACTCGTCCGCTGCGTTTTCTGTGTCTGTATTTACTTTTCCGCAGCCGCTTCGAATCTTATTCTCCGTAGCAGCTAGCGCGTCAGCAGCAATAAATAATCAAACTCACGACAGCCTGCTTACCTGTCTAGCTGCCCTCAGAGCGTTCAGTTGTCTGTCGAAGATGAATTGGAACTTCGCGCTCATGAACTTTCCTCTCTTCTCCCATATCTTCTGAAGATCATCCTCTTGAAATTTCGTCTCGGCTCGATTTGTTTCGAGCCGCCGTGAAATTCCCATGGGAAGTATCAGTCTTCGACCTTTCGATATCTCGTGAGATATCGGAGCAGAAAACGAGTGCAGAACATGCGAGTGCGCAGCCATTTCTGCTGTGTGAATCTTCGGTGCTGTTTAATCAATTAGCGCTTCGTTTCGGTTGTGCGCGTCACGCCCGGGGAATATTTTCGGCGACAGACAAGCGACAGGAAACCGTTTTGCTTGACCGCTCGCCGCAGTTTGAATGTAAATCAGAGCCAAAGCTGAGTCGAACGATCGATGCAAGCAGTGCGTGCATCTCGATGCGGCGCAAACCTGTTTAAACATTGTTCTGTTCGCTGGTCCCGGCTCTGCTGGCAGTTGTTGCCTCGCACTCTCGGCTTCGTTCGTTCATTTGTTCGCTTAGGAGAGTTTGTTCAACGTAACAGCGGAAGGTGCCGCCGCCGTTGCCTCTCGTCACACCATTTCTGTGCCGCCTATGATTCATTTTCCTTTGTCCCGTTCGTTCGAGAATCGTTTCAGCTCTGAGTCGGAGGGGGAAATCTGGTGGCGGCTTTCCCCGACCACAATAATAGGGTGAGGATGTTGATACCGCGATGCGCCCACTGCTCTTCTTCTATCTGTCGTAGCTCGATACTGATCTTGGACGAGTTAGCGAAGCGGGCCTAGCCGTGCGATCTGTTGCGACTTCGAACGCTCTCGGGCGAACTCCCAGTAGCGATGAAAGTGAGGGACAACGACCGACCGAACGTCCGTTCATCGACGATATGTCTCCATGTGAGCGCCCAAGGTTCCCATTATGGCTCCGTTGAGGATGCACCAGCCTGATCCTAGCAGCATCCACCTGCGTTCTACCGGCCGTTCTCCGGCAGTTTTGTCGCGGTTCACCGGTTTTGCACGCTGCTGGGTGAAACACGAAATTCTACGGAAGTTTCGGCCTTATCTCGAGCGAACGGAGCTCAGAGGATCTCCTCGCAGAAAAACAGCATGGAGTGAACTCTTAGAGAACTCAGAAAAAACCGGGTCTAGAAATTTTCCGTTGAATCTCTCTCGAATCTCTTCCTCGAGCATCTCGGAACATTCTGCTGGTTCTCTCATCGGAGAGACCCACTGGCCACATTTATCTGAGATTATTCGTGCGTAATTCCGTTTTCTCCGACTTTCTCGTGTGAACCGTCACCTCCAACCTGTTGAAGAGGTGCTTGGTTCGCAACGAGCATCAACCAACGCATAGACCAGAAGAGCTTCTACTAACTACCCAGATCGTAGCCAATCCCTTCCGTTTGCAAAAAGCCCCGAGCGGGACGAATCCCTCGGAAAAGTCGTCTCGAGCCCCCTCTGAATCCGCGGAAACGGGAACACGGGATGTATCAACTGACGGCGGAACGTTATCTGCCATCGAATATGGGAGTTCGTGAAAGGAAAAAAAGTCTGGACCGCTCCACAGACGTTCGTCCATTAAAGGCTCCCAATCGAAATGAAAAACCCAAGCACTGAACTGAACGTCAGGCCGTTCCTCCGCCCGTAAATTTGTGCGACCGTCTGAAAAATTGAGCGGCAAACAGCAACCACGTGACTACAAAGAAGGTTGGTTCAATTAAAATTCTCATTGTTCCCAATGCTGTTTCCTTTCCTGCCGCGGCTGCCATCGCCGCCGCCGCCGCCGCCTTGTGGCCGAGGGAGCAGGCAACGGCGGGAGTGTTGCACGAGATGGTCTGCTCGCGCACGACATCGTGACCCCATCGGACGCGTAACGAACACATATGCAAACAATTATTACAAACGTTCCACTCGCAACGCCGACCACGAAGGTAACGCTGAATGAGAACGGGCGGCTGAGGGCAATCATCAGCATCGAAATATCTCCCGGTGGAGACCTTCAACATGGGATCCGAAATCTCCATCCGAGAGACGTAGCTTCGCGCGATGGAAGCCTCCTTCCGGTTCGCTAGGGGACTGTCGGCTTACCCGGTAGTGTCGTTCACGAGAATTCATTCGAGCTCCTCGAACCTCCTCTGTGCGGCTTCGTCGACTTTGGTGTCACGTGCCTGAAGTCGAAAGATAATAACATCGAGCACAGAACTCATCGAATCTATAATAAACAATCCTGGGGACCAAACTGGGTCTCGGATGCTGCTCCCAGATCCCGATGTCGGTTCTAGGCCGCGCTCAGGATGATCGGAGACCAGAGCCGAGCGTCCGAATGCTCAACGAAGTCAGCGGAGCTGTCGTGCGGCGGGCGAAGCGGCGGTTTTGACTTACCTTCGACGTTATTATCGCCCCTACCGTCGCCATAACCGTCGTAATCGATGATAACTCCCGATTGCTGCCCCCATTGACGAGTTTTATGACAGATGAGCTACCGTTCCTATTTCAACCCTTCCTCTCGGGCCCGAGGGAAAAATGCGGCCCGTCTCCGTGAAGTCATTGACGTTGCGGTTTTGTCAACGCGGACAAACGGACGCTCCATCTGTCGGGAGAGCGCATGCTCGTCGAGAAGTCACGGTGGAAATAATTCTCCCTGTGCGGAGAGTGTAAATCCATTCAGTTGTGTCTTTGAGTCGAACGCGCGTCTATCTCACGCTCGACTTGAGTACTGGAGTGGATCGCTCGGCTGATTCAACACGCTCTCGTTGCAAATGTGTGTCGGGAGGAGGGAGCCGTGCAGCTACCAGCCGACACTGGTTGGACGGTCGCTTGGTATGTTTGCATACAAGCCATCCATAGAGGAACATACATTCGCACACACGCAGCAAGGAATACACGGGCGGCACGCGCTTACGAGCAGGAACCGGTACCTACAGCCGGTCGAGGAAGGATCTGGGCTACGGGGAGTCGGGAACACTAAGTCGTTGGGTAAACAGAGTTTAAAAGATGATGCAAATTCGCCGGCAAGAGGTAAATTGAGCTGGGTGGGCAGCTCGAAAGAGTGAACGCGAGGTATATGAGGGACCGATTGATCTTCTTCACTGGCGGTTGATAGGGGGTGGGCGACCGAGCAAGGGACTGATACAAACAGATGCTCCATCTGCCGCACCCTCCTGGATGAAGGAGACGACATCGGCTTACGAATTGTAATCCACTTTATGACTGCGGACCCGATGCGGTATTTCGTCCTTGTTTCAATTCCAAGTTCTCTGCCCGTTCGAATCTCTTGTTGTGCCATCGCCATACGCGGCGACTCGGCGAACGCTTTTTCGTGCGTTCCTCTGCGCCGGTTTGTGTGCGAGTGAATTTGTATGCCCTGTTTCCTCGTGACAACTAGAGAACCTGGCTCGACCGGATTGTCATTGCTCTCGGAAGACGCGAGAGTGAAAAAAGTTCACGAGCGGTTTAGGTTCGTCGCGTGAAGCTTAGGCGTGGAGTTTCGAATGCCTTGAACGAGTTGTACGAAGTAGGCATGCGCAGCCCGGAATTCAACGTGGGAGGGAGAGTTCGGCCTCCGGTGGAAGGTTCTGTTGCGTATCTCCCCCGAGATTCCCCCCGATGGCGGTAGAGCTCAGGGTCCGCCTGTGGAGAATTCCATGAGGAGCAGTTGCGTGATATCGGCAACGTTGAGATATGTGAAAGGAAACAGTAAGCGAGTATTTTTACGACCTATCGATTTAGCATTGAGTGCCAGTCGTTGCTGGGCAAACATCAGATTTGAATTTTGTTGCTGCTGCAGCCGCTGATGAGAATATATCGAAGAGTGAAATCATTTTAAATGCAGCACATCACACATTTCTTCCCTCTGAGTCCTCCTTCTTCTTCTCCGCCGCCGCTCAGAGCCATCGATTTCGCATTCTTGTTTTCTTTCCATCGATGAATGTCCGATCGGAACAGCCTGAGGCGCTTATTCTTTTTTGAGAGTTTTTTTCTGTTGAATTATTTTCCAAAAATTATTCGGATTTCACCTGTCAATGAGATTTGCATTCGACCGACGCAACCTCTGTTGTCCCGCTGTTGATGCCTCCCTTGTGCTGCTGGCGCCGTTATTATGGCTCTCGCTGTTGTTGTTGCTGCTGCTGTCGTTGACTCTCGGTGCAGTTGATAATTCCTAGTCAGTCAAGTCAGTTGTTGGTCGGTGAGCGAGTGGTTTGCTCGGCGAATAACGACTCGACATCAGCAATTGGCATTTTACGAAGCCACGCTCGACTAGATCCGCCACAACGTTTATGGCCAGTGGTCGGTGCAATATGTTATGTTTGGCATACATACCGAGAAAGCTGAGCGGCCTACTGTATGAGCTGAGCATATGATGCCAGCAAGTTTTACTATTGCTTATAGGCGTGTCCAGTGCAAGCAAACAGCCGAGTTGAGGGGTCCAGGGGGGCGTGAAGCTCGCACAGTAACGTAAGGGCATGCCAGGGGGGGGGGGGTATTCAGGGGGAGGGTCAGAGGAGAAGTATAACCACTTTGTCGTTCCCTCCGTTCGGTTGGCAGCCGCGGCTCAGTATCGAGATGCTCAACACATCAGAGAGCAGCCGCGACTGCGGTCTGTACATATTTACTGCGAGAGTAGTTTACACTGGCTACTGACAGAGCCAAGGGGGTGTTCGGAACGGTCAACGAATAACTGGGGAAGCTGAGGAGGGAGATATTCGGGCCACTGGCGACGGCGGTAGTGTTGGTGCTGCTGCTGTTGGGTATGAATCCGAGATGTCAGTCAGATCGAGTGTCTGTCCCTCTGATCTTCTCGTTGATACGCTGGCGCTGTCGAAGCAAAACCGAATGCTTTGACAACGAGCGCATGCGTGAATATGCGATCATCCTCAAGCATTCATGAACAATGCGAGCTGCTTTCCGCTTCACAAGTGTACAGCGACAAACTCGTGGACCCACTCGACTTGCCGATCGCGAG
This sequence comes from Phytoseiulus persimilis, assembly GCA_037576195.1. NCBI lineage: Eukaryota > Metazoa > Arthropoda > Arachnida > Mesostigmata > Phytoseiidae > Phytoseiulus > Phytoseiulus persimilis. The sequence continues at coordinate 11,373,645 of CM075104.1, forward strand.
GAACATCGCACGACGCATGCATTCCTGCGAGACATCGAGCAAAGCTCCGCCGGAACCTCGACGGCTTCTTCATTTGAGGCATATCGTTGTACCACGCTCGACTGTACGTTGCTGCTCAACGCAGTGCGTCGATCTTGGTTGTCCCGCAGGTCCGAAGCTCCTCGGGTGCGTTCTGTGATCCCCTCGAGTCGCGGAGACGGTTATTCGGCCCTTGCGGGAATCAATGATGAGTGCGAAGGGACACGGGAGGGGTGGCTCCGGGCGCACGAACTGAAGCTGTGAGGGCAAGGCAACAGTGGCCTCAACCACCTCCACTGGCAGTCGGAGCGGTGGTAGCAGTGTTGGGTAAGCACACTTTCGGGGTTAAGTTCGTCAGGGAGACATCGTTTGGCATGCGATGTCGCACCAACGGCTCGGACCGGGGGTTGGTGCCGATGCTGATCCCGCGTTGACAAGCGATAAGATGATGGTTAGGTCGCAGATTTGTCTGCCGGCTTACCTCCCTAGCTGCTGGCTTTTGCTTCTTCCATCAGCAGCGTATGTTGTTATCCTTCTGCTGTGAGTCGCCCACCAGTAGAGCCGTCAGTCAACCAACCAAGCAGCATCGTCGATCTCTCCACCGGGATGTCGATCTAAGTGCTCTCATAGAGCCTGACTGCGATCGGAAGGTTTCATTGTTGCAAACTGGGCGACGGTGTCGGACGCTGCGGAACGACCTCGTCCGCAAAGACGTAGCCCCGTTCTGCTCTCCGAGCTTTTCTGCTGCGGACGGTTCGAGTTCGTGGAGAAATCGTCGCAGGTATGGCGGCACGGCGGCTATAACCAGTGTTAGATTCGTTCGTTGGATGAATCATCCAGTGCGTCAGGCAGTCAAGCGGTTGGAGACGCATCGGACGAGGGCGTCCTTACTCTCCTGGTCGAAGACCAGAGGTGCTGACCGATCAACTGCGACGGGTCAACCGGATTACCTCCATGTCATACAGGAGAACAGCGCTGGTCCTCGTCGTGTAGTTTGCTCGACGACAAAAGACAATAGAGAACCAAGCTGCCAGGACACCGAACTCCATAGAGTTACGAAGGAAACGACGAACGCTGGCAGAACGATGGAAGAAAGCGAATTGCCAAAGTGGATTTCGACTGGTTGGCGGCCACAATCTGTTCCGTCTTCACACGCGCGCGCACACTCACGCACGCCGACTGTGGAGCTCTCGAAGGGAAAAGGAAAAAACCAGACCCAACAGGGAGGCGAGAAAGGAGATTTCCACAAAAGCCAGCCGACAACTTTGCTTCAATATCGTTCCTTCGAATCCCCTTCGAAGGCGGCTGTCGTGGCAACTTGGCCGCAGCTTTGCGTACAACTTTGCGGTGGAAATTTGATCAATTCCCCTTTCCCTCATTTTCCCAGCCGTGCGCCACCGTGCGTTACCATCCGTGTGCCTCGAAAATCTCGGGAGCTACCGATTGAGTGTCGCTCGAGGGCGTGCAGTTCGCGAGACTTTCAGTTCTTGGATGGCTCCGCTTGAATTCCAGGATACTCAGCGCGCCCGTTCCCTTCCGTCCTTCTCGTGCAGCGGGGGGCAATCGTGATAGATGGATGGATGAACGCTGGCGCGCACGTAGTTGACAAACATTTGATCGGCAACATGTCGAGTCATCAATAAATGGGATGCGCGGAGGAAACTTTTGATGCGTTCGTTGCTATATCTTGTTCCACACTGCGATGGATCTGTGCCCTAATGTCAAACAGCGTCGCAGCGAGCCCGCCGGCAGAGCAGAGACATTGCCTCGAACAGAAGCAATGTCCAAAATGCATCTCGCAAATGAAATCGTCCTAAGTCGGAGGCACAGCGAGGATGCAGCTCGAGGATGGGAATCAGATTAGAAATCCGCCAGAGAAGAGGACTGGGTCGAAGTGGCCCTTCGTCTTGGGGTGGGCTTTCTTATTCTCGACAGCCGAGGAGGAATTTGCAATGAAAAGATCGTCATACCCCCCCCCCCCCCCCCTTCCTTCGCTCTGTCTCCCTGCCGGCATCCCCGTCCCACTCTGGCCTCGGTGCTCCTCTCGCGAGCATCTCCCCCTTGAGCCGCTACATATGTGTTTATACATCTATGCCTCGATAAGCGTGGCGGCAAGACGTCCCAAGCCAACGATGACGGATTGCTCGAAGCTAGCGAGAGACCGAACCGATCGTTTTAGGTGACGCTCGTTGTCCAGAGCTGCTATCGAATGGCTTCGTTTCGACAGCAACAATCCAGTTTACTCCGTGGACGCCTAGAGCGAAACCGCGTCGTGCGAGCGCTCTCGTCTCGCGCGTATTTCTTAGTTTTCCCGCATTTAGGCGCTTGTGAGCGGTGGGTAACGAACACTAACTCGATAACTGGCGAGTGGAAAAATAGCGAAACTTTGGTTCGACTTGCCGATGGCGTTGGGCAGAAGCGAGCCCCCGAAAGCGCCCAAGGAGTGTCGCCGTCTGCCCGAGTTCTCAGGAGACTTCCGAGTCGTCGAGTGTTTATTGAGTTTCACTTATCAGTAGGCGTTTTGTCTCTCGTTCGCGACAGTCCGAGCGAGTGGTGTGATGAAGCCATGCTCAAAAAGTGTGTTTCTCACGCTTTCATGGACTCGGAACGCTGCGGACCTCAGAGACGATCGCGCGAGTGGTTCGAACGAGTTTGAGAGCGAGCTCGTTCCGGTGGCTTCGCCAGTTTTCAGCAGATCCAGTCGCTCTACCGGCGACACGTCGGGTGATTCCAAGAATCGTCTATCGAAAAAAGAGCACAAGTTCGCGAGCAATCCACTCGGTAAGACTCTTCGGAGGGCTTGTGGCTGAGCGATGCGCGCAATTCACGAATGTTTTCAACACATTAGTCCATTAGATTAGCACATCGCGATCATCTGGTGCGCTCGGCTACCTGCCGCTCTGCATGCTTCCACGGCTCTCAGCTCACGAAGGCCTGGGTGACTGACGGACAGACGAACTGGCTGTTTGTTGGATGGATTGCTGCTCGGTAAACCCATCCCGTCTGCAGTTAAGAGGGTAACCATCAGTTCACGAGAATTCCAGAAGTGGTTCGGTTCGTGTGTCGTTCGGTTACCGGCCAGATACCTTCGGCGGAGTGTTGCTTTGGTTCACCTGTCGCGGGACTATTTTTACCGATGAAACACATGGACCGACAGCCATTAGAATCATTCTGTTTTGTACTCAACAAAGCAAAGCCGATTGAGCTTTAGAGAGAGAGAGAGGCACGGGACGGCAGCGTAGCGGCCGAGGGGGGTGGAAAGATGGATATAGGGCTCAACGTGGAGAGCATGTTCCATCCGAAGAATCGAACTCGGGCGTTGGGTAACGAACCTGTGCCGTAACCGGGAGAGGAGGAGAAGTCGTTTCGGAAATAGTAGAATGACATTTGGAATCGAGTAAAAAAATCCGGGGAGACAGGAGGACGATGATGGCGACGTCAGGTGCGGCGAACAAAAAATCGCCGTAACTAGCATGCATTGCTCCTCGCCTCCTCCTCTCGGAAAGTCTGCTCGAGTGCGGTCGGCTTCGCTCTCGCCTGGCTCAGCGATCCGGTGGGGAGCACAGAGAGAATGTGGGCCATATTTTGGAAAACAAAAAAGACTACGAGTGTGGATGCGACATGTGCGACCGGAACCCCGTGTTTGTTTCGAGGAGGCGTGTGCCCAGAATGACTGCGAACGGATGATAAATGCACAGACCGGTACGCGAGAGTCTCGAGTTGAATCGTGTTCCGGCGCAGGTTTGCGCAGGTCCGTTGCGCGAAAATCTCGCCGCGTTTCCTGCCTCGCAATCCCATCGGACCCGTGACGCGTCCGAAGAAAGAACCGAATATCGTAAAGCACGCGGCAACGGAAAGCGACGAGCAGCTGACGGTTATCCATCGATCTGAACGGCGGGAAGAAGCGAGCGAACGAGCAACCGAAAATTAATGTCTGCTAAAAACCTGTCGGGATGAAATCAAATGTTTGCTATCTTGCTCGATCTTTTCGGTTTATATGCAGGGGAAAAAGGGGAGCGAAGAGAACTTTTATGACTGATGATTCGTTGTCGGGTCAGCAAGCTACGCTCAGCCATCTCAAAGAGCGTTATCTCCCGACGAATGACTGACAGACGCTTCTTGCATTTCCGATGATACATTTCGAATTCCATTTCGATTTAACGATCAGTTTTGCCGCCTCCCGAAATATCCCTCCGGAATCCCCTGAAAATCTGCTCGGAATGATCCCGGGTCTCAAGGAACGTCCAATTCGATGGATTCGTGGCCTCCAAACATTGCTGTTCATTACAAAAGCGAAGCTTATCTGATACTGACCTGGCGGGCCGTTCGTTGGAGACACCCGAAGTTAGAACTCCGCCACAGATTTCTGGATTGGAACAGGGTCAACAGCGCTTGAATAGTTTCGATCCCTAGCTGATCAGCTTCTCTTCGTGATCTTCGCGAGTCTGATGATCTTCTCGAAGAGCTTGGAGTCTTCATACACAGTGTGCGGAAAAGTGGGCAGGGTGAGAACGGGATCGTCGGATGACAACAATCCCGCTGAAATTCTCGGCGTGGATGTTTCTACGAGGGAGAAAAACAGGGGGATATTTCGAGCGTAGCGCTGCGATCACGAACAGCGACATTCCTGTTCATTTAACAACGCTCAGAACAGAGTTGTCAAATCCGACCCTGCCGCCACCATCACGCGTTTCAATAAACAAACGGACCGATAAACATGAAATTATGGCGGCGGGCATTTTCTTATGAATTCGCTTCGGTAATCCTCTAGCCGGGTTTGCAAAAGTTTGGACAGTCCCGAAGGGGATCGGATGTGGATCTTCTGAGATTTTCTCGGGATGGAAACTTGGAGTCAATTCCTACTCGCGCTGTTGACAAACGAGCTTCGGCCGCTTGTTGTCGTGTTTCCCTCGTGAGTGCTAATGGGACCACGATTCAAATGACTTCGATACGGGGTGGCGTTGAACGCTCCGCTTGCTTTGGCTTGTCGTTTGAGCAGCTGTGCTTTCCTCAGACACAGAATGCTTCTGCGGTCGGAAGGTCCATATATCCCTGAGCCAGTGGCTCCTGTCCCTCTGTCTCACGTGAATTACATCGAGATCTCTAGGAGAGTCGGTCGTCGCCGCCGCGGGCTGCCTTGATTAAGCCATGGGGGCTGAGAGAATGACGCGAGCGGGAAAATTCGGATTTTTCCTCGTTTATGACGATTCGCACGAGGTGTGGGACGAACGTGGGATAAGAGCACCAAAAACCAATCCTTACGCATCATCCTTTCGCGTCGGAAGGTTCGAGCAAAAACACAGGCGGACACAGTTTCTCCGCAAGGTGGGAGAGTTTTGCGTTTGGAGTATTTTTCTCCTCATTTTTTGCCCAAGTTCGTTCGCGTCCGCGTCTTCCTTCGGTGTTCCAAGATCTCTTGGTTGCCTTGCGTCGCCTTCTCGGCGCGTCCCGCACTCCGGCCGACGAAGACTATCATTAAATTTGAGCGACGTTAAGGACCCAATAAAAATATTACGAGTTAATTTCGCCGCTAAGTTTTGTCTTCTTCTCCTTCATCTTGTCCGGTGCGCCCAGCGTCATAATTACTCCGGAACAAATTTATCCACCGTCGGACAGGCAGCCAAGTCAACGTCCGCCTGAAGGGCACTGCCGTCATAACTCCGATCTGACTTTTTGCTCTTTCTGTGAGTCGCTGCCGCGGCTGCCGTTGCCGGCAACGCCGCTTCTCTGTCTCTGTTCCTGCGGAGTTTGAAAACATGCATTTTGTTCTTCATCCTCGTCTTCGTCGTGCTAGTCGATGACTTCGGCGTTATCCAGAAAACGGCGTCCGCTGCCAGTCCGATTTTCGGTTCGAACACAAAAGATGAAATATGTCTTCGCGCGGCCGGCTCGTCGTTCGTTCTGCCGCGCAGCCAATCGGGATCTCTCCCTTCGGGGGCTCGAGGGTGGAGCGGCCTTCGTAGTTGGGAAGTTTGAATAATCATCGTCGTTCAGACGGGAGATAACACCGCCGCGGAAGAGCCCTCCGACGGCATTGTCGAGTCGAAGTCGTCATCGACGAGTAGAAGAAGTGGTCCGGAGTTGTAACCTGGCGGCTGTTTTCGCAGCAAAACAGATGACTTTCCAGAGTAAGGACTAACCTATTTTTGGCCCTGTTCTGCTCAGATAGCGCACCGCCCTCTTTTCTTAGATGATTCGGCTGCATTTAAAGCCGCATTGTCTTTCTCGTGCCGTAACCGCTCGAGCAAATCACCTTACTCTGAGATTGTGCCAGAGCACCGGCGGCCGCGACGGCAAACATCACCAGCGGTTGAACCGAACCGGAGCGTACTTTTTTCCAGAGTCCTCACGAGCTCGACCGAAACAGAACGGCTGCGGCGGTGGTTCATGCTGGCTCAGTAGGTCGAAGATGAAGGCCTTTATTCCCGCGTCGCCGTGGTCTCCTTTCTGTGCTCCAGATTGTTCTAGTCTGGAATCAAACATCGGCTTTTCAAACGGATCAGAGAGTTCGAAAGGAATGGGAGAGCGCGGACGGACGGACCGACGCGCGAGCGCAGAGGACAGCGACCCAAAGGAACAATCAAAAGGAAAGTGGGAGTTGAAAGCGACTCTCAGCAATGTGGCGCGTGAACCCTACTGCCAGTCATATGGCACGCTTGCCGTTCTGGTCGTCGGATTCCCCGAGCTGGCGCTACAAGATCGGAGTGGGTTGGTAGGCCGCTGAAATTTGCTCTCGGTCGTCGTCGACTACAACGGTTACAACTGACTGGGCTCGGACTGGGTGGAAGAAGAACGACGGAACAAGAACAATCGGGGAGAAACACGCTCTGCAGGAGCACCTTCCACGAGGTGTCGTGACCTGCGTCGCCAAGGATCTTCGCCAGAGCTCAGACCTAACCTGGTCGGGAGCTGGATCCAGATTCCATCTATGATTGTTCTGGGAAGTCGAGCGCGCCGAGGGGAGTCGGTCCGATATCGGCGGCCCTCGAGTCCTGGGAAAATCTGTCTGCCACAGTTTGTTGCTGGTTTGCGCAGCGGATTATTGTGCTACGACAAGGACCGAGCGACCCCTACGAGTTTTCCGATGTTTCTCTCTTGATCCAGGCGGGAGCGAGGATGATTGAGAAGGATTAGGGAAGCTATGGCGAGAGTGGTTATGTTTCGAGGAAAGATTCGACGATGGACTCATGATTCATTCCTCAGCCACATACAGCCATGTACTCGCCAGGTCCGTTCCATTCATTGTCGATCGAACGATATAATTTGATAAGTGCTTGTTGTGACAACGAGCAGACGTTGAAGGGGGAGTCCCGGGAAAGCATGCCGAGTGAAACATCGACGAGAAGCCTGCCGACGCCGCGAACAAGGAACGCGTCCGGCGTTTGTTCCCCCCTGGGTCGAGTGCGTTGCGAGCCGCCCGGTTCTCGATGATCTCCCGCAGCACAAGCGCCGAGCAGTTTTGAAGCGTTGACGGGGAGGAGCGTTCCGATCATCGCGGGAGAGAATCTCGATCGGTGCTGCTAGGTCTCCTCGCTGCTCGGATATTGATGCGAGACCGGCCCGCTCGGTCGCTTGCTCGACGACAAAACACCACCGAGAAGGCTGCCGACAGGCTGCTGCGACCGAAGACCACCTTAGCATTACGCTTAATGCAGTTGACAACCGCTGACGAGATAATAATAATCATATTGAGAGACCACTAGCAGCTTGCCTGCTTGACCGGACCGCGCCATTCAGGCCGGGCGGACACACAGTGCGAATTTGTTTGAGGAGCCGGGTGGAAGATCCTCGAGAAAACGAAGAGCAAAATGAAAAGGAGGGAAATGACACTGCTGCAAACGGACGAGCGGACGGGTAGGCATGAGGAGAACTTGCTCTTAGCATGGACCGGCCAAACGAACGAACGAACGGTCGTCCGATCCACCAATCTCCGTTGACAGCCTCTAATAGTGTTAGATCCGCGGAGTCAGGAGTGCTGGGAGAGTAGGAGACTCTTCCGACACATTAGTGAGTGAAGTATTGAGACGATATGGCGACCGAACGGGGGGCGATCGAGTGCTCCGACAACCCATTACACTTTGCTCAGTCTAAAACTGTGGTGGTTCATAGATGCTCCTTTCATCTGATCGTCTCCACACGGAGAGGGACATTATTTCGAGATTGTGAGCCGGTGGTGACCGACCGGAGGATCAATCATCGATTCATTCGGTTGATGAAGTCGCGGAGCGCTCGAAGTCTGGGAGAGCTCGTCGTCATGCTCCTGAACAGATTCCTCACTTCCCTAGAAAAGTCCTCTGGCAAGCCGCGAGAATTCAACCCCGAAGGCCGAGTCTCTTCTCCCATCGCGAAGCGTGTTGCCGGTCCGAAATCGTAGAACGAAGAGACTGATAGAGAAAAAACTCTGCATTTGGTCAGGTGAGCAGTCGTGGTACCGAGAGCGTGTCGTCGATTCGAAGTGGACGCGTCAAGCCCACTGTTTGACCAGCCTTGACATGTCTGTCCGTATGAACAAAATTCGCTCAGTTTTCTCTCATAGATTTTTCATATGCAGCTCAGGGCTCCTGCATCAATCATTGGTTTCAGCTTCGTCGGACCAAACTGTGCCGTGCGACGAGTAAGAGGAGCGGAGTGAGCTCGGGCGGAGCGGGAAAGGATTTATACGGCGCGCCGCTGAACGCTCCAGTCTGAAAAGTGGGACAAATAGGAATCAGACTTTGATTTTCGGATGGAGTGGATCGGCTGGATTCTGGACTTGGCGCACGCAATGCTGTCCTCCGTTCCGATGGCAAGCTGGCATTCATGCTGCCCGAGAGTATCCATCGATGACTCTTTCTAGCTTCGTCGCACTCCCTGTTGTCCATCTCATCCCTCTGATTCCTCGTGCCTCCGGCTTCGAAGTCAACGCGAGTCGGAAACGATCTCATTCTCTGGTCACGCACCTGACGGTCTCCCGAAAAAATCCCAGAAGGCTCGGCCTGAATCTCACGTTTGGAGCGCGTACACGTCAGCGGACGAAGTCCCCTTCATTTTTCGCCGGTTAGGGCCAGTCGCTCGGGGAAATCTCTCGCAATCGCGAACTTCTCAATGATTCGGACCGTGTCCCGCCGAAGGCCTCCGTCGATGAGTTCCCCGCTGTCGCTGAAATTGGAGACACGCGCAAATCGCGCCCGGTAGGTCGAATTGTTCGTTCCCGAACCGGTGGAAAATTTGAAGTCTGACCAGCCGGCCAGCGAGCCGGCTTGGCGACAGAGTGACAGACTCACACTATAATTGGCTTGTCAAAAGACATTGACGGCCGGCTCGTTCGCCCTCCGGTCCGCCTGCCTTGCTTCCTGCTGATGGTACTGCACGAAATCTGAGGCGGCTTAGTCGAACGCGGCGGCGCCCGACTAGTTGGACGGTGGCGGCCACAACAACAACGCTGCCGCCGCCCATTGTGGATTAGAGTGTCTGGCAAAAATGGCTCATTTTTCCCTGACTAGTTTTGTCGCCTGCAGGTCGCAATGACCGTCAGCTCATATGACAACTTGATGACGGATGAGGTGACCAGTCAGTGAGTTGACCGGCGTTGCTGACGCGGGTTCAAGAGTCAGAGTTTTCCTTTCTCCAATATGAGTTGTGTCGCGTGAGTCGCGCAGGAACAGCAGGCCAACCGGGCGGTAGGACAGACAGATTGGCCGAGAGCGACAGAGGCCAGTCGTTGAGCAGAACTTTCAACAGATACTCTCGCAACCAACAATGTCTTGCCGGTGTCGCTCGCTGTACGCTCGTTTTCCCGCGACCGTTTTTCCCGGCTATCACCCGCATGTCGAACAGCATACAAACATGCCCGCTATCGGCATACATGGCGACTCCCGGAGCGGGCAGTCACCTTCCTGGATACGGACGACCATCATACAGGTCTGTATTGCAGAGCGGGGACAGACCGACCGACGGGTGGACAGGCTGAGCCACTGGGAGGAAGACCGACCGCTCACCCGGCCGCCCGCTCACCCGGCCGCCCGCAGACCTTTGTTCCCTAAGAACAAAAACAGGGAGCGCGTCTATATCCTACAATAACAAAAATAATCTCTCTTGTTAATAAGCAACAAAAATAGACGATTTCTTCGTCGTTCCGAGCTCCCTCCATCCTCTTGTGTCCCCATGCCGGTGCTCACGTATCGGCTCCTGGCCCAGGTCTTAGTCCCTGTGCTGGTCGGTCGCTTTCCCTCGCGATGCGAGAGCCACTGCGGCCTTTCCGTTCGTCCGTTCGTTCGCTGCTCAAAGGGACTTCTGTGATTTGGATTAGGCTGGCCGGACTAGCTTCGGCTCCCTCCCTCGCTCGCCTACCGGGTCCGAACGCCCGCACATAGTCGCGTGGCATCGAGTTCCCCGTTTCCCTCCATTCATCTGTCGATCCATCGATGGAAGGAAACGAAAGGAGCGCACGGGGAAGATATTGGCGCAAGACGCGCCAGCAACGCCCGTGGATAATCCAAGCCATAATTGCGCCGCTCGTGATTCCAAATTGATTGGTCGATTCGGATTAGGAGATGCTCGCTGGACGAGTGCATGACTCTCGCTGGTGGCACCGAGTGAGTTATCCACGAACACTGCATCCGCCTCATCGTCAAGAACAGGATGGTCGTCGTTTGTTTCCTTCTCATTCGATCCCTAAACGGTGTGTTTAGGATATTCCGAATGCTCGCCGCCTCTGTTTACGACTGCTAGCCCGAGCCGGGTAGAGAAGCCTCGGTTACGGTAGATGCTGCACCGGCAACGCTAACTGTGGTGGTGTCGGCGGCGGCAACATTGGCATCAAGTCGCTAATGTCTGTATCGGTAACTGCAGTGTTCAGAGTCATATCTCTAAATATAGAGCGGCCGTCGCCGGTCGGGTGGTTGGTCCTAGTGGTTAAACAATGGAAATCTATCTCTCCGATCCCGGGTCCGTCATCTGGCAATGCGAGCGTTTCTCCTACTACATGGGGAAGAAGCCAAGAAGAATGAACATGAGGAAAATGAACATTCACAACTGTGCCGGCGGGCCGTTCGCGGTGCCATCGACATTGGTAAACCCTACGGATCATGGTGCGGCAACGTTTGATGGCTTCGGCTCCTATGTTACTGTCGAGACCGCTATTGTCGTCGTTGTTGCTGTCGGTTCCGATCGATAGACAGAGAATCAAACGGTGCCTCGAGATTGACATGCCAAGAGAGCAAATATGAGATCGCGAGCAGGCCCTCGAAGTGAGGGTCGGAACCCTAGCAGCGAATGACAATCGGTGATTTGTGTTCCGACTTGATTGAGTCGAGAAACGATCACGATCATGGGCAACAGATAATAGCGTGATCGAATATCGCCGTCGGTGCTGGATGGCAGATTCTTGCCTCCCGGGCACCCCGAATCGATCCCGGTTGCACTCTTGATCGCGGATGGCTATCGGAGTCGAATCCTGGAACTCAGATTTTTCCAGAATGAACTCTTAGCGAGCAGTCAGGCCAACCGTGACATCGCTCGGTTTCCCGGTGGAACAGTCGGATTCGATCCTGGTTCCGTCCCGTCCCTCAGAGCGAACAGTTCTGCCCCCGTTGGCCCCGGTTGAGTTTGAGAACAAATGTTGGCACCGCGCTGATGTGTGCGAGCGTAGTGGGCTCGCGCAAGCGGAGGATAAATAGATGAATTGCATGTAGCTAGCTGACTGACTGGCTTGCTACGCGGACAGTGCCAGCAAACAGAGAATGATTCGAGGAAGAATATCTCCGTTTCTGAGGCTGTTCGTTTCTCGCTGAACAATGGTTCCGAGCGAGTCGAGTGGCCCACCAGCACGAGAATTCTCCGGGTAAACAACGGGGCTTTTCCCGCGATCGTTCCGTTCCTCGGCATGTCAAGCATAATAGCGGGAGGTCAGTCGACCAATGGCATTTTTTGATTTTGAGGTCCTGCGAGCTCAGCCCTGCATCAATCGACTGGGTCTACCTCTAACGATTCGGTCGAAGCCAACTCGAATTTCGAAAACTGAACTATCGGTCCGATCAGAAAATTCCGGGTCTTGGCTAAAAGGCATCCAGGTGGCGTCTGATCAGAGGCTCTAATCGACGCGAGGAAGATGACGCCGCATGAAGAAACCGTCCTGTCTAGAAACCAGTCGGTCGCTAGACGGATCGGCTCAGGGTATTGTACAGAATGGTTTCTGCTGATTCCGCACCAGTCGAAGGGTCGGAATCCTGGGTAATATGCCAAGCAAAAAGATAGAACGAATCTCTCTGTTCTTTTGCTGCTATGATCTGATTAAGATTAGAAAAGAAAGAGTGAGTAGCAGCGGCCGCGCCATCATCATCATCAGCAGCCGCAGCAGTAAACGGACGGATGGATAGTGAAGACAAAACTCAAGAACAATGCTTTTGTCCCTTTTTCTTCAGGGAGAGGTTGCACTGCCGTCCTCAGCTACATTTTTTTGTCTATTCCGGTTAGTTTGTGGCCGACTCGGCCACCATTCGTCTCGTTCACCGATCTAGGGCTATGATTTTCATCAGTGAGCACTTGTCTCTTTTGAACCTCACTATCAGATTCCGAGCAGGACTCCGAGAGCCTCGCTCTTCCAGAGCTACGGGGCAGCCGTTTGACCGTGAGCGGAAACATTTCGTCGATTCGCGCGGGAGTAACTCTAATGAATTCGTTTAGGTTTAATTCGTTTGAGAATGTTTCAAATTTCAACAGCAGCTCGTTCGTGCCGTTGAAAAGTGCTAGCCAGAAAGTGTTTGTGTTGAGCTACTTGATAGAGACCTTTCTACGCCTTCCAAATGGTTCCTGCAGCCGCGGCAGTGTTGATGAAAGTATGCTGTCGTGCCAGTCGCGCACATATTTGAGAAGACTGGAAGCTAACTGCAGCCGAAGCAATGGAAGTGGTTCTTTCAAAAGAAGACGACGACGACGAAGAGGAAGAGCTTTCATCTCCTCCACCTCAAACAATGCCCCATCATCAACAGCAGCTATGTTGTCGTCGTTGTTGCCGCCGACTGACTGAGCCGAGACGAGGCTTGGGACCCAGAAGAGACAGACTGGCCGACTGGCTGGTGAGCTTGCCGGCCACCCGGTAGGGACTTCCCGCCGCCACCCTCGGTGTCGAATCTTCGTCGCAATGAGCGCTGATTCTGACATTTGCTTTCGTTTTACATTCGGCTGGCATTCACGAAACGCTCGGAAAGAATACCCAAACGCCTCAGCCTTCAGTGATTGAGCTCGCAGGGTTCAGTTCGTGGCGGGTGAACTTCAACGAAAACACGTCGCTATTGGACAGGAGGCCGTACAGCAATGTGCCATTACGGTTTCGAACAACGAATCGGCAGAGATTTCGGAACTGAATCGATCATCTGAGCTCAACGCGTTCATTCGCACTTCCGATTTTGGACACCGCCACGTGATTCGCGTCGAAATGCCGTCTTCTGGTTCGGCATCGAGGACCCTTGAAGGGACCAGCGGAGGGTCTCGGTGTTGTTACTGAGTCGCATATTATCGCGATGGCGGTTGCGGCGGCGGCGCCTTGGTAAAGCTTCAGCTATGACGAGGTTGACACGTTGTCACCTTACCAACACTAGCATGACCACCGCTGCTGCTGCCACCAACACCACCCGCGGTAGCACGCGCCCGCGGTGGAGGCAGTACAATCATTCTAGCCGCTGCTTTCTATTTATAGTGTTTCACAGTAGAAAGGAGAGCTTGGAAATATGACGGAGAACAATGGTCGTCTTCTATGTGATCGATATATGACAACCAACCGACATAGACTACGACAACGGTGAAGGAGATGCTTTGGAGAGGAGCAGAAGAAGGCGCGGGCTTGCCTCACAGCAGAGAGCCAAAGAATCGAGCTCGGCCAAACGACTCCAACAGCGTGACAGCCGAAAAACAGCGGCGCAGCCGCCTCCCACCCTTTGTCACTTTGCTTTGGGGTTTCATTTTCATGGTCTCTCATTTCTCATCTCGACTTCCCGGTCGCCGACGCTTCAAGGGCAACCCACTCTGTGCTACCGACGAAGACTTCGAAACAGTTCAGAAACGCGTGCCCCCAACGGGTCCGCCGGAAAGCTCTCGATGGCAAGCGCGTCTAGAGACTTTTTCTTCACTTTCCTCGGGAAACTCCTGTGGCCTCACCACTCGGTGATGAGTGTCACAATTCATGCGACAGGTTGTTGCCGCTTCCCGAATCACCGTCGTGAGCGGCCCGCTTCGGTTTTCATCCAAGCATGTTGGAGCAGGCTCGATCTATCGTGCAACAGTTTGCCCGAGTGTTGGCCTGTAGGAAATCGCCGACAGGCCCGCCATGCTGCCCGCTGGAAGTCTCAGCTGAACACCCCCGATCCGGCGGAAAATGATTGTGGAGGGTTTTCAATGGTGGGATTGTCAAGTGGCTTGGTCGCGACGCAACTGACCGCTGAGTTGCACCTGAAGTTTCCAGAGCTCGATGAACGTGTCCGGATGTTGATCGGGTCCACTGCCGGGCTGGTGCTCGTTTCTCATTGTTTTTCCTCATAAATCTTCGCTCATGGAAATTCTGCAGCAAACGTGCTGTGGCCTTTGTCTTGTACAAGAATCTCGGCAGTTCGTCGCGCTTCTTGCTTGCGGTCTGCCAGCCTGGCCGACCGGCTGACTTGGCTTGTGGCAAGTGAGACTGCAGGCTGGCAGGTTGGCCACAGGCTGGCCGGCGCTCAAACATTCAGGAAGGAAGGAGGAAGGAAGAAAGAAAGACAACCACTACTACTACCAGCACGCATCCAGGCCGATGGACCGACAGACTAACGAAGCGGCGGGCAGGCGGGCAGGCAGGCAGGCCAGCAACAACCGAAATGAATGTCGACGATTAGGACTCAGAACACGGCCGCACAACACTATGGGAACAAACTCTCAGCGTTCAATCACTTTGTTCGGTTTGTTTGGTTGGCTGCTCGCCCGCAGCCTATTCTCTGGCCGGTTGTCGCCGAATCCAAAGCCGCTGCCACAACAGATTCTGGCGTGTCATCATCCGAAAATCTCGAGCTCTTTCGCTGAGTCGCTCGCGAAGGCAAACCTCATGGGTTGCTCGCTCTGCGAAGCAACGCTCGGGCCTACAGATGGAGGAGCCAACTTTCGGGCTAACAAACCGTGTCAGAACCGTACGGCCGAAGTATGGATTTATGGACGGCAATCAGTCAGTCGGCCGCTATGAGGACGATCACTGCGCGAACCGCGGCTCGACAGTCGAGTTGGCGCACCGGCTCGAAGGAGCAGAGAGCCCGAGCAGCGAATTTTAATTAGAGACAGAGAATCGAGCAATGAACGAACGAGGCACAGATCGACGGAGCGGTGACAATTAAATCTTGAGGAGACGGCTCATTTAGCGCTCCGATGGAAAATGGATTCTTCGTTCGTTTTCTCAAGAAGCGCTCAACCGGCTCCGGAGCCCGATCAAGACGAAGACCGTCTCGGCTCCGATCTCTCGAGATTTCCGACCACTCAGAGAAAGCCGTCTCTGAGCTGTGGTTCCAGATCGTCTTCGTTCGGTCGGACACCTCCGCGACATTCCATGCGGCTGACCCTCAGCATGCTGCTAGCGAGAACGTGGGGAGCATAATAGACGATCCTTAAAACACTTCCAGCCCGTGTGAGACTCTAGCAAGAGTTCTGTTCAAGAAGGTCATCTTCTACGTAGACGAGGAGATTCCGAAGCGGCGAAATATTCCTCAACGGATCGTGGCGAACTTTCGTGTGGTCGGTTTTTGATGCAGTGGGCGCCTTTTAATGAAGCCACAATCGACCTGAGCAAACTGACGGGGTTCGAATGTCAAGAATTCAGAGCGGACATATTTCATAGCTCCGTTCAGCAGAATCAACGTCGCGCAGCGGGATTCGCGTAGAACTTTTTTAGAGAGCGCAACAGTTCTTCCTCGGGGCTGTGACGCGGTCGCCGATCCCCGTGTGTGGCTTGAGCTTGTTTTTTTCTTGCTTCATTTTGAGTTTTTTAGAGCCGCTGCGGTTTTTCGTCGAAGGTGTGCAGACTCTCTAATAGGCCGCAGAAGGTGGCGGATCCCGGTTGGTTCGGCCAACCGGACGGCCGGCTGGCAGGTTTGTTTTCTTCTTTTGCGCGCGAGAGAGACGATGTGTGTTTTCTGTAAAATGAAGAAATATGAGAGGCACGATGGATCGAGAGGTGATCCCCCGCCATCGCCCCCGACCGTCGTCGAGTCGGAAATATTTTTTACAACCCCGGCTCTCAATTTGGCTTTATTTGCGAGCGGAGAGATGGACTCTGACACAAGCCAACGAAGACAACACCGAGACCTTAGTTGACCCCAGGGGCATCTGGGAGGAAGTGGCTCTCGCTTCTGTGGCTGCCGCCGCGGTCGCCGCCGCCGCTGCCGCCGCGGCCATAGTGAGAGCCGTTCGTGCTGGCACAGCTAAAATAAAACTTGGACAGAGAAGGAATCAAACCATAAAACCGGTGTCGCACTGGCATCCACCAGTTTCCTTGATGAGGCCTGTGCACCGCCTTGAGAGGGTCATTTTCGAGCCGCGTGCCGAGTACGCGGTCGATCCAGGCTCGGTTCTGAGTTAAAACTCCAAGTTTCGTTGCGAACGGCGGGAGACGGTTCCGTGACCTCCGGAAGAGTAGCTTGATCAGCGGGATGTTTGAACAAAGTTGGTTTCTGCTCGAGTTTTGGCTCGTTCGAGAAAGTGAGGAATCGCCGAGCGTAGGTAGAACTCGTAGAAGAGGAGGGAAGAAGTTGTCCTCCTGCGGTTCAGAGAGTGAACTTCGTTCTCACGTGAATGCCTAATTCTCAAGAAAATCTTTCCCTTTTTGCAGAATTGAGCTTGCTGAATCAAAACAACTCTGGACATCTCTCCGATGACGGAACGGCGATCTCCGAACTTTCCTACAAGACCAGTAAGTTCTATGCTAGCCTCTCCTGCGCGGAACTCTGTGCTTCCGGATGTGATTAGTCTTATCACTCCCGGTCGGGTTGCGCACAGGACGTGTCGCGTTATTCTACAGAGAGGAAAGAGACATCCGTGACATGGCCGTGAGCTTTTTCGGCGGGCAGAACGATCGCAAAAATCATGTACGGCGGTGTGTTGGAGACTGGAGGAAAGCATGAGACGCCAAAAAGGAAACGTCGAATCGGAGACGGAGCCCCAACGTCGATTCAGTCCACCCAAAAGAAATGGATACAAGAAGGCGTTGGCGTCCGAGGATGCTCAAACTCGCTTCGAGCATTGTTCGCTCCGCGGCTTTTTGATCTATTGTTTCGCCTTGCTTGTTTCCGTCCGAAACAAGCGGCTGGCACCAAGGGGTGGTTGCGAGACGACAACGTCAAACAATCCGTTCATCTGGCAATCCATTCCACCGTCCGCCGGCCGGTGGTCCGCTCAACGAGATAGTCAGAGACACTCAGCAGACGTTCCGACGGACAGTCGTGATTTAGCCGGCCGGCAGTCTATCGGTCGCCTAGCCGCAAACGGCGCCATATGAACAATTCAAATTTAAAAGCCAAAATAGCGTATTGCTTTTGAGGAATTGTCGTCAAGTCGGTATTGTTGAGAATTTTCCTCATTCTCGTCGTGAGCTCGTGGCTCAGCGATGTCACCGACGCATGATGATGAAGCAGCAGATACGGCGCGACCAGACAGTTGACTTTTGAAGTTCAGCACTCCCCGGTATTGTCTCTTGAGCTGATCCCATTCGGGCGACTCCGAAGTTCGTCATGGTTTTATTCTCTCCGCTCATTGCTTTGCCATTTTCTCTATTTCCGCCGTCGAATCATCCTGAAACGATGGTGACCGTGGTTTCATTTCATTCTGTCTCCCTGTCGCGCTCGTTCGTTCGCGAGTTGTGTGATGTGGCTGGAGCAATGTTGACAATTCTTCCCCAAGTCCATCCCTGAGTGACTCGAGCCCCGAGTAGCAGAAAATCGGTTCCGTGAAGATCCCCGTGTTACGGAGTGGCTTGCTGAAGAGGGGACCAAATATGGAAGCGGTTCTGATCGTCTCGCGGAAGGCTTTCAGGAATGGCTGTGAACTCTCCGTCGAGCAACGATGAGACCGATGAGGGTGAACGCCGTGAGAAGCGCGTCCGATCTGATAACCCATCTTGCGAATCAAGAACGTGGGGCTTCGAACGGCACTGCGGTTCGGAAACCCGGTGCTTGTCCTGGGAAAGTCGTCTACAACCCCAAATCGTGAATGGAAATTCTCGAGCCGCCGGGTCTTTGACGACAGTCGAACTGATTGTAGCATCGAGCGGATCATCCATCGGATCAGTCGCCCGCGGGACAGAAGTCTAGCTGAACGACTTCTGGGCTGCCTCGCTGTGCCGTAGGATTTCCCGCTGACGAATCCCCCTCGGAAAGACTCTCGGCTCCGCGTCTCGATCCCGGAAGATAGCATATAGCATAAGTTGTTTCGAATGAGCACAGCGGTAAACTTCTTCCTCGGGCTTGCCTGTGGACGGTTTTGGCTTCCTGGCGGTACGAGACGGAAAGTTGGAGGACAGGACACGGAGTACCTCGCTCATCTTCCAACAACGAGATGCGTTCTATCGAATTTCTCGAATTCGAGTTCTCCAGTCGGAGGAACGATTGCTCCAGTTTGGAAGATATTTTTCCCAGTAGGTGCTCATGATCATCGATAGAAATCCCCATCAACCGACCGGGTAGCGAGCTCGTCTATTCGGTGGCGATTCCTTTGGGTTCGGTCGATGCGACGCATTGTGTAAATACGGGTTTAGTGTAAATAGTGGAAAACATTTCCAAAAAGCTTTTGTGTTCGCTGTCAAATATGGAAACCGTTGAGACCAACTCGTAAACGTTTCGCTTAACCTGGTGTTTCGAAATCCTGTATCCCCGTTGAGCCGAGCAGACCATAAACCCTAGTCGGCTCCGGTGTCAACATCCTGGGGAAGCGGCTTCATCCTGTTTCTGGTCGCAGTCGAATCGTCGAGACCGACCGACTTGAGACGGAATCGCTGGTCGAAGATTTCTCGAACTGGCTCATCCACGGAGCGTGGAGAGCGCCGTACGCTCGGTCAAAGACCGGTACGACTGGGGTATCCCGGAGCGGAGCCATGCTGTCCATCTCAGTGTCTTTTGTCCTGAACGTTGATTCGTTTGCCCCTCCTCCGTCTTCTCTCTTTTCCTCCTTCGTAGGTTCTTGTGTGCGGAGAGCGCGGAGGGGAGCAGGGCGACAGGGGCTCATCTGGATTCCATCCATGGATTCATCTCAACCCGCATACAGCGGCGGCGGGAGGCTCGAAGCAGGATCGAGATGGAACGAAGCAAGAAGAGGACGCGGCGGCGGTGGCAGCGGCAGCACCGCCACCGGCAGTAGCGGCGGCGGCTGCGGCGGCAGGAGTAGTGCGCGCATGTATGATAATACCATCGAGACCGAGACCAAGGGAGAGCCAATCAAAGCGCGTATGCCCTCTCACTCGTCCCCTTGTCCCTCTTCCAACTCATCCCCAGCCTCTCTCGTCCTCACAGCCGAGTCCCTAACCGAACGAAGCACGGACGAACTGTTAGGGCTAGGGGGAGGGGCAAGAAAACGGGGGTCGAATAATCCCTGTTAATTCAGCTACCGAGAAAGAGAGAGAAGGGGAGCGGCTGCGTCTGCCGGTCGTCAGTTCATGCGTCTCTGGCTGGCTGCCAGTCCGTCTGGGCGAGCGGCGGCCAGGCTAAATATGCACCCTTCACTCTGGAACAATGATTGTCAGCTGAACGGCGGGAGGATTTTACGAAAAGGGATCCGAACCTTGAATGAAAAACGGGAAGAGGGCAAACGATATCAGTCCGGAAGGGGCAGTTCTAGACGGCGGTACGTCTGGGCTTCGGGGAAGGGGCGAGCAGCGGACACCCTCTGCCGGTGTCCCTCGGACCGCGAGCATAGGAGCCGAATATCCGATCCGTACCTGATGCATACCACGAAACTTGAGGATCGAAAGACCGGCCTGAATTTCGTGCTCATCCAAAGAGAGATACCCGAGATCCCCATTGACGAATGTGAAGACATGACTTGAGGAGGCGTGACCACGAGCTCCTGACAATTGAGGAAGGTGATCGGAGAAGCCTCGAGACTTTCATTCTGGGTTGCCAGTATGTAGATCTAGTGGGGGAACGTTTCCGTAAAAGTTCCTGCTTTGAGCCATACACAGCCTCAGGAGGAGAAAAGGGTGACTCTCGGGGCGCGGGGAGTAGACGGTAGGGGGAGCGTCGTCTTGAAAGGAGTCAGTGGTGGCGGTCTAGCAGGCAGGCAGGCGGTTGGGTGGGTGGGTGGTTGGTTGCTTGCCTCGGCTCGAAGCGAGTTCCTCGGCCGGAGATCCAGACGCCGAAACAAAAGGGCAAACGCAGAGCGAGGGAGGAACGACGAAGGAAGGAAGGCACGAGCGCAGGCAGGCGAGCAGAAAGGCGGGCGGACGAGCGGGCGAAGAGGGAAACGAGAGGCAAAGAGGGAGCATACATTTTCCATACATATATGAGGGAGCTCCAGTGAAAGAGGGAGCGAAAGAAAACGCTGCCACTTGAGAAGGAAGGAAGCATGGCAAGAAGGAAGGCAGGCTGACTGCCTGCCGAGTAAGGAGGAGGGCCGCAAAACGGAAAGGGCCAAATTAATGACGAGGTCGATTTAAAGTTTTTAGCGAGAGAGAGAATCGGAGTGAGCGGGGGAGAAAGATAGGGAGAGCATCGCTGGCTTCGTGAAGCTGAGGGCTCGGCACGGAGGAGGGGTCTCGCGGTGTAGGAAAACTCGAGGGGCGGCAACAACGAAGGGATTCTTAATAGGGGGTGATGAAGCGGGCGGATGTCGAGAGGGGGCGGGCGTCCAGCCATCCAGCTGGGATGGAGGGAGTATAGGACGGGAGGGAAGGGGCGAGAACCCGCTCTTTTCCACATCGAAAGGGGGCAGCCCGGTTGGTCGGTCGGTCGCATGGTTGGTTGAAGGGGACAGGTGATGAGTATTCGGGGACCCATCGCTGCATAATTCACGGTAGCGTCGACGATGGCGGCGGCCGAACAGCCGCTTCCATCGCTAGCAGGCAAGGGAGACTTCTGCAATCAGAGCGATCCAGATTCGCGCATGTCGTTGGAACATATCGAATGTGCGTATTGCAGTGGCAGTTTTCCTCTGCGACTCGACGAGGGAGAGGGCTCCGCAGAGTTCTTCCGCTGCTCGTCATGAATTATCAAGACGTTCGGCTTCTGTGATCATCTAGAACCGTGGATACGAGGTTTTCGAGAACTTTGGGAGAGGCGAAAGGAAGACGGAACCCTCGGGTGAAACTCACGAGACTTCTCTCCGAGCAATCGAAGCGTCGGGAAGATCTCGAGGAAGCATCGCCATATATTTTGACGTCGGCGGCTCCCATTCGGAATCCCCCCTCAGACCCTTTTCCATTCTTTCATTCCCGCTCCCCGCCCGCCTTCCATCTATCGTCTCATCCATCCGCCGCTCCATTCAGGGGAAGACGAGGCTGGAATCAAAGAAGAACGACGACAGCTCTTCGGAAGAAGCGGGCAATGGATGAGCGAGATAGAAACTGAATCAAAAAGAATAGAATCGCTCGTAGCAGAGAGAGATGGAGCTGGCGAGGAAGGAAGCGGAGCGGCATGACAGCCCAATATACTTTCCATATAAATGAACCGCTTGAGAGATCTCCGTTTCGATTCCGTTGCCGGGGTGCTCTTCATGGTGGAAATATTCAATTATTTGGATCTGAGAAGCCAATGATTTAGCGTTGGGATTTCAAAACAGATTTGCGGACGAATCACCGATGAGGACTGGACTTTTGTCCTCCACGATTGAGCAACATTTCGAGGGGGGAGCCGACCGCACCAGCCGTAGAGATAGATGTATCCTTGTTTTTTCCTCTCCTCATCGCCCGAAAGGCGCTCCCTCGGCGTAGTTTTATATGTTGGCTCGTCGATATGTCGTATAGCTTCAAAGTAGGTGAGCTATATCGGGGCACAGCCCGAACTCCTGGCTCGAATCTTTCCTCTTCCTTGCCAGCAGTAGTCTCGCCCATGTCGTTTTTTTCGTCTTCTTCCTGTTAACGTCTCCAAGTGCGCGGCTTGGCGTGCCTGCGTGCGTCTCGTATTCTACGGAACAAGCCGTGACAGTCGCGTTGCAGTCAGCCGATCCGACCGACGGCGAGCAGCCGCCTTCCAGTCAGCATAGCATGGCAGGCATACCATAGCAGCCAGTGGAAGAGGGCGCTACGTATGCGTATGAGATGTGTATGCTATATGGGAGGACCGGGCGCGGGTGGCGGGCTGTAGGGAGCGGGGGCGGGGGCAGTGCGCAGCTCGGCCGACTGGCGGGCAGGGAGCCGGTCGGGACGGAGCGGGTTCGCGCGGAGGGGGATGGGCCCGTGGAAGGGTCGGGGAAGGGGCAGAGCGGACTCGGGAGCGCCGGGAGCGAGAGAGGAAACGCCGTCGGAGAGGGCCCTATGCACAATATATGGAAATATATTCCATTTTGCATATCCCTCGCTAGCTGGATAGGCAGGCGCGCCGCCGCCGCCCAGCTTTGGCTCGACGGTCGTTCGCTCGCTCACTCACTTCGCTCCGCTGCAGGGAACTGCCCTCTCCCTACGAACGGAGCTCCTCCCACCAAGAATCGCTCTTCATCTTCCATTGTTCCCCTTCTGCCCCTGTCGCCCCACTTCCATACTCCGGCTCGGCTTGTCCTCTTATTTCCTGTGCGCCCCTCGAGTTTCAAAGCCCCCGTCCCGCTCCCCAGGGGGCGACTGACTCCCTCTCCCGAACCGCGCCGCAGCACAAGCCCGCTCTCATTTCGCTTTCGAAATTCTTCATTACGTCGAGCGACAAATCTCGTCATTACTTACCCTGGCGAGCGGAGAAAAAATACACGAGAGCCCTGGGTTTTGCGTCGACACTCCGCAATCCGCTGCTCCGGGTGAGCTGTCCGAGCGGCTCTGATTCTGCGAGATGCGAATTTCGAGGGAAATTTCAAACTGCTGAGAACTACGTCCGATATGCACGCAGGGATCGACTGATGAGCGGCATGGATTTGCGGCGCTGTAGTTTCCAACCCCGACTTCGGAACGTGTTCTCGAACAATCGGTGAGAGCATCATCGTGCTGGAAACCTCCGGTCCGATCATCCGAAACATTCGATGACGGTTCGGGCCCGCTGAAAACCGCCGGTTGGAATGGATTCTCGCCGGGTTGGCGAGTTGTCCCACCGACGGAGTGTTCGGTGATTCCCCCGCGTTTGTGGATTTGCAGGCTTTCGAATCTGCTGCTGCACGGTTCATCTCTCTTCGTCTGTGTTCCGCCAGCCAACCGGGCGGCCATCCGGCTTGCCGGCGAGCCGGCTTGGCAACGAGTGACTGAGCGGAGCGAGCACTGAGTCAACATCTACAGAGGCAGACGGGCAAAAGGGCGGGCAACAGCGCAGGCGGGAAGGCAAGCGGGTGGCAAGCTTGCTTCCGTATATCTCATATGCGCATACCCTATAAAGTTAATTATACTGAGCGAGCCGAACAGCTAGTCAACCGCTCGGCCAGCCACGGGGTAGAACAACCGGCCAGCCCCGATGTTGTAGAGCCGCGAGCCCCGCACTCCTGGCTTTCGAAATGATCGAGAAGTCCTCCGAGAACTTCCCGAAAAACCGTCGACAATGGGAGGACAAGCATTTATGAAGGATCGGGACTTTCCGCTCGGCTCTTTGGCAAGCTGAGGGGCGAGCTGACTGGGCGTCTGACGAACAGACAGGGTTCTCTGGTGGGTGGATCGGTTGCCCCTCCTCCTTCGAGGCTTCGCTGAGCAAAATATGGAGTCGCCGCCAGATCACACCGTCTCAATCGCGATATGGTGCGCGAGAGCGGGATGCGATACGATCATAGCGGCTGAAAGTCACGAGGATACCATGCGTATGGGAAACCAGTCTCCCGTCCAGGGTATGTATGCTCGTACGCAGACCGTCCGCGCTCAACGGTCCGTGCTGGCTCTCTGAACATACGGGTGCGCCGGGCCCGCGTTTATCATCGCGGCGACGGAGGTCCGATCGGAACTCCGTCGAACGCTCGTTCGTTTGCTGGTCTGTCGGCCGGCGCTCGCCGAGACGGTTCGCCGAGATTCACGGAGAGAAAGTCAACAGCAACACTTTTCTGCGTAACAGCGACTCCGAGTAGACGGAGGATTACGTCGACTGCGTCGTAAAACGTCAACACTACTTCCGTAATAATACAAGTTCCGGAAGGCTCTCGAGCAAAGCTGTTGTGTGAGGGATCGTAGCTGCGACCGCTGGCTGACGCCGCCGTCGCTTACGACATTTTTTTCCGAGAACAGCTTTATATGAGCAGAGCTGGCAGGGGGCATATGAAATAGTTGCTGGAGCAGCAAAATATGATATGGGGCGAACGGGCGGAGGAGGGACACATCATGCACCCGGATGGGAGGGGCCAAGCCTGCTCGAACGCGCTCCCTTCCGCTCGAAATATGAGGAAAACTTGTTGTAATGCCCCCGAACATATGACTGGCTTCTGCTTCTCCCACGAGGAGCACTCCCCGGCATAATGCCAGACTCGCGGAGACTCCTACGAGCTGCCGTCAGCTGAAGGATACGATCCGGGAGCCTTGTGCGGGGATTTCGTTTCTCCGCTCGGCGATTGTTCCCTTCTCCTCGTGGCAACAGTTCCCATAACTGAGCCGGAGTCGCGAAAACCGATCCATGTCGGGGAAGAGTCTTGTCGTCATTCGCTTCCAGAAGCTCGAACGAGGGACGAGACAGCCGTCACCGAGCCCGGGAATGAATATCTGCATCCTGCGGTCGGATTCAGAGCCGCACACCCGAAGCCCCCGAGTGTGCTTTTCCTTGTTCCCAGTGTTTCTTGCAGTTTCATTCTCGTTTCGGCGTGCATTTGTGAGATGGAAGAACAGACTGACTGGATGGGCGCTCACTTCGGTGTTCTTCTTTCGTTCCCTCGTCGCGTGTCTGCTTTTCCTTTTGCTTGGCGGCAGGCAGGCAGGCAGGCGGGCGGGCAGGCAGGCAGGCAGGCAGTTTGGCAGTCGAGCAGCCATCTTTCAATATCCCCTCCGTGCTCCATGGTCCTCCCCGACTCGTAGCGAAGCAGCCCAGTTTTGTTCCCTTCCCTTCGCTTTTCCTCGACTCCTTCTTTTCCTTTCTGCTTCCATTTCATAAACACTCTCTGCCTCGTCTTTCTCCCCTCTTCATCTTCGTCTTCTTTGAGCCCGCCGGCGCCGCCGCCATCGTCACTGTCACCACAGCCACCGCCAGAGTTGTCCCTTCCGCCAGTCGATTCCCTTCCTCCCGTTATCGAGGGCAGTGGAGAAGGGGCGGGGGCAGATCCAGGATCAGATGGGGAAGGATGAGCCATTCAGTCAGTGGCTCAAACAGAGGAGCGAGCACCAAGCGTGCACGGTTGTCGGACCCCGGCTAGGATCTTCAAGTCTTTCGACGTCAGATCTATGGCCACATCGGATTAAGCCGACTCGAATGAGAGTGCGCATCGTCCGCCGGTCGAGCTGTCGAGTAACTCATAACCTCCGAATCAGGGAAACCTTAAGCCCCGCAACACCTGGGCCTGGTCTCAAAGGCGGAACTGGGGAAGTCTTTGTCGAGGTCGCCCCTGCCGTGGTCCGGACGCTCTCTTCCTCTGGCTCGCCGCCCCCGCTCTGCGTAGGATATGGCGATACCTCTCTCCCGCCTCTGACCAGACGCAATGGAATACCGTCCAGGTTCCCGTTTCTAGTCCCGAGGATCACAGTCGGAGTCGTTGTGGCTGCAAACCAACAACGAGACAATTTGTCTTCGGTGACGAGAGATGCCATGCGGGTTCACGGCGGGAACGCGAGACAGAGTCGCATGCCGATCTCTCATCCACCTGAGGCAGAATTCCGGTGTTCACTGGCCACGTCAATCCGTCGGTGAATGATCGCCTGTAGGTGGAAAATGGAATCACGAAAAAGTTGGCCTTGACTCTCGATTCTCATCAACACCACACTTGCCGGCTGTGACACGTCGTAAAGCGATTCTCGGAGGTTTCGTGCTGTAACCAGTCCGTCTGCCGAACTGTTCCCCCTTCTGAATACAGCTCCCAGTTTGTACGTTGCCTGTGCACGCAAGACAGACGTACGCTCTCGGACAAACGACCGGACGGACGGTCCTTATCGCCTCGCAGTCATCAGTCATAGGCCAACTCCGCTGACGCGGTCTGGGTGTCGTAAACTACGCTGTTGAACACGCGGACGTCCAGCGAGCTGTCCCGCTGAACAACTTTCGTCCCTCCCGATCAACGGCGGGTTTTTTTCGTCCGAATACTGTCGAATTGCGGATTTTACAATTTTCTCCGCCAGACCTGTCCTCAGCTCTGCAAAGCGTAGCTGAGTTTGAAAGTTGCTCCGCGCAAGAGAAGCGTTCGGCATCGCCGCTGTCTGCACTCTAAGAACTTGAGCACTGTCCCCGGACTCGTAACGAAGGGAGAATCCGCGCCGTGGACATGATCGCCGCCCACGACTGATTTCCGGAAAGAGGCCACCGTGTGGGTGGGTGGGTGTTTGGCTGGCAAGCCTCTGCCTCACCGAGTGGCGGGGTGCTTGGCAAGTCGAATTCAGCATCGGCTGCGACATCGTCCGCGTAGCATTCCATGAACGGTCTCTCGCGAAATGATGTCTTCCGACAGAACCGAACTCTCCGCAGCTTCCGTTCCGAGTGGATCGATTTGCGATATTTTGGGCAACCGTTCGTTTCTGAGAGGGTAAACTCTTCTTTCATCTGAAAGTTTGTCGGAAATCAACATTTGGCGGCTCCAGTTGCCGATCCACTGCGCGAAAAATTCACTCCGTTGGCCCAGATGTGGACCTCGAGAGAGACATCAGGGAGAACATCCCGAACTGGACTCACGAAGCCGAGCGGGGTGATAGAAATGGCTGAGCGAAGCTGTGAGAAAATACGTGTGTCTCTGTCCTGTCGTCTCGGTTCGGCTATCAGAACGCGTTCTCTGCTTTCATTGAACATTGCCCGCTCCATTGAGGCCTCAGGAGGCCGTCGCGAGATGTCGTAATAAAATTTTATACAATTTCAAGATAATCCCGAAAGTCTACCTTGGTCTTTGGGTTTCGCAGTCGCGGCCGTCCAAGTCAGCGAGAGTGGTTAAGAGACCGACAAGAGAAAGCTGGGCAACGCTTTCATAGGCCAGACCAAAGCTCGGCGGGGTTGGACGGTTGAGGTTCAAACGAGGAAGGTCCGAAGTCTCTTATCAGCATCGTGGCCCCTTCAGATGAAAGGCTGACTGACTGGCAGAAGAGCAGAAACAAGGCACGGCAGATGTGACAGCGGGTAGAAGTAGAAAGCAGTCGAAGACCGCCTGAAGTCAGATAACTGGGACAGAAATTATGTGAGTTTCGAAGCGACGCCCTCTGCCGTTGCTCGTCTCCTGCATCAAACCGTTTCGTTCTCCCAATTAGACGTAGAGTTCGCTCTGTCTGATTCGAGCGGAAACGTTGTTCTGGTTGGGGTGCCGAACGAGCTCCGCGGATGGGGGAGCACAACTCCAGAGATGGTTTTGGCGACTTGCCAGAGACCTCCGAATCGAATTCGAGCAAGCAAACTTGAGCATGTGGAGACGCCATCCCACGCCGGCTCGAACATTACGATTCCATCTCGATAAATACCATAAATTCATAGACGTTGACAGGGCCAGCTTTCAGTCTAATGCATTCGGGCCACAGAGACTCTTGCAGCGCTTTGTGATTACCACAGGGGCTTCCACCGATCTCAGCTAGACCTGCTGCGTTTCCAAAGGAGGCATATTGCAGCGGAGTTCTCGTCGAGTTTCGGATCGAGCGGACGGAAAGTTCCGCTGACGGACTTCGAGTCCCGAGGAACGAAATTCGGACCTCGCTGGAGCTGTCAAGTCCGGACCTTTTGGGGTGTCCGTTTCGGATCCGGTGGTGGCCTCATCGGAACGCACAACCGTTTGAGAGTGTTCCGTCTTAAATTAGACAACGGCGACGTTAAGTGTCGAAAGGCACCACGGTGCCAGTCCGAATGTGGCAGACGGAAAGAGGCAGCAAAATAAAACGAGGAGGCAGAATCACTGCGCCGTCGACGAATAAGCTCTCTCGGAACGGTTACGTTTGTCGTTATCTTCGGCCCGCCTTGTGGTGGGGCCATTTTTCTGTCGGGCCAGTGTTTATTAGCTATAGCTAATATTCAATGATAATGCTAGAGATTAATAGCTCCTGCGATAAGCGATAAAAAAAGCGAGCTAGAAAAATCGAACGGCCGCCCGAGCCAATTAAGCTTTCTCATTGGCGTAGAGGCCGACCGGACGGAACCGAGCGAAAGCATCTCTTTCGGTTTTCATCCATTGATTGCGGCGCGCGAGAGAGAGAGCGACGAAGCTGCTGGTAGGTGAGGGTCTAAAACGTCGGCGTCGCACACCTCTGCTCGAACAGAAGGTCATAGTCGGGGCGATTGATGGATAACTCGCTCGACGTGGCGGTTGATAGGGAATCCGATGCGTCGCCGGTCAATCGGTCGACTGAAAACGCCGCAGCATCGTCGGTAAACATCAGAACTCAACATCATTGCTCACTCCTCAGATGAAGCCGAGGACACGTCGCAGGATGCGCACGTCTGCGGCAAATGCCGTCGAGAATTTCTCGAGCTCAACGAGTTCCTTCTGCACAAAAGAGCTTGCACAGGGATCGGACCGCCCCCGCAAGAGGACAGCAAGTCAGGTAAGCTTCTGGAACGGCCAGAATGGCAGTCGAGAATCGTTCTCAGCATCCCATCAGCTCTGTCGAGGGCACGGTCGCGAACTCCAGGTCCGAGAAATATCGAGTTTCAAGATGAGTGGACTGGAGATATTGTCTTCGTGATGAGTAGAGATTTTGGGATGGCGACTGCCGCCAGGAGGCTGGCGGCCGGTGACTAGAACGGAGGGTGTGCGCGCCAAGTATGCTAAACTTCCTCACTCTAATTGGTGCCTGGTGGTGATGAATAAGTGTCGACAGTGGCGCGTGGCTACGGGAAGGGATTTGCTAGATTGGCCCGATCTTCATTGCAGGCGATGGGGAGCTCCCCCCGACTCACGTGACCCTCGAAGCGCTCCGGGGAACTAGAGTGGCAGTCGCTCAGTTCAACACCCAGTCTTCCAACGATGCTCCAGCAACCCCGGCGCTACAGGTAAGCCACATGGAGGGCGATTCACCACTGGGCCAGCATCGGTTTCGCTCCGCGACGCTCTCCGAACGTCGTTGTGGCGGAGTCGCTCATGTTGGTTTCTTTCTTGACGCGATCTCCCGAAAATCGAAGAATAACCATGAGTTTGGTGTTGGCAGGATGCACTAGTTAGTCTTCGTCAACAACAAGCGGTTCAACTGCAGCTTTTCCAACAACTCGAAGCGTACGTTCGCAACAACGTCGGTGGACACACGCTGGCGGCCAGCTTGGAGAGACCCGATTCGCCCAAAGTTCAACCAGCTGACACGACCAACCAGGAAGAGCTGGACGACGAACGCATGATCGAAGATCCCCGCGCCGCGACGAGCGAAAGCGAAGCCGAAGATCGCTCCAAAAGCCCCAAGATCAAATCCGATCAGGGTCAAGGTGGCCCTCTGAATGCTTTGTGCGCTCCGCTGCCACCCGACGCCGCTCCGGAGGTGACTCCGAATCAACCCAACACGCTCGAGCTTCTTCAGAAGCACACTGAGAAAGCACTTCAAAACACCATGTCTGGGGGATCGTTCCTACTCAACGGCCTCGGGCCATTCCCCGACGAAGCCAATGGCGATGGCAAGCGAGGGGAAGGCAAAGACAATTATTTCAGGTGGGTTTGTCTCCTTTCTTCTCTCGATTTCTCCGCAATATCGCAGTGATCCTGATGATGAGCTCCAGAGCTGACATCGAAGCCAACCGTTCCAGGCACCGATGCCGTTTCTGCGGCAAAGTATTCGGTTCGGACTCCGCGCTGCAAATCCACATTCGCTCGCACACCGGAGAGAGGCCGTTCAAGTGTAACGTTTGTGGAAACCGATTCTCCACCAAGGGAAATCTTAAGGTGCACTTCCAGCGGCACAAAGCCAAGTATCCGCATGTTAAGGTGAGTGCTCCCTTCTTGGGAGGAGCGGGATGTTTCCCATGATGCTCCTTGTCGACGTTCGTCCGTCGAGAGGCGAACCGAGGCCCGTAGAAGCCCCGGTTGCACCGTTCTGGAAGAATTTCGGAAACGTCTCGATTTTCACTTTGTCCCAACCAGATGAATCCACATCCGGTCCCGGAGCATCTGGACAAGCACTTCCCGCCTCTGGAACCTCCCGGAGAGCGGGTCTCGCCCCCGCCAGGTCAACTTCCCCTGGGTCCATTGCCGCTCCTATCGGCCGCTGGAAACGCACCGCTTCCCCTGGATGAGAACGCTCGGTTTAGACTGAGTCTCGGATTAGCAACTCCTCACACTGGTAAGGATAGAAAACTGCTGCCGCGGAGAGGACAGGCCGGAGTTCCGGCCCACGGGTCCAGTCAGCTCATCGCTCATTCGTCAAGATTGTATTGCAGCGGCCAAATCACTGTTAGCTGGTGGTGGTGGCGCAGGAGGAGAGCTTCGTTTGACCTCGGCCGCTACATCAGACCTCCGGTTGCGCCCTTTTCCAAGCACGGAACGGTCTGTCGAAAATGCTACTAATAATCCTCTCGCGGAAAACGTTCTTCTGCCGGGTAACTCGGTATCGGCGCCTGGACTGTGGCAGTTAGCGAAGGAACTTCAGAAAAGTAGGGAGAGAGTGTTCGGCTTGGCGGAATCGGCCAGGAGCAATCACGACGAGGAAGAAGAAAGCAACGCTAGTGACAGGTCGCACGACAACGGTGAGTTCCAGCTCCCAAAGCTCCGACGCTAAGAATTCCCACAGCCAGATCCCGGACCGGAATAACCCGGATATTCGCTTCCTCCCCGCAGCGAATCGGGAACATAACCTGAGTGCGAGCCCCGCGCCCGCGCCTGCGCCCTCGAGCAGCCTTAAAGACCCCATGAACGCCCAGGAGCCAAGAAGCAAACGACTCCCTCTGGCAGATGAAGAGGAAAAACTCGAACGCGTGGATCCCACCGAAAAGCGAAGGCGCAACGAACAAGACATGAGTTCCGATTCGGCGCTTGTCCAGGGGCAATCCGTCTCCGACAAATCGGAGATCTCTGAATGCGATGACACCGGAATTGCGGGACTCATCGCCCAGTCTCCGGACGGAGATGCCCCTGCTGGTTACGAGTCGTGGGAGGAACTAATGGAGGTCGCCACTGACACTGAGTCGGGAATCCAGAAATTGGTCGAACTCTCCGCCCAGAACGGCGGCGAGCCGAACCAATGTGTCATTTGCCAGCGGGTACTCAGTTGCCGAAGTGCGTTACAGATGCACTACCGAACTCATACCGGAGAAAGACCCTTCAGATGCAAACTCTGCGGAAGGGCTTTCACCACGAAGGTACGTCGGCAGGCGTCTCGGCCGCAGGACCAGGTGACAGGGGCGAGTTCGTCGCTGCAGTGTAGGCGAGACCGGTACAGGAGGGTGATTAATCGCAACCCGATTTTCCGCGTGTCGTTCCAGGGTAATCTGAAAACACACATGGGCGTACATAGAGTCAAGGCCCCACTTAGAGTAATGCATCAGTGTCCTCTTTGCTCCAAGCAGTTCACCAACTCACTCGTGCTCCAGCAACACGTCAGAAGTCACAATAACAACACTGACTCCACAAACAGCACAAGTGAGTTATTCCTCCAGCTTGGAGCTGTCCGCAGAGAGCTCCCCGAAAGCTCCGGAATTGATCGAGGTTCTGATTCTCCCGCAGCGGGTCAGCCTCAAGACCTCAGCTGCACATCTTCCCCGGGTCAGGGGCTTTCTCCGCGCGCTACTCCTTCTCCCCAAAGGCAATCCCCGCCGGTGACCCCGAACTCTCGAGCGTCGTTGGAAAACCCAGAGCTGTTCCCGTCCCGGTCGCCCGGTGCGAGCGAGCTCAACATGAGCATGGGCAACGACGAGGGCTCGAGATCCTCACCGGACATTCGACCCGAGGTGACGTTTAGAGAGGGCGAACCAGACCTCTTGGAACCGAATTCCTTGGGACGACTCAACAGCTCGCCGCTAAGTCATCCTGGTGTGGTTCCCCCCGAAGCTCTGGCCAACTTCATCCCTGACTTGACAGCCAGCAGACGGAAAGCCACCATCGAGGCGTTGAGACGAAACTCGTTGAATCCCAGTGAGAAAACTGACGGTTCGGACGGGCACGACGGTCGTCCGGAAAACGGCGGAGAGAACGGTTTCAGCAAAAGCCCACTGGCCATGCCTTTGCTGCTGAGTGGGGGGACCTCGTTGGCCGCGCTGGAGTCGTTGACAAATGGAGCGCAAGGACTTGGCGGGATCGCTTTGGGGCTCATGGACGGCCGGATGAGCGCCGGCAGTAATAATAGCGCAGCAGCGTCCGAGCGACGTCGTTCCTCGCCCAAGCAGGATCCAGTGCTCGATCTCTCGTCGAAGCCGCTCTCAAAGCTCAACACGACCAATCCGACCGATGCAGCCGCCCTGGCCGTTACCAACCTCCTGCAGACCATCCACAACCAAGTGAAGCCTCCCACGCAGGTAAGTTATAAACACCTACGAAAGTGAGCAACGCAACGCGCCTCAACTATCTGCTCCTCGACGTTGTCCGGCCACGACGGCAACCGGAGCAATCAGCAGTTGCTCTCTAACGCTGAAAGGGCCGGACGAAGTTTTCTGGTGTCTTTTCGTTTGTCTCCGTCCAACGAACGGATGGCGAATACGAAGCGATGGCGACCGAGCGACAACGATTGACTGTTGTAAAATGCCAGCCACGTTATTGACGCCGCTGTGACTTGCTTGGTCCATGTGTCCATAAATTTCGTTGTCTCTACCTTGGTCGTGGGTCGATCTGATACTGACGAGAATCGGGACTTGAGGAATGTGCCTTAAACAGAATAGAATAAGATGCCAGAAGGAACGAGCGGAAGAGAAAGACATGCGAGCTGTACAGCTTCTTCAACGCGTGGCCGTCTCCCTTAGCTGTCGGCGTCTGTTGAGCGTGAGCAGTTTTCTCGCAACCTGCGCGAAGAGAGTTCTACGAGGTTTTTGGGAATTTCAGGCGGAGCTCCTGGCCCAGGGCAAACTGTTACCGGGATTGAGGTTTCCTGTTGCATCGCCCAACGGGAGACCGAATACCACCTGTCAGATTTGCTACAAAACATTCGCTTGCAACTCCGCGCTAGAGATCCACTACAGAAGTCATACTAAGGAGAGGCCCTTCAAGGTAAGCATTTTCGGAACAGTCGCGGGCCGTCCCCTCAGGGGAAACTTGCACCTCAGGAACGAGACCGCGATCATCAACTTGAATTCTTGCAGTGCGCGATCTGCGAGCGTGGTTTCTCTACGAAAGGAAATCTGAAGCAGCACATGCTCACTCACAAGATCCGGGATCTCCCTCCCCAGCTCTTCACGCAGACGAATACTTCTCCGGGAGCGATGAATCCAAATGCCAAACTGGGTACTGCCGCTCCCCAATCTCTCCAAGTGGCGGTAAGCATGCGGGAGTACGCGCTTGCGCTCTAGCCGCGGAGGTGGTCGTGTCGGGGCGCGAACCGCAGGAACATTTCTCAAGCGCATCGGGACTATTGCAGCTCCTGCCCACTTCACCAAACAGCGGAGCGGGCGAAAACTCCTCGGACTCGTCCCGAGGAACTTCACCGTCGACGCAGAGTCCTCTGGGCTCGAGTTCGTCGACGCCGACCAGTAGACACGTCTGCACATACTGCCAGAGACCCTTCTCCAGTTCCAGCTCTCTCCAGGTAAGCCCGGATCAGCTGCAGGATTGGGCGGGAACAACGGGATCGAACGCGCTGAACTCTCGGCTTCCGGCGAAGGGGGCTCAGATGCCATAATGCCAGTTTCGTTTGAGTTCCGCTCGAGTTGCCTTCAAAGTCGCTGAGCTGTGAGGCGGGCAGACAAGCGAGCGGGAAGTGAGCAAGGAAGCAGTCGGGTGGGAAGCTAATTAGTGTTCATTGAGAGTGAGTTTCATTTGAAGCATTCGAACTCCACTTCAGATCCACCTTCGAACTCACACCGGAGACAAGCCGTTCCGCTGCGGCGTATGCTCACGCGCTTTCACCACAAAAGGCAACCTCAAGGTGCATATGGGCACTCACGTATGGAACCAGCAACAGAGCCAACAGCTGGCTCTTCTCGCCCCCAATAATCAAGCGACACCAGCGAAAAACGACAGCAAGAGAGGTAAAAAGCTCGATACCATGGACCTCAACCAGGTGATGGCAGTTTCGAGGCCGGACCTGTACTTCAACCCCTATCTGAATGCGAGCTTCTTGAATGGTAAGCAGAGCTTTCCCTCGTTTTCCTCGTTGTCACAAAGAGAGGGCAACGAATACTCTGGGAAGTTCGCCGCCGCTTCATAACGGAATCGTTCGCTTCCAGCTGCTGCCGCGTCTGGAGGTTTGCCTCTCCTCGGAGCTCACGAGCCCGACAGCCCGTTATCATTGGTGAACAAAGGCGTGTTGCCCTCGGAGGCCATGAGCAACCCGCTGTCCTTAGTCAAGCACCTGCAACAGCAAATGCAATATCCGCTCGCGAATCATTTGCACATTGGTGCGTCGTTGGACAGCGACGAATCGCTCCGTCGCGAGATTTCGGCCTCCCCAGAATCCGGCTTGAGCTCCAAGTTCGAACCTGATCCTGAAGCGCTCTCTCTGGTCAAGAAAGCTGGCTCAAGAATGCAAGACATCAACGACAACAACGAGAGACAGAAAGGACAGATTCTTTCAGTGGCAGAAGTCAAAATGGAAGTTGACGACCAGCTGTCTTCCGCTGAAATGGCGCAATGAATATTCGACAACTCGGAGTTCTCCTCAAAGTTTGGTTTATGACAGCAAGCAAGTGATCGCGGAACTCTACGGTGAGTTCCCATCGCGGTGTTTCCGAAACCGCCACAAAAGGCAGAAAAAAAAGAAACAAACAAACAGAACACTGACTCGACCCAGCAAGAAATTCGGCTCTGAAGCAGAGCTTTCAAGACGAGGCGAGCCTGCCAGCCCAGAGTGAACGTCAGCTACGACAACAACTACAACAACAACGACGACAGAACGAGTAACGAGAACGAAACATGAAGAGTAACGGGAGGTGGTGTGCAAGTATAGCTTTCAACATGTTCAACAGTGGAATGTAAAATCACGCCGCAAAGGCGCTCACTCAACTCAGAAGTCCGTACGTCGGGCGTTCCTTTATTTATTATTGATTGATAATGGTGATTTATCAATCGATCCATGCATGGAAGGATCGATCGATCGGATGACGGTCCTTTCCGCGACGACACAGATGAGGATATTGACGCCGTCGATGATGATGCTCTTCAGATTCTTTAGTGCATTCAGGGTATAGTTAGATTTGGATTTGTTCTATTCATTGATGTAAGTCGTATGTGTCCCCCGAGTAGTAGTGCAATACAGGAGAAATGATGGAGAAAACCACACATGCATGCATTCATGAACAGACACATCATAGGAGAATGCATACAGACTTACTCACGCAATGTAACAGAGACATTAAGCGAGACGGCCGGGCGCGGTCCTTTCTAACTCGCACTCCGTCGAGCAAACGGAGGTAGTTCAAGATGATAAAACAGAAGCATATGCGTAACATGAATGCGGTGGTGACTGCGCGACGACGAGGACCCAGCTGGGCGATTTCCTATGAGTCGAGACTGTAAATAAGTCGTTCAAATTCCTGAATCTCTGAACCCTTGAGAGAAACTAACGCGAACCCGCGGACTAGCGAGAGACTCGACATCTCTTTTGGATGCAGGAGACAAGCAAATCAACAAACTTGACGAATCGACTTTGGATCGACCAAGAAGGAAAATGATTCTTCCACTGATAGACGTGACTGTGTGTTTGTGCGTGTCTGCCAGTCTGTGTGCGTGTGACCGACTATCCGTAGCAAGCAAATCGGATGGGAGTCTGCAAACGACGCAGCCAGGAAACTTACAAGTAAAAACTCAGATTGTACAGCTTAGGTATAGGTATGCGAATGAACGTTGCAGATGGAGCCGATGGCCGCCGACGAATAACGATATCACGATGATTATTATTACTTCGATTACTGTATGCCAGTTTGTATGTGATGCATAAGCCGCCTTTATGGGAGCGTCGTAACCTAGCGCTTTTGGCTGTTGCGTGCAATTAAAATCGTGTAGAGCACCTAGTGTTCTCGGCGCGGTGGTCGGTGTTTGAGCAGCCGACCAGACAAGCTCCAACGAGCGAACTATTCAACTTGAGAAGACAGAAACTCGGCAAACAACGGCACGAACGGATTGGCCGACATCGTCCCGCACTGAGTTATCATATCACATTCCGGGAGGATCGGTGCGCGGATCGATGGAGGGGTCCGTTCTAAAAAGCATACTCAACAAGTGAAACTTTCCGTAAGCCTTCCTAAAACAGAGCCAGTTCGCAGAGAAGCAACAACGAGAACCACATCAATAGCTGCATAAGTAGCAGCAGCAGCAAGGAGAACATCAACAATAACGAGAATCACAAACCAACAAACACCAAACGATGAGACATCATCCGTGACAGAACAAGCAATTTTGAGGACTCAGACCAGAAAAATACGATAGCGAAAGAAAATAGTTCTGCGAAGTGGAAATCTCGGGACATCGCTGGTCACAGGTTGAGAACGAAGAACAACAAACGAATGCCGCGATTTTTCAAATTTTTCAGCTGCACTCCGATCAATTTTAATGTCCTCCTCCCCCAGCATAGATCTCTCCCCTTAAACAGTTATACTGCAACTCACACTCATAAAAAATACTATTATGATTATTATTGAATAGATAAGTAGATCTAGACAAAGAGGTGACATCCCCCACTTCCCAAAGATGAAAGCGACGGCAAAGACGACGACGAATCAAGTCATCGTGGGCGACTAGTTCTCCCGATAACAAGAATGATAATAACAATTATGCCAAGAGCTGAATGGCGACGACGATTATGATCACGACAACACGCGTTGATGAGAAACAGGGGGTCAGAGTGAGTTTTTCTCGGTTTCGCATGAAGAAAAACTTGGCGACGACCACCATTGTCGGCTGACACAATTCTTCTCCTTTTTTCACGGCCGCCGTTGCTGCCGATCGTGCCGAGATGGTCAGTGATGATCCTAAGGATCTTTCGGCTGGCCACAGTCACGGGGGAACCGATCGTCTTGTGAAACGGCGGGGCGAGCGTGAATTTGTGAACGATCATGTCCAGTGAGCGGTTCTATCTGTTGCACTTGAGTGCCCCAGTCTCCTTAGCGACACAGCTGCCAGGAGTATTCTTAGCTCGAATTGAGAGCGACCCATGACAAATTCCAGTTCCCTTGCGGGGGTCAGGAGTTATTTTTAATACATCGAAATCCCCCGCCTGTTGGAGCTTTTCCACAGTCCGAGCGGTCCTCTCATTTCGTTTGTATCGGTCTCTCTCTGGCGGCTTCAATCAATGTCTCTCGTAACAGCCCCCTTTTCGGCTGACGCTCCGACCCTCTTCGTCCCTCGTCGAACTCCGAGAGAATCTCTTGTTATTTTCGTCATTTCTTCGAATCGCCGTGCTCATCTGGATGGAGAAAAAATTATTGGAACTTCTGAGAGTCTTCCACACTTTGTTGATGAGACATCGAAACGTATCTTTCCCGAATCCGTTAGTGGACTCTTCCAATCAATTTCCGCGGCGAATTTCACCATGAAGTCGGCAACGACAACGCGGAGCATCAGGCGGAACCGAGAACTCCGCTATTTTTTAGTTCCTCATGATAACGAACGACACACAACACTAAACCATGGAAGTGGAGAGACACCTAAACCACGGGCGTGAGAGACGGACGATATTGAACGACAGTTCTCGAGCACCGAGCCAAATTCACAAGCATGACCTCGACTGCAGAGCAGAGAGCGGGAGACCTTGCGAATCACTGGATATTTCCCGATTCGAGGCATCCCGCTTCCGGTCGCCGCCAACGATGACTTTGAACTGCCGAGTTGAAAAATCATGCAAGAAGGAAACGGGAATGAGAAACGAATACCGAATATTGTGAGTCGCGACTTATGACGATGAAATCGGAGACGAGTGGCAGGAAGGATGAAGAAGATGATGAGCCTAGGAATGTTAGTATTGGTGATTTGCCCTGCGATGACGATGATGATGTCGGAAGCATAACAACTTGCTGTGTACGAAGACCCCGCTGTTGGTGATGGTGGTCGGTTACCGTGAGAGGAAAACTGGAATGCAGAACAAACCAGCCATTTCTGGGGTAGTTTCGTGACCAAAAACGAAAGAAAATCTACACAACAAATAAATTTAATGCAATTATAAGCCAAACGCTCAATCAGTCTTCTTTGCAATGAAGTTCGATATGTAGGAGTATTTAGATGCGAGGAGTTCTTTGAGCCTGAATTCTCGTTGCACAATCTGATTTCTCGCTCAGGCATCGGCTCCAGGGGCAGGTACTTAAATTTTCTCGTCGTTTCGCATCATCGTCCGAACTCAGGTTTCAAAAGTGATCCATTTCTCAAGTGGCGAGTCGCAGCTACAAGCGTGGGAACCCGTACGAGCCGCTCCAGGCACTCAAATGAATTATATTCGGATTTTGCATCCCTCACTTTCGTTCCTCGCTCCTCATCCATCCACCCATATGTGGCCCAAATCGGCTACAGCTCAGGAGAGAATATTTCTCGCAGCGCCTAAGGTTTCTCACTTCGGAAGTGAGTCGACGATTTGAGCCATAACTTACATGATATCCAAATTGAATTAGGTTCGAATCATAAAATTTCCTCACGGTGTGCTCGTTCGTGAGACCTCGCTGCCGTCGCCCCCTCCTTGTTCGTCAAGTGGCACTCGTTCTCAACTCGAATGACCTCATAAAATATCCTTACCTCGTTCCTCCGTGGCTCGAGATCCACGACCCCCTACCTCTTCTGGGCTGGTAAGCTGTTGTGGTACGTGGGTTGGAGTGATTCCCCGTTTCCCCCCCCCATCATATAGTCGGCACCCGGACAGGCTTTCCGCCTTTCAGGGTTGCTCACTCTAGAACCTACATCACTTCCCTCCAACTCCTAGCGAGATCCCGGGCTTTCGAGATTAGATATTGACGATCGGAACAAGTATGTAATCTAATAATTGGCCGGCGGGCAGCGGTCCTACCGATAGAAAGTTCAAGATCCTTCATACCCTTCCTCCGGCCTTTCCGGTGGACCTCAGGGATTCCTTCCGACATTCGCTTTAAGAGATTGAGAATCCCGGAACTCGTTCTAGTACCAGTGAATAGTGAGCGGAGTCACGGCTTACAATGCGGGCTCCTGTTTCAGACAACGTCAACATAGCTATAGAGGATCTTCACTTGTGAGCCCCAAAGAGACAAAGCATGCCATGTGCGTACGTTCCGCATCCTCTCCGATGGAAAACTCAAGCTGATAGTCACCCAAGAATGGTTTTTCGTATTTCGTCTCCGTCGAGTGGGATGAACTATGTTTTCGAAATTCTGTAATATGGGCCGAAGCGAGGATGTCAACCGATTTATTCGCGATGCTGTCCCTGAGTGAATATGTATGACTGCGTGCAGCTCTATAACGCTCGAGGCGACCCGTCGTCGACCTGTCGTCACCCCGGGGTGGAGAGAGCGCCTTTCCGGCGGTGTGGCAAACGGTATGGTTGAGGAAAAAGGAGAAGCATAAAGTAGCCCTGGCAAGTTGCCCCGTTGCAAGTTGTCACACAGGTACGTGAGGGGCTGGCTGGCTGGCTGCTGTCACGGGTTGATGTTGGCGGCCGCGGCCGAAGCAAAGGCTGGGACTTCGGAAGGAAAGGAACGAGAGAGGCGCAAGGAGAGGAAAGGAAGAAGAAAAGTGGTCTCTACCAGCAACTAACCCACTGCCGGCGGTGCATAAGAAGGCCATGAGCAGCATGTTGTGCGCCGTCGCGACCAGGTGATAGAATGTCCCAAGGTTGCTTCGGTGCCCACCAGCTTGTCGAGACCCTCGAGCAAGGCGTCCCCCCGACGCAGAAACGCACCGGGACATCCGAGGACGAAGACCGAACTTCGAAGGAACCGGGGTAGGGAAAAAGGGCGAGGGAGTCGGCAGAAGAGAAAAATTGGCGTCATTTTTCCTGTGGGAACGAAAGAGGAAGGATTGCTGCCTTCCTAGCCACCCGTCTGCCTCCTGCCTACCGGTTTCGAGAGGAGGAAAAACGAAGAAGAACAGGGGCTAGAAGTGCCACCATCGCTGGCCGACGATGGAGAGAGAGAGAGTGTGTACGCGGCGTGGGTAAAACTGCGCTGCCGCGACTGCCGCAGCCACCGAGAGAGGACGGCCCAGCGGAGATTTATATTAGGGATATATACACCATGTGTATATATATTGGCTGCCGCTGCTGCTGCCGCAACCGCCGCCGCCGCCGCCACCACAGCCACTGGCACCGCTACCACCGACTGTGGATGGGGATCGAATCTTATGGATTGCAGGATTAGAGCAAATGTGGCCAAAAAGGGAGCAAGAGGACGGAGAAATCGGAAGAGGAGCATACCGATGGAAAACGAGAGAGCAGGGAAGGAGGAGAAAAGGGATCGCTCGGCTCTAGATCAAGAACAGGACACCGGAGACAAATAGAGGCGATCCGAACTACGTTCGCGGATTTATAGCTGCCAAATAGCGCGGAAGCTTGAAGACCGTTCTGAATTCATTTTTCCCTCCCTGTGTTGCCACCTCCGGCTTCCAGGGCACAGCCGCTCTCTGAGCCTGTATCGCTCGCAGCTCAGCCGATTGGACAGTTGCCTGAGGTATGCCGTACGGCAGAAGCGTTAAGGTGCCTGTGGGGAAAATCAGAGTGTCCGTGACCTTTGACAGAGAGACCAGCCCATGCCTTCCTCAGCTGTTTTCGTGTTCTAGTCTTCAACAGCCCCAGGTTTCGTATAAAAGCAAGTTCGACGGCCGCTTTTCTTGTTGAAATCGCCTCACCCAGGCTCGTGCACGCTCAGTTGGTCGGCCAGCCGATTTTTGACTCTTGGAGGTACACTCGACACGCTCCTGGGAACAGTTCAAACCGTTCGGGACTCCTCTCGCAGGATTCCGGTGCTTACAGCACCGAGCTCAGGTGCAATAGGAGCGGAGAAAATATGGTCTTTTTGATCGGGAACAAGTAGCAACTTGAGCGTCCGATATCGTGGCAGGTTTTTCAAACTTCATCGTCGGCGCGAAAAATCGCGATCGGGTGATGGAATTTTTAGTTTCACTGTGACAACGACTTCGCACCGCGGAGTTTTCCAGGTCTCCTGTTCAAGCCTCTGACAAGGAAATGTAGCGAGGGAGAAATACTCCCGAACCGGAGCAGTTGTCAGGCGACTCAGCGAGATGTGATCGTTCTATCACCTATGCATGTGGGCAGATGCGCGAGAGAAGCCGAGAATACCGATACGCATGCATGAACTTTTGCGCTCGGTTCTATATGCTGCAGCTCAGAGCGAAGATCAGAAAGACAAAAACTCGGCGTCTCCTCCATCGTCGAACGATTCGTTCAACCTGCTCCGAATATCTGATGGTATGCCTTGTTCGCTTTATCAGTTGTGCTCCGTCTTCTTTTAGCATTTCTTTATAATCTCAAAATCGGATTAGCTAGCGGAACTCCTGAACTCCCGGACCGGTAGGTGGGCAGCCAGCCAGTCAGCCAGCGGGAGAAAGTGGCGCCGCGGCGGGGCTGCTACCTCCGCGACTCGAGAGAAATACGAGGAACCAGGAGATTGCTGCGTCTAATCACTTTATAGCTGACGCGTAGCGTTGTCCTTGCTCGTTCGCGACACGAGAGGTATCTCCTTCCCAGTCTGCTACAGTAGTTGGGCGATTGGGTTGGAATACCATGAGGGATTCATCTTCGAAAAACGGGGAAGCTCGATGGGGAACGAGGGAACTGGATGAGGATGCAGCGCGGGAGTTGCTAGCAGCATTTGTCACACAAGTATTAGTCAGACGCCGCTGCCACTGGTGCAGCTCAGGTGGATACCCCGTAGCGGGGAGGAGGGTGAGACGCCTAGCTGGATGGGAGGGTTAATTGATGAATAGCTTCATTGCTCGGATGAACTCTGCTGTGATCATTGTATTTATGTGTATGTATACCCGGGATGCACGTCTCCGGCTATATTTCTAGGGTCGCACGTTCCACTGGGGTTATCCAGGGCGTTCGTGTTCCGGGTGAGGCCGCTGTGCATTTCGTGAGATTTTCGTACATGACCGGCAAGTGTCACTCGGTCGCAATGCCTGAAATTTCTGTGTGGGCACCGGAAAAAATCAGGGCCGATAACCAGAGCATCGAGTCGGATGTCTCGTGACGGCTCGGGAGATTCCGCTCGACAAATTGAGAACAGAGACCTACGAGCGGTTAATATGTTAAACACACCGAATCCTTTGTTTCAAGCTGTGGTGCTTGGAGCGGTAGCGATGTAGTGTGGATTTGTGCCAGATGGCGGCGAACACGAAGGTATTGACATCATTTAAGGGGAGGTGGCTTACCGCGGTCGGCCATCATCTCTACGAAGGAAGCATCCCCATCACTTCACTCCACCGCACTCAACTCCGCTCCGTTCTGCTCTCGCTTGCTGAAGTGGCAGATTGCAACCTGCCATCCACATTGCCCATTCTTGACGCTCATTGCCACGATGTTTATTGCTACAGATTCAGGACTGCATCAGAAATGAGCAGCGCTGTGCCGGCCCAACCTCAAGAGTTGGAGACACGATCAGAGCAATGACCGGCTGCGTGCGACCTGTGGTTCCGATCAAATGCGATCAGGGTTCAAATCCACAGGTCGGGCTCCTCTCACCGGCGGCGCGCGTCGACCTCAGCTCTCCTGTACCACGCTCACGGAGTAGTCGTTGATTCAGGAGTTCCTTTTTTCCGTGCAGATTGAACTGATAGTTCGGTTTAGAACACGACGTCTAATCGAATGGATTAACAACAAACAGGCGTTTTCACACTGGCTGGTATGCCAGTGTCGTGTTGTCACTCCCTTCTACGTTCGCGGGCTCTAACGGATCGCAGATTACACTTCGGCTCCATCAGCCGCCTCGGAGCCAGAGCCCGCCTGCTCACTCGCTCGGTCGGTCGGTCGACCACCCGCGCTCACCAAGTCTTCGTGTTTTGAAGCAAAAAAGTTCATTTTGACAAATGACTCAGGTACTCCGCTGGCTGACTGGCTTCCTGTACTGGATCTTTTTGTCGGGGCTGGGAGGGGAAACTTCACCCTGTCAGAGGTATACACTCGGCGAATAAGGGTTAACAGGGTCGACACTAGCTGCCGGGGAGACAGCTATCGAATTATACAAGGATCCATCCGCACTGGGGCTTGGGGAGTGGGGGCATGGGGGAGGTTGGGGTATGCATGGCTGGCTGTGCCCTCGACATCGTGGCGAGGTAGGCAAAGAGAGTCTAGCGGAGTCTAACTGACAAAGCCCGTTCCGACCCCTCCGCGGCACGAAGAGTTGCATTCGACTGAATTTGGTGGGAATCTCGGACGAAACCCGGTATAACCATCGTTCGGGCTCGGCGACGGTGTTCATTACAGCTCATCGGAATTGAAGCGATCGATGAGGCAACTCCGTACGAATTCCAGCGTCATAATGATGCTGCCAAAACACAGCAACAGAAGTAGGCTCCATTGACGCGGAGCTCCGGAGCTGCTGAGTCTCATTTGCAAGTGGGGCACTATCATTCTGTTTGGGATTCCTCGGGTCGGTCTGTGATTTTATTTAATGGTAGCGCGGCGGTCGACTTGGAAGCCATCGACACTTCAATCAGGAGAGTTTGCCCTGACGGGCGTCGAAAAGTTGCCTAATTTTCATTACGAGTTATTTGATGGGGAATTTTTCATTAAAGCGCCGCTGGCGGGCTAGTGAGCGAACGGTTTGCTTCGCATCCTGCGTTTCGAGTCGATGGAGGCGATTGCATCGCAAATAGAAAATTAACCGGAACCCTCTATCATCGCCTGGAAGCCGCCCTGATTTATATTGTTCGAATGCGGTTTCCTCGTTGCGAACGCATCCACGATGCGAGGCGCCGATGAGGCTCCAGCAAACGAACGGGATCCAACAAGTTCAAC
Organism: Phytoseiulus persimilis; assembly: GCA_037576195.1. Lineage (NCBI taxonomy): Eukaryota > Metazoa > Arthropoda > Arachnida > Mesostigmata > Phytoseiidae > Phytoseiulus > Phytoseiulus persimilis. The sequence goes on from CM075104.1 coordinate 11,417,833, forward strand.
TCTGCCGAGCACGAATTCACTTCCGAATGAACCACGACGGCAAAGACGAGATCATTCGACAACCGGGCCCGTTTCGAGGTCTCTCTCCCGATTTCCCGCTCACTGCAATGCGTCTGGCGGATGGTTCAGACCAACGATAGTTTCACTATGTTTCCAAAATCAGGAATTGGATCGAGTCATGGGATGGCATCTGAGGACGTATTAAAGTCCTCCATCATGATTTATGTTGCTCTTGTTGCGCCTCGTTCTTTTTCGCTATCCTTACAGCTAGATGCTGAAGAAGACGGTCTGGCTGCTATCAGCGCCCTTCAGCTGTTTGTGCTCCCGTGACGAGTAACAAGATGACGCGACAACGTTCCGCTAGAACACAAAACTGTTCCTCTGAGGAATAGAGACTGAAAATTTGAGCTACACCTGACAGGTCAAGCAAGGAAAACATCCACTCTGAAAGTTTTAATGGATACGAAAAATCGCTATACTCAACAACCTAATTCATTGCATTCAATGCATCTATAGCGACAGCAACAACGGGCAAAGCAGCGGTCGGGACGAACGGATCCAGCAGCACCTTCGCTCTTCGGAAAGGAATTCGGAGCGCCAAGGGGTCTACTCGCTGAGGAATGAATGCGAGCCAAGGAAATTCACCGTTCCGAATCCAAAAGCACCTCCCTCTCGATTTCACCCAGCGCTAATTCCAGAAATCGTACAACTTCGGATTTTGTAGTTCGAAAAAAATAGGATTGCGGGTCAAAACCTCTCTTTGAAGCTGGTGCGTAGCGGCGACAATCATATGCACTGCGATCTTTGTTCATTCCGAGTCTAGGTGACTTTTTTGCAGCTGGCGAATTGGGACCTCAGCGAGATATGCGATTGGAAATGCGGTCCTGAGAGTAATGTTATGCGGGACGGGCCCGTCCGGACTGGTGGCGCCCTCTCCGGGATGCCGTGGCCAACTGCTAAACGCGCCGCCGTTCGGTTTCGGCATCTTAGCCATCCGGACAGTTTCTTACCTCGATTTGTTTGTAGCAGAGTTTTCCAGACAAGATTGTCCTGGTGCGAAACCTGCGGCAGTGGGTCAGCTTCGAAGTTGACGACGGATACCGGAGTGTCAGTTCCGCTCCGTCCGGGACCGGAACTTTTCAGCCTGGAGCTGGCGCGAATGCACACGCGGCTCGTCTATTCAAAGTCCTATTCCAAGAGGCGGAGTCGTTTCTGACGCGCGGGGTTCGATTCAGAGCTCTCACCGACGAATTCGCATGCTGCTCGGAACGAAAAACGGGTCAATCAGTGACAACGTAGCCTTCCACAGGAAGGGTTGGGGCAGGACGCTCCGTTTTCCGAAGTTCCAGGCGGGATAAAAGCCGAGATCGGACGTCTGAGGGACGAACTGAGTGCTGGGAACGCATCATGAACGTACGAATCCACGAGACGCCAGGTCGAAAACACCTTTCTGACACTGAGATGCCGGACGGAACTGCTTCATTTTCGCTTGATTGTAAGCCGATTTCGTCGGATGAAGTAATTTGCTGCTCACCGAGCAATCGTTCAGATGCTTCGAACAAATCCGACACTCGCTCGTTCTTCGGCTGGTGCATGCTCGTTCCCTTTCGTTGAGACGTTTCGGCTGCTGACGCGGCGTTTGGCCATTATTACTATTATTATATGTATTCCATGTTCATAAACACCGCACGGCGTGATCATCTGTTCGATTGGGTTCTTGCGTGATACGCTCAGGGCTGTGTCTGCATGCTGTCCGCTGCTCGCATGTCGACGTTTAAACGCGGCGCCATCCTATCCGTCGTCATTCACTCTCTTCCTATCTTTTCATCTCGAAGGCTCACTCGTCCCGTCGCTCATTCTTTTTTGTGATCCTCTAAATCTAGAGTAGTTCGCTCCATAAGATTTGCGACCGGGCTTCTTCCTGACTCTGCCGTCGCCCAGGTCTCGACGACTGCTGCCGTTGTTGCTTTGTTCGGCAACTCGGTCATGATCGCAACCAGATGAGTCAAGTTCGCTCGTTTGCGGTTCTGAATGAACGATCGGAGCCGCGACAATTGAGTCCACCGCGACTGTTTCACGCTGTCGTCGAGCGCCCGTATCAAAGACATGGCGGATCGACACGGGGCAGGGCATGTCCAACAGAAATTCCGTCCTCGAAAACGTCATGACGTGAGCATAGTAGGGCGTTTCAGTTTGCAACTCACAAAAGATTGTGAGCTCAGCCGTCGATCGATCGCCGTCATGACCTTTTTTTGTGCCGGTCAAATCAGATCAACAATTCTCACGCGTCACAACTCAAAGCTCCGGAAGAATCTTGGAGCTCGCACACGAAATTTCTCAATACATTCGGGGGAGCTCTGGAGCATCAACGAGTAGAGCTGTGCCCGGATGAATGAGCAAAAGGAAACATGTGATATCAGCCGGCGGTGTTCGATGAATTCATTGAACCTAATCAATGCGAGGCGTGCTCGACATGTAAGACGGTCGTTCTGTCTCGGGGACGGTGTAGCGGATAAGTGGTGATCATCCGTCGTCGATTGTGGATTGGGTTCGTGCAACGGATTCAAACCAAAGAGCTCTGGGCGCCGCTCGCACAAGTCTTCGGTTCAACCAGTGAACAAATCAGCGAGCTTGCTGGAGGACCGGAGCATCCGTTCGGCCGAGCGGATGGATGGATGCGGAGAGGTGGATAGATTGTGAGATTGATGGATGGAATGACCGCACTTGACTGCGATGATCGAACGTCAAATTAAGATGTCTCCTCGCGTAATGACTGACGTCCCCCTCCTTCAGAAACAGCACCGGCAGCAGCACCACCGTCGTCCCCTCGGATCGGTTGTTTGCGTGTCCTCTTTGCTTGCTCCGCCTGCCGGCCAGGCCGAAGTCGAAACACTCTGCTATTCCGCCCGATGTTGCATTTGTTGCTGGTGCTGCTGTCGTCGTCGTTTTCGTTGTTGTGGTGGTCACTCCGGCTGTAAGCATCTCCGAACACTTCCGTGAGATCCGTGACGCGTCATAGTGAATTTGATCGAAGATCCGAACGGGCGTCCCAAACTTTTGTCCCGGTGGCTCTCGGCCGTCTGAACTCGTTCAGCTTTGGGGGCGGGGTAGTGAAGATGATCGCCGTTAATATTGTCGGACGGAGAGAATGTTCCGGGAAACGAGCTTCATCCATGACCCAACTCACGATTTCCCCTCAGTTTTGAGTCCGATCCCGCTCGATGGCTGCTTGAGGCGTTGCTGCATGGAAATTTCGGCGTGACCGAGCGTGACGAAAAGAGTTATGATCAAGCGTAAAATTTCGATTCGACTCCGGGAGTCTGTCGAGGAGCTGGGCTCGATTGCAGATCGTGTCCCTCGGCTCCGCTGTCGTTGGTTTCAATAGTGTCCAGACCCTGTCCCTCGCCCGCTAGCTCCATGACGAATCAATGCGAGTGGTGGAGTGTGACTTTGTTTGTTCTGCCTCTTGATGGCACCGATCCCCATCTCCTGTACTCCATGCGAGTCCCTCTAAATCCTTCGGGGCACTCGAGATCATTTCTCGAAAAATCAAATCTCATCGTTTGACGATTTAATTTCGTGCGGTGGGAAAAGTGCTTTATTTCTGCCTGGGGCGAGGATTAAATCGTCATACCGCCTGCAATGATACGGTAAACACGAGCACTCGTGACCCCCGCTCGTAACTTGTTTGAAGATGCAATCATCGTGCCCTGCGTCGGAGGCGATTGCCGAGTGCCTGAAAGCGCTCCAAACCTCGACGGTGAAGATCCTTCTCATTCCAAACCATCGACGGAAAGCAATCTTCTTCTGGGAGGAAATCGATCCTCAGCCAAGACGAAGCTCCACCGACAGACTTCGGAACGCGAAAACCATTCCCCCTGTCGGATGGAAGTATTTCCCGAGCAACGAACACCCGAGGTTTCACTGCGTCCCTGGGGAGGACCTCGTGGGAGCGCCAGAATCTTTTCCAGACAATGATTCCGAGGAATTCCAAGCCCAGAACTGCAACGCATCGGACAGTTATGATCAATCGATTGCTTGCTCGATTGCGCAAAATCCCACGGAGGAGAGTAAATTCGCCTTCCAAGAGAATGAATCGAAGCCGTTCGCGGAACGCTGGCCCTCTATAGTCCGCAAGTCGATTCTATTCCGAGAGAATCCCATTCTCAATTCAGTTCAGTTAGCGTGGGATATCTGTGACCAATAGAGCGGACAGGAGCAAGAGCTTTTTCGTTGACAGCATTCCGCCTTGATCGCTGGCTCCCTCATTGTTTAACGTAAAGTTTCGCTTCTTCGGTTCGAATCGAAATACGCCGAGAGCTCGGCGTTGTCAGTCATCCTGAGCGCCAACGACATCTATCGCACATCACGACGACAAATGGCAAACTCATCAAACGTCTCTTCTGTCTCGGTCAAAATCGGTCGATGAAGTGATGACAGGTGACACAAGGGATAGAGAGTCGTAAGAACGAGGCAACCGTACGCTGTTATAAGCGTGAAATGCAATTTCATCTCGAATTTTCGGATAAACAGCGCGCTGTTGGGGTTGAAGACGAGAACTCTGACAGACAGCTCGAGCGAAGTTGACGGGACGAAAAACGAAGAAACACTTCTTCGGATTCGACCAGAATCGATACCAGGAGTACGACGCACGACAACGTGAGCAGCCGTGGAAACAGGATCCTCTAGAAGAGAAACCGAATTGAAAAAATATTGATATTTATGTATATCGTCGCGATCCGATTCCCTCCCGGCCGACACGATTCGAACGAGGACTGATGCTACAGAATCTGGAGGCGCAGCCGGTTCGTCAACGATCGCGTTAAGGTCGACATCGGTGCCGCAGATCTGAACAACAGCAACCACGGAACTCAAAGTATTCACAGAATTTGAATATTCGACGGCAATGAATAAAATCTGGAAATCTTTCCGGCGAAGATAAGAACGCGGCTCCGGTCACCGGTGTCGAGTTTTATGTACACAAACGATGAAATTACCCCGAAGTCTCGCGCTTGTGGCAGATACGCTTCAGTGGGACAACGCTCCCTCTGACTCGGCATGACGGAGTGCAGAACATAGGAGACGAACACGGTGTTCTCGAGTCTGGAACCCTGGAGATTTTCAGAAGAATCAAAACCGGCGAGCCCACGAGAAGATCTCGGACCCACCTTGAGCCTGAACTCAAGTTCAGTTTTCTCACTCTGGGAAACAAACAAGCGGCGTGTTTCGTTCCCCGCGGGAAGAATATGTGTCAAACGGTGAGAACGCCATCGTCGTGTCAGTCACTTTCGTGAATAAGCAGCGACCATTTCATTCGGATTCCAGATGGCAGCATCAACGGTCGTCGTCGAAATGGCCCGAACTCGACGCCACTGGCCCGAATTTCCTCGGAAACCGCTTGCCATTGCTCACTCGCTGCTCAGCTCAGCATTCCGCTCACTCGGCTCAGTTACATAGCGAACTGAATGTCTGCTGGGGTTATCGTCGGTCGTATTGAAGTCAAATAGCCCTGGAACACATGTCGTCGCGTCTGCTTTCTGCAGCTTTTCATCACGACGACTATTTTGCATAGTGGACTGAGCAAGTCGAACCACTAAGGGGTAATTTGGAGCAGGAAAAAAGTTTCCGCGAACAAACGCGGCTCCCCTCCACAATGGTTTCCCGCGCAGCCACCCGCCCCCCGCCCGCCCGTCGTCCGGATAACCGGCTGGATCGTTGGCAGACTAGCTAGCAGAACCAGCGAGCGAGCAGATGAAGTCCCGCCTTCGCTGCTTGCAAGCGAGCGTCATAGACACTTCGCTGGAATTCCTGCCCAGCTACCTGATCGGCCAACGACAACGCGCCGCTCTGTGTTCTGCTGTCTCTACTACTGTATCATTATTGAAAGAAAAATTCAAAGCCGCAGACGGACAAACGGACGATTCAACAATTCAGTCGGCACGGCGACCAGCCCGCGGCCCATTCAACAAAAATATATCCACAAAAACCTGAAACATTTACCAAACGCGCGGCTGACTCGTCGCTGCTAGACCAGCACACCTCATAAGAATGCGTGAAGAGGCGACGATATCTCGAGCAAAATTCCACACCAACGTCATTTCGTCCCATCGAGAGTCGGGAAAAATACCAGCTATGAATGGAGCACCTACCAATCATCGGGGACATCAAAGTGTTCCGTGGTGGTACTTGTTCCGTCGTTGGAACTGGTTATGGGAAATTTCAAAGTTCCCTGAAAGGGCATTTGTACCCATACTCGCCCGCTGCACATCCCCCAGTTACGAACAACTTTGATTATGCATGACTTATACTTCACGCCGACTCGCCATGAACGAAGCGGCCCACTCGATACTCATTTTTGTCGGGTTCAATCCATCTTGGCGACCAGAAGCTGTGGAGGGAGCTCCATCACGAATCCGCGCCGTCGACGATGCATCCTGTACCTGGAAGCTCTGCCGCGTCCGACAACGACTCCTTGGTCACGTGCGCCCTGGAACGAGAACGATGATGAGCAGGGAGCGAAGGGGATTATTGCCAGGGCAAGAGCAAGCCAGGGGTTTGAACACGGATTCCACAAACGACTTTCCAGACCGCTTCGAGGTCCATGTCGGCGCTGAAATCCTCGGTCGAAACCTGTGCGACACTCAGAGCCCGTTGCCTCGAGCTTTCCATCAGGAGGGAAAGTTTCCTCATGATAATCCGATGCCGTCATTGCATTGTCGATAAACCCTGTTTGATTCTGATAAATTCCGTTCCTGAGGTGACATCGAGGTTGCGTGGAAAGAAGTCTCCGGAAGGCGGATCGATCCGATCAGCTGTTCTCCGCTACGAGTTCGGCACCGCCAAGCCGTCAGTTGCGAACTTTCGAGACATTGCTCTTATCGTGGCGCCCCTCTATCCTCATTCATTCAGACTCTCCGAGTTTCAAAACGGAGTTCGCTCCAAGTCGCGTGTTGTCGATAAAATATCTCGGCTCCTGCGAAACCTCATTCATCACAACTCCCCTCCGAACGGTTCGCGGCTCTTTCGCTCGGCGAAACGACCTCCGATCGTAACACATAAAAAAGCTATCATCGGTTGACAAGTGATATTCCACTTCGACACTCGTTATTAAGATTATCCGATCGCACTTCATGATTGATTCCAAGGTTCGGGGGAAGCACGTAGGGTGGATTCGCCTTCAGTCTCCGAGCGCGAAGATGATGTATTTGTTAGGATTCGTCAGTTCAGGCAAAATGTTCGATGAGTTCGGGAGCTTCCATTGGCTTTGACTTTCGCGATCGGCGAGCTCGTCTGTGATCCTGCGGCCGCACATGCGCAACGTTCGAGATTTCGCAGGACGCGGGATTTGCGTCTCCTCGGAGTTGCTCAAATGATTTTCATCGGGACAGCCAGCAGAGTTTTGATGTGAGAAAGCTCTTCATTAAGTGCTGGAGCGGGCCGCCGTGCCGAAGCAACAGAGTTCACAACAAGCCAGACCGGCAGTCTCGCATTGAACGAGGAAGTGTTTGATACTAAGTACTTCCCATATCGCTTGGCTACCCCGGACGCGTGTCGGTGGCCTTCTTGGATCGGGATGCGATGACGGGTCGCGTGCTGTCTCAGGAAGAACGAGTCCCGCGATGATCTTTATTGAGTTTTTCAGAAGCCCAGCAGCAGCGACATAGTTCGTAGCTGATGCCGGTGAGCGCGGGCTCATGAGATAAATTGGCCGTGAAAATTTCGCTTAAGTGGTGCCGAGTCGAGCGATGGGGGCTTGAATCGCTCAGCTAGGTTAATGGGTTAATGCCGTCTCCTGGATTTTCTCTATCGCTGCTCTCCGGCAACTTTCCCGTTTCCTCCGATTTGTTCCGGTACAGGTTCCATGGGGGCAAGATTTCGATTCGTTTGACCGCTGTTGTCCGTCCAACGCGTTCGGTTGTATACCCACCAACGAGTTCTCATTCATTCGAGCGTCGTCGCCATTCCGTTCTCAGATTTGAATCGAGCCTCGTAGAACGAGACGGAAAACGGAGGGGCCATAACACGCGGCCGCGTTTCCGGTTGAGGGTCGTCCGTGGTCGTTTTTTTCTTCGATCCCCTTCTGGCTATCGTACGTACCTCCAACGTCGAGTGACGTTTTTTGCTCCGGTGAAAGATCGGTTCTCGAGTACTACAAAGCAGAGGAAAGACCACAGCCGACGCCGATCTAGTGAGTGGGGCTGGGGCATTTTTGGACACAAACTCAAAAACATTGCTTTCCGATTGATTTTTTTCCTCTCTTCTCAGTCTTGCTCCTCATCTTCTCCGTACCACGTTCTCGTACGTCGCGGTGCTTCGGCGCGGCGACATTCTCTCTGAACAGCGCTTTCTGAAATTACAGTGTAGCGATCTACCGCTACCGAGGGTACAGCATCCAATGCCGATGCTCCCTAGTCGCCACCAAAACACTGTCGTGAAAAACCATCAGAAGACCGAGTGACCAAGTGAGCAGGAGAACAACCGGGTACGACCGGAGGCAGCGGGCGAACGGACGCATGACTCTATTTTTAAGCAAAAAACATTTTACGGCTCGATCCGCAAAAATGTCGTTCACACATCAGCGGCTGAAGAATGTTACACTTTTACAAATCTATGGCGATGGCATTCAGAGAGAGGTAGCCCCACTCAGAAGCAACAGCTTCTGCTCCGACATCGCCTCGAGGTGGCACGCAGCCCATATGAGCACGCCCTGTACGGGTCGAGTTCGGCCTCCCCTTCATTGAATGGTTCGATCCACTCCATATGGATCGATGCCAACACCTCCGTTGTCGCCGCGGACTGGATTCTGTGGTGTATTTCACGCAGTCAACACTCCGATCGCACGATCTATCGAATTCCATAGGGTCAGCTTGCATGGCGGAATCCGGTAGCACGCTTCTCTCAGGGCCGCGCACCCCGGGCTCATAGCATTGAGACGTGGTCTCGATGTCGTCGATGGGCTGGCTGTGCAGTCGGAACCACGAGTTTTGATTCTCATATCTGTAAGGACGCTGTTTTGAGCGGAAGAATCTGGTGGAAGCATCAGATAAGATCCCTACCTCTTGAGGTTCGGTCCACGGCTCACGCCATGGGCGCAAAACCTACATGAATTCCATTTTCCTCGGAGGTGCGAGACTAGGTTGATTTCTCAGGGCGCCCAAAGCCCGGCTCCCGCGCCACAGGCTAGGAACGCTCCCTGGGAATCGGTGGAAGGAGACACTGAGAGAGAGAGGGCCAGCCGAGCCTTCAGACTCAAATTATAACTTCCTTGCGGATAAGATACAGCGGAGGGGTGGGAGTTTCATTCTGTTGTTTCCTGGAGCACCCGATCAGACGTTGTTCCCGCATCTTGTCAAAATTCTGATCAAAACCCTTGTTGCGTTGCCTGTTTTCGCTCCTACCGGTTATGAATTTTTAGTTGATGTCCGCCGTGTGTAGGATGATTCTACCTGATACGAGCTATGGATCACTCGGTGTAACATTAAGTTACCTTCCATTGAGTATTACCACTGACTCCCTAGTACTCGTTCCTACTTGGGCTGACAATCGAGATTACCCGAGTTTCTGAGCCGTAGTGTCCTCATCGAGCTAAATGTCGTCGTTTCATCATCTGGATCGAGTCTTTTTTGTGCTGTTTTGTGCTCCACTGGTTTCGAGAAGTGATCCACTGCGAAACAATGGCTCGCCCGCACAGCAGACTGAGGCACGTAAAGAGATCGAACGCATCGGTTTGCTCATTAGCTGTTTTGGGGTTAATTTCGCAGAGTCATCATCATCACCGTGATCGGTGAAAGCAAGGGTAGTGCCCGCCTCTTCGCCAGCCAGTCAGTAGCATTACGCACAAGAGGCCAAATGCGTTCTTTCTTCTGGGTTGGCGTTAGGTGCTGGTGTTCGGGCTGCCATTGTTGTTGTGTTGTTCGTATTGGTTCCTGCCTCGACTACGTCGGCAGCCGCTGCTGAACGCGTATCGACTCGGCGTTGTTAATGAGAGATCCATTTTATTAATATGGCAGCAGCGGCCGCCCGGTCAGAGGACTGCTTAGCTGGATGCCTTATACATAGCACCCTCGTTGTATGTTTCTTCCCCGTTGGAGTGCAAGTAATTATTGTTGTGTAGCAAGTTACAGACATACACATGCCCGCAACCATACGAACAAAAGGGAAAGCAATGAGCGAAGGAATGAGGAGAACACGGTGCTCGGTGTTGAGAAACAGGGAATGGGAATCTGGAGCGGGAAGACGGGAGTCACATATCGTCTCAGGACGACTAGAGGGGGAGCAGGGAAGCGAGCCAGACCGAGGGAGAAGAAAATAATGCAGTGGAAAACAAACTCGGAGCGCGTCTTGTGAATTTCACGAGTCATCGCGTCACAGAAGAAAGGGGAAACGCGTTTTCCTCTCAAACTAACTCGATGCGGCTGCAATGTGTCGCCTTTTGTCTCTCTGAGACGGTCTCACGCATTGCTTATTTTGTCCTCGAACATTTCGCGGCTTGCGCTCCTCCTGTCGGTCGCTCCGTCTCGGCGTCCTTCTCTGTTCTTACCCATCAAGACTTCTGTTCTTCGCTGCTCGAGCTGTTACCGCTGCTCGCGCCGCCGCCGCCTCCACCACGGCTGCATTAACTCACGCGGAATGAAGCTCGCCGAAAAACGGAGTTTGTCAACGTCACGAACAACACGGGCTCGGACCTGAGTGAAAGAAGCTGAAACGGCAAATCAACCTACATTCATCCATCCAACGATTCATCCATTCGATCGTCTCGAAGTTAATCTTTGTGCTGATCTTACCGTACGCGTCACTTTGTCGTACGACACGTTCGATATTTCGCTGTGAAATATCGGGACCGTGATTTCTTTTCCGAAATCCGAACTCCAGTCTCCACGGAGTCCGGCTTAGCTGTCTCTTCCCGATTATTGCTGTTGAAGTCATCGTATGGAGCAAGGACTTGAAATTTGATGAAGAAGAAGTGTCATCTCCTGAATTTCGGGGAAGTGAACATCTGTTGACTCGTTGACAAATGTCGAGTTTTGTTCATTACCGATACCGCGTCTCGACCGAGGACGATTGTTGGAGAGAGAAGTCTGAAGTCCGAGCAGCCGGTAGGGAGAGTATTGAATTTGAGAGGAAAAATGCAGCTCGTGAAACTTCCGCTGGCTCCCGCGATCGAGGTCTCGGGTATCGAGCTCGTTGAGAAATCACTCTCGAGCTTCAGAGGCAGTCGTCGCGACGACCGCGGCGGCGGCTCGAGATCTAGTCTTACAATTGTCAAATATTGGGACGATTCTCCAACATATTGTCCCCGATTCTCGCTGCCTCGACTACTTCTATCCAGTTTTGCATTTCAATTACAACACCCCCTCTGCCACCGCGTATCTCTCTCCGGCCATCTTTCCCGATTGCGAATTCAGGATTTTGGGGGGAAAACTTTGCCGACGGAACATCGTTCAGATGATTGCTCCAGGAATCCTCAGACATGTTCCCGATCGCTGATTTCATTCTCCCTATTGTCTACTAGAGGCCGAGAGGCGCGAAATATCAGCGGAATCCTCATCGTTTCCAAGTCGGCCTCAACGACACCGGCTCGGGGGAGGAGCGGAAGTTGAACCCAGCACTGAAAGCAGCCAATTCCTGCCAGCGACGCTACGTGCCGTCGTAGAGATTGCGATGCTTCGTAATATGTGGAAAAAAAGCGTCACACTTTCCCTCAATCATGACCCTCAGAGCATGGAAAGTCTTGAACCAAGGTCGCAAGTGGTCGGATCAAGATTGTCAGCTATCGGGCAAGGGGCCCAGAGTGGAAAACTTCAACTTTTGATTCTGAGGATAACAATCATGCAGTTAGGTTTGTTCCTTCCTCCACCCTAGTCAAATAGAATGGCCTCTCTGCTCCCCACAGGAAAAAAAAGCGACGTCAGCTGTATACGCTCTTGTGAATGCGGCCCCTTTCTACCCCCTCGCAACCGCTCTTGTACCTCAGCCCCCGAATCTTCATTTCCGGCCCATCCTCATCAATGAGATGAGTCTAACGAGAGGTGGAGCGGAGTAGTAGAACAAACGAGAATAGTTTTTGTTCTGTGTAGTTCCGGCTTCCTCGGCCCTTGCTTGCGCGGCTGTTGTTGTTTTCAGTCGACTCGCGGAGACTTCTGATCGATCACAAAGTCACTTAAGCCTTCGCCTGACTTGTCCATGCGCCTTGCTCGCGTCTCACTCGTCCCCGACGGGGTCAGGCCAACCTCATCCGGGCCAAACCCTGGACGATCTCTTTGCATCATCGACCCCTCCTCCACGTTTCCCTCCGAGACTCTTCCTCTCCAGTCTCTATAGAGGGTTATAATTAGCGGAGTCAATTAACTAACTGCGATGCGAGACAAAGAGAAAGATTCGCTCGAAAGGAGATCGATGCAAAACAAATACATTTCTTGAGGATGACGCGCAATCAACAGCCATCCACTAGCTGAACGCCCAACGAGCCTGCATACGCGGCACTCGCGTTCAGTCAGCTCGCTCCACTTGGGAAGCGGAGACCAAAAGCGGATGTCATCAAAAGAAATGCCTCCCCTTCCACTAGATTCACATCTCCTCCGTTGGTCCACCCGGAGCATCACCACTTCGAAACGAGCGCGGGCAGGGAAGTCTCAGGGCAGCGAGGGAAAAATGAGGCAGGGCCCAACGGACCAGTCAAAGACACCGAACGCGGGGCAGAAGTGAGGGCGTAGGGGAAAACAAAGACAAAGAAAGCCAAAGGGGTTGTTTCTTCGGTCCGGGTCGACGAATAGGAGACGAGAAAGAGGCGAGGGGGAGCCATGAAGGGGGCAAAGTTTCTAATTATCCACTCAGCGTTATATATGTACCATAAGAATAGGCAGGAGGAGCAAACGAACTTGCTCAATGGCAACAACAGCAGGAATCAGCAAGTGGACAAACGAAAGAGCAGACCGACCGAGAGACCAGCCATGGGCAGAGGACGAAGACAGGAAGCGAACAACGAACGGAGGCACGGAGATACGAACGTAATTCTCCTGCCGCCAAGTCCCGCGAATGTCCCCGAAATTGTTCTGCTCCCAACCGTTCGCGGGTAGGGATATGGCAACAATATTTTTCGGAGTGAGATCTCCTGGAACGGAAACCGTTCCAACGAATTTTCTTGCCAACAGAGTTGACATTGTATTCCGTTGGACCCGTTGTGGAGGCGAGGTTGAAAACCACTTGTGTCTGCCGAAAAGTGATTCGGAATGCTAATTCATGTGGTGCCACGAGTTGTGATGGCTCTTCATTCGCCATTCATGTCAGCGATTGTTCGGCCCTCGAATTCTGTCTCATTATCCTGAAGTAGAGCCTTTGGATTCTGCTTGTAGTGGAAACGAGGATCGAGCAGAAGATCTGATGGAGAGGAAAGTTTCAGTCGAGACACCATCTGGAAGCAGGGGCGCACCCAGCTTTTTTAGGAGGGGGGGGGGGCGAGGGAGATGATGAGTATGGCCATGATGATCATCGCCGCGAGCTTTCCATGACGCAGTCAACATGGTTTTTGAACCTGTAATGATCTTCCTGATAACACTGAATCTCTGAGGAGCTATTCCGTCCATGGGAGTAGAATTTCATCCACCCTTCCAGATATCATCGAAGAGTTTTGGAAGGCCATGGCCGCCACCCCCCCCCCCCCCCCCCTCCTGTGTACGCCACTGTCTGAAAGCCTGCAGATGATAAGAGCCGAGATATCCTTCGTACATCTGAATTGGGAGGGGTCGTAACTCTGAATTGGGAGGGGTCTGTTCGAAGATGGAGGCGACAAAATGGGACTATCGAATATCCTGACTATACCAGGTCTATGCATATGAAACCGGAAAATCCTCGAGAGGGCGCTAGCGTCGGTTCTACTGTGGCAAATGGGTCTTTTCAGAGGAAAAATTCCGGCTTCATATGCATAGACCTGGTATACAAGTCGTGCGTATTCATCCATTCAATACCATAGGAGAATTATACCAAGGACAAATTGTCTTTATATTACTCTTTCTCCTGTGAATTATTTGTCAAACTCAAGGGGCTCTCCCACTTCCCCAGCTTCCTTTCTGGAACAGGTGCATCATACATTCACCTATTGCAGTGTCATTCCCTGATGTTTTTCGATGATCTCGTCCAGTACGAACACAATAACTGATTCAGTTTGAACAGGCGGACATCCCATGCTCTGGGAGCTGATTACGATCGTATGAATCAAGGCCTTGTTAATCCATGAAGAATAGAACCTCACGCAGCAAACGGAGGGAATCTGATCTGGCCGCGGCCGTTTTCGAAAAAGAATATCTCCAACGAAAGTAACACGCCGAACAATGCGAATCAATGAAGCCGTAAATTCCAGCAAGAATTTCCGCCGAAAAACACTAGAGGGACGAGCGCGCAGAAGAAGAATAAGGACAAAAAAACTGAGCCAAATCCCTCATTCTGCTCGACAGAGCGCTGAAACACGGTCCGTATCGAAATTTCTCAGCCATAAATTGTTCGAAACGTCGCTCTGTACATAAATAAGTTCTTTCCGTCTCTTCGGCTGATTCGAAGCGATAAGCTAGCCTTCGATTCTGCGTCAGTCTCGTTGACTCATTAGTGATGGCATCCTTCGAGAAGAAAGTTTCTGAGTGTTCATCCTGAGGCTCCCAGCGAACTTGAGAACATCTAACGCAACATTCATTCTCAGCTGCGTTGGTATCTGATGAAGTCGCTGACCTAGTGTTGATCGCTCCGTTTCTCAAAGCATGATTCTAGCACTTTTCCGATGCGGTGATGAGCTGCTCGCTGAACGACAGACGATTCCTCCAATAGCGATTACAAATCACAGAAAGCTGCGTCGCATGGAAGACTCCTTCATTGCATCAAAAATGGCTCCGATCGAATACGATGAATGTGAAACGGGCTGAAGATTGACTTCCCCCCAGATCTGTATCGTCGCGCGAAGTTATTTGTTTCGCTCTGATGTTGTGGGAGGGCTTTCAAGAATGAGCCGACTTCGTTCACCTGTTCGCTCGCTCCTCTACCTCACTCACTCAGCCGCCGTGGGGGATTCCATGGCGCGCTTCATTTTCAGTTTTTTCCTGCTGTTCTTCTGGAAACGCGGAACGGATTCGGAACTGTGTAAATTGAGTGGGGAGATGAAAACCTCAGGGAAAAACGGATCTCACGACCATCGCAGCTCGCGCCCGAGCGTTTCAGATGTTACTTCCATCCTGGCTCCCCTACCTGGTGATCCTCCTCTTCTGGCGGAGACGAGGCGGCAGAGGCGTCGGCTGCGAATCGTTCGTTATGGACGCTCGTGTTTTGTTTTTCGTCGCAGTCGTCGAAGTCGGTCGGGCACCTTCGTCGCCAGGCGCTCGCTATCGGATCTGACTTCGGTTTGCGGAGGAGCGGACACAGAATCCGGCGCTGCGATGGTGTCGTAAGCCAACAGAAAGCGAAGCTCTTCGGCTGCTGTAGAAGAAATCTTTGCCTCCTTGACAAAAACGACGAAAATGCCGCCTAGTTTTTGAAGAGCAAGTTTCGCACGACACAGCGCACAACCATATCAACATGGACAAACGCCTCTCGATTGAAACCCGTTGTTGGAAGAAACGCTTGACTGAGAGGCGACTGCGAACTGTTTGGAGCTCTATCGGAAAGCTCAAATAGTCTCATTGCACCATAGCCAGAACTTAATGCTCCGAGTCGGAGAGCCGGCAAATGAAACTCGCGCGGACCAGATCGGGCAACAGCGAGTTATTCGCCGATCTGCCGGATGTGGACGGTGTGGGAGAACATCAAGGGTCTCGGGATCGGGAGAACGAGCTGGGTATAGAAACAAGAAAGTGGGGGTTTCATCGTGGCTGGAACTGCCACATCGAAACACGCTCAAGCAACTGGCTCGCTCGCTGGATACGCGTTTCGAAGGCTACGACCCCACGGCCTTACACCAGGAAACGAATTCATTCCGCTCCATCCTCTCGACGGGCCTTCGTGACTGAAATAGGCCCTCCCGCGGAATCCCGCAATATCCGCCTCCTTCTCGGAGGACTGTGATTTGCTTTCCTGCATTGGGAGAAACCGCCGGGCCCGGGGTGCCTCTTCGTGAACGTGTGATCCATCGATCTCTGCGGAGTCAACGGGCTGCGGTTTTCCGATCGCAAAACCGAGGGACGGAATCGCGATGATTGAGTTTCAACGAAATCTGCCCTCTGAATCGGAAAGCTGACTCTTGGGTCAGCTCTTCCATACATGCTGCATTCCTTTTTTTTCAGCGCACTCAGCGATTGCACCCGTAGACTGCTCTTATTCGTGAGGCTCAGGAGCGTCTACTGATCAAGCACACACGGTCTCTGGCGCAGGGTGGAAGTGTCCGTCGGCCTGCGTCTGGAGGCTATAACTTCCTTAGATCTTGATCGTTTTCCCAACATGGGAAGAAAGTCGGAAAGCTAGACAACGGAGCAGAATTTCCCGAATCGGTAGGCGGTAGTTGAAGTAATTTGTACTCGAGTGATAATCTAAGGTTTCCTGGATACATGCTCCAATCGGCTCTCAAACCTCTGGAGGTGGTCGATCGAGTTGAATTCGGCGCCTTTCGACTCTCTGGATCCTCTGTGACAGGCGGGAATCGGCGGATCAGTGAGGGAATTCAACCGAACGACTCCGTTGATCTCACGGCGGAACCCCAGGATTCAAAGAATTCGTTTTTTTGACCGGGGATTGTCATCATTTGTGTCGAGGGCAGACTCTGGTTCTTCATGAGCATCAACCAGGCATTGAATAGGGATTTATAATTCTCCATTCAACCGTGGACTTCATTTTTCCATTCAATTATTCACTTCATTTTTTCATTCGATTGTTGTCTCCGTTCTTCCATTCAATTGTTCTGTTCATTCTCCCATTCAATTGTTCACTCCAGTTATCCATTCAACTGTATACTTCATTTTTCCATTCAATCGTGCACCTCGTTTTTCCATTCAATCGTTCACCTCATTTTTCCATTCAATCGTTCACCTCATTTTTCCTTTCAATCGTTCACCTCATTCTTCCATTCAATTTAAAATATTCATTCGATTCAATTCCAAAACAATTGTGAACAGTGACTGTAGAACTTCGCAAATCAGAGAGGGATCGAGCTTCGATTCAGTTCAACTTGGTTATTTGTTCACGAGTAATACCGGGATGCATTGGACGTTGGGCGTCAAGCAACAACGTGGTTGACGTAGGATTCCTCCTGAAGCGACTTTGTGAGAGAGTCCCCACACAACGGATTAGGAAATGCTCCATTAACTGAATAAACAATCGATGGAGGACAGATTCCTGAGTGAACATATTCACCTATTATGTGCGGATTCTAGGGAATTAATTTCTCGTTCAGATAGCGGCCACAAACGACACAAAATGCAAGAGTTTGGAAATTACCAGTTTGGGATTTGATCCGACCGATGTAACGTTCGGGGCCCTTGACTTTATCGCGCCGGGAAAGTCCATTGAGTAGCACGTTGGCTTGGCGGACGAAGCATGTTGTATGACTTGAATATTTACGGTAGGCTGTGATGATCGGCTTTTTGTGGCGGGGACAATGGGTTTTCGTGGTCGAAGCGGGGAGCAATCGAGGTCCGGACAGTCTTGTCGCAGGGCAAGATGAACGGACTCACGGCGGAATTCTGATTCTGACCTGGAGAAAAAATACTGATCTTCTCGAGTCTCATCACTCGAGGCATCAGGATTGCCGAACCAAGCTCCAGCACACTTGGCTGACCGTGCTACTTTCTACCCACTTTATCAATCCATTTCAACTCCTCCGGCCTCTCGGGGAAGTAGAAGGTGGGTAGCCGCTGTCGTGGTTGTCGTCAGACTCATCTGGTGGACTTCCTTCCTGAGATCGACAAAAACGAGAACAAATAAAGCGGGGAATAACCTCGTGTCCTGCAAAAAAGACGATGACGCATTTCATCCATTGGGAATTAAAGCCATTTAATATGGCAACGGGGCTGCGGGAGACGAGAGACAGCGAGAAATAGCTCTGAATTCTACTCGTCCGTCGGCGAAGACCTTTCCGACGGAACACATTTCGGGTCACCCACAATCAATTGCAATCATCAATTGAATACTACAAGGAGGGAACCTCCAAAGTATTTCACGGCGGAGCCGAGCTGACCAACAGCTCAATCTGTTGCTCGATGACAGGAACCGCGCGGAACTCAATTACAATCGTTTTGCAAATTTGAGCAAGGAACGGATGCGAACGAATTCCCACCAGCCATCTCGAGGCGAGACGTTGATGCGAATATCGGGCAGCTTTATCCTTTCATCCCTTCCGAAATCCCTCCTGGGTTTGGATGGGTGGGTGTCTGCGTTGATCTCCTGAACAATAGAACCAATAAGACAAACGGCACTTGGGTCCGCGTCCCTCGCCGCGGCATCGGGAGAACGACGCTTGGTCAGATCCACTGACTGACTCATTCTCAAGATGAATACAAGGTGCATACATCTATGAGAGATTCGACTACGAGACCAATCGGAACAGAACTATTCTCAAGTATAAGCTACTCAGCAGCCTTGGAAACGCTGTTCCGGGTCGATTCGGAACAGGCCCTTCTGTTGGGATGACGGACGACCCGATGGCTAGGAAAGGCAGCTTCTCGAACTCCTCCTGGCGAGAGACTCGCAGATTTTGAGGATCGATAATGAATCCTACTCCGTTCGAGTCATCCCAGACAGGAATAGCTTCGCGTAAATGAACTTGCTGACAATACTCAACCGGATCTCGGCGCTTGATCTTTTCGTCGATGCGAAAAACAACTTATCTGTACAATCGGAGGAGAACGTTCCTATGAGAATGGAGCCAGCACCGCGACTGAATCTTGAACACTAGCCGCGAAGCTCTAAGTCGTGTTCGGCCGAACTGCTCCAGGATTTCAGCTTGCTCAATCTCGTCTTAATTCGATCGCGTGATGAACTCGATCTGCGTGGTGACGAAGTTCAGGGCAAACGCCGCAATCAATAACCAGGCATTGCTCCTCTAGTCCAGAAGTTGTCACGGAACATCACTCGACGAGCAGGAAGTGAGCTTCCGGAGTGTCTTTAGAACTCGCAACGACGAGCTGGAACTTTGAAGGACTCAGGGTACTCCGCATCAGATATGCCTTCAAGACTGAGAAAGAGTCAAGAATTGTCAGCATCATCCATCAACGGTTGTCACAATTTCGTGTCATTTGCATCTAGAAGCCATTTTTGAAATCCCTATGAGATGTTATCTCCCCCTCACCTCGACCGGTGACTCTCCACCGGCTCGAGGCGGGCGGGAGGTAGGGAGCGAGCTCCCCCATCGGAGTGAATCTGTTTCATTTAACCTCGTAGAGTCCGATCTGACCCCGCACGATGTCTCCAGCGCAATCTTACCATAAGCCTCGACTGGGCCTGCTTTATTCCCTGGTCCCTATCTCTCCTAAGCTTCAACAAAAAGGGGGTCGAGCAATTTTTGATACACCTTCTCGCTCTCGCAGTCGGTCTCTGTGTCCGAGGAGAGGCAGTCGGTCCTCTTATAATGCTGTGTGCAAGTGCTGCTCTCTTCCTCAAGCGGAAAATGCGAATAATTCGAATATTTTAAATTCACCAGCTCAAAATGTCGATCTCCTCTTCTGCTCTCCCTCCCTCCACCGCCGCCGCCCGGCTCCGTTTTCCCACCTCTGATATGAACACTGATGCGAGCGGAGTAGCGCAGTGACTGTGTGAATCACGACCCCGACACGAGTCGGTGGGTGACCTCTGATTTTTTGACGCACGTTGAACTCGAGGAATTCAGCCAAACTTGAGCAGGTGGATGGCTGAGATTTTAAACTCCGCAGCCATAACTCGCTCGAGTCTGATAGTCGACGGTTCCTCCGAGGCCAGCGTAGCTTGAACTTCCAAAACTAATCGAGCTCATCAGAATCCCGAAACGCATCCCATCGGCTGAGTTTTCGATTTTTCGAATATTCTTAGAGATACACAGGGAAGCACCGGGAACTGAATCTCAGAGAGATGGGGACCGGTGAGGGGGAGGACTGGGGAGAGAATTCCGCTAGGCTGGCCGAGACTAAAATGACTTCGGGAGTCGACTCCACAGGAACTAAAATATCAGTCCCGGAGATGGCTCGAGAAGAAATTTGGGAGACTTATTGACAGTGTATCGAAGGACAACGTAAATGGTAGCGGGTCGAGGAGTGGACACAACAACTCGGTAGGCAAGCGGGGCAGGTCAGCGCCAAGCAAGCGGACAAGCGGGGCAAGTCCGGATGTCCAATAAATGTCATAGTCCCTACTGGTCTCAAGAGAATCATCTCGAGTAATGAAATTTTCTTGTAGCTGTTCAGATTGGGGAGTGAACGGAAGAACACATTCACTCCGCACAGAGGTCAGGATGTCACTCGGCGCTCACTCAAGCCCTACCCCTCCTCCTCGTTGATGTCGTCCTTTTGCTCTCCTTCGGCTACACTCTAAACAACGACTCCAAGGAGAACCATGTGGATATTAGGAAGAGCTTTGCCACCAATGCCTCGAATGAGCAGCGTGTAGGCGTGAGATATCAGAACTCGAGCGCCACTACTGATCACTGGGCGAAGCAAACTAGGGGAACCATGTGTTGGAAGGTATCAGCGGTAGGGATCGATCGCTCGAAGGAATTCATTCGTGGAGCGATGCTCTCGTATAACGTGTAACGAGCCCTCCTCGGAAGCAATACAAAACTGGGCCAAGATACGCGAGCAGTTATTTTCTCCCAAGCCTCGTTGGAGCGCGTGATACCCAGTACAAGTGCGCGTTGGGAAATAACGAAGAAGATTTCTCGATTCGGAACGGATTTAGACAGCATGACATTCAATTTCAACGACTGCTCTCTCATCTCAGGAGTCGTCGTACACTTGTAACGACTCATCACAATCACCAGCACCAGCAGCAGATGTAGCAGCAGCTACAATTCGAGAGCATAAGCGTTCTCCCCAAGCTGTGACGATTCGATGCACAGCTCTTCCCCACTGCTGTCGAGGGTGTCGTCGGCACAACGCTGACAGGTTCCAACCCGTTGTAGGGAACAAGACGGACGAATAGCGAGAACCCATTGGCAGAGGAAATCTCATGTTACAGTATGTTACGACTGTCGCAGCTCGAAGCCTGGGCGATGCTCACGAGCTTTCGGAGCTTTTGAATCCAAGCAGAAGGTTTGAACAGAATAGACTTTTGATGCACAGTGAGTCCTCTGGTGATATCGGATCACTCTGGATCACCGCCCCCATGGGGCGGAGGTCCAGCGAGCCACCTCTGATATCGGAACTTGGTTTGCAAGCGGCTCCAGCTCTGTCAAGTCCTGTCACCGTCTCGTTGGTTGGGATCACGTTCGTGCACGATTCCCATCCAACGGCTTCAGCGGCTGGAACACGCTGTAGAGCAGGACACCCGAAACCGAGGCCAGGACTCCTCGTAGTTGACGTAGGACGCTCTGCGAAACATTACGTCCTGGCTTGTCGCGACTCAGTTCGTCTGTCTGTGTATGCGTTCCCTGCGATGCGCAAGTTGGGTCACAAACAAAAAACTCTCCTATTTACCCCATAATCTGCTTTGGCTACGCGCTTCGTGTGCCAACTTCAAAGGCAAACCTCGAACTGCATGCAAACAGTAGACGGCCTCAAGCAACTTCTTCTCATTCTTCTTCGTCGATGTTGCCGTCCTTTTCTCTCCCGGTTCTGCGGCGCGCTCCCCTCAACGAGACCACAAAGCAAGCCGGAGCGGAAAAAGGCCTCCGACTTGTAACAAGAAATGCTAATGTGTTCGCAGGACGCCTATATACACCTCTATGCGGCATGCGTCTCGAGCTGCCAGAACGAGTAGCATCCGTTGCCGACGGCGATCTGATTTACAATTTGATTCCTTTCGTTCTTTCGCTGGTATCTGTGCATAATGAGATTTGGATGAATGCTCGCTGGGTAAATATCGGCGCTCTGTGGGCATCTGTTCGTTCTCTGAAATGGGCGCAAAGTTTCGCGCCGCTCGCCGATGTTACATCCAGCTTTCACGGCGCGTCGATCGCGTAGTTCCAATCAGAATGAGCGAGCTGCTCCATACAGGATACCGATGCTCAGGGACAGCACTGCAAACAGAGCTGATGGATGACCGGGGACCGAGAGCCAACTAAAGGCCATTCTGTAGGGCCGCATCCCTCACTCCGAACGGAATAGATCCATCATCATCGAGTTTTTGTACATATTTCAATAAAGATCAGCACTTCCTGGTGCAGCGTTAGTTGGGGCATGGATCGGAGCTGGGAGAGTGGGAATCGGTGGAAATGAGACTTCGACACCTCACTCATTGAATCATATCGCACCGGAACTCGGGCCGGAAGCGAGATCGGAAGTAATCTTCGCGAAAGACTGCCACGTGGCTCTGCGGGTCTACAGAAGCTACCTGCTGGCACGGAGAATACCAAAGACTGCCATAATGAAATCGCTCGCATATTGTGTCGACCTGACAGAGCGACCGGCGGTTCCTCCACACGAGAATAGGTCAGAGAAAGTTGTCGCCTCGACCCAGGACACAGGCTAGCAGAGAAAGAAAAATGGATGTGGTTCTGATCAGATCTCATGTATAGAACTTAGAGTCCTCGTGAAGGACCGCCAATCTTAAACCTGCGCCGCTGCTTCGATCGTCTGTTCTGGATTTCGTGGTTTTTGCGATGATGGTCAGAAAGATACCGGACCGGACAGGTTGGAATTGTTGCGCGATCTGACCTTCAAATTTACTCCTATGAATGATTGCGAAAAAGCTACAGAGCGACGCACGTGGCATCGGAGTCAAGGTCGTTGGCTCGTGACTATATGTACAGTGCTCAGGACGCCATGGTTACGACTCCGGAGCGCCAGCAAGAACTCTCCGGATCACCGAATGGCCCCATCGAGGAGTAATCAACGACCCATCCGTTGCGCGCAACTGATAGAGTCGTTCAGAATCTCAGTTTGAAGTTAGTTTACGAGCTGATCTGCGATTGGGGAATCGCTCATTACTTCCGATTCGGCCGCGGCTATCATCCCATGGGGCTTCGGAACCATCTGGAACATTCCGTATGGTTTTTTTACCTGAGAGTATTCCACCCGGAATCTCGTCTGGAATAGGAAACATCACCAAAAATAAGTCTCGCACTCAGATCTCGCCATGCAGCTGCAGGTTCAATGGAGGTGGGTCTTCTCGGTTCCACTCTGCTCGTCAATTGCGAAGGTAGAGTGTGACTGAGCGTTCAGACATCATTTCCCATTATTCCAGGCCATTTGCTAGCATCGTTCTGCTGCCACCGCAGGCCGACCGGCTCAGTGGCTATCTTGCTCGCTGGATAGCCTGTCATAGATCGCTCCATCTCACTCTTGCACACAAACACTAGTGTGCAGTCCGTAGCCTACTTCTCCATCCAGTCCACTTCACCTTAACCCTTCGATGAGTCAGCGCAGCTCAACAGCGTCTTGATTGCTTCCCCAGGGGCCGTTGGCTCGAATGGATGAAGTAAATTGTAGAAATTATAACAAGCCCCCCTCCCTCTCTTGTCCCGGCGAGATCTTCCTCCAAGACGACTCGTGACCCCTGCACGTGGGGGAAGGCGCGCGTGTCACCAATGACCCCAATCCACCCCCGAGCCATCATAGAGGCAATTATAGCAAAAGCGCAGGGGGGGGCGGCTCCAAAAGAGGGAAGGGGGACCACCGATACAGAGACAGGACACTGAACAAACAGAACGCCTGATGTCTCTCTTTTTACCCGCTCCGACTCATTCAATTCTCAGCTATTCTTAGTGCGGTCGGATCGAGTTGAGTTGAGTTGAGAGGGGACAGAGAAGGTGTTGTGAGTTCACAGCGTTCGGGGAGACTCGAACCCGGTGGGTTATCTCGACGTTCCGTTCAGAAGCCGGCCGATTCGACCGAGTTCCTACCAAGGCATCGCTCCTACGGCTCTAAATATATCCACGGGAAACACAGAAATGTGTGTACGCAGCATTGACGGAGCAGAAGAGACTCGCCAGAGACGATTGACGAGCTGACTTCCGTTTGCCTGGGAGGAATCTCGAGGCGAGGCGCTGCAGTCGATCCGGTGGCGACTGGAACAATAGTTTTGAGGAGTCCATCTCGGTCGGCCTAAACGCGCCCCGCTTGTTGCAGGGGTTGCCAATGAAGCGGCATAACTCCACAGCATCGTTTATCCCTCGACTCGTTCCCCGATTCCTTCGATAAATCACAATCACAAGCAGCATGTGTCTTCAGCACAAACGGAGCGTTTCCCTGCATGAGATTGTCTCTTCCAGCAGACCGGGGCTTGTTGCGAGTAGTCTTCCTCCGGCCTTCGGTGTACCTCGCATCTGACACGGCGGGACGAATTTACGAGTGTTGTCTGTGATGTGGGATTGCTGGATACACACACATATTAGACATATTATGTACTCGTTTATGTTGATGTTGCTTGGGCTTGCTTGCCCGCTTCTGTGTCAACGGTCGCCGTGTGGGTTTCGTCGCCATGTGAGCAGGCGCCAATTATCCGACAGCATTTCGGTAAGGAGCCCGAGCAACGAGAATATAGAGACCAAACGACATTTATTGCTCTCGTGCTGTTCGACGAGCAGACCTTTTAGGAGGTAGTTTTATGTGACGCCTCTTATTTCCTCCAGGTAATAGCAACATTACGCATATAGCAGCCGGCTTATAAATGCAGCCGTTCATGGCGGTGTTGATAGTGCATTATGCAAGGGTTATACTGCGAGCTTCCGCCGTCAGCGTAGACTTCCGAGAACCCAAATGAGGAGACTGAGATGCTTGCAAGCGTGCGTGCGTGCCGTGTGTGAAAATCGCGAGCTAACTTCGTTCCCTAGTGTCTTATCTGACCGAGAGGATCTTTTCGCTCCGAGCGAATCTTCTTAATCTGAGATTAGTCCTCAGCCAGCGTGGTCTCAAAGGATTGTGGTACTGAATCGGATAACAGATCCAATTCGGCGGGTGGCCACCGAAGATAGAACACGGTCACGGCTATTGCTGCCACCGCTTGTGCTGATACTGGTGTGGCTCCTGTGTGGGAGCTGAATACATACGATGCCGCCGATGCTAAAGGAATGTGATACGTCTTAGCTTGTTTGATAGCTTGCGATTGAGCTTGTGAGGGATTGTGAGCCAACACGCCATTGAATACACCCATGCCAAGGAATGCATCGGTCCGAACTTGATACGGGATAACGATTCGGTTCGGAGTCATCTATTGCACGAACTCATTGTTCGAGTCAGGAGGAGAACAGATGGAACAGAATATTCTCCGATAGAAAACGTAGTTTCATCTCTCGCGTGTACTGAGGGAGGCGGCTGTTGACATACTTGTGGACTGAGTGACCGGAGGGAAAATAGGGAGTCCGGTTCACTAATATGGTCTAGCTCCGGAGACGACAACGACGAGGGCAAGAGTAGCAGCAGCAGCAGCAATCAAGGAGCGACGTCAGCGCTCTCCAAGGAGTACTTGAGGCGAAGCTTCACAAACTCGCCTACTCGTGATTAAGGATTCGACACGCGGACCGACAGAGGAACGGACAGACTCGGTGAAACTGCATCGAACGTGTCTCTCTGTTCCTTCCCCCTTCCTCCCGACGGTTGTGTAAAAAGCAGAGCAAAGCGCAGCACGACTGGAGCAGGAGGCCGCGGTGACGTCGTCCGTGAGGATGAAGGCGACGAAAAAGCCAATTCGATTTCGACCCTGGTTCGTTTTTCAAGCGCACACGAACGCACACACACTATCTCACGCATTTGAACGAGCAAACCCGCCGCAAACGACGAACGGCAGCGGCAAAAGAACAGACAAACTCTGCTGTCATGGCGGCTATGTTAATGAAGGAGCCAGGCCACTATTTAATAAGTACAAATCAGATTAGTAGACTTTATGTGTGTAGGCGAACAGTAGTTGTAGTAGTGGCTGTGCTAGGGGCGGAGGCCGCGCGCTGCCGGGAAGACCGGCTGGCGCACGGACTCGCAGCCTGCCCCTTTCCTGACGCTACTGAACATCATCATCACCACGATCATCATGTCAGCTCCCCGTGCGCGCGGGCTGCGAGTAAGTTCGGGTTGAGATTCGAGTCACGCAGATCTGCCTCCGTAGGTAGTGCACGCGGCGGTAGTCCACCGACCTAACACTCGATTGGCTCGCAAGTCCGTGCCAGGGAGAGATCATCCGAAAATTAACTAATTGGTGGAGAACATAAAGAGGGTGGAATTGTGGTGTGGGCGCCGAAGTAGCGTATAGCACTCTCAGGAGCAGAGGTGCTGGATAAGAAGGGGAGGAGCATCTCAGGGGAGAACTAAAGGGGCGAAGGGAAAGGAAACGAGAAGTAAGGGGAAAAGGAACCAAAGGGTGGCTCGTTTCTTGACTAGCGACCTGGCGCGTCCGTTGGGGGTCCGTGTAGGGGACAGGTTCGCGGTAGTGGTGGTAAAGTCTCCCGGAGAGAACGAACACCTCGATTACTCGGCGGCAAACCAGGGTTTGGGATTTGGAGGGAAGGAATCACACACGAGCACTCGCTGATTTGGATTTTCTCTTCTCACAGAAGCAAACTTCGTAGAAGTTTGCCGACTCCTCCGAGCGTTTCGAGGTCGAAGCTGGAAAGAAGCAAAGCACTCTTTGTTTTTTTCAATCGAACGCCGCAATCGGAGGTAATTGCGACTTCAACTCGCTCACTGGTTTCCACTTTTTCAGAAGGAGCATGATCCGGAGGTCAGAAGGAGCGGTCAGAGGTGCAGGTCGAGTTGGAGAGAGCAGGATTTTGAAGCATCCTCTGCATCCAAGAGATTCCAGCACTGTGGACATGATCTCCGGGTATCATGCCTGTATCTTGGATCATAGTTCGTTTCTGGTAGAACGCAAAACCTCCTCAGCACATTAGTTCTACGCCCAGCTCTTTTTTTTTGCGACCGATCCTATTGGCAGAGGAGCAATGAGCAAAAGTTTGCTCCCGTGCCGGGACTAACGGGAAGAAGGTGCGTGAGTACGTGCACTGTAGCACGTATTCCGCAATGTTCCTCACCCTCATGTCTCCACTGGTTTTTGAACGAGATTCAATGTCCGAACAAAGATCTGAGGATGCAAACCGTTTACGATATGCGTTTTCCATGATATCCTCTTCTCTCGAGATCATCCGATGTCCCGCCGATGAGTCGATCTCAGACGCCATCCACTTTCGTCGTTCCGAATTTCCGAATTTTGAACGTATTTTTGCCAAACGCCTCAGTCGGGCCGATACGTATTCGGGCTGGTCACTCCTCGCGGGCCTTGAGCAGGATAGCTTGCAGGCCTCTCGATGGGAGTATCGCCCGATGTGCTTCCAAACATGCAACGCTCAGACTACGCGGGGACTGTGCAGGTAGTTTTTGGGCAAGTCGATGAGATGGACCGCCGTAGGTGGTAGAAGTGATGCCAGCGGCAGTGACGTTAACCAATCAGGTGAATAATCTCGATTACTACCTGGAAAGAATCCCGCTATCTAACGGAGCTTGCCGGCTGGCAGCCAGGTCGCTGCAGGCCTCCTGTCGCAGATGGCACGTCTGTGTCTAATGCCTACGACGTGAGAAGACTGGACATCAGCAAGAAGCAAAAGAACGTTGCTGAAGGCGAGTCGGTACTCGATGTACATCTGTAGCATCTGTACTCCCCAGCCCTGACAAGCTGCCCGTCCGCCTGCCTGATGCCTGCTCGCTGTCCAGCCGTGTGGGAAATGGTGACGGCCTCCCTGATTGGCCCCCGTGTATCAGGCCTATTTAAGGCCTAATGAAAGGACTGAACACCAAGAACTAAGCCCACACCGCAGAGAGGTTGGTCTCCGACGGATACCTCCTGCCCTAGTTCGCAGGTCGAAACCGCAGCCGCCTTTTTCGGGAGCACAAAAACAAGCCGCAGAAGGGAACGAAGAATCTATCGATCTGAAGCCATCCTTTGTATGGTAGAGGTTTTCTGATCCCGCTCCGTATCAGAATGATCTCTCTCGAAACGGGGACTAGACAGACGTGGTTGCGAGAGTGAGGCAGGAGTTTCTGTGGGTAGTCGATGCCAACACCGCTGTCATGATCAAAGTCCCCGATTGACGACGCTAACCTCCAAGGAGTTGGCAGGACGCCGAATGAGCGGTTCAGGAAATTAAAATTACCCGAGTGGAACTCGGTCGATCGAAAGATTCGGATCGGGCTCAGGCCGGAACGCTATTTATTTGTATCGAAGAATCAAAGCCGAATTGCGAACCAACCACTCGACCGAAACCTGATCAACATCCTTCCAAAGATAAAGCGGCCTCCTTGACGTTCCTGGCTTTTCGACAATCGCAAGGATTCGGTCGCAACTGTTATTATTCGAGGAGTTCGTTCCCCGAGAAACAACATCAGACGACGGAGGACGATCCTTGCGCTTCTTCCCACTCTAGGAATTGAGACAGCGTGGCGCTCATTATAGAGTGGCTGATCTCCCGTCAGAGACTCCAGTTCCGGATCGGCAATCGGACATCAACCCTCCGGAAGATTCGGTATTACTGAGACGCGTCCGAATGCTCAAGTCATAGCTCCTCATTGTCATGTCATAGGAGTCGTCAACGTCGTTGGATTCTCAGAGGAGACGAGGTGCGGTGTTTTCCGTCGAGTCTCGTCTTTCCTCGTCCTCGTTCTGTTCATTAGAGTGCAAATTGTTAAGCGGCAATTAATCTACTTTTTGTGGCTCTTCCAAAGGAAACACAGAGGAAGAATCCGGAGCGCTGACACAATTCAAGTCCAGCCGGTCGTTCGCAATGAAGATCCGCCTCCTTCCTTTTTCTTGAAGTCAGGAGTGCATAAATTCAATTCAGAGGAAACTTTGCCTCCACATCGAGAGGATGGGAGAAACGGAGAAAAAGGAGGACGAGAAGGGGAACGAGGAAACCCCAAAAACCGTATTAAGAAATCTTCATTCTCCTGCGTGCCGAGTGCCGGTGCAAGCGATAATTAAGAAAAACTTTAAATTGAATCTACACTCCGAAAAAGAACTCACCGTCACCTGAACTCCACGAACGAATGCGTGATCAGCTCCGAGACAGCGGTGGCGGACTCGAAGGGATCTTCATTCACAGGAGTCGCGCGAGTTTCAACGGCTCCACGGATCCGTGCTCGGTTGAAATTGTAACTGACGGCTCTTCCATGTCCAAGCTATAAGATCGTATCCGGTGAAGCCTACCCGACCTTGGGCTGACCATAGGTGTCCTCGATCAGATGTTTTTGAGCTTCTATGGTTCACTAGGATTTCGTTTTTCTCCGGCGTCGAACTCTCCGATGATAGTTGCCGCGAAATACGGGTCTTCATGCGCCTCGTTGGAAATCGCAGCCGCTTGCGGAACCGAGTCAACTCACCCGAAAGGCGCTGAAGGAACATAAACTCTGATTCGGCGAATCGGTGCACTTGAGGAGCAAGGAACACGCGGAGTGAGCATGCGGGAAGGCCCAGTCGAGGATCGAACGCACAAAAGACGACCCGGTGAGCGGGCAGGCGGGACATCGACAACGTATAGGAGCAAGCCGGGAATTAGCCATAAAAGTGGAGGAATTTTCCTCGCTACTCGCGTCTTCTCCTTCTCGTAAAGACGACAATAAAAACGGCAACCACGGTTTACCGAATGATCAGGCAACGAACATCCATCTAGCCATCCGTCCATTTGTGTTTTGCGCCCGGGAGTATTCTCCACTCATTGTCCGTTCGGCCCACTTTCTTGTCCGCCTATAAAACCCGTTAGGCGGGGGACCGCGGTTGGTCGTACGTTGCTCCACGAGTCAGAGAACACTCATGACGATAGATACAAGGTCGAGGTTTTCACCGAATGTTGTGCCGGTCGTGCCGATCTCGACCGCTTCAGGTGCGAGCTCAATCGAGAGCAATATCGCCGATTGGGCGTTCTTGTTGTTCTCTGCCATTCTGTCTGTTGTCCACTGCGGACGCGACACATGCGCTCGAGGTCGTTATTATTATTACAAGCGCGTTGGCGAACCCGGTCGTCTGAATCGAGAGCAATATCGTCTCGAGGGAACCGAAGGGGTTGGATATGGAGTAGCGAGTGTCAACCCGATTAAGGATTTTCATTATCACCGACCGAGTTAAGAG
This sequence comes from Phytoseiulus persimilis, assembly GCA_037576195.1. NCBI lineage: Eukaryota > Metazoa > Arthropoda > Arachnida > Mesostigmata > Phytoseiidae > Phytoseiulus > Phytoseiulus persimilis. Next base: position 11,447,968 of record CM075104.1, read on the forward strand.
AAGGCGCAGGTGGACCGACTCGGGGAACCGCCAGCAGTGGCAGCAGCGATCCGGTCCCCGTAGACCGAACATACTGAAGTTTGCTCCCGCTGTATCGCTTGGAGTCGAGACGAGGTCTCTTGTTTGATCAAGTATTCCTTCACGCGAGAAAACTGCACCGGCAACTCGCCGCCCACGCGATGAGAATTTTAGGCAAAAATCTCGCGTTACACGTTTAGTGCATTAGACAGGAGCTTCACCGGCGGGACCAACTTTTAGCCGGGGACATCGCCGGCGATGAGCGAAGCGTTCCGAACGTACTCTTGAATATTCCCGAAAGTCGAGCGGCACGGGAACACTGTTGTGAATTACTCAGGTCGATGTGGGCGGATCGGGGGCTGAGTGAGGTCTACGAGCATGAGCTCGTTCCCCCCGCGGAGGGGCGAACGTAATTGCTCCTCGCCATGGATTTCGGGTCGGATGACAATTCAGGCGTCATGTTATAAAAACGTTTTTTTGAACCGGCAATTCCAACCGGCAGGAGCAAGGTATTCGTTCTGTGCACCGGCAGCAGTTTAAATTTAATGCGAGAAAAGCCATAAATTTGCTTAATCGTCTCCGGAGGGAACGCTCCATGCCGTTCCGGATGCAATTTCAGATAAGTCTCTGAAATATCATAGGGCATCCGCAAGGCGTTCGCTCGCCCGCAGCGTCGACGGCGCTCGGGCTTTTGGTTTCGCTCTCTGTTGAATTAGCGGAGTTTTTGGACATCGATTGCAAGCCGCGAAGGCGAGAGAGAGAGAGAGCTAAACTCAAGCCAATGCGACCCTCGAGCCGCTGGGATCATGACAACTGGTCGAACCGATAGTCGAATGACTTCGCGAGGCTCGGATCAGGCTGCTAGCCACTCACTCACCCAGCCGGCGGGTCGGCTTACCAACGGAACCGAGAAGAACTAACGGTGTTGAAAGCTAGCAGATGCACCTTGCCTACCCTCTCGAACGCTCCCCACGTTTTCGATCCAGAGGTTTTTGTTTCGAGAGACTTTTAATAGTTGCTCGAAAGGCCGCATTCCGGATGATAATGTAAATACCAATAGTCAGACTCGCAGTTCGCGGATGCACCGCATTCGTTTCGAATCGTTCTTGATCGCCGGCGACGTTTCGACGCGCTGTCGAGAACTCACAAAGCACCATGGAGAGCCGTCGCGCGGACGGCTGCTGGATTGCACAGTGTGACCACGGAGAGCCCGATCGATCGCTTCCGCGTTGCTTCTGGACCCGTTTCGCAGTTCTCCTTGTTTTGGAAGCTGCCTATTCGACGCACAGGATCTCCGGACTTTCTGCAATGTCCTCCAGCCCGACTGAAGTCCTTCATCCGAGCTGCTCGAGGAGAGCTCCGGTTCGAGGCTGGTCAGCCTCTCTGTTGCAAAGCAGAGCCTCGTCGAGGGGACTTTTGTTGCCCCGGTCGGGATTTCAGCGAATCCTTGCGGTCTCTCCTGGGACGAATTCGATACGTCCATAAAACGAAGCATATCTGTCCATCGGAAATCTGCTCCGAGTTATGCTTCTCGCCGTCCGCTCGGCCAATCGTTTTCGATAGCCTTCATATAAAATAGTTTTGTCCTCTTCTTCCTCCCGTTGGCCTCCGTTGGAGAGCCAAGGTGGGATTGCAGATAATTTATTGCGGGGCTCAAAGCGGCTAAGTTAACCCCAATTTAGTGTTCTCGGGAGAGGTATAATAATATCGAAATATTTCATGTTGCTAAGCAAGATGCCCGAACGAGCAAGCGAACACAGAGCGTTCAGGCCGGATCTCTAATCCTCGCCGCAATATCTCACGACCGACCCTGGAACAAGACGCGGGGGTGGACAGAGCAGGTGCGCTAGATGAAATATGTCCTCGCCACGCGACAACGTGAGACGTTTGTGACACTGCGCACCGCTCATCGATGGAACCGAACGAGTCTGGGCTCGCCCGCAGACACCGGGGCACTCTGGGATCGTTCGGACCGGCGGGAATCTTGAGCGAAAGGATCTGAGAAGAGTGGCGCTCCGCGTAGAGCAGATTTGTCTCGGAAGGAACTGCTGCGTCAAGCAAATTCATGGCGCAGAGACGAATGGACAGAATGAGGTGTGTCCCGTGAAAATGTTCGATTCGTGGAAACCATTCGGAACAGCCACTCAGCCACTCTTCGGGCAGGTCTACTTTTCAAGTAGAGGACACTCCCTTTTCCTTCTCTCTCCCTCTCTTCTTCCGAAATGGTGAAAGTAGGGAGTTTTCCTTCGCGACCCGGTGTACTCTCTGTCCTGTGTCAGCTTCGTCACGAGAAACACAAGTAGCACATTCCTTTTGCTATTGCTCTTATTCGTTGGGATTTCTTCCTCCTCGAGAGAATCGTTCACCGGTCGCTGTTCTCACAGACAATTGTGTCGTGAAGTGCCAAATTCTCCGATTCTGCTCGTGCTAGTCGTCGCCGTCATTAGAGAGAGCTAATGATCTGCTACTTCGACCTGAGCCAGCGAAGATCAGCCAGCCACCGCGCCAGCTTCAGAAAACTCAAATGCGATGAGGAAGCATTGGCTTCCAATTAATGCACAACTCGCTCTCCGAGAAGCGGTTCGCGACAACTTCTCGGCCGGCTCGCTGCGACACCTGACTAATCGGCTTCGCGCGGGACTTTCTTTCGGCGATTAGCCTCGAGGTGCTCAAGTTAAAGAGCCGACTCGGTTGAGTTGCCACTCACCCTGAACGCTCTGTCCGAGCCGGACGGAAAACCCGCCGCCTTCGAATCGCGGGTGCCGAACGGAAAGTTCACCGGGGTGCAGTTTGACCGAAAGAGGGACACTTGTCGCAGAGCAAGCCGCTTCCCTCCGGAACAGGATCGATCTCCAATCAATATCGCAGGGACGAGCGGAGAGATTCCAATTAAGATCTAAGATGGCTCGGGCCGATAATAAAAAATCCAAGTCGGCGATCTCCTCAACGGGTTGGCTCTTCGTGTGCCTAGGCAGTAACTTTTATCAACGTGGCTCACCGATTGGCGAAAACTCTCCGATGCCCTGGACTCGCCCGGCTTGACCTAAGTGTCTGAGGAGATGTCGTCAGGATGCAAACAGCCCCCCCGTGTCCTGTTATTCGTGAACCCGCCGCCGCGGCTGCTGTCTCAAGTCGGAGCCCAGCCTTTGACCCCCGTCGAGTGAACATTACCCGGACGTGACGTTATTAAAGCAACCGGGTTAGATTTACAAGCCTGCGAGGAGGCGTGTGTCTGATAAGCGGGCCATTGGATCTACCTGGTAACAGGATTCTCCTGAGATGACATCCATGGAATCTCCGATTCGCCATGACACCCGCAGGAGCAGGAATTCCGATCGACTGTTGATCGGTGGGTCCAGGTGGGCGGGAGCGGGAAGAATGAATCTCAACTGCATGTTCTTGGTCGAAACATACACCGCGGCTTCATCTCTATCCGACGGAAAACAAAATCTCAGACTTTGAAGAGACCGAGCGCGAGCCAGATCGGAGGAGCTCGGGGTTGAAAGTCCGAAGGCATGTAAAACTCCATACTCACATTTCCCCGCGGCGCCTGCATAGAATTTAGCAAGTTGGAAGTGGGGTGAGGATTTGGAACCAGTCATCCAAGCACTTGTCTTGGTCCGTCTGCAGAGATGAATCAGATTGAATTCAGTTCATCGCGGAGACAGATTGCTCATCTCTATGCACCCCTGACGAGTACTCCGTACTTCCCCCGATTCGGATGCACGGACAAGCTTGGATGGCCAGCCATCGAGCGACTGAGCCAACTGGCTGGCTGGCGAGCTAGCCGGCCGGCCGACCGAGCTGGTAGGCGGCAATCTATTCAGCACCGCATAAGGGCAAAGTGAGCAGCGCAGCGGGAAGTCCAGATGTCAACGAATTTGTCAAGGCATCCATATGAAAAATTAATATACTCACTAACTCGGCCATGACCCGCTGTGCATTCTGAATGCTCTGCCAGCATCCTCCCACTTTTCAAATTCCACCACGAGGTTTTTATTTTCGTTGCCTCGTTCCAGCTCGTTGATGAGCAGGGCTCAAATCACTCGATTCTAGACGCTTGCTCAAAGGAGCACAATCTCGGGGGAGTGGGCCAGCGGGAGCGCTTGCCGGTTCATGGGGGGCCAGAACGGAAAGTTGGGCGATTCGGATCCGGAAGGAACATCTATAGTGCTCCCTAACGGAGCCGATTCGGATACTCCGAACTCGAGAGCGGAACCGTTTCCAGTAATCAACTGATGCTCCTCGATAGTTGGAGACCGTCGCCAACATTCGCGAAAGCTTCCCTAACGTGCGGAACACGCACTCTTGAAGTCGGCGCGACGAACCCTGCATGAAACAGAAGCTTTCTCGATCTCTCGACGTGGTTGAAGCCGATGGAGAGCGCTGGCCGACCGAGTGCGGTGGCGGCGGCAGCCCCGCCGTCATGCTGCTCGTTTGCCAAAGTTCCTCCTCACCTGAAGAGCTGAAGGAGCGAAGAAAGGAATTTAATCAGATTGGTTTGGACCCTTAATAGAGAACACGATCTCACCTTCTCCTCAACCGTCGGGCCCAACTCGAGGCCGGCATCTCTCTTCACCAACAGCAGCACATCTCCTGCTGCTGCGAGCACCGCCACAACTAGCACTGGAAATCGACAACGAAGTGAGCGAGCGGGACAGACCGGCCGATTGACCGCTCGGCCGCCAGCAAAGCGAGCGGGCGTGAAGCTCTAAACAGAGAGGAGAGCCGTTTCATTATTACTGTCTTACGTCGAAGAGATTCTCCGCTCTCCAGTGTTCAGTCAGCCAGTCAGTCAGTCAGTTGGAGCGCTATTGGTTTTCGAATCTAAGTGCTCAGCGTCAACACCAGGCAAAGTGTTGTCCGAGCAAGATGTAATACTCGGAGCCTGCCAACATTTCAAGCCGCCAATCAAGGAGAACCGCGTGAAGCAAGCGGCTATTTCCACTTGGAGCCTATCGACGCGATAACCAATCTAAAAAGTCTGACTCTGACCCGCCGAGAATCCTCGACGTGGTTGACGGGGAAGTTCTTGAGTCCCGAGACGGAACGTGAGATCCTGGAATGAACTCAGAGCGAAGAAAGTAATCCCCCAGTTCCGCAGCTCGGAAATGCGCGACATTGATGACAATGGATGTTGCTAATACAGTAGTGAGGCGAATCGGATCCGCATGTTGTTTCTCTGCTTGTGCGCGGGCGGCAATTTCCTTAAAACATTCTCCTGGCGCTGGAGAAGTGCGCTGGGCCGAACGATCGACGTTTTCCATCCTAAAGAATTAGTTCCTGTCGCTGCGCCGCCATGGCATTGTCTTTTCTTTTTGCGATTTCCTTCCTCGTAATGCCACGATCCCATCGTTCGCTGGAACTCAACGTGCCCAACGGCGCCAGGGAAACTCGTTTCAAAAGCAGAAGAAGCAGCCGCTCTCCGCGCAATTGTTCGCGTCCGACTCTCGGGCCAGGGTGCCTTGAGAGTCTCGGGTTGAGACTCTCGACTCCCCTTTCTCGAAACTTCTTCGGAATCCTCCACCTATTATCACGGACAAAAATTTTCGTGTGGGATGCTTCCATCTGGAACAAATCGCTGCCTTCCGTAGTTGGCAGTGGGCCTTCCCAATGAGCGCATTTTCAAAGGCTCTCGGGACTAAACACGGTAGCGATTCGTCATCGGAGATCGGTGATATAAATTTACATCACTCTATTTGGGAACGCTCTCCGCGGAAAGAAAATCTCCTCGAGTGTCGACGGATGCAAACTAGCTGAATGTTTCCTCATGAACTGCTCCAGAACACTGAAATCTTGTTCCGGGCGCACCGAGGTTGGAGGAATTCTCACTAGAATTTCTCGGCTCAGGGTCTGAAGGCGAGCCTGACGTTTTCGTAAAGCTCATCCTCCCTGCGCAAGTTTTCTCTCGTGGTGGGATTGCTTCCCTCCCTGGAAGTTTCCGGAGTTGCTGGAATGGTTGGAAAACCGGAAAAGCATCGGACGGACTTCACAGCCAAAACCGGACAGAAATGCGGCCGATGTGAAGAATGAAGGAAGATCACTTTCTCCATTTCGTCGTTCATTTGTCACGAGAGAGGTTTGAGTTGAACTTGGTCGAGAGGTAACGTGCGCCGATCCGACCGCAGTTGTTTGGCATGGGAACGAGAACGCGGGACAGTTAGATAGAATAGCGAACCTATGAACCTCCGGGTCTCTCGTCGAAACTTCGAAGAGTTTTTCCACATCGGCATCATCACTGAGAACTTCGTCGAGCTGACCCGCGAAGCGTCCGTTCAGAATGCTCATCACGGAACAAACCAGATCGATCTGACCCTGCATTGAATGGGAATCGGACTCGAGCTCTGTCATAGCTCTTGGACGAGTGTCGAATCCATATAGGAGGATCGAGCTCTCTCGCCACATCGGGGTCATCGGCATTTTCATTCATTCATTGTCGATAACGGGGAGTTCATCTTAGGGGACACATCTCTGACCGTTTCAAATCGTATTTCTCGAAGAATCGCGACATCGGACATCCCCTCTCAGAGAGGCTATGAGCGGACATTTTCACGCGAGCAGGCGGATCGCGGACGAAAAAACCGTACGAGGTCGTGTCCCGTGGATTCGAAGCTCTTATGATGCTCCACAATGGCTGTTGATATAATTGATCAGTTCAGCGCGAGAACGGGCTGCAGCCCTGAATATAACGTTTTGGATGTCTCTTCATCATCTGTTCCGTTTCTATGGACGAAGATGATGGTCACGATGGCGGTCTCTCAACCCGGGTGACCTTGGAAGAATTTCGCGGTTACCCGCGGTCGAAAACCGCAAATCCACTTCTCGCGCGGTATGACGCAATCACGACTGGTTTGTATGGTATAGAGTCCCGTGTCCAAAGTTGAGAGGCGCCTGCAACAATTTGGCAACAGAGGCAGCACTCAAAGCTCAACATGAAGCCCCGCCCCCGAAATTGTGCGCTGTCATGGAATCACGGCCCCACTCCTCGAAGAAAAGCCGATTCCAGTCGCTCGGTGGCTGGAATTTCGAGCGAGTGGCCCGCTTGGCATCGACGAATCCTAGAGATTTGCGCGGAGCGAACGCAAACAACCTTGAGGGACTACCCTACTACGACAGCGACTCCTCACGTCGCGCGATGATTCAATCCAATATCGTCCGGTAACCTTGCGACGTAGGGGTCCTCCCTCTCCTACCGTTGTTGGTCGACCGACAGGTATCAACGCTTGGTATCTTTCGGCGCACCTCATCTCGAATCTCATAATCTCCGACCCTTATCACAGCGGATGCTCATCGGCGTTAGCCCGCTTCATTCCAAATCAGACCCGATTCACCAACTCGCTGGTGCTAACACGCATCGGGAGCTATGGCTGGGCCGAGCCGTCAGCCAAGCCAACCCTCTCGTCGATTCTACGTTTTAATCCCGATAGGTACCGTAGTGACGTCGTTCTCTCATCGCAATCTTTCCGAACACATTCTCGCCGCCGAGTACGAGAAAGGATTATAAGCCCTCGCAGCCAAGGCGCCGAGAGTATTTCTCTTCTTCCGTGTGCTTCGTCTGTTTGTGTACAAGCGTCGTTCGTTCGAGAGACGTTGTTTGACCGTCTTCCGTGAAATCTCGAGTTTTGTGATAGTTGACCCTGGACACAGCTCACGATGAAGCCGTTGCTGGCTGTGCTCGTTTGCTTCCTTGTTCAAATCGCTCGAGGAGCGGAGCTGGATTCTTCCAACTATCACAGCTCGGTTGAGTCGTCTACGCACCAACATCCACCGGACTTGAACAGACTCCAAAGGGTCGCTGGCATGTGGAACTACTTGTGGCATATCTGGAAAAGTGTTGAAGACGTGATAACGGGAAGGATTCCCTACCCCTTCAAGTGTACTGAATGTTTCAAAGGTTTAGGCTGCTTCGATGCCTGCAACGGCACTTTCCACTACGTACACTTGTTGCCAGAGACACCGGAGCAGATTAAAACCACTTTCCGTCTCTACCCCTGGTGAGTTCCACCCCTGACTGCAGTTGGACTTTCTAAATATCGAAGTGTGAAAAATATCGTGAGGGCGTAAAACTCCTCAGTTCAATAGAGCTGTAGTCGAAAATTCGGATTTCCAGGTATGACAACTCATCGGTGATCCTTTTGAATTACACGGACGTCAGCGGTCTGAACAAGACAATCTTCGAGAACAAGAACCGAGGCCTTCTGATTGTTAATCATGGTTTCGCCGCTGACGCAAACTCGAACTGGATGCTGGAACTGAAGAACTCCGTCATAGAATATGTGAGTTGAGATTAGACCTCATAACGGAAATTATTTCAGTTCTAGCCCCCAGTCCGACATGTCGAAACGGCCAATAATTAATAATCCTCGAGATCGCACAGTTTTTATTCTTTGGCACTGGATTCGTCTCTCTTTGCTGCATGTCCCGCGCTGACACATTCACCTATGCACATTACGTTCTAACATATATATTTCGCTTTGCCCATCACCTCTTGGCTCGGTAAATATTCTCCGGAAAAATCTTCCGTGGGGGGAATTTCCGTTACTTTTCAACGGAAAATGATTTCCGTTATCCGTTAAACGGAAAATGAGGAGGTCTAGTTGAGATTCGAACGAACGAAGCTGTGGCCACCGGCGAGTTTCGAAATGACACGACTGTAATCAAAGAGAGAGATTTAATCAGAAACTCGCTGTGCCGAAGTCTTCCTAGCGGCAGTTCCTCAACTTCACTGAACCGTATAGTTCCGGTATAACAGTGTTCTCTCTTGTCGTTGACAGCGCCAACACAACGTGATTCTGGTTGACTGGCTGAACGGTGCCGGACCGTACGACTTTTTCTATCCTCTAGCCGTCGTAAACACAGAACTAGTTGGGCGTCAAATCGCAGTCCTCCTCCATCAGCTGATGTCGACCTTCGCGCTGAAGCCCGTGACCATCCACTACGTGGGTCATTCTCTGGGCGCGCAGTGTGGCCACTTTTTTGCTGAGTACTTTAAGAAAATCTCGGGCGGAATGCGGATCAACCAAATCACAGGTGAGCTAGTGCGCGTGCCACTCTCATTGCTGACGAGCGCACTTTCGAATGTGAAAACAATCGCACCCGAGACTCGCACGTCCTCGACCATCGTAGCCATGTCGTTCACTTTTATTCAGCTCTGGACGCCGCTTCGCCGCTCTTTGAAGCCTACAACGTCGGTTTGAATAAGAGCGACGCCACCCTTGTGGATGCGCTGCACACTTCGGCGGGAGACTCGATCCTGACCGGGAAACTGGGCGTAGTACATCCGATCGGACACATCGACTTCTACCTTAACGGCGGAACGTACCAGCCTGGATGCTGGGAAGTTGGTGAGAAATGCCTCCTAGACACGTTTGAACGCGTCCCGTAAACGTGGATCCGTTCTGCGAAGTCGGGGAGTTTAGATTCTCTAACTCATTCTCCTTCCATTCTCAGATCTCGTATGCGCCCACACGCGAGCCCACGACTACTACGTAGAAGCTGTGCGAAACCAAATGGTTGCCGCGTCGTGCAAGTTCTGCTCTCATTCCTGCGCAAATGGTCTGGGCGGCTATCGGAACGGAACCTGCCTTCCCGCGATCGGGAACTTCAGTCGAGTCGCCTATGAAGTGGACTCGCGGACCGGAGATGGCATGCAATACCTCGAAACGAACTCATCCTCACCTTTTTGCAAGAGCTGAGGCATCTGTGGCATCCGGTTGGAAACCCGCCCCACAACATTTCGTCACGCTGTTCCCAATATCGACTCACTTTGAGCGACGGATCGGATTCGTATCAAGCTACGCTGATAGCCGGCCATGAGCAGTTTGAGTCTCGCTTAGGCCGTTGAACAAGATCCAAGAAACGATGAATGCCAACTGCTGGTCAAATAGCTGGAAAGAGATCCGAAAATGAATTTTAAAGATCTTGTGAGTTTCAAGAATCGCAACCGCGAACTACCTGTACCCTCAAAGAGCGTTCGATGTTTTCCTTCGACCCGAGCCTAAATGCTCAACGGGACGAGACAATGTGACATTCCGTGAGATGACTGTCTCTGCGTGCTAACCCGAGCTGCGTTGAATAGATTCCGAGCGGCCTGGCTTTGCATTCTCGTATTACCTCGAACGGCAACTTCAGAAGAAGTCTTACAGTGGGCTCTTCAACAACAACGAGAAGCCAATGAAGAAGAAGGTAAGAACCCTTTAGGCGGGAAACTCTTCCTTTGCATCCGTTCCCATCTCAGTGTCTGGGAAACTCAGGAAGACCGGGGCTGCTGCAACAACAACAACAACAACAGCGACAACAGCAGCATCAAGCAAGCAGGCTCTCGATAGTAAATTACAATTAGGCTGAGCTGGGCTCCTTGAGTCTCGAAGCAATGAGCCGTTCATATTGTCTACCAATACAAGTCTTTTCGTTCGTGGTCCGTCCATCCATCCGTTCGTCTGTCTGCTCGGCGGTCTGCCCGCTCGTTGGATGGCTCTCTTGTCCCACCTGGGCTTCGACCCCAAACTCATTTCAGACTGCGTATCAGAAACCATATTTACGACCCCAGAGAGCCTTGAGAGATCCTTCGAGTTTGCGATCTGCTTATTATAAAGTATACAATGAGTGAGCGGGTGACCTCGTTGCGCCGATGAGCCGCGAACCAATGGGGCCACAGGACATTTCTCCACGGCGGGCCCTTTCGCTCGACGTTCCGTTCTGCCTGGACATGGATGGTCTAATTCTTCAAGGATTGGGGCTCGTTCCCGAGCTCGCTCCACCTCCCGGCGTCGTGTACGTAGTTCAGATAAGCCATACGTCACGACGAAGCGCCGCCTCAGCCGTAGAAATCATAGCTTGCTAAGGCCCGGATCCATACAGCACGACGGAGGAGGAGTCCGGACATACGAGGGCCCGATATGGACCATCACGGAGATGTTTTGCGCAACTCCAAATCAGGAGATGTTCCGCTCCTAACTTGCTCTGATCCAGTCCAAGTTTCGGTTCTGCGCAGCGAGCCTCATTCGGCCTGGAAGTGTGGGAAGAAACCTCACCCTAGCGATGGAATCGTGCGGAATTCATCTCGTTCGAGCTGCTCAGATCACTGACGAGTGATCCATGGGCGGAGAGGACGACGAGGCTCATATGGGGAGTTACACAAACTATCCTCGTCAGAGGAAATATGTATGGCCTTCCCAGCAGCCATCGCGGAGTGGGGAGGGCCTTTTCCGGAAGCATAATTCGACCCGGGAGTCCTCATAATCTCGACGCCCGTCGAGGGGACCAACGATCTCGACGCGGGAGACCCGTGCAGCTCTGTCCGTTAGAAGGAAGCCGGGACGTTGCGCCGTGGAAAACTGCGGGATTCCTTCCAACGGGCGTGGCAGCAACGGAATTTCTTTATTTGTGTCGAAACGATCCGCTCACAGGTCCGTGACAGTGGATCCCGACGTTTCCGCGGGTGATCGAAAGATTTATTGTGGAACCAATCTCATTACTCGCTGTCACTCGTTCCTGAAGCATTCCTCTCGAAGACGGCCGATTTTTGCCAATGCGCGGCCCTCGCTGGATTTTTGCCTAGCGACACATGTAGCTGGAAAGGCATCGAGACCCGTCCGCATATTTACCTCTGATAAATCACTGTCCACGTCCTCCTATTTTCTCCCTTCATCGCTTGCTGTCCTGACCAATCTGCGTTGTCAGCGAGCTCGGTGTGCAAATATATGGATGGATGTATCCGCCGACAAAGCCTAGAGAAAAAGTCCGGGTCGGCGATCCGGGTCGTGAGCGATGGGGACTCATACAGATATTAGCTACTGCGTTCGATTGTCACAGGAAGCTTCTCGGCTTCATACAGAGATTTTTCAATGCACCAATCGACTCCGATTGACAATGCGCGGCCAGGAGCTGGACCGAACTACCTATGGTGACAAAAGACCGAGTCTTAGGTTGCCGGATTCACAGAAGCGCAGGACGAGGAACAACTGGGAAGCTGGCATTCCATGGAGTGAAGTGATATGTAGAAGTCGAACGACTCGCAATCCTTGCTTCTGCCGTTGTTGTTGATGTTGCTGAAGTTGTAACTCGCAACGGTGTTGTTTGTCCCCAGATAGCAGTGACTTTAGTGACTCCTGCTGACTGGAAAGTGCATTCGTACCCGTTCGCATCGGCAGTCAGGCTGACTGGCTAGATGTTCGCTCGCTCGCTCGGCTCACTGGCTGGATGGCTGACTGGTCCCTATAGGTGCCACCTGCCATAAAATAGCCATAAAGCCAGCCATGGACATAAACTCCAAATTCGAAACTTTAGCTGCTCACAGCTCAATCGGCAGCACTACCGACAAGACTGATCCAGCTTGATCTCCGTCGGGTCGAGTTGAGTCGGATTGCAGCGAGTCAGGCTGCTGATGATAATTCCTGGGACAAATGCATGCATGCATGCTTGCTTGCCTGCCTGCCCGACAGGAATCCGCCAAAACGAAGCAGATTTACATATGACACAAGCAAGAAAAAGACTACAGGGGCAGGATTAAGCATAAAAACCAGCTGAGTCTTCGAGCTCATCGACTCAAGTGTGGGACACCCTCACTCGCCCACTCGAGCTGACTGAATGACTGATTGACACACGGAGCCTTGGAGGAATAGATTACCGGCATCGAATTTATGCTTCTGCGCAAAAATCAACACGTCTCCAGGAACTGCGTCCGATCACCCCAAGTTTAGTACCGCTGATGAGCCTATTTTTGATGGAGAATCAGCGTGACAACCAACTTCTGAGGATTTTCTCCATGCACTGCAACTTATAATGAGACCACGTTGCGACGTCTCGCGTCCGAGAAGTCAGGGGCCGAGCCTCCGGGGCACGGGGCTTCGGGGTCCGGACCTCTGGCTCCGCCCACGCTCCTCCCTCCTTGCCGACCAATCGGGTCGCACGGACCCTCCTTGGAACTTTATCGTGCATTATTGAACCCCGCAGTCGGTGTCTATGATGCAGAAAAAAAGACCCTGCAGGCCGGAAATACAACCTCAAAGCCTGGATCGACCAATCTAAGCAAGCCAAGGAACACGAGTAATTTGTCGAGTCTTTGTCCTGTTCCGTACGCGACTCTCCGTAATTTTCCTTCCGGGACCTCGGCCGACCGGTTGGCGATTCATGATTCGAGCGGATCATAATGTCGAGGATTCAATGCGGAAAAAACTCACAACGAGGACGGCGGCACAAAGGAGAAAGCCCCAAATTGCTGGATCGAGAGGGCAAGGCAATCAAGCTGCTGTCGACAAGTAGAATCCACGTCGAGTTGACTGCTTTCCCCCCGGAATCGACTCGCCGGTAAGCGACTTCCTTTGGCTTCAGTGCCCGTCCTCTGTGAGCCTATGTGACCGACCGAAAGGCTGGCGGTGGCAGAAAGGCTCACAGCAAAAGCACTGCTTGCAGCTAGCATAGTCAGCTGCTGGTAGGGCAGGCGGGCTGTCTGTCTGTCGAGGAGACCCATGCATCTTCCTGCAATCAACGGACAATCGAAGAACTCGATCGCTCTGCGAGGCCGCCGGTGGGTCTCTTCCCGGTGCATCAAGCAAACTTTCTAATACCCTCTGTCCACCCCTAGTTTTCTCTCTCTGGGGCTCAAGCCAAAGCAGCGAGGCTCGTTACTCGTCTGCCGGAGGCGCGGTTTTCCGTTGAGATATGGATTTTTCCCGGCTGAGCGTTTCGGTGGAAGCACGGCAGCGCTGTTTTGGAGATGCCGAACTTCCAGCCGATCGCTGCTCCCGATCGACTCCAAGCTAATCCGTTGTCGAATGGGACGCGCATGAGACGAGCTCGTCTACCCGTTCGACCCTCCCGCGGGTGGGGATGAGCTTGTTGTCTCTCAAGTTTCACAGGAGTTTCCAAGAGTCGCAGCCCTGCGAATAATTGTTGGTCATGGATTCCGTTTCATGTTGAGCCTTCGCCCCGTTTCGGCCCCTCCACGTTTGTTCGATCGTGATGCTTCGTTACTCTCACTGATTACGAAAAGCTGTGCTGGTTTAGCTGCTTCTAAGTGAGTGCGTGTGTCTGTCTGTGTGTGAGTTTGTGAGCTTGCGCTGTCTGAAAGAGTGAGTGAGTGAGTGAGATCTGATTCGAGCTTGGGAGCATCTGCCTTTATCGTCGTTTGTGCGTTCGTCGACCGTACAACTTCTTAATTTGCTTATCGAGCTTGGTAATTAAAGGCTTGTACGGCTCGGAACGGATCCTCTGACATCAAGCAAACTGCAAACTTTATCTCGTACGAGCAAACGAACAAACACACGCATTAACGAACCCACTCTCGAGCATTTGGACGAGTTGGTCGGCTATGGCCTTTCCGATCAGTGGAAGATACTCCGCTCCTCCCATGTAATTCAACTGTAGACGTCAGCGTGTAGAGGATTCCGATTTGGTCGCGGGAAGATCACGCCAAGAGGAAGAATCACAGCGAGTGTGTCGTCGAGCCGCCGTCTGCCACTCAACACTTCTCAAATCTCACGACTCAGATATTATGTGAACCAGTGGTCAGTCATTCCTGACTTGGAACATCACCGGCACAGAGCTCAAGTCCTTCGGTGAGTCCCCAGCGAATGGCGTTCCGCGTTACATCACGCAGCACCTTCAGCTTTGATGCGACTTATTACAAAAGCGAACGGATCTCGAGATGCCCGGTGGAGATGATGTCTGATCGGTACACTCAGCGAAGAATAGAGACTCCTGCTTCGCGCCCCAGACCCGACGGGAGCTTCCGTGGGGTGCTACCCCGTGCTGCTCTGGCACCAGAAGCCGGAACTTCAACAAGCTACCTTTGGCGCGAGAATATCTTATCACATATTTGACGCCCTGTTATTACATTTTCACCGACCTCCCCGGTTCGCTGATCTGCGGCGCGTTACTCCGTGACTTCCGGTGATCGGTCACTCGTATCAGAGCGCAGATAGATATTTTTCGGCTGTTCTCCTGAAACCTTTTCCACGTAGAGCCTCATGCGAGGCCCCTCAATCTGGGCCAAGAGTGATCGATGAAACCCCACCATTTGCAGTGGGACGATGACATCAACGGCGAAACGACGAAATCTAAAACCAATGAGTATGGATCAAATCAGGGTGTTTTCTCGCGGCGCACACCATGCCAACAAGGAATCCATGGGAGAAGGAACGGTCGTTCCCTGATTCGAGGTATCCTCATATGGTACAGCACCCATGCGACGAGATTTCCAGACGTACTCATGCAGTAGTCGTGGTTTCTTCGTGGGACCTGCAGCTTAGGGTCCAACATGGTTGGACTCGGTGGGATGAGTATGAATACGGATAATATGGAAAACATGCCGTAGCCTCCGTGTGACTCGTGAAATATTAGTGGATGTTTTCCATACTATCCAAATTCCTCGTCACACGGAAAATCAACTTTCGTTCTAAGGTCGAACCTCGTCTTTAGAATCAGGATGAGCCGCCCCCTTGGTTCTCGACTCAGAAGCCCGATCCCAACCTGCGAGTAAAATTCCACATGTGGGTCTTGCTGATCGAGCTCGAGGAGTCCCATCGAAATCGGAGACAATTTTTCCCCACCCGAGCTATCGTCAAACAGGAGATGTGGGCCTTGTTTGGGGAGAAAAAAAAACCAAAAATTCTGTGGTCTCCGATTCTTAAGGGTGTCAGTGAAACTTCCACTCGCTTCTTCTAGACAGAGAACCGAACAGTTCGAGCCGCAAGCTCGTGTAAAGTCAATCAACTGGTCTACAGGGTGGCTTTTTTTAGTCGGTAATTTTCGAGCCCGATCTTGTTCTGGCCATAATTTTCTCAGTTCTCGGAATATTTTCAAAAACCAAGGAGTGATCCATAGAGCACACCCGACCGGTCATTCTGATTCGAAATGGATATGATGAGAATTGAGGTCAGAGAATAGTTTTGAAAATGACCAGTTTTTTTTTTGAGGTCTCCCTAAAAGTCATCGTGAAAACGTCAATATTCATCCGATCGGACTCGTGGGGGTCGCGTTGGACGCGCGAGAGGAGCAAGCGATCGTATCAAGAATTCCCATGGTGTCAAGGGTGATTTGGCGACCGAGGGCGGGCAACTGAATCAGGGTTATCTCCGGTGAAAATAAATAATCGTCCGATCGACCCTGCAGGTAAATACTCGGATGATTCAATCGCTCGAGAATCGTGGACAGTGATAAGATACTGTGAGTTCCGCAGCAAGCTCGATCAAAACTCAGTACATGGTGCGGAGATGCAGAAACACACTATTCCATCGATTTGAACACAACATGAGCACCTTGCAATGCTAGAGAGGTCCTATCACAGCCTGGGAATTCGTCCACCGCAGACAATTCGGACGGATTTGACTTGGAATATTATGATGTAGATTCGCGTTCAGCTTGATTTGTATCCAATATCCGGAGCATACCGGCGTTCGGATGAAGCATGTTCTTGACGACTTGATTTGGCTTAGCGATGCCAAGGCGGTCATTCCTCGATACTTTCGAGTGCATGCTGAGAGACCGCTCCCCGGCAACACTGCCGACTATAACACTGAAGCAGATTGGCGCTATTCGAGAACGTTCCGTGAAGCGTTGGGCTGAGACAAGCCAAAAGTCCGCGGGGCGACCGAAGCAATTGAAGTCCTTGATCGAGTTCAAGAACATTCTGAGCCCCACCTTCGCCAAGTCTACTCCGTCGCACCCGGGAATATGGTCTCCATGGAGCTTCAATGGATTTGAGGTGACAAAAATTCTCTGGAAAGCTACAGCAGTCCCGGAACTCACATATTGCAACTCAGTGATAACCATGCCAAAGAGACTAAGAAACCACATCGAGGTCGGGCAAAGAGAGGCGGGACGGTGGGCCCTTGGCATACCACACTCCACCATGGCCAACGATTCACGGAGGGTGAACTAGGCTGGAGCTCGTTCGACGCCAGGGAGACCACAAGTAAACTGATGTACTTCGAGAGAGTGAAACAAATGGACCCACACGGATGGCCGAAACTTTTCCTCCAGGCTACTGAAACAACAAACACCAGGTTCAAAGCGACAGAAAGACTCAGAAAACTGAGAACACAATTTGACCTGAGTGACTTCGGAATAGCCAGAAACACATCAGGACAGCCAATGTGGAACGCATTCCGCAAAGACCTTAGAAAAAAGGTGCAAGATAATTTGGACTCCACATGGAAACAAGCCATGCATTCCAAATCCACATTGGCGTGTTATCGGCAACACAAGGAGTCCAGAGGTCTCCAGCAAAAAGCTGTACGACAACACGCGCGGAAGCCAGCTTTTAGCTCTGACGAGAGCAGGGATGTTAACCATCCTCAAAAAGCACCGGAACCGTGACCCTTCCATCGACATCAAATGCCCAAGATGCGGCACAACCGAAACGGATAGACACGTGGTACTGGGATGCGAGGAAGACTCTTTCTCCCCAGAGGAATTCCCCTACCGCATCGGACTCTCGCCGAACACAACTCAGGCAGTCCTACGGAGGACGAAAACTACCCTAATAAACTGGGAGAGACAAGATCTGTGACTACAATTCAACTCACCCCTGTTCAAGGGGTGAGTCGAATTGTAAAAAAGGGGTTCAAAAGGGTTCATATGATGTATATGGAAGATCAAATGAATCCAATCCAATCGGAGACGAACTCAGGAGCTACTGCAGTGATTCGAAAGTCCTCGGTTATGGCGTTGAGAGCCGCAAACATGAATCGCGTGAGAGGCGAAGATCGCGGAAAAGGCGAAAAATTCATCAGCTTCATTTCAAAACAAGATTGAAGTCTCTAGGTGGCTCTGGTGACGAGAAACGGGGTCAGAACCAGGAGGCATCGAGAGAGGCCGAACAAGGCGGGAGACTTCAGTCAAACCAGGTCCACCGTTTCCCTGATTTCTACTCGTGGGAGGCATCGATTTTGGAGCGGTTTGTTCGATTGGTTGCTGATGAATGTGCCTCTTGGATTATCTAGAATTATGGGGATCGGACTTGTCCTCTTGGAGAGAACCGCTAGACAAACGCCGAGAACTCAGGTGAAAACCACAAGAATTGGCGAGCATTCACTCCGGTGATCACCAACTTCGAGGCTCGATTTCTCGGAATCGTGCTTCGGCCCATTTCCGACCACAATTCCCCTGATATCTACACGCCAGGTGCAACGATTTCGATTTTCTTTTTCCTAAATGTAGCTCATGAAGGTGGGAGTAAAGATAACCAGGATGATACCAAGCGCAAGCGGCGTCTCCGAGCAATTCCTCATCGAGCAAACTTTGATTTTTCCAGTATGTGTATGTCAAATTTTCTTATGGTTCTTGGAGCCGGATCGCCATCGTTCTAGTTCAATATGAGGAGCACGGAATTATCTACCGTTCCCAAGAAAAAGCCCTCCACCTCATCCTGGCGAGGGAAAATCGGCAAAACCGCGAAATCTGGACGCTTTTCCCTCGGGGGAAGAAAACCAATTCACGTCTCAATTTTTTCTCTCGTGAGTAGCTTGAAGTGAGCTCCACTCGGGGGTTACTTCAGATTGTTCGTTGTTCGTCGTCGTCTTCATTCGTTGAGTGCTTATGACTCCCCTCTGTTGTTGCGCACCTTCGGAGGCTGACCTCAAATCTGACTGATGAATCCGCGATTCATATTACAGTGAACAAACTATCGTATGAGATCATCAATCCGAGTTTCTGTTGCGCTGTTTTTTTTTGAGCTGCCAGATACGCACGTACCGGCTCGCAGCCTTGCTCTGAATAGCAAATGAATACAGTTTTGACAGGAAACTCGGCGCCCTTTCCCATCTTGTGCTCTAGCGTACGCATTATATAAGTCAGTGCTAAAATTAGCGTGCGAACGAATTGAACGTCAAGTACACGTGATGGCCAATTTTCTCGCCGGCGGAACGAACTGGTACGGATCGCAACTACATTTTTGCTTGAGGAGCATGGAGGCGCGCTCCAGAGTTGGCGTAAATGTGTACGAGTCGGACACCAGGCTACAGCGCACGAGACAAGACAGCATGATGTCGGGCTCTGAGGTCGACCCTGTACCGTGCAGCTTCCAAATTCGATTTTCCGCACATCTGATCGACACTCGCAGTTGTCAAACAAATCATTCGGAACCATTTGACCTTTGGCAGAAATCTCGCCCTTTCGAGACTCTTAGGATTCTCGGGGAGGCGGAGCACACGATTCGAGCAAGTATCGTGATGGTTCAGTTTTACTCTCACAAATAGAGTCCTGGATTTCATTGTGGGAAGCCGCTTCCCGTCCCTTGGGTTACTTCCAGGATTCGCGGGCGGAATCGATGGAAGAGACACCCGCGGAACCCAGAGGAACTGAATGCCACTCAGACCTCGAGTGCTATTAAGCTCGCGTTTCTCAGTGCATTTCTTAACCAGAACGATCTCGTGATGTTGAGCCAACTTCGCTCTCCATATTCCTACATGACTGCGCTGGACGGAATCGTAAACCCTTTCGGAGCGTCTGCAAGCTCCGGCGACTGCTCCTCGACTCGGAATAAACTTTTGCCACCCTCCAGGATCCGGCAACCCGGCAGCAGCCGATGTGAGAGGAGTCGGAAAACCCGCCACTGGTGGAATGATGATGTGGCTCACATGCCCCAACAGGCTCGACTCCTTCACTATCCTCATTTCGAGGCAGGCATTATTTGTAAATGTGGGTCGCCATTCTATCTCCTTTTCAGAACAGGGAGCAATCGTACCGAGCAGCAGGGAGAAGCTCGATGAGGTCAAGACCAAAATCGATGATTGGAGAATCGGGATGGAAAGTAGAGATACCTCCGTATCTACGTTGAGAACTCTCCGTATTCGGAGCGCCTCCGTCGCTCGTTTCCCACGGAGGAATCAGCTGAGGATATTCCGGAGGAGGCCCTTGTCGAGAGTAATTCCGATGTCCTGATCGGGCTGAACGCGGTAGAATATTCTATGCCCACAGGAACGACCAAGATTTAGCTCCAGCAAGCGAGATCTGCAAAACTGCGAAATGCATTCAGTATGACAGTGATGGAGGGTACTGAGAAGACTCGACATCAAGCAGACGGTTTTTTCTCACACTGAATCGGAACAGGACCTTGCTGATTATTCCTGGAACTCCAGCTCCGTTGACAGTCATCCAGAGCGAAGTTCTGCGATGCCAGACCCAGCTTTTTGTTCATGCTCACGTTCAGGGCCGAAGACCAATGAGGTCCAGTGGCGTAGCCAGCCTACATGATGCCCGGGGCGAATTTTTCGTCTCTCCCCCTCTTTTTGGGGTCCGAGAAGAGAAATGCGTTTATTGGGCACTGATTGTACTCTTAGATTACCTCAAATGCACGGAACTATAATCGGGAATGAAGATCTTCAGAGAAACGGAGGCAACTTGCGCGAGCTGACCCAAATATGAGCAAGTAGATTATCATCTGAGCAACTAGATCAGCTCTCCTTGTAGGGGAATTCTGCTCGCTTCACGATCTGCGAACTCTCCTTTGGACTTCTGGAAGTGAACTTATCCGCGGTGAAAACCTCGGTAGATAGGGCAGCGAGGCCCGCTGACTTCTCTGGTGACATGGTGGCTCTTAGAAGATTCTCGATGGGTTTTACTCTCGGAAAGCTCTGTCAGCATGCGGAAAAACTCGTGTCGAGAGTTAGAGAGAACCATTGCATTATCACAATATTTGGAACAGAGGTGTTGAAGTTGAATCTATGGATGAACTCGAGCAGCTCTCATATGCCACGTCTCATAAGGCTCATTCCCTGATCCGAGGCGGAAACAGAATGGAGCGAACCTTGCCCCTCCATCAGGAGGGAGAACGAAAACTAGATGATGGTTCGTCAAGAGGGTGAAAACGGGATGAGATGATCGGACTTTGCCCCCCACTCTCAGGATTTCGGAGAAAAAAATCTATCAGGAAGAGGTAAACTTCCATAATTTACCACGCATGAAGAGGCATCCCGTTGCCTCTAGCGACCTGATGCCCGGGGCGGACCGCTTAGCTTCGCTACGCTACTGATGAGGTCCCCGGGACACGGATCTTGTGTGAGAACTTCGGAAATATCCGCAATCATCCTCTTTCGGAGCATCGAGCGTGCAGTAATGCGGAATTTGCCTCAGCTCCGAGGCGAGAGAGCAGAGTCCGAGCGATGATTTCTCCCGGAATTTTTATCTATCGAATGAGAGCATTCGAGGAAGATCATCTGCGAGAGCACAGGACTAATACTTGCACGCAAAATCAGCAGATCTTCAGGCAACGGAAGGCTGTTAATTTTCCGCCGACGATCGCCATCACCACACCGAAACAGGAAGCATCTCTGATGTCGATCTTTTCCTCCCTCCTAGGGATTGGTGATTCCTCCCGATTTCAAGAGACATTCCAGGTTGTTTGAGTGGGCGTGACCTGAAAATCTTGAACTAATAGGAGCAACTGATTCCGAATCGAGGGAATGAAGTGCTCGAGAAGATTGGCGGGGCACAGCGGGATACTGTAATGTTGCACTACGGGCCACTGTAGATGCTGTAGATGCTGGGAGGTCCGCTGTGGTTCATCTCCGAGGGAATAGGGCAGATCTCTCTCTCTCCCTCTCTCTCATTCTCAACGACGCAAAGAACCGCCAAAACAAGCCGCGTGACGTAGCTGTGGGTCGCGTTTCAATCTTATGTGTGACGAGGAGCCTCAGAGTTCTACAATCTTCGTGCGGCTGCAAGAAGGGGCATTGGAGCTTGGAGTCGATTGTGTTCTTTAGTGTGGGGATTTTCTGGAGCCGCCACTCCGCTTCTCACGAAGAGATATCCGGAACGAAGACCCACTCAAAATGCCGCACATCAAGCTTCAAAGTAGCGATGGCAAAGTTTTCGAGGTCGACATCGAAGTTGCTAAAGCCTCAAAGACGATCAAAACCATGATTGAATATCTGGTTGCAGATGACGAGGAAGTGGTCACACTGCCGTACGTGAATTCATCTACTCTGCGAAAAGTCATCCAGTGGGCGACCCAACACCAGGGCGATCCGCCTCCGCAAGAACGAGCTCAAGATGGGGGAAGTCTAGCAGAAGATATCCCGCCTTGGGACGCGGATTTCCTCCGAGACAATCGAGCAGCACTGCCAGATTTGATACAGGCCGCCAACTACCTCGACATAAAGGAATTGCTGATCATGGCCTGCAGAAGCGCTGCCAACACGATCAAGGGCTTGAATCCCGAAGACGTCCGGAAAGTTTTCAACATACCGGATGACTTGACCACTGAGGAGAAAGAGCGATTCCGTAAAGAGAACGCGTGGTGCAACAATAATTAGGTTCGAACTCACTGGCCTCATAACCCCAAAGGAAATGATCTGAGCGGCAGCGGGACTCATCAACTCCTAATAGCTATCAGTATCAGAACCAAAAGTTTTTGTTCTCGCATAGCTCGTATACGTTCGGAATCGCCGCTTTTACCTCTCAATCGTAAAATCATCTGGATATGTTCTTATTTTGTGACAGGAAAAGCTACATTTGTGTTCCCCATCATAGCCAGTTACCCAAAGTTTTTCGGAGACCGATCGGATCCAGTGTAGGCGACAACCGCTGTGATTGTTCAATGCACGGAATGGTGATCCTGGTACGGGAAGCAGAGTCATACACCTTGGCTGAGAACGTCAATTGTGATGAAGTAGTGCGCGTCGATCCAATTCTCGCTACGGTTCGCAAGTACGCTAGACATACTATTCCAATAGAATGAGCCACTTGTCGAACCACAACGCATGGATGTTCTTGCAGTGGGCTCGTGTCGCAATACAACAAGTGGCCGATGTATTGAAGTTGGCTGACGCATCTGGCACTCTACAGTGTACACAGAAAATTACACAATCTAATTCGAATCAGAGGTTCACAGCAAGTGTTAATTGAACGAGTCCTTAACAACGATTTTGGCGCCAAAGGAAAGCTCGTCCTCAAAGTATTGCTTCGTCTTGATCTTTTCGGGGAAGACCATTGCTGAGAGTTCTCAATCAGAGAGTCGTCAGACAACTAAAGTTCCGCGATTTATCCGTGACAACAAAGCCATGTCCGAAACAAATTTCAGTCTCTGTCGATGATCGGTTGAGAGGGAATGTTCCAAGGAACGTCCCAGTAGCAGTGTCAATCCTCTTCTGCCTGGAGATGAGCATGGCCATGAATCATTCACCGAGAGTTGGTGGTACTGCGACCGAAAGCGACGGGGCGTCTCTTTGTGCCAACAGTTCTGAGAGAGCACATCACAAATGGTGATGATGACGACGACAACAATCAGGCTTAGGTTCTTTTCCTCATTGAAGTACTTCGGTTAGCAGAGAGAATACTTCCACTTGAGGTGCGCGATCGAAACAGGAATGGGCCGAAAGAAAGCTCCGCCTGGCCTATGGTCGGGTTCGAGGGCGTCAAGTACGCCTACCAGTGATGAAGTGGGAGGACCTACCAAGCTGGTTGGTTAGATCGGGATCCCACCAATCCTTGCATATCTTCAGTGACTAGGGAGTTGTCAGTCAGGACGGAGGGCTCGATGTCGGCGGCTAGGGTTCAGGGATGGAGGAAAGGTCTCGTGGACTGCAATCCGACGGGAAATCTGTTTGGGAACCTCCAGCTGTCGAGCGACGAGAAGGCTCAAATGTGACGGTAGTCTGGGATTATGAAACGAGGAAAATATTCCGACACGAGCGTTCGTCGAATTTGGAAGACGGATCTTGAAATATCGAACGTCTTCATTCCCATCCCTCCATACAGCGAACTTGATGAAAGGGACCGCTTTGAGCATCCCTGCTCAGTCCTCAGTCCAAAAATAGGCGACTTCTCATGAATTGCCACCCAAAAGCTCACATTCCCAGGTGGGGACGAGAGCTGGTCGACGAGAACCCCAGAGTCCGCTCAAGGAAAATATTCTCGGGACATCCCCACGGTCAGCACATTGAGTTCGGTCATCGCTCGAAATTCAAGAGAGAGATTAGAGACGGATTCAATGAGCCTCTGCCGTTGGCGGCGGAAACACTAACGGTCTTGGTAGCTGCGGGATGTCGCGGTGTCTCGACGGTTGATAGAGGTGTGGCATCCACTACAATTTTCCAGGACAGTCGACAATAATTACCTCACACCCCTTTTCAGCGTCGTGGTTCCTCTCAATAAGGAGGTTCTCACCCGGGAACTCGAGAGTCGGGTTGTCAGAAACACAAGTTCCATCGGAATCTGACCAGGGAGATGGAGATGGAATTTCCAAGAGACAGCCTGAATGATTGAAATGAGCGTATGATATAGGATGGTTATCTGGCGCATTCGTTCACCCTGAGGGATTTTAATGGCATCGCCGATTCTCGATCCGCGCTATGGAAACTTTGGGGAGGCGCCAATCGAGTGGGCTCTACTGCCTCGAGTATTGATACTCCTCCGAAATCTGCACCACACTCAACGAAAGCTCCTCCCAGCATATCTCTGAGACCGAATTTCAACCAAAGTGAAGTCGCGAAACGATATTTGAACGCCGGAGCAATGTCACTCAGTCAATATCCCGTTCTGATGGTGTAGAAAAGAAGTAAATTTATTCGCGGTTTCTCGCATCACCTCCCGTCATCAAAGTCGATAAGGCAGATGATCTACGGAATCTTTCCAGAGATCGAGCGATCTTACGAATTGTGGGGGGAGACAACATCGTTCAACGGAGTGAGGGTCCATCGAGTTCTGTAACGTCATCTTGTGGTGTTTGTTTACAGCTGCCCGCAGTCGGCGATCGTAATGCGCTCCTTCGTGGAGCCAGATTGGCTTCCATAGCTTTCCATCTGCTTCACGACTTCCATTCCATCGACGACAGAGCCGAAGACGACGTGCTTTCCGTCCAACCTGCAAACGGAGGGAAGTTAGGCTATCGTTCTTCCAGTCGGGAGAGCTCGAGGTAGTTCGGATGACAGACGAGACATTCTCATTCCAGACTCGTGTGGGTGTGGGCCGCGAGGAAAGTCGCCTAAGCCCGGAGAGATTCCTCGCCAGAGTGCGCAGCGATTGTTAGTCACTGACTCCCAGGAAAAAGAGGCGAGAAATTCACGAGATCTCCCACTCACGAAGGGCAAACAAGGAAAATCTATGACGTCATATGCAGCGTCCCATGTCTTACCAAGCGGTCTTCACGGTGCACAGGAAGAATTGGGAACCGTTGGTGTTGGGTCCAGCGTTGGCCATTGACAGGATTCCGGGTCCGGTGTGCTTCAGGTTGAAGTTTTCATCCTCGAATTTGGCGCCATAGATCGATTCACCTCCAGTTCCGTTGCCCCGGGTGAAATCGCCACCTTGGCACATGAAGTTGGGGATGATACGGTGGAAAACGGATCCTTTGTATCCCTTGCCCTTCTCACCGGTGCACAGGGCGCGGAAGTTTTCGGCGGTCCTGGGAACCACATCGGAGCGGAGCTGAAAGTCATAGAGCACCAATGAACTTCTCATTTCGCAGGACAACACATCATGGGGGTTTCTATACCTGCGTTTCGTTTCCACGAGCATAATGTCATAACATTACTCGAATCTTCGGCTTTTTCCTCCCTCGCGGTGCCTGGACTCACGAGGACATTACGGGAAGGTTCGAGACCGCCACGTCGAGAAGAAACCGCTCCCGCAAGAATGAATCAAATACGAGATAGCAGATCATAATGACCAGTAGTAGGACAACAGATTATTGTCACGTCTGTCTGGTACAGAGTAGACTGGGACAAGTGTCTCAATGCGCGACCTATACAGATCGAACTCGCGATACGATCTCTACGATCGCCAGGCGTCGACAGGAAGTTTCGATTCCTCCACGAACGTGTGCTTGTCGCTATGTTCGCTCGTGCAAATTCCTCTTACTTCAAAGAGAACGCCGTGCACGTGGAACGTAGCTTGGATTCAAGCTCAACGTCCCGGCACAAAGCGACGTGGTTGGATAGCAGGGTGGCAAAACCTAGGAAGAAATGATTCCACTCCAGAATCCAGCGTCTATAATTCTTGAGATTGCCTCGAACCCTGGTGGGGGTCATTTCGAAGGAGACCGCGAGTGTCTCCGGAGCAACGTACAAACTGGCGGTCGATGGTTTCGGCGCCATCCCATGGATGCTTCTCGAAGCCATCCAAGAGAACGTTTAGGCTTAGCAGGCCCATACCGGCGCCGCCAATCTTACACTTGCGTAAGTTTCAAATTTCCTTGACACGAGCGCGGAACATTGGAACATTCCAAACTTTCAGTGAAACAGGTCTCCAACAGTATCCTGCGAAGGGCGACATAGGTAGCAAGAGTGTTCCCAGCGACCGGAACTCACACGCCTCATGACAGCCCGACCGGCGTGCTCACGCTGCCTCGATATCGAATCGAGAATTCTCGAAACTATTCGTTCCAAATCGGTTTGTAGCGCTCACCTCCATGATGATGCGGCCCAGGTTCTGATTACCGGCCTTAATGTCCATGTACACGCGGGGAAGAGACATTTTTTTTGATGCGAATTTCGTTGCCGAAGTAGCAAGACCAGCTCGTTGCGGAACTTGAAGACTGAATGAGACCGGCGTGCCTGCCGTGTAACAACCGGCTCTCTGCAGCAGCAGCGGCTGCGACGAATTCAGGCGGCAGCACCCTCGCGCAGGGAGCGCCATCACGCCGCGGACTAGCTGATTCGCGATTGCTGCCATGCTGCGTCAGCAAGAGTCAGAGTTTTCGGGAATAGAGCCGATGCGAGCGGCACTCGGTGCACGGCTTCGGCCCTGAGGAGATTCGAACGTTGAGCGGAACCCACGAGGTAAGCACGCAACTTTTTGGAGGTGACTGGGTCTGCTCGGTGCGCGGAGAGCCGTGATCTGTGTCTATCGTCAAATCCAGGAGGACCGAACGCGGCGCCCTCTTTGGTCGCTTTGTGAAGCTTATAGCTCGCCGGAATTTTCCGACAAGCACGTTCTACAGCAGAGCGCGTTGTCCAACAGGACGCAGTGGGATGGCATGGGAAGCTTAGAGCCTCTGCGGTTGGTAGGCGACTGCCGGCGCCCATGATGGGTGGTGCGGCGGCAACTCGCTCTGCCGGTACCCAGCGCGGCTGTTCGGGCGTTTGGATGACCGGCGTGCTAGGAGCGTTTCCATATTCATTATTATTACAGAATGGACACTCGCGAACGGATCGTGAACTCATAGGGTTATCGACTCGATGGGAAATGATGGATGAATTCAATGATGCGATGGATAAATGCAATGAAATGATAGACAAATGCAATGAAATGATAAACAAATGCAATGAAATGATAGGGGAATTCAATGAAATGATAGGGGAACTCAATGAAATGATGGATAAATGAAATGAAATGATAGATAAATGAAAGGAAATGATAGATAAATGAAAGGAAATGATAGATAAATGAAATGAAATCATAGATAAATGAAATGAAATGATAGACGAATTTAATGAAATGGTCGATGAACTGAATGAATTGATGAAGAAATGCATGGGATGATACATGAATTGATGAAGAAATGCATGGGATGATACATGAATTGAATGAAATAATAGATGGAATGAATGATATGATAGATGCATTGAATGAAATAATAGATGAGTTGAATGAAATGATAGATGAATTGAATGGAATGATAGACAGATATATTGAAAGAAATGATGGATGAATAACGCTTGAGATTGCGGACTCTAGTTATCATGAATTCGACTCCGGGCGGATCGACTTTGGCAAACTGAAATCTCGGGATTTGGTCGGGTTCAAAGCATGATCCCCAAGGGGGCGAATTCCATATCTTCACCTTGGTGATCTCGAGTGTACAAGCCCACCAAGAGGCGGTGTTTCAACCTCCTGTGAAATTTCTGGTCGTCACTCTGACTCGGTGTGATCAGAGGGGCATTCTCAACGGTTGACCAGCTCCGATCCCGACGTACCACGGTAGGTGCAAGTCCTCGCCTGAGCTCCGTTGGCTCCGAAGTCGAATCTCTACCGCACAGAAAATGTTTCAAAACTTTCGCCGGCTTCGCCGTCAAAATCCAGATGATCGGAAACGAAAAGATTATTTAGATATTGTCACTGATCCACCTTGTGATCTTTTCTGTAATATCCCAGTGTGTACCAGTGACGAAGAAGGGAGTTTCTCTACCGCTCAGGGTCGTAGGGTCTTGGAAGTCGAACATGAGTGGATTTGGATCCGAACTTGAATCTGAACTTGGTGGTGACTAATCGACTTTTTCTCGGTCCATGTTCGAGAGCATGATGAACCACTCTCTCCACATAGATTGTACGTCATCCGTTTCATTGACCAGGTCAGAATAATGGAGTTCTCGTCGCCAGCTGTCTCTGTATCTGAGAACGCAACGGAATTTATCCTCCTAGATCTCCCAGACTCTTCCGGGATCCAATCGGATTCGACGACAGCAGACTATGGATGTGATTTCAGGTATATTCCGTAGGGAATGATTTTGGTCTCTTGTTCGTGTGGTGGGGGTGTACAGAATCAGGGTCTTGTAAGCCATCAACTGCGGCTCTGAAGGGAGAAGGCTTTCCAGCTTTCGTGAGCGAAATCAAGCACCGCTGAACCGTGTATCAACAGCTCTCCTGATCGAATAATCACCGATGGCTCCCGGAATCGAGAGCGAAGTCTCGATCCGAGGCAACGATAGCTCCACAAAAATCGTCTATGGGAAACCAGGACGGAGATGTTGATTCTTCATGTATGGTTTCCCTGCCGCCGTCACTGATACCATCGGAAATACGACCCTCGAAAATGTGGAGTTAGAAACAATTGAAGCTTCAGCAGGTTGTTTCGTGTTTTCGTATTATTGGATGACTTCGGTCATAGGTCAACTTGCCGTTCACGTAAGAGTGAACATTTCGAGACATTCCCTCTGCTGCTGTTCCCCTCCTCATTGTCTCTTCACTTTCCGAGCATTTCAAGGCGGATCTCGCCAGGGGGAAAACCAGAGAAATATGCGGTTTTCGTTTGACGGCCGCAGCCGCTTATTGATCGAAAAATTCGAATTCATTGCGGGAAGTATTCTCGCCTCGGCCGCGGGAAGTTTTTCGTGCATCGGATTGAGCCTTGTGAACCACGTGGATTCTGAGAATACTGGCCCATAAAAAAAATCGCAAGTACGCGGAAATTCCCTCCAGATCGAGAGGAGCTAGACACACCACGTTTTTCGAAATACGTCACTGTTATTCGAAATTTCTATCTAAGTAGCACCCAGCAGGAAACGAAAGCTCCATCGGCTAGTTTCGAGCTTGATAGTCCCGCCCCTCCGACTTTCGTATCGACCGAGTGAAGACTGAAATACGAAGTGGATCAGAAACGAAAGGGAGCTGCACAGCGGAATTCAAACACCGATTTTCCGATCACCATGCTATGCCCACGCAGATGGTCGCCCCAGACGCAGGGATGTGTCATTTCGCATGCCTTCCGTATCTGCCCCGTTCACGATCTCGTGCGGGCGACCCCAGGTTCCTCGAGAAGCATTCCCAGCTCAGGCACTCACCGACGAGCTGATCGCTCGACAGTTATAGCATCGCAATTGGAGCGACCACAGGGACTCCCTTGATAGGTTGGAATTCTGTGGTTCATCATGAGTTTCTGGGAGGAAATATTCCGCTTCAGAACCTGAGCTGACCGGTCAGCGATTCGAACGAACAGAGGCTGATGCGGTAAGCACCTTTTGTCTTGCCATGCCTTTGAAAGTCGCAGTCAGAAAACTATCGTTCATCTCAATTGGAGTGCGGCGAGGATTTATGATCCAGGCAGGGTGAACAAGAACGTTTCCGATTTCTTCTCCCAAGCCTTTCGATCGCCGGGATCTCAGGCGAATCTCCGGTGCACTCGTGCTGTGATTCGTTCTGCTCTTGGTGGATTCACCGTTTTCGCCATGAAATGCAGGGAGACGGGAAGAAGCAGGATCCGTGAAGACAGCGAAATGTTCCCCGATTTGATCACCGTGATTCCTTCTTTCCAGGTTCCTCTTTCCTAAGCTAATGCTCCGGAGCCAGTCGGCAGGCCGGTGAAGACGGTCGAAGCCCTGACGGAACCGCTTTCGCGCTCATCGGTACTCAACTTACGGAGCATCGAATCGGTCGTTAGTCTCGACAAATGACGACCATGTGGCTTGACACCAGTTGATGTGGGAAGGTCATCTTCGCAATGGACATACCGACTCAAGTCGTTATGAATCAGACGTTCTCACCGGTGCCGACGAGCGTCTCGGAAATGGCTTTTGCATCCCTCGACGTCGTCAACTGTACGTTGGATCACATGAACCAAACACTGGATGAAGTGACATACGCGGACGATTCATTGCTGGCTTTCTTGCCTCGGAGCGCGCATCCACCTCTCCTCCCAAACTCAACAGAATGGTACAACCAGACGCTACGGCTCTGGAACGAGGGTGATGTGAATGTAACATGCCGCCAGTTCTTCGTTATCGTGGACAAAATCCCGGAAGATGTGGAGTTCGTCCGTTGGCTTATTTACGTGATCCTATTCCCCACCGTTGCGCTGATCGGGGCCATTGGCAACTTCATAAACCTGCTGGTGCTGCGGCGCTTCAAACACCGAACCTATGTTTATTTGTACTGGTTAGCAGTCTCGGATCTGCTGACAATGTTCTTGGATTTTCTCGTTCCTTGGAGGGTTCTCGAGGCGCCCGTGGTGGAGAACTGGGCGTATTTCTTCTGCAACGTGACGCCCGCGACCACCGGCTGGTTGGTCGCGACGAGCAGTTACATGGTTCTCGTCATAACCGTTGAACGTTTTTACGCCGTGTGTTTCCCCATGCAGTCTCGGACTAATAGCGGAGGTATGAACCCGACTGTTGTGTCATTCGCCTGTCTTGTCCTCGGTTTCATCACATTCTATCCGTCGAGACACATTCTTATGACACAAACTGTGGGTCTGCAGACCGAGGAGGGCTTCACTCCGACTTGTTACGTTTGTAAATATGTGAAAGTCGACGGGTTCCTGTATGTTTACTATAAGATACGAGGAACGCTCACCAGAACCGTACCCACAATAATCGTCGCATTCCTGAACACGTGCACGATTATCGGGCTGCGGCGGCATCAGCATAACCGGAGCTCGACCTTGAACCAACAACCTGGGCCGCAAGAGCAAGCCGAAGATCGAATCAAACTCATCATCATGTCGATAACGACGATTTTCGTACTCTGCTACACTCCGACCTGCATCAAGGATGTCTTCGCCCCGCCGAACGGAAAGTCGTCGCTTTGGTACGAAACCTTTCGTTTGGGAGCGCTGCTCCTTCTTCACGTGAACACCGCGTGCAACTTCTACGTGTACTGCATGTGCTCCCCCGCGATTCGCCAAGAGCTCCTGAAAGTGTTCCGAGCCGGGTTTCTTCGCGGATCACGTTGGTCTCTCAAGAGTCAAAGCACCAATCAAACGAGCTCAACATCCAACGGGGGATCCATCCCCGAAAGCTCGAAACCACAAGGTCGAAATTGAGCTGTGTTAGGCCAACGTGTTGAGAACTGTGTATCATAGTCTGTTCAAATCGTGTTTTTTTGTTGTCTGCGCTTGTGCGTTCTGTTGTAAATGTCAAATCATGATTCTCCAAAGTGTTATTTACCTCGATCACATTCGCCGCATGACCGACGAGAATCCATACAGAACTGTCGAAGCACTGGATGATAAGGAACGCGGTTCAGCGCTGGCATCAGGTATCGCATTTCGAAAGCAACGACTCTGTCTGGAAATTCTGTGACAAAAGACATTCACCCAGATCAAAGTGTTTCGAGTTCGGTAAATTCAGAGCTGTCGTCCTTCGGATCTCCAGTGGACGCTCTTCGTGTCAGGATTTTCAATCGCTGACTTTGAAAACTCTCTGGGCCAAGCGACGCAGTCATGCTCTCCGATACGAGAGCTCGTTGGAAGGGAGAACGGTAAAACCACTCGAAAGATGCAAAGCGGCCTCATTATGATAAAGAGTAGCGTTGGGCCATCGGTCCGTCATACGTGAGTAATTTTCTCCGATGAAACGTCATCTTCGAGCAGCTCGTATGCGTAACGCCATCCATCCGTCTAAGGGAACTCTTTGCAAATGGTTTCCATGAGTTCCCTCGCGTGGAACACCAACCTGTGTCCACCCCGACTGTGTTCCCGAGTCGGAGATCGTCAATAGCGGTCACGGGACAAACCATATCATGTTGGACTCATGTTACAAATATACCTTCGGAGAGAGAGAGAGGGAAGACGCCCTGCAGATCGGAGTTCAGTGAGTGGGACTCCGACTTCGGGAGTTCATGTAGTTCACCATTTCAAGCGGACGTTGACCGCGATTCCGGAGCAGCGTGCCATAGTGGGAGGCCCCACGCAACTCAGCTGTGAAGATTAAACCTTGATCGAGCTGTAAGATCCGTATGTGGCGCGTGAAAGTTGAATCTCGGTGCAGGGAGAGACGATCGATTTCTTCGCTCGCTCACACGTCTGATATCCGAGCCGGTACATTCGAACGCGAATTCTCCGAATCGTTCTGTGATCGGAATGAAGTCATGAAATCGAAGCACGATGAGTTCAAATAAATAATTCCATTGAGCATGGAGTCTCCTCCCCTCTAGCTCGACTGGTTTTCGTCTGTAGTAGCGATGCATTATCCGGAGTCAATGCTCAAGCGCCACCCCGAGACCCTAATTCGAGGCGCCCACTTTTCGTAGCTTTCTTCCGATGCGCTCTAATTCTCGGATGAGAATCACTGATTTCCGTTGACTCTCTTAAGCTGTCCGATCTCAGGCTCGCTCGGAGTGGATGGAATATAGTTGTTTCGTTATATTTTTTCTGGAATCTCGAATGGGATCTTCTGATGGCTGGAAGATGTTCATCGTTCCCGAGACAAGACGAGAAATGACGTCGAGAGGGCTCGTCTTGACGTCGCACTTTCAAACATGACGTCGTATTTCGCCTCAACGGATACAAACGAATTTGTGCGCTCTTGCACGACTATCAAAAAACCGAGGGAGACGGAAGCTCGGGGTCGTCACGGGTTCCCATCTCAAGAATGACTCAATGGGTCGAAAGAAGACTGAAGCTGGTGTTGCCCACTCCCGTTTGGGATTGAATTCTCGTTCCTGAATGAGGCGAGGCGCAATATACACGCCTGACATGAATTTATGGGCGATGTTGATGCCGTGTGGGATTTCCGTGAGAGCTTGTTACGCACAAAGGAGCCGCCCAAGCAGCAAAGTCTACCAGCGGAGGAATGTGAAGTTATAACTCACCGTCGAAAACGTCTAGGTGGGGCGACATTTGACCAACGGAACGTAGCTGATACGCGTCAATGACGTCCTCGGTGTAACAGAGATCACGAGAACGATGGGATGAGTACCGCTGAGGGAAGCCGAAGCTGCTCTCGCTGAGGTCTGAAGATCGTTGCGACATATTTAATCAAAATCATCGTACGTCCACCGTTTCCAGCGTCGGGACATTCCCCGCTCCATCTCTCGGCGAGGATGAATATCTTCCGAGAATCGACGCTCGGCTGTGAGTTTGAATTTTATGCGTGTCTATAAAAAGCCAGCTCGTTCTTGAGCGAAATGTATCAATCATTGCTTATCCCTTCTGTCCGCGTTGTAATAACGAGTTGTGAACTCCAGCAGAGAAAGAATGATCGTATTTCCGCGGCTACCGCGTAGAAGTCTCCAACCACGCAAACCTTATTCTGTGCGTCCTCGTGAGTGTCAATTTCAATTTCCTCGTGAGTGTCGAACTTCTCATTTACCCATTCCCAGCTGTTGCTTTCTTGGTTCCTCTCGGTTTCTCGTTTTCAGAGATCCGTTGCGTTGTTCATTTCCAGTCATCGTCGGACTTGTTATGAGGTCATACTGGAACACTCCTCTCATGATTCCGCTAGCAGCGATCACTGGTTTTCGTGAATCGATTGCTCCTTCTGCCATGATCCGTGACGAAATTTGCGTGGATCAACAGGACGAGAGAGAAATATCGTGATTATATCTCTCAGAGCAACCATATGACTCGAATTTTCCCGAGCGTGGCAATCAACCTCCACCTCTCGTAGATTTCAACGTTCAGCTGTTGAATTGATCAATACCTATTTTTCTGCCGTTCTCGGGTAGCAAGGGGTAATGAATGGGCTGCGTTCCTTCTCTGACTTTGCTTCGTTCACGCGCTTTGTGAGTGGATAATCCAGATCTCACTCCTCAGAAGGCAGACGTACCTTCGTTGGAACCAAACTTCGCTTATATTCCATTGTTGGTCACGATTTTTTCCTGTGGAGCAGGAACCTCTGGCAAAGCTCCCAGAGGGCTTTGAGATCTACGTTTGTTCAAGGAGGCACCAAATACGAACCAGGTTGCTTTCGTGCACAAACACGGATGCGTCCGGTTGATTTACCGATCCTGTTCGTACTCGGAACTGAACTCAGAAGAAGAGGGAATTTCCAGAAACAGGATAAACATGGTAACGGAACACTTGGGTGGGAGTACTCTACTAATTCTTCGGGGAGCGACATTTCGGCTCAAGATTGGAAGCGTAGATCATCGTCGACGATTGGCTCCCCGAAAGTGGCTCGACAGCTTGCTTTGACGCCATTGAACATATAAATCAGCGAATATGAAGTAATATAATCGTATTCTCGACGAAATCATGGAAGAAAACAAAAACTCGTCACAAGTTTCCAGCATCTAGATCACGATGCGGGAAGTCAAGCTCCTGGAAATCCCACCTGGAATGAACTCTCATTCCCTTCAGGATCTCCCAGCGAGGCAATGATTCCACGATTCGCATCCTACCTGCTCGCTGCCGACGGCACATGCGTTGCACAGCGCATGTACATGTATGTCAAATCAAGCCTCCCGAGTAATGGCATTCGAACCAGATTTTGGCATTTCCAAGTGCAGAGTGATAACAGTCTCGGATCGTAGATGACGAGCTCTGCCTTCTTCAAACTTCTTGACAATCTTTCGAGAAGGATCGATGCCGGGAGTGCTCAGCACAAGGATTCCGCTTCTTTAGCTGACATCCAGGTTTTGAAGAAGAAGACACAGCACATCATCGACGTCCAGCAGGTCACGGAAGCTTTCTAGCCCTCCTTTTCGGGCACGTCATGAGAATCAGCCGATGGGATGCAGGGAAACCCCCTTGAGAAGTGTCCATCAAGCGGGGGTTCCCAAGCTGTCCTGACCCTAGACAGATTTTATGCTTGTGTGAGAGTCCATTCGAGAGGGTTCCTTGAACGGATGCCTCTGACGCCCTGCTTCTTCGGATAGTACCAAGACAGAGGAAGTAATGAGTGGCACAGCGCCAATAAACCACAGAATCGAAAAACTGAGAAGGGCCTCGACTTCAGTAATGATCGCTCAGTTGCGGAAGTATTCGGGGAGCCCAACGGGTGGGAAGCCAATGCCAGCCTCAGTCCTCTGATTTGCTCGCTCGATCGAGGCAGCCCGCGCGCCCGCCCGCCCGCCCGAGAGCAGAGTCAAAGAGAATAAGTAGATCAAGACGCTGAATTCATCGAACGGAAAGAGTGGAGGCCGTTCTGTATTTGGCGAAAACAACGAAGCTCAGTTGAGGAGCGTCTCCCGGTATTCCTGAATACCGATGGACCATGGTGAGTTTTATTGCCTTGTGGCTGATCACCTGGGGCCGGAAAGCCGATTCCATGATCTCAGAACTTGCGAGACAACGTTTGTAGGATAGGATAACGAAGTGCAATTGTTCCCAGGAATGGAAGAGAAAGTTCTTATTCTGAAGAGATCGATGAAAGCGGCCATCCGCGAACTCGCTCTAAATGATCCAAGGTGGAATGATGTTCCAACGCTCCTTCCTCGAGCCATACGCAACGGTTTGGCTCCGTTCGATTGATGGCGCAAATTCAACGCACGACATGAGATTGTGAAATCTCTGAACAAGTGAAACCCACTCGGTTCCCACTTGATACATCAGAATTCGCGCCCGATGGACTGATCGCATCATTTCCGGACTCTAACGGCTCTACTCATGAAATTCCAGACTCGTGGGAGGCACGAGTTCACTGCTCGCCGACTACATTCGTGGAAACGATGGTCCACAGAAGCACTGGACTCCGAGGTTATGGTTTGTCATCGAACAGTCGACTCTGACAGCAGTCGACTTGAGACGACGTTTACTGAAGAAAGAATTGACATTCTTGGACATCAGAGAGGATGTCTCAAACCTTGCCTCGTTGTGCTTTCATATGGTTCAAGTGGAGAGATGGGCTTACATTGTAATTCACGTTACTAAAAATATTCTAGAGATTCCGAGCTTCATCGGAAAACCGTTACCGGCTCCCGTTTGCTGGGGATGCTGTCTCCATTCGGTGGTTGTAATTCGACGAACGAACTCATGAACAACCTCCTGTGTCACAGGAATTACGGTCTCGGGTTCGGCAGCTCATCCTCAGAGTAGCTGAGTTGGCGAATCAGCTGGAAGATAGTTCGCACGTGCAGCGAACCAACTGGAGAGCTGTGCTGGAATCATTTGATGACAGCGACTTCACTAGTCACGGCTGCCTCTCGGGAGACAACCAATGGGCGCGACAGCTGCTCGAAAAGTTGGAATTCCAACACCTCATCGGCGCCGGTGGGTTTGGTTCATGCTCCAAGGTTCTTTTCGGCGGGAAGTTTCCCATGACGGTCAAGATCGTCTGCCGTAACCGGGTGCGCCACCCTCAGGCATCAAGTGACAAGGCGAGTTCCTGTGGATGATTTACTCGACCACTTCTCTATCCTGAGTTCTCGTTCCCTTGAATTCGATGTTCCGTACTGAGACCAGATCAGAAAGAATGTGCTGATGGACTGGAGACTCGACAAGAGACCGCTCCCCCGCAGGCTTTCGCGAGTGTGATGAATTGTCGCCACCTCTGCCGAGTTTTCGCCTGCATACCCGTTGAAGGGTACCACATATCGATCCAGGAATACATCAGAGGCGTTGACGTTCAGAAGCTTGTGAAGCATCGCACCTCGTTGCCTGTCACCATATGTCGGCTTGTCATGGCTCAGCTCGGCTTAGCCGTCCACTACCTTCAAGCAAAGGGCTTTATACATCGAGATATCAAGGTATTTGACAACAATCGATCACGATGAGGACATGCCCCCAAGAAGTGGATGAGGGAGAGACTCATGTTACTGAGGACGGATGCAGGCTCCAGGTGATAAATACGGTGCTTACTCTCCGCAGCCCTCCAATATCATGATAATGCCAGGTTGCAGAATCAAACTCATCGACTACGATACCGTCAAGATGTGCAGTGGGAAATACGAGAGGGGTCAACTCAGAAGTTTTGTCAGGAAAACGTTCGGGGAATTCCGGGACGCGGAATCTGCTGGGACGCTCATGTATCTCGCTCCTGAGGTGATTGAGCACCGTTCTTACGGGAGAGCATGCGATTGGTAGGTCTGAAGAGATTTTTCCTATGAGGAATTTCCTCACAAGGATGATGAATAGCGGACGAGCTTCGATGACCGTGAACCTCAGACGTGGCGTCTTTCCCACCGCGAAGTTTACATGTCCCGAATGGAAACTGATTGCGATTACTTCCTCCGCTCCGTTCTGTGACCGCTGATGAGGGACGAAAACTGAGATGAACCGAAGCTGTTTTCCAGCTTTAAAGAGCTTCGCGAACTGTAGTACGCCGATCGCACTGAAACTAGCTCCTGCACAAACGTGACCTCATATCAAAGAGAAAACACTACTTTTCCGTGCTGATCGCTTGTCCCAGGCCAGGATGAAGTCCTGTTGAGCGCATACTGACAGCCGATCGATGTTAAATTTGTCGCTTGATCCATGATATTAATGCCGCGGTATATTTCGGAACCTGACCGTAGATTGTGAGGTTTCTAACAGCGACGCAGCACCTCCCAGAGCTCCGATCTAGAATAATGAGAAATCTTCATTTACGTGACTTTGAAAATATTCCCTCCGTCGAGTTCTTCCAGTAGACTGCCATATTCAGTCAGTTGCCAGTTGCCTCCGATTGGATCGAGTCCAATGGAGGTACCGGAAAACAGGACGCCGCAGGCCGTCAGTATGCGCTGAAGATAGATTTGTCGTCGCCTCTTGCCGGGCAGGCATTCCGCTCTTGATGTGACGAGTATCGGGAGCCAGGTTCCACTCCGGGCGGCTCTGGAATCTGGAAAGCGCGCTATGATTCCTGGTGGAATAATTCACAGCTTGTCCTTCGATGCTCTCCGATTCGGAGATTTGCGAGACCCGGGCCTCCTGATGAGAACCTCCAGATTTCAGATGCTAGTTCTGAATGGTGGTCGTTACCTCATTCCCGGACGATCTTCAGGGAAAGTTGAATGCGGATACAACATATGGACTCACTTTGAAGCTCACGGCAGAGCGGTCCCAGCATCCTATCGATGCGCAATCTGCTGTTGTCCCTCTCAGGCGTCACCGAGATCAGTCCGATTCGTTGAATAGGAGTCAACTTTGTTCTCGCACGCACATTCCTTCTGTGAATCATTGGTTCTCTCCTCCATCAGCAAAAATTGCGTCTCGGTGAGTTGACAGCATCATGTGCTTACCGAACCTTCAATTTTAAGGTGGTCCATGGGAGTCACAATGCATTACCTATCAACGGGCCAGCCGCCGTTCAGACACTCCGTTAACGGAAGGCTTCGAGACCTCATTCGGAGAAGGAAAATCCCAAGCCTTAAGAGACTCGAAGATCCGGATCAGCATGCTCTCTCGCGCGGCTTGATGTGCCGAGATGTTCACAGTGAGGAAGTTTGAAATGATTTCTTGAGGATTGCTATGATGCTGTCGAAGAGCTCGTTTCTCTTGAAGGTTTATGATACGACAGCGATGTTCGTGAAATCCGTGGAAATCGTGATTCCAGGAAGGATCACTGGCGCGCGATTCCATGAATTTCGGGGCCACCCGTTTTTCAAGATTATCGATTGGACAACGATAGAAATTGGGAAGGGGCCCCTCGAAGACTTCGAGCCGTTGATGGACAAACTGCAGGAGAGCAGTACCGGCCGCTGGTCTCCCCTGAGAGAAGTTCTGTCCATCAAAGCAAAACGGCTCAAGAGAGTGGTTGATATAGATCATGCTCGGGTGAATTTTCTCATTTTTCTTCAGGGCTCGATTTGGATCACCAGTTCGATGGCTGTCTCAACTTCTTCCGTGATCTCCCCAATAGAACTTCAACGAGTCTGTGCGACCAAATTTTCTTACAGAAGCGGAAACTCACATCTGAACCCGTGTACACGTTTTTATCTGATGTTATGCGGGGAATGCTCGAGGCGGAATCAATTGACCACTCAGTGTCAGAAAGCGATCTCAGCGAGCCCGTGGACGAATTTTACGACAAAGTTCAAGAACTTCAGTGGGAGATGGTGGCTTACCGTTTCGAAGGTGATGAATTATGCGCGCTCTTCATCGAATGTCGACAATTAACGCCGTTACAGACTCGAGACCCAATGACTGACTATCAATGAACTTTCTGCTTCCGCGGATTTGAATTCCTCCAATGGCTCAGGCCAATTTGGTCGGTCCTCATATCTGGAAAACTCGGTGTAACGGATCGGAAAGTATTTGTTAAGCTGAGCTTGCTTTTTTCCCTTCGCAGAGTTCCTGGAGGATGGAACGCGCATATGTCACGGGACTCGTAGTGCTCCAAAGACATGAGCCGTTAAGGGCGCTTCATATCCATATTTTGTGCTTCACCCATATCAGCTCAGACTCACCCACTCGTGAAGGTCGTCGAGTTGGCTACTCGCACTTGCGCACGCCGAATCGGTTCTCTACCATATACTCAGAGCAGATTTCCAGATCCATTGAAATTCTGGGAAGTCTCCGTGATCATCTCGACGATGAGTCCGTACTTCCTCTGTAGTATATCAGTCTCGCCGGACGAGGGAGAGTCAGCGCGATAACCTCCGAAGAAGTTGTCCCGAGTTAATCGAGACAAGCTCAATCGTATTCCCTCTCCTTGTGTTTTGCGTTTCTCCCAATGCAGCCGCCAGATACCCTTCGGAGCCGTTAGATCCATTCCGGCTGTCGATAGCAGCTCATAGAGAACGTTCGATAGGGTATTCAATCACTGCGAACAACGCCGCGGCGTTGAAGCATGCGACCGCCGAAAGGCGATATGAATTGGAGCAGTTGTTCCACGGAGGGAAACGGTTGATTCGAAACGGCTTCGCGAACAGTTCAGCGGAGTTCATTTAGGGAACATTCCTTGAGTCAGGAGGCCGGGAAGGAGGCTTCTCCTATCGGGCGGGTTAGAGAACGCGCGCTTGGCTTTCGGCATATTTGCCAACCACCGCATCCGAACCGTGGCATTCACTCAGCATGAATGAGAATGTTATGATATCAGGGGCGGGGTGAACGAAAGCTGTCGTAAACCAAAGTCTGAAGGGAGTGAGGCCCTTATCGAAAAGCGACATTTTCCTCCAGGCACTCCAGATCATCTCAGGATCAACGAATAGACTCGAAAATCTGAACATCCAGTACGATGATGAATATCTCAAAGGGCTCAGGAATACATGTGGAATATATTCCACAAAAGGAACGGGAACGATTTCACGCATGCGACGGATCCCTAGATCGAAGTCGACCTCGAAAAATGAATAATCTGGAAACTCATAAAACCTGAAATACCGAAAACCCTTTCCCCTATTCGGAGGCCTGCTTGGAGTGGATGATGCTTCGATGCAGGAGAGCCAGCAGATATCCAAGCCAGACGAGGTTGGATCGGCCAGGCTCTGGCAGCAAGCCGGCAGCGTATTCGGCGATATTTTCGGCTCCATGCTTCGTAGCCGATAGAATGTGGAGATCAGTGTTACATTTGAGGTGTGATTTCGCGGGCTCCGTGGTATGAGACTGCAGAGAAGCGGGGCTATAGTAGACAAAAAGTCGAGCTCATAGAAGAACAGGAACACACAGAAGTGCGACATACACAGGGCAGAGTCGGAATCGCGTACATTTCCGTGTTGTTGACGCATTTCGAAAAGCATGAACCACACATGGAATAAGCACTGGATTGGATAGATAGCAAAATCAATGAATTCTCCTCCCAGGCGGGTTTCGGATTGTGGAGAAATCGAGTCCGCGGAGATCTGTTAGGTGTGTCGACCCTCGTCCGCTAAAGGAATCGGGCAGTCTACCACGGATAAGTTTCGGGAGGATGCTACGATCGACAGAGGAAACAGTTTTGAGTGCGGATGTGTTGTGTGTTTGTTAGGCCTTGGTGGGCGTCCGCATCGACTACGCCAATTTACTGTCCAGATACCGTCAGTCACCGTCCCGCCCGCCTCGGATAGCTGACTCCTCTTCTGCATAGAAACCTCCGTATCAGCCGGGCTTTCGGAGAGGGATGAGAGTTTTCGGTATTTCCGGTCTTCGAGATCTTGCTTATTCGGTATCTCCGGTTTCCGGGATTCCCGGTGCAACCCGTTCTGAGGACTCCCTCGCGATGACGAGCCATGCTTTGGTAGGCATCAGCGGAGAAGCCCACGAGCTTGGGCCTTGCTTTGGATCGAGCAGAGCGAAGCCCGCGAGAGTGTCGGGATGGAAAAGAGTTCGATGCCGAAACCGGATCTGGGCCACTCTGCGTCTTTTCACGAGCTCGGGAGGAATCATTTCGGCGGTCAGGCACGAACCCTAAAGGCTGTGTGTGATTCCCATAGCGATTGTGTCACATGTCCGAGACCCTTTTTCTGCATACAACGTCGACTTGTGTTCGCCTCCGATAGCCAGATAATCTGCAGGCTCATGGGTGACCACCAACGCCTATGACGGGTAAGGATACTCTGTTGTCGAGCCTCATTGTCCGCGGACTATCCGAGCGCTCACGCTGACAGTTTCCCTTTTTTCAGAGCAGAAGTCGAGGTACCTCAACCAAGACCGTTCGATATCAACGCCCAAGCATCCAACGGTAATATTCCTTCGGGGTGGAGCACAACGCTTGAATAAGTATCGCATTTGGAAACGAAATACGACATTGACCTCGACATAATTTGAATCGCAATAACCGCCGACCTTCCGCAAGTGCCGCCAGAGAATTTCTCATCAACGCTGCTCATGCTGTGTGAACGAGCGGCTAGCCGGAACAACGTTGGTGAATGAAGGCATATTCGGGGAATATCGACACTGGAACGACGCCAAAGTTTATCGTGTTTTATATGATTCTTGAGCGCCACATGTCACTGTGTCGATCTGCCGGACCGTTAGAACATTCCCGAAATTCGCGAATATCCAGCTCCGATACTGAGAGTGCAACGTTCGCGGAATGACAGTCGAGATTAGACATCCCTCCAGTTACCGATTGCTATCATTGAAATATGACGGTGATAGAATCTAAAGATTCGGTTCCGAGATCAATCGCATCGATTCGGACGCTGACAGTTATCCACGTTCTGGCCGCAGCGTTAACAGCATCAAGTAGCACTCGGGAACAATGGCTCTCGCCCGTGAAATACCTGCACGATCTCGCCCCGTGCGGCCGAGCGGTGAACCCTCCGCTCTTCAATCGGAACGTTGATTTAGATATTGCCGAGCGCTACTCGCGAATTCGAACGGGAACATCCATTCAACGTATTTCAACGCGGAGCTTTTCTGTTAATCCGATGCTCTCGCTCAGGCTTGCCCTCTTGGCGCTTTCGCTTTCCTCCCGCGGCAGTGTTGACACCGACCTCGGTCAACGCATACAATAGAGCCCGTCGCAAAGGTTACGCGATCCGCGAGCAATCATGGTTCTAGATTCCTGGTGCCGGCCTTCCGGCATGAGTATGGGCTGGCTGAACTTGAAGCACATGCTTCTGCTTTCCTTTGTGACCTTCAAGTTAATAAACTGGACCAGTGACTGGCTGCCCGTTTGGAACATCGCATCGTTCCTGTCCGTTCTCGTATTCTCGTACTGGTTCGGTTTCGTCACTTACCGCTGGTTCAAACGGAGTTATTTAGCGTTCACGATCGCCAGCTACAAGAAAGCCGTTCTTAT
Source organism: Phytoseiulus persimilis (assembly GCA_037576195.1). Classification (NCBI taxonomy): domain Eukaryota; kingdom Metazoa; phylum Arthropoda; class Arachnida; order Mesostigmata; family Phytoseiidae; genus Phytoseiulus; species Phytoseiulus persimilis. Next base: position 11,490,885 of record CM075104.1, read on the forward strand.
CACAGGTGAGTTTGTGTCTATGTCATAATTGAAAAAATCGATCCGCCCGTAACGAATCATGTCAAATGAATTCTCTCGAGTGAAAGTCCGTGGGAATGTCCCGACTCCGAACCGTCTACATGAGCAGTCATGTCTTCTCGGATGTGGAGAATCGGTTTCCCTCCTTGGCGAAACTCATTAATCGTATCGATTGCTTCCCGGTGGTTCTTTTCGAGTGTTTTTTGAAACCAGACTGCTTTGCAGGATGTGACAGTGGATTGGGGAATATGCTGGCTCGTAAACTAGCTAAGAGAGGATTTCAAGTGAGTTAAAGCTAACACATCTACCGAGCTATGATCGAATTTGGACCTCGATACCTGACGGCTCGATGCTGCATTTCCGAAGTTGAAAGGAGTGGAGAAACGGTGCCGAGGGTTCCCGGAGAATATCGCAGGGACCTTTGCCTATTTTTCTGTTGAAGGCTCGACCTCTTCTAACCTGGAGGAAATTCATTCCCACGTTGCCGATTCCCCCGAGGAAATGTAACCGGCTCCCATCGACTACCTGTTCCAGGTACTCGCCGGCTGTCTTGATCCAGAATCTCCCGATGCGATCAAGCTTCGATCCGTTCCAAAAGTCAATGTCTTTGGACTTGACGTAACGGGGGAGCAGAGTCTCGATCGCGCCTTCCAGCATGTTGAATCGATATTGGAGGAGTCGCAAAACGGTGAGTTTATTGCCTTCCTCCCCTGTTGGTCCGATCGAGTGTTGCCCGCTGATTCCGTAACCCGTGACCATTCGTTAATTGCCCCGCTCTGTCTTAGATCTTTGGGCTGTGGTTTGCAACGCGGGCCTGTGCGAAATCGGAGAAGTCGAATGGATCAGTGTCGAGAAAATCCAGCGGATGCTGGACGTGAATGTCATGGGATCGGTGCGAACTGTGAAAACATTCGCTCCCATGCTGAGAAGAAGCAAAGGCAGGATAGTCTTATGCTCCAGTGTATTCGGTGGGTTGAAATCTGGAGCACTCAGTAGCGGAACTTGACCCCGAGTCGAGCGGAGGCTCGGTGAGACCGGGCTCGAACTCGACGAGGAGCCGCACGATCATTAAACGGTAGAGCATGAATTCAGAGCGTTTTAAAAAACAGGCAATGTGGCTTGCCCTGGGTTTGTCGGATACTCTTTGAGTCAGGCTGCCGTGACGAGTTTGGGAGAAGGTTTGAAACGAGAACTCGAACAGTGGGACATTGATGTTTGCACCGTTCAGCCCGCTCTATACAAGTGAGTCCCGTTCTATCCCTCCGTTAACCCATCTGCCTTGTCATCCCAGTGATCACGACCCGTGAAATGGAAATTCGGAACGATTCCCTGCATTTCATTGAAAAGCAGCGCATGACGTTATTCTAATGGCTTCCCCTCCCTTCTGTCTTCTCTTGGGTGGAAACGACTATCGAGGATTGTCCCTATCGGAACGGAATCATCATTAACTCGCTATCGTTGCAGCACGGGTTTGTTCCGGGTCAGAGAAAAGAAGTCCATTTTCATGGAGCAGGAATTACCCGAACTCTCTGAGCGGCTTCGTGAAGATTACGGCAATGAATATTTCATTGGCTTTTGGGACTCCGTGAATCGATTCGTCACAGACAATGCTAATCCGCACACTGAAGAGGTGATTGCATTTCGTTATCGTCCATGATGTCATCAATGGATTTCACTGAATTCTGTTCTGTGGCTTCCCGCAGACTTAACGAGAGGTTTCGCTTGCCCGATAATCGGTAGCGAAAGATATCCAAAACTTTTCATGGAGTTCGCCTCCGTTTGGTCAAAGCTGCATTGATTCCCAGGAACGCGACACTCCGCTCCAGAGAACTCAGTTCGGAATTTCAAAAACCGCTCCTTTCAGGCTGTCTCGAAACTGTTCCGGGCGATCACCACAGTGTGGCCGGAAACTCACTACAGAGCCGGCAGCTGGAGGCAAATTCTATTCTACAATCTTCTCGACTACATGCCCACAGAGGTCGCAGACCTGTGTTTCGAGCTCCTGATTGGCAACCGAATCGAGCCAGAAGCCGTTGTGGTCCCTACCGATTGAAGGGCCGAAAATACGGCGATCCGGATTCCTCTTCCAGATTGCTTCCTCCCAGCAACATCATACTCTTCTCCCTGCATGATGCATTATCACTCTCTTCGGACACTTGCTTTCATAATCCGACGGCTGACTTTTGAATCGTGAGAATGCCACTGTGGCATCAATCATGCTGCCGTTTGTGGTCGGTGCCTGGTAACCGACCGAGCTTTCAATTGTTGGTGAACGAAGATGAGTTGCTCACAAACGATGTTTTCTCTTGCTGCTTTGCAAACCTGACGCGCCGAACTCTAATGCGCCAGACCGATCTTTCGGAGACGAATATCGGTCTCCCAATGGTGGAAACTTGAAAGCATGTCCGACATCTTTCGGCAGAATCTCAGTAGAAACTCGCATTGACTGGCGCCGGTGGCGCGAGGACTTCGAAGCCGACTCCTCCCGATTTCATTTGCTTTCTGAAGGTCCCGAGTTTGTTAATGGAATTCTGCTTGGATGCTGCTTAAATACATCATACCGGCCCCGGGTTCAGAGTTGACAGGGCTCCGCTATAATTTTCGCTGGCCTTCTTCTTATCACGGAGGCTGCTCGAGTGGAGCCGAGGGCGGCTTGCGGGGCTGCTCTCGATGAAGAGCGTGCAATTAACTCTCTATTTGTTTCCGCTCGCCTCATGATTTTAGGAACACTCGGGTTGGCTTATTGCCCAGCGGCTGTCAAGCTTGGACGGAGAAGGATTCTGTGATATAGATTCTATCTGCCTGCGGAGAAACGCGCCTTGTAGACTCTTCAAACTCCCTCGGTCATACCACCATCGGAAATTAGAAGATAGTCGACTGAATTGATCCAGGATGTTCAAATTCTGCCGGTCCGATTTTGGAAGACCAACTCCGGGATCTATCTGATTTATCGAGCAGGGAAGCAGCGATCCTATCTGGATCTCTAATAAAAGTCACACTACGAAGCTGTCCTCTCCAGTTCTCCGAAAAAATGAAGAATTATTCCAGCTCTTCCTTCTCTGCTCTCAGTCTTGATTTCCGTAGCTCTCTTAGGATGGCCCATCGTTCACGTATCCGACGTAAGGAATCACGGTCAACAGTCATGTGATCCGGACCAGCGGAAATGCTTGCAAGCCTTCCTTGGGGGAGGTCACGCCAGCAACGGAAGGTCAATTCGCGCCCTCGATCGCGTGTCTCCTTTCCATGCCACCCTAAAGTGTATCCTGTGCGTGCACTTGACCTTCAGCTAGAATGTGATCATTAGTTGTCATCTCGCAGGTCAGTGCAGTGACGCTGGATTTTTCTTCTGATGATTTTCTGCTTTCGGGAGCTCCCACCAGTATTGATCGATCGTATCGCGATGATGAACGGCTTTCCTCTCTCTACGTGCGGGAAAACGAAAACACGGCTGGTCATGAGAAACTCCAAAAGAATCTCGGGAGCCCTGCAAGACAGTAGAATGCAATCGATACTAGGTAGGTGATTTTCATTTCACTTTTCGAGGTGAAGTAGGTAGTATTCATTTCTCAGGTGCTGGAAGTTTCCAGGTCTGGAGCTTACTGAATGATCTGGGGAGATTCCTCATTCAGGATCTCACATGTTCCACCCATTAATTTGCGATGAACTTTGGTTCCAATTGTCACGTGTCCCTAATGATCAATGAGAAGTGGCTTGGAAGGACGAATGTTTCGGCGGGCCGGCTTATTCTGACAGCTCGAGCGGGTGCTCCCCGAGAGAACGGGAGACCTTCCTCGCGTAACTTTGAGAGATAACCGTCGACATTCGTCTCGGATTGATGAAACGAGTAAGGACGGCAAGCTAGTGGAACTATTTGGCAAGCTTTGCGGACAGCTGTTCTCAGGTATGGAATGGATAGATTGTCTTTTTTTACACTCAGCAAACGCCTCAGAGATTCCCCTCAGGGATACCTGGGGAGTCAGACGAGCCTCGGGACCGCGAGGAAGCCAGCTGCTCACTTCCCAGTTTTCGTGTAACCGACTTCAATGGCTTTCCATGAGCTCTTCAGCGCATTGATAGACCCTGCATGGGAGTGTTTCCGGGGATATAGGTGCGTCACAGAGAATCGCCGATGGAAGCACTGATGCTTCATTCTTGCGCTTGCGCCTTCTTCCGGAAAACGCACAACGACGGCGCTCCTCTCCGCCACGGATATAAGACGCGGCGTCGTCGACGGGAGTTCCGATCAGAGGCCCTTGTGTCGGTGCCGAGAGCGTTCACAATATGAGGGCTATGCTGAGAGTTTGACCTCTCAATATGAACAACGATGAGACAGCTGCACAAACCTTTCCCGCTCGATATTTGGAGAAAAGGCGAGTTTCAATAATACTCGAAGGTTCCGCAAGGACGGACGACACATTCGACATGCGACAAAGTCATGCAATGGAACTTATCCATCGGAGCGGGTGTCCGTACTATCAGAACACGCAAATCGATAATTCTCAGAGTTTGGGCTCAGTTGTAGGTATTCTATGCGGGAACCCAGCTAGCGGATCCACGGCTCGGATCAACACGACGTCATTGGTGTCATCAGTGTCGAAATCGACGAAACAAGCATCGGAGCCGTTGAATTCATGCTCCTTTGTGGCTCGGTCGGGTGAAACAATGCATTATGAATGACTCTCATAAAACGCGTGGTCCGCGGACTCACTATGATCAGTCATCACGCTCCGTCATGGTGCCATCCGGAGCTCTACAGCCGTGACACCTCAGTGTGGACATGGAAAGCAAGAACGTCGGAATTTCTTTGTTCCCATATGGGAAGTCGAACGGTCCGTTGAAAACGGAGCAAGGTTGGCATGCTCGGCCCGCTCTCCCGGATTCCAGAATTGATGAAACTCTGTTTCGTTTCCAGCGCTCCACAAACCAAGTGCGGGGATGAAGTGTCCAATCTGTGAGTGGCAGAAAGTGAGAATATGGATAGTTATTTTCGTGAAAGACCGGAATTTTCTAAGGAGCCGGCAATCGGCGAAATCTAGGATTCTAGACATGTCGTGTGCCCGCACCCACAGTGCCTCCATTCCTGATGTCTTGATCGCATCGGAATCCCTCAAATATAGAGCAAGTTATCGAAGCGAAACGTCCGGGATTGATAATCACACCGAAGTTTCCCATCGATCGGCGGTCGAAATTTGCTTCAGTTGAGCTCGTGAATAGCGCCTGGAGTGCAACAGGGAATATAGTTAGTTCAGTGATTGGAGAGCAAAATTATCAGCCTCGGTTGAAAGCAACTCAAGTGACAGTTCCGAATGTGTCAACAACACCACTATTTACAGTCCTGTTTGCTTTGTGCTTCACGGCTGCCCTGGAGTTGACTGTGTCGAAGGTTCTCCCTCCCCCAGCTTCTCCCAATTCGAAGCAGCGACCTGGGGGGTCCGAAATTCGGCCGGAAAAGGAGCCCAGAGAGAACTCCGTGGAGTTCATGGCGCCACCCGCTTCACCGAAAGGACTCTGGACTAAATCAAAGCAGAGTATCCACGATCCGACGAACTTTGTGAGCTTCAATGACGGAGCGACGACATCGGTTGTGCATTGGATAGCGAGGACATGAGTCAGATGCCTAATCAGAGAATTCCGACTGTTTATTGGGTGAATAAAGATACCATGATCCGGGTACTGAGAAACGAATGCAACGAGTGGTTCATTCAGTGGAGAGGGGTTCGGATGGCAATCGCGGTTTTATGGAGAGTGCGTGACTTTCCCTTCAGTCCAAGCTGTTGATGGCAATGATTCAATTGACTCGAGTCGATGAATTTCGGTTTGAGGATAAACTGATCTGTGATTGCAGTGTATTGATGCTAAAGATTGGTCAATGCCTCGAGCAGAAACACACGCTCAGAGAGGTCGCCAAATCACTCGAAACGCGTTTTTTTTTTCTCATTGATCTCTGACCGTACCGTTCTGGAGAGAGATCGCTTCTCACAAATGCGAGTGACCCGAAACACTCGCCGTCTCCGGGGTTATGCTTGATACAAGTCATCTTAATACATGTATCCGTGGGCAGAGGTTCGAGACTCTAGCTAGTCTCGATGAAAAGGGACCAACTCTCTCTTCTTTCCTGCGGGGATTCCGATATTTACCTGATGCCGATGCACTGCTGTGACCGTGCAGCGACTGTGAGACTTGCAAACCCTTCTATCACCGTATCCCCCCCCCCGTCCCTCTTCAGCTGAGGAACCTGTCGACCAATTACTTCGAAGTCCGAGGAGGGGAACCTGTCCTGGCTCATTCATTCACTGCAAGCTGTTCCGGATTACCGAGGTCCCTTATTCAAGTGGCATGAATATTCCTGAACCTACTCGGCAGGCTGTTCGTGATCCCCGGGAAGCGAAGCGCCAAGTTGCGATTGTCTTGTCTTTCGAAGTTTTTATGAAAGACGAACCTCAGTGACCGCTTTTGGGAAAATGTCGCGAACGCAGAGTAGAGCTCCAGGCTAGCAAGCAGCGTTTGCTGACACGATTCCCAATCTTCCCTCAGCCGACTCTTGTCTTTGAGCAATTGGATATTGGGATGAGTCACGTTGGCACGTTGGTTGAATTCGTTTGACTCAAAGGTCCAACTGCACGAATCCTTGACGAAGGATTTATCTCACGAGCGCCCCCAAAAAACGCGTCAGCTCGCCAGCGTTGTACGATGGTGTGGATCCGTATGGGGAGCAAATCTACAATAGGTACGCCGCTGGCTGTCCCTACGCTACCATCGGTACTCACTCAACCCGTGTTCCAGAGCGGCGCACACCTTCATCGCAAAAATGGAACACGGATTCATCGCAGCGTCGAGTGAAGCTCGGTTAGGAGCGGCTGCTCAACTCGAGCCCGTCACATGCCTCCATCCCCTAAGGTGGTCGATGCGGTAGTGACTTGTCGTTGCTGACTCTGGGCTTCTAGTGCGTTTTCGGCAGTGGTTTCGTTCGAACCAGCGTTCGGGAAGAGAGCCTTCTGAAACTCGTCGACGTATTGTTTCAAAACCTGCATCAGATTATCCCAGAAGTCGTCGGAGAAAATTTCGCAGCGAGTCGTCCTGTCGAATGGGGAATCACCATCTTGCGTTGATACGACTCCCACCGGGACGACAGGGAATGGTACTGTGGAGAAAACTTGTATTCCACAGCGAGAATACCAGTCACAACTTCTTCCGTTCGATCTTTTTCCCTCCCATATGCAGCTCATCGAAATCAAATCGTGTAGCGCTCACCGATCTTCATTGAAGGTGATCTTTCAGAACTGAGCTCAATCGTAAATGTCCGATGTGAACGCTCCGACTAACCGCGAATTATCAATCGGTCTCCGCTGCGACAAGCTCATTCGGGACAACGATGACATTCTTTCAGGTGCACCGTTCCGAGAGATCCTATGATCGCAATTACTCTACTCGAGCGCCGCTCCCCGATAAAACACAATCAAGCGATTCAAGATTGAGGCCAGACAGAAAGACAAGCACCGACAGGTGCCGGAAAGACCCTGAGGTTCTCGCGGAGTTTTGGTCGAGAAAAAAAGCTGTAAGGATGCCTGTCAAAACGTGGGAGCACCAACTGGCCTCCGTCGTGGAGGAGAGTTTTTCGACCAGCGAAAAAGTCAAAGAGTTCGGGCTAAGAGCAGGACACCCTCTGCTTTCTCATAACGGCAATAGCAATCGAGCTTGAAGGTCTCCGGGAGGAAGGCAGCTAATTTGGTGTCGAGAACCTCGTGGAGAGGAAGGAACAACACTAATACTGCCGCTGCGTGTCATACACAGTGACATGTCTTCCGGCAGCTGGTCTCAACGATCTCATGGTGTTATTGGTGCTGTAAGTCTGTCTGCGCAGCCCTTAGCTTTTGCCACCTTTTGGTAATCTGCGAGTGGACATGACTTCCACACATGGGAGTCCGATTTCTGATTCACATTCTCCCTTCTCATATCCTAGAACACCGACTCTTGCAGCCGGAATTTCATCCCGATTCTGACCTGCGATGTGCGAAGCAACGTCCTGCCAGCTAGTCAGATCGTTGGGCCAGGATATCGCTCCCTTGCAGTGAGCAGGTCTATCAGACTTGGAGAGCTCCTAATCGTTCAGGCCGGAGGTGACTACGTCACGATGACTTGTTCATCTCCATAAGGGCCAGCTTCCGCTCAGGGCGTTGAACGAGGGACACTTCGGAATACAGAAGTATTCCCATGCTTACAATATGGAATCCGCTCCGTCCATTATCTTACCACGAGCTGGAGCCGTCGCGCTCCGCCGCAACTCTGAGCTTTTCATCCCGTGAAGCCTAGTTCTCGCCGTGGGACGGTTCGAGGAGTTGAGTCCATGAGTACGGAGAAGCGAAAATGCACGTGATACGGAAAACAAACGGACGGAGTCTCACGGAGAACGTATGCAGAAGAGGAGAAGAGGGGAATCGAGTCTTCCTTGCCGCTTGGGGATCTTTCCAGTAGGTATCTTGTGACTCAGCTCAAATCTAACGTTTGCTCAAAGCAGTTAACAAGCAATTGTTCCCGGTCGCTCTGCTCCGTGCGCCAGTGTTTCTTTTCGTTACGCGAATAACTTGGCCGTTCTTGAATCGAGGCTCTGCTTTCATCGGGGATTGGCCGCCTCCGCGGTGTGGGCCGGTGAGCAGCAACTATTGGCGGCGCAGTTTCCCCTCCTCCCCCCTCCCCTGAAAGAATACTCCCCGATCCCAACAATCACCGAGTGGCTAGTAGAATCCTTCAGACACATGTGCGTGGGGGAGCGGGCATGCGCACTGACGGACAGAGATAGCCACTCAATTTTTTGGGGATCCTCTCGCTCCATCCCGATCGTTAGCGTGAGAGATAAAAACAGTTCAACCTCAATATTGAAAAATACGTACAATAGGCTCATGATTTCGAAACTTCTCCGACAATCCACGGAATTCTCCAGGGGGCCATTCACTGGTCTACGGATCCATCTAGGCGCGCGGACGAGAGTCTACGAAACCTCCTGCAAGAAGGAGTCTATCATGTGTCCACGAGCAGTCACAAGTTCCTAGGAGAGTGATCGGGACGGTCCAGCTGATGTCCCCTCTGGGGGGAACGGGGATGATCACTATCTTGAGAAGAAGAACTGGCAACCGTCATTCCAGTTTCTCATGGTGTTGCGTTTTAATGAGAACCTGATAACTCTAGCTTGCGGGCCCGATGTGACTTCGCTGACTGCAGCTAGGAAGTTTGAGCATTATTCACTAACCAGCTCTCATCTATCCATAGATTAACACCGATGAATGAGAGCTCGATGTCTGAATAATCTTGTTTTCAAGGCAGAAAGGCTGCATCGATGACGGATTAATGGATACGCCGAAACAAGCCCAGATCCCCAGCATAAATCGGCTTAGTTCGGACTTAGTGCTCCCTAGATATTCCCCGCTACAGAGCGATGCAGCGCATCGAGCTCCTTTTGAGACTTCTTCTCATTCAATGAACATTATGCCGTAGCGAACTGATGAGGCGAACCGCTCAGAGGACGCTCAATGATCCAAAGGTCTCGGTGCACTATTCCTAACAAAACTTGGTCAACTTCAAAGGCTCATATCTCGGCTCCCAGATGGGTTACAGCGCCGATCGACTTATTTTTGGAAAGCCAAAGAAGTCGTTTGAAATGTCGTTTGAATCGAAGATGGACGCATACCTTTAAAATCGATGAGTTCGAGACCGATGCGAAAATAGATAGCGTCGAGTGCGCACTCTGGAGTTGAGCTGGATCGAAAGGTCACTGAGAGTCGAAAGTTTTGCGAAAAAAAAATCCAAAAAAAAGAGGAGCTTTTTTTTTCGCCGAGAATATTTTTTTCTCCGATCGACCCTCCGATTTTTTCGGACCCCCCTCCCTGAGCTCTCTAGTGATAAAGTCGGAGCTCAAAACATGCATACATGTTAGGCTCGAGCACCTGCGCATACCCGCCGCGGGGGGGGGGGGGGGGGAGGGAGGGAGACTCCGAGGAAAAAATATTTCCGGCGAAGAAAAAAAAGCGCCTCTTTTTTTTGGAGTTTTTTTTGCAAAACCTTCGACTCTCAGTGACCTTTCGATCGAGCTCAACTCCAGAGTGCGCACTCGACGCCATCTATTTTCGCATCGGTCTCGGATTCATCGATTTTAAAGGTATTCGGCCATCTTCGATCCAAACGGCATGTATGGATTCGATAGTTCTCTTCTTTAGCTTCCCAAAAATAGCTCGATCGGCGCTGTGACCCATCTGGGAGAAGAGATATGAGATATGAGACCAAGTTTTGTCAGGAGTAGTGCAAAATCCACGGGGCTGATGGCCAAGCCTTAATGGCCGAGACCCTTTGAATATTTACTGAACCTCCACCATCATATCCCGGAACGAAATCTGGGAAAATGATTGCCGACACGTCCCACAGGATCGGGAGAAATATATTCTCTTCACCAGGATGGATCGAACGGAAACAAAACGCTGAAACATTTCCAATATCTCCAACTGGAGCAGCGACTCATAGAGACTTTTTATCATCGAGCTCCTTGCGCGAAGTTTCAACAATCGGAGCGGCAAGAGAGAGAATCGATGGTCTAGGATCTCCTGCTGCTGGAATCCGTGAAGTTTGCAAACGTGGCTTGTTCCATCGAGACGTCGTTGTTTCCGACCGAGAAGCGAGAGAACGAAGTGACCGCCAGAAGTATGCACCCGAATATTTGTATCAGGATTCTTTCGGAGGCCTGCGAATAGAGAACTCCATTCCACTATGAGTTTTACCGGCACGAAATGCGGTGAGTTGCTCCAAGACGTTTCCGTCCTCTCGGGTCCACGAGGCCGTCCGTTTTCGATCATCCTTAGACTGCTTCGAACTCCGAGTATCTTTGCAGCGCTCTGCTTCCTGTTGTTATCCATGGAAATTATTTTGACCAGCGGAGCTAATGGAGTCGGAGATGATGCTGGACTGCCGCAAAAGAGTTTCCTGTCATCCATATTCGGTGGATTCGAAGCGGTCAGCGGTTGGGTGGCGTCGCTCATAGAGTTCGTTATGACAGCCGCGATAAAGCACAAGAAACACGATGATCAAGTGGAGGCCGCAGACGAGGATGCAGATGAATGATGCAAAGTCCCGAAGATCTCCTCGCCGTTGTAACATTTCACAACTTACCGTTACCAGAGTGTGGTTCGTTCATTTACCGGAATAGTTTGCTCTCTCCTGTCGCGCGACTTGGGGGCGATTCGTAACGCATTCTAGCTCTACGAAACCCGAGTTGGCGTCAAGCCGTCCGGATAGAGCGATGAGACTAGCTGGGGTGGTAAGAGAAGGCCGGCACGTCCCCGTCAGATGGCGACTCCTTACTCATCGCTCGCTTCACTATCGAATGAACTGACCCTATCAGAACATACCGCCGGACGGGATGTTGCATCCATGAGATGAGCCAGTGTTTCCGACTCCGTTGGGAAACATTGGAGCCCGGGTCTGGCTCCCCTGAGCGCCTCTGGGGACCCGACGAAGGCAAAGATCGAAGTGATGTCGATAGTCATCACGACATCACTCTGTCTGGAGGAGACGGCACACACGGAGAAATCCGGTATCCGCCTGTCTAGAACGGGCCAAGTTACGAAGTCATTAAAAGCGCCCCTGAATTGGTCTTGAAAGCTCAACTCAGTCGCGGTCGCCGGCGAACTACGCTCGGTCTCGAAGTTGAATATGCTGCTTGACGACCACTCAAGGTAAGGCTCGATCCATTCCAAGGATGCTGAGCCTCGGGGCTGCGATCCGAATTTCGAGTTTGACCCCAAGCGGAGAAATTGTGAAGAACTCAGACTCCGACGTTCTCCTCCATAAACCTATGGGTTCATTCACAGACTCCTACGGGATTCCCGCCAGAGGCGAGCATTTCGAATACTTCACGATACTTTACGAAGCGGGTCGCTGTTTTCGTTCTTGTTATGCAGCTCACTTGCCTGGTGATCCAACCATCCCCCTGCGGTGTTCAGCATCACTCTATTGCGGGAAATCGCCCGCAGCCATCACACTTCTTTTTCGAATCTCTTTCCAGAGCGAAGTTCTCCCGGGATGAATTTCGAGGGGATTCAACAACTCTCCTCCCCCTCTCCTCACAGCTGGTGAGCCTCAGACGGGATCTTCATGCTGTTCCAGTCCCGGGTCTCCGTGCGGTGAAAAATACCGATTGAATATCTGAGGAGCGGCACCGAAGTGGGCGCAGCTGGTCCGGCTTGTGTGACATCGAAGACAATCGAGGCGACCAGAACCGAAACTGACGAGCTTCGTTATCCACCTCTCCAAGGAAGACACAGAGAACTTCAGTCGGAAATCATTTAGAAGGGTTCCCATTGTGACTAGCCCATAGTCCACCTGATTAGAGAAGATACCGCTCTGAAATTCGACCAAGAAGTAGATGAGCAGAGCGACGATATGTTGGAGTTAGGATGCTCCGGTCCTGGCAATTTGAGAGAATTTTCTGATCGCGATTCTCTCAATCGATCTATTTGGAGTGCCTTCAGTTCGCGCGGATGAGTCGCAGGAGGACAACTCCCGTATCATTCGGTAGCTAGAAGGATGAGCTCTTCGGGGATGCGTGCAACAGGAAACCGTATCGAGCCACGGTTCTGACACGACAAGCTCACAGAAAGGTCGCATTTTCATTCAACCCTCTGAGAACCCCATTGCGACGGTCGAAATGGCATTGATACGAGAAAGAACTCTCACAGGACATCGGCGGGCGAGGTCTCTTGGCCACTCATGCGGCGACCTGAAGGCTCACAGTGAGCCGCGAGCTCGCGTCAGCGGGCTGTGCCGTCAGCGTCGGCTTCATTCACTTCGATAACAGAGTCGACGGATGAACCCATTTCAGCCAGGGCCGCAACCATTGTATCTTCGAACGTCTCCATGAAAGCCTCACCTTCGCAGCTTTGTTCTCCACCACCCGTGATCTCGCCACGACCACGAGTATGGCAGTCCGCAGATAGGCTATGACTGGAATGGAACTATAGAACCTGATATGTGGCTGCACCTCACTCGTACCGGACTTTTAATGGGCAGTTTCACCACTTGAGCAGACTCACAGAGTTTCATATTCTGTAGATTCGCTCGAAGAACCACCACGGTCAGCAAAGCGGATCAACTTGGTACTGATCCCGCGGTTTGGACCGTGAACCAGAAAGAATCACCATAGCTTGATATCCGTTCCAGCCACGCGATACTCGATTCTGCGGGCGCACGCAGTTCAGTGCCGTTCCTCATCCCTTCTCACAAAACAGCAACTCATCTCAGAGAATCTCTCAACTGGGAGCGAGTTGAGGACGCGTAGAGGTATTTCAAGAGTGGCTGAGACACTCGGACACGTATCACCTCGATGAAATGAGCGTTCCGGCGCTGCACTTCCCAAGTTAGCGCTCCTCGAGTCCGAGAATAGGGACGAGAACGCTGACGATGAGAGGGCTGAGAAGAAACTCCAGGAAGTGTTCAATGGAGCGAGCGATCATTAAAGGAAAACGACGCAAGTTCTGCATGACCGCAAGGAGCTCCGGCTCTGCGCGGGAAAACAGAGCCTGCGATCAAAATGCTCTGGCATCCGTTTGCAATTAACGGTTTCCTCTCGGGACATATCAGGGTCCCTCGCTTACCCGTCCAGCTGTTGAACGGATGACCAGGTCCGTTGCACTCGACAGCCTGCCCACTCGGTGCCAATGTCATCTTGAAGTTGGCTAATGATGAGTGGAGCCTCGGAGTTCAGACATCAATGATGCATTACGTTCTATTCGTCAGTACTTTGATGGATGTGTGCCTGATGGCCGACTTTCTAGTTCTGAGGCTTCTTTGCTCGCAACGAGGCATCATCCGAGGCATACTCGCACCCTCCGGTCATGTACGGATTGATGCATGGTGATCGATTCATGATGCCTTGACTCTCGAGCTCCGCTGAAGAATAATCCACAGCGACCCCGAATTCGCGATAGTTGGGCCCGAACCCTCCTCCCTTAGGAGAATTTTGCCCACCAGTTCGCGCCTTTCGCGTTCCTGATTTTTTCGCGGGCTGAACACCAGATCCCATGTAATAACTGACTTCCTGACCTCCGAGTTCAGGAACTGCATTCGCTTGAATCTACTCCGCGCTCGAATCGACTGACACGAATAATAAGCGCAGAATTTGCTTCGTTTCCAATTTCGATCATGTTAGGCATCGCGATCTTCATTCTTGCCAGTTCGGGTTGATAACGGGTGCAGAGAGAGCTGAAGAAGCGAGAGAGAATGGAGTTCGCAAGCATGAGACCAGAAACGCGGCATTAGTGATAGAGTAATGCAACTTGCTGGTGCCGCGGCCGGCTCACTCTGACCGACGCAGCACCTTTCCTGGACTGAGGGTGCCCTCACCCCACTATCATCCTTCGCATCATTTGTCTTCCTCGTCTTGGGAATACGTTCCAATCCTCATGCTTCACTCACTCCCGCATTCGAAGAGTTTTCACTCAGAGCCACATCGCTGTGATCGTAAACAAGCAAAATTCACCGCTGTATCATCCTCGGAGAATAGCCGTGAGGTGATTCAGTATGGAGAGGGCATTGGGATGATACACCAAGCAGGCCGAAAAATCTCGAAAAAGTGAACTTATGAACGAATTTGCGTATTATGGTGTAAACAAGTGTACTTTCCCTGATCAAGATAACCTGATAGAAGGAGGATATATCACTGCATCGCTCCTACGGGAAGTTTCACATTTTCGGATACTCTCTCCTTGTCCGCCGTTCGATTTGTCGTCGGCGCTCTGCATCACTGTCATTGTAACTCGTGGCGATCACGACGTACGAGTTATTCCCTGTACGTTTTCCGGTATTCCTTGTACCGACCGAAAGAGAGCCGATTCCCTGTTATTATCACATCGCCCGCGCTGGAGTAATTCGCTGAAATGTTCATGCGACGGAACCAGGTGCTATTTTTTCCCGAACCAGTTGGTGACAGATCACTTGGGGATAGATATTGGTGTTCGTTATCTGAACTGTAGAGTCCGGCTCAGCGGCGATTCCAGACACACGAAACGAGGGGAGTACAGCCTCTCGAAAACGCTCGGGGAAATATCCCTCCTCTGCGGACTGGAGTGCGTACTCCTGGATTATGGGTGTAACCAGGTGGTTCAACGTCGCTCCTATCAATCGCGTGGGAGTTCATGGGGGACAAACAAGCAAACAGATCCTGGATTCTTTTGTTTTCCGACTTCGACCTTCAGTTCCAGTTAACTCCGCTTCAGGCTCGCTGTCTCTCGGCAGGGATAGCGCCGCAACCAGGGATGGGCCGAGCAGGCTTCAGCCCCCCCCCCCCCCCCAAAACTCCCGAGTTCATACTTATATCTTAGTCGAGCGTCCGAAACTCCGAGCTTTCCGAAAGTTGTATCTCTAGTCTCTCGGAACCGAGCAATATCCTTACTGGACATGATCCGTTTCGTCTGTGACTCAGTCAATATGTCCGGCGTCGATCTGTCGATGCTTTTCGGAGTCTTAGGAGGGAATTTCGAGGTCGATCTGATCACATTCTCAGGAGTCTGAGGGGAAGATTCTGGCATCGATCTGGTCATATTTTCCGGAGTCCCTAAAGATTATTATGGCGATCTGACCATACTCTTCGGCGTTTATAAAGGTAATTTGACGCGTACGAGCGCCTACGAGACCGTGTTCGAGAATCCACAAGACCGTGTTCGAGAATCCACAGGACCGTGTTCGAGTGTCTATAAAAGCGTACAGCACCATCTACGAAGCAAGACGCAGTCCAGAGTCAGATTCGAGAAGCTGATACGCAACCCACGAGAAGGACTTCAGAAACATGCGGAAGAAGGATTCAACGATTTAACGTCGATTTCGAAGAGCGGATGCGCAAACCACACCACGAGCTCCTTGCAAGCACGATGAAGCGCTTCAATATTGTATTCATGAAGCTGGAGCAAAACCAATGAGAGAAGCTCCAGGGACAGCCGAAGACGTTTTTCAACCTGCGACGATGTTCCTCGATTTCAGACGGAATTTCGGATCAATGAAGACCATCGATCCTGAATTACATGAAGAACCTCAACGCCTCGCTTCTGAGCTTTCAAGTCGAACGCAAGCTTTCCTGTTGTTATCGATAAGGCGATCCTACCGTTCTTATGGGACTCCAAGAATGGATAGATTCTCTATGAATGGTTCGGCAGAGGATGGAGGAAAGATTCCTTCACGGTTCTACAGAACGCGTGGAAGGTAGGTAGACGGAAAAAATTCAGCCCCTCCCCGGGGAAAATCCTGGCTACGCCACTGGGCATGGACACATGAATCAGGCACTCCGCTGGCCCATGAATGAGCGGTGAAGAGCCTGGCGAGGGTACAATCGCACAAGCCACATCAGGGGACAGAAACACAGCATCCGGGCGCCAACAGGGCTTTCACTGCAGTATCGGCACATGCCATCAAACTCGAATGCTTTTTTTCGTCGATGGTTTCAGACTTCATTGAAAGTAATGACATAAACGTTTCCGCGTGGTTCCTCGCCTTTAAGTGCTCTGAAACCCTCGGTCATTGAGCCTTCACTCGATCGGGCGAGAGACCAGGTCAATTTTTGTTCCAAGCTCAGGGATTGAGCTCTCCGAAATATGCTCGTCGGGCAAGCTATCTGCACGATTCGCAGATTTCTTCAGTGTTGCCCATTCGTTCTTCAGCTGGGACCCTGAGATTTCTTTCGGGAATCAACGTTTCGAGCCATGTCAGGGACCAGCGAGTGCAAAAATGATCCGTTCGCGAGCGCATTGAGCTGATTGAACAACTGATGTTCTTGTTAACAATGCTGCTGGCTGTGATGCGGATTAACATTATGATCAAGACCGTTCGCGGCTTGCAGCGCAACAGTTGGACTGAGCTGTTCGGATCGAATGCGGAAATCCCGACAGCTGGTTTCTCCCAGGCGATACCCAATCGGAGCCTGTGTTGCCCATCCGCTCGGTTCGTTCTGGAGTCGGAAAATCTTGCAGCCCTCGGTTTTTGAAGACGTCTGAAGTCTCCCTGCCCGAAGCCGGAATCTTGAAATCAAGTTGCTCGTCTGCAGCGAGGAAAACTGCTCCACCAATGAAAATGTATCCTCCCGACCGATCTGCGAGAAAAAAGTATCTCGAGGTGACCTATTTTGAGTCACGTGAACTGTTGGCGACCGAGAGAACCCGGTCAAGGTCACCCTCTGTCGAGAAACTGGAGCCGTTTAGGCAAGTATACGGGGAGCAAATTCCCATGGTAGAAATGGGATTTTTGGCTGAGCCACAATATCCGGAAGTCCCCACGAATGAGTCTGAACCGACTTTCAACTTTCCGGAACTCCTTGGCAGAATCTAGCCATACGAACGGGTGTACGGGAGACCAATCTCCTTTCGTCTTTTTTTTTCGAATATCTTCCAGACTAGCATGAACCGAAAGTTCTCTTCGAATAACCTGTAGGAGTTCCTTACTCGAAGACTTATCTGGCAGAGCTCCCAGAGCGGTCAACAATATAAGAGTCCGTGGAGCCGAGTCAAATCGACAGGGTTCGCGGCTCTGATTCCAATGAGTCAGCGAAGACGTATTTCCTGAAAGAACAATTCAATCAATCTGAACATCTTGGCGTTCTCCAATCAGTCTTCCTCTGTTGTGTAGCAGGTTACGCTTCCAGCCCATCACAGGGTTTCCCGGTCGGAGCGTCTTCATCGAATGCTGGGATAAACTTTTCTGCCGTCTCAGAAAATGATGAATGGAACCTCGACCTCGTCTTGGACGTCCCGGAAGCGCCCGATAGAATCGAGATCGGTATAGATGCGTCTCTTTTACCACCTCTCAGATGAGGGAAAAATCGCCGAAGTCGCTCGAGAAAGGGTCAGCGTTCGGAAGGGAACGCAACATGAGTCCAATTAGATCAGTGCTTTCTTGCAAACCGCTCCCAAAACTGCAGAGTCCAGCCGCAGCCGGGACTCCCATTTTACCCTCGTTTTTTTGTTCGGGAGACAAACCAGATGAATCTGTTCTGAATCGGCACCCCGACTGACCGTAGGTAGAGGTTCACTCGTTATTATTCGAAAAAAAAATCCTCGGACGCCGCCGGAACAACGGCGCCCCCGGACCGTTGAGCTGCTCTGCAGTATCGACAACATAAAGTACCTAACGTCAACGATGCTGCGTGAATGAATGTGCCTGAAGACCTCCTCGGAGGAGCATAATCGAGACAGTCTCACATTCAGAAAGGAGAGTACTCCAACTGTCTCCCAGCCGCATTGAATAACTTGAATAAAGAAGAGCGACACTCACCGGAAGTGCGACCGTTTCCCGAGATGTCCTGAAGATAGCTGGGTCTCGATTCCTTGTTCATTACATCGGCCAATCGTTCTCAAAGTGGTCCACATCGACCCCTGGAGATTCGATGGCCGGTCACTGATCTGGAGGGATGATTCCGAGGCACGCCTGACCATGATTTCCGGTATCCGAGGAGGTAATCCCGGGTTCTCCCCAGCCTCGAACATCGTCGAGGAATCCATGGTCGTCGATAAACTTCCAGTGGTCTGAGTCCACCACTTTGAGAACCACAGCAATGAAAATCAACGTGGGCGCTCAGGGCGCTGAGCCCCTGGGGGTCGATGAGACAGGAACTCTGAGAAACACTGGCCTGGGCCTCAGGTAACGAGTCCGATGAGTTCGCGCCTCAACTTCAAATGTACCACAATCTAGATGAGATGAGCGATGCGACCGATATCGAGCGCACAGAAGAGGTTTGCATCGAAATTCCATACAGTCATCTTCTAGATTTGTTCGATAAAGAACCTCGATCGATTGATTGATTCACTGATTCAATTGATACGAATAATCCCTTGTCCATATATGTACATCAGAAAGTGTGTTCGAAACCTCATAGGAGGGGGCGAGTCCGCTCTGCTGCTTATCCCAAACTTCGAAACGGTCTTCCGGGCGCGTGGTTTCTATTGCATGTAGCATATGTAGGCCACTCTATGCGTATCTCCACGTGCATACTCCTCATTCCATGAACATCCTCACTCTCTGATGACTATCTCACATGGTGACCACTCCGAGGCTAGCGAAACTACCTTCATGCTTTCTCAATGATATTACACCTTGGTGGCCAAGGATAACAGTTTCCTTTTCATGACGAGTCAGTTCCACTCGAATCTCAATCAGGATCTACGTGGTCTCAGCGGGGCGGATAGCGATTTCCGCTATTATTAGGATGCTGTGTGCTCAGTAGGATCTTTTTCACACCCAACGAGATTCAGAAAGGCAGTAATCCGGGAACGATCATCAGCAGAGGATGACGAATCGACCGTCTGTGGGTTAATTAGGACAGCCACCTGGTTCGTGCATGTGTCACGTCAAAAAATGATGTTGCGATCTCAATGTTCATCCTCCAAGTTATGTCGACTCTGGTGGTGAATGGTAAGGGGAAAGCTTCGGTCGATCATAGAATCCTGCGTATCGAGCTGAGAACCTGCTCATTGGAAATTCACAGCCGGAGGCGCAGGATTTTTTCATGGCGACGCGTGCACAAGACACGACACCACTTCTTTTTCCCCAGCACGTGACGAGTCTGGGATAGAGGGCGGAACCTTTCTCTTTGCGGGGACCAGGAAGAAAAATGCGTGATGGAAGACCGGACCACAGTCCCGCTCGGTACTGTGGGAGTTGCATACCCACTGAAAACCCAGTGTCTCCCCAACCTTCACTTTTCGGGTGAAGGTCCACCTCCCATGGCCGGAATCGCGTTGGCATTACTTCGTTAAAGAGGGCGGAATCTGGAACATTGAATCAGGTGGCTACGTATACGTGATCCGCGGCTCTGCCCGCCGTTGTCCCACTCGCTCACCGTGATCGTTGTAGGGAATTCATTAGTCCTCTTTCTTTACCTTCACACGAAAGTGGGTATCCTATAGCACAACACACGATTCTCAAAAGACTTCGGAGCTCCGAGGGGCGTGACATGGTCTCATTGCTTACTTTTTCCGCTCGAGAACGAATAAACAATGAGATTTTTGAAGGAATTTTCTGCGACGCCGCCCGATTCGTCCGCTTGCGATCAGTCGAGTTGCGGATCGTCTCATCGGGGGAAATTCTTATAATGGTGGCTCGCCGCATTTTGGACTTTTGATAGGTTTGAACCACGATCCTCAACGACCTCTTCCTCGTGAACCAATGCTGGTGTCCACTTCTCATATCCGTCGGAAAACCCCGCATCGTTGAATCTTTCACACCGAGATGCGAGATCGGGAAGTTCCATGAGTCGACTTCCCAAAACGTACAGGTCATCCTCGCACGTTCCGCCTTCTAGTCAAATCGAATATTGCTTGGTGTACAAGGCGTCGAACATGGGCTGTAAACGAATGACAAGGCCGGGAAAGAGAGCCTGCCGAGTAGGCCGCCCTCGGTTCGGGAACATTCACGCCACGCGGATGAAGAATCTCTGGAATCCAGAGCAACTTGCAGTGACTGAATGAACCAAGTGCCCCCTCTTCGGACTTCGAAGTAATTGCTCGGCAGGTTTCCGACCCGAAGAGGGACGGGGGAATACGGTGTTTAGTGGGTTTGCAAGTCTCACACTAGCTGCATGGTCACAGCAGTGCATGTGCACCAGGCATTCACCGGAACCCCCGCAACAAAAAAAAAAAGGCCGGGAAAGAGAACTCGTGATGACCATGAGAATGCTTTCTTCCAGAAGGATTCCGTGATGACGAGAACTTCAGCTGATATGAGTCAAAGGTCTCGCGACATGCGACCGTCTCCCGGATATCGAGCTGGTTGCGTATCTGTGGAGTGGGGAGCGGCGTTCGACACAGTTTATATTCTCGTATGTATCTGGGAAATCGATGAACGTATCAGGAAGACCGGCGGTCCTCTCGAAGAGCAGACAGGAAATGTCGGAGAAAACAAACAGTACAAAGTCTCATCGTGGTGTCTAGTTTTACTGATTCCAGGATCATGAAAAGAAGTTAAATTGATTCGAGACTCGTCTTGATATGTCGCTGATACCTTCGTTAGGAAACTTGCGGTGTTCCGGTATCGCAGCTGTTAAAATCTGGGAATATACAGTGGTGGCCAAAAATTTCAGAGCGGCCCTCGCTCCGGGCGAAAAACGTCCGACAAACTTGAAAACAAGGTTATATGGCAAGTCGGTTGACATGGTGTGCTTGACTGGCTCCTGGGCAATCCAATAATACACACAGAGTCAGGTAAGAACATTGGAAACGAAAGTTTCGTAGCGATTCCAACTTAGAACGACCATTTCATACGAGAAACCGCAGTGAAACTACGCGGGAAATCGTTAATAAATTATCTTTGGGTCCCCACATCTATCCACAACGCATGTTGTCAGTAGGGCCTAGAAGTTCGGGTGTTTTTTTTTCGGAATCACCCCCTCACTCCAAGGCATCAATCATGGGCGATTGATTGGATTATTCCGAAAATCCTCGAAGCTTCCGAGTTCCAGTTATCAGGCTCTACTCGAAACGTGTCCAAAACTCGCAGGAGCTTGCAACAGGTCAGATTCTCGGAGCCTCACCCTTGTTTTTGATTGCAGCTCCGAATTAGCGGTAGGGCTGCGCGCCGTGTCACGGATTCGCCGGAGCTTCGGCGCGTCGAGTCCGACAGCGCCACATGGTTCTCACGGCGGCGATTCATAGATTCGATCCTGCTCCCAGCGTAGCTCGGACAAATCACGGCAGAATCAGAATTCACTGTGACGTTTATTCTCTTCTCTCGCACTCTTGATTTCATTGCTACTTCGGAGCGCGATATCCGGCTCGGGTACCAAATACAGCGATGCAGCTCCCAATAATGCCAGTATCTCACTTGAAGGTTTGAACGATGTGTCGATAAGGACAGGGTTCCAGGGTATCTACTTCGTCCAGGAGAACTTGACGACACTCTTGCGAGTACCAAGCAATATTGGGTGGGATCTGTTTGTCCAGAGTGCCGGGAGTGCATTGAGTGCGAGAGCGTTTATCCCAGTTCCATTCGAAAGCCCAGCCAAAGCGTTTCTTCGAGCAGATTCAGACAGGCCCTCCGAAGAGAGAACCGGTTCGTGTAGGTAGTTCAGAACACTTGACTCTGCGAATAGGGCTTCTCAGACATGACCAAATGTTATGATCGAGGAATGGCTGACAATCACCTCCGGGGTATGGTTGACAGCAATAGAGAGAGTGATAACCAATCCATTCATCAATCAATAAGGGACCGAATTCCTCGACGCGCGATGACGCGCCGCCCCCCTCCGGGCCCGTGATTTTCACTACCACGTTTTTTTCACCGCCGCCGTCTGCGGCTCAGGGATAGAACCATTTGTTCATAACTTTTCTTCGGTAGATTATGCGAAGCAGTCACAATCTCCCGCCACAATTGTTCTTTAGTGGATATATTCCCTCTCGGGTGAGTTTTTTCGAATTCATTCAAGATATTTTCGATTGGATAGAGGTCAGAAGACTGCGGGAGACACTTCAGTACGAAAACGCCTTCCCCTTCAAGCCAAGTTTGTACAAGCTTGAGAGCATGTTTTGAATCATTATCCTGCACGAATATCCAACCATCTTCCATGTCGGCTTTCGCCTGAGGTAGCATGACGATTTCGACGATATTCCTGGAGATCTCGTCGGTCATCATGTCCATCTTCGAGAGGAGCGGTCCCACACCGTGGTAAGAGGAGCATCCCCGAATCACGATACTCCCGGCAGCGTGCTTGATGTGCCGCGGATCAACCTATGAGTTCGAAGCTCTCCGCACAGGGGCCCCAATATCTAATCCGAACAGATTCTCTTCAGTTCAGTCGCCCCAAGGAACATCGAACCACCGCTGCTCTCGTTCCACCAGGTCCACAACATCCAAGCATGATCCTGCCAATTTGAGACGGTCTCTGATGTTCTTCTCCGAGAATAGCGGTACATCCCTAGGCGCTCTGCTTGTCACGTTTGCTTCATGCAGCCATCCCCGGGTCGTCCGAGCACCAAGAGCCTCTACCATCGATTTCAAGCTCGCCGAACTGAGGAATACGTTTACTTTCACCTTTCGAGGAATCAGCCGGTCAGAACTAGCACTAGTCTTTCGGCCTCCCTCGCGGAAGCCCAAACTGCGCCAGATGCAACGCGTTGGGCACACTTGTCTCTGACCTCCAAATGATTCTCGCGATCTCACTCAGAGTTGAAGCTTCATCACCAAGACGCGTTATGATTTCCCTTTCTTCGGAAATACAGTTCGCACCTCTTCCATTGTTGAAGCAGCTGGAGACCATCCCACAGTACTGCTGGGACTCGCAAACAACAACAAAATCCGAAGCAACAGAGGATCGAAACCTCGTCGGCTCGGGGACCTGCAGTGTATATATACCGTGTTGTTTCTTAATTATTGGCCACCGGGAATAAGCGCTTTGATTCGGAATTGCCACGGTACTTTCGGACACGGTGTCTCTCCCCGACTCCGCGTGCATTGGTGGGTTGCACAGGAGCCCATTCGGCTCAACCAGTCTACCATTTAACCATGAATCCTCGTTAGGATGTTTCCTGGACGTTTTTCGGCAATAACTGGGACCGTTCTCAAAATTTTGGCCACCACTGTGGCTCCGGGGATGCCGGTTCATACCCCAGGAGTCACGTGGTACAAGTGCTTCTTAGAGTTTTCCTTGATCCAGAACGGGACGAAATCCGGTGGTTGTCAAGCGGATCGAGGAGACAGGACGTCGTCTGTCGAGTTGGTTGCGAAAGGAACCTCAGAATGATTCTCTGTTAAGTGACAGTCACAGGCTCTCACTGGTACACGAGACTTCAACTTTCGGACGGGGCCGGAATACATTACTGAGAAACGGAGAAGTCCGACTTCAGCTTCCTGATGTACGACTGTTCTGCGGCTCTCGATCGTATCGGTTAGATAATCGACATCGGAAACAACAATGGAACTTGGGAAACGTTGGACCAGCCAGAACTCCAGTTCGGACAGCCAAGCGTGGTATCCGAGAGGGATACGAAATCTCGGCAATGCATTCCTCCTATAGGATGAAGTTGAGAACATGACCTGCGAGGGGTTGACGTATGAGACAATCTCGGAGTGGCCACTGCAAATGTGCGAATCGAGATAAGCGGGAATGATCCGAGTCCCATCAGAGAGATTCGCTTAGAGATCAGCAAAGAGGCCGCACTATGAGCAAATGTTCTCGATCGCTTTTCGCTCCATCGAGTTTCTGTTTCCGTCCGATGATATGTCTCGAACAAACGTCCTCGAACTTGGCGCGCATCGGTGCAACGGGAGCGAGGGAGACAGAGAGGGAGATGGAGAAACAGACGCAAGCGATTCCATATAAAAATCCGCTGGGCTCTGGACAGAGTATAAGCTGCTCAACACCAACCGACAACATGAAAATCGGTAAGTTGTTCGGAACGAACAAGGCTCTCGTGTTGGGCCGTGCCACCTACCCTGTCTTGCGATGCTCGACTCCTCACACGTCTCAATGCTGATATTCTTTTCCAGTATTGATCTTTCTCTTGGCTGCCGTTACTTTGGTTGCCGCCCAGGCGTCGATTATCGAGCCATTCCTCAGGCCCTTAGCGGATCTTGTAAGAGTTATTCTCGAAGGCCCCTTTTTCGGACCAATCTTCATGATGCTCGGCATAGACGGCTTGGTCAGCAATCTCCTCGACAATTTTGAGAATTTCGTCAACGACTTGTAGACAACAAGATAAGCCCATCATCACGGTCGGATCTGGGTCATTGATTTCGAATAAATGAGAATACCTGCAATACAGTTCTGGCAGAAGTCATTGTATTATATAACGAAGCTTAGCAGCAGGATAGTTTGAATCCAGGTTCACTGTCAAGGACTTCGGTAGGTTCTCGATGCTCGGCTTCACCAACAATTCGGGATCCTTCTCAGTCATTGCGACTACGACATGCTCATCTGACGCTCGATTATGGCGGAGTCTTCAACCTCCCATCTTATATCCTCCGCTCAGCTAGGGGCACGAAGCTCCGGGTGGGCGGGAGTTTAGCTCCACAACGATGGCAAGCATGGTCTCGAGGAGAGGCCAAGGAGTCTAGCTGGCATCATATCGTGGCGGTGCACCCTATCTTCACGATTCGCGTACCGGTGATAGTATGGCGAGGGTCACAGTGAATGGCGGGGGAGTAGGGGGGGCGATGTCTTATACACCCTCGAAACATGTCTCTTCAACGTCTTGTGGCGGCGGGTCGACCCCAGGAAGGCAGAAATCCAGTGGATTGTTCTCGAGTAGATTATTATCCGGCGCTCCTTAGGTCCTGAGATCGGAGGAAGAAGGCGGAGCGGGGAGAGGGAGGGAAGGGGGCTTATTGGAGTGGTGGCGCTCCGAATGTGCCTCGGAGGGATTCTCTGAGGTGTGTCTGACTTTCTGGCGGATCCGTTCGGGTATTGCATGACGGGTCCAGAGCTCCCTGAGATTATTCATTAAGCGTCGTTTTTTGAATAGAGATGATGATGCTTTGAGCCAAGTTGTGTCTTGAGGGAGGATATTTCGAAAGGTACCATGTTTTGGGGATCAGAAAACTTGCAGCACTGTCGAGGAACGGTTTGTGTTGTCGTCGCCGAGAAGACAGACTGGTGATACAGGATGATTTTGTTCGTTGTTCTTGGGGTGTTTTCCGGTCGTGTGGAAACGAAAAACCCGTTGCGACCTTGGCTAACACCGGCATGTTCTAGTTCACAATGAAGATTACGTAGGAAGTGATTGGCGTCGTCGTCCGCGAGGAAAGAGCCGGGAGTGACCTCGAAAGAGTTGTTGTGGGGAAGCGTTGAAGCATTGCGTGCTATCGTTCGAAGGCATCGCGAACCCACGATAGTCTCACTGAACATAAAGCCGAAGTCCATTGCACTCGGGTATGTTCGTTTCTTCGTTTGTTGAGTGACTTCTATCTGCCGTCGGGATTATAAATCCGCTCATATACTGGTATCTGTTTAGTTGATCTTGATCTCTGAAATCGTCGGTGCCGACCTGCGGCCGCCGGCGGTGAACGCAATTCCCATCGCCAATGTTCTCACGGTCGACGTACAGGGCAGGTGACGATTCTCGCCAATTTGTCATTCCCAGGTGGTTGAGCCGCTCGGTCCCGATACTCTATCACTAAAAGAGTTTCGTTGTATACCCATATGGCGACTGGTATATCGGAATCATGAGAATCTCGTTGATGTCGATGTAGAATATCTTCGCCGAGGTGATCCTCGTACTTCTCCCAGAGGTTTTCTAGATTTGACGGCAAACACGTCGTTCGAATTATCTCGAAAAGCTTTCGGATTTGCCGTGGGTGTGCAGTAGGAGTGGCATCAGCTAGTGTGGTGTGCCGATTTTTATCGTCTTCGAGAAGTGTTCAATTTTTGACAAGCTTTTCGGCAATGTCACGAATCATCAATCTGTAGGCGATTCATATCAATCTATTCATTGAACTGACTTCTTTGTCCCTTTCTTCGTACGTAGCGGGATCCCACTGTCGCAAATTGAAATGATACCCATCTCCTCCTTCGCAGAACAGAATGGACTGCTGCAGAGCATCATACGATCGATGTGTGTCTGGAATTCGATGAGGTATGCCGCGCCTGCGATGTATAACGATCTCAGATGCTCTGCCCCTGAACTCTTGCCATCCCTTTCTCTTCCCGATCTCTGATCTGGCCTACGATAGACAACGATGACACTCGAGCTGAACTTGTCTCCGAGCATTACGACTGCGACTTCGTCAGTGCCTGGGGCGTTATATCGTCGCGAACGCTGACCACCCGTTGCTTCATCGGCACGCATGACAACAACGTGGTCATGTATTCGAGAGCTGTTTCGAATGCATGTACCAATTGATTATTCTCATAGAGAAATCTCGCGAGGCGAGCACGATAGGTAAACCCGGCCCTGCACCTTGAAAGTCGGCATATATCTGATTCTCGTGTCTCCGAAAGACGTCATTTGGAAACATGAATTGTACTTGCGGATATCCTTCAGGGAGTGTTTGGAGTCCGACGTCACACCGGCTACCAAGGACGATCTTTGGCCTTTGTCCTTCCCGGCGAGCCGCCCCACGATACGCCGTTTGTTCCATGTGTGTGAGTTCTATGAGATAAAAGTAGGAGTTGAATTCGGTTCAGGAAATTTCGGATTTTCCTCCTTCAGGGCCGTCTCGGTGAAGAACGGTTCGACTTCGGACTGAATAGTTGTTCTCGGCTTGAGTTCAGAGGCAGACTTCTCTCTGTATAAGGCTCTGTACATGCATTGTGGGCGTTTTCGGTTATTCTTCGACCTCGCTCGTGCCGCGGATCAACCATGGGAATATCTTCTGCCAAGTTATCAGCCATCCGAAGAAGCTTCGCTAGTTGGTCACTGGTAGACCTATTTTCCGTTATAACGCATAACGGAAAATAGTGTTTTCGTTATAACGGAAGATAGTATTTTCGTTATAACGGAAAATCGATTCGGGAAAATGAATGGAAGACTCGCTATTTGTCCGTACTCTGCAGTACTTCTGAAGAACCGACACCAGGGCTACCAAGAGACAAGGAACCATGGTCATCTCGCGCGGCTGTAAGGTGTCTGGATCCGGGGAGCTGATATCTATTCCCGGTCGCCGGAAAACGGAGAATACTAAAGTTTTCCAGCAAGACGCGAGCCGATTGACCCAATCCCTCTCAGGCTGCAAGTTACATCACCATGAGGAGCCTCGCCGGTTTCTCTGACTCTACAGGCTTGACGCGTCTCAGAATCTCTGTGACGCTTCGAGTAAGACTTTTCGCTCGATTTCTACGACACTTCGCTGAAAATGATTCGCTCGATCTCTTCATGGTCGACGATTCGTGATCCGTGCACTCCCTTCAACAATATGAGGTGGATCCGATTGAAACTTACTTGAATATGTTCAGTCAAACATCTCTGTGATGTCAACATACATACATGTTCCTGTATAGACTGCCTCTTCATATTCTCGTGCTCCTGCTAATATCACTCTCTCGTTCTCGATTGTGAGGTTATTGTGGGGTTCTAGAGTTCCGGTTCCATAGCGTCAGCAAATGCAGCACAAATACGAGCATGATCATGAGCGCGTCCCGTAAGGCCTCATCAAATAGCAAGTCATTCGAATATTATCTCAGAGGAGGGGTCGCCGATGGGTGTGACTTGTTGCGTGAGCTCAACTCGAGACCCGGTTCGCACTCCCGAAGTCTCATGGAAATACATGATTTGTGATAGAAATCCGTTGTGATAGAGGGAATCTTTGAGCGACAGCATCCGCGAGACCGGAGTTCACACTTCACACACACAGTAGAGCCGCGTGAGATCTCCGTAGTCTCTCGTCTCCTGGTACTCCTGAGGCTGGTCCTCGAGAAGTACTGCAAAGTCTGGTTAGATAGGAAGTTTTCCATGTATTTTCCCGAATTTATTTTCCGTTATAACGGGAATACTATTTTCCGTTATGCATTATAACGGAAAATAGGTCTAGTCACTGGTGAGGTCCTCTGGTGGAACCTCGATGCAGTCTTCGTCGACCTCAGACTCCTCGTGAGTTCGTTCTTGATCCGTCCCGATGAGCGTCTGATTTTCGAACCCGTCTGGTTCCCAGTTGATACACTCTTCTATGGTCGCCATAAATACGTCGTCTAGACCTCCTTTGTTTGCGATTTCCATCATGCTTACAGTAATCTCAGTCGGTTGCTTCTCATTGCTGACTGGCACACTTGCGCAATGTGGGGGAA
The DNA here is from genome assembly GCA_037576195.1 of Phytoseiulus persimilis. Taxonomy (NCBI): domain Eukaryota; kingdom Metazoa; phylum Arthropoda; class Arachnida; order Mesostigmata; family Phytoseiidae; genus Phytoseiulus; species Phytoseiulus persimilis. The sequence goes on from CM075104.1 coordinate 11,519,632, forward strand.
TGATTTTCCAGACTGCTCTCATATTGTGTGCCGAGACCTCATCCCTAGCTTCGCTCGTGTCGTCGATAACTTTCTCGATGTCGTATGGTTTCCAGAATCTGACCAACTCAGGATCATCTTCCGTCGCGTCCTCGATAGCTTGGGACATCGTTCGGCGCAAGCAGTAAGCCTTGAAGGTTGAAATGACACCCTGGTCCATGGGCTGGATCAAGGAGGTCGTATTTGTCGGGAAGAACGAACGTCACGAGGAGCTACGATATCGTACGAATATTTCTCCCACACACACTCATTCAATGAGGATCTGAGCTCGCACATTGATGCCCGATTCGCGCATACTTCTCCCAATCTCTCAGCGCGAAGCTCTGTCAACAGTGACGTTCGACAACCGATTGTGAGAATCCTTATAAGCTCCGAGTTTGGGATTCTCGTCCAATGGCTCTGCAGCGTTTACAGACTCCGCTATCGTTGGTCCGTTTCCCTGCTTATACTCAAGGCTAGAACGTTCTCGGGTTCGATGAGCAGCCGAAACAAAACGCGCTGGTAAATAATGTTCTCGGACTCTCTCTCTCTCTCTGTGCTTTTCTGGAATGTACAGAGATTGAATTCGGCCCACCAGCCTTGTTTCCGTGGCCCGCGGCGCTGAGACCGTGTTCCAGGACTGAACGCTGAAATTTCGAGAACTGAAACTCGGGACGATTCAAACACGAGATGAGCAAAGAAATTGAATCATATTGTGCGCCTTGAACCAGCAAGAAACCAAGAGGAGGTGTCATTCTTGTCTCTACAAGATTTCGATTCGAGAACGAGGAACTTCAATGATTGAGTTTCTTGATACTGTATTTCGGGATCTGCCACTTCTCAAAAGCAGCCTATCCGACCGTTCTTTTCATTGATCGTATTCCGCAGTGTATACTCAACCCTGATAAGCTAACGGGGTATCTTCCGGAGCGAGAACCAACTCCGGTCATAACCCACTTCTCACGTCGCTCGGGAGTTCATCTCGATGTAAGTGAGCGCGTGATATCGACCTTGACCGCCTTCAGGATTGCCGAGTTTCGCCAACCTCCTTAAGAGTGAAGACTGGAAATACCTCATGCTCATCGGAAACATCGAAGCAGAATCTTTGAACGGGAAACTTAGAACATCGGACGGTGAGGGTGTACATCCATGCGGCACCGACCATATTTGAGGTCAATGGCCCGTCGGAAGTTACTCAGCCCGCGGGAGATCACTTGCCCTAGACGAAGCAGGCGGAAAACCAAACCGATTCCGAGGGGCCAATACGAGATCTGTTCGATTGGATATCTCATAATCCACGTTGAGAGCACCTTTCCTTGCCCGCGAGTCCTATATTGAGGTCGAACTCCTTGCAAAGGCATCTGCTGTAAGAATCTTCCATCTGATGAGTCTCTGAGCGCAAGACTCTCGGGTGATCTGCCGATGAAACTCGGCAGCGGAATATGTTGAACGCGTGCGCATTTCCGAGTTCACCGAGTCGCTCATGAGACTTACAGTCGAGAGCTATTATCAGCGCGAATTCGTACGTTTAACTAGCTAGAGCGGTTCACCATTTCTATCTCCTCCATCAGGAGTCATGGGGCATTCTGTGAGCCGGAAACTTTGTAAAACATTCGATGCAGGGTTCCGATGGGCCTCGGATTTTGGGGCTGATACTGTTTTGCTCCGCCGAAAGATATTCACAAGCTGGGTATACAATGAATTCCAAGGATTTTCTCTTGCAGCTGATTTAATAATCGGGAGGAGAGTGATCCGACGGAGCGTTATTCATTGTTCGAAAGCCTTGGAAAGAATTCTCCAATGAAATGGGTACGCGCGTAATTTACGACGCCGCTTAGCGATCTCTGCGATCTCGTTGAATCAGTCTCCGAGACGCTACATCGCCGAACGGACCGGAATGAAAACTTTGATAGCAATCGCGGTGTTCACAGTGATCTGCCAGAAACCCGACGGACATAAATTCAGCCCTTGCAGACCCCTCAACCGGATTACGAAGAAAATGAGAGATGACGCGAAGTCGATGGTGACGAAAGTCATCCGTGCGTGCGCTTTCAAATTGATCTCATCAAACAAAGTCACTCTCGGAAAGGATGTAGTCAAGGTCTTCCCAGAGCTGATACGTCTGGCCTGTGTGGGACTCCTAGTGTCGTACAACTATCATGGCGAGGAGAGGAACTGTATCCCGGTGGGTTTGTCACGCAACGCAACCATAGTCAACGACATATTTCTCAAATTTGCCGCTTTATACGGGAGCAGGCTTGTGAATAGTGAATACACCTGTAGCAAAGGTTCCGAGGCAAGATCGTGTGTACCCAGAGTACCGCTGATGCAGACCGTCATGGCATGGAATGAATGCATGGTACAAACAAACCCTCACGAGCTGCCTCGATGTGTCGAAGCAGCTTTTTGCCTCGCGGATCTGTACTTTAGGCTGATAGTTAGAAGCGGCATCCTCAAGTACTACTTGGGGTGAATGAAATAAAATGGGAGAACATGCCACCGTATCACTTTCTCCTTCAAGAGCGTTGAGAGTTCTCTGGACTCACTCTCGCATATCCCATGGATGAGCTCCACGAAGTGCGATGTTAGAGTTGATGCTGGGCCGAGTCTTGGAAGCGTTAACTTAGTCCCAGGCGTGTTTGATGGGCGAAAGTGCGGGTCACAGCTTATTTCTCGCCTCATGTCTCCACGAGGCCACAAGCTCCTCGAAAATGAGGCCTCTCCAAAAGAGTCGAAGCTTCTGGACAAGAAAGTAATGCAGGAAAACGGTTCGAATCGAGCGATCTTTCCGCCTCATTTCCTTTCAAAGCTCCATTCCATATTAACAAAAAAGTCATCACTAGGGCCTAACACCCCATTCCTTAAAATATGCAAAAAGAGTAGGCAAACATGCACAAAAATAAGCGCTGCAATACGCACCAAAATACGCAGACACGAGCATTACAATGCAGGCGCAAAAATCTGGATTCTCATTTTTTTGAATGATTCCGCCCTGAACCATCAGTTTGTCGCTTCGTATAGCATGATTATCTTGTTCTCCCGAGACGAGCTTGCTTCCTCTCCCTCTCGGACTTGTTCAACGTCTGTTCCATCACAGTCGCGTATGAGTTGAACTTAGACGCTTCCGGATTATATCTCAACTAGCCCGAACTCTAATGATTAAGCATTTTCGACCACAGCTCGGTAAGGTATGAGAGGAAACCTCGAGGAGTCCCCGAAGTGACTTCCTTTATTGAATCATCGCGGCACATCAATGCCAGTGGATGATATTATACTTTCAAGTAGGCGGGAAAGAAACTGTTCCGACTCTGTGAACAGATTCATTCTAGCTTCGAATCCTCTCCGGGTGATTATCAGTCGTCTTTAAGCTATCGATCGTTTGAATCATGCCTAGCAGGGAGCCGAACCCGTGGGAACTCGAAGAAGTTTTCGGATTCGACGTGTTTGATAGTGATGAGGAGTCGATGGAGTGCACCGCGTGCTCAAAGACGCTCGCGAGCCAAAGGAAGTTCACCCACGAACCGCGCATCGGCACAGCGATGCACGAAAAGGCTCTGCCGCGGCGCGTCGCTCTGTCAAGTGAAAGAGAAGATCTGATTAGGTCATCTCGAAGCTCGAGAAATATTCATTCCTCCTTTACCCGAAAAAGAAGCATTCGGGAGAGCTCTGCAACGCCTTCCCCAAAGCTGATATTCCATTGGACAAGCTACAGAACACGTGGACTGGCGAGCATGTTCCGGCTCTGACAACGCTTCGTGATGGAAATGTTCCTGGGATCTACCGGGGAAGCCTCGAAAACATCAGGCAAGTCATACATGAAGCTCATTTGGGTTCCGGTTGATGAAATACCGATAGTTGTTGGAGGTTCATAGCAAACGTGGTCATCGTCGAATTGATTCCAGAGAGGTCCGGAAGATGTTTCCTATTCGCCTGCGAAGCTCCCGAAGTGACGAAATCGACAGCGATTGCCCGCCTATTCTGTAACACTATAAAAATTGTGGCATGATTGGATGTGACGCGATCGCGTCTTAATCTTCGTGTGGGACGCTGCGTCGCGCATAGTGGAGGCAGCAAAATCTCTACAAGATATCTTCCCGAAGCTCTGCCATGTGACCTATGTGGCCCACGGCCTGCACAGGATCGCGGAAGAAGTGAGATGTTGTTTCCCGGATTCTGAAACTCTCATCTCGAATATGAAGAAGGTGTTCCTGTAGACACCCCACCGATAGCAGCTCTTCCGTCGTGAGCTGGCTATACCAGTGTCGCCATCGCCCATACTTACGGGATGGGGCACGTGGATCGAGGCAGGCTTTACACCGCAGAGAAGTTCAACACTTCGTGAACGACTCGCTTGTTACAGAGGATGCAGCATCGATCAGAGAGTCAGAGAACCCCCTTAAAAGAGGAACTCTCGACCATTCGCGCCAAATTCAGTGCATCACCCCAGGTTATCGCCAAATTAGAGAGTCGCTCTCTGCCGCTGTCGGACGCCATAGATTTGATAGACGGTTCCCGAAACGATGTGCAGAGAACGAAGTGTCCTCGACTTCGAAGTGTGCGAGAGAAATTTGCGAGAATATTCGGAAAGAACGAGAGCTTGCTGTAGTTGAGGATAATCTCGCGCTCTCTGCAGGGTATAACTCATGGAGAAACCGCAGGAGTCATCGAGACATACAGTTGCGAGGAGCCCTCTCGATTCGCATTCGCCCCTCGCGTCTGTGTAGGGGTCGAACGCACGTTTTTGAAGTACAAAGCTTTTCTGATGGACATGTGTCAAGGCTTCGAGTTCCAACAACATGAAAATGTACGTGATGGCACTATGAAGTTCACAATAGACTGTTATTTCGAGCGGAGGAAGCTCTAATTCTCGAAATCGACTCAATTCATCATGCAGTTTGCATATTGCTTGAGCGCTATTCAATGTTCATATCAAATATGCAGCATGCTTATTGCACTAAGCTTATGCGCTATGCAATATGCATATTCAATATGCAGCATGCATATTGCACTGTGCTTTAAGCATACTGCATATGTATTCTGCAAACTGCGTGAAGTCTCTGGCCCCAGTCATGACTTTTTTTTGGAGGGTACGTTATTCGTTTCCCCTGGATCAGCGCAAATATTGAAATTTTCTTCTCGTTATTCGATAACGAAATAGCTCCCGAATGAACCAGTCATTGAGTTGTTGATACTCAAGGGAGTGGAACAGATTGTTTACAGAACTCACAAAAACTCAAGTTCCGAAAATTACAAAGGGCCGATATCCATTATCAATCCAGTGCTTCGACGTGAGTACGCTGATAAACTTTGGTTCCTTGTGAGAACTGGAGACGTGCTCCTAACTTCCCCTTCGGAAGCGTTGGGAATGACCCCATCGAATTCTGAATATAATAATGGCGATTTATCCGCGGATTTCCCACAGTTCATAGTAACTCTTTGGCGATCTTGTTGATCGTTCTGTTCTCAAAATATGTTCATTCTAGGATCTGATGGCGGGTAATTCCGTTTTCGCCGCAGTATTTACAGATACATAGCTCATTGCGTTCTACGTAAAAGTCCTCTTTTGTACAGATTTTGTGGTGGAAGCCATGGTAAGTAGTTCGGCATATAAAAGCTCGGTTTTTCCTATTCGCGAGTTTCCACCCTTCTCCGCAGAACGCTGGTCCCTAGTTGAACTCGTCCATGTCGAACTCGGCTCTTTTGCGTTCGAGATCTTCCGTGTATTTATCCACGCGGATTCGCTGAAGCTGTATCCCAGCTCTCTCAGACTTTCACATAGGGTCTTCTCCTTCGTCAGTGCTTGGACGAAGGTGTTCGATGGGTGCTTGCTCACTCCAAGGGTTAATTTGAGGAAAAGAAGTTTGCGCCTATCAAGGTTTTTAGGACTACTTTTGGCGAGTTTGGTGTGGATGCAGTCCATTCCATACCGGATGATGGGCATGACCTTTATCTCGAATATTTTCAAGGCAGTGGTCAGGGGAAGTTTTTGTAGGTTTCCGAGGCATACGATCGTCGTTGCGGTTCGTGTGAGGAGTTGGTCTACATCAGTGGTTCTCAAACTCCACTGACCCATCGACCCCCTAAGCGACTTCGTTGAAGTTTATGGACTGCCGTCCCCCGGGGATCGACCGTCGACGCCTTGATCCACCTACGTGGACGCCAAGAAGTATGGTCAAATCCTTCCCAGCATCACCTCTGTAAACCGGAGATCGGCCATCGACCTCCTGGGGGTCGATATCGACCACTTTGAGAACCACTGGTCTACATGGTCACCGAATCCGAGTGCCGGTTGCATCGTGATCCCGAGGTATTTGAAGCTCTGGACGAATTCTATCGGGGTTCTGTTTATGTACAGCCTGGTTTTCCCGGTGGCTCCTGCTTTGCGGAGTTTCAGGGCTTTGGTCTTTCCTGTGTTGATGACCATTTCGTTTTCATCGCACCAGATTGAGAGAGCTGACAGTGCTTTCTGAAACTCATCTATGTCTGAGGCGATAACAAGATCATTGGCATACATTTTTACGAGGACTTTCCTTCGTTCCAGTCCAGCGAGCAGGCTATTGATGAAGAGTACGAAGAGCAGGGGGGATATTGAGTCGCCCTGCGCGACGCCTTTGTATTGGATCATTGGATTGCTGAGGTCGGCTCCGTTGGCGATGATGAGTTCGTTCGGTTGGTGTATCGAGCTAAGAATGGTGGGGGTCTTCCCTTTGATATCGAATTTCTCCGCTGCGGTCTGTAAAAGTCTCCTCCTGCTAACGTTGTCGAATGCGGCCTTGAAGTCGACGAACACTGCGAAGGTGGGGTCTTTGTTTGAGTCCGTGTATTCGATGAGGGCTTGGATCGCTTGTTCGCAGGATCGATGCGGAAGGAAGCAATGTTGGTGCTGGGAGATCTTCGGCAGGCAGTGTAGGGTCAGGCGGTTCGACAGCGTGTTCGTGAACGCTTTGTAGATGTGGGAAGCCAGGCTGATACACCCATAGTTGCTTGCGTCCTCAGGGGAGCCTTTGCCTTTGAAGATCGGTTTAACATGAGCGACGCGCCAGGTATTCGGGATCGTGCCGGTGTCGAGAGCTTTGTTGAACAGTCTGGTGACGAGTGGTATCAGGATGTCTTGATCCTTCAGGATATCGATTGCGACCCGGTCCGACTGTCTTGTGTCTTTTCATTCTCCTCAGAGTTGCGGTGACTTCCTCGTTGGATATGTCACCATTATACTACTCGTCGTTCTCTTCGTGGCTGCGTTGGTCAGTGTCCGTTGCGTGTTCATATTCTGTTGATGAGTACAAGTTTCCGTAGTACAGTGAAACCTGTCTAGACGGTCCACTTGCCGTTCCTCCGGAAAGCGGTCCAATATGTCAGGTGGACCCATGGAACAGGTATTGTTGACGACGGGCTTTTTTATGGTGCATATACCCTTGCACCTGTCTCGCAGCAAAGTGTAAAATACACACAGAAATCATAGTAAGAGAGTCGAATTTAATTTATTCTTCGTGCGGAATGTATTCTCCTCTTCCATGATCTCGTACTTCCGAGACTGATAATTACACAAAGAACGAATCCAGAGTGCTCTGGTGCATTGTTTTTGACTTTTTCACAAGTATTCTGTCCTGAATCTGCCTCTCGCATACTAGGAGGGCTTTGAGCGTGTCTGGTGAGAGGGCGCCCGAGCTGACGGCGTACAACTTGAGGTATTCGACGGCGCGCAGCGCTTCTTCCGCAGTGGGGGGGCTAAAAGGCTCAGCCTCAGCGATGTCTTCGTCGGTCTCAACAAGCACATCTTCTTCGCCATCTTGACAATCAGAACCATGATCGCTTGAATCAAAGATTCCGAAGCAATTGATGTCCTCCTCAAAACAAGGATCCTCGACGCCTGCTCTTTCCAACAATTGTAAGAGCTCCGGGTCGATCGCTGAAGTCTGTACCGTAGCATTTTCAATCTCATCATCACAAAGGATCCCACAACGACGGAAACATCCAATGATGGTCTCTTCTCGTACAGCCATCCAGGCTCGACTCACCCACTGAATCGCGTCGAAAACGTTGATTCTCTTCGCGAGCTGACTCGCTGAGTCGCAGTCATCGATCTTGGTCAGTAGCCATCGCAGCATTAGACTTCTATACTGCAGTTTGAAGGCCTGAATGATTCCTCGATCTAATGGCTGCAGCTTACTTGTGACGTTTGGCGGCAGGAACAAGAGACTCACATTGCTCATGATGCGACGCCCGTGACAAGGGGCGTTGTCGAGCATGAGCAGAACCTTCCTGTTTTCGCGTTGCATGTGCTCGTTGAACTTACTGAGCCAACGTTCAAAAATTGAGGTTGTCATCCAAGCCTTCGCGTTAGCTTCCCAATATACCCCGATCAGCTTCACGTCCCGGCCCTTGAAACAGCGAGGATTCAGGGATTTCCAAATCGCCAAAGGCTGGAATTTCTCGCCCGTCGCACTACAACAGAGAGCTATAGAGAGCCTGTCCTTAGCCAATTTCCCGCCTCGACATTCATGGCCTCTCTGAACGAGCGACTTGTTGGGAAGCGATCTGAAGAACAACCCAGTCTCATCCATGTTGAATATGTCTCTCGTATTATACTCTTTGATCACATCCGGCAGTCTTGTGATCCAGTCGCTGACAACGTTTTCATTCACGTCTCCCGCTTCACCGCAGAGGGTCTTGTGAACAATGTTGTGTCTCTTGCGAAAGCTTTCCAGCCAGCCGTTGCTCCCTGAGAAACCCTGAACTCCGGTTTCTTCCGCAAAAGATCTCGCTTTTTCCTGGATCATCTTCCCACTCACCGGAATGCGCTTCGCGGTCACTTTTCGAAACCAGTTCATGACATGTTCGTCGAGCTCTTTGAGCCTTGGTTTCTGTCGTCGCTTCCTGTCATCAATGGAGGAAAACGTTTCCCATTCATTCAGGAGAGCTGCTCGATGCTTCAGTATCCTCTGCACTTGCCCTTTGCTGATACCGAAGTCTGAAGCGAGATTTCTTTGGCTTCTCCCGCGTTGCAGCTCACGGATCACATCGACTTTTCTGTGTAGTGGAAGCTCGTTGCGCTTCCTAGCCATATTCTCAGCCAAGAATGGTGCGATCCAGCTCTAACGCAGGTAGTCGGCAGCCCGATATTCGAACGTCGACGAGTCGCCTGTCTCGCGGTGGCGAGGAGAGGAGCACGACGAACGACAAAGGAACGTGCACACATCACTAAGAGCGCAAGTGAAACCGTCCCCGCGCGACGAAACGCTTCAGCGGTCCCTGGGCCGACATTCAGCTTCGTCCGCGGCTTTTCCCATGTAAAGGATGATTCTGATGAGTCGCATGCTCGCTGAATTTACATACTGATGTAAATGATGCTCTCATCCCTCGATCCCATTTCCAGTTTCTGAATCTCTGCAAGGTATAGTGCGGAGAGAACCACAAAGTCTTCCCCTTGTGGAGGCCAGAGAATCGGACCCACTGCGCAGGTAATGAGCAGCATTCGTTCCTGAAAGAGGTGGACCGTGGACACGTCGATCAGGTGGACCGATAGTACGTCTGGAATACATTGGCGTCTATGGCCTTGAAAATCGGTGCCCGAAGAAGCTGGACCGATACCTCAGGTGGTCCCTTTATAGAGGTGGACCCTACCTCAGGTTCCACTGTATTCCTCAAATGCCGGCAAGTCTACTTTCGGTAGGCATGGAGTCTTCTTTCCCAGGAGCAAAACCCACGGTTCCGTTTTGCTATATGCACCTTCCGTTTGAATTCTTTTTCTTCAAATTCGGTCCGCTTCTTCTTGATTGCGGCTTTGTATGTTCGTCGGGCTGCCGTGTAGTCCTTTGTTCCGATTTCGCTCAGGGTCAGTTGTTTTGGTTCTTGGCATTCTTTATCGAACCAGGGCTTATTCATACGAGGTCTCCGTGTATCTGCGTGGGCCGATCTCTCGATGAGCTCTAGAAACTCTCGGTAGGATTCGTCGAGAGTGAGATCGGGGAGCTGACTGACGTATGGGAGTTGTTTCTTGAGGTCATGGTCGTTGACCCTTCTAAAAGGAGGTTCCGGTCGTTTCCCGGTGCGTTTTGTTCCGGGGTCGGTGATTGGGACTGTCAAGATTAGTCGTTGGTTTTTTCTGTCGATGGTGGGCAGTGAATTGAGGTCTGCGCGAGTCACGAGGTTTCCTGAGGTGAATATCAGGCCAATCGCGCTCCGCCCATTGTGCGCGAGATAAGTCATTTCTCGTGCATCATTGGCAAGGTGCAGATCGAAGAGACTTAGTGTTTCGATGAGGTCCTTCGCTCTGGGGTTCTGGGAGTCTATGCGGCAATTGAAGTCGCCGTAGAGTATCACTGACTGTGTGACTATCTTGATCATGACTTTGTGGATTTCGGTTATGATTTCAGCCACTGGGGTGTTCGGACTGAAGCCGGACACAATGTAGGTTGTGTCATGATTCGAAACTCCGAGTATATGTTCATCTTTGAACATAATTTTCGTGTCGGGGATGACTGGCGCTACTAAGATGGCGAGGCCGCCGCTCGGTCGTCCCTTGGTTTTCTGGGTTTTATGCTGTGTTGTCAGGTATGGAGTGTTGTTTTGCCGGTCCGGGTCGTCTTTTATCTTGGTCTCGGTGTTGGCTCTCGGTGCGGAGTCAGCTTGACTTACCAGCTGTTTCTATGATCTGGTCGTCGCATATTTCCTTCCGGACTTCCCCGACTCGTGTTCCGGGGTGCCATAGTTTTTCGTTGCTTTTAATTTCGTCGAAGTCCAGGTCACTGCATTGTATCACAAAGCATCGGTAGCTGTCTGATTTCGATTTTTTCTTGATTCGCATGACTCGGTCGACTGTGTGCCGGTTGCTCTTCAGGTGGTTTCGTACGTTTTCCGCTGTCGCAGCTGAGTTGTACAGCGTCACGATCATGTTCCGGGTGCAGTACTTGACTTTTGTACCTGGCAGTGCTGTTTCCAGTTTCGTTTTGGCATCTTCGGTGGCGTAAGACACCCCACTAACAACAAGTCCATCTGACGGGCGGTGCTTGTTCGATGTTTTTGCTGCTTTTGTTCGTTGTTCGTTCTTATTCGTCGGAAGGGGAGCTTTTGCTCTGTTTCGTAGGACAGAGCGCGGTCTGGCTTCGCGCGCGGGCTCTCTGCTTCTGAATCATAGCTGATTCATTCAACATAGCACGTTATACCTCAATGAAAGGATGTTTCGATCATCTCAAAATATCCTTTCGAAGAGTTCACCGAACATTCGAGAACAGTCAGCCACCCCTACTCATCGCATTAAATCAACCCCCCTATCAATCGCATCGAAAGCGCAGGGAGATCCCTTGTATCGTATGGCTCTTCGCATGACACACTCGCACGAATCGCAATGCTAAAAATCGGATTTTGGCCGGGGTTTGACGTGAGGAACTCGACACAGGAAGTTTCATCTGACAGCGAAGATCGGAATTGTATCCGTCATCTTTCATTGTCGAGAGGGGTTTTTCGGGGTTCACTTCGAAAAATAAAACCATTGAGTCGAATGACTTTCAAATTTTGCCCCCGAAAAAGAGTAAGGAAGGAAGGACATCAAATAAACCTACAATCGGGATACAGAGTGTGAGTCAGCCAAAATAGTTGAAATGATGTACTCAGAAAGCGATTCGGTGAGTGTCCAGGAATCGAGACGCGGTAAACTATGAGCGGCGAAATAATGCTATGACGGGTACTTAACGTGAACTCCGGTTTCTGGAGGAGAACAGAGAGGAATTCCAAAATGAAGACAATCAGAGAAGAATAGGAGGGAAACGAGGGCCTGGGAGACAAGCACCAGCGAAGCGTACCCTCATGGACCGGTGGAACGAGGACTTCACCAGCCTGTTTTATGGCAGTCTTTGGGATACTACCCTCTCCAAACAGGACAGAGACAACAGGACTTGATCTTCTCAACGCTGCTCACAAAAAAATGGCAATGAAGGCGCCCTCACTCTGGGAGAAATTCTGTCAATCGAATCGCGACTCCGGAAACGAGAATAGTGTGACAGACACGTAAAAATGTCTCCCACAAAAATGAGTACCTCGACAGGTACAACGAAAAAGTCGGATCACTAGAATGGGACTCGACTGCCATCGGTACTTACAGAATAACAAGGAGGGCGAGGAGGGAGTCGTCTCCCTCCTTGCTTTCTTGGTTGTCGGAAACAAGACCAACTAATGAGTGCACGGACAAGAGTTCATCAAATGAAATTGACAAGAAGTGGGAATCTACCTTACGCTTTACCCCTTTGATTTTTCAGCCATACATGATCACATGTGATTCAGACATCGACGACGGTGTCGTCAATGGAGCCGTCGGGTTTTTGCGTTTCTGCTCCGAGGTTTAAAAAATAATCTAATGCCGTCGTACAAATTTCCCGACCTGTCTCCACCTGTGCAATGACGACCCGCAAGTACCAAGGTGGAACTTTCGACGAGATCGTATTCGAACACCGTAAGAATCCACAACAGCAGTTGGTTTACATCGCCCCTCAAGACTCGGAAGAGTATACTCAGATTGGTCCCAGAATCACCCCTCCAGATTCGGAAAGTCGCTCCACTGCAGCAGTCCTGGCTCAGGCTCGGACACTCCCATGGCCAATCCTCGCACAAGAAAAAACCGAGCTGTACAGGGCCTCGAAGATCAGGGATCGGCCATACGACTCCGACACCGAAGACGAAGAAGCTCGTTCAGAAGAAGACAAGAAAGAAGAAAGCTACACGAAGTGGCAACGTGGCCGGGATGCTGCAACCACGGGAAGGTGAACCCACTCATCACCAGATGTCAATAGATGGTGCGAGACAGATTTCGGCGAGTTGACCTACTACACGTCACAGTTTTCCACGGGCCACGGCAACTTCACTTCAGAAGCATCTTCACTTCATACTTCATAAGAAAGAGACAGAGCCCGATATGCGTCGACTGTGACAGCGCGGAAGAAGACGACGTACATCACTCAGTGTTCGTCTGCCCGGCCTTTGCAAGGCAGAGAGCTGCTCTTTGGGCGACCACGGGGCCGGAGTTGGTTCAGAAGATGCTTGAATCGGAGGAACAGTGGAACGAAATAAGCCGTAAAATAGCATGCATGCTCAAGAAGAAGGACGCGCTCATCCGACAGAGAACGACAGCCTCAACGGGCCAGGCTGGACCCCCGGCAGGCCAGACGTGAAAATGAATAGCGACCCACATAGCAGCAGTACAGAGTGTCCAAGGTAGGAAGGCTCCTGGTGACCCGGAAGTAATGCAAACAACAGATTCCTGTAAACAGGTATCTCGGAAGTCCCCAGTCACCAGAGGGCGGAGATAGGTGTGTTTTTCAGAGGAATCACCTCAGTACCAGAAAGTTCCCATACCTCTGGTCTCCGAAGTGATTTTTCACGTCATACAAAAAGAAAGAAAGAAAAGAGACTTGGAAAGAAATAGTCAGATTGGTCCCGGAATCACATCTCCAGGCTCAGAAAGTAATAGTCAGATTGGTCTCGGAATCACCCCTCCAGACTCGGAAAGTGATGGTCAGACTGGTCCCGGAGTCACCCCTCCAGACTCGGAAGAGTTGGCTCACATTGGTCCCGGAATCACCCCTCCAGACTTGGGAACGGATGGTCAGATTGGTCCCGGAATCACCCTCCCAGACTCGGAAGAGTATGCTCAGATTGGTCCCGAAAATACCCCTCCAGACTCGGAGGAGTGTGATCAGATTGGTCCCGGAATCACCCCTCGAGACTTGGACAAGTATGTTCAGATTGGTCCCGGAATCACCCCTCCAGACTTGGAAAATTATGTTCAGACTGGTACCGGAGTCCCCCCTCCAGACTTGAAAAATTATGTTCAGACTGGTACCGGAGTCCCCCCTCCAGACTCGGAAGAGTGTGCTCACATTGGTCCCGGAATCACCCCTCCAGACTTGGGAAGTCACATCGGCACACTTCTCATCATACACAACGGAACACCACCAAGAAAATGGCTCGCGAGGATACGATGCAGGATACGGAGACAAGAATGATGACTCCCGTTCCCATTGGTTCGAAGTAATGCTAAACCAATTCCGTCCATGGGAGCGGCCCCCCGCCCGGAAGCAGGGGTTGGGGAAACTCCAGGTTTTCAGTGGGTTTGCGGCTCTCACAGTACTGTGCTGGGGCTGTGGCACACACTGCATCACGTACTTTTCTTCCTGGACCCCACAAAAAAAAAATAAAAAAAAATACTTGGAAAGTGATGGTCAGACTGGTCCCGGCGTCAACCCTCCAGACTCGGAAGAGTGTGCTCACATTGGTCCCGGAATCACCCCTCCAGACTTGGGAAGTGATGGTCAGATTGGTCCCGGAATCACCCCCCCAGACTTGGAAAAGTATGTTCAGATTGGTACCGAGATCATCCCTCCAGACATGGAAGAGTATGTTCAGATTCGTCCCGGAATCACCCCTCCAGGTTTGGAAAGAAATGGGCAGATTGGTCCCGGAATCGCTCCAAGAAATCGATGGTCGGCGATCGACCCCCTGGGGGTCGATGGGTCAGTTGGGTTTGAGAACCACTGTGCTAGATAATTTCAACCTCGTGACCCAGAACAAGATGAAAGACCGAATAGGTCGACTTGTTCTTTACAAACGGAGAGGAGCACCTACACGAGCAACTCCCACAATTATACCAGATCTGATTGATGAAGATCCTGGTGACATTTGTGCCTGTAAAATACTCCTACGTAACCAACTAAATGTCCTTGCGACAGTATATATGAATCCGGGAACATCGTTCGAACTCATTAAAGAGTTCCTACCATATGACCATATCTGTCCTCTGGTATACAAAACCAGAGAACTCCACTGATTCTATGCGGTGATTTCAATTGGAGCCTGAGAGACACACAAAAAGGAAAAAATAATCGAATTCATGCGGAATCAATTTGATCTTGAACTACAGGGTGGTCAGCAGGGGTGGTCATCGTAAGTCGGGAATTTTCTCACTCTCTCTTCTTCTGCTCATAAATCGGTGGAAAACTATCCGATTCTGGACTTCTTTTTGCATTCGATAGCTGGAAGGATGGCGCATCCTTCCTCTCGATTTTTGTGAATCGGTAGAAAACTGAATTCCGCGAATCGGTTCCAAGATTGGCTTTTTTTTTTCAAGTTTAAAAAGAAAACAGTCGGCAAACTTCTGATGTCGACCGATCGAATTCGTAAGTGTCAAGTTCGACGCAGGATGGAATGCTGCTCAAACGCCCGGCAACTCCAGATTCCCAGCTCAGGATCTGTGAGGAGGACGAAAGATCGTTTCAACTTTGACCTCAAGATCGGCCTCCTGACAAGATCGCCTCTTCTGCCAAAATGCAAAGAGGACGCGATCTGGTCAGGAGGTCGATCTTGAGGTCCAAGTTCGATTCACAAAAATCGAGAGGACATGCGCCATCCTTCCAGCTATCGAATGCAAAAAAAAGTTCAGAATCGGATAATTTTTTCACCGATTTATGAGCAAAAGAAGAGAGAGTAATAAAATTCCCGACTTACGATGACCACCCTGTATTACCGATCCTGACATATCGACAACAAGTGGCCAAACATGCATCGATATTATGTTCTCAAGAGGCATCCAAGATTGCTCCTGTCATACACACAAAAGCTACTTAAGTCATCATAACCCGGTATTCACTTTCCTGAACTGATTCTGACCGATCTTCCAAGACCAAAACCAGCAACCTTTGCATGACAAGTTGATGAATGCCCATGAACGTTCCGGAACTGAAGTAAGGACCGTCGAAAATGAATTGAGGGGGTTTTCGGGCGGAAGCACTCGAGAAATTATGAACAAATGTCACCGCCATTGATAAGAAATCTCGATGTGCCGAAGCATTTTCCCCCCTCGAGCGGCTGGAGCACACCCCCTTAAATCGTCGTCTCGTTTTTTTGTAGGTTTTTCAAAACCAATTCACCGTACTCTCTGATTCATTTCTCGACGAATTTTGTCTGTATCCCGGCTTGACGCCCGGCTGTTCGCATTTCTGCGCTCCGGTTCAACCCGTGGATGAACCGTTCCTGTTTTTTTCCTATAGTTATAATCGCGAGCACAAATCGTTTACTTCCGTTAACACAAAAGCCGGCCGTCATTTCGTCATCCTTTACAGCTCCTCGTCGATATTGAGAGGTATTCTAGAATCCGCGCTCAGATGCGTCATGTCGGGGAAGTGCAACGTGAGCCTCAAAATCTGGCCCGCGGTCCAAATCGTTGCCCGCAGTTGAACAGGCGTGCACAGGAAAATCGGATCGCGGGAACAGTGGACCACGCACATGCCGCACTTCCCCCACCCCTGCCCTATTTTGATCCCCCGGGAGCTTATATCATTTGAATAATCAGGGCTAGTGCGCGTCTCGCAAGTCGAAACGATATCGTATAGGTGTGAACACGTCTCGGTGCTTTCACCAACACCCCGGGTTGGATTTTCGACACTAAATGTGTGCTTGAGGGGCGGAATAATCGTATGAGCTGAAGGCTTCCAACTTCAAGCGGTTGCGGATACTTGTCGTCTGGCGCTCCTTCGTCCAGCTTGGACCATGAGCTTGCGAAGCGAGCTCAATTCGATTCCGCGCTAAAATCAACCGCTCTTGTGAGATCCGCCAGAGTCTGCTCGGGAAGCTCCTAACTTCAGTGACTCCGAACTTTCAAAGCATCTCCATGGATCGAAAGCTTGGTCACATCGGTACGCATTCACCGCTTCATGACCTCAAGACAATCCGAGACTCTATCATACTAGTGGTCTCCAGTCAGAGAATGCCAGTTTGGGAACGGACCAATTGGGAGTGTCCCGTCCATCAGAATTTTGACGGTGATTCGAAAAGACAACTTGAACCAACCGAGACCACTATTGAAACACTATTTTTCGACGACACGGGATTTCGGTGCCAACTGGGACGAGGTATCGAGATTTATTGTCCCGCAATGATTTTGTTCTCAAAGCTTCTGGAGGAGGAGGCCCAGATGATACACTCGGGCTCGAGCGTGCTCTGCGATGTGGGCCAGAGCTCGCTCCCGATTTCGGAGCCTCCTCAGGGTCAGATCTCTTGGGATCGGCACCGCAACGGTGTTCAAGACGAACCGCTCTCGCGCGTCGCCGGTCGAACCGGGCCCTCTCAGCAACCTCAGTGCGATCTGAACCAGTCTCTCGGTCCCGAGCTTCACGTGTAGACACCGGCAGTAATTTCGCCTTTATTGCTCCGGATTCAAGAAGGAATCAGATTGAAATCGGAAGAAACCGATTTCATCAGCTTCGGCCCGAACCTCCTGGAGTTGCGCCCAGAGGAAGTCTCGCGGGCTTCCGGAGAACTACAAGAGAACAGAAAATCGGGGATGCGAACCGCTCTTCCTGGGCGGCGTTCCTTCCATATGCACAATGTTGTCTGGAGAGATGCCGTCTTTAAACTTTCTCCAGATTAATAGAGCAGTTGATGGGTCCCGAAAGTCGGAGGAATCGTGAATCTGGGCCGGAGTTCCCCTCCAACAAGTTATCGAACAGTGACAAGCTTTCGATCTCGTACCAAAGATTCCACAGTCTCGGTCAGGAATTCCGCACTTTCTGCCCACCTTGGAATGGCGCGCCTGAAGACCCAAAGTATAGTGCTCTGGCAAAGCGGAGAGCTGAGAGTTTAGGGGTGACCGAAGGACCCGAAGAATATTTCAATGGTTGTCTCCTCACATCGCCCCCTCAAGATTGGAAGAAAAATCATGACAAGCTCGTTGTTTGCAAGCTCGTCTCCGTATTCTGCCGGTTTTGAGCCGGCGGATGAGAATATACTTGCGTGCTGAGATGGACCCTCCCGTTCCACTCTTCAGTGATCACCGGGCTTAGAGTGGACCAGGTTCGCCGATGGCATCCGGTCAGACTTCCTCCTGGTCCCAAACATACAAGATAATATGTGTGCGAGGAGCTGCCACACCTCTGCTCCCAATAGTGCCCTTCTGTCTCATGTTGGCACGCGGGATGAGAAGGAGGATCCTATATGGAACCTTTCGGAATATTCAACGAAGTTGAAACTTTTCTTAGAAACGTTCACGGAATGTAGGGCCACACCTCGCATGGTGTGCGGAACGACCTTGCTGGATATCGCTCCTCGGATCTTCTCGGGCATCTCAATTTCGAGAAAACCTTCCTTCCCGGAAAGCTCAGGTTTGAAACTTCAAATATGTTTCTATACTCATCCAGGGGACAGACGTGGGCTTCCGCGCCGATCAGCAAGAGGAATCGTCTCTCGTCGCTCTTCCAGGTGACTCTGCGGGAGCCTCGGAACACATTTTTCACAGTCATCCTGTCGAGGGCGACCGGCTGACCATCTTGTTTGGTGAGCTCGGGGACGATCCTCTTTGACTCGTCCAGCAGGTTCACTCCCGACAATTGGACGACTCTCTAAGACACTAACTCGGGGGGTTTCGGCCGTTCTCTTGCGCGACGTTGCTGAGTTGTAGGTTGTAGCTGACTGGGGATAGCCATATCCGCCGGAGTTTCGTGGGCGCGGACGCCAATATTACAATATACAACCTTGAGAACTCCGATCTTTGATTTCGCTCTGAGACGCGCCTGAAACGATCCGAGTGCTGCAAGCTCTCCAACCCCAGCGTTCGGGCGAGAGCGTGCCCGCGGTCTCTTCGCGGTGTAATCAATCGCCCTCACATGGGGAATTCCTCGAATAGGAAATGCAGTGTCCCTGATAGGAAATTCATACATACCTGCGATCCGGAATTCCATCTGGTAACCGCAACAGGAATCCCGGGGGGTTCAAAAGACTGCGGGCTGGAGGGAGCTCGCCCCCGGAATCTTGACTATCCCTCATACTGAGCGGAGTTTGGAAATAGTTATCTGAGTAGTTATAGTACGAACACGGGCGCACATAATGCCAACGAGTACCACACGGAGAGTGCCGCAGTGTCTCCTCCCCCTTGGAACGAGGTTGAGCCTCACTGCGATTCCAGCTGGGGCTCTCGCGTGATCCAATGTGGAGAGGAGAACTCTTCGATCCTTTCCAGCTCTCGCATAAAAGCCCCACAATTTCGTTGGGCTCTCACTTCAGCTCCAGCCGCTCGAACTAGGTTCCACGTCCAATTACTCCTGAAATAACTGGTTCAGTCATGAATATGATCAACCAACGAGTGGCTCCGGTAAGTTTTTTGCTGTGAAGAACTGCTGACTCCATTCCTTCCGATTCTCCGCCAAGCCACACTTCGACGCCTGTCTAACGCCCTCCTGTGGCAGTTCGGCGGGAGCCCGCGGGACTTCCTCTGGGCGCAACTCCAGGAAAATCGAGCTGAAGCTGATGAAATCGGTTTCTTCCGATTTCAATGCGATTCGTTCTTGCATCCGGAGCAATACAGGAGGAATTACTGCCGGTGTCTACACGTGAAGCTAAGGACCGAGAAATTGGTCCAGATCACACTGAGGTTGCTGAGGGGGCCTCGTTCGACCGGCGACGAGCGAGAGCGATTTGTTTTGAACACAGTTGCGGTGCCAATCCCGAGAGAGTTGACCCTCAGGAGGCTCCAGAATCGGGAGCGTGCTCTGGCCCACGTCGCAGAGCAGGCTCAAGCCCGAGTGTTTCATCTGGGCCTCCTCTTCCAGAAGCTTTGAGAACAAAATCATTTCGTGACAATAAATCTCGATGTCTCGCCGCAGTTGGCACCGAAACCCCGTGTCGTCGATGAAGAGTGTTCAAGTGGTGTTCTCGGTTGGCTCGGATTGTCATTTCCGAGTCATCGTGAATATTCTGATAGACGGGACACTGCCGTCCATCCACACTCCCCCAGCCCTGGATCCGCCACTGCTACCACCGGTGAATTGCGGCCTCTGGTGACGAGTTGGGAGCTCGAGGGAGAATACGAGAGCATATCCTCTCGCAAAAGAAGTTCAACCAGTACCCAATAATTGAGTGAAGAAAGTTTTCTGGTACGTCAAATCACTGGCGGTAACAACTGCTCAGAATTTCTGTTCAGGTTCACAGTTTTCGACATCCTTTGCTCTGAGGAGGGCTTCAAGCGATCCTTCATCAATCACAGTTGAATATGCGTCCGTCGGCAGTCATCTGAGAATTCTTCTCCCCCGCTCCTCGTTCCCCGCTTATCGATTCCCGGTCATTCCCTGAATGATGCGAGCGTGTCTGGAGAATAGACGTCCCATACGAACGATCTCCCCGAGCCCCACCATGATACTGCCAGGCCATCCGACCGTTCCAAGCGAGCGTAGTTCTCACTCGCAGTTCTCCTTGAACTCGATAAGCCTCGTCACAAGTTTTAGGATTCGTCTTCTGAACCCCGCGTTGCATCCCTGCTGGCATGATCCCTCAAAGGATTCTTGATGAGGCATTGCTGGGGTCCCCTATGATCTGCCCGATGTAAGTAGGCATGGGGCGTTCAGAGTTGATGATCACAACAGGGAAACCAGTGCGACAACTTCCTTTTTTCGCTCTAAAATAAAGCTGAGAGGCCTAGCTTGTTTTCGCACAGGGCTGCATCGATTCGAGTGGCCCCGTTTCTTGTGGAAAAATATCAATACATTGAGAAATCGAACAAGTCCCCTTCAGAAAGGGGTCTGGGAGTTCAAAGCTTATGAAGTAGAAGTTTGAGAACAAAACTGAAACTTGAACACGGCATTGCTAGGAAAAATCGGAAATTCCGGTCGGTTGACGGTACGGGATATGAATGTGGAGAATTGTCGCAGAAAAGGCGCCCTCGCTGCCGTTCGGATCCGCTGATCTGAAAATCGGCAGCGGTGCCGAAAATACCTGACTACCGAAATGCCGCCCCAAGAGGTGCCATTTGCGACGAATCGAGCCGGGAAATTAGTCCTGCCCAGAGATCTTGCATTATGGTTTAGTGAAGAGAGTATGATTGGATCCGAGCGTTGGCTAACATGACAGCACGGGTGCTCGCAGAGGTCAGGGGTTCCAAAGGCCGCGCGATGCTCGAAGTGAATGTACGCAGTCAACAGATCTCTAGGCTCTGCTCCAAGGTTTGCTGTGACCCAAACTTCGGAACCCACTCTGAATGTTGACTCTGTTCTTCGTGAGATGAGTCGCCCGTCGCAAGTCATGCCGTGGGGAAACCCTCTGGATTCATCATTGTGAGCCTCCCGGACGCCGCGCCGTTGCCACGTGGTCGCGAGATCCCACTGGATCACAAGAATCCCGACGGCTGAGCTGTGGGCGACCGGCGGAAATCGAGCCGCGACCCAGACCCCGTGCCAAGATCCAGGCTATTACGGTCCTGGGGTCGATAATGACGCTTCCATTTGAGGTGGTGTCTCAGAATACCACGCCGCAATGGCCATGAAAGTTACGGAGCATGCCTTTGCCGCCAAATTCTACCTATATGTGAGTCAATAAAGGAAGCAGAAATTTTCGCCGCTATCACTCCTCTTCCAGCCCAGCTGACGTGTGTGGTCCTGTACCCAGCTTACCTCCAATCCATCATGACAACGATTTCGAGTAGTGCTGATGCATGAGATCGAAACTGGTTCGTGGAGTCGCGACCCTGAAGTTTGAACATGCCCGGGGCAAGTCACAGCTAGAACGACAACAACATACCGGCAGCAGTTCTGGAAAAACTCTATGAGAGCTCAAGTCTGTCAAGTTGAACAGTATATTCGGAGGTACTGAACGAGTGCAAGAAGACTGGAGGGTCTCGATGGGTTCCAATGATATGAGAACTGAATTCACTCAAGGGACAGCTGAACGCGTAACGGCTGTCAACGGCCTTCCTTCGATGACGGTCTCTCTTCCGTGCTGCATTAACCAAATCCCAATGTGGGAGCTGGCACCTCGAATCAAATCATGGACTGACCAAGAGGGAGTTCCCTGTGAGATGCAGAATAGTTATGGAACATGACGACGATATCTCTTGTGCGGCAAGTGCTGAAAATGAACCAGTGTCTTCATCGTTGTACGAGTCCAATCAAAGTCTCTGCGAGTCACTCCGAGCACCAGAGTTCTTTCATCGCGGTGCACCTGGAAACCCGAAAGCCAGGAATCCCGAAAACCGGATGCACCGAATTTGCAAAGTCTCGGAAACCTGGAGTACCGAAATCCTTATCCCCTTTCCGGAAGCTTGGCTGATGCGAGTGAGGCTTCTATGGAGTAGGAGAGTGAGCTTCTTTCCGGAGGGAGGGGAGAAATATTTCCGGACACCAGAGATAGGGATCCCGATCCCTTTCGGGTTCATTACCCTGGAAGTGAGGTGGAACGTCTTGGAAACCCCCCCCCCCCTTTGACTGGGAACTGAGACTCACCTAGTCTCTTTCGTATGGCGTCCAGTGCAACACGAGCTCAGCTGTTCGGGATTTCTCTGCTGATCAGCTTTGCATGGTTAACGCTGCTTAAAGGTCAATGCGGCCCCATCACAAACGTTGTTGTCTTACTCTGCCCAAGACTTCTTTTCTTTTGAGGATCTTTGTGACTACGTCGGTGATTCTTTCCCAGTTTTCCGCGCTCTGCATCATTTTCTCGATGAGGTTGGGGATGTCCGATGCTTCGAGTGCTCCTCTTTGTTCTTCGCTGCAGAGATTTGCTACGAAGTCTCCGTGCCCGGTGAGCATCTGACTCGTATGGTGAGTAAGCTCTCCGAAACCTCCTTGATACCATTTTCTGATATCAGGCATGCACTTGTGTGTCCAGCGGCCTCTCTTGGCCTGGGTCCATTGTACCTGCCATGTTGTGATCGTCTCTGCCTTTGTAGCTTCGTCTGCTTCCTTGTTGTGCTCCTCCTCCTCGGCGTCGCAGGGCGCGTACTCCTTCTTTCGTTCTTGCCAGAGTCGGGCACGCTCCCGAGCAAGTAATGGCCATGATACTGCTCTTGCAAGCACCAGGATGGCCGCTGTTGAGACCGTGCGGTAGGCTCGCGTCGTCCTCATCGCGATTGGGGGCTGGGTACGTTCGAGCAGCTCTCTGTTCTACGCCAGTTTCATTGCGGTGGGGGCCCAGACAGGGGCCGCAAGGAGGACTATCGACTCTGCCACGGAGGCGAGCACGCGTCTGTCTGTCTGAAGCTCCATACGTTATCTGGAGTATACTGGCCATGCTGCTGCAGCCTATGCGGAATTATTCCTCCTGACGTGTGCGTTGAACTTGAGTCCTGTTCCAGCAAAGACTCCGAAGTATATCGCCGTGATTCTCTCGCCGTCGGATCCTATGTCCCTCGAGCTGCAGGTGTGGAAGGTCCTCATTTTCCTTTCTGATCAGCATAACTGCCTTTGTTTTCTCAGAGGCCAGTTGCAGGAAGTTGCTTCTGCACCACGTCGAGATGACCGCAAGTGCGTCTCCCGCTATCTCCTCCAGTTCTGCAATGGAGGAGACCTCAACCACCAGCGGCAGGTGATCCGCGTAGGAGATGGTCCCAGCGCGTAGTTTTTCCCTCAGGAGGCCATCGTAGGCGACGATCCATAAAGTGAGTCCGAGCACGGAGCCTTGGGGACTTCCACCGTCATTCTATAGGTTCATCCCTCTTCGCCCGTGATCCATCTGTCGCTCAGGTGGGAGGAGATGACTCTGCGGAGGTAGGATGGAATCCTTTAAGCGTTTGGGCTGCCAAGTATCTTGCTCCATTGCACCGAGCTGAATGCGTTCCTGACATGACAAGGAGGATGCTCCGCTTTCGCCGTTGACTCGTTTTCTGCTCTTCCTGCAGCGTTGTCTCAGTAACCAGTCGATCGCTTTAGCCACCGTATTCAGTAGACCCGTCAGCCAGTAGCTGTCTTTCTTGCCAGGTTCCGGTCTCAATACAGTGGACTCCGCTCAATGGGAGCACCAGATAATAGGATCATCCGCTTATTCGGATCAGAAGTCGGATTCCCCGATTCTCTCCACCGGATACGCTCCGGTTCATCGATATAAGGCTCCGCTTATTCGGATCATTTCGTCACGAGCGGAATTTCTCTCAGAATGAACGAATGAGAAGTTTCCGCGATGGGGAACGCATAGCCGAATGGATCACTTTGTTACAGTCTTGGGAGCTTGTCAGGTTCCAAGGTGTCACCATTGAAACCCTGCAAGTTTTCTAGAACAAAGAGACCGAACGTATTCCGATCTGCTTCCAGTTCGAAATCTCGGGACATTCTTATCAACTGACGATGATGTCCAGTGCCCCTATTCGGTTGAACCTCACGTAGATGGGATCGTCCAGGAAATCGCGGTCAATCAGGATATGTGACTCTGCTTCACGAAACGGAGAGGACTTCCGAGAGGCGGGAAAGCCTGTAGCTGCGCAATAAGCTGAGCGAAGTATAGAACTACTTCAACGGTTTTTCATGCAATATTTCGAGGAGGAAAGTCCACGAACGTCTTGATTTTGTGACGACCTCGTTTGCAGAGTCTCGGGAACGAAGAAGAGACGGATTCCAATTGATGAATTCTTCGTCAAGCACTGGAAGCCCAATCGCTGTCAGATATTCCATCAACTCGTGTGTTCAGGGAGAGCTCCATCGTGTTGTCTTGGGTCTCGCCTCCCGGGAACAATGAGCCTGAGCCCCTAAAGGGCCACTCGTGATCTCATAATCAGGATAGATACATTATTGGCGAAAATCCAGTATTAGGGTTACCCTTCCTAAACGTAACCAAAGCATTCGACCGAATCGACAGAAACCTACTCTGGAGTATTCTGACCGATATGGGAATGAACATAAACTGGATGAAGATGCTGCAGGACCTATATTTCCCGAGTAAAACGAAAATCTCAAAATCTCATATTGGAACTCGAAAACAGGCTCACGCAAAGTGGAGCAGGCTCCGACGTCCGCTCAATGAAATGGAGATGGGATCTGAAGGAAAAAGGAGCTTTCAACATCCCAGGCCTCTTTTCCGCCAACGATATGCCGCGGTTCCGGGGTCTGGAAACGAATCGCGAAGAACGCTTTCGACACGTACCTCGCCGTGGCCCTCGGAAAATGTGGTGAAGTCATTGGAAAAGTTTCGCCACCCTGTCAACGAAGCTTTGAACGAGCTTTGAGTGTACTACGCTTGTTGAGATCATACCGAGGGAGGGGTATTCTGGTATGACCAGAGCCTGGAAGTTTGAGTGATTTTTCGAAATCTTTCTGAAATACCTCAGATAACGGTCCTGATGGCAGACCACGGGTGAACTGAGGAAGCTATTATCGATAACGAGCGAATTCGGTACCGAAAGGAAGCTCACCGTCAACCCCACAAAAAGCGCCATAGACATACTCCAAAGATCAAACGCCAGCGACCACATCAGCCTAGAAATACAAGGACAACCCCTTCCACTCGTACACCAATACGAGTACCTTGGAATCACGCTGTCTGATGGCAGAAGATACCTTGACGAACAAGAAGGTACAACTGCCCTCCACAGAACGCACGGCACATTCATATGGAGCTCAACAAATTCGAAAACTCCAAAGCCCAATGGAAAGCTACTGCAGTCGCCAAGCTCGAATACAGCAACTCGGTGACATTCACGTCGAAGAACATGCGGGGCCTACTGCAAAACACTCAAAGTGTTGCGGGTTTCTGGGCCCTACGCATACCAAGTTACAAAGTGGCCAATCAATTCATACTGGGAGAGCTTGGATGGTACCCATCCGAAGCCAGTGAAGCTCGAAGCAAACCCAGATTCACGGAACGCATTCAACACATGCCAGATGAGGTAAGGCCGAAATCACTCCTGAACATGACAGAGACACTCGGAACACAGACTCAACTCTGCACCCGAACGCAGACACTGAGTGTTAGCTGTCTTGGGCTAATGTGAGTGACTACTGACTACGCAGGCACTGTGTCCGACCGCGAGACCATTCAACTACCAACTGACGAGTGGTTTCGGATTTATTTTCAACACGATTGGTTTGCCGTTTTGGCGGGATTAGAAGTAAGGCGTGAACCTGACACTGACTTGGAAAGTTTTCTTTGCTGGAGCCTGAGATGGATTGGGTTTCCTTGGTTCGGATGACTCTGGTTTCGAACGAGGAAACCGAGACTTGAGCTTATTCACGGAGGCTTGACACGAACCGTTGACATGAATTGCGGCAGTGGCTTTCCGGATCGACAGGAACGTGCTGGCGAGCAGCGTGACGTCGTGGAGTCCTGTTCTTTCATGCGGATCTTCTGCATGACCTGTCTATCCTCAAACTGTTCGATGAGTCGGTCCTGCAATTGCTCAGCCGAGAATTTGCAATCGACGGCGGCGTGACGCAGCCGATTTTCGAACGCACTTAGAGGTTTCCCCCCGATTGTTGACGAATCTTTAGGAATGCGCTTCGCGATGACCACTTATTTTTGAGGGGCTCATACACTTCTTGCAACGTTTCACCGATTTCATCAAAGTTGAGGTCCTTCGGCCTCCGTTCTGATGGCGTAGCCTCACATGCCAGAATAAAATACTCTCCCGACTCCGGATGGGTCCCCGCTGATTCAGAGGGTTATTGGAGGCCGCGAATTGGAGGAGCGAAGTTAGGCAGAACCGGGGAGCTCGATGGGGAAAGCTCCAGCTCCAATGGCTCTAGCACAGGCAACCTTTGATACCCTCCTTGGGCCAACAGGATCAGCTTGAGAACCACCCCGGATATGTGGTTATTCTCGATCGACGTGTAAAACTCAGCGACGTCCTCATAGCGGGTCTCCGGACCCGCCTCAATCCCACGGTGCCGCTACATTTGAGCGGAGGTCCAATTTGAGCGGAGTCCCGATTTGA